>CADEHL010000909.1:7406206-8817281 GCA_902827135.1 Harpagifer antarcticus
TCATGCTCTGGATTTGCAGGGCCTGATTGCGTGTCCCAGACTACTTCTTCTTCTTCTTCTTCTTCTTCTTCTTCTTCTTCTTCTTCTTCTTCTTCTCTTCTTCTTCTTCTTCTTCTTCTTCTTTCTATCTTCTTTCTTTCTTTCTTCTTCTTCTTCTTCGTCTTCTTCTTTATCTTCTTCTTTCTTCTTCTTCTTCTTTCTCTCTTCTTCTTCTTCGGTGAGGTGTGTTTTGAAGAGGGAAGAGAGGGATTTTTCACTTTTATTTCGGTTGTTTCTGTTTCAATCGTTTCTTTAAACTGTATGATCTTACGTGGGGATATTTGTACTCTTTACAAGTACGGTTAATACTTTTTCGTGAGTGTTTTCCGTGCCTCGTGGCGGGGATTGGCGTCCTTCGGGGCGCCGCCGGTGTCTCTGAGGACACGGCGTGCGTTTGGTGGCTCAGGCCGCAAGCACAGTGGAGCAGGTGCTGCTGGCTGTGGGGGAAACAGGTCGGTCATGCTAACATCTCCTATGCTTCCCGCATGAACAAAGCGGGTCGTGGTCTTTTTGAAAGATCAGAAATATGTGACGGAACTTATTGAGAGCGGATTAATGGTAAACGAGGAGTATATTCAAGTTTCGCCGTTGGCGACACCGTCCACGCGGATCACTATGTCTGGCGTTCCTCCGTTCATCCCGAATGAGGCGCTGGAACGGGAGCTGAAGCGTTTCGGTAAGTTTGCCAGTAATCTCCGCACTGTTGCTCTGGGGTGTAAGGATGAAAAGCTAAAACATGTCCAATCTCTGCGGAGACAGGTGTTCATGTTTCTGAATTGTCCCACTCAGACACTAGATGTGTCTTTCCGGGTGAGGCACGAAGAAGGTTTTTATATGGTTTATGCGAGCTCAGGGAACGTAAAATGTTTTGAGTGTGGGGAGTCGGGTCACAAACGTGTTGCATGTCCACAGAGACGGCACGCCGCTCCGCCGGGTGCGGCTGAGCCCGGGGCCGCCGGGCCCGTGGTGGCCGAGCCCGGGACGCCGAGCCCGTGGTGGCCGAGCCCGGGGCCGCCGAGCCGGTCGCTGGGGCCGCTGGGTCGGCGGCCGCGGAGGCCGGTGTCGCGGGGGCTGCTGTTGCACCCGCCGGGGCCCACAGGGGCTACGGATGAAGTAGGGAGGAATATCGTGAGAGATGAAACAGGGTTTGTAGAGACGTGTGGTGAGTGTGAAGAGGAAAAAATGTGGGAACAGGTAAACGGGTGGGAGATGATGTAGTAGGACAGGTGAGGACTGGTGCTGTGGGAACAGGTGGAGGCTGTTGGCACACAGCAAGAGCTGCCGTCTGGTTCTGGGAGGCAAAAAGAGCTTCAACCGGCTGCAGACAATAATGAGGTGACAGAGATGGACACAGACGGGGAGGAGGATTCTGACTGTGTTTCAGTTGCAGATAGTCTCTCTCAGAACGCAGAGATATATTCTTTGGAAGAGATTAATGTCTTTTTAGAGGAGTCCTTTGGCAAGGCAGTGGAAGTGAGAGACTTTTTCCCTGACACTACACAAGTTTCTTCATACAGTGAGCACTCTTCAGAAAGTTGTAGGGTTAGACCTGCTGGATGAAAAGAAACGCTATCGTCTCAGGAAGCATGTACTACTATGAAAAAAGTTACGAAAGGAAGCAAAAAAGGGGGGAAACTGAAAAGGTCTAAATAATTTCAAAATGATCATACAACACTGGGTGTCTCCTCTCTGCTGTGTGTACCTGTCTGTTCTTTTTCTCTATCTCCTTCCTCTAATGCAGGCTTTAAGGGTTGCTTCTTTAAACATTAACGGGGGTAGAAGTGCACAGAAAAGAGCTCTAGTGTTAGAGGTCTTTAATCAGAAAAAATTAGATGTGATATTTCTGCAGGAAACGCACAGTGATAGCCTGAATGAGACTGACTGGGGGATGTGGTTGGGGGGGGACCAGTATGTACTCAGTCATGGCTCAACCTTAGTGCTGGAAGTAGCTGTTTTTTTTCTCCCCCTCTCTAAATGTTAAGATTGTATCCAGCACAGAGATAGTGGCAGGTAGAGCCTTGATGGTGAAAGTGGAACTGTTTAGAGTTCTTTTTCACTTTTATTAATGTGTATGCACCCAATCAGGGCCCTGCACGTGTATCTGTGTTTCAGTTATTAAAAGACGAGCTAGACACTAGTGTACAGGGGGAGTGTGTTATACTGGGGGGGGACTGGAACGCTTGCACTAATGTCACTTTAGACAGAATAGGACGGGAGCCTCATCCTCAGTCGTCCTTGTTACTGTCACAGGTGATAAGAGAGGCTGACTTAGTGGATGTGTGGAGGAAGAAGCACCCCTCTGTTAAACAATACACCTGGATGAGAAGGCTAGATGGGGGCGTCAGTGCAGCCAGGCTAGACAGATTTTACATGTCTGCTTCTTCTATTACTCGTGCAGTGAACTGTCACATCCAACCTGTTGGTTTCACAGACCATCAGCTAGTTTCTTTAGATTTGGTTTTATCCAACACAGAGAAACCGAGATCGTTCTGGCAGTTTAATGTTAAAGTTTTACAAGATTTGCTTTTTGTGAAATTTTAAATTATTTGGATCAACTGGAAATCAAAGAAAGAGTCTTTTCCCTCCCTGAGTCAGTGGTGGGAGGTAGGAAAGGCTCAGATTAGAGTGTTATGCCAACAGTATACAGCCTACTCCACTGCAAACATTAGGAGAGCTATAGAGCAGTTAGAGAGGGAGATCAGAGAGTTAGAGAGTGTGTCTGCTCGAAATATAGAACAGTCCCTCCTAAAACAACAACAGCTTAACTGTTTTCTTCAGGAGAAAGCCAAGGGAGCTCTGATCAGAGCCCGTTTTACTTCCATGAGAGACATTGATGCCACCAACCACCTTTTTCTTCAACCTGGAGAGGTCTGTGGGCCAAAGGAAGCAGATGGTATGTCTGCGTCTCCCCGATGGACAGGTAACCTCTGAACCTGCTGAGATGAGGAGGCATGCAGTGTCCTTCTACACAGACCTGTTCAAGCCGAAGGTTGTGACGTGGAAGCTGCTGATGAACTTCTTCAGGGTCTTCCACAGCTGAGTCCAGCCGAAAGTGACACCCTGGGCTCTGACATTACGCTGGAGGAACTGACCTCTGCAGTGACACAGATGGCCTCCGGAAAGGCTCCGGGCATAGACGGTTTACCTGCAGACTTTTTTAAACATTTCTGGAGTATTCTGGGACAAGACTTGCTAGACGTATTGATGGAGTCCTTTGGGAAAGGGACTCTTCCAGCTTCCTGTAGGCGTGCAGTGATTTCACTGTGCCTAAGAAAGGAGATCTAACCCTGCTGAAGAACTGGAGACCAGTGGCTCTCTTATGTACGGACTATAAGATACTGTCAAAGGTCTTAGCTAACAGACTGAAGTGTTTTATCGAACTTCTTATCGGTACTGATCAGACATATTGTATCCCTGGCAGATCAATTGTGGACAATTTGTTTTTGATGAGAGACACTTTTGATGTTTGTAAACTGTATAATATAAATGTTGGTATTATTTCTATTGACCAGGAGAAGGCGTTTGATCGTGTGGATCACACGTTTCTGGCTGCCACATTGCAGGCTTTTGGTGTTGGGGAGCATTTTTTGTCCTGGGTGAAGTGTTTGTACAGTGATGCATGTTGTGTTGTGAAGGTGGGGGGGAGGGCTGAGCAGACCTGTACCAGTTAAAAGGGGGATCAGCAGGGCTGCCCTATCTCAGGCCTATTATACAGTATTGCCATCGAGCCGCTTTTTGTGCAGACTTAGAAACGGTTTGAGGGGGCCTGTGTCTGCCAGATCAGCTCAGGCCCCCCGGTGGTTGTATTAGCTTATGCTGATGATGTCAGTGTTTTTGTCCAGGGTCAGCGAGATATCCAGGAGCTACAGGACAGTTTAGCTTTGTACAGGAAGGCTTGCTTCAGCCAAAGTTAATTGGGAGAAGAGTGAGGCAGTTTTGGTGGGGTCAGTGGAGTATAGAAAATAGGCCCAGTCTTCCTGGTAACCTTAGCTGGGGAAACAAGGGTTAAAGGTCCTGGGAGTTTGGTTGGGGTCTGAGACATGGTGGCAACAGAACTGGGAGGGATTGCTGGGAAAGGTGCAAGCAAAATTAGCCAAATGGAAATGGCTGCTACCCCAGCTGTCCTACAGGGGAAGAGTTCTTGTAGCCAACAATCTGGTTGCCTCGTCTCTGTGGCACAGACTCCAGGTGTTAACCCCACCGCCGGGCCTCATGAAACAACTGCAGCGGCTCCTCGTGGATTTCTTCTAGGGATGCCAGCGATTATTCGATTATTCGATTATTCGTTTCAGTCTCCATAATCGAATATTATTTTTAAAAATCGATTTTATTTATATATTTTTTTTTTATTATTATGTTTAATTTTTTTTTTTCTGGCTTAGTTTCAACCAAAAATAGACTAATGCTAATAACAGTAATAGTATTAATAATTGTAAATGGCCATTGGTCACACCACCAGTTTTGTTCTACTGTAAACTTGGAGGAAGCCTGCGTGCAGAGGAGACTGCTGCTGCAGCACGCTACACACCGACCCCCGCCCCCCCCCCTCCTTTCCCTCACACGTGCGACTAAAGATGAGCAAAGCGGCAGGTAAAAAGAGTTCCTTGTGGAACTACTTTGAACTTACAAGTCCAAAGGAAGTGAAATGCAAGCTCTGCGAAAAGACGTTGGTCTATCACAGCTCAACCTCAACAATGCGTTCGCATTTGAGTGCGAAGCCAAAGAGGTTACAGAGAAAGACGCAGCACGGCCATTACCAACTTTCCTTCGAGGCCACGTCGTTGTGATGACATGCGTGCAGGTGAAATAACTGCACTAATCACCAATATGCTAGTGAAGGACATGTATTTCAATGCTGCTATTATTAATACAGGCTACATGATGGTGGTTTATTTCTAAAGTGCCTGTCATTGCCTTTATTGAAGATGCGCGATGCGCGCACAATGTATTTATTGCAATGCTGCTATTATTAATAATACAGGCTACAGCATGGTTTAATAATAGCATTGCAGTAAATAAATTGCTATAATAATATGTATTGCAATACTGCTATTATTAATAGAAGCTGTAGCCTGTATTTAATAATGGCAGCATTGCAATAAATACATTGTGGCGCATCGCGCATCTCCAAATAAAGGTGATGGCAGGCATTTTAGAAAAAAAAAAAATTCTTCTGCGGAGGGGGGGGGGGGTCGGTCGGTCGATCGAATAATCGATTATTATTCGCCAGGGCTGCCGAATAATCGATTTTGATCATGGTCAGTTTCTGGCAACCCTAATTTCTTCTGGTCGGGTCATCACTGGGTGCCAGCATCGGTCCTGTACCTGCCTGTGGCGGAGGGGGGGCAGGGCCTCGTGGACATTACTGCAAGGACTGCTGCTTTTAGACTGCAGGCAGCTCAGCGGCTGCTGTATGGCGCCTCTCCCTGCTGGCTGGCTATGGCCCGGCTGTTGCTCTGGAGGGCAGGGGCTTTGGTTTTGATAACACCTGTTTCGCTGAAGGCCCCTGCGTACAAGATAACTGGACTTACACCTTTTTACTGCTCAGTCATCAATGCCTGACGATTCTGAGTTTTACCAGACCACCCGACCCCGGCCTGGGATGTGGCTGTTTGAGGAGCCACTGTTTGACACTGGTTTTCTTTCTGTAACCATTTTCTCTTCAGTCACCTAAAAAATGCATTCATTGAAGCAGGAGTGGTAAAACTTGGCCATTTGACGGGGGGTCTCCACAGAAAAAACTGCTGAGGTGACGGGCATTCGATCAACCCGAGTTCTGGAGAACTTGGTAGATGAGGTGTGGCAGTCACTGTCGCCATCCCACCGGACTTTTGCTCTGGATGCAGATCTGGCTGACCAGTGGAGAAAGGGACATGATTATGTCTTTCCTGCCTTGAGTGTGGGTCCTGCGGTGGGGGAATGGAGAGAGGAGGATGGTCTCCTGCTATCACTGGGGACTCTAACACCTGCAAAGTTCACCTCCTGCAATGGGAAGAAGCTATACCTTAGCTGTGTAAGGTGCTAAACCTCAGCTCGCTCGCAGGCGTCAGAGAGTCGAGGTGGACGGATGTGTTTGGCTTGGGCTCTTCCCCTCAGGGCAGCTGGCGGATCCTGTATAAATCTCCGGTTGAGAAAAGGATGGCTGACATCCAATGGAGAATATACACGGTGCAATAGCACGAACAAATCAGAGCTCATTTTGGACCCAGGCACAAGGGGAGGCTGTCCGTTCTGTTTTATGCAGAACATTGGAGCATTTAGTCGTGTCCTGTCCCAGATTGGCTGGTCTAAAAAAATGTTACAGGGGTGGGTGGAAGGGTCGGGGAGGTTTTCTCCATGGCACTTTTTGTCATGGCCCCAAATACATCCTTAAAAAGAGGAAACCCTGCTATTGTGAACTTCTTGTTGCGAATGCAAATTGGCAATCTGGAAAAGCAGGAAGAATCAACTTGCTGGGTGGGATGGACGGATGCAGTGCTCTGTTTGAGGGGGTTGGTGGCAGCGCGTCTGAGGGTAGAAACATGCGTACTTTACGCTAATAAACCATCTGCAGGGGTTTCTGGAGTGTGGATGTGGGGCAGGTTCTGTGCTCGCTGGGGGGAATGACTCTCAATATTTGAAGTTTTTTAAAGGATAGGTGTAGTTTTTGTTTTAAAGTGTGTAAAAAGAGGATGTTTTTAAATGGGTAAAAAATGGAAAAAAAAAAAAATGTTTTTTTGTTTCCGTTTTTTTTGCAGGGTGGGTGTATGTTTTAAAAAAACAAATGCAAATAAAATGTTGTTTTAAAAATCAAAAAAATCTTCTTCTTCTTCTTCTTCTTCTGTCATCTCCCATCGTGCTCATGTTCCTTGTGCTAACAAACAGCGAAGCACCAGTCACTTTCTCAGCACAGTCATGATCAATTATTGCGACTGTGAGAGAAAGATGTGATCATATTAGGATGGATGCCAATTAACTGCAATTTCAACCTACACATGTCAGTATGTGGCTTTCAAAGCAACATTTGTCCACATTATCTATGCCCAAATCACTGGTGCATCAGTAGACAAAGTACATTTGTCATGGGAGACAGTCTTAGAAATACTGACAATATAATGCCCCAGACACACTGCATCAGCAGAGAGGGACAGCAGTCAGAAGGAGTTGAAACTAACTAACCCAGAGGGATGTGATGGACAAACAACATAAATTGGGGTTGACAAATACATCTAATTGACATGCAACCTACCATGACCCACATTTGTTGCAGTGCTTCCTGTGATCTTTTGAAATGAATCTTTTTTTCATGGCAGTCTGGAGTAATTTAGTGTGTCCTTTTTGTTTTACTCGCTGTAGTCAAACCTAAACAAGAGCGCGCACACACACCAACGTTAATGACATAAATGGCATGTAATGGGGATGATACAGAGCTGGAGGGGCAGAATAAATCACTGATGTAATGTTTCCGGTGGAAGCGCGTGGCTCATGTTGCAGATGAAGTCAATGAGAGGGGCTCCATCTGGTGGGTCGGGTGAACTTCACGCACACTAAACTCCGGCTGATTCACTGATCATTCAGCGGTTGTAAATGAAAAGGGACAGCCAGACTCGGCAGTGACGCTGAGGCAGCTTAATTTATGCTGTGAATTATGGATAAACCGAGCAAGTGAAGGCCAATATATGTTTCTATACCACACTTCCCCTCCATTTATTTTAGCTTGGTTTATGACTTGATAGCTGGCGCTTCTATTGATGATGGACTTCCTGATTTATCCGCCTCAACTCGGGCAGGAACATCCAATTAAGGCGCCATGTCAGGACGACATGCCGAATGTTCTGTCACCTGTTTGTTTATGACCCGACTGTGCTCTGGAGAGTTAGCGTCATGCAGGACGGGGGGGGGGGCTGAAATGTGATTACTCCCCAGACACACAGCAGTTAAAACAATGTGCATTTGTGCAGCCTCCTACTCCCATCATCGATCTTTCTTTTTATCTGATGATCAGAATGAGTGTACAGTGAGAACCTAAACATTGCTTTTGTTTTATGCACCTCATAGAAGTTAGGAGCATATCATTCTCACAGATAGACTGAGATATATATCCTATCCATTCCCTGGAAGCCATCGCCCTGCAATTTGCTCCGTCTTTCATCACCCTAAATGTGCCTAAATGGTTCGGGTGGGGGGGGGGTTGCAGCGGCAATAACCGCAACTTTGTGTCAGGAGGGATATTGGGATATTTGATGCTCTCCCTGCCATGAAATGTATTTACAAATACCTTTGTGGGAGCCAATAAAAGCTTTAATATTTAATTTTCCCTAAGGGCATCTCACTATAACGGGAAGGTTTCTGATCAACGGGACGATGGAGGGGTTTTCGCTCACTGTCTGACTTCCTTTCTGCAGTACTTACAGGCAGACAGTTCATCATTGCACTTCCTAGGACAGCCACTGGATTCATGTTTGTATACATTTGTGAATGTTTTAAGGATTCTGAATTCACATGATCAACATGAATGATGAATAGCGAGGATGATAAAATATTTATTCAGGCTGTCTTTGTGCAAATGTTATTAAAATGTCTGTGGAGAAAGCAGGAGCGTCATAGTGCTCTGACATTGGATTGTGTAATCAAGAGTCTCACCTCACCTTTTGGTCAGACATGGTTTGACTTATTAACAAATCCCACAGGCATGCAAGCCTGCTGTTAAATATCTCAGACACACTGTGAGCTTTGAATGATTTAACCTCGGTAGGTTACGTTTTCAGTGTGTTTTTCTGCGGAATTGTAGAAAAAATAGCAGTCTTATCTTCATGATAATGGGTGGAAAGGTTAAGTATGGGCTAAATCGGAACACAGTGCATTTTGGAGTGGATGCCCGTTATTTGTCATTATTTTTCACTTAGAGAAATTGCATTAACCAAAGTCTGAACCTGCTGAGTGTCCTTAGTTATTTTGAATAGAAAACGAATCCAATGCACTTTGGAAAACATTCTTGTGAGTCTATTCAGCCAAATAAAGAGTGCAATGTTGTGAAGTTTGTGTTAAGAATAGAGGTTTTGAGTAAGCTTTGGTATACAGTGCCATCTCTTTGAGCCCCCACATGACACTCTGCCCTGGGTTTATTGTATGTAGCACATCTTTTCATACAGGCACTTCCATTGTCAGGGCTGCACTTTATTTCAATTTCTCAAAATGTAGCTTTGACTGGAGATGTTTAGAAATGATTTCAGTGTGTCTCTCATTCAAATGCGATGTATGAATGGTACTTTTGCCATGGTATCCAAAAGCGTTTTTAGTTTTGAGGACTTCAATCAGGATGCAGCTTTGAATAAAGAGCTTTAGTATGGTGATATTTTTGCAAATTACCACGCGGCTCTGCAAATACAAACAGGTCCATGGCGCTGTCAAAATAAACCAAGCTTAACGACAGCTGTCACGAGTCAACACAATAAAGTCTGCGCTCTCTTTTGCAAGATTATCCTGTAAAACTTTCTGGGTCACAATTGTTGTCCCTGCAGGATGAATGCTCTTATTTTTAATCCGAGAGATCCGGCCTGTATTCTTGGGCCAGATAGCAAAGAGGGAGAATGTGAGCTCTGCTTTGGAGACTTTTGTTTTGCTGCCACTGAACTCACGTCAGAGTGTGCCGAAACCTCAGAGACGAGGCACGAAACATATAAATGCCCAATTATAGTTGTTTCATTTAAACATTTATTTAGTGGGGTGGGGGTGCATTGCATAATTCACAACGCTTGGTTATGCAAGCGGCCCAAATGTGGAGAACAGACATTTTTATTGTCTGAAAATGGCACTGGGTGCGCCTGCTTCTGCGTCATTGAGACCGCTCGCGTGGCATCACCGGGTGTGTATATATACTTTGAATGTGCAATGAGCAGGAAGAACGAGGACAAGACATTGTTGAAGGCAGTAAACAGTGTCTTTGAAAAGTCTCTCTGGTGTCAGGGTGTGTTGAGTCTGTCGCCCTCCCAGAAGATGTGGGCCTACTCTGTGCTGTGTCCTTGTTGCTTTAACTCAGCTTCAAAAACTCTGCGCCTCGTGTCTGAGTGGCTGGTACAGTAATTCCCTCAGAACCAGAACATATAAATAAAGGATCCCAAGGTTACACGAATGATGGCTCCTACCTGCTAGTTTGTGTCGCACACAAGTTTAAATACTGGTGTGCGGGTGCGTGTGTGTGTGTATATATATAGAAGTATATAGTTCCTTTGTAATATCCGAATCAGAAGAAAAATAGATAATGTATTCTCATCTATCTGCATGGTTTTCCTCCAGGGAGAAAATAAAGGAATTATTTTCTCCTTTTTAGAAATTGGATTTTTGTAATTTTGGAGATACTGTGTGACGAGTGGTTTCCTATTGAGGTAAATGGGAAACCAAATAACAAAAAACTGAAGTCAAAGTGCGCTGCTTCCTCAGACTGAGCTCTCCAGCGAGACCTTGAGTCTCTTTGGGTCAAGACTCAGGTGCAGTTTGATACACAAGGAAATAATGAAGTTAGTCGAGAGCCAGCATTCTTCAGAATGTTCTAAATCACACAACATTTCCAGTAAGCTGAGGACAGATGGGTTATTTTGGTTTTAAAGAAAATGAGATCGGTTGTTTATTATAGTATGCTAACAATTATAGTGAAGCAATAACAAAAAGGTTAAGGCTTCCTGTAACAATGCTCACCAAACAAAACAAATACAAAAAATCCTGCAAGTAAAGCAATGAGATTGTAAGACTTTGAAAAGTGCACGTTAATTTGCAATGCTAAAATATAAACACATGCCAGTTATGTCTTAAAGGTTCCCATACTAATTAATATTCATACTTCAAATTCATATCCAGCAGACAGCTTCCCAGCAGCTTGTTGTTAACCGAAGCAATAAGCCCTGACGATAAGAAAGGTTCGGGCACCTGAGGGTGCAGAATACACTTTATGGTAGCAGCTAATACTTCCATAGCCTCTTCACAGTTTGCAGTTATCTAGCGAGTGTGGATTTCTGCAGGGTAGGGACTACTTTTTGATGTGTTTTTATTTTGTTGTGGTTTTGGCAGTGACGGTATCTCTGTTATGCACATCAGGCGTGCCAGTTGAGCATTTACGTTACCTTAAAACTAGGAATTGCTGTAATGGTTGTTTTTTTTATTTGAATCTGGGAATTTTCATTGCACAAAGGCAATGAATCAAAATGTTATAAAAAATTCCAATTGCAGCATGCTCAATATCTGATAATGAAGCCCTGTTATACTTTGTGTGACACGTAGTGGCAATACTATGAAAAACCTTTATTGTCTAGCACTCCAACACATTGTAAGTGATAGGCTAAGGGGCGGGACATCTCTAAGAGGTTGACCCATCACAACAGAGCCAGCCAGCTAACCAATCAGAGCAGGCTGGGCTCTGGTTTCAGACAGAGGGTGAAAAGAGGTGCTGCAACCTTTTTGAAAATGAAAGTATAGCAACATGTCACAGTGAAAACAGGATAGCAGAATAGGGCCTCTTTAAAGCCTAAATATGTGTTAATACTATTGTGAATGAAGTATTGTAGAGCAGCAGTAATATTCCGCCCTAGAAATGGTATTCTTCAGACTTAACGTATTTGTTCAGTACAGATCCTCGTAAAAAAAGTCACCCTATGATCATTTAAGATATTTTTCAATGATAATGAAAATAATAATGCCAAATTATCCATTTTTTGCATCATAATTGCAGTATCAGTTAAAATAACGGCTATTAGGTAATTATTTTCCAAATCATGCAGACAGTTTATAATCTCCTGTGGGTAAAGGTGATCCTTCAAAGGACACAATGACAACTATTTGTGCTATGCCAGTCCTTAATTAGTCACGTATATTCCAGTCTGAGGACAATAATTATTTCCATTGCACTCATCCCTCTGAGCTCTGATGTAATTCATCTGGAGGGTTGTTCGTGACACTCTGCATTTCTTTGTTTTTATTCCAATCTCTCGTCAGCACCCTCTCCTTTCATTATTATTTGCCTCAGTTTCCTCTGAGGGGTGTGTGTCGTCATGTTCTAAGCGCCCTTAATTCCCACAGAAACCAGCATTTACCGTACGAACACTCCTTCTTTTACCAAGTAAAAAGATAGAGAGTCTTTACAGATACCTCCGGTCTTAAATCCATCCACTGACGCTCTTTAAGCGGCTGTCTACCTGCAGAGGCAAAAAGCAGCTTGATCTTTTCACTGAGGATTGCAGGAGGGATGAAAGGAGGGAAAAATACAGATAGATCTACTTATTTCTCTCTGTGGTGCGATAGAACTGATAGTCACTGAGCACAAAAAGCTATTCAAAAGTCTAACAGACAAATTGAATATTAATTTTACTTTAAAGGTTATGTTATGATTATGATTCCTATCTGTTATAATAACTTTGAAGTCACCAAGTTAATTGCTTTGATCTCATAACCTTATTCAAAAGGATATGGCGGTGAAAGAAATGGTAGAACTATAAATCCAGGGTGTCTTCCTCTCACACTAACATTGCCAAATCAGCCAAAAAAAGCATCAAATCTTCACACTTGAAAAGCTGAAACCAGCTAATGCTCTGGGCGGTTTGCATGCCAGAAATCTAGTATTACACTTCCAGAACATGATGAAGACAGGCCAAGAACTCCTGATATTTATTTATATAATGCAGCTAAAAAAAGTGGCTTTAAAGGGGCCCTATTCTGCTAATGTTCAGGTTCATATTAGTATTTAGTGCTTCTCCTGTGACATGTGTCAATGCGTTTATGTTCAAAAAGTTATTTATTTGTGCTGCTCTTTAAAATGAGGACAGATGCGTATCTAGGGACAACACTGAAATAGCTCAAAGTGTTATGGCTTGTTGCTCTTTTTATTCCTGCTATTTTAAGTAATGCAGCGTCTCTTCATGTTACTGATTGTTAGCTATGCATGAGCTACAGATAATGTATGTTTCTTCTCCCTGTGGTTGGTTTTGTCCTGATTTATAATGGTTTAATCCCCACTGCTGTCCTTCATTCTGTCACTTCTATACTGTAAGTCCTTTCTTGCAGAAAGATACTCTTTTTCTCTTATTGAGTTCCAGCAAAGTGTATTTTTTTCAAATCACACTGTCTCCCGTGCAAACCTCAGCAAATCCCTGCTGCTTCCCTGAAACATCCCAGAGACCCCAGCTCCTCTGAGACTGTCTGTAATTCCAATTATGAAGAAATATACGTACAGTTTATGTGCGTGCCCGTCGCCTGTCGCAGGGAAATTTCATTTTAATTAATCTAGGGAAGAAATTGGCAGCTCGGGCGTCACAACGCTCATCACGGCTCCCTGAAGTATCCAATTTTCTGTCTCAATAGGCATTAAATTAGCAAGAACATTTCCACCTTTGTCACCCCGGCACGCATAACAAATGAAATACATTTGGCTAGGCGGCATAATGGAGAGCTAATAAATGACTCTCCACCCGTACAGGGAGATGGTGGCAGGTGAGACGTGTTAGCCGGCACCTCATCACATCTGGAAGTGTTAAAGAGAGGGAATATGCAGCGAGGCAGATTTGGGAAGTATGAGAGAGGACATTTTTGTGTGAATATATTTACTGGATCAATTTGAGAATAATAGAAACCGAGTGCTGTTGTCCTCATCTGTCCTCTACTATAGGTTCATGCATGTGTTTACTCTCCGTCTCATTAGAACGGCTGATGCACACCACCCTTTCTCAAATGTAACGAGTGTTATGCATTCATAGAAAACCCGCACCAGCAGGATATCATTACCGCGCGGAAGCTTTGCATTTCTTTGTTTGGAGGTTGGATTGTTATCAAAGTTTCCAGCAGCAGCAGATCAATGCAGGTCGAAGTTCTGCTGAATTAATTTCCTTTAGGAAAACTCCAACACAGACCTACGAGAAGAAACGTATTCGCTCATTTGTGGGCGCAAATTAACACGATGCCTCTCCGTTCTGAGTTTGTGAGAAGTTGCCAGGAAACGTGGAGCGGCACAAAGGGAATATGACTTTTATAGAGATGTACAGACCTACACTATGACGTTAATCACCCAGAGTGAGGATCTCTTTCTGATTTATTATATTGTTCTTGCATGCCTCACCCTGACAGCAACGTGCCTCCAGCTCTGAGTCTTCCACATCACAGCCTGACTTTCATCCGCCCACAGTGAGGAGCGCTCTATACTCTGAGTAACTCCTACACCCGTACGTTATAGGACATATTTCTATTTTGCAACACCTTCAACTTCTGAAAGGCTCTCTCAGAGAACATGTTCCATACATTGTGCACATTGTGATTGCCATCCGAGTCTCAATAGGATCTCGATCTGGGATTTAAAAGAAGCCTTGTCCAAGACCTTTGATCGTCTGTCTTTCTTTCAGTCCTTTTGTTCCTGGTGAGGGAGGGCTTTAGGTGGGGGACACCTAATGAGGGTGCAGTAGCAACAGTATTTGGAGAAAAGATGGAACAAGGTGATAGAAATGTTGTGCACCTCAATAAAGAGAGAAGAGAAAAGGATTGGATGATAGAAAGTGAGACTCTCCAACATATAGCAAGAAGGATTGCACAACATATCATTTGTGTGATAAAGTATCTGGAGAAAACTGCACTAAAGTTGTATTCTCGTTTTATTGTTATATCATATCTATCCCTACAGAAATTAGTATTTTTGGATTTATTACACGATTTGCTGACATTATTTCTGCATAATATGCTGTAACCAGAATTATTTTGCAGTGTCAGCAATGGAAATCTCTGCAGGATATGTTTTATGGTTGTTTATTTATCTGACTCCATATTTGGTGCATTTCTTTGTCCACCGTTTCAATCCCAGGCATAGATTCATAGCAAAGTGTTTGTGTTCTCCAGTAATAATGAACACCCTCCATTTTAACCTCCGTCCTGTCATCATCTACTTGTGTGCAGCGTTTTAATTGGCCGTGGCCGGCTCAACCTTCTACCCAGCTGTTTGTCTGCAGCATCCCGAGCAGGACTCGTGTTCCTCACTAATTACTGCCGCTGTCAGCGATGATCTGTGACACCGCTGGCTCCTGCTGAATTACCCTCACCTCTCCCATTTACACTACCTGTCAATATCCTCCCTCATTTTCATACATCAGTGGAAAAATCTGTGGAGTCGAGTGAAGGATTGACCCAAAAATGATGCCCTTTCAAGAGTTTTCCGCTAGACTAATGACGGTTAAAAAGCAATCAGGTGACAGCAGCAGTCTGAGCGGTAGATCTGCGTTTTTTTTTATTGCTTACGCCCGGTCATGGCACCTCTGCTGTTTAAATTATTGCTATGTAAATCACCTGAAGTGCTTAGCATGCGCTAAGTAGACAGTATCCCGATATTGGCGGATGCCTTCATTTGAAGGACTAACTCCTGCGATTCATCAGCGTGTCAGTCCATCTCCAGCTGGCACTCCATTCTGAGAAGTTCGCTGGCAGTACAGATGAAGTTCTCTCCTACTCAAATGTAAAATTCTTATTCTGTATTTCTGCAGAAATGATGTGAAGTGCAGCGAGTAAATGTTCTGATTTAGCTGCATGTGGAAAAATGTTTACCGTACTTCTGCGTGTTCTTCCTCTCACATATTCATAAAAACCTTTGGACACTTTCAACCTTCTATTGTTAAAGGGGCCCTATTAATCGTTTTGTGGTGTTCCCTTCCCTGAAGTGTGTTCTATAGTTTTTTTGTGCATGTAAATGGTCTGCAAAGGCTATAATTCCCAAAGTTCCATCCAGAGGGAGTTTCTCTCCCACAAACTCCCCCCTTCGCCTCCTATGGACCCTGTAGCGGCACAAACTCCCTATGAGTTATGCCGCTGAGAGGCTAAAATGTGCTCTTTGCTGTGACGCGTTCCATGTAAGAGTCCGTAGTCATTTGTAGTCCATGGTGTTCAATAAAGACGGAAACAAACTATATACAACTCCAGACCTGACGGTCAACAGAAAGTATCATAGCGCCATTCCCCCTCTTCCTACATCATATCCTCCAAACCGGCATCCAACAGGTGACTAAATACCATTAAACCACACCAACGTGACCATTGCCGGAAGTGATGAACAATAAGAATCAAACGTGATGAGTTATACTGTGCTCTGGAATGATTGGTGCAGATGTATATAACTTGTGGCTGGGGTACAAAAGGATCTGCGTTGATATGAAGGGTTTTCTTTTCCTTAAGTCCGTTTCCAAAATATGACTGCTTGCCATCAGATCCTGTAGTAGAGCTACTCGGAACACTGGATTTCTTTGATGCAGCAAGAACCTTCATTTTGGCCATGGTGGCGGCGATGTCTCCTTCTAGGTCCAGTGGTTCTTTTCTTCTCCTCTGCTCATGTTCCTGTTTTTCCAAAGCATGTTTCTCTTGGAGTAGTTTTTGTAAAACCATCAGGGGGCGGCGACTTCCGCCTGAGCTTTTATATAAGCAGATGCAGTTCTTGATAGGCCTACTCTGGATCTTGAGCCATGAAAAGAACGCACTTTCCACTCCATCCTCATTTTCGTTGTCATCACTCATTTAGCATGTTCCAATATGCACACAACAGTATTCACAAATGCCAATCTTGTCACAGACATGGTGCCTGATCAGTGATCACAGCTGTGCACGTTACAAACAATTCCGGAAATCCAAACCTTCGCCGATGTCATCATAACCAGCACGCACAAAACAGGCCAAATAACAGTACCCCGTCAATCAGTTTCCGCCTGCGGCCAAGGTTCATTTATGGCTTTTCCTGTCCACTCCGCAATATGGCTCCTACAGACCCTTTGTTTACTTCCGGATCACAGTGAAGTCACTACGTAACACTTTCGCTGCTATTGGCTAGCTCTCCAACACATAGACGCATTCTCATTTCACTAATTCCCCTTCTTGAATATCCTCGTGTCTTAGTCCCGCCCACAGGAGATGCAGGCGGAGGAGTCGAGGAGAGGAACCGAGAAGAGAGGAGGGGAAGCAGCAGGCGGTTAGAGAAATTAGAACTCCTCTCCTCTGAGCGGTCATTTTAAAGAGACGTCCATTAATGATGACCGGAGGCACAGCAGCCCTCTGTCTGATGGACAGATGTGTTCATGACCACTTATATATTTACTTTTAATTCATTGACAGTGCGGTATAATGAGACAATAACAGGCTACAGATGCGGACACACACACACACACACATATATTTATATAAATATATACAATTTCAGATTCAATCAAATCCCGTGTATGCAAATCTGACAGTACAAGCGCTAGCCAATCAAACCACGTGCAAGCTGGGAGAGCCAGACCGCAGTTCATTTCCTCATATTCCAAACGAGAAATTACGGGAGCAAATCACCCGGTTCTTTATGACCAGACTATTTACTGGGATACAAACCGGAGGAACCAGGCATGGAGGGAGGTGGCAGAGACAGTGGGTGAAACTGGTAGGTTTTCGCCTTTTTGGGGAGTTTATATATATATATATATATATATATATATATATATATATATATATATATATTGCTCGCATAAAATCCCCGGGGTTTTTTGCTTTGTATGTCGGGGGCGGGAGATTCATGTGATTGGTTGTTGGTCACGTTGCTCGCAAAAAATCCCCAAGCTTTCAGACACGCCCACCTCCAAGATTTTCAAGATTTTTGAAAAGCTGCTGTGTGGACGTAGCGTAACCCACCGGACGCGTCCCAGAAGCGTTTCAGAAGCGTAGCGTCATGCGTGCAGGCTCGCAGTTTTGTTATTGATTCGGGCATCCTGGACATTTGTACTTCTACAAGAAAGTAAGTAGGCTACGTAGTTAAATGTTTTATTTTTGTGTCTGTTTAAATTGTGTTTATTGTTGTTATAAATGTCCTATTTTGTTGTGTTGTAGTCTACAGATACAGTTAATAATAATTGTAACAGTCCACTTCCATGATGAAAACCTCGTCGTCCATTGTGCGTATCGTAGTGGAGGTGTTGAAGGAGGGGGGTCTGCTAAATTAATATATGTGGGGGATGGGCCTGGCCCGGATGCTCACCTTTCCACTTCCTGCAAGGGGGGGCTGCCTGCCCGACTTTATGGCTGCGCCGCGGGAAAAATAGAATTAATCCTAATTTTAGACAAGCGCTGCGCCGAGCCGCTTCTGGGACGCGTCTGAGCCGTAACGTGGCGCAGACGGACCCGGTGGAAACTGACGGTAAGGGGCTGGACTACTCTTAGCAGTTGAACATATACAACAACAACAACCACAACAACAATAAATACCTTTTTGAACATTAAAGCATGGAACCATGACAGAGGCATGAGCAGAATGGGTCCCCTTTAAAGTGTAGGTGCTTGCAATGTGAATACCAGATCTAGGAAACTCTGGAATGGGGCATGTTTAAGATTGATGAAGAAAATAATTAAGGATTTAATTTCAGAGTCAATGAATGTGTCCAGTGGATATATCTCTACACATAAAAACAGTTCAGACACTTGTCTCAGTACAGATCTTTCCATAAGATGTCACTGTCCTCTGCTGGTTTTTACACTGTATTACACCTACATGTGATGAGGTATATGTAAGGCAAAATTAAAGCCTATTTTTTTGTTATATTTTTCTAGCTTTTTATGGTTTTAATTGTTACATAATATGTATAAATTATAGGTAAACTAGTTGTGTGCTCTCAGATGACTGCCACTGAGAATGACTCACTTGTGCAAGAAGCTTATAACTGTTAATATGCTTATCTCAGAATAAAACTCCATTGTTAGAATTAATTGTTTGTTTTTTTTTAAAGTGAAAAGTCCCTTACTCCCCCGGCTTATTTGTTTTTATTCCTGGTGCAGATATTTTGAGAGGTTTTTTTTCTAGTCAAGGGTTCAACTTCCTTTTTCCTCTGCACGATTGTTTTGGTCGTGGCCAACATCAAGGTTTGTTCGAAGTGTCACAGTGAGTTAACAGACCTGGTCTTTCCATTCATGTTGGTATTTCTCTGGTGACAGCACACAGGGGAAGCTAGAAGCAACACTTTCCCTCTTGCATCTGATAAATGATGTTATGCATGTTGAAGAAATGAAACACAAAACAGTAGTGTGCAGGATGGGAGGAGGAGATGGAGCCTCACACACACACTGCCCCCCCAAGCTGTGGTCATGAGCCTGCTCCTCCATCAGCAGACGGAATTACAAAAATATGTTGCAGCTAGTCTATCAACCAGATAAAGCAGGGGGGGGGGGAGGGGTTCAAACTTTTTCAAAAAAGGGCCGGATTTGATCATGTGAATATGCCCGGGGCCAATCGTCCCTTCTGACATTTTTTAAACATAAAAGTAACATACACGTACACCGTTATATCACAATTTCATTGTCACAATTATCTTTATTTTTCAAATGGCAATGTAACTAAAGATAAGCAGGCTGGAACAACTCTAAAAACACAATTCTGCCTTTCATTCATATCTGGAGAGTCAGATAACATTGAACAAACTATATGGAATAACTTAAACTTTGTAAAGGGTCTATTTTTTATAAATTGAGGTGCCAGGTCTGACAACGCATCACCAAAATGCAATTCAAAATAAATCACACATCCATTTGAATTATTGTCAGATATCATTCATGGGAGAAGGTAACACATATATGATCAGTGTGTGTGGGGAAAGGAGTCAATATATACAGTTCAATGTGCTTTAGCAAATAGTCTAGTTGAAAAAATATTCTCATAATTTATGAATATATGTTCTCATACCATCGAGGGGTGGTTTTCAATTACACATCCGCATGTATTTGCTTCTCAACTTGTGTTTTTGTGTGCACTTTATTTTGTTCATCAAAAAGGCGTTTGTTTAATAACTTTAAGATAGGCTTTTATCAATTTTGTTATCAAGCTGTAACAACATGGGACTCTTTCCTTGAACATTCCTGCTCATTAATAGAGAAACTAATGAATAAGGTACAAGCAGGGTGAAGGTTGGATGAATGGAAGGCCTCGTGATGAGGAAGTAGGCATTGTCTTAGAGGAGGGGGGGGGGGGCAGACAGTTTTATGAGCCGCTAGCATAGTTTCCTCCTAATGGCTCCCATTGTGCCTTTTTACCAAAAGCAAGGATTAACATTAAGCCCGAGTCATATCTTCTCACATGATCCTCTCTCTCGCCGAGCTTTATTCACACACATGCTTGAGCACACAGCACGGCAGCGGGGGGGGAGGCAGGGGGGGTCGGCTGAGGGCTGGTCACGGGACAAACAGAGGAGAAGCACATTCACTCAAGTAATGTGCTTCATATTTAAGTATCTAAACTCGGGGTACTTCTTCCTCCACTGGTGTCAGTTTGTCTCTCAATTTGTTTTTGGGATAATTGCATGAGATGCCCCTTGACCTTTTAATTACTACTGTAACATGTCTTTAATTAGATAAGATAACTGACTTAATTTGTTTTGACACACAAAACTAATTGCTATGTTCTGCAACAAATGAAAGAGCCTCTGTATTTTGTGAAATAAAGTGTGGTGCATTATCAGGTCAATAGCACTCTGGATTATTAAACAGCCACAAGTGTATGATGCTGAGGATAACTCATGGAGAATTAAGTTAATAATAGATCGCTAGGGCTCGTGCAGTATTCATCGTTTGTGTATATAACTATATAATAGATCTGTGTTTGAACACAGTAAAGGTCTGGGGTTCTCCTGGGGAACATGGGGGCTGGTATATTTCAGGAATGTATTTTCAAATGCACTCCATGAGAATGAGCTTAGCACTAGCTTTGAGTAATCCTCACCGGCATGCCCCAATTATGAAACGATACATGCGTGATGGAGTAATGGTAACCAACCTGAAGCACATGTGACCGGTTAAGAAATCTGAGTCTTCACATTGGAGGAAGTCTCATAAAGTGCTGCATTGTTGTGATATTCTTTAATATCCCGAGGGGAACCTTTAAACTATGAGGACGTTATTGATACTGACTGACCGGGTTCATCACGCCTTTCCAAGAAAGAGTTGAATATTCATTTTATCACTGAGAAAGTATTTCTCTCTCATCCTTTACTTAAATAAGTACAATATAGTCCTGCATTCAAAATATTGCATCGTGATACTGTATGTTTAATTATTAGATGTTTATACAGTAATGTAGCAAAGGTATTTCACCGTTGGAGCTAGCTTTTACTAGTCTCCTCCAATAGTTCCCAACCTCTGGATAAGGGTCTGCTAAGAGGTCCGAAGTTTAATCTGAGGTGTTTTGAGATAAGGGTAGAAAATAGCTTGTGTAAAATGGATATTCTCAGGTACCGCCATGTGACTGGCTCTTTAAGCTCCAGTAGTGATGGCTTGGGTGTTTTGGGTTTGATTCACCAATATCTTATTATAGCCTATGATGCTCATTTTCGGGTACATATTAGTTTCCTTGCTTTAATGTCCAGAAAGGTCTTTATTGATCTCATACTGCCTGTGTTGCAGCAACTCTTTTCACCCTCAGATGCTGTTTTAATTCACAAATATCTTCCTAAGTTTGTTGTTAAATTTCTTCTTCGAGAAAGGTTTTGAGAATATGTCTTAAACAGACAAATTGTTTATGTTCTCATAGCAATAACTCCCATTGTCCTTGTAGATTAAATACATTGAATTTGCTTGCCTGTACAATTAAAGATAATGCCATAAACAATCGTTTTGCACACACATGTCAGCATGTACATGTGAAAGTGTTCTCTTGAGTGTTTGATCTGTAAGGAATGACATGTGTGCTTCACTATTTGAAGTTTTTCTACTGAATGCTTCAAACAAATACAGTAAAGTTTTCTGATAATGAATGGAGTTCCATAATGTGCTCTAGATTCTACCTCATCTGGTTATAGCTTTGGGTTTTCTCAACATCAAATCATTTTCCTTAATCACTACAGAATGTCCTGAGGTTATTGCAGAAATAATCAAGACGGTGCCAAAGGTATCATCAGCTCATTTAAACTAATGAAAGTTTTTGTTTTTTATGTTTCCCGTCTGACTTCTTCACCTTCAGCGAGACGAAGCAGATGAACAAAAGGTGCGACGCCAGAGGGCCGATCGGGGTGGGGAATTCAAATGAATGTTGAACCTGGAGTTCACAGAAAGTTAAGCAAGGAGACACTACATGCTGGAAGGAGAGGAGAGAGTTTTACTCGTGAGCGAATGTGTGAAATGGGGTCCTCATCAGTCAAAGTAAGACCCCCATTTCAAAGTGGAGAGAATGCCTAATTTGCATATTCAAACAGTTCAGAAAAGGTTTAATATAAGAAAAATGCCTCAATGTTCAACTGAGGAGGTTTTTACGGGTGATATCTGTTAGTTGGAATTATTTTCATATTCACCATTTTCTACAGAGGGAGGGGACTTCATAATATCACACTTATGGTTATTTGGTGAATTTATGTTAGATGTATTTCCCCCTTCCCGTCTGAGATCTCCAATAAAGGCCCTCCGACCCAAAAATACCTGAAAGAATGAGTCAAAATGACAGTTTTCAAGTGCAACAGTGAATAATATGTTGTGGGGGCCACATTAAAAGGCTAATTCCTAACAGGTTCATTTGCATAGTGCTCATAAAGGCCAGAAACTCACTCCATGCACACACATTAAAGTGGCCTGCTCATTCATCATCATTTGTGTTGAAACAGTTTTGTAATATGGGAACTGCAGCAGTGCATTGAGTTTTAGATGAATACTACTGATCATGAGGAGCTCACCCCTTCTGCCTTTACCTCAGGAGAAAATGTGATGTTGTGACATGGCATGTGATGTAGTCATGCGCTAATCCGGTATTTAAATGTGGGGGGCTAGGGATGTGCAAGCAGGGGTCCAGCGCATGGGAGAGGAGTTTCACACACACTCAAAGAAAGTCATTCCTGCTGTGGTAGAGTGTTGCACATTCAGTTTGGATCAAGTTTTAGCTGAAGTCCTGATCAGACGGTAAAAAGAGTCCATCAGTCGTGGATAAAGTTTAGCGACCGTGTTTGGATGATGTGGCAGAGCTGTTGTTTGGTGCTGGTGTGCGCGGTGGTGGTGAGCGCGCAGTTCCCCAGAGAGTGTGTGACACCTGAGGGGCTCCGGAGCGGGACGTGCTGCCCCTCGCCATCCGGACTCAACGACGACCCGTGTGGGTCCGGTACGGGCCGCGGAGAGTGCGTGGCCATCGCGGTGGACGCACGGCCGCATGGCCCTCAGTACCCGCACGACGGGCGGGATGACCGGGAGCGATGGCCCATCCGGTTCTTCAACCAGACGTGTCAGTGTAACGGGAACTTCAGCGGGTCTAACTGCGGCCGTTGCAGGCACGGCTGGACCGGAGCCAACTGCGACCAGCGGGTGTCTGTTGGTGAGTGCCCCTCCTCAGATCATTACATTGCATATTGGCTTTAATTAATGGAGAAGCCATATAACATTTAAGTTGGTATCCATCTATTTATTAAGTAAAATATGTTCATATTCCAGCTAAAATGCATCTAAAATAGTTGGAAAAAGGCATTTGATGAGAGAAAGAATTGATTGAAAGTCCTTATTTTGCCCTGGAGTCTTACTGTGACTGATGATGCCTCCATCACTGCACAACATGACACCTATTTGTATAATGTATTACATCTGGAAAAACCCAGACAATGGCATCATCTCTGCTTTGGTTGGAAGGGAGAATAACATTTCAAATTGGATGTGTGAGTTTAAATAAATGTACCAATGCATTTAAAAAAGTTATTTAGAAAAAGGCATTTGATAAGAAGAACAATTGATTCAATCTTCCTGTTATGCACATTTTCTGTACTTATTTTCTCAGTCATTACATCTGATCCCCTATTAACGCATGACTGAGTGAGTTAATCCACTTTCCCCCTGCTGTAATCCCCCAGTGAGGAGAAACGTGATGGGGCTCAGCACAGAGGAGAAGCGTGCCTTTGTGGATGCTCTGGATCAGGCCAAACGCACCGTGCACCCCGACCTGGTGATCGCCACTCGGAGAACCCCGGAGATCTTCGGGCCGGACGGACTCACCCCGCAGTTTGAGAACATTACCATCTACAACTACTTTGTGTGGTCGCACTACTTCTCCGTCAGCAAGACCTTCCTGGGCGCGGGTCAGGCCAGCTTTGGGGGGGTGGACTTTTCTCACGAGGGGCCCGGCTTTGTCACATGGCACCGGTTCCACCTACTGCAGCTGGAGCGAGACATGCAGGTGAGATAACTCACAGAACAGAATCACCAGTTGAGAGGGCACTTTAAAGCAGTAATAATACAGATATCCATTTAAATAATGTCATCATCTGAAAACCCTGTGGCCCACTGATGAACACCGTAACGTTTTCTATATTATTGACTGGGTTCTGTGGCGACATTTCCAGAACAAATGTCAAACTCTGTTTGGATCTGTGGGTAGTGATCCCCCATCTGTTATTCCACACAGCTTGTTTATAATCCCTAATGCGTTTCACCACAACTGCATTCAAGGAAACAAACACTGGAGATGCAATTTCTCGCTGTAATAGACAAGCGGCGTGCAAAATGTAATTTAAAGCATTTGAATTCAATTTGGAGATGGTGTCTGGAAAGTAACAACTGATCTTTTGTGTGCAGTCAATTGCACACACGTTAAGAGCTGGACCACTGTTTATACCCAGTCAGTGGTTCCTAATTACACACTTTTCTTTTAGGACCAACACTTAGAAATGAAGGCTGCTTTAGGGCTCTGATGCCGTAGCAGTACCTGAAATACTGGGACGAAATAGTTCGCCAGATCCTTGTCCTACTCCAATTAAATCACAAATAATTTTACTTTACCTTTATGTGTTTATTTCTCGTGTTTGTGCACTAGACAAACAAAACAATTGTGAAAAAGACAATTCAACTTCCTAAAATAAAAGTATTTTCTTTCCAGACGTTTTTTTTAATCCATTATAACTTTATACTAATTTGTTTCTTAAGCCGTGGTTAACATCTACTCTCGATGTTTCTTGACCTGTAAACATTTAATCATTGATTAAATACCTCAGGATTGTTTCCACGGAGGCTTTCAAATAAGCATTTTTCTGATTTATTGAGGCATGAAATGGCTTTAAAGTAAATCATAGTGTGTGCAAATGATAATAAATGTATTCTGTGCAGACCAAATGAGATTTAAAAGATTATTTGGGATTATCTGAGGCGATGGGAACACTTTATCAGCAGCAGAAAAAAGATAAATCCTCAAACTTGAATTTATTTCCAACAGGACATGCTGCAGGAACCGTCCTTCGCCCTGCCCTACTGGAACTTTGCCATTGGGGGGAGCACATGTGACATCTGCACAGACGACCTGATGGGGGCGAGGAGCAGCTTCGACATGAACTCCCTGAGCACCAACTCCATCTTCTCTCAGTGGAGGGTGATCTGTGAGAGCGTGGAGGACTACGACACGCTGGGAACCATCTGCAACAGTAAGACTATTGATCACAGAGCAGATATTACAGTGATCCTCTTTATGCACAGACTGTAGTGAGTCTCATATACCCCCCCCCCCCCCCCCCAGGCACTGAGAGCATCCCCATCAGGAGGAACCCTGCAGGGAACGTGAACCGGCCGATGGTGCAGCGCCTCCCCGAGCCCCAGGATGTGGCCGACTGTCTGCAGGTCAACGCCTTCGACACGCCGCCGTATTACTCCACCTCCTCCGAGAGCTTCAGGAACACCATCGAAGGTGAGAGACTGCATATATATAATGACACCTTTAATCATGTTTACAACATATTAAGACATATTGCAAAGGAAATACATTATACAATGTGAGTACATTTAAAAAGTCATCAAAAAGCAAAGAGAATACAAAAAAAAAGACAGGTTTAAAAAACGATAATTCCACAGTGCTGTTTCAGATGCAATTATTTACTATAACAAATCCAGGCACACATACATGCATACAAATATACTTGCATTTTATATATTATAATAAGAGTTGAGGAGGATAACTATTATAATTACTTTGATCTCAAATATTTTGAAACATCTACAATATGTTAATAGTTTATATTTTGTCAATAAGTATTTAGTGATCAATCTATCCATGCAATGTTTTAAAGATGTGTGGTATACATTAATTTATACTTCATAAAGCACATACAAAAACTAAAATGTATATAACTATAATCAGAATACTTTATTTATCCTGGAGGAAATTGGGTATTTGTGACAGTTAATTTAAGATGTATGAAATAATCAGAAACATCAAAAGTTGAGCCATTTCATAAAAAACAGAATAAAATAAAACACAAAGATATTTATGGAAATTTCAAAAAGAAATATCAAATAAAAGAAAGAATGGTTAAAATATATTTTAATAGTCTAATTAATAGAATTGTTATAATTTCTCATCAGCAATGAATTAAAGAAATATAATAAGTTGAAGTTAGAATGTTCAATGAAAAGATCAAATGAAATAAAATAGGAACATATTTATATCACCATAGGAATTTAAAAAAGAAATGTCAAATAAAAGGCACAAAAAAAAAGAATAAATTGTTTAGGAATGTTATCAGAATAATTGAGTTGTCTTCTCTCGTCAGCTATGATGCAATATGTATGAACTGATATAAATTTAGCATGTGTTAATGATTTGTGTTATTGTTTCATCTCACTGTTTCCCCCTGTGTGTCGGTGTTGTTCTGCAGGCTACAGTGCCCCCAAGGGGAACTACGACCCCGCGGTGAGGAGCCTGCACAACCTGGCCCACCTGTTCCTGAACGGGACGGGCGGGCAGACCCACCTCTCCCCCAACGACCCCATCTTCGTGCTGCTGCACACCTTCACCGACGCCATCTTTGACGAGTGGCTGAGGAGACACAATCCAGGTTCCTACCATTATTCATTACACCTGCATACTTCCTGCTTTTCATGAGGAGCTTTTCGTCTAACTGGAAGTGTGTCCTGACAGATTCCACACTGTATCCTGAGGAGAATGCCCCCATCGGTCACAACGGGGGCTACAACATGGTGCCTTTCTGGCCCCCGGTTACAAACGCAGAGATGTTTCTGACCGCCCCTGAAAACCTGGGATACTCATATGAAGCCGAGTGGCCAGGTGAGGAGGATTTCTTTGGCTCTGCTTTCTTTAAATAATCCACAGAACGATAGTAATAATCTTCCTCTTTACATTTCCAGCTCAAGCTTTCACAATGATGGAAATCATCACAATGGGGATAGTATCCGCCCTCGTGCTGGTTGCGGTTGTTTTTGCCGTCACGACGTGTGCCGTGCGAGCAAAGTCATACAAGATGGAGGGCCGCCAGCCTCTGCTCTCAGACCAGTACCAGCGCTATGACGACGAGAAGAGCCAATCAGTAGTTTAGATCATAGTCTCTCTTTTCTGTACAGAGACACAGCTGAGCAGACGGCTCAATCTGCAGATTCCTCAAAGTGACAGGAAGTAATCTTTTGGAAACATTCATATCTCAAAAACAAAGCTGGTGTAGTTAATTCTGATTTACACATGCCATTTTTTTATTTTATGAAAAGGTCAATGTATATATTGACCGTTATGTGGAATATGGTTTTGCAGAGTTTGCAATGAATCTTTAAAATGTTTCAGATTTGGGAAAAGCTGAAAATGACATGACACAGAGCCATTATGCCCACAAGGGGGCGCAATAGTTCAACCTTACTCTGTATTTATGTAGGAGAGAAAGATAGGAGGTTTTTTTTATGATGTTTTTAAGTAAATTGATCCCACAATTGAATTCATTTATGACCTTTCAGAGAAAGCAGGGGTGGTGATTCAGAGGAAGTGCAGAGTCACCAGATACAGCTTTTTATCTCTAATTTGAAAACAAAATAATCCATATGATATGGTCCTTAATGCTTTCCTGTTTACATGTATACTGTTGCTGGATCTGAGTTCATGCCAAATTATTTAAATGATTAAACTGTACGTCCACACAGAGGTTTGTCTGACTTTCCACTGACACTTGGTGACATCAATAAACACACAAAATACATATTAAATTACACAACAAATCACAACATATTATAATCTATGTAGCAAACATGTTTTGGGGGAGTTATCTTTTCAGTCATGATTCAGCTTTTGTTTGGTCACATGTATTCATATTTTGTTGTTAACCGTTGCTGCTATTACCTTTTATTTATTATAATTCAAATGTTTTTATGATTTTCAAAGTTAGCAATATTGGATATATTGTCATGCTTTTTTAGCATATAACCAAATATAATGCCAGAAGACACAGGAAGCCCACTCTAAATAAAATAATGAAGTATTTTATTCATTTCTAAATTAATGCTACTCATAGATATAATACTTAAACTGATAGGTGCACCTGCAACATGCTTGATCTTGCATGAGTGAGAATATTTGCAGGGATCCATATAAGTTGAACACATCTTCATTTATTAAAATATGATCAACGTGCACAGACATATTATGTAATCATCACATCCTTCATCTATATATGTTGAGATCAACAAAACAACACTGCAACCCATCGGATCATACAATACTAGATGGTAAATTGCAAACGATCAGTGGCGACTGGTCATTAGGGGCAGGCACAGTCCCACCTAGTGTCAGCAGAAAGTATTAAAAATAATAATTACAAAAAAATGCAAAAAATTAATTAAAAAATATATAAAATATATTTTAAGATCATGTGTTGCGACCTGGCTCAAAAGGCCACAACAAAACGGAGACACAACATGTCAACGGGTAGGTAAAGGTGTTTATTTAGGACAAACAAATCAAATCCAGTAAAGTATGAGGTGTGGATGTCAGTGGTATCAGTAATGTAAATGCAGTGTGCGGATTGTGTGAACATGTATGTGTGTGAGAGTGTTGAATTGCACAAAGTAAAGCAACTGACGAAACTCCTATTATACTTAACCAAACCGGTGTGCCTGCAGGGAGAAGCAGAGAGAGAGCCAGAGAGCGAGCACAGAGAGGAGCTAAATAGCACCAGACCCAGGTGCCCGGAGCCACTGCAATCAAATGCACACAGCAAACACCAATCACCCATCACCCATCACCCATCACCAATCACCAATCACCAATCACCAATCACCAACCACCACCTCCTCTCTACTGATGCACCCACAGGGCATCACAGCCCCCCCCTTAAGACGGGGCCCCAAAGGGATCCACGACACCCCAATATCCTCCTTCTTAACTCCAGTTAATTTTTTTCTTTCCCTTCTTAGGACTGGAGGACGCTCCTCCTCCGCTGTCTCCGAACTCCTGACCCGCGACCCCGCACCGCTTCCTCGCTTCCACTGCCTTTAGGTCCCACTCCTCCTTGGGTTGGCTGGCGTTGAGCCACAGCATGTAGGCGCTCATCGGTCTCTTGGGCGCGCCGACCTCCTTCGGCCTCCTCTTCTTCCGCCTCCTCTTGTTCGGCCTCCTCTTGTTCTTCACCTCTTTGACTGTCCTCTCCTTCTTCTTTGTCCCGATCTCAAAGTACCGGGCTGGACCACATTCTCCAGACTCTGAAACAGGTAGGTCAGCAGACATCCTATGGCTCTGCAAACGCGTAACAGTATGAATTGGCGACACACTTGGAACTTGCAAACCGCTCTCATCTGGCCCCACAGATGCCAACGGCCTGGAAACCACCACAGGCGGTGGCACACCAGCCCACACAGCACTACCAGCGAGATCGTTGCCTAAAATCATCTGTATCCCATCAAGTGGCAACGCGGGACGCACGCCAATAGACACAACTCCCCGCACCAGCTCGCAATCCAGCACTATTGCATGCCGTGGCACAGGGATCAAGCCCATCTCCATGCCCCTCATCAGCACAACATCCCCAGTCTCTGTCTCTGATGAAAAAGGCAATACTGACTCAGCAATAAATGAGTATCTAGCTGCTGTGTCACGCAACACCTTAATCGGAACATACTTGTCACTACCAACTACTGACACAACGGCTTCCGTTATGAACGGCTCAAAAACAGAACCCACATCCAAGTCGGCACAAACCAGCTTCTTATCAGGCACCATGCCCGATCCTACACCCTGCGGCTTTTTAACCAAAACGGCAGAAACAACACATGGCTGGAGCATGTGGTGAAGAACGAGGCTTCCCCTCAGGTTCCAGCAACGGACACTGCCCCTTCCAATGACCCTCTTCTCGACAATAATGACATAGGTCCACTTTGGCCCCCTCGGGTCGCCCTGTACCTACAAGTCTACGGGAGGAGCCTGGTGAAAACTTTGCACCACCGCGGGCATAGCCATTGTCTTCTCCCCGTTTCCAATCACCCCTAGAATACTTCTCAGTAAAACTGCCCTTATGTGTCAACACAAAGTCGTCCGCTAATTCAGCAGCTCTAAACGCGGTGGAAGGTTTCTGTTCATTCACATAAGTGGCCACACGCTGAGGGAGACTGTTTTTAAATTGTTCCAAGACAATGAGCTCACAAAGGCCGTCAAAACTTGCAACCTTTGCTGCCGCGCACCACCGCTGAAAATGAGAAGTTAAATCACGGATAAACTCCACATGTGTCTGCTTATCTCCCTTGACCCAACTTCTGAACCTTTGACGATACGCTTCCGGAACCAGTTCGTAAGATTTCAACACCGCTGATTTTACTCTATCATAGTCCAAAGCATTTTCGCCACAAACCGCTGAATAGGCTTCCTGTGCTCGCCCAGTGAGTACACACTGAAGTAACAGCACTCTGTCCGAATCTGACCAGTTTCTTGCCTCTGCTATGCGTTCAAATAGAGTGAAAAAAATGTCCGGGTCACGCTCATTGAATTTTGGCACTAATCGCAAGTAAGAAATTATATCGCCACTGCCTGATGCCGACCTATCACCACCATCCTCCCTTGGAGACAACTTGCCCTCTCCCATCAGTCGTAATCTAGCATGTTCCACCTCACATTTCATCCTTTCCACCTCCAGCACCTTCTCCACCTCTAAACGCTTCTCTACCTCCTGCTGCTGACCCCTCAACCTCTCCTGCTCCAACCTCAACTCCAACTGCAATCTCTCCTGATCCAACCTCAACTTCTCCTGATCAAACTGCATGGCCAAAAGCTCCTTTTGCTGCTCGAACGTCAAACCAGCTGTCTGAACCACTACCGGCACGAACCCTGCCGCACCAGACTCGCTCTTCTGCAACACCCCCTGCTCAAACAAAGATGACACAATGACAGTTTTAATGTCATGTTTCCGCTTGCTCCCCACAACAGCAATGTCATAGTGCTCTGCTATTTCGACTAACTGTGCCTTCTGGCAATTATCTAAGAACGATACTGAGGGCGCATCCACAAACGCTGACAAAGAAGTCATACTAGCCAATCAGAAAGCAAAGTACCAACCTGCCAACACGCATGGGCATAAGATTAACCCAATAGAGAATTTCCCCCTAACTGCCTAAACAAAATCTTCCTAATCTCACCTAGTCTTCATGTGGCTTGCGGTGGGTAATTACGCACTGGAACCCGGCGGAGTAATGGAGCGACCTGCGCGCAGGTAACACCAAGATATCACGCGGATGTGCCCCCGAGACAGCTGTCCGAAAACAGCTGACACTAACCACGTTGCCACAACACTATGAAAAAAACAAACAGACGCAACCCAAAGGGAAACGCCACTTAAGCCTAGCGGGGGAAACTCTTTACAAAAGCGTAACAAGCAGCAACATCTTACCTTCTGATTGGCACACCAAACCTGTCGCCATGTCAAACACTAAAGCTTCCTCACACCCAAAAAACATGATGTGTCCCCAAAATAGCAGTACAGAGCCAGCACACAGCTGGACCATATCCACTAATTAGCTGCTCAAATGATACCATGTGCTCTGAGCACTACACAAACTTTTAACCAACTAACCCGTAGGACGAGCCCCCATTTGTTGCGACCTGGCTCAAAAGGCCACAACAAAACGGAGACACAACATGTCAACGGGTAGGTAAAGGTGTTTATTTAGGACAAACAAATCAAATCCAGTAAAGTATGAGGTGTGGATGTCAGTGGTATCAGTAATGTAAATGCAGTGTGCGGATTGTGTGAACATGTATGTGTGTGAGAGTGTTGAATTGCACAAAGTAAAGCAACTGACGAAACTCCTATTATACTTAACCAAACCGGTGTGCCTGCAGGGAGAAGCAGAGAGAGAGCCAGAGAGCGAGCACAGAGAGGAGCTAAATAGCACCAGACCCAGGTGCCCGGAGCCACTGCAATCAAATGCACACAGCAAACACCAATCACCCATCACCCATCACCCATCACCCATCACCAATCACCAACCACCACCTCCTCTCTACTGATGCACCCACAGGGGCATCACATCATGTTTAATCATCTGATTCGTCTGTACATTGCTGTTTTAGTCTGTGTTCTTCTAATTAGTGTCTACAGTGTGTGCCTATTGAGCTGTTTAGAGCCATGTGGGACAAAACCCGATCCTGCCCCTCCCTCTCTCTGTTTAAGTCAACGGTCACTGTAAAAACTACACTGCGCATGCTCAGAATATTTTCCTATTTAATGTGTGTGGCAAAAAATAATGACCATAAGGGCATAGTGCTGCCATCCCCACCATACGTCATCTCACATCATTCAGAGCTGATTGGCTGTAAATATGTGTGCCGCGAAAAGTGTGGTGTGTGAAGAGGAGACGAGAGAGCTGCAGTGACGCGTCCTAAAACCCGGAAGTAAACTGCGCATGGCTTCCCTCGACAAAAAAGTAATGAGATTTCACCATAGGATTTTAGAAAATAGCTCCAAATAAGATCTGTGGGAAACGTAGCTGTTAGATAAATGCACGTTTTGTTCAGCCGGATAATAACCACATGTCTACCCTACTTTTATAATTTTCGAATCATAAATCTATTGATTAGATTAATGATAGACTTTTGAAACTATAAGAACATAAGGAGGACTTTTACAAAAAAGTAATAGAGATTTTTGTCCAGAGGGATAGGCAAATGGACTTCATCTTCAAGTCAAGGTAAGACCACCATTTTATTGAAAATGGGATCTTACGAAGAGAGAACAATTCAATATTTAAATGATACAATTACATTTTCTGGGTATCCTTTTGTTGAACTGTCTGTTTAAAATTAATTGAAGCATCAGACTAAAAAAGCTTTTGAAAATAATATTATATTTTGATTTAGGTCAAAATATAATATTTGTAAACCTGAAGAGTCAGTGCCAGTGCCTCACCAGAACCTCTCTGCAGAAGCTTATAGACATCTACGTTTTTTGTGCCCCACCACTTTTGTACATATAAAAACTTCACTGCAAACGATGACCAATACCGAAATTATTAATTTAAAAAAAGTATACATAATTCACAGGAATACCTCTGTGAATAACATACACAATAATGATATATACACTTAATGACCTCATTAAACAAAGAGTAGTACATCTGCAAAATAAAACTATAACTTATGTAACAGCACGTGCGAATTGTCTGATGTTGCATGTGTCACTGTTGCAGACACATGTTGAGGGCAAAGTGGAGGATATATTCATTACATGCAGCCCAGTGTCCTCCACCTGTGGGTGTCCGGTTACAGGGGGAGGGTTTACGCACAGCACGTGTTGGAAAGCGGCCTTTCTATTGGTCCGCTGTGCAGGCAGGTTTGAGTGAGGCTCAGTGAGGAGTCAGAACTTCTGTCTGTCTGTGGGATAAAGTTAGAGGAGCAACTCTGAATCAACTCCTCTCTGGATAGCTCTCTCGCGCGTCTCTGCCGCTCTTCATCACAGTGCGATCTCTCAGTATTCACCATGGAGGAAGGTAACCCCGGGCTGCCCGATCTGAGAGATATAGAGGCTAAGCTGGGGCTGAAGGTCCCGGATAGTCTGATCCGCTCTCTGTATGCAGGGAAGCCGCAGGAGAGGAGCTCTCTGTGCGCACTGTCCACTAACAGTGCGGACCTGCAGAGGCTGCAGAGCAAGATGATGTTCCTCAGACAGGAAATGGTGAGCTTCTATTTCTATATCATGTTTAATACACATCTGTTAATGAACTGTCCCTGTAGATCGATAGATAGTGTTAATTACACTAAATGCTACACGCAATGACGTATGGCAAGTCTAGACATTGATTCAGTGATAATTGTTTTCATAGTCGATTAATCGAGTAGTTATCCCTATTTAAAAATGTAGGCCTGCGAAATACCGATTATTCGATTTTCAAAATAGTTGGCAACTACATAATAAATACAAAGTGTACTAGTTATTTTAAGGAGCTATTTAAATCCTTCTTAACTGTATAGATTTCTGAGTCGTTTATTATTCTACTAACGTTTGAATGAAGGACATACAACATTAAAAGTGACTGAATATATATAAAGCTAATATGTAGAATTATTGCTATTCTGCCTAATTCCATGTCAGTCAAAATAAGATGCTCTATACTTTCAAAGGAAACGCCTTTGCTGGATGAAACCAGGTCTACATATAACCAAGTACAAAATATAATGTTGACTGACTTAATTACAAGCTAGTTCCGTGATCCTTAACTGTACAGTTATCTGAGTAGATGAGGCAAACAACTTATTGAAGTATCACTGTTAATAGGCCAGCTATTAGCTATGTTTTATAGTTTAATGTCCAGTTAAAATACACTGTCTGCTCTGAGGACATGCCTCTACATATCAACATGTGGTTGTTAAATGCAAAGCAGCACTGTCAGGGTCATTGTCTTTGTCAACGCAGTCAGTGTGTGAGCAGTTCACACCTGCAGCACCCATAGATAGACTACCCCCCCCCCTCCCTTTATTATTCAAACGGCCCCATTTAACCTAATTGTCCCAGTGTAATTACCTCAGAGTTTTATCTGCTCGCATAAATCATCTTAATGTCACGGCAGTTACACTCCAGCAGCCCCCCCCCATCTAAAGTCAGTTCAGGAGAGGTATTAGGATCCTGAGCAGATGGCCTGCTGACCGAGGAGAGCTGCATCATGGGAGCAGAGTGACCAATCCGAGTGTGTGTTGATAGGCTTACACACAGACCTGTTTCTGGAACAATTAGTTTACACCATCTCACCTTTACCGTAAAATTGATATAATGTCTGGCTGTAAACAACATCATTGTGTTTCTCTAAATGTTTACACTGACGCTGAAATAATCTGCAGCCTCTCAAAGGAGCAAATTCACTTTGAAATGTTCCGAAAATGTTTTACTTTCCTCAGACAAATGAAACGAACACAGGCAACATGTTGCAGCACTAATGTTGTTTCCTGAACTCATTTTGTGATAAGACCCCACTGGTGTCATCTTATTAGCACGAGATAGCTGCTTCAGGTTGAATTAGAAATATGACTCCATCTGTTCTGCCTCTGTGTGCAGAGCGGGCGTTCTACTCAGAAAACAAACACACCGGCAGCAACATGAGCTGAATATGAGGTGAATCCTCTCCAAAGAAAGCATGAGGCAGTTTGAATGGAGCAGCTGTTGCAGCTGTTCCCAGCCTGACTGTGTGTGGTTCACCAATAGACACAGACAGGGGGAATCCCTTCGATTAACCCCATACCCCACTTCCACCAACCCAGTCAATGGCATGTGTGTCATGCCACAAGTTAAATCAATGGCCATACTGTGCAAAGTAGGCTGCACATTATTGAAAATCCTCCGCATGCTGTTTAATGAGAAGTCACTTATCCGGTGCCACATAGTCACGTCTCTTTTTCATAACAAAGCCTGACAGTCTAAACTAAAAGCACATAGTGTTCTCGCCATGAGACGACACAAGAATGCAAACAACTGTTGAGGGAAATATCCCAGCACAAGGTTAATTAATCAGAATCCGGTTTATTGCCAAACACGTACAAGGAGTTTGCTCAGGAGTATAATGATGCATACAATAGTACAGTCAAGTGCACAGTGTGAGTCCGCTGGCATTATGGTGACGCCAAAACTCAAATCAATTCTTTGCCCTTTCAAACACTTAGCCCTCAGTTTTAAAGATGCCAGTTGGTGCATATTTGCACAGAGCCAGGCTAGCAGTTTCCCTTGGCACAGATGTGAGAGCAGAATCAGATTCAAACTAACTTCTAAATATGTCTTTGTGTGCCCTGCTTGCATTCTTGTCATGTTTAGCAATTCTTATTGTAGGCGATTTGGTACTTGTTGGTTATGTGTCACCACTTTTGTCACCAGCGGGTAGCCGGCTCCTCCACATTAACTTTTTAATTTCTCAACATAACAAACCTTAACCCTAGGGGTTAGGGTTCTTTAGAGAGTCTGAAAAACGAAAAAAGTGCATTATTTTATACTGTATCCTCTTTCCAAACTATAACGCGATCGTGATTTTTTTTCTCACAGGCACACCTGAGAGCCATCGACGTGAAGCTGATGCAGCAGCTCATGTCCATCAACGAGGGCATCGAGTCGGTACGGTGGCTGATAGAGGACAAAGGGGGCGCTGCCAGTCAGGAGGGCAGCCTGACGGGCAGCCTGTACAGCCTGACAGACAGCCAGGAGGGGGGCTCGCTGCAGGGCAGCCTCAGCAGCCTGAACGAGGGGGGGCAGCGACGGGCTGGACGCTCTGTCTGTGGGCAGTTACCTGGACACTCTGGAGGACCTGCCCGACGAGCCCTCGCCCACAGATCTCGACAGTTTTATGGAAAAAACGGATATCGATGGTGACACTTTCAGCAAGTCGCCTCTGAAACTCAGGGTTGAATCAGATGAATACTACTGCTTTGGATAATGATCAGCTAAACACAGAGACTCCTGAGATATCCTGTGTGGAGAAAGATTTAAAAAGTCTTATTTTTTTCCCAACATGCTTTACATTTTCTGTTACCAAATGTCTCCTGACAAACACACCTCACCAAACCTTAACGTGGCACCAAATTGTGAAAACTGTCACAATTCTTTATGTCTTAATATTTTATTGTGCTGGTCGATTCAATTATAAAGGTGCTGATTTGATGTATTGTGGAGTTATCTAATACCTCAGCAGTTTATTTTCAAACTTAGTGTACTAAAATTCCTGAAGACGGGGTGATTAAAAGTAGTCTTATCTGTGGACAACGTGTTGTTGCGTTAGGTCAAGCACAATCTTAGTGAAGGAGTAGATTAGGATTTAGCAGCCATTTGGAAAATTGGACATTTCATGTTGAGTTGTTAAACCGTTTAAAGCTGAAGTGTTGAAACAGCAAAGTGCAATTAGCTTCCATGCCAAATTCAGAGCACCGCCTACTATAAAGCTTTTAATGATTTCTTACTGAAATGTTTCGACTGATGGGACTTCCTTACTCAGATTAGCAGCACATCCAAAGAACAGATGCTTGACTGAAAACAGAGCGATGTGATGGTGGACAGATGGGAAACACATTTTTTCTTTGTGGGCACACTTTAATTCTCTGTCACAAAAAATAGCGTTACATGTTTCAGCTTTTACATTTTGAATTTTTATACTTTTATGCTTCTGAAATGTTATTGATTGCTGTTAATGTTGTTGTGGAAATAATACATTTTGATTTTCCTTCTGCTCACATTGTGTTATTCTTTAATGCGGAAAAAGAGAAATAACAACTATGCTTTATCTTCACTTCTCTGCCTCTTTTAATGAGGTGGAAAGGGAACATGGTGCCTTCCTTTTTTGGTCAAATTGAGTCAAAAATAACTATAATAATGATGTCATGCCCTGTGTAATGTGGCATGGGAAATTACCTTCATTATTGCCGCTTGATAAAAAAAACTAAACCAGGAAAATGCTTCTAAATATGGAAAGTTGTTGCCCTCTAAAATTCCCGAGCTATTAACAAAGGGGAGTTCCTCAGGCTCATTTTAAGGATGGCATACCAACGATTATCATAGATGGGAATCAAGTTTCTTGAGGAGTGCGATGCTCGAGCTAAAGGCGTCCATAAAGCTGAAATGCCAGCCATGCAGAATATATGATGCTGTGTTGTTTTAATTTGTGATGCATCTCACTAGCTTCTTCTCTTTCATGATAATTGAAGTTCCAGACAGAGTATAGAGGGAAAGTCATTACAGGAAAGATGAGAAGCTGAATGCTGTGGAAACGCTGCCGTGTTGGATTAGTCGTCAATTATTCACTTTGTCCACAGATGGATAAAGTATATTTGTGGATGTGTTTAGAACGCAATGCACAAAGCTGGACTCTTTAAGTGTTGAATTAGTTCCAGACCGATATAATCACTTTATCCTGGCACTTTAAATGTTCGTGTTACTTTATGTCACCCTGAAAACAAAGCAGCTTTATTTGGGTTTTATGGTGCATTTCCTTATCTCTGCTTCCCAGAGGCTTTGGGAGCTTAAAGCTGTCAGGATGAGGCCACTAAACCAGAGAGCCTTCCTCAGCGTGACCTCTGTCAGCAATTTCTGTTAAAGTTCTCGTGTCTTGGCAAACGTACCCTCTGCACGGCTGACTGATAGCTGACATCCCCGTGAGGAGAGCCTGGAGCTTGTGGCCGTGGATTAATTGGATGCACAGAGCAGGTTCTGCAGGGTTCTGTTGAGTCAAGATTCCTCCAAGCTACACGCTACAGTACACATAAACAGACGTCGCATTTTCCTTTCTCTGCCCTTATAAGTGTACAGTTCCTACTTGAAAGGCAGAAGCCGTTGACACAGTCTGTGGTGACGTCTTTCACTAAATCACCTCTTTTATTCTCTTTTCAAGCAAATACTAAGAACATAGTAAGTGGAAGATTGTAAACAAGTAACTAAGGTAGAACGTTTAGATGCTGGTATGTGTGTATTTCCACTTTATGTCATGTGGACATACTTTGGAACACAAGGATTTTCACCGTAGGACATTTACTTGCAACAGTATTTCTTCACTGATTAATTTACTGAATAATTATCCACCCCTGTACTTGTCTTTTTTTTGGAAGGTGAGATAAGCATTAGTTTACACTGCAGTTAAGTGAAGTCACTGAGAGTTTGTTCAATTCTTCCATCAGTCCTAATAGTGACTGTGATCAGAGGGTGAATGACACGGAGGCTTTGTGGAAAGCAAACCAAATAAAATCAGCTGCAGCCTGCCAAGTTTAGATGTTATACCCTTCTTTAGTCCTCCATTACTTCACTTGTGCCCAAATAACGCTATCCAATGACGAGACAGGATATTGGAAGGGACCCAAGTAAATAACGTCAAGGTAATTAGGTTTTCTCTCTTTAGACTCCTGGTTTGTTTCTCATTTCCATCTATTTTAAATCAACTTGAGGTTAAACAGAACGAATGTTGGAGATGCTAATGCTAGTGATGGATGTCGCACATTACACCATGTCAGCCTTATTACATTCCCAGACACCAGGAGCTGCATGGTGGGAGATTTATGAATCTGTGGAAAACTTAATAAGGCCTGTCCCTTACCATGAATATCTTGTTTCATCTAGGAAAAATACTTAATACATGTCAAGCTCCCCACAACCCGAATGCTTCACATGAGATTTTCCACACCGCTGATGTGATGATAGCCTTCAATACCTCTTTTTCTAATAAGATTATTCCATAAGTAAAAGTTAAATATGTCTATGTGTTAGGGAAACTCGCTTTCTGGGTAAATAAACTGTTAAAGTGTCTCTGAGCTGGCCTTCTTCCAGGCTGTGATTCACCACTTGTTAAACTCAAGTGTTGCTGGGAACCAGTGTGACCAAATGCAGCGCAGGAATGCAAATATTAAACATTAACAATGGCCGCCATCAATTAGCTCAGCTGAGATGGAGCTTCTGTAAACACAACATGTGGGAACCCCAAGGAGTAAGGATGCATTCCAGTCATAGTCATAGGATTTATTTTTAATCTGATTATTTATCAGATGCAGTTAAGGCTACAAAGATTGTGGGACATATTTTCTTTAGAATCTCACAGGATGTAACTAATGACCTCTGACTCTCTCCAGCTTGTGTGTTACTGGTTCTGGGTCAGGGATAACTTTTAACTGGTGGGAAATTCTCTGAATTAGTTGATACCTCACACTATTTAGGATCAACATGCCATATTTGTATCAGGAAGCTGCACAGCTGTTTACAGCTTCAAATTTAATATGAGAGATTTAATAGGATATTTAAGTAAGAAACCAATTTCCAAACATTTAAACTTGTTTTCTCAGGTAATAATAAGAAATTAGGACAAGCAAAGAGGTAATTGATTTACAAATGTCTCAAGCAACCTATCTGATATTTAAAAAAAGGACAGAACAGGAAAGTCTTCCTGGCATTAAAAATGATTTTTGAGTTAATGTGGTTCTGCCCGGATGCAGAACAGTCATCGGCAGCTTGTGAAATAATGTTCTATTGAAAGCAGAAACTGGTGCAACCAGTCTGTGACTGCTGCTAAAGTCAACATGTATCATAGGGTTGGCCAATTACTCATCATTAGTCAATAAACGAGCTTTACCCTGTTTATCATCACACCTTTCCGCCTGAACAGTGCAGGTTGTTCATAAATGTATTGTTTGGCTCTGCTCTGACATGTTTCCATGCTTCAATGTTAAAAAAAAGTCTTTATTTTTCACATACATCCTGTGCCCAGTCTGATCTGATTGGTTAGCTGCCCGCCTCTGTTGTGATTGGTCAACCCCTAAGGGAAGTCCTTCGAACGTGTAGCCTCCAATGTGTTGGAGCACTAGCTAATAGAAGTGCGAGTGTTACATAGTGATGTCACTATTTTCCCGATGTAAACAATGGAGTCCAGTGAAGGTTTTCAGGCAGTGAGGATCTTTAAGCAAAAGCTAATCATTCTAACAAATATATTTGGGACAAGAAAATCTAACTGAAATAAATTGAATATGTGTTTTCTGATATATAATATGAAAAGTAAGCTGTAATGATTTTTAATGAACAAACGCCTCTCAAGATTCTTGACTTATTTGTACAGATGAGTGTGCTTTAACTCCTTTAGTTTTGTGTGTTTCTGTGGAGCCAGCGGAGATGAAACAGTAGCTCCATCAGTCGGGAACCCTCCACAGATAGAGAGGAGAGAACAAAACACGCCTCTATCCCATTTGATCCCTTCTCTCACTCCTTTTCTCTCTCTCTCTATCCGGGCCAGGAAGTCTTTCTGTGACTACATTAGGAATCAAAGGGACTCCTACAGAAGGCCCTGACCCCCCCCGCAGCTCTGTGAGTCATGACAGAGAAACACTTTTTATCAGGGGGGCTTTGAAGCTGACTGTGTGTGTGAAGTTTTCTGCTATAATGTAATTTTAATGTTGAATGTTATTAACCTTCAAAGTCCTCTGAGGCATTTTCAGTTATTATCATTTGAAGTCGTTTTTGTCTCATCTTAGTGAACGAAAACCCAAACGATTTTCATTTAAGTCGATGCAAATTGTATAATACTGCAGATAATATGTTACTATGTCGATACGGTCACAGTAAGTGTCCTGCTGTAGTGCTCATATATAGAAAATAAAAATAATATATTACATCAAAGGAATATTTTTGTAAACATCTTTGCTAAACTTAATTTTAGTAATTTTGCACATTGATCTCATCACAGTTAGTATTTAACAGTGTCATGTCTCGTCTCAGTCATTGAGCAAAAGCTAGCTGATCAACAGATTTCACATTTTAAACAAAATGAACCATACTTTTGGTTAACTGTATATTTAATTAGTTATCAAACAAGACATTCATGCATTCAAAATGGACACACACATCCTGTTCAGATAGACTCACGTTGATTATTTCCTTGCTGGTTTAACTCGAGTGGATGAGAAACGCTCTCAGTAACAGCCAAAAGGTCAGTGGTCTTTAAAGAGACCCCTGGCAACAAGGGAGCGACTCAGGGCAGATCCCTGTGGATCTCTGCTTTGTTGTTCCCTGAGCGCTCATTCAGGTCAGAGGAGGTCAGGCTGGGGTTAACAAGAACCCATTTACCATCGATTAACCCACGAAGGTCAAGTAAGGCTGATCTGATGATTCTGAGGACGTTTGGATTCTCTACGAGTGCTAAATATGAGTTTGTGGTTTGTTCTTCTGCTTTGGATATGAAGCACTTTGTGTTTATTCACATTTTGATCACCACTTAATGATTAGTGTAGTCTATATAAACCTATAAAGAAACTATAGCAAAGTGACATGACTACACGTCAACACTGCTAAGCAAACGTCAGCTAATGTTCGCCGTGATGACGTTTAGTTGTCTCATTTAGACACTTTAAATTTCACCAGTAGGGTATTTACTGACTTAATTATTGTCATAGAACCAAACGTTAAAATATCTTCCGCTTGTTATAACCACAAACCTAAATTCTGGCAAACAACCAAAAACCCATAGAAAAAGACCATGGACTTAGAGCCGGCTGTGGTAAAATGCGAACTCATTTTGGGATTGTAGGACTCATTCCTGCACCACTCTCTTAAAGAGCAAAACAGATTTAAAGTGAAATACTCTCAGTAGAAAACTGTGTTTGTTGTGTTTTCTTCCATATGCTTAAGAGCTCATAAATAATTGTTGAGAGATATATTTCATGATTGCCTCCAGCTCTTAAATGTGTTATTTTCTGCCCGTTGGAGTTGTGGACCTTTCTCTGAATGTGCTCGTCTATCTTCCTCACTGTACACAACAGTATCGCTGCTTCCTCCTCACTATTGGATTCCAGTTTCCCAATCGTTCTGTCTTCACTCCCTCATAAAATGTCATCCTTCCCTGGGAAAGAGATGTGATCCTCTTGGGAAATAACCCCCCCCCAAACTTCCTCCTCCTCTCATGTCGGGAAATTAGTTTTCTAATCTCCTCCTTTAGCTTGGATGTTAATCAGAAACTACCATTTTGTACCAATAACTCCAAACTGCAACAGTTTTGACGTTTGAAACCTATGTTTCCTTTTATCATCTAGTGTTGGATTAATGTTCAGCGTGTTTCTGCTCATTTTCAGTCTTTTCAAGGTTTCTGTCTGATCAACATGATATGCATTTCAGCAGCTATGTTTTGACAAGCAGAAAGAGCAGCTCTAATTTCATTTCAAACCTTTATTTAAGCAGGTGAATCCCATTGAGATCATCAATCTCTTTTTCAAGGGAGACCTGCTGCAAGTAGGTTCCACACGAAGACATAACAACAGAAAACAACAGGACATCATACAGCATAGTTACAGGGATTACAATTTACATAACGACATGTTGTATGTACCAACAGTATCCGATTGCATAACATCTATCCGAGCTTTAAAAACATTTAGTGGAACCAAATTGCTCAGTTTCCATTCGTTTGCAGACTGTTCCAAGTTAGAGGAGCTGCACACCTAAAAGCTTTTGTCCCTAAGACAGTCCTAGCACCTGGCACATTTAACAAAACCACATCATGAGATCTCAGGCAATAGCTTTCAGTTCACCGTGTGATCAGAGAGCAGATGGAAGATGGTAGCTCTTTTCATTACCTTAAGCACTGATGTACTATAACGTTGCACTAATTGTTATTGATCCAAATCCTCTTTTTTGCCTGGTAGTGATGATTGGATGAAATAAAGTTCCCAGGACCATCCACATTCAAATCATCTGCATTTCATAGCGGATGTAAGAGGACGTGGAGGTATCACTCTGCTTGGGTTTAGGAGTCATCTAATATCTTTCCTTGGCATGCTTCACTTGGCACAGTCTCTAAGTCCTCCATATTTAATGCCAGAGCTCCAGTAACATCAGTTATACCTGAGAAAGATTTGGATGGTCTCCAAGTCTTTGAATTACTGTCAGTTATACGTCCAACAGATTTAGAGTCAGCGCGTTTCCTTTTGTTGATTTAAACCCTTTCATTTACAATCCCTTTTACAAATCTACATTGTTCATAACTTTAATATATTTGAAAAAAATGTAAGGAATTGATTTCTAAATGTTCTTTAAAAGCTTCTATTTATGTTGAAGGCTGTTTGAAATTCAAGTTCAAAGTCAACAGGGCTTTTTGCTGTTTTGAGTTTCCACAATTGAAAGTACTCCTGTTGTTCTGCTACAAGGAAAAAAGTACTGAAGTACTTTTGTTACCTGGTGATTAAATGAATAGAACATTTGTTATGAATCAGTTTCCACAGTTAGCCTTACTCCAGTTGTTATGCTACCTTGGGATAGCTTCTGTAAGGTATTTTGTTAAGATATTTAATTTTATGGGATAGTGAAACATGACCCGTAGGCAGACAATATTTCAAAGTGGGGCATTAAACGCTGATGGTGTCATTATTGTAATGACATGACATGCTGCAATCAATGTTTATTACAGTTTTTAGTTGAAGATAAAATAACTTGTGTTACCCTCTGCATGACTGTTGGAAGATATATTGTTTAATCCCTCATATCTATAATGATCTGTTGGAACCCGTATGCATTGTTTCTCAAAACTGACATTGACACTGTTATGCCGCCATTGATTTCTAGTTTGTCATTCAGAAAAGTTGAATGCTTTTATTTCCATGTGTCCAAACAGAAAACAGTGTTAATGTTCTCTTTTATGCTGCAGTGTTCTTCTGCACCACACATTTAACCCAGGCCCTCAGCAGTTGTAAAGCCACCGCTGAAATAACACAGCGCTTTTGTCTTGACTTGTCTCTGATTACCGCAGCATTCGACCCCAGCCCCCCCGTACATACCCTGTGGGGGTAGCCACCTGTCGGCTGACTCCTGGGATGCTGGTCTGGCCAACAGTCAGCTCTTTGTGCTGCTGGTGGGGGGGGAGTAAAGCCTCTTACAGGCTGCTACTGATAGGCCTCAGGAGACTCCTGCTGCAGGTTAGGGTTGCAGCCGGGCACAGTGATGCTGTTCACCTATACCACCTTTTCATTTGGTGCCACAGATTTGGTGTTTTTTGTAGTTCTTACACTGTAGTACAGTACAGATGTGAGGTTAACACTCACTGTATACCGGCAGATTGTATTGTGTGTTAATGATTGCACACATTATCTCTGATACCTGCCGCAGGACTGACTTTGATTTGATTTATTTCAAACGTGTAAACCAATAATACAAACAAATATATTATAATAATAATAATGAAATGAAACAAGAGAATTATGATACTGTACAAACTTAAGCAGTATTACATTGATAAACAAAAATATTATTGGTTTACAAATTATATATAAACAAATGACCTACCGAATTACATAATCCCACCCCTTCTCCCAAAAACAAAATGATTACAACATTTATTTATTTTTTCTTTTGACAGCTCGTCTGATCATTTAGTTAGAGGTTCTACCCCTCAGCATGCTGCTAACAGAATAATGAAGACAAATGATCCTAAGGGTAAAAGTACTGAGAGAGCATGGGATATTCCCAGGCTTTTAAAACCTCAAATTACTCTGCTAATCGCTTTTAAGGAACATTTCCCATCCACTTACATACACAAAAGCTTTTCGTCATATTTTACACTATGATAACCTGATAGAGATCCAGCTGATGACATTGGGCTCCCATTTACAAACAGCTTCCATTTAGTTTGAGGGATATATTGGAAAAGAGTCAAGGCCTTATCATTGTTTAGCAAACTGCACGGTGCTGCTGTATTTTACTTTTTGGATTTTCTAGATGCTACATCAAGCATACACAAATACGAATTGCAACTACAGGGATTTAGCGAGCAGTGCTACAGCAAATATTCCCCCCCGCCCACCTTTCAACTGTTTGGCTTTGCTGGTGGGAAACAGAAATGGATCTTTAGAGGATAAAGTACACAATGGAGCTCAATACAATATGTTCTCATTGAATTATTTCTCTGCTTCATTTGTTTTCCCATTCATATTACAATGTGCGTTTGCAGTGTCTATCTCAACATTAAACAAGCATCTTAGTGAAAGGCATGTACTGTATGCTGATTTAAATTAAGTAAATAGTTTGCAGTAGAGATTAAGGCCCCCGTCACGTCACGATTTTGAACCGAAGTCGATTTAAAAAAAGTCTTGCGTCCACACGGAATCGGCTCACGAAACGTGTCCGTCCACACGAAAATGCTCGAAAATGCTGGAGACGCTGTAGTACATATGCCGGGCCTGTAAGTGGCGCTGTACTTCCGCTACAAAATACACAAAAAGCAGCGAATAAGACCAATGACGATTATTATTATTATTATTATTATTATATTATTATTATTGTTGCTGATGGTTGTGGTAGAGGAGCTGTAGATTTTGCACAAAAATCTGTATCATTAGGCGCATTCACACCGCAGTACTTTTCCCACAAAGGTTCATGCGAACTTAGTTCATGCAAACTCTTTAGTTCTCATGAACTAAGTACAGATCGCGTTCACACCGGAAAAAGTCTCTGGGGGTGGATTAGGCAAATGAAGCCGCTGACTTCACTTCTTCTTCTTCTGCTTTGGGTTTACTGGCAGGCTACAAACAACTTCACGGCGGATACTGCCGCCCAAAGTCCCCGGCCGGAAGTCCCCGGAGTTGTAAGAGGACTTCAGTAGAAGCTGCTTCTACTGAAGCCTTCCGAGTAAATCGCCAGAACGCCGACACCTCCTCATCTCCACCGCTCCCATGTTTTATTTTGTGTTGCCATAAGTTAGTCTCTCTGCGTTTCTGCGCTGGGCTAATGCTAATGCTAATAATGCTAATGCGAGGATAATAAAATGGCGGCTTCACAAAACTTTTTGGAAGTTTTACGGGGCGTGGTTTGCAATCCGCCCAGCCAATCAGAAATATAGCTCTTTTCTCACAAAAGAGCCGCTCGAAAGTCCCTGCTCTCTAGCAGGGACTTACGAGCGGCTCTTTTGTGAGAAAAGAGCTATATTTAGTACCGGCTCTTTTTGGTGTGAACGCGATAAAAGAGTTCACTGAACTAAGTTCGCATGAACCTTTGTGGGAAAAGTACCGCAGTGTGAATGCGCCTATGGTCAGTAGCGTCTGGAGCAGGAACGCAACCCTGTGATCCGCCATTGTTGTTGTTGTTGGTGAAACGCATCAGCAATGACGCAGGGGTGAGCAGGAGAGGCGGGGCTATGGCGTCATCGTTTCAGGAAATGATCGTACACGGAGCCGCTTTCACTACCCGATCTGTCCCCCTGCCCGATCTGTACTGCGCATGTGCGAGATGGTACGTCCGCCATATTGGAGAACTCCGGACGGCAACCCAAGAAGGACACTTGACACAGTGGCTTTTGGCAAAGCTGAAAAATAAAACTCGAGAGCGATGAGTTATTGTTATTACAACGTGACTTCACTATTATTTAACAACTCTTTTTATTGGGTTCTTTTATTTGGGGTTAAGTACATTGCAGTACAAGTCACGTTGTAATAACAATAACTCATCCCTCTCTTTTTGTGTTTTGCCAAAAGCCACTGTGTCAAATGTCCTTCTTGGGTTGCCGACCATCTCGCACATGCGCACTGCAGATCTGGCAGAGCTGCAGATCGGGTAGTGACAGCCGCAAGCATTTCGTCTCCAGACTGTGTATCGGATTCGGGGCTCCGAAGCCGCGGCTCCGTTTCGTCTCCGTGTGGACGAACCGTCTATCCAGGGGTCGGCAACAGGCGGACCGCGGTCCGGATCCGGACCCAGACGCTGACCTATACGGACCCGGACCTATAATCAATACGTTAATAGGGGATTTCAATTTTGACAGGGTGATTACATTTTAACCGCCGCCGACAGGGGGCGAAAGAGACGAGTGAGCGATACAGGGAGAGAAACACAGAAGAAGAGACAAGTGCGCGGTAGAGAGAAGCGGAGAGGAAAGTGAGTGAAGAGAATAATTAGCGATACAGGGAGAGAAGACGGAGAGTGAACAGGCGTGTTAGCGGCAGACAGGGAGAGACAAATAATTACACATGGCGCTCTCCAAGAAGAGGAAAGTGGACAGTGAGAACAGAGCTTTTAACCCTGAGTGGACTCATTCATGTTCATCCTGCCCACTGGGAGCACAGAGCCAGTGTGTCTCATTTGTTCAAGAGACCGTAGCGCTCATTAAAAGTGCCAAAACGCCACTATGAGACAAAACACAAAGTGTTTGACCAAACATTCCCTCTCAAGTCAGAACTGAGCTCACAAAAAATAAGCAGTCTCAGAGGCCAATATGATCAGTCGACCAGGATCCACATTAAAACTAAATATCATTCCAGGGCAGGCTAACCGAGGCTAACCAATGAGCACCTGCATGTGTGTATGAGAATGGCCCTCAGGGCCCCTGTTCAATTGTTATGATGTGTAAATACTGATATTGTTCTATACTCGTCTGAAACTGTTAAGTCATGATGTGAAACGGTTAACAAAGAAAAAGGGAAACTCAAGCTGCTGCTACACTTTATTTTATTTATCTAAAATTAAGCACTTTTAAGATGCACATATTTTCAAAAGCTATTTTATTTATTTTCTCTATTTTATTTTTAAATGCAGCCCGAGAGGAACATTACACGTATCCACAGTATGTACTGTATATCTGTATAGTTCAATGTTAATAGACAATAAATATTGTTGTTTTTGAATTGTACTTTCTTTATTTGATTGGCAGTTGGCATGTTTGATTGGCATGTTGATTACATGCAGACGTTGATAAAGCTACAGGTCACTTCAATATATATCACATTAATTCATAAATCAAGTTTGACATTTTGATGTTCCGGACCTTTGCATGGGGAGATTTTCTCTAACTGGACCTCGTTGAATTTTAGTTGAATACCCCTGGTCTATAAGATAGAGAACGTTAGCGGATACAACTGATATCGTCTCCGTGTGGACGGGGCCTTAGTTCACACAACACAAATGCTAACCGGTTACGTAAATGTTATCACATGTCGTTAGGTCGTTACTTAGAGGAATGCTCATACCTTTTCTTTAAATATCAGGTTATGGTAGTGTTATTAATGGAAAAAATACAGTATTTCAACTTTAATAACTGTGTAAAGGATCTCATCTGTCACGTGTTGATGCCCTGCGGTCGTGTCTGTCTCCTTCTTGTTCTCTGTTGTTGCTATCGATACACAGAAATGTGCTGACTTTACTACTTACACAACAACAACTCTGACTGGCTAATGTCTCAGCTGTCCTAAAAATCATTAAATAATTTCTCTAAGCAAGGTAGCAATTTAGCCAGAATTATTAACATCTCAGCAGGCGATGATAGATGGCGATGCCTCCGTGTTTTATTTGGCTGTACGAAACTAAAAGGAACATAACAACGAATAAATGTGTGTGCAGTGCATAAATCAATTTGACTCCTCGCAAATAACAGGTTCATGCAAGCTTTCCTCTAACAGCCTGCAGCTCTGCATGATGGACGCCTCGTAGACGGCTGACGCTTCCCTGCTCTTTTTTTTGCTTCTCACACTTTCTCAGGGCAAACGCTGAGTGAAATAATCGAACAACACATAGTGCTTCATAAGATCTATAAGTGTTTAGAGAGGATGATCTTTTGAGAGGAACTCTTCATTTGCAGCTATTTGCATTTAAGCTGATGCAACACATACTTTTCCTTCAAGATATGTTGCATTGCATGTTTTGTACTGTGTTTGACTTGTGTAGTTGTGAAAGGTTTTCAGTTTGAAATTCCTATCATTGCTGTTCTCGTCATGCATGAACAGATTCCATCAGAGCTCTTTAAAATGTTTTCCCTTGAGGTGCATTTGCAGCATAAGCCAGACTCAAGCGTTTGTATCTTTCCTGCAGAAACATTGTCACCCAGTTACATTTCTTCCTTTATTACTAATGTGACAGGCTATCCGAGGCGTGTCAGATAGCCATAAAAAAGGAATACAATCCACAGTCACACATGGGCGATTCTCTGGCTGCTGATGAAAGAAGCATGTGCAGGGAAACAGGTTTCTGTGCCCTCTTTGTCTGATTTACAATGTCTAGAGGACATGATTACACCTGTTTAATGCTATGAATCCACTCAGGAAGCTAACTGACCTGTCTGACATGTGTGATCTGCAGGAATGCAGCAGTAACAGCACAAACAGACATGAACCTCAGGGAGATGTTCTCCTGGTCAGGGGCATGTAAACATGTTTTAAAGCCCTGCTGAGGCTCTCTGCAGAGGAAGTCCTTATAAATCAGACCAACGAAGGGGAGCAGGCCTGCAGCACCCTCAGTACTGACGCAGCAGAACAGCTACTGCTGAACGAAACTGATGAAAGTCACCTTTAGACGTTAGACTTTTTATATTGAGTGCCACGATCTATACTCTGTTGAAACTAATACCAAACCCATATCTGCTAAGGTTAAATCTCACTTCTTAGGTGCTTGTTGTCTCTTTTTTTTACTCTTCCTGGGTCTGTCTGAGCGTGTCTTCAAAATACAAAGATTAATAGATTGTTTTCTGAAGCCTTCAGTGAAGTGCAACTGAAAAAACAAGATGATAATAAAAAAGAATAACAAAGAATATCTTTCTGACGTTAGAGCAAAAGCATTGCTAAGTAAATAACTCCACTCAGGGAGAGTTTTATGACTTTATAAAGCTTTTGTGACAGTATAAAGACAAGTGAGCAGCAAAGTCTTGGTAAGATGCCAAGAAGTGCAAAATGTAAAAAGGACTGCAGCTTTTAATCTGACATTTTCAAAGGTTTACAACCACCCCATAACCCGCCCATTCACATCCAACAATTGTAAGCCAGTCTTAAGAGGGGTTAAAGCCTGGGTCGTAAATGTGGAATTGAGAACAGGCCCTTAAAGTGTCATCCTCAGGATAATAAAGGGAGCATCAGCTTGAATCAAAAGATAGACATTCAAGTCAAAGCCTGGGCAAGCACCACTCTCAGAAAACAGGTTATTTATGGGTCCTTATTTAATTTGACACTCGATTCAGTGTAATGGTGCAGGCAGGTTTGCTGAGGGAAGATAAAATGTACAGCGAGGGCCGGAGGCGTCGATGTGCTTTCATCACCATCCTGCCTTAAAATCAATAGGAAGCCTTTGATTTCACACAGCAATGCAGAGACATGCAGGTCAATAACAGACAGCCTTAACACATGTGGAACAGCAGCGGTGCGTTTGCTCGACCTTTGGTATGTTACTGATTTTTAACTAGTGGCACAGTCAGCTCATTGATGTGTCCTACACTTTGGCTCACACAGATCTCAACAACTATTCAACAGACTGCCACAACATTTTGTACAGAAGTTTATGGGTGAGGCGGACATAGAGAATGACTCGGGTGTTCTCTGACTTTATTTCAAGGAGGTTTGCATTTAGTTGGTTGTATAATTTTACCATTGGATAGATTCATGACATGTGTTCATGATCTTTAGATGATTACTCAACTTTAATGTCCCTTTACGTTCCCTAAAGGTGGCCATATTCTGCTTTGTTCCCTTTCCTGTAGTGTGTCATATAATTCCAAAGTTCCCTCCAGAGGTAGTTTATCTTTTCAGACAGAGGGGGAAAAAATGTGCTGCAGCACAGGCTGTAGGCTATGAGAAAAATAAATACCTTTCTGAACTTTAAAGCAGTAGAGGCACTGAATACTTATATCAACCTGAAAATAAAAATAGGGCCCTTTAACTTAGGTCTCAATCAGATGACTTTGTTCCTTGTGTGAAAAAACACAAGCTTCCCATTCATTTGAATGAGGCAAGTCCAATAGAGGAAATACAAAAAAAAATTGAACCTGGCTCAACCACACAGTGATGTCATCGTTCAAAAGGCTGCGGCATGCATTCCTGTTACATCACGTATGAGTATTTTTGCTTCTAACCTCATCGTAATCAAACATTAAGTAATCGTTGGCTGATAAACTCCTATTGTATTGTGAACTACTGTACGCGGTTTTCAAACTCAGGAAAGTGTCTCCCAAAGCTAACCAGCCTTTTATGGCAGCTAGCATACATGTGGACTGTGTTCCTCTTAAAACTGATAAAGTCAGAACATGTTCAATTAAATAAATGATTGTTATTTGTTAGAAAAGCAACACTTTGCATGCATTATTCGATTACATGCTGCTCCCACACCCCTGCAGCTGTGTCCTCCTACAAGGTCAGACATGTACCCCCCCACAAGTGATCCCCCCCAACCTCAGCTCTGCAAACATTGCCCAGCGTCTGTGTCACTGCATTACTTTACACATAGCTCATAAAATGATGATTACACACTGCTGAGCCTTATCAGGCCGCGGCTGGGTGATGTCATTGGAAGCTGTAACTGAAATGCAAACATACCAACAGGAACACGTAAAGGTGTGTTTAACCTGTGGTGAAGCAGCTTCCTGTTATCAGAGATAGAGTTTGAGCCAGCTCATTACAAACTGTCTGCTGAGCTCACTGTTTGCTAACAGTGGATAACTGCAGTTGAGGGTTGAGCATTTAATGTCAGTGTTTGGTGTTCCCTCATTGAGCATGTGCTCTGTTGGCTGTGTAAACACAAGGCGCGGCCCTCACACTCCACTTTGTGCAAACATGACAAAGGTTAGGAAACCCGACCTGCATGATGTCATCGTTGCTCACGTTAACTACAGCTTTATTTGCAATGCTGAGCTATCATGACTGCTCTGTAAATCATGATACCCAGCTTCCTGCTCCCAAATATGGCATAATTGTGGGTTATGGAGAAGAAGGGAAGTATGTGTTCCTGTTTACTTCGAGAAACATAATGTCAGCCTCTAAAAAAAGCAGCATAGTTATATGTCTTTGTTGTGGAAACGAGGCACAGTGAGATATGTAAAACTACAGTCCATATAAGCAAGGCTTGGCCAAATGTGTCATGCAAAATGCTCTTTCTCTCGCCATGCTAGCAATACTTCTGCACTACCAGTTTGAGTAGTAAAACTTGTTTATGATTCTGAGGTTACATTTTCCGTACGGTTTGTGGTTATCATTAATCTTTCAATAAAGTTTAATCAAGCATAATAATCCTGAGAAAACAAGAAACTGACATAATGAGCTGCTTGCACACATTCCAAAGTTTATTAGTTATTAAATGCAATACACATTTAAGAAATAAATGTTACTCTGACATGTGTCACCAGCAACTCCACCCAATCTGTGTGTGTGTGTGTGTGTGTGTGTGTGTGTGTGTGTGTGTGTGTGTGTGTGTGTGTGTGTGTGTGTGTGTGTGTGTGTGTGTGTGTGTGTGTGTGTGTGTGTGTGTGTGTGTGTGTGTGTGTGTGGGTGTGGGTGTGTGTGTGTGTGTTGAGGAGGGACTGTTAAAGAGCAACTAGTGTACTCTGACAGGAACAATGCAGAGGCTTGTGTGTGCCGGTGATGTGCTAATCTCTCTGACAGCTCAGTGAAGACTCGAGGCAACAGGCGCAGAAAGGTCAAACGATCCTCAGAAACCTGGCTCCTTCCTTCAAAGCTGCTGAAGAGAGAGCTTTGTGTACTTCAAGAAGCAATTTTACACCACTGTCACAGCGGAATTTAATTCTGTTTGTGTATTCAAGGGCGTGTCATTGTGAGGAAATGTGACCTTTTTAAAGCCCTCGCTTCTCAGTAAGGGCGAAGTATGCCTGACTCTCAGGTACTCTATGTTGTCTAACTGAGCGTGTTTTCATTTCATTTGATATGTCAGGGCAGGTTTGATATGGCAAAATTATTTTCAAGCACTTGTTAGAAAAGACCTCCTGTGGGAATGTTTCCGAGAGCTGCCAGTTTTTAACAAGAATACAAATCTGCCTCTGGGTCAAAATGCTAATGCTAGCATGGCAGATCCACAGTATCAATGCAACATGTTTAGCATGCGTAATGTTATCCATGTTCTGAGGCCAACTTTGTCATGATTAAAACATTTGCATCACCTGGTTCCTATTTCTAAATCAACAATTGAGTCGGCTAGATCCCATGTTAGCGGTTTAGCAGGCGTCATGGTGTCTCTTTGCTGAGTCATCATGCCTTGCCCATAGGTTTCTGTTTGCTTAAACTCTTGATAGTCAGTGTGCAGGAGTCATGATGATACTGGGCTCTGAACTTTATCTCACAGGTTACATCTGAAGGGTCATGACGTCAACATGTGTCATGCAACAGGACATGTTAAAAATGTTTTATGAATCCAAGAATGGAGTCTTGTTCATGGTCATATCCCTTGAAAATGTACACAGAGGCCTGATTGACATCCTGACAATGCAGTCTTTAAACTATGGCGCCATTGACGTGGAAACTTTACACCACTCGCCCACACTCAAGCCGAGCGTGACGCAGTGGCCACATCTGATCTCACATCTGAGAGGCCTGTGCAGACAAGTGTTGTGTAAACCAACCTGCGTCTGCTGCACCATGGGGAGGCTGCATGAGGGTTCAACATGGGGGAGCCACTAAAGCAACAGGTGCTGTAGGAAAGCTCAGCTGGGGAGTGCTAGCTGCATTAGCTAGCAGCAGCTGCAGGTAAGCACCTTAGGGTGAACAGTTGAGCTAATTCTCCTGAACAACCCCCAGACCTCATTAGACGGTGGGCTTCAAAGGTCTAGCATGACTCCTGTGATTAATTGGCACCCCCATGCTGTCTGTAAACCGACTTAAGGAAGCGTACTTCATGCACAGGACCCCACACACACATACAGTACACATAGGGCTGAGACAGGCCGTGAGCAGTTGTGCAGAGACAGATGGGATGTCATGTTTTAATGGAGAGCTGTGTCTCTCTCCATTCAGGCTTTATCAAGTCTCAGGTGACAACTGAGTCTATTCAAGCAAGTCTATATTATCCTCTGTCTATAAATCTCGCTTCATGTGCATTTAAGTTCAACACCTTGTGACTCCCACCTTTCATAAATGCGACAGTTAATTGCTTTTATCTCCGTATAGAAAATGTATTTGTGTGATGTATGGCAGCTGTGAATATGCTGTACAATAACTCAAGCAGTTAGATGGAGTAACAGCTGCCCTGCACTTCACAATGCTCAATAGGCTTTTAAAAGAACATTTTGTTTCTGAATTTAATTGTGTTTTTAGATTATTTTAAGAAGGAGGAAGATGTCTGCTTTTTGCATACAAGGCACAAGAAAAGTGATACTCATAGATTGAATCCAAAGGTCACTTTTATTTAATTCAGTGTGAATAAATTCAATACTGTCCCATTGACAGAGCTAGAAATGCATATTTATGGTGATAAAACAGAGAAGAGAAAGAAACTAGAGCACACAACACATGCCTAAAGCCTTCAGGAGCTACACGCTACATGACTTTGTTTTCAGTAAACAGTAAGAGCGCAGGTCCGTTATTAAATCAAACCCTCGAACAGTCAAACCTAGTGAGCCGGCCTTTTGCTTTTCTGTGCACTTAATACTAAAAAATTCAGAATACTTACATAATACCTTTTTATATATCGGCTTTAGCAGCAATATATTTCAGTGAGTAGGACACACAAACACACAAACAATTCCTCATTTAGTAAAGTGTGCACTCCGATGACACACTTCTTAGTTGTAAGGACTTCACATATTTCTTCTGGTTTTTACAGACTTCTAGCCATCATCATTTATTAATGTTCTCTTGGACACCTTTGCTAGAACAGTGACTTTAGGCTATGTATTTTTGACTTTATGAAATGTTGAATTAGCAACAGCCGCATCAGCCTTTCAGGAAAATCAACACGATGAATTGCTGCTTACAGCTAATACAGAAATTAGCTCAATTTAGCTAATCTGCTAACCACCTCGAGGGAGTTTCATGCTGTTTCATCCTCTGATTGTGGTGTCATAGACATCAGACTGCTAAAAACAGGCTTCTCTGTAGAAATACTTTTGTGTTAATATTGATCAAACAATTCATTTAAATACAGGAAAATACTTCAATCCAGAGCCAGGGAATGTAAGAGAGTTGTTCCTTAAACTATTTTCAACCTCTTTGAGATTAAAATAAGAACTTTTTATGAACTTAACTTGACATGACTGGTTCAGGGAACATATCTTTTGTAATCTATGTGCTGTAGGCTTACGTGGATCACAGTGTTTAAAGCTACATTCAATAATGATAATAAGCTCCTTCATGAATATCAGGAAATAAAGCAGTGTGCATATTTTCACCTCTGGAGATTTAAGCACATCCCACTAATCAATTTGAGTTGACATGTGTGAGTGTGTATTATGAGAGGACAGTGAGTGTGACGGTTCCTTTGGTCCTCTTCAGGATGCCCACGGCTTCTTCATGAGTGACGCCCTCCAGAGTCTGCCCGTTAACCGCCATTATCTGATCCCCCCGCTTCAGTCGGCCGTCCTCCGCCGCTGCCCCCTTTAAAACACACATACAAAAGTTAAATACATATTTCTCCCAGTTCTGCAACTATACAAACAGAGCATTGTGTCTTGTACCTTTCCAAACACGGTTTTAACGTAGATGGGCAGGTCTCCATGGGGGCTGCCGTACCCCCCCACTATACTGAAGCCCAGGCCATCAGGTCCTCTCTCCAGATTGATGCTTTTATACTGAGGGGGGCTGAAGCAAACACGGAACAATTTGTTAAAAAGAATCCCCTTCTACTTGCAGCTCCATAATTGTTTTCTTCTTTGTGTAGTAAACAGCTGATACCCGAGGTCGTCCTGGAAGATGCAGCTGGGAGGAAGATGTGCAGCCGGGGGTTCCGGAGGGGGTCCGGTCACAGAGGTGTCGCCGCCTGCTACCACCTGCAGGTACACCAAAACACACACACTCTCTTATGTATGATAAAGACTGAAAGTGAGGTGCTAGGGCTCCATCAGAGTGACTTCAGGTACTCTTCTCACAATTGAAAAACTGTGTGTACCTGCAGCTGTATTGTGCCTGTGGCGCTCTTCAGCAGACTGACAGCCTGAGCGTGGGTCATGCCTTCAGCCGAGCTCCCACAGATACTGACGATGCGGTCCCCAATCTGGAATAGAGTTTAGTGCAATTTAAAAAGGACACAAGAGCAACACACATTGCAAAGACAGTTGGCAACAGAGAAAATGTAAAGAAAGCTGGTTCTATGACTCGTTATGTTTTCTTCTATTCGATGAATCTAGAAAATAATCAGCATATTAATCTACAAAGAAAGTAATCATGAGTTGCAGCCCTTTTATTCCCTTAAAGACAGTATGCATATTTATAAGCAATGTTAAGTATGCAGTAGTCATGTTATCTAGTTTCTATAAATGTATTGTTTCTTAACTAAAGTCTGGATAACTCTCCATGATAGCAGGATGTGGATAACGATTTAAAATGTAATTCACCACGGCGTACGACTGAGTAATTTCATGATGTCGAGTTATCCTCTCTCATTCCCTGTGAGGATAAAGCAGCTTTAACATACTATTCAAGATTGGCCTCTTTAACTTCAATGAGCCCTTCAGTAGGCTAACTGATCTGAATGCAGCAGTGGGAGATGTATTACCCGTGTTAGCGCTATGGCTATTGTTCTCCTCTCTGTCACACAGAGCTACAATTGTTTTTCTCAGTCTCTAACTAATAGCTCTTGACCTTTGAAACTGAGTCAAGTGAGTGGGAATGATATGCCCGTACATAATTAATATTCACATTAAATCCCACACAAGAATTACTGGCATGCAGACTCTTGGTTCAGTATTCAGAGAGAGGGAGATGAACATGTCGTACTTTGAGCTGCTGAGTCTGAGCAGCCAGGCCCACAGGGTTCATCATGGCGATGAAGATGGGGATATCCCCTAGAGGGCTGCCCACGCCCCCCGCTATACTGACCCCCAGAGAATCATGGGGCCCCTTAGTGAACTCCACTGTCCTGGTCTCCTGATGCTCTTGAGCTGTGAAGGGAACAAACATGCAAAATGATCAGAAACCTGGGCCACGTAGTGCAGACGCTTTTCCACATCCCAATGTCTGCAGTTTTCTTTTTTTATATATCTGAGAAACTGAGCAGCGGATCCTGGATAACAATACATCACTTTTTGTAGATATATAGGAGGCTTTTGCCATATTTCTACATGTTTATACCACCTCAATTTGAAGCATAATAACAGCTAAAGCCTAGACTGCTGCAGACATGCTACTTAGCTAAAGCTAGTTAGCAGCAAGACGCCTAGCTTCTGCACATATGACTAGCACAAACCTCGCATTGCCTTGATTTATTGTCACTTGGAATACTTGGGGCATGATACTTACTGTCTAGACACATGTTTGGTTTGTCGGGGTCAGTAGGGCCGTTGTCTGCGTGAGAGACCAACCTGGTGCTGCCATTCTCACTCACCTGAAACAGTCATTTAGCATTGTCACTTTTTGTCAGAGAAAACAATCAAATGTAATTCCTAAAAGATGTGTAGTAACAGTACCTGACTGCTCTGAGAGAGTCTTCTTTCAGAGTGGAAGGGCCCGGCTTTAAACCTCCCCACCTCCATGTTGATGGGCCCCACGCAGCACTGCAACACGAGGAACAGTATTTAGTTTAAACCATACATTTAATTCACCAACCGTGAGTGTGACAGTCGTACCTTGAGCAGTGCAGCCATGGCCTCCTGCGTGCTCGTCCTCACATCCTCCCCGTTGACGGACAGGATCTGATCGCCCTGCATCAGCCGGCCGTCAGTGTCCACCAGCCCCCCCTTCACAATGTCAGACACAAACACTCCGGTGTCGTTCCTGTTAAGAAAGGAACAGCACAGTGAGATAACACTTACTGTAAAAGTCATAATGTACTAGTTGACATTCATTGTAACATACATTACTGCTGTAGTTTAACATTTAATTCATAATACACTATTGATCCCGCAATTTCACATTTGTCCTCTGCACAAATGTAGCTTGCCCTCCAGGGGAGCAGCAGCTAAGGATGGAATATTTAAAAGCAACTGTGACCTCAATAAATGTGTTTTCCATCCTGAATCCTGCATATGCTCAGAATAGAACTGAATAGAAAATATGTTGCTGCTCAATGTTTATTTTTGGTTTGCTAGTGCATAATCTGCAGAGCACAATACACAGTAGAATTAAGGTAGAAGAAGAAGAAGCTGCAAAAAGTGGGTGTCGTTACTGATTTAGATTTATGGCAACAAATAGATATCTGCCTTTGCACAGGGGACGTCTGAGATGTTGCCACATAAGCTCCTGATGGTGGAGCGTGGTGATTGTACTGCCCAGTTGAACTACTTTAAAAACCGTAAACTGCAGAACAAGCTTGCTGCAGTCAGGCAGAAAAATGGAGAAGCTATCACATTGAATGCCTACTGACTACTACCGTTTCCCCATCTTCAACCCACTAGATTTTCATGAGATATTAACTTTAGAACTTGAGTGCAATAACACAAGTGTTGTTCACACCTTAAAGTCAGCTGTTCGTTGTTGTTATTGCCACCTGCTCATCCCCCCTCAGCAACAACCCCATGCTTCTCCCTCTCTCGATCTACTTATCTCCCCAAAAGGTGTTCAAGTGATCAATCTTCAAAACACCTTTTCACAACATTGTTTGTCTGAAGCCAAAGGTCAACATAGTCCCAAAAGATATGCTCACTGAGCGCTGACCTCTTGGAAATGCAGATAAATGCAGAGATGGGGATGCATTATATCGGAATTTTTTTCCCCTGCAATTTATTCCTTTATCAAGCAAATGAATTGTTTGAGTTATTTGCCTTTCTGTCGAGCAGCCCTAGCAGAGACCTTAGTGTTTTCCTGAAGCACATTCTCCCTGCAGACCTTGCATATCTGAGGTGCCAATCTCCACGTGGATAAAACTAACCGGAGCAGATCATCCGATCCTCCTCGCCACAGACTTCTGGCTGTCACTCCTCACCACTAACTGCTAGCTTGCACTTTCCATTTCAAACCAGAGTTTTATGCTGTCTCTTCCTATGGAGCATTGTTGTTTTTTCCGCTTGTGTAGCAAAACTAATGTGAGAGAATGATTTACAACTTCATTTAAATAACCAACGTGGCTTTTCATCCTGCAGCAGCCCAGTAAGCTACTGAATCTCCTATTATTATATAAATAGATTTTGTATAAAAATATGACAGACTAACATTTAAACGTTTAACACACATTTAACAGTGTTTATTACATGGCTTAGTTGAGTACTCGATTCTACTTTCCAAGGTTTGACATAATGAATTGTGCTACTTTTAAAGCAAGCAGCGATGTTTTCAAATCTGTATTCTATAACACATAGGTTTGAGCAAGCTCTCTGATTGATCAATAGGCGTGTTTGATTCCATGATCAAACAACGATCAAATAGAACGTGCCTAATCACAAAGTATCCAGTGGCCTACACACGCCACTAGCCTACCGAAACTACTTCCATGAGCCTACATCGTGTGGTTTCCATAGCAACGTTTAGCGACACACAGCCGTTACACGGTTATACATTGTCTCTCGTTGGAAATCGGTAGCTACAAATGTCAGAAGCACCTGCATACAGCGGCTGGCGGAGGCAGGGTTGGAGGCCAGAGAAATCATGTCCGTTAGCGGGCATAAAAACGAGTCATCGCTTCGCAGCTACTGGGCTCCATCTCTAGACAACAGAAAGATGTGGAGCAACGCGCTTTTTGCCGGTCCGGGACACGCCATGAAACGGCCACTGGAGGAAAGCTCTTCCTATAACGTAGTCCTACCCGTGAACACCACAGCACCACCTGCAAAAAAGTCTGGCATGGAGTTCACGGAGAGCTGTTTCAAGAATTGCATTTTTAATGGCAGCATGAACATCCACCTTCATTCTGAACCCAACATGTTTCAGCACCAGGGACAGCCTGATTTGATTAGTTCCGCTAATCCCACACAGTGATTACTCAGATATTTAAATAGCCTAATTCAAGAATTGTTTTCAATGAATTGTTTTCAATAAATTGGTTAATAATATATTATTTACTATAATTATATCAATAACTATAAAGTTCCCATGGTAACAATAGCCGATCAATCAAACACTCCTGCTACCCCGCTTACAGTTATTGATATAATTATAGTAAATAATATATTATTAACCAATTTATTGAAAACAATTTATTGAAAACAATTCATTGAAAACAATTCTTGAATTAGGCTATTTAAATGTCTGAGTAATCACTGTGTGGGATTAGCGGAACAAATCAAATCAGGCTCCATGGTGCTGAAACATGTTGGGTTCAGAATGAAGGTGGATGTTCATGCTGCCATTAAAAGTGCAATTCTTGAAACAGCTCTCCGTGAACTCCATGCCAGACTTTTTTGCAGGTGGTGCTGTGGTGTTCACGGGTAGGACTACGTTATAGGAAGAGCTTTCCTCCAGTGGCCGTTTCATGGCGTGTCCTGGACCGGCAAAAAGCGCGTTGCTCCGCATCTTTCTGTTGTCTCGAGATGGAGCCCAGTAGCTGCGAAGCGATGACTAGTTTTTATGTCCGCTAACGGACATGATTTCTCTGGCCTCCAACCCTGACGAGAGACAATGTATAACCGTGTAACGGCTGTGTGTCGCTAAACGTCGCTATGGAAACCACACGATGTAGGCTCATGGAAGTAGTTTCGGTAGGCTAGTGGCGTGTGTAGGCCACTGGATACTTTGTGATTAGGCACGTTCTATTTGATCGTTGTTTGATCGTGGAATCAAACACGCCTATTGACCAATCAGAGAGCTTGCTCAAACCTATGTGTTATAGAATTCCCCATAATGACCGCGTCGCTGCACATTATCCCTTACATATGAATGTGTAGGTCATTCACTTAGTATGATCCCAGAGGTAAAATAAGTCACTACTCCCCCTCTCCCACATGTGCTTTACCTACACATATTTATGTGAAAAAAAGAATCTACAGATCTACAAGCTGTGCCAGTCGTGGTGTAGACGTGTGTAAAGCTTCCTTCACAGCTCTAAATTGAACTTATTTCAAATTTCTGATGGTAAAAAAGCATCATATCTGTCAGTACTGTCAGAAATATGATTTTTAGCTCTAGTACTTTGCAGCCACAGTTGTTTGTCCTTCGAGGTTTGGAGGTCAGTAGTTTGTAAGGTGTGTTTGGGAATGCATGCATTTATGTGGTTGCAGCTATTTCAGTGTTGCACTTTTTTCTGCCATCCTTATTTTCACTATGCTACCTCACACACATTTCTCTGGCTATAGTATCTATATTTAAATATAACAAGAAAACTGTGTGTGTTGTGTGTGTATGTTATCTCTATTTATCTAGCTCTATACACAATATCTTAATGTGATTACCTCTCATCCCGTGATCTGCATTAAAAAAGAGAATGTGTACAGTTACTGTCAAACTATGTTGACTCTTAGATAACTATTTAATTATTTTAATATATTTCCATTCCATCATTTCCATTACCTATTTTTTACATTTGTAGTGTATCTGTTTTTATAATCAAGAGACAAGCTCATCATTTAAAAAAGACAACAATTTGACAATTTCAAGGTTTTATTTGTTCCTTTTTCTTAGTTAATTCTGTTCTAAGCTATGTTTACGTGTATATTAAGGGTTACCAAGATTCCTTGTATGCTAACTTAATAATAATACTGTAATACTGTCCCACTATGCATTAAGTTGTAGTCCTCGCACTAATCGTCCTCACCTCCTCCCCACGATGCTCAGGCCCAGGCCCTGTCCCGGCTGCTTGTGCAGCTCCACACTGAAGGAGTCCCACAGGTCCTCCTCCTTGTACTGCGCCTCGTCCCTGAAGACCACCAGCCGGACTCTCTGGGGGGTCTGCCGCAGGACGTTGATCGCCTCATCGTGACTCGCTACTCGCAGGTCGATGCCGTTCACCTGAGAGATCAGTGTAAAGTTAGATATTATCGTGTCTCCAGTAAAACAATGTCAGCGTTTTTCAGAAATCCTTACTTTGACAATTGATCAAAGTTATTTTTTTTCATGTGATCTAAACATTTCAGTGCTGTTCAGTTAAATATATGCTGAAATTATTCTGTACAAGATTCAAACATTTAGGAACAACCACAGAACATGATAAATAATGCATTACATGTAGTTTATTGCATAAGACAAACTGTCTTCATTTGAAACAGTCTGCAGAGCAGCCCTTTTCATCTCTTTGTATATGAAGTGAATGCAGCAGAGAGCTATAAAAGTCTTAACAGCGTCATTTAATGCTAAAAGAGAATTTTCCTTTGGCCGCTGAGGTCACATTTCTTCAAACTGCTGAGCTATCTAACTCTGGATCATAATATGAAAATGTTACAACGCTTAGAGGGAAGCTGAGTGGTCAGCTGAGTGGTCAGCGTGAGGATTGATGTCCGGCTCCTCTGCCCACATTAAAGGAGGGAGATACCCCATTAGCTTTTTCCCAGCTGGGAAAAAAAGCTCCTTTCACTTTTCCTCTCTGACCCGATCATCTAAACAGAACAGCTTGGCTCCAGGACAGAAATGAAAAGAAGAGGGCAATTAAGTCATAAGGCCTTGAATGTGTGTGTTTGTGTGTGTGCACGCCCTTCATTTCAGGTCTACTGATTGAGCTTCCATAACAAATCTCCTCCCCCGTCCCCTCCCTCTTTCACAAAGCCCAAGGTCAAACGCAGGGCAAATCCAAGTTGAGCTGCGATACTTAACTCGTCTCTCAGCGTCATACGTTCACAAGGAAGCGCAAAACAGCCGGCTAAACACAAACATAAGATGGGAAATGATGCCTTTTACTGAAAAAATACCCTGGAAGTCCTTAAAATTAAGACTTAGTAATGCTAAAACGTTTCTATAGTGTATATTAGAGTCGTATATCGATGCATTTCTCACACTAAACCAAGCATTTATTCGAAAGCTCCTTCAGTTATTGACATGTGTTCAGCCTCATTTTTATCTAGCTGGTTTGTGATACTCATTATACCTCCAGGATTTGGTCTCCTGCCCAGAGTCTGCCATCTTTAGAAGCAGCTCCTTCTTCATACACTTCATGGATAATGATAGCCCCCTGCAGTGAGGGGAAGAGAGCAGAACAAAGAAAGAAAATGAGAGCAGTAGTGATTTAACTGGAGGAAAGGAGAAGGATACAGGACAGTAGGTAGAGCAGTTGCATAAGGTCCATCTTTGTAGCGAGGATCATTTTAGACTTATTTTGGTTTTTCTGTTTTCTAAGTGTGAGTGTCATTTGGGGTTCAGAGGTTACATTCCTGGGCTGGATATTGTCTGCTGCGGACAAAGAGCTGCTCCACCAAGCCTGACTGAGCAGACAGAATAGATGTGCCGAGGAGGAGGAGCAGGAGGAAGGCTGGGACAACATCATTTCCTACATTATTTTGGTGCGTTACACCACCAGCACACATTCTCACTGGGTGGCATGTTTTGATGGGGACTTAAAGTACAGTCATGGTACTTTTTTTTTTTAGGATTTACAGTGTCTTTTGGAAATGATTCTCCTGGTTAGGATTCATTCAGTGTGGATGGTTCAGGAGATGTTTAGTGTCTCTTCTCCTCTGATATAAAGTGGTCAAACAGTGAATACATTTCAGTTTGAGGTTAAAATTCAGAGTTTCTGTAATAGGCATGGGTCATTGCAAGCGAATTTATACATTTTGTGCAACTAACTTTATAAAAAGCTACTACTACTACTACTACATGTGTGATGCCATAAGGTTTAGTTGCTTTTAGACATTAAATTGCAGAATTATCCACAGAGGATTAACAATGCATTTTCACATTTAAAATAGGCTTAAAATCGGATTAAAAAAAGTGCATTTTGAACAACTTCCTGCTGACAAATGCTCAAAAGAGATACAATGATTTTACAGCAGACCAGAGGAAACCTTTAAATTACACATTGATATTGCTTTGAACATTTCGGGTAAGGTTACAATCTAACAAAATGACGGGAAAATGCAGAAATTCTAAATAATATACAGATTGTCATTGATATTCTCCTACCAGCAGGGTGTCGCAGCCCCCCACGATGCTGAGGCCGAGGCCGGTGCGGCCCTTGAAGATGTCGATGGTCGTCTCGCAGCCGGGGATGATGGGACACGTCGTGGGGTCGCAGGTCAGCGTGGTGGGGGTGGACGAGCGACTCGGACCTGCAGCAGAGGAAGAACAAAGTGAGCTGATTGATCCTTTATGTATCTCCCTGAATAAGAAGTCAAACGTCCAAACAAAGGGGACCCACTCATCACTGCCTCTGCTTCCGGTTGACTCAGAGTCGTTGCTGCAATGCTATGCATGCTGGGAAAGCCTGGGAGGATGCCATCGGAGCAATCCCCATCCTCACTGGTGGACGGGAGAGACGAGAAGGTGAGCTTCACGGGACCTTTGCATGTCCTCAGGAGAGCGTTCACCTAAAACAGAGAATAAATCATTAGACATCATCTTTTCTTCTGACATAAGAAAACTCACAGGGAATACTTTATTCACCTGTTCCACAGTGTAGCCGAGCACTGATTCCCCGTTCACAGTTAGGAGTTTGTCCCCTGGTCTCATACAGCCCTCCTGCACATCACAGTTTAGATCAGTAATCACTTTTGTAACAAGCACTCATCATCAGCTGCAGGATGTGAGACTTGCCTTCCCTGTGTGTCCTCTCACTTCAGATATACTCTGAATCTCCACTCCGTTCTCTGTGTTTCCCTCCACGAAGGTGATGCCCAGTCCTCCGTCCTCCTGTTGGACAAAGCATTAATGATGATAATTATCTCCAGAAAGATAAGGAGCTGCCCCGATTCTGCCACATTTTCTGTCAAATATTCCAGTTTACCGCAGGAACTATTTTCTTTGCTTAACGTGTTTCAAATGTGAAGTTTTTCAATGCTTGACTCTGAAAACCTTAGCAAATATAACTGAACATATCTGCAAGGCAAGAAAGAGGTAGCAATGTTTTTCTCTTCTGGGTGAACTGAGGCTTTAGGCCTTTGGAACTACTTTTTCCTTTTATTCCGTCTCTTTTCTGTTTCCTGGCCGTTAGTCAGACTCCACCGCTCTCGTTCTGTCATACCCCGTTGACTGTTTTTGTGTACACCTCCCTCATTATGGCCAGACTTCCTGTCTATTATGGTCTTTATTTTGGTGTTCCCAAAGAGCAGTCTGTCCCGTGTGAAGTGTCTCACCTTCAGCTTTATGGCGTGATGAATATATTTCGAAGTGTCTCCGTTAGCAACAGTAGTTTCTGGCTGTGAGGAAACAGCAGCAGTTAGTTAGTGCAGTTTGAAGTATAAATACATGTGTACGTGTGTTTGTGGTGTTGGTGGTCACACAGGAACAGCAGGACCACACAAAGACACTTTTAGTAGCAAACAGGCATTAAAACAATTTAGGAGCGTGCTGCAGCGTAAAAACTAAATTGCACAGGAGCAGGGGTGGAACATAACTCGGTACATTTACTCAAGTTTACATTTTTGACTTACTGTTATGCTACTTTATTCTGCTATTCTTCTACATCTCAGGGGAAATATCGTACTTTTTACTTACTATTTAGTTACTTTTGACACATTAGATTAAGTACTACACTACTTATCTACCCAGTAGTATTAAAAAGTAATGTTGGCTCCGTGTAGTGAAAAATTAACTACTCCTAACGACATGTATGTGTTAAACCAACACAATAATATCATTTTCAAAGGATTCATTTTGTTATCACAAAATTCAAGTTGATGTCTTTAAAGACCCAAAGATATCCACTTTAAATGAAAATCATGAAATAGGCCTATACATATTTGAGAAGTCATTTTATAGAGCAAATTATACTTTCAATAATTACGTGGTTACAAAGTTATATATTATCCAGCATTATCCACACATTTACTAAAGTAACATTTTAAATGCAGGACTTTAACTTGTAAATGACTATTTTAGATTCTGGTACTTTTACTGAAGTAAGTATCTGTGTATGTCTTCCACAGCTGCATGTGGGTAAAGTAGAAGCACTAATCAAAGTGTGTGAGTTCTATGCAGACAGAGCTTTAACATCTGCATCATGTGTGACTGTTGTTTTTGTGGGGCCATGTTGTGGGTGGTACCTCAGTGGGGGGGTCCTCAGGGTCTCCCCCCTCCTGCTCTCTCACCGGTCCCACAGCCATCTGCTGCAGCGCCTCCGTGTTCCTGCTCCAGAGAGAGGGAGTCATAACTCTTAAATAAACGCTGCTCTTCCATGAGTTACACGTCTGATCACAGTGTTTCTCTCCGGGTCAGCGCAGGGATGAGAATTAAGTAGGAGGTTAAGTAGTGTGATTCTGGAGAGGACTGTTTGAGGAGGGGTCAAAGGTCAACATGTCTGACTCTGTGCTGATGTGTAGACTGCTCACTGATCTGTTTACACAATCATAGTTATAGTGTGCCATTTTCTTAAGTAAGAAATGATACTTCAATAAACTGCCACTTCAAAATGCCCAGTTACAGTAATAAAGAAATGATGTATCTATTGTTTTCTAAATATGTTTTATTCGTTTTGGCTAGGAAGATTACCTTTGTGCATTGCATTGTGGGAGAAAAGTACACATAAACAGCACACTTATAAATACGTTTTTCTTTAGTGTCACTTTGTCATACTTAATTGTTTTACTTTACATACACAAAACCTTTTAGATGCAGCTATAGTGGTGTGTACATCCCAGTTTTAATATTCAAATTGAACTACAATTTAATATTTGTAACAATACATTTTGCTTGTATGAGGAAGAATGTGTTACTTAATTTATATTCTGACTCTCCGCCTTCAACTGTGTGCTTCTGTTGAATCGCAACAGCCCCCTCTATTGTATTTTGAACAACATTACAACAGATTTGAACTTTGTAAGGTCAGATTTGATCATGAACAGTCTGACAATGAAATATAGGTGCCATGAAAGTGTGCTCATAGTACATTCTTTACCTGACAAAGATGATTTTGACTCTGGAAGGAGCACTCTTGATGATGGAGGAGGCGTTCTGGTGACTGTGTCCGTAGAGGACTTGCCCGTTGATCTGACCGGATACACACATATATCATTAATGAATTATTCCTCTATGTATTGAAACATCCTGACATTTCTTTCCCAAACCCCCTTACCTCCAGCAGCTCGTCCCCCACCACCATGCGTCCATCCCTGCCCGCCGCCCCGCTGGGGTCGATGCCCACCACGAACACACTCATGCGGGAGCGGTCCCTGTTCCCGGCCAGGCTGAGACCCAAGCCCGTCCTCCCCTTCTCCAGCTCCATCATGTGCAGGACCCCCGAGAGGCCGCCGTAACGCTGGGAGACGTTCTCTGGAAAAGGTGAAGACAGAAATATGTACAGAGATGGCAAAAGTACACACATCCTTTACTCAAGAAGAAGTACAGATACTCGTGTTTAAAAATACTCTGGTAAAAGTAGAAGTACTGACTAAACTTCTTTACTCAAGTAAAAGTAAAGAAGTATGGGTTTTGAAATGTACTTCAGTAAAAGGTACCCATAACTAGCAGCTGTTTTAAAGAGTACCTGACCTCCCTTTATATTAATAGAACAATAATGTCATTGTTAGCTAATGAATGTTTCGATGCTGAACAACGCCAACATTTAAACGTTCTCATTGGTCCCTCTTCTTTAGAGAAGACCAGGAAATGATGGATACACGGATCGTGTTCAAATCAATAGGCACGCAATGACTCTAAATAATAATGATCACGCCACCAAACACACATTCAAACTAAAGGAACCTGTTTGAAAATGTGTAGAAGTAGAAAGTACAGGTATTTGTTAAAAATGTAAGAAGTAAAAGTAAAAGGTTGTCAGAAAAAAAGTAGTGGAGTAAAGTACTGATACCAGAAAACATTTACTTAAGTATTTGTACTCCACTACTTCCCATCTCTGCTGATGTATCATTTCTCATTTCCTGTCGTGTTGCTTAAAAGAAGGGTCATTTTTTGGAATTGGTTACACCCACAGGCATCAGAAGATTTACATATCAGGCTGCTGAGTTTTATCTCTTTGTCTCAAACTTGTTTGCAAAGTTTTTCATCTATTCCATCCTCTCCTGTCTCTCTCCCCCTCTCCCGTTAGACAGACCAATGTTCTCCAGTTGTTCTGGGCTTCCTGCCACTGTTGGGCCATCAGTCCTGCACTAATCTCCACAACTCACCTCCCTGGGCCCAACCTCATCAATCTTATCCAGGACGGGAACACTCTCTCACACACATGCACACACTCACACACACACACACACACACACACAATCTCTCTCACACAGAGTCCCAGGTGTGTGCAGCAGGAAGTCCGGTCTCCTGAGTTGAATGTGTCTGACTGTGTGACCCGTTCTCCTTGAAGCGGTGACTTCGTGCTGCAGTTTGACATTCAGCAGTCTGCCGGATGCTAAGAGTTTAATTTTACTGAAGTTACAGCCACATAAAGACCGTGAATGTGTGCTCTTCTTCTTGCAGATGGATTTATGAACATGAGAGAAACTAAAAGTGCCTTTGAGGACCTCTAGTGGCAGAGAGGTGATAAAGCATGTTGCTTCTGTCAATGCATATCCTGTCTGTATTCCTTAACTATACTATTAAAATGAAACTTCCAGGGGTTTATAATGCTATCCTGCACATTTCTCGCAAGTCACTTTCACTTAAACTAGGATTGAATTGATAGGCCAGACACACACTATCCTTTGTACCTGTTGTGTCTCCCCTTAAATGACAAACAAAGCCTTAACTCTTGTTCAACACAGTATATAATTGCACATTTAAATAAAAGACAAAGTAGACTCACTCCAGTTGTATCCAAACTCATCCTCCTCTTCCTCCCGCTGCTCCACCCTCTGCTCCTCCTCCTCCTCTTCCTCTGCAGGTCCTCCAGGACTCTCCGTCAGTGTGTCGGTGTCAGTCTCCCCCACATGGGGCATCACCGGCAGGGGGAGGACGGCGCTGGTGGGAGGTGCCTTCACCGCTTCACGCTTCACCGACTGTCACGCCACAGGAGGAGTTGGAAAACAGTTTATTAGTGAGAGGTGAGGAGGAGGAAGAAGAGGGTTTCTTTTATAGTGAAGCTTGAATCATGTTGAGATGAAGATGTGATAATGCAAATGCTTGGTTTACATCAACTGCTTCATCACTGTTATGTTAGGCTGAGAAATAATAGTGTAATATAGATGCTTAAGGCTAGAATTAGGTTAATTAGAATATAGCTTAATTTATAATGTGATGCTTGTATTTAATTATATCGTTATTTTTTTATAACTGATGTATTGCATATAATTAAGCAATAATCACTCATCATGACACTTACCTGAAAACCAGGGGAAACAAATCACATTTTGATCACTTTAACTGTTGGTTAAATTGGTTTACAACAAGATGATGTGCAAAAATATCTCGAATGTGTCTTTGTCATTCGCTTAAGTGAGTACATATTTTTGAAAGCGAGAAAGAAACAACAAAAGACAAACAGGACAAAACCTTTTGATTTCACAAAAATGAACAAAGGTAAAGAGACAGATGGAGGAGATGTTAGGACATGAACACGTGTATGAATGTACAGCATGTTAAAATATATTCAAAACATGAACTGTATTAGAGCCGCAAAGACTAGTCCATCAACAAAATAATAATTATGGTTAATTATGCAACAATTTCAGAAAAAATATATATTTTTAAATAAAACAGAATATCTTACGGTTCTGGGGTGAACAAACAAGACATTTGAAGACATCACCTTTGACACTTTACGGACCAAATCATTATTATAGAGAACATGTGCTGATTAATTGATAATTAAAGTGATGCTTAGTTGCAGCCCTGAACTGTATCATGGTGTATTTACATTGCTGTACATCATACACAGAGTGAGGAAGGGGAGAGCTCAACGCAGAGACCCACAAACCTTAAATGGGGTAGGAGTGAAAGGGTTAGTTGGGGAGAGGCGGAGGAAAAGTCTACTGTGACTGTAAGCCTCCTACGGAGAAAGACAAAGGGTGAGAACTTTAGACGACAACACACAAACCTACATCTATCGACAGAAAGGTGAAACACAGCTACTCCAAACTTTTAAAGCTAACACTTTCTGAGCTGTGGAACAATGGCAAACACTCAGCGGAGGTTAACTGAAACACCCACCTTGTCCTTGTTGTCTTTCGTCACAGCTGCAGCTCTGTCCTCTCCGGAGTCTGCTCCCGAAGACTGCCACGCATCACACACACGAAGGTAAACACTCACACATTCATTTGAATGGAGAAAACTGTCATAACATTCACTTCTGCGTCACCACAATGTGAAAGATCCTTTATCATAGGGCTGCACGATATAAGACAAAAAACATTGACAGTACAACATGTGTTTTCTTGCTATATAGAAAATACAGAGATTTTATTTTGTCAATATTATCCATTTCCTCCTTTTTTTCTCCTCCTGTTTATCATCCTTTCTGTTGAATGACATCTTGGACCATTACTTCTTTGAGTTCATTGGCCTTACTTGACTTTGCATGTTCTGCAATGTGACATGTGTACATGGCAAAGATGATGATGAATTGATAAATTACCGATCCTATATGCCCTACTGTATCATATTTTAATCCTATTAATATTAATCAGTTCATACAAAGTGTTTTCAATGACCATATGCTGCATCATGAAAAACCATCTGTTTATATCGGGGCTACTGAAGAAAAACAGACATTTCTTAGACAACAGTCAACATTGATGTGTTGAGTGGAGAAGCTTCTGCAGCAGCATCACATGTCGGTCCAATCGTGACCCTTTATCCTCACTGATGGAGCTTAAAAGGTTTTACAAGAAAGTCTGGCGTTTTGAAAAAAAGATACTGCAGTTTACAGTTCTTCAGATTATTGTGTTGAGTGCTGCCTGTCTTATCAAGTTGTCTCCTTTGCATCGGCAGTGAGACACTTGGGACAATGTTTGAGGGATAATTGTTAGAAAGTGGGCCTTGGAAGCTGAAGACAGGAGGAACAATAAAATGCACTTATAGTAAAAGCCTGTGCTATGATTTAAATGTGTGCTGCAACAAAAGGGCCGCAGCAGAGCACAGGAAGAGAGGCAACATGTGCTCGTTGGAGAGAATACAATCACATTTCAGTAGAAAAGTGCACTTTAAAATGAAAGTATCGTTCTTTTTTTTTATTAGTGCCGTTCGAATTTGAAATGTTTTCCTTCAATTGGTTGTTTTTTTGCCCGATACTGAAAGCAGAACAGAGTTTAATATCTGAATAGTTATCCCAAGCAATATAGTTATTGCAATATTCAAAGATATTGCATATTTTTCTCATATCGTGCAGCCCTAGCAAACCTGAATTCCTAATTATTTTTTAATGTTTAACCCAGGACTCAGCACACACGCATGCATGCTCTCCTTCATTGTCCTCATGCAGCTCATAGTTAACACACAGTGTAAAGCAGTACAGGGGACACACATAAGCAGACAGACAGACATGGGGAGAGGGCTTCTAACCTGAGGGGGGGCAGGGGCTAAGCAGGTTTGGTTAATGCAGCAAGCACTCGACCCGCGGTGGCTACTGAGCTGCAGAAAGGGCAGCAGCGGCCTCTAAAAGCAACACACAGGACCAACAAGCTGACAACATGATGGATATTTAACATGAAGGCTGAGCTTTTCTGACAACATTGAATCAGAGGCCATCCAGGAGGAAGGAAAAGGCGAGTTTGTGGGGAACCTCAGGTTTTATTTAAATGAGTCACCATTGAAAATGTACAATGAAAATCAGTCTGTGTATCTGCATTTGGAATTTTGGAAAGTCCACTTAAAGTCTATTTCCTCCTGAAGGTGTCTCGGTCAAGCTACTTCCTTCAGGACAGCCATTCCTCTACATCAAAAAATAATCACAGCAAAGCCTCTTTCTCTGAAATACTTTAACCGAATGTTTCAAAGACTTCTCGAGGCTACCCTGATATTATTCACCGCTTACAAGAGAAGGATTTAAAACTTAAAGGCAGACAGCATGGATATGCTTTATTCTCTGCAGGTGGCTGCATTTAATAAACGGCATTATGGCCTGCCTACAGCACTTAGAGGTATCGCCCAATCAATATAATATTTCTCACACTGTTCAGTCCATTGTGATGAATTTCAATGGAGCTGCAACTCAATATTAGTGACTTTAAAGTAAATTGAAAGCATGTCTTGCCGTCTTGAGCACATTTTGACAGCCGCAGAGCCACACAGTAGGAATGATTTCTTTATTTGCTTTTCTATTACTTACTTGAGGAGTTTCTTGATAAAGGGACATTTCAATAACTCCCATGGGGAAATTGCATTAGGATTCTAGTCTAAATGTGTATTGAATGTCAGCATTACACACAGGTTTTGAGTTTCTATTGTGCTGTGACACAATAGATGTCAGCCCCTTTTGATTAAAAACAGCATTGTGGGTTATCTCATTGTTACTGTTAGATTGCCCTGTGATAGAAAACAGAATAGGATATTAAAATAAAAGCCCTGCTTCTTTTTCTCCCGGAAGGAAACTCCAATTCTTAGTCTGTCTTTATTTCTGTCAATACACACATCGAGTCAAATATGCAGTTTGAGAGAACATTTGCTAACAGTGTGGAGGCAGAAGGGATGAAGATGAAGTGTGATGGAGAGGAAGGATTACCTGACATGTGCGATGTGGCATGCAAGCTGGGTTATGTGCTGACAAAGGCTGAGAAAGCAGGGCGGAGGGACATAAATGCAACTCATAATGTAGTCAAACATGATATGTGAACTATTGACAAAAGGTTTTAACGTCTTTTAAAGTAATTAATCCCCATATGGGTAGCTACAGCAGGCAGAAGGTTAGCCTGACCCAGCATAGCCTACAGAATGGAACCAGACAATGGCTAACATTAGCCTAAAGATCACAAAACTTGATGTAATTTAGAGTAGTCAAAACTAAGTGATTTTACCTAAATGTTAAACCAATGTTTTAAGGTTTACTCTTTGTACTGTTGGAGGCTAACTTTATTTAAAGTTGTGTTCATTAAACGTCATCCCACGTAGCATTTGCTGCTTTAATTAGCATTTAGCTTAGTGCCTTAACGTTAGCAGGTTTATTGTAGCAGCTTTAGCTTAGCGGAGGTAATGTGGATTCAGTTAGCTCTTTACTTTAAAAGTCAGAAAATGCTGATCCGATGTGTGCACACATGTGTGGAACCATGGAGATGCTAACTTCAGGGTAGTACCATAAAATGTCCTCCCTGCAGCTCTCTATTCACTCTCCCTCTTCTTCTTTTTCATTGGTCTTTTACCAGCTCCAAAGGGAAATATCATCTGGCTGCTAAGTGAAGCTAATAGCTGCTAAACACTCCACTGTTGTTGTCTGACTGCTGTGTAGTGCCTAACCCTATTTAGGATACAGTGGGTTGTAAAGCTTTTCCCCTCAAATCTGTTTTAAAGTCACTGTAGTGGAGTTTAGTTCTCCATTAACATGAATTCTTGCTCTGCATGTGCTACATTACATTATGAGTTGCTACAAGGCTTAATAAGTAGCCATGCTAAAGCATTATATCTGAATGCAAGAGATTGACTCTGAGAGATCTGACACCAGCTGCAGGGACTATTTAGTCATGAGGCGCATTCACACTGCGGTACTTTTCCCACAAAGGTTCATGCGAACTTAGTTCAGTGAACTCTTTTATCGCGTTCACACCAAAAAGAGCCGGTACTAAATATAGCTCTTTTCTCACAAAAGAGCCGCTCGTAAGTCCCTGCTAGAGAGCAGGGACTTTCGAGCGGCTCTTTTGTGAGAAAAGAGCTATATTTCTGATTGGCTGGGCGGATTGCAAACCACGCCCCGTAAAACTTCCAAAAAGTTTTGTGAAGCCGCCATTTTATTATCCTCGCATTAGCATTATTAGCATTAGCATTAGCCCAGCGCAGAAACGCAGAGAGACTAACTTATGGCAACACAAAATAAAACATGGGAGCGGTGGAGATGAGGAGGTGTCGGCGTTCTGGCGATTTACTCGGAAGGCTTCAGTAGAAGCTGCTGGGAGTCCCAGCAACTTCTACTGAAGTCCTCTTACAACTCCGGGGACTTCCGGCCGGGGACTTTGGGCGGCAGTATCCGCCGTGAAGTTGTTTGTAGCCTGCCAGTAAACCCAAAGCAGAAGAAGAAGAAGTGAAGTCAGCGGCTTCATTTGCCTAATCCACCCCCAGAGACTTTTTTCCGGTGTGAACGCGATCTGTACTTAGTTCATGCGAACTAAAGAGTTTGCATGAACTAAGTTCGCATGAACCTTTGTGGGAAAAGTACTGCGGTGTGAATGCGCCTATGGTTTAAAAGCCTAAGGGCACTTTCAAACAACAAAGGAGTAGCAGTCAGAGGTTAAAAACTTGCTAATTTATTTAACATGACACAGAGGGTTTGTTGTTGCTCTCATTGGATATTTCAAAAATCAAACCTGACACACCGGGTTTTTGAAAGGGCCCTGTGCAGATGCACTGCTACATGAGGTGAAAATGGAAAAGGATAATGAGGTAGTTAGTTTGACTATTATTTGGACTCACCCTGGGCCTGTGGATGATACTCTGAACCAAGAAGGTGACGGGGTTTCCTCCCTTGCGGATAGCCTCCACTGCCTCCTCATGACTGGCATCTCTTAGATCTACTCCATCCACCTGTCACAGAACATATTGGGGAATCCTTACTTTTTTAAAGATTTTAAACTCTTTTCAGTTCTCTCACATTACTGCACCTTAATAAAATAAAACTATAGGAGGTAACTACACACAATAAAATTACATTACATTGCATTTAGCTGACGCTTTTGTCCAAAGCGACTTACAATAAGTACATACGACCAGGAAGACACAGCCCAGAAGAAAAACAGAATCATATAAGTACATCAGGTATCATAGAGCCAAACATTTCAAGTGCTACTCAGCTGGCTTTAGAGAAGCCAGTCCTTTGTTAGTATATAAGTGCTTTGTTAGTAATTCTATCGCTCGAAGTGGAGTCGAAAGAGATGTCGAATAACACTTCACGTCTGCTAGTTCTACCCCCTGTATTGTTCCCTTACCTCTACGATCCTGTCTCCAGTCTTCAGGGTCCCGTTCTGTCCCGCAGGACTGTCCTCCAGTATGTGTTTGATGAAGATGCCCCTCATCACCTCTCCGTTGCTCAGCCGACTGCCCATCCCCCGGCCCCCGACAATACTGATACCCAGAGACTTGCCTGGCGCCCGGAAGAGCTCCACTCTGAGGAAGGTACACATGCATTTTTATTTGTACACTTCTTAAATGTGACTCTTCTACTGATATGTCACTGTAAACGTTATCCCCTTTAGTTTGTCTATAATAACATCACTTTGATTCTTTGATGCATAAATGTCATCATTGTAGTTAACTCATATGAACACTGCTATTTTGTATTGTTTAGTTTGACAGACTATTCACCACATTTAAACTCAATATTCTTTCTGGAATACAGTTTGGTCTCTGTAGGCTTTTCTTTAACCAGAAAAAAACAGGAGTCTTTGAGGTAGCTGCAAGAGAACTGAATCTGACAAAAACCTGTTAATATTTATACTCAATGTTGGGGGAAATTGTCATTTATTAAATCCAACGTAGTTCAAGCAGCAATGCATTGAGTGTATTCAATTATGTGGATCCACTGTGTTAGCTTTCAAAACCATATCTCTCCTTGAAATGTTCACAATATTATTAGATTAAATACAGTGTGTACTCACTTCCTGGGTTGGTTCCAATTGCTGTAAGAGGCACTCTCCTCTCCCTCTCCATCTTCCCGCTCAGGGAGGTTAGGAATATCTCTGAAAATACCAAGGTGAACGGAAACAGTAAGGTACACAACATAAACTCATAGGAAGACTGCTGCCAAGCAAACATGCATGCAAACAGGGCACCTATAAATGTAACTGGCACGTCACACAAGTCATTGTGCACAGAATGAGTACATACTTCGGATCTGGAGCTGGGACTGCATGGATTTCATCGGAGACTTCCTCTGTAGTCTGCTCTAGGCTGTCCTTGTACTCCTCCAGATACTCTGCAGGTACATATGTGATTCTAAACACACACACACACACACACACACACACACACACACACACACACACACACACACACACACACGAGTCAGACATTTCCTAAAGCAAATGTCTTCACCCTCCATTAACCTTCTTAGTGGCACTCACATTTCGCTAAAAATAGAGAATAACTGGTGAGAGTTTTTTCATTGAGCAAAAGAGCTTCTTTCCAATCTTTGTATTCATAGTCAGAGACTTCTTTCTCTCGTCCCATACACCCCAGAGAGCAGTAACACTGATCCGACTGTTGAACACAGATGTTTACCTTCATAAAGTCTGAGACATCACGTCTTCTGTCACCTACTGTGTGAGACAAATCTGCAGGGTGTAGCCATCATTAATTCATGAGCCGCTTACTAATTCATGTTAAGAAATGAACCAAAAGCTAGCTGACAAAATCTGACACCCACTTAGAGTTCTTCTTCCAAACAATTCAGAGTGAAGATGATGCTGAAGGGCACATTAACATATTTAAAGGACGCTGACAGAACGTCAACAGATGGACTGATCTGCTTTTTAAACATGATGCACGCAGACAGAGAGAAAGATGACTCCCAGTGAAAGATGAAATGGAGGTTGATGAAAACATCACAGCATGCAGTGAGAGAAATGGTTAGGCAGGGAGTTATAAATGGTACAAAAGAAATCAGACTGGTCATTAGTGAAAATGTTAGTCACAGAAATATGAAAAGGTTATACAGCAAGACAATTGATGCAGTCAACCAAGGTTTATCCAGTTATTATATAGTGTATGTGTTAAGATGTGCACAGATTTAAAGTTATTTTGAGAAACACTTTAATGTTATTTTCTTTACAAAATAACTTAAATGCGATTTAACATATCTGAATGATATTTATAGTGACATCTTACACAATAAGACTATGCTGTTGTCATTGTTTGACAACCATTAAGTGTCTGGATAAAGCTCTTTTAACTGCGATGAATGCCGTTAGCAAATCAAGAGAGAGGAAGTCAAAACAAATATGGCGGCTGCGTGGAGAGACACCAGCGTGGACGTTAGGCATACTCACACATAAAACGGGCACAGGTCGTCCTCAGGTGCACTAGCAGATCTAGAATGTGAAGAAGCTTTTCATTTAATTTAATTGTTTTAAGGATTTATGCACCGGAGTGAACAAACGGCCAGGTTTAGTTCAAGCACAATTTATGACACACCTCGTCCCAATGTCGAATATCGTCTAGTTGTGTCACATAATGTGCCTAATTTTGTTCTTAGGATTAGTTAAGCTGCAACATTTCTGTGTCAAACAACAAACCCTCTTTTCATTACCCAGTTAATAGAAACATCAATTCCAATACAAATATTTTAAATATTATTAATCTAAATCAAATCAAATAATTGAAATACATTTGATGCCTCATATAAGACATTCATATGTTATGTTTGGCAATGATGCAATCCTAAGGTCATTGAGTTTCGACCATGAGGTGTCTCGCTCTGTAGGAACATAACAGGCATCTCTTTTCAGGTTCTCCAGTTATTCTAAAGAAATGCTAAGAATCTCCACACCATTCACTGTTCAGTAGAAAATAAATATTTCATTAGACCTTGGTATGAACTTCGTGCTTTCTCCCTGAATTTCAGTAAATTCATGTTTGCATGAGAATGGATGCTTGGAAATACGTTTACCAAATGCTGTAATTGCAATGAATGGTTTGGTCTATAAAGTCAAGGCTACAAATCAAATGTAAAGTGGGCTGTGATGACTGCAGGGATGAAGATAGAAAAGGCAACAGTGAATATTTTTGAGTTTATTCTAGTCCAAGGTGAAGTCTTTAGATGTCTTGTTTTATCAGTCCAAAACCCAAAGACATTTACTCTAATATGATATAAAACAGAAAAAGGTTAAAGCAATATTTTTCTGACCTTCATGCACAAAATACTTGGAGATACTTTTTATTTTTGAGTGACTAATAGTTGCAGCTTCACATTAAACATAACAACATATCAGAGATCTGACTTTTTGTATTGGGACTAAAAACCTCTACCTGTTGTTGCATTTGTGGTGCAGCCGTACACCCCCTTTGCAGTAACGTGTGTGTGTCTCATGTGTCTCACCCCAGGTCGGGTCCGATGAGTGAGTGTCGTCGCAACATGGCTCGGGCCTGAGCGTTGGTCATGTGAGTGGTGGGCTCTCCGTTGATGGCCAGGATCAGATCCCCAACCCCCAGACGCCCGTCCCGGCTGATGGAGCCGCCGTGGATGATGCTGCGGATCAGCATCCCCAGACTGGCCTTCATCGCGCTCACAGTCATCCCTTCAGGTAGATTTAAAGAAACTGTTACACTTGGATTTGGATCTAAATTAACCAGAAATTGACTTAACTCCGCCATCACTGAAAGTATAGATCGAAAACTAGGTATCTCCCAAGGAAGATTTTTGAATAACTTAAAACGTCTTTTTATTAATTTCCACATTTCCCCGCAAATTGTCCAAAACCCCACAGTATTAACACATTTGAATTTCAATGGAGTATGTGGAAATTTGAACCTCTTCCCTTATAACTACATAAGCATAACATTAGTGTTTCATTTAAAAGTGGATTTTGGTTGAACTCCACATGGTTTAAAGATTATAAAAACAAAACCCAAATGTATTTTGTTGAAATGTTGATTTGAGCATAAAAGAGAAACCTTCAGTGGGCTAAAAAGCAAAACTAGGCACTGAAAATCTTCACAACACTTATTTGTTTTCGAAGCTAAAACTTAGCATGCTCCGAGCCAGCAGCCCCATGGGTGGGTTTTGAAATGCAAATAAAGGATCCTTTCAGAGTGAAAAACAGAAAACATCTCTATCATTTGAGCTTTTTTAGCTGGCATTCAGAAGAACAAAAGAAAAAGCCATTCCTCCTTTCAGTCGTGCAACCTCATTTACACTTCTATGAAGAATAAGTTGAAAATAAATAAAATAACAACAAATCAAAACGTGAAGAAATCAACACAAACCCAGGCTGGAGTTGCCCTTCACGACTGTGATTGTCCTTTCAAAGCTGCTCCCCGAGGTCAGCGCTTCTTCATCAGCGTCCTCCTCTCTCTCAGCAGCATCTTCATCCTTCAAGGTGATCATTCAAAAGTTAATCGTGAAGCTAAATGAAAATATTGTGCCCGATTCAAACAAAGCGGAGAAAAGCTAAGTGCAGCTGATTGAAAAATAAATAAGCTTTGAAGGATGAGTGTCTTATGTTTGGGGAGTGGATTACCTTAAGAAAATCCGTTAAGAGAAGACAAAGCACGATGATTTAGCATATTTTATAATTAAGCAAACATACACGTGAGGCCGTTCTTGAACGTCATTATTGGTACGACAGTACTGCGGCAGCGCCGAGGTCCATACCACACTATGTAGGCTCATGGAAGTAGTTTCGGTAGGCTAGTGGTGTGTGTAGGCCACTGGATACTTTGTGATTAGGCACGTTCTATTTGATCGTTGTTTGATCGTGGAATCAAACACGCCTATTGACCAATCAGAGAGCTTGCTCAAACCTATGTGTTATAGAATAAACCTTGAACATTTATCAGAAATACCAACTGCTCATCTTCTTTTCTCTAACTTGTTTTACATAAGACATACTTTGATTACAGCTCTCTTTCTCCAAACATGTAAAACAGGGGTTACTGGACAATCAAAAATGCTGTCGTAAGCTGGAGTAAGGGTCATATTACTGCTTTTTATATATCCAAGATATTAGCTATAGAGGTGACAGTTCACCTCCATGGCACTGGAGAGGTGTGCTTGAGCAAGGCACTGAACCCCCAACTGCTCCCTGGTGCCGTAAAAAGATGGTAGGCTTTTTGCTCTGGCACCTCTCCATAAAAAAAATCTTGTGTTTGTGCATGTGTGTATTTTTACTGTGTCATATGACAATTTCCCCTAGAAGGTTAACAAAGTGGATTCTTCTTCTTCTCTTCAGCTACAAACTCTGTATTTTGGTCCAATCAGAACTTGAACTGGCGACCTTTTGGTTCCCAAGCCAAGTTAATACAGACTTAAGTACCGCCTATGTGACATTTTTTAAATATGTGGTTTATAATGAGGCTGCACAATATGAAAATTGTTAAACATGGTAATTATAATATATAGTTTGTAATCAGACTTATTGTTTTACCTTTATCATATTTATATCTCCAATATCTTCAAAAGCCATGGGTGTCTCTGCAGGTTCGTCTAATGCTCCGATCCCTGCTTCAGAGTTTAAACACTGCTCTGGTTCCTCTTTGTCAGCGTGTGGTGCCAGGAAGTGGTCAGAGGGGCTCAGTATGGAGTTAAACGTCGGGCCTCTGAGACTGGGAGGAGAGAAAGAGGCAGACTTCTGCGGGGAGAAGGCAGGGAAATCGTCTTCAAGGCTGGGCGGTGTCTCAAAGCCAGGACGCTCCTCCAACAGGTCGAGACGAGCCGTCAGCTGTAGTAAAACAGAGCACAGCAGCTGAAGGAGCGCTCCCCTCACATAGGCACACAATCGAGGGGAATTCATCTTGTTCAGTCGCGTCCCACCCCCCTCGTAATGAGCCATAGAAAAGCCATCAGTGGCCAATAGAGAGTGGTAGGAATTACTGGTGATCTTGAGCTTGCCGTGCACAAAATGTGGTTTTATTGTAACAGCATTTAAGACTTTATTAGAGGCCGGATGAGTAGTGATGAATCTCAGCGAGCACTTCCCTCTGGGAGCCAGAGCAGAAGTATAAATCTTTAGAAAACAGTTAGAATATGCAAATGGCTAATACAAGTGGGGCTCAATGAGCAGACATGGGAAGTAGAGTAGAACAAGAAAAGGAGGTTTCATTTTAATAAGGCAGCGCTATAAATCCACAGTGAAGTAGCCTGTGACGAGTGTAGGTATTCAAACGATGCAATTATGAAGATGGGAAGGATATCCCAGGCAACAGGGGGATACATTTATTTGTGTAGGATTTAAAAAATGAAGGGAATTGCTGTGGTTTACTTTAGTGTCTATAATAAATTCACCCCATTAAAAAGTGTACATAACTTAACGATACTGTGTGTAATGAGTCATATTAAGGGCATGCAGAGATGATACAACTAGAAGACATTTCATCAAATGTCTGAAGCCAGAATCAGTTTCCTAAAGAACACTCAAAATTAATTACATATGACAGATTCAAGATCGTAAAAAACTATTCAAACTTTGAATGTCACGCTCCAGGCGTAGCCAGATAAAGTTTAAGTATGCATCATTTCTAGAATCGCTTTGAAAATAAATCGAGAAATGATGTTTTAAATCGGTTGGTTTATTTTAAAAGGATATTTTAAAAGGTGCATTTATATTAAAAAATTCCTTGCATTTATATTAAAAAATTCCTTTCTGTTTTATATATTTCTTATGATCTTCTTGAACAGAATGACCAATGCATAAGCATGACTGTAATCTATCAATGCACTCAGAAAAAGGAGTAAATATAATCTTAGATACTGTCGGCAAGTGTGTGAAAGCTGCTCCTGCGTTTACGGTCAGTGAAGTAGATTTATAAGCAGACTTGTTGCTCTCTCTGGAGCTTTAGGGAGAAAAACTGTTCATCATCACAGGGAAAACACCGCGCCGTCTGCCCTCATACAAACATCTGAAATCTGTTGTGAAATCCCCCCCATCCTGTAAAGTGCGCCTGTCCCTCTCGGCTGCACGATTACAGTATAAAATCTTCGGAAGGCCCCACAAATAAGGTCAGCCGCTGGGAAAACAGTTTGTGTGGCCCCTTGCTCTTCTTTGTTTATTCTCTTATAGTTTAAAACCCATTTGCTGAGCTGTTGCTGTAGGGCAGACACAGCTACAGCTCTCACATCACAACAGAAAGTCAGAAATGTTGTTACTGCCTTCACAAAGAAAACATCTCTCCTGGCATTTGGGCGCTGCATGGCCAAAAACAAAGACTAATGACTACTACATGGTGAAAAAGGGCAGTTAATGTTGGCGTGCATTTGAATGTATTTTTCTGCCACTAGGTGTCTCTCAGTCAGAATGTGAGGGGTCATGAGAGGTCATTATTGGTTTAACCAAGAGCAGAATTATCCATAGATTGTTATAAGCAGTAAAAACAGAGAATAAAAGCAGTTTGACAAAGCAGAGCATTTCCCTACATGCAAACGCTAGCTCAACTTTCTTCTGGGATAACTTCAGATTCAGACGTTCAGGAGTTTTTTTTTAACAAGCCGAATTACCCACCTACTCTCCAAAATAAATGTTACCTCTAACTAAAACCATTAATTCAAATGTGTTTCTCTGATGCTGTTTGGCTGAAAATGATCATCCTGCTAGGATGCCATCACCATTATCCTTCATATCATTAAAATAGAGTGAAAAAGCACCAAGATCTAAAAGATGCATGGTAAACATGTTGTTTAAAACCGCATGAAGTGCATTTTTCACTAAATATAGTGTATATATAGAAGCACTAAAAGTATTCATCTGGGAGACGCGAGTACATTTGGGATAATGTGAGTACACAGAATATGCCTAGTCTGATGTGTAAATGTGCCATATTATTTATGTGAGAATGACGTGGGGTATATTCCCTGTGCCTCTTACTTTGGGTGTAGATGCGTGCAGGTAGTCCAGGTCGGTGCTGCAGCTGCTGCCGTGCAGAGCCATCATGGACGCCTGGAAAGAGTCGTCGTCCATCGTGGAGTAAGAATGATCTAATTGTTCGGCCTCGCTGGTGTCGATCTGTGATCATCAATGGAAGAACAGTAACCAACTGGCACTGACAACTTTATATTTGATCAATGAGGTGAACTATCTAATCACAGAAACTATTAAATCACATCATCTATGTGTCAGAGTAATGGTCAATATAAGCAGAAGCAAATATGTTGAGCAAAATCTGTTTTTCCATTTTCAGGATGTTCTGATTGATTTTTTTAGTTTTTTCCCAGAAGCTAACTAACCAATGCCGGCTCTGCTCGGTAAACGTTGCCCTCAGCCGGTCCTTCTTCCTCTCCTTCTTCAACCAAAATATTGTTGAAGTCAAATGAATGGATGGTGGATGATGGAGTAATTTCCTGCTCACCATAGGGGTGTGGAGAGTGGGAATATCCACATATTCCCTAGGAAAGTGGAGAAATCATTTCAGAGTCTCCAGCTTCAAATAATCTGATTTTTTAAATTGTTTTAATGACCGAATCAGGTACAAATGAGTTAGTATGGAATGAGGGAAATATGTTAGTTAGAAGTTATTGAGCTGATTAAAGAGAAAGATAGGGGTGCAGGGAAGTTGCCCAAACGTCACAGACACGCTCAAGAACATTTCATGTGTTAAGCTCTTGATATTGATTTTGTGTAGCATGCAGCCTAGATATGCTACACCAAATCCCCCTCAGAAGAAGATCCCTGTCCTGCAGGAGAGGTGTTTAACTCCAGTTTCCTGCAGCTCTGTAATCTAACCTCGGCAGCCCAGAGGTCTCACTGCGTAATCCAATGGGCAGATTCAATACGGGAGAAACCAAGCTGTAAAGCTGAAAGAATGCGAGCAATTTTGCAGAGAGCGACGTACAAAGAGAGCCTGCAGCGGTGAACATGCTGTTGGACAGGCCCAATATTCACACAGCTGCCCCGATGTGGTAAAACGTACAACAGGGCCTGGAAAATCCAATAACATAGTATATGAAACAAGAGCGTTAAAGGCTGGATGCCTCCTCTGAATGAGCAGTGGGTGGAAAGCTAAGCCTCCTTTCTTTTTCCTGCATGAAATATTCAAGGCCTCGTAAGCTGAACCCTCACGACAAGCTGACTCACAGGGACACATTCATGACACAAAAGCATAACTAGTAAGCACACATTTGCCCTGTTATCGCCCACAACACAAGTGATATTTTCCTTCATAATAATTTAAATGCTGGTTGTTTGCTTACAGGCAGCGGTTTGGACACTCCTATCTGCACCATGCCCAGCTGGGCCCCCTTCAGCGCCTGCACTGCGTCCTCCAGGCTGCCGTTCTCCAGCTCCGTGCTGTTCACGTACATGAGGCGGTCTCCTGGCAGCAGCCGGCTGTCATGCTCCGCCACGCCACCGGGAACCAGAGAGCGGATCACGATCACCGTCTTGGCCGGGTCCAGCGGGTCCTGAGGCGGAGGAACAGGTAAACTTCACAGACTCAAATGTACATGGAAATCACAGGAAATGTTCTATTACGTGCTTTTTGTCTGAGGACACTAGACTCTCCAACTACAACCAACAAATGTATTTCATAGGGTTGACCTTAACGGAAATAATGGAAATAAATGTAATGCTAAATGATACCTACTGTTCCCAAAATGGATGACAGGCTTATATTTATATAATATTTGTACAGCTGTCAGAATTAGCATTACATTTGGGTGAAAAAAGGCAATACTCGATAAATATCGAACTTTCTGCTCCTTAGGTTTATGATAGAAACACAACATCATGTATAAAAGAACCGATCTGTGGGTGTAATATAATAGCATTAAATAAGCCATTAGGATACCATTAGATATACTTTTATTGTATTGGAAATACTTTTTTTACAAGACTTTGCACAATAAAATAAAGATTAAACAGTATGTATTTGTACATATCAACTGTGAAAGATTTAGATAATCTCTATTGAATATACAATATTAATATACAGATTGAAGTCTGCGTACTTTTTTGAAAGGCCTGCCTACAACTAGCAAACTGTAAACAACGTATACTAAAGATTTCCCACCTGGTAGTCGAGGATGCTGAATCCCAATCCTCCTTCTCCTTTCTCCAGCTCGATGTTGTGGATCTCCAGCTCCCACATGGCCAGAGGAGAGGCTACGACCTCCTCCGTCACCTTTTCCTCTGTCACTGCTGCTGCTGCTGCTGCTGCTGCTGCCTTCACCTCTGAGTCTGCAGCCGCCCGCACAATACTCAGGTCTATTTGTTTCTGCAGAAGAAAAGCCAAAAATCCATCTGTAACAGCCTCACTTTCAGTCCCAACCCCTGGGCTGCTACCCCCCGGTGTGATTCTGGCAGGAGATAAAAGGGAAATATCTCCGGGGATGCTCGGGCCTTAGCACATTATCACTGTTAAAGCTGGATAGATGAAAGCCACCTTCCCCAAGAGACTAGATGTTTCTGATGTCTCATATCTCCTGCACATGTTTGGTGCAGACATATTACTAGAATTGGTCCTAATAAACCTTTCTCTGCTTTTTGATAAGACTTAATTCAAAGTCAACGGAGCGATTAACAGATCGTGCTAAGCTAATAACGAGCAATGGGTTTTAATAGCGGGAGAACTTTGCACTCCATATTCCCTTTCATATGCAGAAATGGGAAATAATTTTCATGATACATCAATGCATGCTAAGGTGTGTAGTTTCCAACTCGACTTGAATGCATCTTCTGCTACAATAGCCTTTAAAATTCAGTTTGTTTACTCCCAAATCATGCTTGACAAATGCTATCTAATGAACATTAAAATGTATATTAAAACAATAATACATTCAAGTAAATCTGCTATGTTTGAGCATTGCATTTGCAGTACCTTTAATGCAGACACTGTAGACAGAATCTCTGGTTCTGGTTGGACATCGTGCATGTCAGTCTGCAGGTGGGGGGCGGGTCTGCAGCAGGTCATGTAGACACAGAGAGGGAGCTCCTTCAGGATCCTCACCACTTCCTTGTGCGTTTCACCAATCAGAGACAAGCCGTTGACCTGAGAGAGGAGAGGCTAGCATTAGCTTCATTTAGGTGTAGTAGGTAAGTAGTAGTAGTAGTAGTAGTAGTAGTAGTTGTTATGGAAATAATTGTCCTCGACTCCTAGAGATGACGTGCATGACTAACCCTGACGTCTGTTTATCTCCTTTAAGGACATAGGCTGCTTCAGCCATAAAGTTATTGTTCCCGTTCTGTGACCGGTCAACACTAGGTCACAGATGGTCTGTTGTTGTGGGTACACTGGGACACTTCCTTCTTCGTTGTTTGTGGCCTCCAAGGTATGAAATCTTCGAGGCCATAGGTGATGGAGGCAAGTGGACTCCGTGTGCCCAACTGTCTAAACTATCTTATCAAAACATGTTGATCACTCTCTGTGAAACCAGTTAAATGGGCTAACAAGAGAGAGGCGCTTCAGAATTGACGTGGCAACTCTCCCGTGCAGTCTCACCGTGACTGCTGTGACTTGTGATGTGAATCCTCCGGCCGTAACTCCAAATAAACCATCAGTGTTTGACATCAAAAGCTCCTGCTCTACCGTGTCTCCTTCCTGAGTCGGTGACTCCTAATTGCACTGCTACACCAGAAGTTTCCTCCACAGTAGTAGTAGTAGTAGTAGTAGTAGCAGTAGTAGTAGTAGTAGTAGCAGTAGTAGTAGTAGTAGTAGTAGTAGTAGCAGTAGTAGTAGTAGTAGTAGTAGTAGGTACATGTTGATAGTTCAGCCTTTGTAAGTATTAATGGCAAAAATGTAAAAGACTAAATGGAAACTCTGTTGAAAGTGTGTTTTTTGCACCTCAAGCAGTTCATCTCCACTGAAGAGCTTCCCGCAGCGACCCACAGGTCCATCAGGAAGGACGGAGCGGATGTAGTGATGTCCGCTGCTCGCCTCCAGACTGATGCCCAGCCCGCTGCTCGCACTGAACTTCTCCACCTGAGCCACCTGTAGAATAACATCCCAGTTATATCTCAATCCCTTTTGTGTTGCCACTCAGGTCATTCCGCTTTTTTAAAGAGCAGTTTTATGTTAACAGCCATTATTGCTGATTATTTTCTAGATGAATGCTTCGGTCTAGGTTCTCACAGTCCAACGTGATGTCTTCAAATGTCTTGTTTTGTCAGTTCAAGATATATAAAGTGGAAAAAAACAGAACGTTTCCATATTTGAGATTCAAGAAACACTACTATGTGACACTTTTGCATGCTTAATGACTCAAAAGTTAAATTATCGCAACAATTAATAAACTCATCTTTTAGTAGACTAATGGGTTGAAATCTAATTTAATGCATGAGAGAAAACAATTAATATTGAAAACAAAACTTACTACAACTTCATTACTTGGACCCAGAATCTCGAGCCACTTCTTCATCAGTTCCTCTTCCTCAAAGGCTGTTAGCTTCATCCCTTGGAAAACACAACAGAAAAGCATTAATGCATAAAACGACAACAAATGCTAAAACGTGATCAACACAGCCTGCATAGTGACTTACATTTAACTATTTGCAAAGTCTTCGAGCTCTGACACACTTAAGAAAAACGTTATCTGAATGTTTTAAACACATGTCAGTGTTTCCTCTCCACCGTGTGTTTGCTCGTGTGTTCCTGACACAGTAACCCTTATCTGTCAGACATATCTTAAAGAAGAGTTCCTCCTACCATGTGTGTCGTCTGTCAGCTGATCCGAGGTCCAGCCGACATCAGATACTTCGCTCTTTGTCTGCGGTGGCTTTTCTTCTGCGGCGACTGTGAACAGACAGCGAGGAGTGAGGAAGACGCACACACGTCAGGGAAAAAGTGCTCTACTCTGCACTTATAGGTGCTCAGTAAACTAATTGTTGGTACACATTTTTCAAGATTAGCTCAAAATGTGTCAAACAATATTTTCATTTTCAAAATGATAATAACAGAACTGTGTTTGTGTGTATGTTTACTATGATCTATGAGAAATAGTGTCCGAGCACTATGTACCACTTGCGCTTCTATTGGCTAGCGCTTCATCAAATAGTTTTGTTTGTCATTAATGCTCATGCTAAAGCTAATATTATTTGGTACTCTATTATTTAATTCTTCCAAATGACAGTAGTATGAGAATTTCCTAACTTTTTCATAATGACCCTCACATTAGAAAAATATTCTCCCACTATTATCTTAAAGGATGTACCTGTGTGTGCTGATGATACCCATTATGACAGACTTTAAACTTCAAATATCTGTTTAATGACCCGCGTGTGTTTTTTTACAGCTTCACACCGCTGTTTATGTCTCTGGAGTTCCACAGGGCACCGGAGTGGCCGCCCATGAAATTACTACGCTATACATCAGCACCTTTTAAGTGCTCACATAAAACTAATACTAGCTCCTCTGCCGGTGTGTGAATGTGTGTGTGCTCCAACAACCTGAACACTGACTTGGCAACAATTTAAGTGAGTAGTTACATTTATTTTGTTAATCCCAAACATGAAATGACCCATTACAACTCCACATCAAACCTATGATCTCATGCACAGTAAGTTAGCTTAAATAAATTCAACAAACTAGTGTGTTTCAAAAAGCTTGAGGAACACACACTCTTATAATGTGTCATTTTGATTAGGGATGCAAAATTGCAAGAAAACACAATCATTTCACATCCAAAAGTTTCTAAGCCTTGTGTTTAGCTGTAACTCAACGCTATGTTGTTGGATGCCTTGTAAATGTTGATGTTTTTAATTCTATGACTTGGTCTTTTTCAGCTTTTAAACAACACGATGGAAAACCTTGGCTCTTTTTATAGAAATGTGTCTCCTGTTTATTATTGTCCTTATGTCTTTTCCATGCCGGAGGGAAAAGCTTTCAACAAATAAAACTTTCCATAGCAAAACAGCTGCTACTAGAGACGGGACAATATAGGATTTTATTGTTCGACATTTGGGATAATCATAAATATTCCCACATGAGTTACCTCAAAAAGCTGTCTGGCTCTCTATCATGGTAGAGACATTAAAAATAGAGCCTGCATTTGTTAAAAATACAGGTTTTACACTTTAAAATTATGTTTTTGTAAAAAAACTTGATGCCAAAAGAAAATGTATATCACAACAAAAAGTAGGTTAAAGTGATTCCAGTAGGTTTTACTAACATTGTAAGAGTTTTGAGCATATTTCTAAATTGCAATATCTTTTGAATATGCTGCTGGTTTAAGTTGTATAACTTTATTTTATAAAATAAATCTCTATTTGCTGTCAGTCTTCACTGCATCATATCTCCTGTCTGAGCCACATATGTTCCCACATCTTGTCCCCTTTTCTCAGGGAGTGTGTTGTTGTCTCTTTTCATTAAATCCCTACCTTGTGCCGCAGCCTCCTCCTCTGCCTTCCTCCTCTCCAGCTCCAGCTCCTCCAGCACTATGGTGGTGGTGGGGATGGTGGTGTGGGGGGGCAGCACGCCAATGCTGGGGGCCACAGCAGGGGGGAGGTCTTCGGGTCTGAAGCCCCTCCGGATCAGCTTGAGGTGCACCGTGTGGCCTGTGTGGCGCAGCACCTCTACCGCCTGCTGGTTGGTGAAGCCCTGGATGTCCACGCTGTCCACCTGCAGGGGGCGAGACACCAGTGAGCTGGAATTATTTTTATTTTCTTAAAGTATAACATACAACAAGAGACGGTGAAAAGGAAGAACTATGATTACACCTCTTGAATTATTCATATTGAAGTAAATTGTTCATTTGGTGTTCTTATGTGTTTTTATAGCTCTGAACATGTACAAAATAAAAAAGTAAACTGAATTGCATAGAATATTTGTTTGTTTGAGGTCAAATTGAAACAACCATAGGCATTATTAACCAGTAGAGCTTCAAGAATGTCAAAATAATAATAATTTGATTCATTGTTTCATTATTTCTTCTTGCAAAAATGTCTTTAAATGCAGTTGTCAGCCTCTAAAATCTGTCTTTCAATCTTTTTTCAATCATATTTAAGTGCATTTCTTTAGATGTTTATATTAATCAGTTTGGACTTAGAAAATAATTACGAATTGCGAAAATGTCTTTTTAAATGTAGCCTATCAAATCTGGATTTACAGACATTTATAGTAATCTACTTGGACTTTGAGAAACTGACACTTCTCACTGTTTTCTGTCATTTAATTCACCAAACTATTAAACTATTAATAATTCATTAACAAATAGTCGTCACATTCATTTATAATGAACATCATCATTACTCACAGCCCTAAACAGCACCAGAGTATTCCCATCTATTCAAGCCATTAACTTTATTTATTTAGACCGTTTAGGAGAGTTAAAAACCCACAAGTTTAAATAATTCAGTCAATTAAATGCTTAAAGTTCTTAAATGGGATCCCAAAGCACAAGAATAAAACTCTTGCACACATAAACACAGTAACAAAACAGGAGGATGTGAGGACTTTAAAAACACAAAGGCAACATTAACTCATTTCAAAATGATGCAAGACATTACACAGTTTGACGTCCTGCAGAAATGAAGCTAATTCAAGACTCCCAGTCACAAGAAAAAACACTTTAATAACTATCAGTTAATTATTCATCATGCATTTCATAATCACTGTAATACATATAATAAACCTTCACTAAATATTTTACCTCATGCCATTACAGAGAGGAAAGCACAAAGAGCGTAATGGTTGCACTTACAGCTATTATCTGGTCTCCAACATGGACGCGGCCATCTTGATCTACAGCGCTGTCTTTTGTTATGCTCTTCACAAAAATGCCAGAGGGCTCTGAGGAGGCAGAACAAGGACACCAAATAAAAAGAAAGATGAAGAACAAAGCTGTAAATCTGGACATTAAGACCCGAGGAGGAAAGCTAACAGATGTTTAAATATTACATGAGTCATAAACAATAATGGGATGAACCCAGTGCACTAATGCTAACCTTGAAAAGTAAAGACTTTGCAGCCAAGGCCATTTCATATTCAGTGTAATTAAATGAATGAAGAAGCTCATAATAAAAAGGCTTACTGTGTGCACTTATATTGAAGCGAATCATTTCCCAAACACCGACATTGAGAACACCTTATAAAGTTATTAGGCTAGCACGTTAGCATACATTCATTTAAAGTTTTCTGTCCAACTGAGGGATTTATGTCTAACATTTACCTAAAGCGATAAGCTAAAAGTGGCTAAAGCACTCATAAAGGACATACTATGAATCCATTGCTACCAGTAACAGTTCATTGTAAAGTGTTTTATTAGGAGGGAAATGAATGCCTTTGTTGGAAATTAATATATTGACACAACTTGTGTAATACTGAAGTTATAAATATTTTTATTTTGAACATCATACTCTGATTTGAATGGTCATTCAGTCTGCTATTTCTCACCTGAGTTTTTATCTCCAACATAGCCAGCGATAGTGATGCCCAGACCCTGTGCGTTCTTCGTCAGGCTCACATCAAACGCTTCATCCTCCTCTTCCTCCTCCTCTTCTTCCTCCTCCTCCTCATAGCCCTGTGAACAGAGGAACAGAAAAGACAGGTAAATCACCACTGATAACAAGATAAAAGGAAAACAAGTCATCAACTGCACCACATGGGTACCAAATCAGGTGTTTTTCTTTGATAATAAACAATCTGATGCCGGTGACAATAATAGACCCCTAATGTGTGCAGGCAAAAAGGATGTTAATTATAAAGTGAGTCACAGAATTGCATTCGATGTCTGAATAGGCTGAGCCTTGAACATATCTGTGAAATCGATGTTTTAGAGCTGAATAAATAATAGTCAACATTTGCTCTCAAAATATGAGTCACAGGAAAATTAATCAGCAGTTTTCTTTCAATTCATTTCAGAACCACGAAGAGAAAGATAATAAAGATGGAGGCAAAGGAGGTGGGCTTGTTTTTCTTTAAAATAATCAATCATCAGTGAATCACTGTAGTGATACTCCAATACTTCAAAACATTTCTCTTTTCTTTTCAAAGTGCAGCAGTCCCCTCACCTGTTCGTTGACGGTGGGAAGCACCACAGGCATGACAGCAGCGACAGAGGTGCCCTCCTCCAGGGGCCCCCGGGTCACCACCAGCTTCACCCGGTTCCCACACAGCCGGAGGACCTGGGCCACCTGCTCGCTGCCCATTCCCAGCAGGTCAGTGTCCCCGATCCGAAGGATGTGGTCCCCGCTGCGCAGCCGGCCATCCTAAACAAAACACATTTCAGACAATTGGCCCCTGGGCACAGACAGGCTGGAGAGATTTTAACATGTTGTGGTCTTTTTTGAATGTTTATATCAGTACAATTTATGCAGGTGTAGGTAAGCTACCCATGACACCTTGGGCCCTTGCTAGAGATCCTCCATCTCTTCTACATAGAAGCAAGACACGCATTGGGTTTCTTTTTTATGTTTCATGTCCCTTTGTGGTAATCTTGAATCACTCTTAGTTTATTTGTGTCTATTTATAGTATTTTACAATTTTTTTGTAGTCATGTTGTGTCTTTTTACAGTCCTTTTCAAGCCTCTTTGTGGTTTGAACATGGCTATTTGAGTGACATTTTGTAGGTGAAGTCGAATGTGCCTCTGACACATGTGTGCAGTAATCCATTAATTAGTCCGTGTAGCTTCAGTATGAAATCAACCCCATAATAAAACGCTCAGTACCAAACAGAAGACAAGAGTGACAGTTAGCTTGCAATTCTCATTATTCCTAATTGACATGGGTTGTCTCTTTAGAACATTTAAAGTGACATCAAATACAAAGAAATGTTCCTTTTTTATTGTAAACACTTTACAGTATATACAAAGAATCTGCATGGAAAGAAACATTAGTCATTTAAAGAAAAAGCAGTCACCTGATCAGCGATGCCTCCAGGAAGGATGGTCTTCACAATAACTCCGGTGGTCTTTCCTCCCACGATACCGAAGCCGAGGCCAGTGCCATCGTTCACCAGCTCGATCGTTTCCACGTGCTGCCACTAGGCACCGGGAAAGAGGAGGAAGAATAGAACAAATGAACATTCGTACAAATGTATCCAGCCATGAACTGTGTTGGATGAGTAAGAAAAGAGCATGTTGCCGTTTGATAGTCACAGACACATTTGACTGCCATGTTGGATTGCAGGATCTGCTTCTAATGTGTCTTTGTGTATCGGCAAAGCGTCGTTCTTTGCGAGTTTTGCAAAAATGAGGTTGTCTAAATGAGCAACTTCAAATCATGGCTGATATTAGAGTGTGTGTTTACCGCGCTGGAGTTGACAGACAGGGTGCTGGCTGCAGAGGGTGTGCGTGACACTGCGGGGCTGGTGAGCTGGGGGATGGGTCCTCTGGCCACTGTGAGCTGGACCCTCTCTGAGGTGCTCTGCAGGAGGCCGATGGCCTGCTGGTGGCTCACTGTCTGATCCAGGATCTTCCCGTTGATGGCTAAGATCTGATCCGCTTCCCTCAGCTTCCCATCGCTGTCCGAGAAGAAGGACATAGTGAGGGGGACAGGCAGAGCTTAACCAAAATCTGCTTCTGATCAAGTCTTTATCATAGAGTAGCGTAATAGCGGAGACTAACCATTAGTTGTGTAACCGTTTTGTTCTCTGTGTTGGCACATTTCTCTCTAAGGATACATAGTGTTTTGTAAGACATATGATGTTCTGAAGGCATGAAAATGTAGTTTTATATTGAAAAAAATACAACAATTAGAGTTGAAATGATTAATTTCTATGTATAATTTAATAGTTAAACATTCATTTGCAATACGTTTTGTATAGTGTAAATGGTTCATTATTTACTATCATTATTTTAGTAAATTCCAGTTGTTGTTTAAGCTTTTATTTTGAAGGCAGCATCAGGAATTTTGGTGACAGTTGGGGTAATGTTGGGAACCAGAAAGGCTGGGTTTTGTTTTTACAAGGGAACGAAAGGACTTTAAGCCATTGTGTTTTGCATGTTTGAAAGTGGAAAACTAATTAAAATAAGCAATAATTTGCACTGGACAATGCATTTAATAATTCTACCAGGTGCTTAAGTCCCGGTGTGATTCTGATTACATGTGTTGGTGCAATTAGAAACGAGATAATCATTTCCAGAAAAATCTGAAAAAGTCCTAGGGCGTGTTCATTCTAACATACCAGTCGGCCACACTTCCTGCTTGAATTTCCTGGATGAAGATGCCAAGCTCTCCCCGGTTCTCGCTCTTCAGTCCCACCACGCTGAAGCCCAGACCCCCTGACTCTGGCTTCTGCAGATCCACGTGTGCCAGGTAGCGCCCCTGAATGATAAACACATATCATTTGAACATGTTATTTGGCGGTGTGCTGATTTGCATCACAGCTGTCTTTAGAAGTGTGTTAGAAGTGCCTCGAGAGTAAACTTGTAGCCTGTAGTGCTAGATATCATTAAGGTTTTTCTACCTGCTGATTCTTGTGCATGTGGTAAAATTACCCAAACATAAAATGATTGCGGTAATACATTAAATAAAACAGTAGCCTGGCAGCAGAGTGTCTTACACTGACAAACAGCACAGTGATTGCCTCGGCTTTACAGATGTGTTTACCTGCGCCATGGAGTGAACAAGATGTTCAAATTCCTCAGACGACGGCTTGCCGTTGATGAGAGTCGAAGCTGAAATGTCTGAGTAGGAAACATGGCCGCCGTTGGGGTTGACTTCTGCGACATGATCGCAGAGGTCAGTCTCACGCGACCCTGGGAGACTCTCCTGAAAATATAGAAATAGATGTGTAGTGAGTTAAGTCGAAAACTGCAGATGTTGCAGTGACAGATTACAGATGACTGTTTTGCACGTTTTATCTCAAAATAAACGTGATGTTTATGGCTACATAACAGCTGCTTGCAAAACAATCCTGCAGAGAGCAGCAATTACTGCCAATAATCCAATTGAAAACAATTAAAAGTTCAAACAAGAACAAATCAGGACTCGTTCCAACTGTGGACGTAAACATTTAGTTTAATTTTAGACACCAAAACCCTGAAGTGTGTGTGTGTGTGTGTGTGTGTGTGTGTGTGTGTGTGTGTGTGTGTGTGTGTGTGTGTGTGTGTGTGTGTGTGTGTGTGTGTGTGTGTGTGTGTGTGTGTGTGTGTGTGTGTGTGTGTGTGTGTGTGTGTGTGTGTGTGTGTGTGTGAGGTCACTGGGATGCCAGATAGTTAGTTATCCCGCCATGATTAGCTGGATCTCTGACAGCCTAATCCTTCAGGGTATAATGGCTCGTAGCTGATGTTCCAACAATGACAAGGCTCCAAACACAATATTTCCATGGCGACAGGGGGAAGCAACACCGGCCATCTGGAAGCCTTAATATGTTTGGCTTTTAATTACTGCAATGACTTTACTTGTGTGACAGATGAATTACATGAATGAGACATCTACATAAAACAGTGTTTTCCCAATTTCTTTAGCCAAAGGGCAAAATGTGTATGCCCATCTCAATACAATAACTCAACACACACACACACACACACACACACACACACACACACACACACACACACACACACACACACACACACACACACACACACACACACACACACACACACACACACACACACACACACACACACACACACACACACACACACACACACCACACACACACACACACACACACACACACACACACACACACACACCACACACACACACACACACACACACACACACACACACACACACACACACACACACACACACACACACACACACACACACACAGAGTTTCATAAACACTAATTTGGCATATGGCACTGCGGAGCTAAAGCTGTCCTTGTGCATTTGCATTTGCATTCTGACTGCGCAACTTTCAGTTCTGGGAACATGTAGTGTGAATTATAGCTGCCTTTAAAACAGGCCCAGATTAGTGCTTAGAAACAGGGAACATTAGCACAGCACACAGCCCTATGGGCCACGCTAACGTGGCGTAGCATGCGGCTAAGTTGCATGAGCTGTGTTAGTTGGGGCCCGGCTAAGAGGATTAAAGTTCCAGTTTGGTTCTTGCACATTTAAGAAATTGTTTCTGCCCCACTTCACACGGTGGCCTCTTTCCTATTGGCGAGTCGGGCCTGGTCACCATAGCGACGTGGACTGTGCGCGGCCTAACTACCAGAGCCAGGAGATGGACAGTGTGTGTGTGTTTATGTCTGGCTCTTGTCTGACAACAACACACAAAACAAAGGCACCCCCGCTCCAAACTGGTTCTGCTGGCAGGGAGCCAAACAAATGCAGTTTGCTTTAAAAACACAACAGTGATTATATTGAGACTTTTTACCCTTTTCACCAGATCTGAAGGGAAATGATGATAAATACCTGCTTGGTAAGTGTTGCTTACTAAAGAAAGCATGCATCAGCACACACAGGAGGAATGTAGGACTCCTTTGCAATGAGTAAAACCTCCAGCAGAGAGAAATGCCAGCAGACTTTTATAATCTAAATTCCTCAGTGGGCTAAAGGCTGGAGCATCCCTGCCTCCCACTGCATAGCTCACATATTTCCGTCTCTGTTTCTCAAACGCTCGCCCAGGCCCCACTCCACTGAGACTGGAGAGCTCTCTGCCTCTTCCTCTCAAACGTTTTAGTCTCAATGGAGAGAATCGGCTCATGAACCCTGACAGCAATTTGGCCAAAGCAGCAGCACTTTTGGGAGAGGGCATTTTAAAGGGTGGAGGAAAGATAAAAGCATTGTGGATACATGAACCTTACTGAGATGCTGTAGTTTATTTTTGACCTTGTTGTTGAAGATGTTATGTTTGTCATGTAACCAAAACACTTCAAGTCAGTCTTCAAACTATTAATAAAACGCCCAAATATATATCCAAAGCATTACTTGCTGTAATTGTTTGTCTTGTGCACAGCAGGGGTACATACAAGGGTTTATTCGGCTTATTGTAGGTTTAGAGAAAGTTTGTGTAGAGAGAAAAAAACACAAAGTTGAAAGATCATAGTCATACATTATTTTTAGAAGAATCTGACAGATACAAGAAAAAATCATCTGAGAGATAACATTTCCGTTTCTTGACCAACAAATCCACACATTTATGAGATTTCTTCTTGTAAATGTGTAACTTTTGTCTTCTCGTAGAATCAGTCCTCACTACCAGGCTACTTAACTGTTTTTTTTCTTCTTCAGATTGGCATTAATATGGCCTCATAGTTTCTGTACTTACTTTTCTTTGTAGGGATCCAACTATAATTCTAAACAGAGATCATCGTCTAATCATTACATTATATTACATGTTACTTGTTAGACGCTTTTATCCAAAGCGACTTACTTACTCAATACTGTGGACAATCCCCACAGGAGCACTTTGGGGTGAAGTGTCTTGCCATCATATCATAGTTTGAACTTAGTCAAAAGATGATGCATTGAAATGTCTTGTTTTGTCCAAAATATTCATGAATTGTGTCAGGGTTGAGGAATGTAGGACGCACATGCAGGAAAAATAAAATAAAAAGGTCTGGTAACAAAAAGCGAGCTTTATTAAAAAGCCGATGAGAAGAAACAACTAAATATTAACAAGACCGGGGAACAAGAGAGACATGAACAAACTTACAAGCATGGGCAGGTAACCAGGACAAAAGACGATAAGGTAACATGGACGAGAACAACGGGCAGGTAACATGGACAAGAAGAGAGGACGATCGGACATGGAGCACAGGGGAAGACAAGACTAAATACACAGAAGGGTAACCACAGGACAAGACACAGCTGGGCAGGGGAGGCAGAAACACAACAGACACAGCAGGGAAACTAAAGACAGGAAGGCAAACACAGGAAGTAGGACCAGACAAGACACAAGGAAAACATTTCAAAATAAAAGGTGGAAAATGGCAACATCAATACAAAAATATGACATTTCCCTTTAATATGATATAAAAGTAGCAAATCTCCGTATTTTAGACAAATGTTTGCTATCACTCAAATCAGTTGCAGATTCCCTTTTAAGAGACTTAACCATTAATTGCAGCTGTAGCATCATTTACATTAAAAACATTTTTTTAAAGCATACCCTTCATTAGATATATATATATATATATAGTCCTATAGTTGTGTTTTTCACATTATGTGGATGCAATATTTGTGGGGGTACCTGTTCTCTGAGGTGCTGCACGGACTTCTGCAGGGCGAGGATCTGGTGGAAGAGGGGGCTCTGGAGCACAGACTTGAGCAGGCTGAGCTTCTCCTCGGTGGGCACCTCCCCCCGCTCCTTCAGCCGGGCCTGGAGACGCTCCACCGCCTGCAAGGCACGCTGAGTGTCTGCAAGCCGTCACATATTTCAGTGACAGCACCAGAGTGGAGGAGAGGACGGTGGAGAAGAGAGGCTTAATCAGTGCATGGGCAGAGAGTGAGATAGAAAGGTTGTTTGGACCTTAAAATACACTTGTATTTGTACTTTTAGCATTTCAAAATATACCTCATATTGTCTTTTAACGTGTATCTTTAACTATCTGTGAATAGCAGTGGTGGAAGAAGTACTCAGATTAAGTAAAAGCAACAATACCAAAATGTATTTTTCTAGTAAGTATACTTCATTACACTCCACCAGTAAATCGGCACAGAGGAAGCTTGGCTGCTCTAAAGATCACGTAGCATCAGGTTTTGCACTAAAAGGAATAAAACAGTTTCTCTCAATGTGTCCTCTTGTTTCCATTAGTGTCAGTGGTGTGTTGCACAGGAACAGAGAGTGTGTATCAGCAGATAAGAGCAGCAGCCCCTCCGCAGTCTGCTCGCTGGACCCTGCATAAGCTGTAAACTCCAGAGAGGCTTGTTAGTGAGGATGGGTCAGCCCGGCCTACGCTGGACAAAAATGAAGCAATTTCCAAAGCTCACGGAGCGTGACTAACACCTCATCGAGCTTTTTATAATGTCCAGGAGCCCTTTCTGCACTTAAGACGCTTTGTAGTTTGAACAACGGTTGTAAACAAGACGATAACATTAGAGTATCAGCTGGGTTTTTTCTGTTGCCACATATATGCAGGTATCTGTTTCAGCTGCATAAGGATGTTAAAGAGGCCCTTTTATGCTATTTGTGTTGTTTCCCTTTCCTGTAGTGTGTGTAATATTTTGTATAAGAGACAGTAAAGTTGGTCCATGGCAAGACTATAGGCAAAACACTTTTTGGGAGGATTTACGGCTATTTATCATGATTTTTTAAAGACTAGCAGGGAGAGAAAAACACCAAAGTGATTACTTACCCATTGTTTCGATCATTTTTACAATTCCAGGTGGGTGTGATTTATTTCCATTAACAGCAACGTCACTCGTTTCCCTTCCTCAAGGCCTGTAACAAAAGAAAACACAACGTCTTTTTCTTAAGAGTCAGAGAAATACATTCCTGGAAACACAGTCTTTCCACAACACACTCGATAGCAACAGAAAGTAAGAGCTGTAGACACTAATTCTCATCTGAACCACACTTCTTAAAAACCTCTCTATTGGAAAGGTCAACATGAAGAGCAAAACTGATTTATTTCTGCTCTTTCAGGGACATATTGTTATCTTAAAATGCTTCACCATAACAGCAACAAAGGAACATGGTGCTGCAGAACTGAAGTCACGTCTACTGTGTGTTAGAGATGTCATTCACTGCACTGTTTTGGAATATGCATGACATGTTCGCAGCCAGCGAAAACACGGTGGTCCAATTTACTCCTATCAGATAAACATAGCACGTTAAAGAGCATTCTGCTGATTAAAAATAATTATAGTCTGTCTTATCAGTTATTTTAAAACCAGTGTAATACTCTGCGTGGATCATAATAGCGCTGGAACAATTATCTTTATCGTGTATTAATCTGTGGTTTATTTTCTAGACTAATTGTTTTTTCTTTAAAATGTCAGAATATGAAATGCATTAGAATTTACCACAGCCTAACGTGATCTATTGTATAATAAAAGCAACAATAAAAACAAACTAAACTACAATGTTCATCATTAATTATCAAAAAAGTTGCAGATGACATTTTGTCATTTAACTTATCAACTGATTAATGCAACTCTTTGTAGGCATGTCGCAAAATTACCGGCAACAACTTATGGCATGACGTATGGCCAGGACCTCCAATATAAGCCAACAGGAGAGAGAATATACTGTAACCTTATTATATTCATTACTTTAGTTGTGTGGTTTTATTTTTATTTTATTTATTTAGCATATTTAATATTTGGGGAAATAATTGAATCCAATGTCTGAATTATCTTAATAATATTATAACTCCAAATGCATCTGATTTATAATGTTTGACAGTTAGTAGACCATATTTTTCATTTTATTTGATATTTTTCAGGTATTTTTTACATGCATGAATGAAGCTGTGAAACCTTGACTCATCACATCTTTAAACTAAAGCCTGACAATAACACAGTATGAAGGTATTTAACACATAATATGGAGGTAGCTGTGGGTTTTTATGTTTTGCTAACACTGTCATCAGTGTGTCATGGCTGTCACACTTGAGTCCAGCAGAGGCTTTGTTACGAGCACGACATGACTCAGGGGGACATTACACGATTAAAGGAGATTGCTGGGGTAATTACAAGCCGACTCTTAGAATAGCTCCAGCATGAGTCAGCAGTATCAGCCAAGTTGATTTGTTTTTATTTATTTAGCTTCATTATACCTTTCTAAATGACTAATGGACTTTCAAATACAGGATGTGGTCGCTGTGTGTTAATGGGTTTATTAAATCTCATTTTGAATCTCCTGCACTATACACATGTTTAATAAATAGCTGCAGGGAAATATATTAGTGCTGCATAAATCCGATGATTTGTACTGCTTTCTTACTGGTACTAAAACATTTGTAATGTGTATGAGCACCCACATAATGATTAATATAACAACTGGCATCCAGTTCCAGAGAAATATACTTTTAAAATGTAATCAATTAATTAATATAATATGCTTTTAGATGTAGCAGTTTATTTCTCGAGGCTGCCCAGTTTGTTTTTAATATGCTATTGCATTAATATGCAAAAATAGCAGGTTCATATGTGTAGCACATAATGCCTACACATGGGTAATTCAGTGTGCTTTAGATACAAAAAAGAAAGAAGCATAAATGTGACTCAAATGACTCAGAAACCCATTAGCTAATTAATGTCACAAAGTGGACTTTACCCCAAACACAGAGCTTTAAGGATGCATTTACCTCCGAAAAAATAATCACGTGTCAGCTTTGCTGTGACTATGCTAATAATACCTGACTGTCACCGAGGACTTATTCTGCAAAATAAAACCCAAACTAGCTCGACTATGTCCCCGGCCGCGTTACACTTACTTATCATATTAAAGCGTTTGCTACAATATAAGTATGCGTAGTTCTAGTAAATCCACTGAGGTTAGCTAGTGTTTTGATAAAGTGACCAGGGCTCTCGGAACAATCCGCTTTCCTCAGCTCCTCCTCCACCTCCATCTCATCCATGGAGGAGCAACAGGCTTCCCACGGTAAAGAAGTTAAAGTATCCCTGCTGTGGGTCAAACTGAGGCTACTTACAGTGAACTGAACACACTTTTTACTTAGAAAGAGACACTAAAAGCTATTTAAATCCCCCTATGTGCTGCTTCTCGGTGACCACGGGATAGGCGTCTCGGGATATCTTCCTCTCATTAGCGACAGTGTAGCTAACAAAGGCGCCTGTTGCACACATATTTAGTTGTTTCAATAATCCTAAATGTTCATTAAGATTTCCCGTAGCGACTTTAGAGAATAATGTATCACTTACATGAGTGTGGAGCCTTTACTTCCCGGATCTCAGTACCATCTACTCTGCTGTTGTCCTGCGGCTAACGGCGCTCTGTGTGCGGCTTAAAGACGGGGCGGTGTGTAACCCGATCCTCCACTCACCCCGACCCGGCCACAGAGACTGAAGCGCCGCTTGGTGGTCACCCTGATCCTCGGCCTCCAGCTGCAAGGGTCAGGGTCAAATTAAATACTCAAATAAGAAGTTATTTCACTCCCAAGAGCCATATGCATTCGTGAGGTAAATAAATAGCTAAAATAAACAGTGTTTTAAAACTGTTGTACAATAAATAATACTGTGATAATATTATTATAAAACAATACATATTTGAGGAATACATGAACATGTATTTTACCTATAAAAGTAGCGGTTATGCAGAATGGTCCATTTCATATAGTTATAGTAACTATAATAATTAATATTGAGTATGTTTTGTAAGTTGTTATTAAAATGTTTACTAAATGAATCATATATCATCCTTTACGCTACATGAAATGGGAAGGTACAGAGCCTTTCTATTTCATGTAACTTATACAGGATATCTTAATGTGCACAAACCAGGTTAAGCACATGCAGTAGATTGCAAAACAAGGTTACAATAAAGTAGCACCAGGGAAGTCAAAGTACTAAATAAAGAAATATATCCAGAGGTTGAAGAAATATTCAGATACTTATACCTAAGTAAAGTACAGTGTTGTACGTCATAACAAGTAAGTGCCCTTCTTGGAAAACCCTACTTTAGTTGAAGGACACCAATTCAATATAATATAAATCTAAATGTAAGAGCTGCAACATGTATTTAACGAGCAGATTAGTGAGACCCTAGTGTCTAAATGTTGCTGTTTTCTCTTGCAGCTGAATGAAGTCCTTGAGATGATAACGTCACCTGAGTGACCCTACAATGCGTCACAGACACAGCAGTGCACTGTTTTTCACCCTTGAGCAAAATGCTGAGCCCCGTATCTAACATAAAGCAAAAATAATACTGTTGTCATTCTTATTAGACATATTGGAGTCAGTGTAGGGCAAATCAGTATGAAAGCAGACCTGAATTATAATGTGATGTATTACAAACATGCTGCAGGGGAGCCGTTCTTGGCATGATTTACACAAACTGAAACTGGTGTTATGATTCATCAGAGTCTGATTATGACATTGGTCAGAGGTTTATTCTGCTAATAAAACATGTAAAAACATGTAATTCTGCACCCACACTATAACATGTACAATCTAGATGTCTTTATACGAATTCAAGTGTAACAAGCAATCAGTGGAAGGTAAAGTATTTTTAGGAAGCATCTTGGAAAAAGGACATGGCATGAATTCTCCATCTGTGTCCTGTTTACAGGATTATGCACTCTCTCCCTTTCAGGCGGCAATGTGCCATGCTTATCAAATTCGATATGAGCTGTTTTTCGAGTGAAATGTATGAAATGCCCACTGGGAGAGAAGCTGTTGCATGACTCAGTTGTGACAGCACCAAAATAGCAATGCTCTGATTTTAATTGCATTGTTTTTCCTTTCATTGTAGGGGACAGAGAAGCACTGTAGATCTGCACTCTGACCCCGATCGCAGGACTTTTCATGGATCGTGGCCCAGAGGAGAGCAGAAAGCGAGATGTCAGTAAGTAGGATTTCATTTCAACAGGAGTGAAAGGGATACAAGCTGCTTAATCCCCATATATCACCGTATATATCTTCACTTCTACCTCCCTCTTATCCACCCTGTAACTTCCCTCTCACTTTGACAATAAGCCACTTTTACGTGGGAGGTCTGATTCTGCCAAATGCTGAAAAAGACAAGAGATTGAAAGAATAAGAAAACATCTCATTGCAAGGCAGCTTCAGCGTTTTGTATATTATTCCTGCCTGTCACGGCTGCAGCAATACCCATTGTTTGAGACTGCTTCGTGACAACAACTGAATTTAAATGTTTAGGATACTTACAGGAGTTTAAGCTACTATTTCTGGCTCCAGCTTAATGCCGTTTGTTCATCTCGTTAACCTTTTAAGATTGGCCGATTCAGCGTATTTATAGCTGAAACTGAATAGGTTAATTGGTGTTTTTTGTGGTAAATAAAACCACAAAGGTTAGGTTAGGTGAGGGGGACATGTTTACAGGTGTAACTGATAACATTAACAAAGGCACATCACCATTTAGAAAACCATAGCACATCTTAATGTCATGCTGTCCTGATTAATGATAGAAACAGCGGTGCTGATGGATAGCTGATGTACTCTTTGACAAGGTCACAATGAGTTAGCAATAAAATGACTACCATCTATGCTATGAAAATGACATCACTGCCTGAAAACCACACATTTTATTTTAAGGAGCTCCCTGTTCTGATACCATACTTTTATTGGACAGCAGCTAGGTATATGCAGTGATATGGTGCAATAAAGAAATTCCCTGAAGAAATCACAAATTCAACGATTGAAAGAAAGGGGAAGCTGGCAATGTCTGCCTGCTGATTTATTGCCAATAAATCCATCCACATATAAATAGACTTTGTAACTATAACATTCCAAAAGATGTGAAAGGATTCACAGAAAGAGTCAGAATTCATGATAAATAGTTTTCATACAATAGACAATGGTGCTGTGAGCATGCAGACCTACGCCAAGGCCAGATGCCTTTCTCTCAATGTGAGCAAAAACAAGCCGTGTTGTTGTTGGATCCGCTCCAAAATACAGTATAATATATATACAGAAGCTAAATCAAAACCTCTGGATGTAACAATACATTAAGTAGCTTGAAAACCAGAATCACGAAGATGCACTAAAAATAATCCTAGCTTTGTGACGGCTTTTTTTAAGGTCAAATGATTGAACATATAAGGTTTGACATGATAATGTTGTAGAGCAAAGGTCACATAGTCAATAGTTCCTGTTGGGAATGTGAATGGGCAGATGATGCCAATATAGCGTCTTCCCTCAATAATGTTTGAGACTGTGAGGGTCGGTGTTGGCTGTGAGTGTTGCGTCTAAAGAGACGTCACAGGGTCACCAAAATCAATCATCTTCTGCCTCTTGGGAGCTAAATGTGAACACCAAATGTCATGCCGATCCAAATGAAAATCAAATAAATCGTACTCATTCTGTGATATCCACTCAACCGTAACCTTACGTTTTTTCTGGTATCTATCTTTGATGCAGGGCTTAAACAAGTCAAACATTTGTCCAAAGTCATGTATAGCAAAGGTAAAAGGAATATTTAACTATTTCCTTATTCTTATGGAAGATGCATTTTCTTCCCAAGACCAAGACAGTTTCCCTCAATAATTAACATGATAACAATTTAAAATGTGGTCGTCATTTTAATGCATTTGTGCCTTTCAGACTTTGACTGTGCAATAAATAGATGCCATGTAGGTAGTGTTGTAGGGGTTCATCTGTGTCATTGTATGATAATTGGCAGCTGTGATATAGTTTGCTAAAGGTTGTTAAATAGGTAACCTGCAATGGTGGCTTATTACGCACAAATTTACATCTTCACCGCACATTTCCATAACATACATTACGTAACATATGTAACCGTTATGTTGTGTTCGGGTCTCCCGTGACCCGTTTCAAGTTCAAATTATATAATAACTACGCTCTAGTTCTTTTTATCGGTACAAGGCTTCATGATATCCTCCACAACAGCTATATAAACACTACAAAACTGATTTTGACCATTTTAGCCAAGTCTGAAGGTCTCTAAAAAAAAAGTGTATCATTTGGTGTTCGGGTCTGGGAAGACCCAGCAGAATTGTTTTTGGGTGACTCGGGGTAAAATTTGGCCCAATCAAGATTCATCTTTGACTTCAGACACACCACCCCCTTCATCCACTGTAACAATAATATTTCGCAACATGCACCTGGTCTCCCCTCCCTCTGACCCCCATCCCCCATGAGAACTCGACCTTTCACAAAGAATATGTACACTAACACTTGAACCTGAACACACATGGTGTAATGTGTTTTTGGGCCATAAAATAAAATTACAACAGGATTGTAAGGCAATGCAAGGCAAGGCATATATAGCACCTTTCAACACAAGGCAATTCAAAGTGCATTACAAAAAACGAAAGACATTAAGAAAATGGCATTTAAAATCAGTCATTAAAAAGAAAAGATAATAAAATAAACATTAAAAGAAAAAATACATGGATAAAAGTTACAGTGCAGTTTAAGATGTAAATAGTTCAATTAAAAGCAGCGGCAAAAAGAAAAGTCTTTAGTCTGGATTTAAAAGTAGTCAGAGTTGCAGCGGACCTGCAGGTTTTTGGGAGCTTGTTCCAGATATTTGGAGCATAATGCCTCTGCATCAGGAACAGCAAATGTGTTGTCTCTGTGTCCACTTAACATCAATTCAAACACCATGACACAATTCCATCAGATTAATGATAAAAACCTAGAGGACATTATACAACTTCTGAAATCCTCCTCCTGCTGCCTTGATATTATTCCAACGGGATTTTTCAAAGATGTTTTGCCTTGCATGGCCTCAGATCTACTTCATATAGTAAACAAATCTCTTCACTCAGGTATTTTTCCACAGGCCCTGAAAACTGCAGTCATTAATCCGCTCTTAAAAAAGAATAATCTAGATGCTTCAGTAATGAACAATTATAGGCCCATATCAAACCTCCCATTTCTAGGTAAAATCATTGAAAAAGTTGTTTTTCAACAGTTGAGTAATTTTTTGCATTTAAATAGTTGTTTAGATGTGTTCCAGTCAGGCTTTCGTCCAAACCACAGCACTGAGACTGCTCTTGTAAAGGTCTTCAATGACATCCACTTAAACACAGACAGTGGCAGAACTTCAGTGTTAGTATTATTAGATCTCAGTGCTGCGTTTGACACTGTTGACCACAGCATATTACTAGACCGACTGGAAAACTGGGTGGGACTTTCGGAAACAGTCCTAAATTGGTTTGAATCCTACTTAAAGGACAGAAACAACTTTGTTTCTATAGGTAAATACACATCTGAGTTGACAAATATGACATGTGGGGTTCCTCAAGGCTCCATCTTGGGACCTCTTCTCTTTAACATCTACATGCTACCACTGGCTCAGATAATGAAAAACAACAAAATAATTTACCATAGCTATGCAAATGACACACAAATTTACGTAACAGTTTCACCAGGAGACTATGCTCCAATTCAAACACGGAGTAAGTGCATTGAACAAATCAATGACTGGATGTGTCAGAACTTTCTCCAATTAAACAAAGATAAAACTGAGGTAATGGTTTTTGGAGCCAAGGCAGAACGTATAAAAGTTAGCACTGAGCTTCAGTCTGCAATGTTCAAAACAACAGATAAAGCCAGAAATCTAGGTGTAGTCATGGACTCTGACCTCAGTTTCAACAGTCACATTAAAACAGTTACTAGATCAGCCTACTATCACCTAAATAACATATCTAGGATTAAAAGACTAATGTCACAGCAGGATTTGGAAAAACTTGTCCATGCTTTTATCTTCAGTAGACTCGACTACTGCAATGGTGTCTTCACAGGTCTCACTAAAAAATCTATTAGGAAGCTGCAGCTGATTCAGAATGCCGCTGCTCGAGTCCTCACTAACATTAAGAAAGTGGATCACATCACTCCTGTTCTGAAGTCTTTACACTGGCTTCCTGTGTGTCAAAGAATAGATTTCACAATACTGCTGCTGGTTTATAAAGCTTTGAATGGTTTAGGCCCAAAATACATTTCTGATCTACTGCTAAATTATGAACCATCCATATCTCTCAGGTCTTCAGGGACTGGTCAGCTTTCTGTCCCCAGAGTCAGAACTAAACATGGTAAAGCAGCGTTCAGTTACTATGCTCCAAATATCTGGAACAAACTCCCAGAAACCTGCAGGTCCGCTGCAACTATGACTACTTTTAAATCCAGGCTGAAGACTTTTCTTTTTGTCGCTGCTTTTAATTGAACTATTCATATCTTAGACTGCACTGTAACTTTTATCCATGTATTTTTTCTTTTAATGTTTATCCATGTATTTCTTCTTTTAATGTTTATTTTATTAGCTTTTCTTTTTAATGACTGATTTTAAATGCCATTTTCTTAATGTCTTTCATTTTTTGTAAAGCACTTTGAATTGCCTTGTGTTGAAAAGTGCTATATAAATAAACTTGCCTTGCCTTGCCTTGCCATAATAACTGAACGCTGCTTCTCCATGTTTAGTTCTGACTCTGGGGACAGAAAGCTGACCAGTCCCTGAAGACCTGAGAGATCTGGATGGTTCGTAATTTAGCAGTAGGTCAGAAATGTATTTTGGGCCTAAACCATTCAAAGCTTTATAAACCAGCAGCAGTATTATGAAATCTATTCTTTGACACACGGGAAGCCAGTGTAAAGACTTCAGAACAGGAGTGATGTGATCCACTTTCTTAGTGTTAGTGAGGACTCAAGCAGCAGCGTTCTGAATTAGCTGCAGCTTTCTAATAGATTTTTTAGTGAGACCTGTGAAGACACCATTGCAGTAGTCGAGTCTACTGAAGATAAAAGCATGGACAAGTTTTTCCAAATCCTGCTTTTAATCCTAGATATATTCTTTAGGTGATAGTAGCCTGATTTAGTAACTGTTTTAATGCGACTGTTGAAACTCAGGTCAGAGTCCATGACTGTACGGTCATTGTACGGTTATGAATGCATAATAAGTTAGTTATGATGTAGTTAAAACAATATTGGATGATAGTCATTTCTTTTGTGTGTTTTGGACTGAAATACATCATGGGTCAAAATTGACCCGCGAACCCCGATGAACGGTAACAGCTTTTGAAAACAACACAAGGGTTAAAAGATGCAGGTTGCATTAATTGAAAGAGCTTAAGGACTGAGTGCTGAATCTAGAGCTTTATAATGCACCCTGAGTCACAACAGGTGAGCTGTGCAACAGGGACGGTAGTACCTGGGAAAAACAAACATCTGATGAATGAAATGCATACTCATTCTTCAAATTGGTCACCGCAGAGGAAGAATAAGTCACTTTTGGTACATTTCCATAACACAGTTTCTCCTCTATTCATTGTCTGATCATGTGAGACTGCACTGACGAAAACATTCTAGTCACACAGCTACTGCATCTGTTTTTGTCAAAGATAAATTGCACGCCAGACTTTGAAAACCACCGCAGGTCATTTAACTAAACTTAATGTTTTTTTCAAGACACAGCCTGAAAGACTTTTCTCTCAATCTGCACATGAACGTCAGTGAGCTGGGAAATAAACAGAAAATATGAGTAACCTGTTTCCTAAATTGCTTTCTCTCAGACAAACACAGATGGCAGCTGGCGGTGGCATAAGCCCCTTGCTCATGATCTTTTATTTGTATTGATCTGTACTAATCTTATTTTAAATCCTTATATCTTCATATAATAATGAGAAAATAAACACATAATTCTTCATACAAAACAAGAAGGGTGATCACTTCCTGCTGCCATCCGTCTTTAGTTTTAAGAACCAAAATCACATTTTTGCAGGTTTCATATGCTTGGTTTAGTTTGTTAGCATGTTTACTAACTAGCAACAAAGCTAAAGGGAATATTGGGGTTTGGAGAGTATTCAAATGTTGACCTAAAGATGGCTTTAGGAGATGAATTATTGCAATTCACCCAGAGGGTTACATGAAAGTCTGTGCACAATTTCGTGTCAATCTGTCCAATATTTGTGAAAACACCTGCAGCCATTTTATGCTAAGTTTTCATGTTTTAAATTGCTACTTGTTAGTTTTAGCAAGCATGATTTGCAGAAACATATTCCTCTTAAGGGCAGCTGATAAATGGCACCTCAGCTAATGATGCTGTTGTGTTTTCTTGATAATAATAAGGTTAGCCCTTAAAAGGAATCCAGCTACAATTATGCATTTTCAGGATGTCTTTTTGCATTAAAGTTGTAGAAATAAGTGTCAAGTGTTTTGCTTTAATTATATGTTTCTGTAACTAGATGACAACACTGCTCTGGTAATTATTAGGAATAAGTTGGGGCTGCCTGCTAGAGTTACAATAAAGAGACTTTTGCACGGTCTGCATCTTTTGATTCAAACTTGAAATTTAAAGAGTACCTGTCACCGTGATAAATAATGTTGTGTTTGTGAAATGCTTTTAATTGCAGAGGAAGTGGCTGCTCTGCCATGTGTGTGACAGGGTGGAGAGAACGTGTCTCTTCTCAGAAAACTCTGCAGGTGTTGTCTGATCGTCATGTGGTGTTACACAGACAACCAGGGGAATAAATTGTTAAGGAGACAATACATGAAAGTGCATTCATGCAGTCTATGTGAAGAGTTTTCTTGCAATACATTTGATTATTGATAGTGTTATTGGATCAGCTATCCATCAGGTTCACTTCAAATTCATACATTTATGAAGACATAGTCATATCAGAGTCTTAAGGGCTACAATATTTCACAAAAAATACCCTTCTCCACTTATAGATTATACACGGTTCTCCAAATACTTTTGTACTTAACAGTCCTGTATTAACCTTTATTTGCTCAGTTTTTATGTCTTTGTTATTCTAATAATAATAATAACTATTATTATTATTATTATTATTATGATATAATAACTTGTATTGTTAGTATTGTTATTTTTGTATTATGTTATATACATATTATATTATATATAAGAGTCCTGTAGACCTTTGTTTTTCCAGCTTTTAAAGCTGTTACATCTATTCCTGTGTAAGTACAATTGAACACTTCAACACAGGTGTCAAAGTGGCCATTGAGATCATAATCAAATTAAATAACTCTGACTTACAGTAGCAAAAGCACTGTGTGAATTAACAAATGATTGGGACCTCATTAGTTTTTATCTGTGACACCTGTGCCGGACTGTCAAACTGTCTCCTGCAGAAACATCTTTTTTTAAACGATAAATACGTGTTTGGTTACTTAAAACACACATCATTGGAATACTATTGGCATGTTTGGAGTCTACTCGCCTTAATGCAGTGGTTCTCAAACTTTTTCTGGCAGGCCCCCCCTTTGGAGAAAAAACAAAGTCGGGCCCCCCCAACACAAATAGTCAGGCTCAGTGGTGGCGCCAGAGATTTCTTTTGGGGGTGCTGTGAGGTAGCTTGACGTTTCATAGAGGGTGCTCAAACATTTAGGGTTTCCCATTAATCTACCGGTCGCTACAGTGGAATTTTCTACTGCAACAATCCCCACACATATACGTGTGACAGTTACAATGAAGGCTCGAGGCATATAGGTGTAAGCAGGGGTAAAGTGCTATTTTTATAAGTGGGGAGTGGACCTAACATAGGGGGGTCCGGGGGCAAGCTCCGCCGGGAAGATTTATGTCTTAATATTGAAGTTAAAAGCATCAATCTGGTGCACTTTGAGAGCAAAATGAAGAGATCTATGGATACATCTCTCAACACCTATATGAAACAGACCTGACAGATTTACTTTTTCTTTATGGATATTTTACAAATCACCCTTTTAAACGTTGTTCTTGTTTTACTGTCATATAGTATTTCATACTATACATACCTGTTTTTCATTTATTCTCTTATTTTTTTATAACTATAATGATCATATAAACGTGTGCCTCGGAAATAATTGTTTACATCAAAACATTTGAGACCCACTGATATAACTTAAACTAAAGTTAACTATCTAAACACTCAGAGAGTCCTTTAGCTCACTGAGCCTCTCAGTCTGACAGGAGAGGCCTCTCCTCCACTTTGTTGTTGAAAAAACTCCTTATATCCATTAGCGTAGCTCGCTAGCACCAGAAGTTAACAACAACGATCTCCGGTACCGGTGCGCTCTCTCTCGCTCACGCACGCACACAAAATGGCTTGTTCCACACACACACAGAGCCGAGCTTTAATGAAACATAGAGACCCAGACGTAATAGTACTGTACTGTATCATATTATTTTCGAATCAATAATTTTTCAAACTCCTGGTCTCTTTCATGCCTCTGCGCCCCCCACTTTGAGAACCACTGCCTTAATGTAAGTAAATATTCACATTCATTTAATGTTTGTTCTCCTGAGGGGAATATGTTTCTGCTAAAAGCTACAGAATGCTAACACTAGTAGCTAGCTCTGTTGCTACATACTGTAAGTAGCTATCTTACAGTCACGTTTAGACTCTTGGCTTCTGTGACTTGGCATTCCATTAAGTTATTCCTGTATTTAAGGAAGAAAGTTGCCCAATATTTCATGCTAAATCAGCATACTTAAGTGTACAAGAGATGCTTAGCTTTGTACAGCAAGGTGACATCATGTGTATCATATTAAGTTCTTCTTTTTTATATATCCTCAATGCTACTGTGCAGTGTCCTCACTTCACACTATGCTACAAATGTTTTTTTAATTGTTGGTCATGCATGCATGCGGTGGAATACTTTTTTAACTTTAGAGAGCTCTCATGCAGTCTTTATGCTGAACGGAGCTAATTGCCTTTTTCTTTCACCTCCTCACTGTTCGAGGACATCTCATGTCCCCCATATAAAAAATCTAATAATCCATGACCAAAAAGCTAAAACATGCACGTTGTTGTGTTAATAAACATATTTGTCTCGAGACAAAATGTATATGAAGTTGTAGAAAAAGTGGTTTCAAAATATTATTTAAATGATCAAATAGCTCTCGAACACCCCCTAAAACAACACACTCTCACTCCATAATCGTCCAGGAGCGACGTTTGGTCAGGGTCCCGTGGCGTGCAGTTGTGACGCTCCTAGGCTCCTTCAGCTTCATAAAGGGACGCAAATAGCTTTCAACTGATTGCAATGTATTCCCATCTGTGGCGGGATTTGACGCTCATGGAAGCACGGCATTCGTTTGTGTCGGCTGCCCTTAAAGGCAATGTGAGCGTCCATTCTCATTGGATAACGGAGAATTGTACACCCGGAAGTAAGTATTCCCCTTACTGTCGATTGATTTTACAGTGATATCTGCACTGCTCATCGACTAAAAAACACCAGATTATCCTTGTTAATTACACGACATTGATTGGTTTAAATTGTGTGCAATGCTTTTGTATTTTTCCCCTTCGATTCGGAGAAACAAATATTTTTTCGGGGGTAAAAGATGGCAGAATCGTTTAGGACTACACCATGTGCTCTGTTTGACAAACCCCGTTTTTTTTCACCATTCATTCCAATGGCTGGCTATGTCATGTGATCTTCAAATTTCTCCTTGCTGAAAAAAAAAAACATGGCCGAACTTCGTTTTATTCTCTGTGGAAAATGCCTATTTTAAAGTTAGTTTGGCCATTAAAATGCGTTTTGATGTCATTTGATGCGAGAAATATGAGTTGTTATTTCAGATTATGTGTGCAGTGGATGTACATGATCTTTAGTTTGCTAGTTATTACGAAGATTACTTCCATAGAACGTTTTTATTGTTACCAAGGTAGTTGCTAGGGACACTGCTATCGATATTATTTCTGTTATGTTGTGTAACTGTTTAATGGTGTTATCTTTATTGCTACCCCCTTCCCCGTCAATGTATAGTGTTGGTCCACAGCGCAAACGTATTAGTTTAAAAAAATCTGCATTAAAAGATACGTTATTTTCCCCTGTGCAATTCCAGTCTCACATCTCACAGCACATCGTCATTAACAAATACCGGAAACAGACCGAAAACATTTAAAAAATAAATAAATAATAATAATAATAATACTTTATTCCGAGTGTGCTTGCTTTTCTCTTTGAAAGTCATCACATAACGGCATTGTAATACACGGTTCGGCTGCATTAAATATTACATATCTGCCGTAGTTCTGTATTTATAGAGCCCTGATGAGAAGACTTCTAGACAAACATGAGGAACTGAAAACGTGACGTGGATCATAAATATATCAGCCATTAAACAACATCTTACATTTCTTTTCACACAATTCTCCTTGCAGTATCAACACTAATTCGGCTGACTTTTATATTTGATCCAATTGGTAGATAGGCTGTATTTACACCATAAACGTGCACAGCTGATATAAAGGGACACCTAGTGGTTAAAACATGTTATTGAATTTCATTATTTTTATTATTAGATATTAATAGGATCCCTATAAAGTATATTCATTACTCGTTATTCTCTACTAATAGTTCATTAAAGACTGTATATAATGACTATTTTGCACATCCCTTTCAAGATTTCAAGATTTTCTAAGGTTTATTGACATAATCATATAGGCCTACACAACTATGGTGTAGTTATGCATTGAATGAAAAACTTGGGTCGCAGGTTCCTCAATAGTGCATTACAAGACATCTATCAATATTTGTGCATACCTCCAGCAATGTTAACTATGTTGAAGCACTTATTTTAACTGATATTATAATGTATTATACTCTTATAAGATGTATGTTGATATTTCATCTCCGGCCTTGTCAGGTATTGAACAATCAATAAATAAAGAACACAGAATTGTTAAATATAAAACACAGCATTTGTGTGATTATACTAAATGATTTACAAATAAACACCACTGCATATTTACAACTGTACACATGCTGATGTAAACGCAAATGTTTCCAACTTGGGATCAATAAAGTATATCTTATCTTAAGCTGATTGATGGCTACTGCCATATTTGCAAAATTTGCCTCTGAACCTTGACAAGTGCATGTTTCAGGCTTATCAATTAATGTAATGTAATGTAAATGTTTTCAATTAACAACAGGGGTCACAGACATAAGACCAGCTGTTAAATAAAGCTCTTCTGACCTTAGCTGGCATGTGGGTATATATGCTGCCCATTATGGGCACAAGCAATTTTCACCCATTTATTAATTCTATGTTTTAAATGTGAGTGTTTCCTATCCCCTAAACCTCCAGGGATATACACAGTTTAATACTGGCAACTTCTTATTATGGGAAATATGAAAAACGTACTTAGTCCATGGGGGAGGATTAGGCAAATGAAGCCGCTGACGTCACTTCTTCTTCTTCTGCTTTGGGTTTACTGGCAAGCCGCAAACCACTTCACGGCATATACTGCTGCCCAAAGTCCCCCGCCGGAAGTCCCCGGAGTTGGGGAAGGCTTCAGTAGTAAATCGCCAGAACGCCGACACCTCCTCATCTCCACCGCTCCCATATTTTATTTTGTGTTGCCATAAGTTAGTTTCTCTGCGTTTTCTGCGCTGGGCTAATGCTAATGCTAATAATGCTAATGCGAGGATAATAAAATGGCGGCTTCACAGAACTTGTTTGAAGTTTTACGGGGCGTGGTTTGCAATCCGCCCAGCCAATCAGACATAGGAACCTTTTTCTCCCACGAAAGTCCCTGCTCTCTAGCAGGGACGGAAAAGGGGGTGAAAAGGTTCTCATGAACTAATTTTAGTTCCGGCTCTTTTTGGTGTGAACGCAACATTTCAGAACTATATCGGAACTAAAGTGGGAAAAGTACTGCGGTGTGAACGCGCCTAATAAGTCTCTTTTTTAAAAGCTTCTCTCCTGGACGCGAGAATAACGATCACAGTTTACACATCCCTAGCAACAAGTAACAAGTAGTTAATAATAATAAAAGACATTCACATCTGAGTCTGACTGAAGATTGGCCCCATTTATTTGTGACGTTGCAAACTCTGTGGTTCAAGGCACAAGTGATGTGAAGGTCATAAAGTGAGGCAAATAGAAATAATCAGCGGATGGAGTGTAGATGTGGAAATAGGTACATTCGATCAGCTGACTGTTTTTACAATAAAAGTACTTTCTTCGTGTACTGGTCTTAAAATCTCATAACATCAGCTTTTAATGTTCCTCTTGGATGTTCTTCTTGACCCTCAGAGAAGGAGAAAATGTCGTGTCTTTCAGGCATGTCCTTTCCTAACAAAAATGACAGGAAACATAAAACATATTATTGCAGAACAAGTGTGTTATTTATGAAAGCGGTGTGCTTGTGTGTTTAGGGGCTGTAGATATCATTATTTTGTAATTGTAATGTTTTTTTTTTTATTTCAACAGTGAGCTACAAAGACAATCAGATTATGAATGAACAGTATGAAATTCATCAACATTGAAATATATGTTATTATCAAAATAATATTTAACTGTTATCAAAACGTAGTGCAACTGTAGAAGCTTGCTCTGTTGTCTCACTGAAAGAATAACTTTTACCACGTTTTTTCAATATTGAGAGATAAATAGTAGCAGTTCTCACTATGTGTTAAATATCTTTGCTTTCAATACATTACATTAGAAAGCTGACAAAGTCATATTGCTTGTTAACATCTAAATGTAACCTTTTGCATGGAAAAAACCCTCAACTTAACTGATGTGTAGGTGATCTAGTATTTAGTATTGTTTAATGGAATGTATATCAGTGTATTAAAGTCAATACTTCATTCATTTAAACCAATATCTTTCTTGATTCTTTGTACAGTATGAAAAAAAGAGTCTTTATATCTGTGCTGAAGTTCACTGCTGTGAGGAGTCCAGTTCTGTCTCTCACTCTCTGGTCCAGCCTGTCTGCATCACCTGGACACCTTAAACAAACATATATACAGTGGGGCAAACAAGTATTTAGTCAGCCACCAATTGTGCAAGTTCTCCCACTTCCTCCTCTGTCCTCCACTCGTTAACTGTATTAATGGCACCTGTTTGATCTCGTTATCAGTATAAAAGACACCTGTCAACAACCTCAAACAGTCACACTCCAAACTCCACTATGGCCAAGACCAAAGAGCTGTCAAAGGACACCAGAAACAAAATTGTAGACCTGAACCAGGCTGGGAAGACTGAATCTGCAATAGGTAAGCAGCTTGGTGTGAAGAAATCAACTGTGGGAGCAATTATTAGAAAATGGAAGACATACAAGACCACTGATAATCTCCCTCGATCTGGGGCTCCACGCAAGATCTCACCCCGTGTGGTCAAAATGATCAAAATGATCGTGAGTTTTTTGCCCCACTGTATATATACAGTATATACATACATATATATACAAAAAAGTATTTAGTCAGCCACCAATTGTGCAAGTTCTCCCACTTAAACAGATGAGAGAGGCCTGTAATTTTCATCCTAGGTACACCTCAACTATGAGAGACAGAATGAGAAAAAAAAATCCAGAAAATCACATTGTCTGAGTTTTAAAGAATGTATTTGCACATTATGGTGGAAAATAAGTATTTGGTCAATAACAAAAGTTAATCTCAATACTTTGTTATATACCCTTTGTTGGCAATGACAGAGGTCAAACGTTTTCTGTAAGTCTTCACAAGGTTTTCACACACTGTTGCTGGTATTTTGGCCCATTCCTCCATGCAGATCTCCTCTAGAGCAGTGATGTTTTCGGGCTGTCGCTGGGCAACACAGACTTTCAACTCCCTCCAAAGATTTTCTATGGGGTTTAGATCTGGAGACTGGCTTGGCCACTCCAGGACCTTGAAATGCTTCTTACGAAGCCACTCCTTCGTTGCCCGGGCGGTGTGTTTGGGATCATTGTCATGCTGAAAGACCCAGCCACGTTTCATCTTCAATGCCCTTGCTGATGGAAGGAGGTTGTCACTCAAAATCTCACTATACATGGCCCCATTCATTCTTTCCTTTACACCAGGGATCACCAACTACATTTGTCCAAGGGCCAAAATGTATCCAATAGACACTATCGCGGGCCAGCGGGGGGGGGGGGGGGGGGGGGGGGGGGGGGGGGGGGGGGGGGTTACAGGTACTGCATAAAAGCTTTTGGAATACTTTCTTTTTCCACAACAGATGGGTATGTTTTGGTAAACAGGAGACACTTGTTTTACTGTTTTAATGGCTAATCAAGAACTCAAACACAACATCTTGGTGTCATTCTGGACAGCTCCCTCTCATCTGCACCACACATAACATCACCCGGACTGCATTCTCCTGCTGTAAACCTTTCCTTAGAATATGTTATGAATTGTAAGGTGTCCTTGGGTGCTTTGAAAGGCGCCCCTAAATAGAATGAATTATCATTATTATCTGAAACGATGTAATCACTTTTAAAACTGTTTCCAGTCACTTGCCCCATGCATTCAGCAGCAGCAGGCCATTCACTTTGATTTGATCCCGTTATAAATGTCATAATTTCGACAATAAAGAAATGCTACATAAACGTTATCTTGCACATTTTGTCTAACCATCTCCGTTTCTAACTTTCAATATAGTTTAAAAGAGATCTCTCTCTCATCTGCGTGCGGGGGCGGGGCCTCTCACACACGCTGCATCTCTCTCGCTCACAGACATGCTGCAGCAGTGTGCACACTAATGAATATTACATTTTGTGAGGAAACAGTTAGCCTACTTGATTTTTGTATTCTGATTACGTAACGCCGTTATATGTATTCCGTTACAACCCAACCCTGCTTCTAGGCTACTGTCCCGCAGCTCCTGACTCTCTGTTAGACTCTGTCGCAGCGGGGCTGCTGCTGTGGTGCAGAGCGCACAAAGCACACTCTTCACAACGAAGGATCACTTCTTCTTCTTCTTCAAGGAAGGGAAGGTTTCGCAGTACGCAGTCTACTGTCCCGCAGCTGCTGCCTCTCTGTTGGACTCCGGTACTGCACATTACTCACGAGACGTTGTAAAAGAAAAAATGGGTGGGGGGCGAACGCAGCAACCACTCCGCCAACGCCACAGTCACCCCCGTCGTGCGGGCCGGATGAGAATGTCTGGCGGGCCGGATGTGGCCCGCGGGCCGCCAGTTGGTGGTCACTGCTTTACACGGATCAGTCGTCCTGGTCCCTTTGCAGAAAAACAGCCCCAAAGCATGATGTTTCCACCCCCATGTTTCAAAGTAGGTATGGTGTTCTTTGGATGCAACTCAGCATTCTTTCTCCTCCAAACACGTCTAGTTGAGTTTTTACCAAAAAGTTCTATTTTGGTTTCATCTGACCATATGACATTCTCCCAATCCTCTTCTGGATCATCTAAATGCTCTCTAGCAAACTTCAGACGGGCCTGGACATGTACTGGCTTAAGCAGGTGGACACGTCTGGCACTGCATGATTTGAGTCCCTGGCGGTGTAGTGTGTTACTGATGGTAGCCTTTGTTACTTTGGTCCCAGCTCTCTGCAGGTCACTGACTAGGTCCCCCCGTGTGGTTCTGGGATTTTTGCTCACCGTTCTTGTGATCATTTTGACCCCACGGGGTGAGATCTTGCGTGGAGCCCCAGATCGAGGGAGATTATCAGTGGTCTTGTATGTCTTCCATTTCTAATAATTGCTCCCACAGTTGATTTCTTCACACCAAGCTGCTTACCTATTGCAGATTCAGTCTTCCCAGCCTGGTGCAGGTCTACAATTTTGTTTCTGGTGTCCTTTGACAGCTCTTTGGTCTTGGCCATAGTGGAGTTTGGAGTGTGACTGTTTGAGGTTGTTGACAGGTGTCTTTTATACTGATAACGAGTTCAAACAGGTGCCATTAATACAGTTAACAAGTGGAGGACAGAGGAGGCTCTTAAAGAAGAAGTTACAGGTCTGTGAGAGCCAGACATCTTGTTTGTTTGTAGGTGACCAAATACTTATTTTACCGAAGAATTTACCAATTAATTCATTAAAAATCCTACAATGTGATTTCCTGGATTCTTTCCCCCCATTCTGTCTCTCATAGTTGAGGTATACCTAGGATGAAAATTACAGGCCTCTCATCTATTTAAGTGGGAGAACTTGCACAATTGGTGGCTGACTAAATACTTTTTTGCCTCACTGTATATATATGTAAAGTACCATGTGTACAAACAATATAACTGATTCTCTTCTGTTGAACATGTTGGATTGTGTATTGTCCGAGTCAGGGTCCTTCTTATTTTTCTGGAACTTTTGGAAGTTGTGTTACCAATGCTTACTGTTTATTTGATACCCATTTGGTAATGCAATTAATAAAAACAACAAGGTTTGGGTTCGTTCTTCAGATGACTGTGACGTTAACGTATAAGCTCGATAATGAACTCCAGCTCAACCAACCATATTTTAATATCTAAGTAATCATCTTGAAATATGACATTAATAATTTTAATATACACACATCTTATTGTGAGGTTGATTTCACATACACTACTTCGACATTAGCTTGTCTACATACTTGAGCATAGCCAATTTAAATTAAACTTAGCCATGCATACAGTTCCTACCTACATAATAAAATATCTCTAAATTACAAGGATGACCTTATTTTATCAACCTCAAACAGAAGCCGTTTGTTCAACAGTATTATCCCACTTAACGCTTAACACTTGTCTATTTCGTTTTAACCTTTATATATACAGTCTATGGTTTTAACTTGGAGACTACGATTAGCATCGTTAGCACCGATGTGGCTACCACTAGCTTACATGCTAACCCAAGCCTTACGATTCATTATGTAGCTGATTAAAATCATTAACACATAAATAAAGCACTCGAATTTCACTTACCGCATTCATGCACCGTCTGTTTTAACCGCAGAGCGAGTCAAAATAGTCCGATATATAAGCATGAAGAACAAACAGCCACGGCCGGTGTTGCAGTATAACTTGAATCATGACAACTGGCGACATTCTATTATTTTCGTCATAGGAATCCGGGGCGTGTACATTGAGGACCCATTGTTGACTTACCATGTCGATTGCCTCGTTTGTTGTTTACGTTCATCTTTTGCTATATCTGCCTTCCTAAGATCACTTTGATGCATATTCAGTACTCGTATGTGAGGTTGTGGGTGAGAGGTGGATATCGTGACGCTTACAGGGAGGTATCGAACATTACAAAGTAGGTGACTGTGTGGATGCCTGTTCAAAACATAGCAAACTTGAATAAATAATTTAAATTATATATTTGTGTCCGACTTCCATTTGTACATCGTTCTTAATGTGATGTATAGTAGCTTTGATAGCTGTCCATACCTTCAGACAGCCTAAAAGTAAAACACAAGTTGTTTATTCACAGCCCGAACGCTCATCGACATGACTGGATCACTCATGACAAGTTGTGATCTGCTCCGATTAAATTGTGATATCAATTCTGTACCTATTCTTCAGGGAGCACGTTTTTTTTATGAAATACCTGTATCCCTCTAATCACAACAAGACTCTACACCAGGGGTCGGCAACCCCTGGCACCGTAACCAGTGGCACACTAGGAATAAGTGGAAGTGTGCAAAATATTTAAATTGTATTTTCGGATCCTGAACGAGACCGCCGCCAGAGCGCGTCTCCCCGTTACCCGCAGAAGGAAGCCATGCACGCAGCGCAGCCCCGCTCTCTTTATCTCCAGGTGACTTTCTGCCGCTTTCTTCCGTGGTGCTGATCGTTTCACCACAGAGGAAAGCACTTTACTAATTGCAGTACCCATAAAGAGCTGTACAAACGCCGCAGTTTTTGCGTGGCTGTGTATTTAGTTGAAAGCCCAGTGGCATTCTGCTCATCTCTCATTGAAATAATATGCTACAAAGGGGCGGACTGGCCATCTGTGTGTTGAACTTTCCTGTCGGCTCCCAGACCGTAGACCGTAGCTCTTAAAGAGCACCTTCGGGGGAGAGCATTGCAAAACTGGCCCCAAATCTCAACCTGTCGTACAATGGACAGCTTCCCCCCCCCCCCCCCCCCCCCCCATCTATGTATATACTCGCATTTTAGACTCTGTTATCTGTATATCTGTAAACTTGGTTGGTCTTAAATGTCTGGTTAGGATGTATTAGAACGAAATCTAAAATGAAAATTGTAAATAAGAAATCTGTATGTAAAAAAACACCTATATGTAAATTGTAAATAAGCCATCTGTATGTCAAATATGTCTTATATGTCTTAAATGATATGATGAATTGGAAATGGGGGTCCCTGATGTAAACAAGACGAAAGTCTTTCTCTGGTCTGCATCCCCTTAACAATTGTATGTTTTGAGCTGTACTGTACTGTACCCAATATACAAGCTGTTAATAAACTTTTCAATCAATCAATCAAGCAACAAGCTTCAGGTTCAATAACCCACTCAAGCTTAAATGACTGGAGAGAGGCGAGCTCTTCTTGGGAGGCCGTTGCATTTATTTAGCTGTTCTTCTGTTTCACAAAATACATCACAGACCTCTGCTGCCTCGTTTCACTTCCAGAAACATACACACGTTCCCTCACTGTCGCTCGACCATCCACAAACACACATGCACAAGCCACACCCCTCTCTCTCTCTCTTAAAGGGACAGCGATCTCATCTCACTGCATGACCCTAATATCATAACATGTGTGTTCTGGATAATCACAGAACGGACGATCGTCCTTATTATTATTATGCCGTTTAAACCAATTATTTAAATGTGTATGTTAAATTCACACACAGGTTCACACACTGCTTCCCCGCAGCGAGGCTCCCCCCACCCTCCTGCTGATAGTTCACGAGTGTCAAGCTCCTCAACCCCCCCCCCCGTTGATAATTCTCGATTGTTGGCACGCTGATAACCATTTTTTTTAATGGCACCTCATATCAAAAAGGTTGCCGACCCCTGCTCTACACTGTGCAGGAAAAACAATTACAGACATGAAAATAACCTTGATGCATGGGAATGAAACACACAAACTATCTTCCGTGGCTATACTGATATGTCACAGTAACGGTCAACTTTGAACCCGAAATTAAATGGTGTTTTGTTTTTGAACCATTTACCAACATCGCAAGACATTCTGACACCAGAGAAAAATTGTGCGGGTAGATTAGTAAACCTGGTGTTTACCCTTCAGGCTCATCCAGATCTAGGCTGTCGGATGTTCTTTTCCCCATGACCGCCTCGCTGCACAAATATCCCGCTTATTACACGGCCATACTAAACAAACAGAGCCCATTCCGTGTTCCTGTTATTGTTTACTTCCTCTCTGCCTTCTTCTGTTGATTTATCTGACGTTCAGTCCTCCGTCTTTTAACCCCTTTTGCTTTCTCTTTCTTGATCCTCCTTAGCAACCTTCATTGTAGTCATCGACAGTGGTCTGTACTACTGTATTAACAACGTGTCACATGTTCAATGAATCAGAATCGAGTATTCAACTAAGCCGTGTAATAAAGGTTGTGAGTAGCCTTAATGGCCGACACAGTTGTTACGCTATACCACATTGTCCTTCACTGGATGTATAATGAGCTGCACTAAACTACATTTTAGCATTTCAAATACTTAGCCATTCTTTTAAGGTTATTTTGGTAAAGTAACTCAAAAGTAGACTAATATAAAGTAGTGTAAGTCATTACATTTCAGAGACAGTAATATTGTAATGTAAGTTAACGTAGCCTATTACTTAAAAAAGACAGTAATAAGTAATGTACTGTATTACATTTTGGAAGTAACTTGTCCAACACTGCAGATGATCCAGTCATCTCGATGCTGCTTTCGGGCTGTGAATAAACAACTTGTGTTTTACTTTTAGGCTGTCTGAAGGTATGGACAGCTATCAAAGCTACTATACATCACATTAAGAACGATGTACAAATGTTTTATATGTATTAAACTTGTGCCCCGCTGGACTTACGTTTCTGTGGTTGACCGTTACTGTGACATATCAGTATAGCCACGGAAGATAGTTTGTGTGATTCATTCCCATGCATCAAGGTTATTTTCATGTAGCCTATGTAATTGTTTTTCCTGCACAGTGTAGAGTCTTGTTATGATGAGAGGGATACAGGTATTTCATAAAAAAACGTGCTCCCTGGAGAATAGCTACAGCATTTATATCACAATTTAATCGGAGCTGATCACAACTTGTCATGAGTGATCCAGTCATCTCGATGAGCGTTCGGGCTGTGAATAAACAACCTGTGTTTCACTTTTAGGCTGTCTGAAGGTATGGACAGCTATCAAAGCTACTATACATCACATTAAGAATGATGTACAAATGAAAGTCGGACACAAATATATAATTTAAATGATTTATTCAAGTTTGCAATATTTTGAACAGGCATCCACACAGTCACCTACTTTGTATTGTTCGATACCTCCCTGTAAGCGTCACGATATCCACCTCTCACCCACAGCCTCACATACGAGTACTGAATGTGCATCAAAGTGATCTTAGGAAGGCAGATATAGCAAAAGATGAACGTAAACGACAAACGAGGCGATCGACATGGTAAATCAACAATGGGTCCTCAATGTACACGCCCCGGATTCCTATGACGAAAATAATAGAATGTCGCCAGTTGTCATGGCTCAAGTTATACTGCAACACCGGCTTCAAGTTGTGTTTCCTGGATGAACTGACCAGGCAGAGTCCCTGTAGCTAGCTTCACAGAGCAGGTAGCAGAGAGACAAGAAGCTAGCAGCAGCAGTCACTTGACAGAGCCATCACTCAAAATCCTGCTTTTTTTAAATAAGACTTTTGGCCAAAACCAAGTCGTATTTATCTTTTAAAGACCTGGAAAGGGTTATTAACGCCTTTGTGACCTCGAGACTGGACTATTGCAACGCTCTGTACGTCAGGGTTGCCAACTCTCACGCATCTGGCGTGTGACACACGCTTTCACTCTCAATCTCACGCTCTCACGCTGCCCAAACTATTCTCACGCCAAAAACAAGAATACCGAAGACTAGAAACGGTTTTGAAAACTTTTGTCAGGTAGTAATCGTCTTCTCAATAGAACATCTTTGATAATGTCCTCTGGCAATCAGAATCAAGATAACGGCGTGGTGTTGTTCCAGGAAGTCCCGACGGAGAATACTTTTGCTGTAGTACATCTCTATATACATCGATACAACAGTACGTGTTGATAGAAATCAACACGTAATGAAAGGACGTGCACAGGTACGGGCTAATGTTGCCAGGGCAACGGCCTGTTTGGCCTTTTTGGCTGACCTGCCCCTCTGGAGAGAGTGAGAGTTTATTTAAATGTTTTCTGTTGTGGCCGAATCAACATGATAAGCCCACAATTAGTAGCGTCTCGCTGCGGGAAACACACTTTGTCAGCGCTGTCATCTGCCGGTGCGTTAAGACCACCTCAGTGTCGGATTTTGGAAACTTGATTTTGAGTTGTCTCATCATGGCAGTTAGGGTATAAGGGACAAACCAGGGGACTTTACTTCTTCTTGATACCATTGGTTATTTACAAAAAAAAAACTAAATATAGCCTACTTGTTGTGATTGTGTGTCTTTTCATCTGTAAACTCCTTCAACGGGGTCGCTCGCTCTCTTTTCTTGATCGCCCTCTCATGGGTGAATACTTCACTCATTGTAGAATTTCTGCCATGTCTCTAGCACTTTAGTTTGACCATCTCTGTTATTAAGTTAGGGAATACTAAATAGCCTAAATAAGTAATTAGATACCTTACCGTTACTGGCTGCGCTCATAATGATAAGAATAAGAATAATGCGTATTGAACTGGTTTAATTAATTAGTGAGTTTATTTAAGGTAGCCTAGTTAGAAGCAGGGGTTAAATTGGGATTTGATATGTTGGGGGGTGGAGGTCGAGGATCTCATTATTTGACCTTAAGGGATATAGGCCTACACTGTGGCCCTAAAGCAACTGCTCCATTATCTGTATCAAATGCAGACATTGATGCCACCAAATGTCACAATAAAAATAGAAAGTACTGCAAATAAACTGGAATTCATTTACATCTTAAATTATGAATATATATATATATACACAAAAAAAGGTGCGCTGGCAGCTCTGGGAGGGAAAAAACATTTTGACTGTTTGCGCTCATCCTAATTTTCGGCCTTGATGTAACAACATTCATAATTAAGTCAAGGTAACACCCTTTTCACCCCGGTTACATGTTTCATTTGCCCTGTACGATGGGCGCTGTAAGTGATGAAAGTGGGGGGTGTTGGCTTATCAGGCGTCCGCAGCTCACAGATAAAGTGGGTGTGGGATCGAGCGAGAGAGATAAATGCAATTTATGTAAACAAATATTTCCAAGGCACTCTTTTATAATTATTGGGGTAAACAGGTTTGAAATCATTTCAATGTATACTATAGGACAGAAAACCAAAACTATCGTTTAAAACTTGAGATACAAAAATATGCATAAATAAATGTTAACTAGGTAAAATAAGATATGAATGAACAACAAAAATAAAATAAGTTGCATTTATTTGCTATTGGCTATGGTAGGTTATTGGTTATGTTCACATACTTATTTGATTATTAAAATGTAAACCAATCTTTTTCATATGGGTGTTTTACGGCCCGTCCACACAGCAGCGTGCGTTGAAAGCTTCACCATTCACTTTGAATGGGGTGACGTCACTTTGCTGGCGTGGCTCGCTGCAAAAGTTGAGCAATGTTCAAGTTTTGAAGCCACGGCAGAAGCGTCAGCCAATCTAATCATATGCCAGTACAAGCTCTAGCCAATCAAACCGCTGCTTGTATGTCAGGGGCGGGAGATTCATGTGATTGGTTGTTGGTCGAGTTTCAGACATGCCCGCCGGCAAGCTTCAACGCACGCCGCTGAGTGGACGGGCCGTTAGAGTTGTACCCCCTAGATCAGGTCTCTAGTAATGTGTGCTCTAAGTGCACCAGATTGAAGCATTTTACTTTAAATGTTCAAACATTTCTTCCCGGGGGGACATACCCCCGGACCCCCCTAGAGGATGTGATGTCCTCACCCCAATTAAAACATGTTCATATAATACTGAATACATTTGAAGCCTTTTTGATGTATATGACCTATGTCAATACGTTTCTGTTTTTGTAGTGCATTGGTCTTTTGTAGAGATTTTTCATTTATTTTTTATATATTCTATTGTGTATTCCTTGGATACTTTTATTTGTTCTACTGAACGAATTTCTGGCAGGGGGGGGGCGCCAGCTAAAATCTCGCCTAGGGCATCAAATTGGTTAGAACCGGCCCTGATGGTGTAGGAAACGGGCTCCGTGTTACAAGACGGGTCGGGGGTTTAGCGGTACCACTGCAGACTCTCTGCACGAAGGAGCCACGGTGCTGCAGCTCCTGATCGGAGCAGAGACACACGTTCACTAAGCGGAAAAACGATATCCTGTCACAGAGATCTGCTATTTTAAATTTTAAAGTCAACACATATCGACCCTAAATAAAGTCTATATTAAGAACGAGAGATGTTTTGACATTATGGCTTAAACAAATGACAAATGAGCGAGGGCGATGACGTCAGAGCATCGTCCTATGTGCCGGGGCTGAGCCCCGGACAGCCCTGGCCCAATTTAACCCCTGGTTAGAGGCCCTATTTTATCAGTATGTTTGGACTGCACAGCAGTTACAATGGTCAAACTACATTAGAACAGAATTGTCCCCATTTTGTCTTTAATAGTTACTAACATTAGATATTTTAATGAGATATGGACCACAAAACAAAAAATGTCCCTGATTTTCATTTATGAAATTAAGTCACCGAATGCAAGTAGTCGCCTTAGCTTATTTTGTTATGAGATGTGAATTACTGTTCAATTTAGTTGATGTAATAATCCTTTGGTTTCTTTTACATTAAAAAAAGGTCTTATGTTTTTTTTCGGCGGGAGGCCCTTTTTCCAGTTTAGAGCAATAGCCCGTCCAAATGTCTGTGCACGTCCCTAGATAGGTGTGTGGGCTGTCTTTCATTTTGACACACAGAACAATGGGGGCTATCCACCCTTATCCACAATGTAAAGTAATTCACACAGCCTCTTCTCTCTGTGAGGAGCAGCAGGTTCAGCTTTCAGAACAAAGTAACAAAAAACTAAAATGGCATTCATTTTTTAAATATGTCGTGTAGTAATAGATTTATTTATTTTTCTTCTCAAGAGAGTACCAGAATGTGTATTTTATGTTAGTAGCCTATTTCAAAACTAAAACAAAAAATATCTCCTGGAGGAGAATCCCCCCAGACCCCCCTGCAGGGGTTGGGTTTTCAGCAGGTCAACTCTTTCACCTGTGGGTAAATTGCAGGATTGGCTCCAGGTCGCCCTTTTTATTTACTACAAGACAAATGTGCCTTTTTATTTCATACAGTTCAATTTGGATTGAGACAGGGAAATAATCTAAACCTCACGCGTGGCGTTTCACTGTCAAGGGGAGCGTGTATGTAATTACATTGCAAAAACTGACTTGAGCCCCACCACTGTATGGGTTAGCCCTACCATAGATTACCCAACAAAAATACTCTCTCGCAACTGCCAACCCGTATTGCGCAAGCTCAGATCTAAGAACCAGTAGAAATTATAAAATTAAAAGTCTGCTGCTTATTATTCTACTAGGCCAAAATAGAGTCAAAGAGTATATGAGAGTGTGTTAATTAATATATAAATATTTTGGCAGTTTGGAGTAAGTCTGCAGATTTGTGTGTGTGTGTGTTTCATGTATAGGCCTCTCACGATAATTAATTTCGTTGGATACATTTTCCCGGAAATGATTGCGATAAACGATAATATTGTCGGCACCGTTGTATGACCATTTTAGACCACTGACATAATGATAATATATAATAATAATTCAAGTACATCCTTTCAAACTGCTAGTCACATCCTCATGTAAATGGCAATTTATCGAGTTCATTTTTATTTATCGTACGATACGTCAATTAATTGCTTATCGCGACAGGCACACAATAAAACAGTGGAAACAAACATGTGTTTGACTTTCAATAGTGAATGAAACTTTGTGCCCTTTATAGTCTGTGTCCAATATTGTGTATTTGTATATATCCTATATATATATATATATATATATATATATATGCTAAGGTCCCGCTGCTGACACGATAGCAGTCATTTCGTGCGCATATGTAATTAAACCCATGATATCAAAATCTCACTCCAGCCAGGTACCCAAAGTTGGCAACCCTGCTGTACGTGGGTATGGACCAGGCCTCAATTAAACGCCTGCAGCTAGTCCAGAACGCAGCTGCACGTTTGCTGACTGGCCATAAAAAGCGTGACCACATCACCCCAATTCTGGCCTCACTGCACTGGCTTCCAGTTCGGTACAGAATTGATTTTAAAATCCTTTTATTTGTTTTTAAAGCACTAAATGGGCTGGCTCCGGCCTATATAGCTGAACTCCTCCAGCGCTACACCCCAGCCAGAGCTTTAAGGTCTGCTGACCATCTGCTGCTGGTAGTGCCCAAGACCAGGCTCAAAACCCGAGGGCACCGAGCCTTCGCAGCAGCTGGCCCCAGGCTCTGGAACACTCTGCCCCTCCATGTGAGGTCGGCCCAGACCCTAGGGGTTTTTAAATCCACACTTAAGACCCACTTCTTCTCTCAGGCCTTCTAGTTAGAGCGGAGCACGACTCCTGACTTTTCCGTGTGTTTTGTTTTTATATTTGCTGTTGCAATGACTGTCTTTTGTTGTTATTGTACTGTAGTAAAGTGTTTTTTATTACATGTACAGCACTTTGGCACGACCAAACATCGTTTTTAAATGTGCTATATAAATAAAACTTGATTTGATTTGAATGTGACCACGCCCTAATTCATGCACAAAATGTAAGACCTAATATAAAAGGGTCGCGTTAGAAAACAATTCACTCACAGATTCATAATCATGAAGGTGGAATCTAACTATATCGATAATAAAATGTATGGAGCCAGGGGTAGAAACATGTTTTTTTCTGCTGTAAAATTGGGCATTTTAACATGGGGGTCTATGGAAATTGCTCTTTTCTGCAGCCATCGCCTATCGGCCAATATATGAACTGCAGTGTGTGGCACTTTCGTATTGGCGTCCCGGCTGCTCAACCCCACAGTTTGCCGCTTGGAGACACCCCCGTATCTAGGCAACGGAACACAATTGTGGTCATTTGACCATTATGTTTTCAAGCCCCTCCCATTCCCCCCTTGCCAGGAAGGTGAAGTTGGTGCTGGTGCTGTGGTAAGTATGTTTTTTTCCCAAAAATGTGTTTTTTGCCTGTAAAAGTAAATGTTCTTGCTATGAACTTAATCAACAATTGTGTCAAAGCAAATTGATTCAGGTAGAAAAACTTATATCATACATGTTGATGAACTTCCAACATATAAAACCATGTGATTGATGCTAGTTTAAGATTAGCCTGAATTGCTAGAGATGTTGTTTTTTCTAAAATGGTGGCTGTGAGACAAATGCTGTGGGGTAAAGTGAGACAGTGTCTACGTTACGTTGGCATGGTTGAGAAAGTTGAGGATGACGAAATACTTACACAATTCCTCAGAAGAATCCAGGGAAACAAGAAACAGTGGGAGAAACCCACATTTGCTATAAAAGAAAATGATGTGGCACATGTTCCTAAAGCTGATGTGGTGAAGAAGCTGCCTCAACCTAATAGGCCTGGAGCAGTGTTTCTCAAACTTTTTCATACCAAGGACCACTTAACCAATAAAAAAACACTCGCGGACCACCTAACTCCACAAATATCAAAAAACACATCGTTTTTCTAGAACAGATTACAAATCGCCTGAAAATGGTACAAACAAGTGGCAACATGGGTAATGAAGATGTTGCGCTGGGCTATATCATGCAATCGAAATTGCGAAGATATTCCCGCGAGAGTGCGGAAAACTGAAATGTATTTATTTATTTCAAATGTGAAATGTTACCAATATACTCACGGACCACTAGGGGGCGCTCACGGACCACCAGTGGTCCGCGGACCACACTTTGAGAAGCACTGGACTGGAGGAACCACACGGAGAGAGCAACTCTTCACCTTTCCCTGTAACCTTCAGGGCTGGAATGTAGAGTAGGCCTTGTTATAGAGGCTGATGTTCTAATCCAGGTGGGTCTAGCCTGTGTCCTGAGTCCCAGGCTGTTCTAGCTGGTTCTGATGGGCCTATGTTCAGAGCCCCAGACTGTGTACTAGCTGGTTCTGATTATGGGTCCATGTTCTGACCCCCAGACTGTGCACTAGCTGGTTCTGATTGTCCTTTGCTCTGACCCCCAGACACTAGCTGGCTCTAAAGGTCCTGTGTTCTGACTCCCACACTGTGAATGTTAATTAAAACATTTTGAATTATATTATGTTGTATTTGATTTACTTCTTAGTACTTTGGGTTACTTTTAAGTGTTTAAAAAAATGTGCTTAATTGACCAATCCCCATGATTCTGATACTAGTCCAACATTAGTTTTGGAATGTGTGGATGTCAATCTAGCTATCAGGTTTCTAATTATTACAACATGTGTTGTTATGGTAGTTTTAAAGTGGAAAACGTAAGTGGATCAGCTTACCCCCAACTGGTTCACTTTACCCCCTTGATTTCTCTGGTCTGTCTAAGTTTACCCCTGAGCTGGGGTAAAGTGACCTCGAGTCCTCGGTCCTCCGGTAGTGACCCGGAAATTAATTTCAGCGCGCCATGTTGAAGGACATCTCATTTCTCTAAATGCACTTCGAGGACCGAGGATCGAGCGTCGAGGAGGCTCTCTGGAGGAGCTATAACCGAGGATACACTGATGGGTCCTCCACGGTTCTCCACGGCTCCTTCATGGATGCATTTCCGGGAACAGAGATGTTTCAAAGAGTCGTGAGTGACGCACAGGGATGCATATCGTTGACTTTTTTACGATACCGATACCACTGAACGATACCGATACATATCGTGATACTTTGAAAATGTATCATCCCACAATTACTGGTTTATTATCTGTTTTTCATAAATACATGAAAAAAATTATAAAATAAAAGGTTAATTTTTCAAAAATGTTGGTTTCTAAATTGTCCTCCAATTCTGGAATGACCCCTATATTTTTATAGCAAGAAAACGAATAAGAGAATTTCCCAAAATCTTGATTCATGCCTTTCATAACCAGTCAGAGCAATTAGAGAAACACAAGTTTTGTTCTCTGAATTGACTCATTTCAAGCTTCAAAAAGTGAATTATTGACTTCCTGTCCCTGATTGCGTCCCAATATTTGATGGTAGTTATTTCCTCTGCTCGTCAGACTCTCTAAACATAATCAATGTGTGTTATCTGCTTCTACTTACCTTACAGTCTTTGTATTGGCAAAAAACGGTTGGGATAACCACTTAGAAACAGCAGCAGCACAGTTTACTCTGCACCCAGTGATCTCTGTTCAAAGCAGAATGTGTGAAATCAATGAAACTTTGAAATAAGAGTAAAAAAAGGGCCGTTCTGTGTATCTGTTCAATGCTTGATCTCTTCTCTCCCAAACTTACCTTTAAATAACATAAGGAGCAGAACCAGCACTGTTAAAATAAACTTTCAAAAATACATTTTTTAACAAGTGCAAATTCTGCAAGTTTTGCAAAAAAAATACTGAGTATAACTTTTACAAAAGTGTTGAATCACTGGATATGAACCGTTTTTTTTAGCACAAAACTTTAATCTCTGCCTTTGTCAGTGTGTGTGAGCTGCTGTGCTTCTCTTGCAGATATCTTTTAGTCATGTGGGGGTTTAAATACAGCAAAGGTCAAACATAAATATAATGCAGCTCACAGAGACACTGACTATGGGTGTATGTTTATTAATATACTATTTTTTGTTAGGTTAAAGATATACATTTGACACACTTAAAAAAACCTTTAACTAACACTTAACTTTTTTAAGGATTTGCTGAATCAAATTGTGTAACCGTTAATCAGTTTTATTTTATTATATCCCAGCAAAACAAAAAATGTAGTTTTAGTTGGAGTAATTCATTATAATACGAATTACGATCGGAAGTAGCTGGAAAAAGATATCATGCAAAAAAAGATCAACTTATAACATACAAGTGGGAAATAAATTATTTCCAAAGAAACAGACTTATCTTATTGGTATATTATTTGGTATTTAACATCATCTTAGAGAATTGATGTGCAAATAAACATAACACAAAGCTTCAGAGCTATGCTGCTAACCCAAGTAATAAAGTTAAATAGTAAATACAATTTAAAAGTGTAGAGCTGTTATAATATCTTTCCGTTTCCCACTCACCTCTGCCTCCATGAAAGTAGGAGTGTGTGCAACACACACTCACTGCACACACTCCTCCAGTAGAGAAAGTCATTGATTTCACTACATTGAATTATACTATATATTTCTTTTTAGTTTGTGTCCAAAATCATAATATCGCACTGTTCATTAGGACACATTAGGACACAAGTCAATACCTCTTAGTTATCCTTGATCCTAAAAAAAGAAATGCAAACACACACAGAGCAATTGTAATGCAAGCTTTAATTGTTGTTTTGAGACGTGTTAGTTAGTTAATAGTTATATATTCTGTCAACTGATTGTAATATCATCAGTTCATGTTTGCTGGGTGTGCGTTCTTAAATGTGGGGTTGAGTTGACCTTGTTTGCTTTTTGCTAACATTTGGAACGCTCCTTCGTTGAGTTAAGTCCGCAGTGGGTGAAAGAGACGGAGGACGGAGGTGTTGATAGTTTATCACAGCTGATGTAATGCTGGAAGTAGGCAGCGTGTCGTGCCTACTGACTGTGGGTGGTCATGTGCGTGAAGCTCTGAAGTTAAATACAGCCCACTTCTCAAGAAACACCTACAGAATGGGTGCATATCGGCATTTTCTTATCAGAACTCAAATCATAAGATGTGTCCCTCTGGAGGGAACTTTGGCATTTAAGCATTTGCACAAAAAGCTATATAACACACTACAGGGAAGGGAAACCTAAAAACAGCAGAATATATCTTTACATTTTGGCTTCATTTTGTAAGTGTGAAGCAGCCAAATCATTTTGTAAGTGTGACGCAGCCAAATCAGAATTGAGTCTGTGTTGTGTCCTGCACATACATATACATTTATTTCTTCTGATTCGTCCCGCTAATGTTGCCAATAAGATGAATCTTTTTTGCTGCGTCTTGGCAGGGAAACGGCCTCCTAGGAATTTATTTAATTTTTAGTCGCGGCACAAGGGCAACAAAGCCAGGATGGGCTGATGGAAAAATGGGTTTCAGAGACCAATGACTCACCAACAGTAAAATGGTGAGTGTTGCATTACGATATACTTCACCTTGGCATTATGTCTGCTATGTTTTGAGCAGATGGAACATGTACGTTGTTACAGCAAAGGGACGGAATAGATGAAGACGAAAATAAAACGCTATCAAATAAAAAGACATGCAACATTAACAAAATAAAAATAAAATAAGTACACATCCAAGGTAAAACAAGATAGTGTCAGTGTGAATTACATCTCTGGTGTGTGAGGAACAAAGGCAGCAAGGGGGTCAAGAACAGCTGTAACTTGAACAGGGAGGAGACGTTTTATTTCACCATAACGTAGAAATGTCTTCTAACCTTTTACCGAGCACTTTGCAAATGTTGTCATTGTTGTACAATTAGTCCTAATATCACTTCTCCTTAAGCACACACACAAACAGCTGCAGAAGAGCTCCTAGGTGTCGGGGCACTTTAAGCTCGGTTGCATGTGTAAGTGTCAGCACTGGAGAAGATCATTCCTCCGCATGCTAGCGTGGATAAACAGGGAAAATGGCTTCTTCATTATTGGATTCACTTTGCACAACAACTGTCCCCATAAGCCTTAATTTCCTTCAACAGCTTTATATTTGGCAGGAGTTCCTTCCAGCAGCATGTGAGTCGCTGTGCAGAGGTTTTATGGAGCCGTGCATCACTTTACGGCGTTCAATTATGACTCTGTCTCAGGTGCTTAACTCTCTGTATTTAGTGAATCCAATTTTGGCAGCTGGAGGTTTAGCATTAGCACGATACGCTAACAATTACAAATGTTGCTGTGAGCGGAAATGTATGCTGTTTACAAGGATATAGACATTGACATTAGTGTGACATTATAAAAATGACTGTTCCCTACATTTTCACACTCTTCTTCTGAACTTTTAGCTTGTGGCATACTTACATATAAACACCATACACATAATTTCAACAGCTTGAAGGCTAGCATTAGCATGTTACAAACACACTACTTGTTGACAAGGAAAAGTACTTAATTATAAGTAGAAGTACAATTAAAAGTGCTGAAATACTCTGTTACTGTTTGGCAATCAAAATATAACTTAAGTGAAAGCACAAAAGTATCAATAGAATACTTGGGTACACAAACTAAAAGTACTCACTGTGCAGAATAACCATTTTGCTTTAACATTCAATTGTTCTCTTTTCTCCAACAGAGAAAACCTAAATAAAGCAGAATAGGTCCTCTCTAAGATGTTACTTTCTCATTTCGCTCCACGGGAAAAAGAGTTTGTAATCCAAAATACATTCTACACTAACTTTTTTAATACAACATACAATATGTAATGTCCTTGTATGCATATTTTGGGATTGGTTGTTTCTTTTGCCACTCAAATGTACTTATTTGAATGATCAGTGAACCAGCTGTGATGCTGTACGTCTTCCTTTTATACCTAAATATCTTGAAAACAGTACTGAAACAACAGATGCTTAAAAGAGTGATTGTTCTATATTTATTTGGATTTTTCGAAGTATTTTCAATGGATCACTTCTGGATTGTTGTAATAACAGAAAATCTCTTCTTATGATTGAACCATTCTTGCCAGGTGTTCTACCTACTGTTTTTGTTCTTTAATAAAAAAACGTTATCCACCCCAGTCATGCGATCAACTCTAAATATAAAAATACTGGTTCAGATTATGAAAGTATGTTTTGACTCTGTTCCCTGAATAAGAGTCATTGCGGTGATGTTTAATAATATGAAAATGTTAATCATGACGAGCGCGTTGTGTGGGTGTTTAAATTTGATCTTGTTAAAACACTTCACCTCCGAAATTGAACCCGTTCTAATTCTGCAGTTCAGAAGAGGCATGTGAAAATGAATGTGTTTTATTAAATCCCTGGAAGGATACTTTATTAGAAATGAAAGCTTTTCATCTGACAGCAGTAACATTATCCCCGTCCTGAGGACCGTTAGTTTAGCATTAGCATGAAGTGAGGAGCATATCCACTCACTGTGACAATAATAGAATAAAATGTATTTTTAATGGGGATCTTTTATACACATAAAATATGACATGTTTTCACAGTAAGCTATTCATTGCATTAAACTGTTGTCTGATCAGACTGATTGTCTTTGTTAAACAACTTTCAGCAGGAATTCCTAATACTATTGAATACAAATATTGTTGGAGCTTTCGGTCTCATTCTTTTCAAATTTGAAAATATATATTCATGCAGCAGTTCAGGGATGCTCTTTCATGATTTTCTACCTTTCTCTGCAGTTAAACCACATATAACTTGCCCTCATTTCCATGTTTTTGAAATGCTTTTCCATCTTAATGGAGGAAGCGCCAAGCTTTTTACACTGTTATCATGAGGAGTGTGTTATTCAGAAGATAAAAGATAAATGATCAGAATCTGAGGAGAATCCTCTCAGTCTGTAGGCATCTGCATCTCCAGCACTGCTGGAATATTCATGTTACCTCTAATGCAGAGGCAGTTATTGTGTGCTCCTTGTATATTTTATGTTTTTGAGATAGCAGCGGTGTGTTCAGGAGTCGCTTTGAAGCTGCCGGTGTAATGGCAGCAGCCTCGGTCAGAGCTCTACCTGCAGAAATCCATTTGCATCGGACTGCATAGGATACCGTGCCAGGCAGAGATAACACTGCATCTTTTCACAGGCAGGCAGCCAGGTATTTCTCATCAGCAGTTCAAGGTGTTTCTCAGAGAGGAAAATTAGCTTCAGCAGGTCTGTGTTCACATTAGTGGGAGAACTTCTGATTATTGTTTGATTGCAATTAGGGTTATACGAGTGATTCATTTGCTAATGGATGATTAAGAGGTTGCATGGTCCAGCTGGAGAGGTTGAGTTCAAATTTGGGCAAACATTTTGTTTTAGCCCATTTCTTACTAGTATTTTATATATAAAGTCAGAGGCACTCTTGTAGAATAAGAAGATTGAGCCTCCAGCAAATGTATCGGTATGAAAAACAAGCTTCCAGCAAGAAACAGCACCATGAACTCTTCATTGAGGACAGTTTGGACATGCACTGTATTATACCTGCAAACATGTGTGGCATTGCTTCAGCCACACCTAAACAGAGGGTTTTATTTGGTATCACCTAGTGTCACCTGGTGTCTACCTTTCCTTTATTGAGCTGTTGATGGACAGTTCTTGCATTTTCACGAGTCTTCTGAGAGACAGGCAGGGTGGATTTGGCATTAATATTGCAGCCACAGGCGCACAGACAGAATGTAATATAACATGGGTCTGGTTTGCAGCCTGAGGCTACACATCCTGTAGGTGGAGAGCATGCTATCTCCTGTTTGCTGCTAGGTGGAGCCCGAGTATTCGTGGAGAGCGGCAATCCACATCCGAGTTTTTCCTCTCACCTTTCTCTGGTCTCCACACACACACTCACTCCCAGCCAGTGCGCACATTTGGTTCGTCAGAGGTGCAGGGAGCTCTGTGTTTGGACCCAAACAACTCAGATCTTCCCCCTGCGGAGCTTCTCTCTCCAGATTTCCTCTCCTGGATACTCTTTTTCTGTTAGCGAGAGAGGACAGGGCTGCTGGTATTTTGCGTTTTAGCTTCATGGGACGTGATGTAGCCCCCGCACCGAAGGACGGCTTGTGCCATAAAGGGATGTAAGGGACAGGCGCGTGGATAACACACGAGGAAGCTGCTGTCTCTCCGCGACATCACCGATAATCGGATTGTGGACCGAGGTTGTTTACCCCGGGATATTGAACGCATCTACTGGGGGGAACTGTTTGGATTCGTTGTTCTCTCCGAAACCCGTTTCATCAAGCCTTTCCTCACACCGCGCGTAAGGACGCTACCCACCGCCTGAGAGACAGTTTGGAGAGAAATGATCACTAACAATTTGAATGGAAGGACGTGAGCCAGCCCTGCTGTTCAGCAGTCCTCTCTAACCCCGCGGTAAGTGCGACTTCACTAAATGCACGTCTCCGTTTGTGCGCACATCCAGAATAATGTTCAAATTGAGCTCCGGGCGACAACAATGAATCCCTGCAGCAGATACTGTGGATGTGCTTGCTTTCCACTCTTTATTACTTTAACTGGCCATCGATGCGTTCAGGTGTAATCAGCGCAGATCAACGCACGACATATTGATAGCCAATATGAAAATGTAAATGTCCTGTTGGATTAATGAACCCTTTCTGAATGATTGATTATGATCTGATGTATGGGAAATGTTGAGCAGTTGTGTTACCCTCACATGGAGCTCCAAACAATGGGCTTTGCAAAGAAGTTGCATATTGGATGCATGCCTATGAATGAAGTTGAAGTCTTGCATTTAAATTGTGGACAGTTTACATTGAACATAGGCCTCCATCATGTGTGTGGACTGAAGCTCAGGACTGATGCATACATCAGAGGTGAACCAGTGCAGGCCTCTTCCTGTTGTTCAAAATGTGCAGGAGTGTGAGGATGGATGCAGTGGTGTGAGCATCTGCATTTGTCATGATGGTTTGACTATGTTGCTATAAAATATTGAAGTTATTATATATCCCCCTTTTCCAAAGTGTGACTGTTGGCTTTCTGAACGCTGCACAACACATATCACTATTTAATGTACACACACTGTATGAAAAGAGGGAATAGTGAATGAAGCCCTGCTGAGGGAGACATGCTGTCCTGTGTCTGAGAGAGGAGCAGGGCTGCAGTAGGCTTTGATGTGAGGACAGCACACTGTCTTTCAACATCTAAATCAAAGAGGGAAAGGTCGCACAGCCTCACTGAATCTGAGGAGAAGTTTCCTCAGCGCTACAACATCATGCCCTCTCTACTTAATATTTAGAACATGGTCCATTATATTTTCAATTTTCAAGAACTTTGTCATGGGTTTTTGACATGTGTTTGGCTTCTTTTGTGTAATGTATTTCCTCCTATTTCAGAATATCATAAACTATATTGATGGTTTTGACAATTAGATGTCCTGGAATGCAGTTTACCATTCGTCATATAATCTGCATCATCACACACACACCCACACCTACAAAAACACACACACACACACACAAAACAGAAAAAAGCACAAGTTGAAACACAATGGGACGTTTGATGCTTCCTGACTGAACGGTTATGTCAACATGCTCTTTGTTTCCAGTGTGTTCACATAAGTGCTGCTCCTGGTGGAATATAATCTGGGTTATATTTAATATAACAGCAGTTGAACTTGACATCTGGTGTGATGCCTGATAGGACGCGGCGCTGTTTGAAAATAGAATAATTGTTCCTTTGAAGCTGTTGTGTTGCAGTCCAGACAGTGAGCTGAACACGAGAGCATTAATTCAATCGCTTATCTCGGGTAAAGTAACACATTGAAATAGTGATAGAAATACAAATGAGCATGCTCGATCTACTGTTTTCGCCATGCCTTCTGATTCCAGTAAATGGTATGGTTTCTCTCATCACTTGACAATATATATATTTTTCATTCACTGAAAACAGATTGAAACCCTTGACATGAAACACTCATTGCAGGCCTTTTATAGGAAGGTTATCCAGCTCTTATTTTGTCTGCAAAGTGACTCATTCTGCAAGTACAACATGCTGTGTATCACATATTTCTTCCTGTTGATTTACCTTTACACCAATACAGTTTGTTGCCCTCATTGGGAAGCATGCTTCATCTTAATTTAGTTATTGGATGATCCCTCTCTCTGCGACAGCTAGTGCACTGATTTGCATTGGCAGTTCCATTTATTTGATTTGATATTTGCTTTTTTTGGATACGTTTGCAAGTCGGGATGAAATCCAATTTGTCGTTGCTGTATGAATGGAGGCTCCATTTCTTCATTAGGTTAGCTTTATGAGGGGTGCAGCTTCACGGCTCATTATGTTCAGGGAGGGTTTTTACTTTAGCTTCAGTTTGGATAACCTAACCCTATCCCACAAAGATGCACTCGCTCACACGTTTCTGTCTATTCTCCTCGTCTTGTGTGCTTTAATTGTAAAGTAGATGTGGTAAATTGGATGATTTATGCTTTGAGATGAAATGTCCCTTTTTATTCCCAAGGCCTATCAATTATAAAGAACCTGAATTTCTCTTTTAGTGAGACCTTCAGTGTCCCACTATGCACAATTATTAATCGACCCTGGGCTGAGTGAATGAAAAGCTTTTCATGTTTTCATCTCGCTGCTTTGTCTGTGTCGATCTGGCATACGTTGAATGAAGTGCTCAAGGTCATTCTGCATACTCTTTCAAATTTGACATTTGTATTTTGTCGCAGTGAATTTACAATCATCTCTTTTCTTTTTTGAGGCTGTGGGTTGGTTGTGACCATGGAAATGATGGGAAATTATTTCTGGACATGTATTTGTGAAGGTCAGAAAGATTCTGTAAAGTCACAGATTAGAAAAAGTTTTTAGGCAGATAGCAAAGTAAATGGTGTTCATGGATACGCATCACCTAGGGTCACTTCCTCCATCCACTTGAGTTGCATCAAGTGAAACAGCATGTATTCAGTAGACCTGAAACACTGATTAAACAATATCAAGACTTGACAACTCCCAACCTCTCAAATACTTCCTGAATATTTTTTGATTAATTTGGACCGTTGAAGAGACAAAACATTTTCCAATTTTGCCCAATTTCTTTCATTTTAAAGACCACATTTTTAATTGTCAAGAGAATATACAGAAGTTACAGCTACAGATCAGCCTTTACCGTGGACCAATAGAAACCTTGATAACTAGAGTATGCGCCCTCACGTTATTTAGACATTTCTTTTACTCTGTTGTGTCTTCCTGATGGTTATTTATTAACCACAATGAAGCAATGAACCACACACCACAGCATATGGAGCTAAGGTTTAGTCATTCATATATCCTTTACATGGGAAACTGTTGAATTCTCCCTGCACATCACGAGATTACACTTGTTTTTTGCTTTATTTATCATAAGCAGCGTTGCACGAGTTCCTTGTAAGTAGGGAATTAAGGAAGATATTCTAAATGATGGATTTTAAATCGGTTTTGCGGTTGAAGGATTGTTTATCCGAGCGGATGCTCACATGAATTACAGAAACATCTTCACAGATGAAGCTTCATGTTTTCATGGATATTTTTCCTCTTTGATTTTTAGATAAAAGGATGGTTATATCTCCAGTTTAACCCCATACATATCAGAAAGCTTGTATGCAATGCATATGCTATTTCTTCTGTTTTTAATACGTTAGTCCTGTGCCAAAAAAAGCTTTCTGCAAGCCACTTACTGTGTGTATTAACATTCCTGCAGGCCCTGTCTCACCTACAGCTTCAGAAGGGCCCTCTGGTTTTTCTAAGGTCCCTCAGAGCAGAGTTATCCTGCTGTTAGGAGGAGACAGGTCGCTCTGATGGGGCCCTTTCTCTGGCAGGAATGTCACATGAAGAAAATCCAAAAGCAGAGAAAGCACATGGCCGAGGAGAGGTCCTCAAGGTCTGCGCCCCTCGACACTTTAGCTGTCCGCTCTCATAAAGAGCTCCGCACAAAGGGTTTGACTCGAACTTTCACAACCCCCTGCAGGAAGTGGAGCTTACAGTGGAGACTTCAGATGGTGCATGATGGGAGGAACAGATGATACGTTTCTTGATTCTGTATGGCTCTGTGAGGAGTAAGCCCAATGTTTGGGAGCAATTTACGCATACAAATCAGAGAAAACAGAAGATAGCTGTTAGGGATGTCCCGATCACCTTTTTTTGCTCCTGATCCGATTCCGATCATTTGATTTTGACAATCTGCCTATACCGATTTTTCCCGATCCGATCTTTATGCAATGCGTTAAGAGAAAAAAAAGGTAACAGATAACGGCTGGTCATCCAACGCAATGAATTCAGCTATCTTGGCTGTTATTGTTTTGGCCTTTTCACTGATCTGGGGCAGTTTCTCTTTCCTTTTAAAAGTCTCTGAAAGTGTCGGTTGTTTCAGTGCGGTTACCCGAGTGGCCGCTGTGTACTCGTCGTGTTGTTGTTGTTTGTTTCTCAGGTGGCGTGTTAGATTGGTCGTGTTGAACGTAGCTCTGTTCTTTCCACCACGCGGAACCTCCGCCTTGCAAACATTGCATCTGGCTGTTACACTGCCTTCGCTTTCAATTTTATAATACTTCCAAACTCCTGACATTTTCTCTGTCCCGACTCCCGAGCCACCAGCTGGACGTAGCCTCTCGTTAGCTTACTGCTACTATTAGACAGCTTTGAGAGGAATAAGCAACCAGGTCTGAAAACACATACATGATGTTGTGTAATTTTAAACCAAAACTAAGGCCTCAGGATGACTTTCAGACATGAACATGGTCATTTTTGTTTTGTAACATTAAATAAAATAATACAAATATTTTATAAAATTTAAAAAAAATCCCGATCCCCGATTTTTTTTCTCCCGATTCCGATCTTTTGAAAATCACGTGATCGGCTCCGATCCCCGATCACGTGATCGGATCGGGACATCTCTAATAACTATCATATACAAAATATCATAAGTTGCTAAAGGCATAGCACATGTTGTTACATACTATTTAAATCAGTTCAGGTTCATGCAAAGCATTTTTGTTAAAAGCTATGTTCATCTAAACCCAGCAAAAAACTTGAGAATAAAAGTGTCTTTGGAGATCTTTATATATATTTGGTAAATCAAATCATATATTTTTCACGAGCACATATTTACGGACGTGATGATGGGATTATCAGATGCAAACAATATGGTGGCTGGATTCTACCCCAACAAGTGATTAGCATGATAAAGGAAGGGCGGGTGATGCACTTATGAACTTTACATCACTTAGATGTTATACTACTTCAGTGAGGGTGTGTTGATAGGGCGAGGTCATGGTCAATCCTGACAATAAATACTGGAACTAGAGGAAATGAAGGCAAGGACGCTTCTTTGTATTCAAGTAGAAGGTTGGTTAACCATATGTCAAGTGATGCTAGAATGCCATTTTGTACTTTTTGAATTCCACTTCACTTCATTGTGAATATGTATTTAATTGTATAAAGCGCTTCAAGGCGGTTTTCATCATCCAGCTCAAGTGTAGACGTGAACATGACCAGTGCAACATTTTCATGCTTCACACTGCAGCTTTTATTTCCTTAAAGCCACCCCTCCACCCTAATGTGACACATACTGTAGTTAAGTTGTCCCCAGGGGGGTCAAACACTTAGCAGACACATTTTAACACTCGACAAGTTCTGCAGGCAGAGAGAGACAAAGCTCGCACACCGAGGGGAGCGTAAAGCATTAAGTAGCTTGTCCAGATGTGTATTAATTGTATGAATGGAGACTGAGATATCATCCTTGTACTAAAGAGTGTTTGCCCTTCAATATGTGTGTCCAGTGAACTTGACATGTATCTGTATCCCAAAAGAAAGCAGTTTGTTGTATAATATTGTTAACCCTAGCCCCAATACAGCTAAAGTGGCCCATGGAATAATAATGCATAAGAGTAAAAAGGATTCTTTATAGGCTGGAGTGCAGATATGGACCCAAAAATGTCAACTTGGCATTTAAAGCAATCCAAGCCACTCTTACGACGCTGTTGCTGGTGTTTAAAGGAACCCAACAGCTATGAAACTGACACAGCCTGATACAGCCGCACTACATCAACCTCTTTACTACTCGGTAAAATCTCCTGTCTATGTGCATCTTACAGTCAAGTTTTTTTGCAACAATATCGATTGCTTTTCCCTTTGTTTGAGTGATTCTTTTTCCGCCTTGTGAACTTTGGACCAGTGAAGAGGATTCAAACAAAGATGCAATGCTTCTCCGAGGCCGAAGCTCTAAAAGAAGTTAATTTATGGCCTGTTTGGGAGGCAGGTTTGGGCTTGAATACATAATGAGGTAGTGCACCTGCAGCTGCATACAAATGAATGGAAATGACGGTTAGTATTTACGCCTCCCTAAACCATTGGGACCTACTGCTCTGACCACTAATAGGCCAGAGAAGAGGAATGAAGATAGGAATCTTGTTCACAGGCTGCTGTTTCTGCAAATATCAGCTGCAGAATTCATTTGGTTTTGTTAAAATTATACAACCTTTAAAATATGTGTGTTACTAATAACACTTTAGATTTAGTATTGGATAAAAGAATCCATGACAACATCGTTTTTTTCTGCCATACTTTCATCCTTCCACTTGAAAAGAGCTTGTGAAGTAACACAAAGTATGAATGCCTTCTAGAAATTACAATATCCTGCTTAACCTTTTAGATTAAAACACCAGTTCTTGATTCAGATGATAACATGTAGACGGTAGAAGGGGGGGATAGTTAAAGTATTTTCACACGGGTGGATGGCTCCATAATAAAGCACTATTTTTCTTAATAAGAGGAATGCATAGTTTTATCACGCACTAAACCAGGGTGCATTATTTAAGCCTGTAAAATTCTAATTCCATTTCTGACTTCAAAATGTATTGAGCATTTCAGCTTCTCCCTCTGAGCTTGTGACCAGATTGATTTTCCTAATCGATAGCATGTGATTGGATTTAGGAGTGTGTGAGTGGGGGGTGGATCTGGCAGGGACGACTGCTCGTTCTCCTCGGGAGGAGCCCCTCGTTGGTTCCCATCTGTATGAGCTCCTGCACAGTGCATTTGAAATCTTTACATTCTGCACACTTACTACCCTGCCTCACATCAGGTTGGTATAATGGCATCAGAAATGTGTACCCAGTGTCACATTTAAACTCCGCTGCCAGCCCTTTGTCACCTCCGGAGTGGAGATGACTGAATTGATGCTCCGCCCCAGTGGAGCAAAACCGTTTAAATGACAAAACATTTCTGTCTCACCTTGAACTTAATTGACTGCATGAGAGCTTGCGTTTGGAAAGTGCTGACAGAATGACTTCAGTTGTTGGAGCTATAGACGGAGCCTGTTCTGTTTTTATCCTGCTGTCGCACCATGCATCTGTTTCTATTATGCAGGATGCATAGTGGCGTCATAAAGCAGTGCATTATGGATGGTTCATGTGACATGTATTACTCCTAATGGGCTTACTGTCTGTATGCATTAGTATGTATCACGTTTCTGCAGGGAGGAGAAGTGGAAAATGGCTTCTTTGCATTCAAGGGCGTATTAAAATAAGTGGACCGTTATTCAGGCACATTTCTTGCAAAGGAAATATCTAAGTTTTCCACTTGAAAAATCAGTCGTTAACAAGCTACCTGATGACCCAGGTGTGCTGTCAGTCACTCAGCTGGAGGACTGGGTAGCATTTACCCTGTCACCGGAACCCCCCCCCCCACTATCCACTCGTATATTGGGGCTGTCTGTGATGCTGAGCCGCAATGGTGGCAACTGTAGGATTTCGTAGAGGGGAGCCACAAGACTGTAATCAGTCATTATGTCAGGAGCGAGCCCCGTGAGCCCCACTGCAGCTCATTCAGCCAAATAATAAGCAGCAGATAACGGAGCTGGAGCCCAACCCCCCTCTGCCCCCCCTCAGCATGGAGCTGGAAAACGGGGGGCCTCTTCCTCTTGTCTGCCCACGTATGGACGTCACCTTGGTTCAAGGGCTGCATCGAGATTTGCTATGTTCTGAAGGACTGAAATCTCCAGCTGTTGTTCGGAGACCCCCCTCCTCCGGTTAATGCCAAACACACCTTGAGGTGCTGACAGGGAGTGTGTGTTTATTTTGGCTAATGATTGCAAGCAGAAATATGCTTTAGAGTCAAAAGCTGTGTCAAGTAGCACTACAACGGAATGTTGATATGAATGTGTGTTTCACATTATGTTTTTTGAATACCTCAAATATCGTTTTTTTTAGATCATATTTTATAATAAAAATACGATTAAATGATACGTAGATCTACAGAATAGTTATTGTCAAGTATTTCCCATTGTAAAAAAGGCTGTTTTAGCTCAAATATGAATCTTAAGGATTGACAAAGGTGACATTTAAAGACATCAGCATGGACTTTGAGGATAGGATAAACATCTTTCATTATTGTTAGACATTTTATTGACACAAAAAGTAATAATGATATTTATATTACATTAACAAAGTCTGATAAATGTTGATAATATTAAAATAGTGTTGGATTTTTAACCAACACATGCTGTATAGCTGCAGATGGATTTCAAATGTTGTTTTACTGTGTGATATTGAATAAACCATCGCTCTCCCCCTTTAAGCCCCATTACTTTCTCCTCACTCTCATGGAGTTTTGTCATTCCATAACAAGGGTCACCGTCTCCCATTGTCTCGCTGCAGCCTCCCTCTGTGTCGCAGTATTGAGTAGTTCTGCTGGGTGAGCGGTGCCATATAAGATCCATACATCATGCTGCAGATAGACTGACAGACAGTGGGAGTGGAGACGTCAGACCCGCCCCTCTCTTACTGCTCTCCACAGTGCTTCTACTTTAACATCCTCCCTCTTCCTTCCCCAGTGCACTTGGCATGCTCATGATATAAATGTTTTTATGGTGAATGGTGCAGGGATAATTATGCGTCCAATACATGTTTTTTAAACCAGCTCCGAGGATGCTTTCATAGAGAGATATTTGTTCGACTGCCACATTATAATTGCTTCACTACTGTATGCATGCAAAAATTGACAGTTAGATTAATCTCATCAAAATGTTAAGCTTTTATGATCTTCTCATGGACCCCTTTTACTCTCTCATACATAATAAATGCAGCTAAAAGTCAGCCTCACTGAGCTTTAGCTTGGCACAGTAGCATGCTAGCCCCATATGAAGCTGCTGCATGCCACCAGACAATGAGCGCTCTAAGGTCAGCGAGGGTCCGCCCTTTATGGGATTCCTGCCCATAATGATTAATAGGGAAGGTGTATTTATTGCCTTGGAAGTCATCAGTGGAATGCTGCAGTTAAAGCAGTCATTTGTAATCCAATTTCATTACACCTGTGCTTACGTTTTCTCTTTCTTAAGGGATTGTTCTCTTTTTCTCCTATTCAGTTTTTGCTAATGACCAACCCATTATCGATTGGTATGAATGGACACAGAAAGATTGCTTTGTTCCAGCATTTCTTATCAGTCTATTCTCTCCCAAAGCAGTACAAATGACAGAATCCCACTACTACTGGCGGCTTCAGACCAAAAGTCCATTTAGTTTTGTTGTCACTTTGTGAAAGGTTAGGCTTCTGTAATCTTGTTTATGTTTTGGTCACGAGTAAGCCTCCCTAAGCCAGCTTTGTGTCCAACACAGCTGGAGAGGCCTTCACAATTTCAGCAGAGCAGAAATAATTGGTCCATTGGCTGGGAGGCAGCCATGACACACAGGTAATGTTTAATGTCTGTGTCTCAGCTCGGCGATAGCAAGATATTTATACTCTTTGTGTTGCCTTGGTGAACATGGATATACAATGGTATGGAGCACTTTTATAGAAGGCATTTTGGTTTGGTTTTTGTGCCAATTGTTTAAAGTGATAATTTCCCAATTGGGGTTAAATTGTGACCTCCTGGAATCTACCTTTTATATTTTCCCTTCGTTTGTTTTTTTCCTGCTGTGCATCATCTATCCCTGCAAAACAAATCATCCAGTAGTTAATAATAACCTTTCCTTCGTTACAATAACAGACCCTAGAGAAACCTTTTCCCCTCCATTTAGCCCTATTGACTCTGAGCACACTACCTCCATCTGATAGGACTTTTGGATTGGAAAGTCTGTCGTAGCCACTTTTAATTATACTGGCAGTAAAGGATGAAACTGAGCGGGGTTGAAGTGCTTTTTGTGCATCGATTTTCCTCCGGGTACATAGATGCACTGGAGAGAGGGAGAGACGATTGTAAACTCCTTGATCGCTGCACTGCAGGAAAACAAAGGGGGGGCTCCATGCAAAGGCCCTGCTTTCTTTTTAGTATAATGAGAGCATGTACATCAAACCAACCTCCTCATCTAATTAGGAAATTCCATTGAATAAGATAGCAACTCTGGAAAGAGGCCACACAGGCACTTTACCTTGATGGAGTTTTGATGGTTTCTGTGATCTGTTTGGACATCTGACAAACTTTGGCCACCCTTCGGTGTGTGTTTTTGTAACCTGGTCGACAAGGTGTGGTTGTAGACGGATCCTTTGAGCTCTCCCCTAGGGATTTCTGCCTACTCCAGGGATCTTAAGCCTTTATTTTGGCAGAATCTCACCTCACCTGGGTATCAGGAGAGTGACTGTCACCTTCACTGCCCTAAGGTCCCGGCAGGATTCCTGCAGACCATGAAAAGATGACAGCCTGGCTTGTGTCTGCTTGTTTTCAGAGGACGCTTCCCCCTATTTTCCTTGAGAACTTCCTCTGGCTGCGTGCTTTGCAAAGTCGCACCAGCAGATGCGACAATTCGTCATGCATAAGAAACCCCACTCCGGCTGCCATCTGTCCACTTGTGTCATTTACCATGCACCGCCAGTTTGTTGTGGTACCCATTACCCTTATACCATTTTGATGGCATGCAAAATATGCTGAACCCATCTCAAGACCTCCCAACCTCACTCTTTAAAAACTCATTCCCAACCTATGCGTGACCCAGGTAACAGAAACCAGAAAATATACGGACTGTCACCATATTTAGCCTCTGAGGCTTGTGGAAACGTTTGCCATTTAGTGGCCCGGTATACTGTTACCTCCACTGGATGGCTGGAATGAATTATTACGGCCAGTCAAACTGAAATATGACTTTCCCCGACATGATTCCTCGATGACCTAACCAATTCAACATGCCAAACCATATCAGATAAAAAACCTAGGAGGGATTGCTTTAACTACTTTAGAAATCATGCCATATTCAGGAGCCATGTTTACCTACAATAAGAAAACACAATGGAAATAGGCATGAAACAAATACAAGAACATCAATATTGGACTTTTTCTGTAAAATGCTTAGACAGCTTAATAATGTGGCTATGGTAAGAACAACTAGACCAATTCTAATTATTAAATGGCAATCCCATTATGTGACTGGATAGATTTATTTCTAATACTATGAACTGTAGTCGGACAAGAAATTGGAATTGCACATAAAACGTCTGATAATATATCCAATTACAATAGGGAAACTGGGGCATACGAACACTGAAACAATAAGGGAATAAGGTGTTTACCCAACCAAAGAACATCAATATTGTACTAGTCTGCAAAACACTCCTTTGTAGAAAGCAACATTATCGTGTTGCTGTAGTTACCCTAAATGTTGGAACAACACCTGCATTGTGAGCTCTGGATTCTCTAATATGGACATTGGGATGAATGTGTGCCAATGTCTCTGCTCTTGTTGTAGCTGCTTCAAAGATCCCACTCCATTAGTATGCAGCTCCTGTTTCAGCTGAACATCGAGCGCTGGTAACCACAGCACACTGCTGCTCACCAGTATGATTGTTTCTGGTTTCTTCTCCCACCCCCACCCCATCTTGTATTCCCTCTTTCATAGCCGCAGTCCCCTTTTCCACTTGCATTGCAGTTCCCAGTTCAGATTGACATTTCTGGTGACTTGGAGGTGGCATTGGAGGTGCTTTAAGAGTGAAGCATAAAGGTCATCCATACTTTGTTCTGTACAGCAGCAACAGGAGAAGAGAGGTGGACAATGTACTTGTAGAAAAAGCGTTGAAATACTCTATTAGAAATAAAAGACCTGTGAGATACAGGAATGAGATCCGGTATTGGGTGGAAATGTCAGATTATTTGACTAATGTGAATCTTGAAATATTTAAATTTCTTAATTTTCCAAATGCTTCTTCTTCCTGACATTGTGTGGCCTTGCATCAGCAATGCTAGTTTCTCCAACTATTCATTCACTTCAATCACATATGCTCCTTGCAGGTGACCTGATGGCAATCTCTCTCTGTGTTCAGGAGGAATTGAACACATTTTCACAGCCTATATTGCAACATTAAAGCAGCCACACGCCTTCACCTCAGCCACTAACATGAAATAATGTAGTGCAGGCTCACAGTGATGGAAAGATGCCTATCATTCTTTTGCAGAGCTTTTACTCCCCTCTGGGCGACGTGTTTAATATGACTCCACAAATGTGATTTAGTGGGCAGATAGCCTCGGGATTCAGAGGTCGCTGCCTCAGAGAGGCCTCCTGTGTGTAGTATGTGGCACCGACGTAAGTAGGTTAGGTTATCTTTATTGCGAAAGAATCCTAACAGAAAAGCTACAACCACCAAGGGCAGAACACATTTACATTTTTCCAGATTATTTCACAATGTCCAGCAGTTTCTTCCATCCTTATTTCCTGAAAGCATTCTATTTCCGAACATCAAATTCACGTTACATGTTTTCCTTCTTCTCTCATCCCTGCCCTTTCTATATTCATCCTCCATTCAATTACTTTTCTGTTTCAGCAGAGGCTCGGTCTATACTATATTGCTCTGCGATGCGTGGTGCTACCCCACAGATTTATGTCGGAGCTGAAGGATGGCTGTCCAATTTTCTGCATGGATAGCAGAGCCGGTGTCATTGTGTGTGTTTTAGAGCTCTTGTCAGATGTGCGTTAAGGACATATGGAGCGCACAGCCATGTAATTCGTCCAGACAGTGGCCATTTCTGTCACATCCTGCCATTAGCTTGTGTATCGCAGTGATTTGCGGTGTGTGTCTTTCTCTGTGTGTCTGTGTGTGTGTGTGTAAATATATTCTTGCGGCTATATTTGAAACTATTATTTAGTAACTGTGGGAATGAGCATCTTTCTTTCTTGTAAAAGGAGAATCAGAATCATTAGCCATTGGTCTTTTTTCTTTATTTTATAAAAGGGACAAATGTTCTTTCTCCTTCTTTAATAGTTCTTAAATAGCAGACTTTGTCATTGTAGGGTTGACAGGCCGCATTGGTTTCCTTTCAAATCCAATGGGATTTCTCCATTGGATTTAGGATTATTGCAGAAGACAATCTCTGTGGCAAACAAATGTTTATGGTAATTACACGTTTTGTGCAGCGGGATCATCTCCCCATATGAACACCACTTTATATTTATTTTAAGTAAAAAGCTAACATTGGGCTATAAAGAAACTACTGCATGGTCACATAACTTCGCGTCACTGCGGCTAAGCTAAAGGTGGCTAATGTTGGGTTTAATGACATTTAATAGTGTCATTTAGACCCTTAGCGTCTAAAGTGTGGGATATTTATTTATTTTACAAAATGTTATTCGCCTAATAAGCCCTATACCTCCATTAAACCAAATGTTTAGCCTCTATATCCAAGTTGTGTTTCAGAAGTAAAATCTGCAGACAACCTCAATCTGTCACAGCAGTAGACATCTGTGCAGCATGGGGTCACAGCCCAATACTGTGCTGATGCAGTTATAGTTGTGTCTTTCTTTGTAGTCACACTGAAAGGTTGACGTGCCCCCAGCTGACTGCCCCCTCCTCACAGGGGTCCTGCGATATCTCGCTTGTCTCCTTCCAGGCCTGAATGGGCACATTGTGCTGCTTGCTGCAGACCACTGGGTCCTCCACACACACCTGTCAGGCCATGTCCTTGGCGCCTTGGGTGCTGAGACACTCCAGAGCCCCCCGCTTCACACATGGTTATTGAACCCTGCACACACACACACCTAAAAGCAGCCGTATATGAAGAAATAAACACATGTGGTTACGCTGTTAAGACACGGAGACATACACAATTGAATTTCACATAAACACATGCATACACATACTCTTTCACACACTTTATTGGAAAAACACCTCTCTTTCCCCATGCCAAGGTTTGATTCAGTGTGCAGGTCGGCCTTAGAACTCAGAGGGTCAAGTTCCATATTTGTCAGGGTGGGGGGGCACAGGCCGGCACATGGAAACAGGATTGAGAAGTAAACTAGCGAAACTCGATCCACTGCCTCAATCAGCTGCACATTTTCTGTTTGAGAGTCGAGAGGGGAACCTATGTGTGTTTTACATTAGAGCTGAAATCATAACCAACAACTTATTGTAATCAATTCATAATCTTTAAGCCAAAACAGTTGCATGATTAAACTATTTAGTAGAAAATAAATGGCAAACATGTCAGTTAATAAATCATTGTATTTGCTTTTTTAGAAAACCTTGTTGGAGATTTAACGTGAACATTAGCTTTTAGTTAGTACTTTTGGGTTTATAATCATTACTCATTAATATAAGATATTTGAGTCAAGTTATTGGTATCATTTTTCTTTATTTAAATCAAATCAATCCCATACAACTGTTTCTTGATATTGATTGATTTATATTTTATTTAAGGCAGATGCTATTTGCATCCGGGTACCCGTAGCTAACAATGCTATTTACACCCGGGTGTCCGTAGCTAACAATGCTATTTACACCCTGGTGTCCCAACCCAGTCTCATGGCATTTCGTGTTCACCAACACGATTTCCCCCTTTTTTTCGTGTTGCACAGCACGATTTTAAAAGCAATGTATTTCTACTGGTAATGTGCAGCACGTCTTTTTCTCTTGTCGGGTCGTGGAAGACCGGAAGCTGTGTGGTTCATAAAAACATGTTCTTACTCAATATCAAGCCACAATTATTGCTTTTATTTTAAATCGTATAATTTCGGACTTTTGTTGCCGTCTGTGAGGAAAATAAATGGGGCTCAGAGCCTCAGGATACTGAAATCTGTATTTTTAAATCTTTTTTTCCTTCTAATTTGTTATTCTTTTCAAAATAACACACTGTTATTTACTCACCAATAACACACAATTATCCTTGCTTTTATTTATTGGTTTAATTCCATAATTTCGGGCTTTTTTGGCGTCCGTCAGGAACTGAATTTCAAAATAAAATCCCCAGCTATCGTTTAGGACTACAGTCCCCGTGATTAATCTTCAAACTCTGGGATTGGATGTTCGAGTGGCAGTGCGCCAAGGTTACGCCGAGCGTCAAACAGCTGTTTGAAATGGAACGAAACCATGCCAGACTATCCAAAACTGGAATCGAACGCCCCCCCAGAACTACACATGCTGGTGTTTCGCAAACTGTTCTATGGGACGTCACTCGTGTGGCTCCCCACAATTAGAAGTTGCCAGTATTAAACACATTGGTGTTATCAAATGTAAAACATATAATTAATAAATGGGTGAAAATCGCTTGTGTCCATAATGCGCAGCATTAATATATACTCGCATGACAGCTCATTGTTACTTTGTAATTCTACTCCACTACAATTCAGAGGTTAACCTGGTATTTTTACTCCACTGCACTTATTTGAGTTACTTTGCAGATTCTGATTAATGATGTGAAATATAAACAACCCTTAAATCAGACTTTAGTTACACCTGAGTAAAATTCAGGGAAGGTGATTGTCAAGTGCCAACAATCAGGAGAGATATTTGATAGTTGGTGCTTGAGAAGACTAAACATTTATCTGCAATTGACATGAATGGAAACGAGTAATAAAGTATATTCATTACACGTTATTCTCTACTAATAGTTCATTAAAGACTGTATATAATGGCTATTTTGCACATTCCTTTCAAGATTTCAAGATTTTCAAAGGTTTTTTGACATATCATATACACAACTACGGTGTAGTTATGCAATGAATGAAAAACTTTGGTCACAGGTTCCTCAACAGTGCATTACAAGACATCTATCAATATGTGTGTACCTCCACCATTAAACTCTCATATTCTGCACATTTCTTATTCTATCTATATAAGAGTATAATCCATGTATAATATCAATTAAAATAAGTGCTTCAACATAGTTAACATTGCAGGAAAGCAATATATTAGACGTTAAGTACTTTGTCAGGCTTAATATTTATCTGTAGATAGATACCCCCAGAGTTTTTTTCTTATTTAAAAGAAGACCTTAACCTGTTATTTAATGTTTAAATAAAGGTTAATTCGTTGATCTGTTTTGCACCTCCTCCTATTCATATCTTTGTACATCCTGCCCTAAATTGTTTTATTGTAGAGATCACTTACAGTATCGTCTTGATTTTTTATATTCTATATTTCTATCACAGACCTTCTACTTTCCCCTTATGAAAGTATGTACTCTTAATATTTTTTTAATCAAATATAACACATAAAAACAATAATTCAATAACGTGCTTTAACCACTAGGCGGTGCACACAAGGTACACACATCCATAATAACTTTGTATTATTAGTGTAGGACACTTAGGTATGTACAACATCTGACGATGTGTAGTTTTATTCATGCTTTCACATAATTTTACAGCATATTGCTATACTATTTCAGACTCAGTATTTACATTCTTACAAGTCCTTTTATATCAGCTGTGCACCGTTATGGTGTAAATATAACCCATCTATGAATTAGATCAAATGTAAAAGTCAGCCGAATTAGTGTTGATACTGCAAAGAAGATGTTGTTTAATTGTTGATATATTTATGATCTACGTCAGGCAGTGTGCGAAATACGGGGGGGTCTGGGGGAGCTCGACCCCCCCGATTAACACCTGAGCTCCCCTGAAAGCCTCAACAGCAAAATTTAGGGGGGGTCTGAAATTATAATATGTATTTGTCACTTGCAATGGTCACTAAAATGTTTTTAAGCTTACTATGTCCAGTATTTTCATAATTCAAAACATTTATTCACAAATATCTTCTATTTTGGCTGTCAAAAGCAGAGCCAGCCGCCGTGACGCGGGTACGCTGCGTGACGCGGACACAAATTATGCAAATTAGCCACGCGCGGCAAAGAGGAGAGAAAGACGTTACATTAGAGAGCCTGGAGAGCAGGAAGACTTGACTTTGTTTGGCGAACAAGAAGTGCACCTTCTGGCTAAATCACTCGGAGAACCAGCCGGGGAGGCCGTGGAGCAGTTTAGAGACTGGACATTGCAGGGCACTCCACCGGGCAAAACACTGGAACGGCTATGCATAGCAAGTCGCACTTACCTCCCCACGTCTGCTGAGTGCGAAAGAGGCTTTTCCGCGGTGAATAACACCGACAACCAGAGCCGCAACAGGTTGCGCGAGGAGAGCCTGTCTTCGCTTCTGTTTGTGGACCTAAACGGACCCCCTTTGAACAAATTCGACCCAGTGCCGTTCGTGAAAAGCTGGATTAAAGCAGGACATCGTCTCTCTTCTTCTTGGAAACCAGGACGGCAACGAGAAGAAGTTGAGCCAAGGCATCTTTGGTCTATTCTCACTTAAGGTAAAACACTATTTTTTCGATCTTTGCTGTGCATAAAATGAGCGTGTGCGTATGTCCTGTGTGGATTCCGGGGTTAAGAATAGCATAATTAGCCTTGGCGTTCAAGTTAGTGTGTGTGTGTGTGTGTGTGTGTGCGCGCGTGTGCGTGTGTGTGTTTGGGGGTGTGTGCAGGCCCGCACCTCCCTACACGCAGACCACGCAGACTGTGTGTGGGTGGGTGTGTGTGTGTGTGTGTGTGTGTGTGTGTGTGTGTGTGTGTGTGTGTGTGTGTGTGTGTGTGTGTGACACACCAGCTCTGCTCCCATTTCCTCGCATAGAATCGAAAACAGATGGCTCTTTAATGGTCGCGTATCCATTCATATGAACGTTAGAATATATAATTATTATTATTATTATTTGACAGCGCCCGGTTGAGAAACGCTGCTACTACTGATTGTCTTGGATTTCATCCATGAAATATTGCATAGGCCTACTGCATATTGAGAAATCTTCGACCGGTATATTGCGCAATAAACGGGAGATGGGGACCCCCCCGATTATTGACGGGTATTTCGCACACTGACGTCAGGTATTCAGTTTCGGCAGCATTTCTTCAGTTTTTCCAAAGGTCTTCTCATCAGGGCTCTATAAATAAAGAACTACGGCAGATCTGTAATATGTAATGCCGCCGAACCGTGTATTACAATGCCGTTATGTGATGACTTTCAAAGAGAAAAGCAAGAGCACTCGGAATTAAGTATTATTTTATTCTTTTAAAATGTTTTCCGGATTTCATATAATATAAACATCAAATCCCAGCATGCATTGCGGCTAAAACATCCAATCAGCGAGCTTAAACCATAGCTGAGGATCTTGGGTAATCGCTCGAAATGCCTACGTCTGTTTCCGGTTATTTTTATTTTGAAATTCAGTTCCTGACCGCCAAAAAAGCCAGAGATTATGGAATTAAACCAAAGCAAGGATAATTGTGTGTTATTGGTGAGTACATAACAGTGTGTTATTTTGAAAAGAATAACAAATTAGAAGGAAAAAAAGATTTTAAAAATACAGATTTCAGTATCCTGAGGCTCTGAGCCCCATTTATTTTCCTCACAGACAGCAACAAAAGTCCGAAATTATACGATTTAAAATAAAAGCAATAATTGTGGCTTGATATTGAGTAAGAACACAGTATGAACCACACAGCTTCCGGTCTTCCAAGACGTGATTGGAGAAAAACACGTGCTACAGGCACGAAACACATTACCAGTAGAAATACATTGCTTTTAAAATCGTGCTGTGCAACACGAAAAAAGGGAAAAATCGTATTGGTGAACTCGAATCAATAGATTAAAAATCGTGTTGGTGAACACGAAATGCCATGAGACTGGGTTGGGTGTCCATCCATCCATCCATCCATCTTCTTCCGCTTATCCGTGGTCGGGTCGCGGGGGTAGCAGTTCCAGCAGAGAGCCCCAAACTTCCTTTTCCCTGGCGACATCAACCAGCTCTGACTGGGAGATCCCAAGGCGCTCCCAGGCCAGCGAAGAGATATAATCCCTCCACCTGGTCCTAGGTCTACCCCTTGGTCTCTTCCCAGCTGGACGTGCCTGGAACACCTCCCTAGGGAGGCGCCCAGGTGGCATCCTAACTAGGTGCCCGAACCACCTCAACTGGCTCCTTTCGACGCGAAGGAGGAGCGGCTCAACTCCGAGTCCCTCCCGGATGACCGAACTTCTCACCTTATCCCTAAGGGAGACACCAGCCACCCTGCGGAGAAAACCCATCTCGGCCGCTTGTATCCGCGATCTCGTTCTTTCGGTCATGACCCATCCTTCATGACCATAGGTGAGGGTAGGAACGAAAATGGCCCGGTAGACAGAGAGCTTTGCCTTCTGGCTCAGCTCCCTTTTCGTCACAACGGTGCGGTAAAGCGACTGCAGTACCGCTCCCGCTGCTCCGATTCTCCGGCCCATCTCACGCTCCATTGTTCCCTCACTCGAGAACAAAACCCCGAGATACTTGAACTCCTTCACTTGGGTGTCCATAGCAATGCTATTTACACCCTGGTGTCCATAGCTAATGCTATGGACATAGCTAATGCTAATGCTATGGACACCCGGGTGCCCGTAGCTAACAATGCTATTTACACCCTGGTGTCTGTAGCTAACAATGCTATTTACATCCGGGTGTCCAGAGCTAACAATGTTATTTACACTCTGGTGTCTGTAGCTAACAATGCTATATACACCCTGGTGTCCATAGCTAACAATGCTATTTACACCCGGGTGCCCGTAGCTAACAATGCTGTTTACACCCGGGTGTCTGTAGCTAACAATGCTATTTACACCCGGGTGTCTGTAGCTAACAATGCTATTTATACCCGGGTGTCCATAGCTAACAATGCTATTTACACCCTGGTGTCCATAGCTAACAATGCTATTTACACCCGGGTGCCCTTAGCTAACAATGCTATTTACACCCTGGTGTCTGTAGCTAACAATGTTATTTACATCCTGGTGTCTGTAGCTAACAATGCTATTTACACCCGGGTGCCCGTAGCTAACATTGCTTTTTACACCCTGGTGTCTGTAGCTAACAATGCTATTTACACCCGGGTGTCCATAGCTAACAATGTTATGTACACCCTGGTGTCTGTAGCTAGCAATGCTATACACCCTTGTGTCCATAGCTAACAATGCTATTTACACCCTGGTGTCCGTAGGTAACAATGCTATTTGCACCCAGGCTACACACTATACTGTTTTGGATGTATAGGTATTTATGGAAATGTTTCTTGATGACTTCATTGCCTTGTGCTGCTGGGTCAAATTGTAGTTCACCTATGGTGGATGTATAAAGACCAGATAAAGACACATCTTATCTTAGGCACTCTAGCTATTTACACCCGGGTGTTGTACTCTATGCATCTCTTCTTGCTCTTTCTGCGATTGCTTGGTTAGGTTACCTGAACATCAGGGACAAAACACACAGTCTGTGCTATATTGTGAACATGGCTGTAAGGTATGTCCCACAGACCCTCCCTGATGAAAAGGGGCTAATTAATCTGCCCAACACTCGGAAAGAAGTTATGAGACGTGATGAATTTTAGTATGTTTATTTACAAAATACCACAACAGTAAACAGTGACTAACAAAGCAATGATATAATTGTGCCCCGATCAGTCTATTTCATATGTAGACCCTGAGGCTCTTCATGTGGTCCAGATGCAGAAATATCATTGAATCAATACAAACATAATACATTTATTAATCCTGTTTTGATATATATGCTTTCAAGTCTTCCTCTCTCTGAGCACGTCTCTATGGCCTTGGCCGGTTACTCTCCGTGGAACCAATGTACCTCTGCGTGTGGTGTTAGCATCACAGGACAATGCTAAATGGCTCATTCTGAATGCACACAGCGTTCACCCTCGTGAAGGACCTATGGTGTCAAGTCCCACTACTGTCATACCATTTTCCTCTCTATTGACTTTTATGTTGTGCTACAAGGTTGGTCATGGTGGTGGGGAATATGTATGTGTTGCAGATAAAGACAAGGCAGTTTATCATAATGATATTCCCCTGCAGGTAAACAGCAGAGGGGAACATTTCCACAAGAGCGTTTGACAGCTTGTTTTTGACGACACATTTCATGCATTTAGTATTATGGTCTGTAGACGTAAAGCTTTTTTTAAATGTGACTGTGAGCCGGGATATCCAGGTGAGATCATGTGAAATCTGGTCCTGGCTTTAGAAGCAATCTTGAAGAAAACATGATATTTGCATAAATATTCAAACACATGAGCTTGCATACACCAACCAATGAACAATTGCCACCCTAGCTGAATGCATTATACTGGAGACCATGTGTGTGTTCAGCACTTCTCTCTTTTATGTTTCCACAGACAAATGGACAAAAACATGAATACACATGCGTTAGCTACATCATTTTCCAATTAAGGCCAACTAGAGCCCTTGTATCGGGTAGTCTTAGGGGTAAGAGCTGCATTGTTTGGTGTCTCTTATCAACACTTCTCATTTGTATGCCGAAACAGAGTAAGAGAGAGAAATGGGGACTCTGGGAAAACATGGAAATATGATAGATGGAAATAAATATAAGGAAAATATCTACGGGAGTGTGCGCTGAGAAAATGAAGAGTCTACTGACACTAAAGAATGAGGAAGTAATATGTAAGAATGCATTGTCCTGCTGCAGGTGCCAGCAGCCCCAGTCTATTGCTATCTGCTTCCCTGAATTTAATGTGACCCTGGGGGGTGAGGATGCTGCCCATGCATTATAAATGCTGCCCATTGACTTTCATTGGAAAGCCTCCCCTTCCCTCTCAATGAACTGACTGGCTTTGATTACTTAACTGATAATAGCAGCGCAAAGTAATTGTTACATTTACATGAACAGAGGTCTTGTTTGTATTCACACTTTGATGCAGTGCAACACAGTTGTTGGAAACATACCAAACATGTAAGAAGTTGTATCTTATTTTCGCAATGTTATCTCATGATTCCTTTTAATAGTATTGCAGATTTGCTGTAAGCTAGCTAACATACAATTATGAAACAGTCTAACTCTGAAGCTGCAGCGCCATTCTCCGAATGGAAGTGTTTTGGGTTGTTGTAGCGCATTGGCCCCCGTCACCATAGTGATGAGTTGTTCACTGTGGATTTGTTTAATAAATTCATATTTCTCCTCACAGTGTGTAATAGTACATTTGCTGAAAGTTATGGTTTGTTATACTAGAAGTGCAGTTTACCCGAGGGTGCAAAGACAGCCTTTATTCAGCCTGCTATTTCTCGCTGAGAGCAGCTCATTGGAGTAATCTGTGAAATAAGTAGTGGAATAACAGTACTCAGGAGTATGTAGGTTACTGATTCAAGGGCCCCTCCTCTTGTAAAGATTCCTCCATTTCAATAAGTTTTCTGCTCATTAGCCATATCTGCTGTGCCTTTAGCCTCTGCACATACAGGCCTGCTGTCAGTTACAGTGTCACCATCGACGGGTCATTTAGTTTAAAGCCCTGCTCTGCCGATTACAGCTTTTGTTGTGAGCGGCCGTGACTACTGTAACGCGGGTGTTTGGGTCAGCGCTGGGCACAATAGCTTAGTTACTCTCGCTGACTTCCTCACTATTGCCTCTCTCTCTCTTTCTCAGCACATTTTCCACTTGGCTGATCAAATAAGCCACTCTTTGATGAGCTTTCGGCGGGCCGCGGTACTGTGCCTCAGTAAATGCTTTTACGGAGACACACCAGGCTGTCGGCTCGGATCAGTCATACAGTGGCTGCATGCATGCACCTCGCTCCTGTTTGGTCTTTTGTCTCCTCGTACCCGATTTTTGGACACACAATGATAAGCTGGTGCTAGAGCTGCTAATGTATTTCATGAATGCCGACAACTTTTTAGTCTTGAGGCAGGAAAACTATTATCACTCCTGCCCTGTTTCTCTTCACCTGGTCAAATTCAGGCTCCTGTACTTTCCATCATGATTAGCTTGAAACAACATGAAGTCAGAAGTTAGATAACCAGCAGCTGCAGAGAAGCAGATGGTAAGTGCAGACAATTAAATAAACTGCAAATAGATGGGGTGGGCATCCTGTGTAGAGCTGCACAATATGAGATGCGATGACATTGAATATTGCGATAACAATATCATTCTGCTACTTCTAATACATTTAAGTTGCTCCCGATGGCATGGCCAACGGTGTGTGAATGTTAGCAGATTTGAAGAAGCACTCAGAAGCCAAGATTATTTGGTCATAGTGTCGAGACGATTTATTTGACTCTTTTTGCACATTTTTAAAGCATGGCACAGTGCTACTAAAATATGTTAACGGGCAACCCTGATAGGTTAGAGTACAATCATATTTGTCCAATATCTAGTTAATTTGCATAGTATACACAGCACTACTGATTATTCTTTTTAATTTTGGCTTATTATTCATGACCCTAACCTGCTCTGTGGACGCCTCAATTACTCTGCTGCTCATCGCTGTTATGATCGCTGTTGAGATTTAATTATAAACATTTGAAGATAGTTTGCATCACAATAATGAAAGAGAGAGAGGTGGCATGTTTTTCAGCAAAGGTGGTGTGGAAGAAACGTGCTATTTTATTTCCACTCAATACAATTGAAATGTTCCTGCGTTTATGTAGCTCATTAAATCAGCCGTAATTAAAGTGAACCTGTGCACAGTGGCATCAGAGCAGTAGCAAAGGTTTGTATTGAATATGAGGAGGAAGAGAGAAAGTGGCACATGAAAAAGAAAGTGAGCGTGGGACAACGAGGCACGTTAAAGGTGACGAGGGGGGGCAGTCATCAAAATGCTAATGTTGCATGGGATATTTACTGCAGAGTGTTAATGCAGTTTAAAACGGTCTCCTTGTCCTGCAGCCCCTGTTGGGCTCTAATAAATCAGCCATTAAAAGCTGATGTGACCTGAATAGCTCTTCATACAGCCGCTCTGTCGCCCACTGCGAGGCAGACAACAGCTGAAACATTTATGAGAAGATGCCACTTAATGCTGGAAGACCCAGAACAAACTAAAATATGGTGTTTGTGTGAAGTGCCACTGCCACTTTGATTACTAAGACCTCTGGCATTGATAAGTCATCTATCTTGTAGTTCTTCAGAGTTGATTTATGTCGTGGTTGTACACAGGCCCATTAAAGATGACTCTAAGTCATGATCGCAGACATTAGAAGTTCTTCCTGCCAGATTGATTTCCTTATTTATGGACACTTTTTTTTTGTAGGGATTTGTTTTGCCTCAAAGCTAACATATCTTATCCTGAACATTTTTACTAATATTTTCAAATGTCATATGAATCATGATATTCGAAGGGATGATGTTTGCATCCTTCTTTATAACAAATCAATTGAATGTAGGAGAAACAGATTGATTTGTGTCACGGTTATGCACAAGCCTTGTTCAGTAATTATGTCAACAAGGAAGTTAACTTTAAGTCAGACATTCAAAGTACTTCCTGCTGAACTGTCCGGCATTTGACTTGCAATCAATATGTCAGCTGCACTAGTTTCTTTTTGTCTTAAAGAGGCCCTATTGTGCTTTTGGGTGGTATCCCATTTCCTGTAGTGTGTTCTATTGGTTTGTGTGCATGTAGATGGTCTGCTAAGGGTACAATCCCAAAGCTCAATTCAGACAGGGTTTCTCCCAGTCTCCCCCGCACACTCCCTGGAGGAGACTTCCTGTTTTAAAATAAACCTTTGAATTTAAATTGTCATATGGACAGACATATTTCTTGCAACATTCTACCCATTTGTATCACACATGAATAAAAATGAGTCTGCAGCATCGTAACATTTAATTTATTCATGAGATTTCATCGCATATGTTTCCTTTAATATCTATTACACCTCTTACGTTGTGACAATGTGATCATCATGTTTTACTGAAACAAACCTTCTTCCTCTCTGTTTCCTTCAGGATCGAGCATGCTTTGACTATCTGGAATGTGATATTGTGCGGAGAACACTCAAGAAGCAACAAGGTATGTCACTTCTTTTTAATGAACATCTCTGAGGACATGCCCCCCCCGTCGACGCAGAGCAGTAATGAAGGGCATTCATGTGGTCCAATCATGCGGCTTCTTCGTTGTGTGCTATGGGATGTTTATGAAAATGATTCATGAGAGGTACTCCTTTCAGTATGCAAATCTGTGGGACATCACTCTGAGCCTTTTGATTTCTGCCGCCAGCGATGAGGAGGGTTTTTGGTCGGTAACCATACGTATCCGTGTTTGGATTTCATTCCCTGATGCAAATGATGTTTTCAGTGTAATCATGCAAAAGCACAGCTGGCTTCCATTCCTCTAAACCTCGAGTCTCTTGCTTTGTGCGCACACACACACACACACACACACACACACACACACACACACACACACACACACACACACACACACACACACACACCTCATAACCACAGCAGTGGCGGTTCTACGGGGTGGCACGGGGTGGCAGCTGCCACCTCAGAAAAATGCCTTGCCACCCCAGCTGCCACAGCAGTTGGCAGCTTTGTTTTGAAAGAAAAGTTGTGGCTCATCGGACATTTATGAGAGAACATCTCTAATGTCCGAGTGCAAGTGAATGCAGCACAAGACGCGAGCATTGTAACCCCTCCCCCGGCCATGGCGCGAGCCTGGAAATATGATTGGCTCCTGACTATTCCCTGTGTTTGTTATATATCTGTTGTAAATTATTGTCTTTTATTGTGATTATAAGTGTTTTTTATTGCATGTACAGCACTTTGGCTCGACCAAAAATCGCTTTTAAATGTGCTATATAAATAAAGCTTGATTTGATTTGATTTGATTTGATTGGCGGCGATTTCATTTGAACGGAGGGACAGCGCAAAACGAGAAGCATTTCGGATCCAAGTAGACGGAAGGAATGAGGTATTTGCGGTCTACAATGACAGAGAAGAGCCTGTCAAGTTTGACTGCAAGGCAAGGCAAGGCAAGTTTATTTATATAGCACTTTTCTGTACGCGACAATTCAAAGTGCTTTAAAAAACAAATTAAAATACTTTTTAGGAATACATACAGTAAAAACACATATATAATGGCATTTTACAACAGACATTACAAAGCAAAGATAATAAAAATAAACACCACAGGTATACAATACATGTTTAAAAGTCATACTGTAGTGCGAATATTAGCAGCTCAATTAAAAGCAGCCAAAGAGATTTGTTTTTAGTCTCGATTTAAAAATAGTAAGCGTTTCTGCGGATGTGCATGATTTGGGTAGTTTGTTCCAGAGTGTCGGGGCATAATAGCTAAATGCTGCCTCTCCATGTTTTGTTTTTACTCTCGGAAACGATAGCAGACCCGTCCCAGATGACCTGAGGCACCTTGATGGCTCGTAATTATGTAGGAGTTCAACAATATACTTTGGTCCTAAACCATGTAATGATTTAAAAACTAGCAATAGTACTTTAAAATCAATTATTTGGCCGACTGGAAGCGACCACATATGAATATGAATCAGCTGCAGCTTTCTAATGGATTTTTTTGTCAGCCCTGTGAATACACTATTGCAGTAGTCAAGTCTACTGAAAATAAAAGCATGGACAAGTTTTTCTAAGTCCTGTTGTGACATTAGTTTTTTAATCCTCGATATATTCTTCAGGCTGTACACAGCATTGAATCAAAACGCACCATAGCTTTAAATCTTAATAAGTTTGTGAGGCGTTTTGCTGAGCAAGATAGTAATCGCCGCATTCAGCTGTTATAGGCATGCCAACTTGATGCTCTGCTCACAGATGAGTCGAAGAGCATAAAAAACTGTTAAGATGATGACCTTACGTGGGTAAATATATTTTTTTCTTTGAGGGGGTCTGTCCCCAAAAAACAGTTTTAAGTCCTGAGAAAGTCAAATAAGACGGTGTGTAAAACTTCACTGCCCAGCCAAAAACAAGTAACCACTTTGATTTAACTAGGCCAGTAGGTAAGGACTTTCCACTGGATAATAACTTACTGCAGCGATGTATATGTTTTAGCTGAATACACGTTTTCTAACCCTAACTGATGCACTTCTTTAATGTTTGTTCTTTCTGATGTAAAGTCAAGGTTGTAACTGTTTGCAATGAAGTCGTGGGGCGCTGAACTGTTCCTTTGAATCTTTTGATTTATGATAGTAATTACTTGTCTTTCAAATTTGAAGGAGGGTGAGCAAGCATCTTGAGGAACATTCATCATTATCTCCTCCAACAAATATAGTTTATTTAATAATAACACTGAATATGTGAATCATAACAGTGATTGGCAGCTGATAGGAATAATATGATTGTTAATAGTATCATATTAATTTAGACAAACATCGACGAGGCAGTTAATTAATGTACTTATTGCAGCAGTCTGCATATATTTGGTTCCCCTGCTGGTCTAAGAGTGAGACAAACTCATTCAGTTATTGTTCATTAAATTACGTCTGCCACCTTATATATTTATATTTAAGGCTTGATGTGCCACAATAATGTCACCAAATGTTATTGAGTTACAATAAATATTGTGGCTTTCCAAGTTAACATTGATTGATATGACTGCGATTAAATCAGCATATACTTCTGCCAGGGGATGCCACCCCTGAAATTCTCCTGCCACCCTCTTGCCACCTCATGAATATTTTTCTAGATCCGCCCCTGAACCACAGACACCTCCACGCACCAAGATTATTTTCCTCTGTCATTGTTGTCTTCTGCAGCCCTGTGTTTGCTCTCTGCTGCTGCCACTTATCCTCTTCCCCTTTCCCTCTCTCACATGCCAGCTGACGCCCTCCTCTCCTAGTCCTGTCGATACACGCACACACACACACACACACACACACACACACACACACACACACACACACACACACACACACACACACACACACACACACACACACACACACACACACACTTCCCTCCACATTCAATGGAGTCACTAGCCTCACCGCCTGCTGTGGTGAGCCTGGATTGAATCCAATTAGGGAGATTGTTTACCCTCCTGAGTTTACTGGTGGGCTCCTCCTCTCCCTCCCTCCCTCCCTCACACACACAAACAAACACACACCATCCACTTTCCCCGACATCTAACTCAATACTTTCCTCTTTCCCAGCTGCAGTGCAGATTATTTCATGTTCATATTTCCCTCTCGAGCCCTTGTTGATATTATTTTACAACACTATGCAACAAGATTAATGCATGAAACCCAGTGCGGTGTCATATCACCTTTTTGATGAGGCCTCTGGGACTCATATCCTCTATATGATGGGACGGGAGATTTCAGAGGTGAGTAATTGGGAACTATAATCCCAGAAACTACACATCCCAGGATTATCCCTGTTTTTAGAATTAATTTCCCAATTCCCTTGCACAAAGAAAGGACAGTAAATGTTGCTGACATAGGAGTAATGGTCACATTAATTGCAAGGTGAAAATAGAGTAGTGCTGTCATCGGAGTAACATTGAGAGCAGCGGGCGATATCTGCGCGTGGTGCTTGCTCGTGCTTTTCCGATACAAGGCGTAAATCTGCTGCAGACATAATGGCCTTGCTCTCTTTTTCTGCAGAATTACCCGCTGCTTCCCTGCAGATGTCCCGCTGTGTGACTGTGTCCCGCTGCTGCTCAGAAATCAGATACTGTATTAGGGCTGAAAGGTGTCAAATGAATTAAAAGCTGCGGATCGCTTTGATGATAAATATCCTAATGCAGCCCAGCATGGAGTTACTGCCTTCATTTGACGCACCTTGTTTTGCTTAATGTGTGGTCACTTTAGATGAAGTGTCATCTACTTCAGAGAGGAGGAAAACAATATTTTGATATGATATGGATCAAAGGGTTAGGCAGGATAGGACGTAATTAAGATGTGAAAGATATGTTTTTTGAATATCCAGAGTGTCTTAACCCTTAGCTCCTCCTCCGAATGCTTTGCATACCCATCCTGGCCTCAGGCATTCAGGTTAGTTTGACCATAATGTCCTGTGATGGCATGAGTTTGGTTCTGTTATCTTAAAGCCCTGCAGTCTGTTTGCACAGTGAGATCCTGCTGGGGCTTGATGCAAAGCGTTTCATTTGAATGGAGAGGGAGGGAGTGAAGTCTTTTTGGCCGTTGTCAGCAGTGTTCCTGACTTTGTGCAGCTTTTGTTGTTGTGTTGCTGTTTCTGGGGAAACTAGACGGGCTCGGGGAGACCGGACAAGGCAGCAGAACCCTCTAAATAACCACATTATTTCAATGGCACACATTGCTGGTAATGTGTGCCCCTCTAAACTGTTGTCTTAACAACTGTTGGATACTTGCTCAGACATGTTGGTGGTCCCAAAAGACAGAGAGTTTGCGGGGACATTCACGTCCTTAGTTTTGAGTGGCTCTAAAGGAATCACTGTTGTTGAGGGGGATATATAGATGTGTGTGGTTTTAAATGGTCATTAGACTGCTTCTCCAGTCTTTACAACCCCTCATCGTGCCTTTTACATATACAAGTCAGCATTCACACACATTCATACAGAGGGGCCACCTGCTTAGAGACTAACATTCATGCACATGTCAGCAGGCATGCGCACATGTGAATTAAATGAACGCTGTTAAATGTGATGTTTACAGAGACGCACTTCAACATTCTGCACCTCCTCCAATGCAATATTCATGTATTCAGTGACCCTGAATTAACTGCATTATCGTCGTTAAATGCAGACATGCATTTTTAAATCCTGTAAATTGTGTATCTCACTTAGGAATATTAATATTCAGTGCTAAGAGAGGATTTCACACGCACACACAAGTGTAACAATTCAGCTGGAGATGATTTAAAAGTTAACAGAGGTTTGGGGAAATTAACCTTTTCTTTCCCGAGAGTTTGTCTCACCTTTGTCTGTTTAATGAATGTTTATGTACAACACAATCAGCCCACCAGTTCTAGGTGTCAACCTGTTGTTTAATGGATGCAAAGATGGAGGGTAAGACATGCATTATCTCTGCTGTTTGCCAGGGAAATCCCTCAATTAAGCCCCGCAAAGAAACACTTCTGCAAGTGCTGGTAGATTAGCTTTGGACAGAGTCATGCTAACCTAAACAAACACAATGTAGTTGAAACATTTAACACACAGGTGGGAAAATGTAATTCCTTTAATAATGATGATTATGATGCGTTTATTTAAAAATACACTTTTTTCTTCTGTAACTGTTCTGAAAGACAAACAGAGGCTAGAACAGGACTGAAGTGCAGTTCCATCAAAAAGGTGCCCTGTGCCTGAAAGCAGCGACCATTGGTGCGTAAATCCAAGTTTAAGTAGTAACTGAATTGTGTAATGTGGTAACTCGATGTCAGAGAGAAGAGAGTGAAGTCTGAACATTGTTATTCCAGTGTCACCGTCTCCTCAGTCCCAGAGGGCGATGCAGGTGAATGCTTCACGAGGCTGGATATGTAGAGACTCTTCCTCATGCTGTGCCCTCAAAGTGTGACAGAGAAATATACGGTGAATTTGGACGGAGGTATTTCAGGATGAGACGGGGTTTGTAGGATGTTAGGACAAGAGTGTTCTCCTGATACCTGCCCTGACAGTTTGTGTGTCTTAATAAAACAACATCCTGACAGCCCAGCAGCATCTTCCTCTTCCTCCTGTGTCCCCTCCTCACCCTGACCATCTATGCCGACGTTAACGAATAGTACGATCTGTTGATGACAATGAAATCCTGCTCACGCTGCACTGATATCATCTGACATGACAGAAGAGTCCAAAGCAGCCCTCATTTGAAAGACACCAATGCTATGTGAGCTCCGAGGCATTGTGTTTGAGATATGATGAGTGGAGATCTCCATTTGCAGCTGCACACTGATTTGGAGGAAGCTTCAGACATGTTTTAAGTCCAGGGAGATGAGCCCCTAACCTGCAGAGTTCTTCCTCTTTGGTGTCTCTTTTGAACTGCGTGTGCACCCTAACCAAGGCTTTAGCTGCAGCGAGGTGTGCGGCTCTAATCAGCCGTGTTTGATGTGCAGAGGCTTTACAGAGGAACCCGAGATTTCTCAGGACATTAAGGGTAGAGGAGAGGAAGAGATTACTGCTGGCCTTTTTATAGAGCGTCACTCCTCCATCTTGTCCTTTTTAGCTCACTCATTAGTTCTCTCAACAACACCAAGGCCACTTCCTTCACTTTGGCGACGAACCTGTCTGGCTCGTAGCTGAATATGACTCAGAAGGTTTGTGTGGTCCTCTCATTCGGGCAGGTATGGAAAAACATGAGCCCAGGAGAAGTGACAGAGACAGATGAATAATGATTGCACATGATTTCCTTTGTGGAGGCTGAGGAGGCCGTGACATGCCCTTTCTTCGTTTTCCTCTTCCATTTCCCTCCCTCCCTTTTGGCTAGTACCTGTGAAATCAGACATCCCTCTAGCCCGTCAAAAAATAACCCACATGCTGCCACTCTGCAAGTGGCTGTCTGGGGTTCAGCGGCTGACAAGCAGCGCGCACGTCGAGTTAATCAGAAGTTGTCAACTCGGAGCTGCGTCTGCCCTGACTGTGTGTTCTGTGTTCGCTCTGCTCCGTCACAGCTTTGGCTGCAGTGTAGGTGTGCTAATGGCCTCTTTATCAACAGGGATCATTAAATAATGCCCTGCGACTGCATATTTGGCAGGAACATTTTTGTTTAGCAGAGGAAAATGGAGACACAGGTAGATAATGGGTGCTTGTTGTGTCTGCCAGCCCAGTTTAGTGATGGAGCACTTTCATACACCTTCATGACCTCTTATGATTATACATCATTTTCAAGTAAATTGGCCGCTGTTCCTTTTTACATATTCCCAGGTGGTTTATGAAAATTTAATTTGCATATTTGCTCTTACATATGCATGCTTTGCTCCTTCGCCCCTCCGTGTGGATGCGCCTGTCTTATAAAAACACGAGCAGAGGAGTTATTGATTTGCATCTGTTTATATGGGTGAAGCAGCGAGCTCCTCCCTGCTGTCGGTGTGCATGTGAGGATCCCAAAGGTGCCATCACACCCGTCTGTCCTTTTTACGGTGGCTCTAAAGCGCGGACGGGGGATGCAATCTGTTCCCGCCCTCCCTTGAGTTTTATTTACATCCGCGGCCTGGCAATAAAGGCTGCAATTTATGACTTACTTTTTAATTAGAAATAATGTCTTGTAGAGTTTAAGTGATGGATGGTTTAATCAATATATAGACTGCGGCCGGGCCCGGTGATGAACGCGGTTATTGACAGCCTGCAGAGTAGCCTAACTTAACACTTTGTCTCTCAGAGAAATATGTCGTGTTTTGTTTGGCCGTGGAAACTTTCTTCATTCTTCCTCTTTCCATCTTACTGTCTCCAGCTCCTCCGTCAACACTTTCTCTCAACAGCCAATGTGTTCTCCCGAATGAATCAACCTCCCCTGACAAGCTGCATTTAGGCAATTACTTCACCTCAGTGAAAGCCCATTGTGTAGCGTGCCACATTCACTCAATAAAGGCTGCAGTAGAGTACTGTGATAAGTTGAGGAAATGTAATTCTCAAATAGCTAGAGATTGTTTTTAAATGGGGAAAGGAATTTCTTTTAGAGGTAAAAGGGTGAGCAGAAAGGATTTTCAAGTAGAATAATTAAATAGAAATCAACTCAATGGGATTTGTTCCTGGCGCTGTGGAGGATTGCGTAATTCAGCAGGGATGGATTTATGGCACTTGACGACTGAAGTTCCATGTTGTCACTTGTGGCTTATTGTGAAGTGCTCAGACAGGAATATGCAGGACTCAGTGAGGCTTTTTAAGACCAGACAATACCAAATACCCACAGACATGGAAAATGGGTTTTAAAAATATTCATGACACTTTAAATGTTGCTAATTTAAACACAGAGGTCAAAGTTATAGTAAAAAAAAAGGTATGCCTTTGCGAATATAGGACCTAAGTTTGTTCAGTTGAGGTGCCACAACTTAGTGGTTAGGTTAAGGAAAAACGCCTTATTTTGGGTTTAAATACATTGGACCGACCCATTCCATAGTAAATAAAGTTGATCATTATAGATAATAGCTGCAATGTGATGCTTCATGCAGACCACCTACATCAAAGACATATATTCTTGCCAGTTCAACCGCAATACCTTTTTTTCTGATTGATTAGTGTAGCATTCACTGCCCGGTGCAGGTAGAGGTCTTCGTAATGACTCCATGCTTTGTGTTCTTGCTTTCATGAATGACATGGATCCCAAGTTATGCAGCGTCTCTCTGGTCAATGGTTAATTGTTCTGCGGCAACTCAAAGCAACCAGGCTCTGTTGCAACTGACCGCGCTCCTGTAGATCCTGACCTGGGTATATTTTCCTCCTCCTCCACCCCCCGCCCCCCCCCATGCTCATTTCCACTCTCCATTCCCTCACTGTGCTGGCATGTCTTAGCTTATCTGCCTCCTTTGTGCAACATAAGCTTGTAGATAAGCAGTATATTGGGCCGGGTTACTCATGTCTGTCTTGTTCATTCATCAGAATCCTCTAATTCCCCGCAGAAACCTTTTTCCCAGACTGCAGGTGGCCCATGTTGTAACACAGAGGGCACGCCTGATCTCTCCTGAGCAAACAGAGACATTTACTCACCACTGAAGCTTTTGTGTTCCCCACCAATGACGGTAATGCCCCGATATGTACGAGTGTACTCATGACTAATCTCGGAGGCGGTGTAAAACATGCCACTGATGGGTACGAAGCTTTAACCGAGATTAGCTATGAAGTCAGGAATCTTCCGCCTCCTTACTGGTGGTTGACAGATAGGTGGCATGCACAGAATAAACACAATCCCCTAACAGTGGTTACCCATAAGCCCCAGAGTCCACATGTGTTTCCAGCTGCAGGAGGCTTTAGGTTGTCTTTTTTCCGACAATGAACCAGATCTTTCAGTAATGACACATGGTACAGTAACTTAGTAAGAGAAATCCTCCGAGACTCCGTCCTGCAGGGTCACTGCAGACCAAGATCTCTGTGCTCCCCAGTTAATTAGTAGTTACAACGTGGCGCGACCCTCAGTATGTTCTCCATGGTCAGAATAATGAACACCTAGAATGGCAGATTTGGCTTCTGCACAAGTCATTCCATTCAGACTTTATAATTACACACAGGCATTTCTTCATGGTCTTTCAATAAGAAAGTCTAATTCATTCGATGAGTGTGCAGCGATTTAAGGGCATAGGGTAGTGTTGTAATTTGATTCCTATTTTACATGTGATATTTGGTAATAATCCAGTCAGGGACACACTGTGAACGTTTTTATCACTTATCAGAATAAACGCAATCATTTGCAAACCAATTGAACTCTCCTCGCTTTCCCTATTAATTAGATTTCTGCAATATAATAATTTCTCCTGATTGTTTGGCACCAGTCCTTAATTCTATTAAGCAACTTATTGAGTAGCATATTGAACAAATGCACAGCTTTATATTGTTTACTGTCAATCATGAGAAAGCAAGAGAAATAAAGTATGCGGATAATGCAAGAGAAATAGACTTGTTGATGTTGTTTGGGAGGTTTTGAGCATTTATCCTTCCTGGTGAAATCTGTGTTGCCTGGTTTTTATCTAGCATTTATTTTGCATTTTCAAAATATAGAAAGTGTGCTGTTTGTGTATTGAGAGAGGAATCCAGAACAGGTGGAGCGTGGGCTCTACGGCTAAAAATACAGACCCTGAAAATTACATAAACATTTGCTGTTGAGAAAGAAATAAATCCAATTGAACCTATAATTCTCATATTGCTTTTCCGCAGCAGCTGGTGCGTTCACGTGTACCGCCGCTGATTTGAACATTCTCCCCGTGTATTTCCTCCCGTCTGCCATATCATAATCATTTGGCCCGGTGCCTCCGTTGGAATTGTTGCATTGTCACACCCTGAGCAGGTAGAGCGTGATGCATCTGCTCACAGGCCGCATTATTTTATCAGCTGCATGAGCGGGTCAGAGGGTGGTGGTGGTGTCCCCCTCCCCCGCGTCTGTCTGTGCTGGCAGCGAGTACGCCCTGGTACACACCGTCCCTCGATGCAGTCTGGCAGGCGAGTGAATCATCTTCCCGTCACAGGTGGAGGAAGTACAGCAGCGGGATTGGCGATCCTAAAGGTGGCATCTGGCCCGCTGCTCAGGAAGCTGTTTGGCTAGCGTCCGCTGGAAATGAGGATACGTCCGACATTTCCTACATGAGGAAATGTAGCCATGCAAGTTTACATTTCTCTCTACCAAGAAAAAGGAGCCAGTGACATGTATGTTCAAGAGAAAAGGGATTTGAAGATGATATCAGGGTTGCACAATTTCAGTTTTGACAAATATGGAAAAATATTGAAAGCAGGTGATATCTCTTCACCTCCACAAAATGGTATTCAACATTTTATTACTACATATTTAGCCTTTGACAAATGGTGTGCTTCTTGCAATTTGAATACTGCACTATACGTTGCAATAAATTGTGTTGCCTTAGAGTAAATCCACGTGTCTAAATGCATGTATCAGCAGTCTGCTTATGTGTTGGTGCGGATCTTAGCCCTTCTGGTTTGTGTGCACTTGTATTTCTCGCAGTGTGTGTGTGTGAGTGCTTCTCCTGCACTTGGTGTGTGTTTGAGAGGCTGTTTCATCCGAGCTCTTGTAGGAAGGTGTTTGCGAGGGCCGCTGATCAAAGCCACGGTCCTCGGGGCCAACAAGGGCCCGGTGCGAGCGGCAGATGTTTCCCGTCTCTGTTAGAGCTATCCTTATTTAACCAGCGCCGGCTAATGGCCCCCGCCGGTGTCGAATGCACCGCATCGCTTTCCTCTCCCTTTGTGTGCAGAACATGGGACAGAACAGAAAACGCCCGGGATATCTTGTTCCTCTCTAACACTCTCTTTGTGCTCCTCTGTGCCCAAAAATCCCTTTCACAGTAATTGGGTGTGAATGAAACACTTGCGTTCGCCTATTGTCTAAAGTATAGTGTTGCATTCAGGGCCAGTGGTTGAACAAGCCAAGAGAGGTGGCAGAAAACTGGGTAAGAGGAGGGGGGGTCGTTGGGAGGGTTGTGCAAAGTGAAAGGGATCAAGGACAGTGTGCGTAGTAAATTAGAAATAACTGTCAGAATGATAGCTTGCTGAATGGGGCAAAAGAAGGCAAGACGAAGACCTTCAGGAACAGAAGGGGTTCTCAGACAGTTTGCAAACCGGAATACAAAGTGGACAGGCATGTTAGTTTGAAGAGAAACGGAGCTCTTCTTCATGCTGCATGCAGGAGATTGATTGAGAGATTCGGTGGGTCTAATTGTGCTGTACCATCTGCCCAAGTTACAGAAGCTGCCAGCCGTGTGACAGCTTCCAACAGGCTCACTGATGAGCAGATGTGTGCATGGGTGCTCCGTGTGTGTGTGTGTGTATATGTGTTAAAGCATGTCACATTTTTTTATGGAATTAAGACAAGAATTCCCGCACATTGTGAAATTCCTTTCATATCATAATTAAACCCTTTATTTGTGGCATTTTCTTCTGTATTCTGTTCTGTGTTGCTGTCAGTATTGATATAACAGCCTGACAAATGTCTGACCAATTTACATAAATCAATTAGGCATTTTTTCACTTGAACAATGAAACAGATCGCCAGTGGAATCAAACAAACAAATGCTCTGTTCAAAACAAGCATACTAATTCATCCCGGACATTCATTTGATATTCACTGAGCGGGCCGGGAGGGAATGTCTTCTTTAATACAATAAAGAAAATCCTATTTGTCAGAAAATGTAAATTAATCCCCTGAGGCTCATAATTGGGGTTTTGAGGAAACATTTTCTTAATTGTGTGAAAAATGTAGTTTGTTATTATCAATTTAACGTAATTGGGTATCACGGTATCTCAATTTAAAAGTGTATCACTATATGAGCCCATTGAGAGACTATGAATTGGCATACTATCATGCTAAGACTTAAAGAGCCTGTGACACGAGTTTCCCACATCATCCAAACCCATCAATTTGAGTAAATATTGTCCCCTTGAAAACCGCTACTGAACTGATTTTGGATATTTGTACTTTGATAACCATTAATCTGTCCTTCAATGTTGACCATTTTCTGGATCTTCTCGGGGATTCTTCAAGTCCCGCCAAATTACGTGTGAAGTCATTGCGGTCACAGCGCTCCAGCTGCACCGTTCAGGATCCCAGCATCTGCATGTAAACGCACGATGGCGCACACAGCAGCAAGCTCAGACAGCAATGACAGTTTAATTTTGAACGTGTCTGAGAGCTCTATGAGGCTGAAGGATCGGTTTATGTTGTATCTGTTAGAAGTTTAGGAATTAGGTGCGTCAATATGGGCGAGCATACGGTCATGTAGCCAGTGGTGGAATGGGACTAGAAATCATCCCGGGACTCTCGACCGGCCCACTTCGGTACCGCTACTAAATTGTTAACGGGGGGAGTGGGAGAGGTCAGGGGCGGCGGGTGCTGTAGGCTAGGGAGGGCTAAGCCTTACCAAATATTTGTGTCACTGCATCCTGGTAAAATACAAATGATGATACGTATGATGTCTGTGTCTTTGACGTTAGCGCTGCTAGCCACCTGTGCCCTGTACTACGAAGCCAGTTCAACATATCCTGGATATGTTTGAGTAACAAACTAACTAACAACAACAAACTAACAAACGAGATCTCACTATGCGGTCCTACGACGCTGGTTATCAACTCGGTAAATCAAGCCAGGGTTTCTCTCACCAGCTGAGAGCGCGTTCACGTCTAAGACACGAGTGGATCTGACTTTAATTATATTTGACTCGAGTGTTTCGTCAACAATGTGTTGCTTAAAATAATACTTCTGCATACAGTATGTGACACTGTAAGTGTTGCACGGCCAGATACGGCTGGAGAAGCTGACTCAGATAAGGAAATATATGATATATTATGATATTATATGGTCGATGATCTGATTGATGATGTAATATGAATGATAAGTGCGACACGTCGGCGTCTTCTCTGCATACGGCAGTTTAAACTGTATTTCCTTTATCCTGTAATATGACTTGAGAGATTTAAACTCCGCACACTGAGTTGATCTCTTTTCTATAGACGCCGGAGGCGGGCAGCGTCAGGTAAAACAAGTTATTAAGCCTTCCCAAACCTGAGCCTCACGCGCCGCCTATGGGGGATGTGCTAGTGACTTATCCGACCGGCCCACTTCGGTACCGGCCCATCGGGATTCGTCCCGATGGCCAGTCCTACACTGCACCCAGCCCACGTAAACTGTCAACGGGAGGAGCCTCGCTGCGGGGAAACGGTGGACCGAGAGTCCCGATCGGAGTGGGAATAATAATAATAATAATAATCTGTGCATTTTATCCATTAATTTCCCAACATTGTGGTAAAAAACCACACGTTTAATCCACGTTGGTGTACTACAACTACAAAAAGCATCGGTTTGTTTTCTCATCAGGAAATGCAAACCGGCTCAAACAAACGATTTTTAATCATCATCCTCACGATCATTTAATGTATCATATGTTCACCGAATTGACATGAAAGCACTAATAAATGTAGTTTCATCCACTTGAGTTTACAACTACAAAAATAATCGATTTGTTTTTATATCACATCCGACGGGAGGAAATTCAGCAGCTCTCACTACCGATTTGTAATCCTAATTTAATCATCATCTTCACCACGATCATTTATGTTTATGTTCGCCGAATTGACATGAAAGCACTGACAAATATGAATATACTGTAGTCAACTTCATTACAACGTTATTAACGTGCCTAAACTCAGTAATTCACCATTTCTACGCATAACAACACACAACGCACAGTGAAGCGTTCCCGCATTTACGTCACTTCCGGCTTCCCCCAAAACCTCAAAATGAGTCGAAGGAATTTCCCCGCGATGTTCGAAATTATTGATATTTATCGGAACGGTATCGCAACTTCTTTTTTAAACTGACGGTTCGAGATGACTAGTAGCCGAATATTTCATTGCACAACAGTTGTTGGGATGCTGTCACAGGCTCTTTAAATAAGATGGACACCGCTCTCATGTGTGGTTTCTTCTCAGGAAGATTTCCAAAATGCTATTTTTCTTTTTGGAAGACATTTAACCTGAAAATTACCGTCTTCTTCCCAAACGAAATATTGAAATTATAAGAAAGTGTTTAAATCTTTGGGATGCATTTTGATTAGATTAGACTTTATTGTCTTATACAAGTACATCGAAATGCAGTTTGCATCAAATCAGAAAGTGCAAGGAGTAAATAAGGTGCAGATGAGGTTACATTATATACACATATGTGGGTTTACAGAATATGCATGTGATGTATAAATATGAAATATATAGAAATTGAAAGATAAAAAAATGTGCGGGTGCTGGCAGGCCATTTTACCGATGAGATGCAGGGTTTAAGGAGTTGAATGAAGTTGTAAAACATGCGGGTAATGTGGACTAACAGTTTGCTCTGTCTACCATCCACTCTGTAGTGTATACAGCAAACAAAATGAAGCTGTTTGAAATTGGACCTCTCTATGTTGCCAAGGGGGGACAGCGGATTAGCTAATAAGGTTATTGCATTTGCATACGAAATCACTAACAAACATCCGTCTGCTGCGTGTCCATGCCAGCGGTGAGATTTAGCGTTCCTCATACTCTGTCTGATTGAAGGTACCATTAGTATTATTACTATAATGCATTACTGATAAAGCCTGAAATATGCAGATCTTTTTTTATTTACATAAAAGACGCCTAAAACAGAGGCTTTTTAATCATTTCAAGATTTCCATTTACTGCTACTTCTAAAATCCTTCTGAACTCGGCTGTCCCCAGCGTGAAACGTTTACAGGCTTTTCATTAAGTTATCAAGCCGCAGTATCTCTAGCAAAATGAACATTACACAGAATCCTTGTAAATGTCCAACAGTGATGCAAAGCCACTAAACATGACAATAAAGTAATGGACTGGTAATTTACATGCAGAGCGAGGGATTTCATTGGTTCAGACGCTGCAGATGATGCTAACAATGTGACAGACAGAGCTTTGGTTCTTAAAGTTGGACACAAAATATATTTAAAGAAAGAAAAAGAAGTGGAAAGTTCCGTCAGACATTGACACATTTCTGGACTTTCGTTCCTTCTGTAGCCGCGTCTCTTGCCTTTGATTTGGCCGCAGATGACAGGGGGACGTTGGCATGTGTTTCATATTCTGCATACGCATATCCCCAAGCCCCTCCAGTCATTATTATTCAGTAGATGCACTGTTTGGCACAAGGACAAATGTTTGCATAATTTATGTAAGGCCGTCATCCATTTTTGAAAAACGTCCCCGGCCTTTTCTCGTGCTTTTAACTAAATAGATCAGCCTGGATGTTAAAACAGCTGCAAGGAGGACAGCAAACTGTATTTATATCTGTACCTAAACTTTGATCCACTGCACACTTCACAGAGTATATTATGTCCAGCTCAGATACTCTTATTATACCTGTTCCCATTGGGATTAAGAAGTGAGACTGTAAGGCATGTTCTCCTGAAGATGTCAACTGCTCAGATAAAGTATTTGGAGATGAGCATGCAGCACACTTCCTGTGGATGTGTCCCTGAGGGCTCTCACCTGAGGACTGCAGTTATTTCTGGCGTGGCACAGCTCACAGGAGGAGGTCCTCTGAGGAAAAGAGAAGAGAATTTGTTATCCCGGGAGAAAGTGCTCTATATTTACTTTAATGAAGAAGGGGACGGTGTAAATAAAGTCCCTTGTTATTCTGAGCCTCTTCTCCTGTTGTCCATCTGTTTATCCCATAATCCCTGTTGTAGATGTTTTCTGCGCCATTGTCCCCTCCTCAGGATTTCCGCAGGACCCTGTAATCCATCCTGTGAAGGGATGGATTACTTCTGGCTCTTTAGTTTGATATCCTAAGCAGAAGGAAATCTGGTGTGTCTCCGTTAATTTGTGAATACTGTAGGCTGTGTTTAGTGGACTGCTGGATCTGGAGGAAAATGGGGAGATTGAATAGATGTTTGGCTCCTCTGTGTGTGCCTCCAGTTTCTGCTGATTGAGTTCAAATGTAATACTTATATAATAATGTCTTTTTTTTACTCCTTAATCTGCTGCATGGAATCCTAGGTACTTACTAAAAGACATTTCTAATCTACGAAAATGTGATTATGTCTTTTTTTCTTCTTCTATCTGGTTATATTTGGGGTAGCTTTTCATATAAAATCATTGTTATATAAGCTGTATTTGGATAAGCATTTTGGGATGATGATGATTATTTCTCTTCATATTTGACATTTAATCAATCATCCTGACTTCTGCAACAATCCACTTATCATTTTTAGTAGTGGAAGCCAAAAAAAAGTATTTCAGTAACAATTTAGCAATGTTTCCATGCAGACCGAGCTCATCAGATCACATTACGTTTCTCTCCATGCAGGCTTAGTGTTTCCGTTTAAACCTGCTGTTTGCATCTGTGTGCAAGCAATCAATAAGCAGCAGAGTGTGTCATCTGCATGATGACTGCTGTGGAGAAGACGGAAAAGTGCAGACATGGGAGGAAGTTATTGCCCTTTTGACCTTCATAGATATGATATGGGAGGATAAATACAATCGGAATTCATTGACTTTCACCGTGCTTAATAACAGCTTGACTCTGCACAGAGAAATGCAGTGCAACCATGCAGGAATATTTTTAAAAAGGCTCACCACTTATGTTCTTTTCCAATCTCATATAGGAAAACAGATCGATGTGCTTCACTTGGTTAGGGGACTCGGGGATTTATTACTCGCCAGCGACAAACCGCTCCGAAGCCCGGACTCAGAGGAATACATCAGATGTGTCTCGCTACATAACATGACCTCCAGGAGCCGGGGACATTTGAATACATACATATTAAGAAAGAATAATACTCAGTCTTTTAGTGATATCCCACTTACTTTCTGCCATCTATTGTGCTGTCAGGTTTCAGCTCGGACATTTATTAATTCTTACAAGACGTTGTGTGGAGACAGTGATGGAGCACGCTGAATACTCAACAGTATTTATTAGTCAGTTGCAGAGAAATCATATGAAAAGTGTACCATTCAGTCTTTTTCAATGTATGCCTGAACTTGAAAAGCTTAAGGACAACAGTGGAAGCACCTCTTTCCTTTTCTCTCTCTTCATTTGAAATAGTTGACAGAAAACATTTAGTTTTAATGCAATGGACACCATAAACATGTAAGCAACTGCAAAGACAATGGACACATGTTAATGTCATTTTGTTATCCTTGTTGTATCCGTCGTTTACATTTTAAAATAGACCTTAAATACATTCAGAAGTTATGAGTAATACATGTCAAATAATCCCCAATTTATTTACGATAATTGCAAATACTAATAAATCGTAAATAAATGATTGACTTTAATAATTTGTTAACATAAACTGACTTGCAGACCATTATCATGCATGAACACACTTTAAAGGGAACACGACAAAAAGATGAAATTGGGGTCTTTGACAGTGTTAAAACAAGGCAAGGCAAGGCAAGTTTATTTATATAGCACTTTTCAACACAAGGCAATTCAAAGTGCTTTACAAAAAAAAATGAAAGACATTAAGAAAATGGCATTTAAAATCAGTCATTAAAAAGAAAAGCTAATAAAATAAACATTAAAAGAAAAAATACATGGATAAACATTAAAAGAAGAAATACTTGGATAAACATTAAAAGAAAAAATACATGGATAAAAGTTACAGTGCAGTCTAAGATATGAATAGTTCAATTAAAAGCAGCGACAAAAAGAAAAGTCTTCAGCCTGGATTTAAAAGTAGTCAGAGTTGCAGCGGACCTGCAGGTTTCTGGGAGTTTGTTCCAGATATTTGGAGCATAATAACTGAACGCTGCTTCTCCATGTTTAGTTCTGACTCTGGGGACAGAAAGCTGACCAGTCCCTGAAGACCTGAGAGATCTGGATGGTTCATAATTTAGCAGGAGGTCAGAAATGTATTTTGGGCCTAAACCATTCAAAGCTTTATAAACCAGCAGCAGTATTTTGAAATCTATTCTTTGACACATAGGAAGCCAGTGTAAAGACTTCAGAGTGATGTGATCCACTTTCTTAGTGTTAGTAAGAACCTTGACAGACACTTGGACTCAAACGCACGACTCAAAAGAAAGTGTGTTGTTCAAAAGGTCTTTACTTTGAATAAGTATAAAGTTCAAACAAAAATCACTCCTGAGAGACAAAACGTAGCAAAGCAAACTACAAACTAAATAAACTTGACTATGATCACAAAGTACAACACCTCTTGGCGAGACAAGCTGGCTCTCTTAATGGCACAAGATGAACTGGCACAGGACAAAGGGAGACAGGACTATTTATACATGAGGTAAGGGGGAACAGGTGGAAACAATCAGGGGCGGGGCAGACGCTGACGATGGCGGGAAAACACACAAAGGGAGGAAGTAACAGGGCCTGAAATGAGAGACAAGAGGTAAGTACAAAATAAAACAGGAAGTGCAATGACAGGACTAGAGAGGTGAACAAAAAGACTTGACTAAACATAAATCTAACCTGGGCTATGAACTAAACGTGAAACAATAACATGAACCTGATTAACATGACATGAATAATTTAGCAGACATGACGGGATGTTACAGACAGACATTAAAAGCAGCAGATTTCTGTCTCTTTCGACAGCAAACGGAAGGCTTGAGTTCAGCCTTGTGTCCATCAGTTAACATGCTGAAAGTGGAGATGAAGGCATATGGCTCTATGAACTACAGTCTTCATTTTTCACCCTCGCATGTGGTCCGTTTCATAATTCATTTAGCGGGAGGGCAAGCGTCATGCGGGACATTGTATGCATATTTACGCCATTTAACACCCTCAAACTGCGGTGCCTTGTCTCTGCTAATACACCACAGGATTTTCGTTTGTTTACCCCAGCTGCTTGAAGATGTGACCCAGGATATGTTGCCCTATTAGAAAGCAATAACGGACAAATTGCTTCACAGAAGTATAATAAAGGAGCGCTGTGAAAGACTGCAGGCGCAAAATAATTTCATTTTCAATCGTTCAAATATGACACATTATTCAAATGTAAGTGTTTTTTCTTGACCTTGAGGGTGTTTCTGTGTTTATTAATTGTAAAATATCTTGTGCAAGTCTGACTCATAATTTGATTTCAAAACATTTGCCTTGAGTTTACGCTTGTTTCCTGTCATGCACACACATGAACACAGATGTGCGTTCGTGCTTCTCACACTCAATTTAACATGAAACATGAGCCAACTCTGAGACCCCGGCCTAATGGCTGCTGCTGCGCTGGTTAGTGTGCACGTCTTGCTGCTGATGTGGTGTGAAGTGCATGTGCTCCATGTGAAGGAGGGCATGCTTTGACTTTGGCATGAAGCCCTCTGTGTTTAGACTACAGCTGCACTGTGCTGACATGTCAGTATGTCAGACTTTTTTATTTAACCCTTTTGTTTGTTTGGTTAGTAGCTATGGCCAGCTGTTGGGACTGTTGGACATGAAATATTCCTCTTATGTTTGGAATGCAATTGGGTCTAACTGAAGAGTCAAGTTCAGTGTTTGGATTGCATGTTAGCATAACATGTTAGCATGTTAATTATAGCAGCATAAAGCATTAAAATAATACACAATATAAATATACTGAACAAAATAAAATACTCTGCGTTTCCCCTATATACAAATAGTGGCGGTGCAGCGCCACTGCTGAAATATGCGGGCCGCTGCTAGCCAGGTACCCAACATTTTTTATTATTTTTTTTATTAAAATAATAATAAGTGGCGACCCTTTTTCTTTTTTGATTGTTTATGTGGATTTGTTCACACCAAGTACTTTGCCGTACTTAGTTCCCAGCACTTAGTTCCCCTATGGAACTAAGAGCCGATTGCGTTCACACCGGAATAAGTTCCCTGAGGGAAGATTACGCAAATGAGCCGCTGACGTCACTTCGTTTTCTTCTGCTTTGGGTTTACTGGCAGGCCGCAAACAACTTCACGGCGTATACTGCCATCCGAAGTCCCCGGGCGGAAGTCCCCGGAGTTGGGGACTGGCTTCAGTACTTTGAAGCCTTCCGAGTAAATCGCCAGAACGCCGACACCTCCTCATCTCCACCGCTCCCATGTTTTCTCTTGTGTTGCCATAAGTTAGTCTCTCTGCGTTTGTGCGCTGGGCGAATGCTAATGCTAATAATGCTAATGCAAGGATAATAAAATGTCGGCTCTACAAAACATTTCAGAGTTTTACAGGGCGTGGTTTGCAATTCGCCCAGCCAATCAGAACTGGGGCACTTTTTTTCTTCCAGGAGAGTACCACCTCTCAGCAGGCACTAAAAATGGGGGTAAAAGTTCCTGGCACTAAGTACTCTTTTTGGTGTGAATGCGACATATGGGGTACTAACGGAACTAAACGGGAAAAGTACAGGGAAAAGTACTCCGGTGTGAACGCACCTTGTATGTACTAGGCAGGGCCGATTTTTGGCATAGAGGGCACCAGATCTGGGGGGCGCTGCTCTGGGAGGGGAAAAAACATTTTTGACCGTTGGGGCTCATCCTAATTTTCGGCCTTGATGTAACAATATTCATAATTAAGTAAATGTAACACCATTTTCACCCCGGTTACACTTTTCATTTGCCCTGGACGATGGGCGCTGTAAGTGATGAAAGTGGGGGATGTTGGCTTATCTGGCGCCCGCAGCTCACAGCCAAAGTGCGAGCGTGGGAGCGAGAGAGCGAGCGAGGGAGACAGAGAGAGAGAGAGGGTGCACCGGTACCGGCGCTGTTGTTATTAGAATCTGGTGCTAGCTGCGCTAACGGATATAAGAAGTAGATGTTTCTGCAACCAGGGTGGAGGAGAGCTCTCCTGTCAGACTGAGAGGCTCAGTGAGGTAAAGGACTCTCTCAGTGTTTAGATAGTTAATTTTAGTTTAAGTTATCTCAGTGGGTCTCAAATGTTTTGACCACAATGTATGTAAACACATATTTCCAAGGCACTCCTTTATAATTATTAGGATAAATAAAAACAGATTTGAAATCATTCCAATGTATACTATAGAACACTAAACCAAAAATATCGTTTAAAGTTGGAGAGATACAAAAATATGCATAAATAAATAAATGTTAACTAGTAAAATAAGATACGAATGAACAACAAAAATAAAATACATTGCATGTATTTGTTATTGGCTATGGTAGGTTATTGGTTATGTTCACATACTTATTTGATTATTAAAATGTAAACCGATCTTTTCCATATGGGTGTTTTAGAGTTGTACCCCCTAGATCAGGTCTCTAGTAATTGTGTGCTCAGAATGCACCAGATTGAAGCATTTTACTTTAAAATGTTCAAAAAAATCTTCGTGGGGGGGAATACCCTCGGACCCCCCTAGAGGAGGTGATGTCCATCCCCCAATTAAAACATGTTCATACAATACTGAATACATTTGAAGCCATTTTGACGTATATTACCTATGTCAATACGTTTCTGTTTTTGTAGTGTATTTGTCTTTTGTAGAGATTTTTCATTTATTCTTTATATATAAAATCTCGCCTAGGGCAGCAAATTGGCTAGAACCGGCCCTTGTGCTAGGCCTCAAGAGCCTTTTTTGTGCTGGCAGACACATAGAAACAAATTGACGGGGCGCACTTCGCACGTGCACACACTAAAAAATTCCATGCGCTCCACGCTCACATTATGCTGGGCCCATGTGCCTTAGCACCGCTGCTATGACTCCATCCTAGGGGAAACACTGACTCTATAAGAGACAAATACAAATGTCATGTATATAGTAAATACTCCATACATTACAGTAGTACAATATGTGCAAAATGGTCGGTGTGATGAAAGGCTGTTCAGGCTGTCTTAAAGAAGTGTGTGTGTGTGTGTGTGTGTGTGTGTGTGTGTGTGTGTGTGTGTGTGTGTGTGTGTGTGTGTGTGTGTGTGTGTGTGTGTGTGTGTGTGTGTGTGTGTGTGTGTGTGTGTGTGTGTGTGTGTGTGTGTGTGTGTGTGTGTGTGTGTGTGTGTGTGTGTGTGTGTGTGTGTGTGTGTGTGTGTGTGTGTGTGTGTGTGTGTGTGTGTGTGTGTGTGTGTGTGTGTGTGTGTGTGTGTGTGTGTGTGTGTGTGTGTGTGTGTGTGTGTGTGTGTGTGTGTGTGTGTGTCCTCTGGAGCAGAGAGAGGAGCTGTACATATTTATTAATGCATCAGTGTTTCTTAGGGTCAAAAACACTAAACTCACAACTTAAACTGAAAGTTAGTCGTTATCCGAGTCAAATCTGCAGAAAATAAACAAGTCAGACACTGAAACATGCACGTAAATTGGATAAAGTTTATTTAATAAAAGACCACATGTTCAATGTGAAAGGTGACCGTAGATAGATTACTTCAGTTGCAATTTGGCGCTATATATATTATATATATATATATATATATATATATATATATATATATATATACATATATATATATATATATCTATAAAAAACACCTTGAATTTCAGTGGGGGCGCGGGGCTCCGTTGGCGGGGCGCAGTGTTTCACCTACAATGGTAGGGGAAACACTGACATGAGGATAAATATTGACATAATACTAAAAACAAGACACATACATCAGAATGTTCTGTTGTATACCTGAACCAGCAGCTTGGAATTCAAGCAAACACTTTCATAAAGTATTAATCCCTCTCAATGCTTACAGTGCACATGTGAACAGTCTTCAGCTCGCCTCAGTCCTAACCTGGAACACTGCTTCGTCTCACGCAAGACATCTGAATTCCTAAGGGATCGTCAGAGAAACTGTCAGCCTCAGCGTGCACGGAGGAAATCGCTCAAACGTGCTGAGTTATTGGGTCATTCGCGGCGAGCATTAGTGCATGAATACAGGCCTGGATCGCTGAGGTGTGCTTCAATCTGAATAATGGTTTGCAGACTCAGACTGAACAGAGGACATTTCTCTGTGTCACTCCACTTAACATTTACCCTCTCCACCCTGCTGGAGTTTGACACAGTGTCTGCTGAGAAAGATTTGGAAATATCTAGTGTGCAGATTTTTCTATCAACTTAATTACTTCCCTGTGAAATGTAAAGAAGTACTGTATAATGTAAGAGACATATAGAAAAAGGAAATAGTTGGCTTGTGCAACACATCAGTGGAAAGCTTTTCGTTTTATGTCCTCTGCCATTAATATACATATTTAAAAGTAGTTGAATTATCTTAATTTTATCAGTTGCATTGTTCTTAGTGAACTTTTTTTCTCATTGTGATGTGTCAGAGAAATCCTTGTACTGTTGGCTATAGCCCAGTGTTGTATACTGTGGAAATACACACACATACAGAGTGTGTTTTGGCTGATGTCAGATTCAGCTGTGGGCAGTGTGCGAGGTCAGATGCAGATGAGTTTGCAGGGAGACTGGAGCAGAAACGATTGCAATTCACGCTCCTGGGCCTTTTCTTTACACACGTTCGAGACAACAGCAGACAGGAGCACAGCGGAGCATGTTGCCATCATCAATCACCTCAGATACTCTGTCGCTGTGATGTGTCAAAAAGCATGAAAGGCTTGATGCTCAATGATAGGGCTGTTAAAAACGCGGGCTGTGAGGAGATGGCATCAGGATGTGGAGCTGAACCAGGGAAGAAACTCATCTCACGTTTACACTCAGGAACCGGGTTATTACAGGAAATCAGCCATTGAAGCAGGAAATAAAAAACATTTTTACTTTGATGATTAAATGCACATGGTCAGCACTCACATTTCAGTGCCATGTATTTGAACCGAATGTTAATGTCTATGCTATCAAACAAGATGTGTCTTTTTGTGTATTTCGGGCTGTTGTAAAATCTTCTTAAAAGTGTCTGACTTTTATAAAAAAAAACATTGACCTTCAATTTAATCGTGTCGATACAAAGACACAACACTATAATATGCCTTTTGCAAAGCACTGCTGTCACAACTTTATTTGATCTGTGCACAACACAAGACTGGTTCGTCCACAAAAGCTTACTGTGGGAACATGGCTTCTGTTAATCCCTCAAAGCGATTAAGGAAAATCGGTTCTCCATTGACATGACATTTGAAATCTCAGGTTGCAGCAGAAACTCATATAAAACCAGGTCTATTAAAGGATAAGGCTAGAATACACATATACATTTCTTAACGACATCAAATCCTGTGAAAGGAGATTAAAGAGAAGAGATGTCAGTCTTTATTTCCAGTACTGTCTTAACCTGTCTGTTACAGCCGTTTTGCTCCTGCCTACTGTAGGTGTTGTCAAATGTTACGTAAACAGGGTTCATTTGTAGTTTTGGTCTATTTATGGATTTATGGAATATATATATACAGTGGGGCAAAAAAGTATTTAGTCAACCACCAATTGTGCAAGTTCTCCCACTTAAAAAGATGAGAGGCCTGTAATTTTCATCCTAGGTACACTTCAACTATGAGAGACAGAATGGGGGGAAAGAATCCAGGAAATCACATTGAGGATTTTTAATGAATTAATTGGTAAATTCCTCAGTAAGTATTTGGTCACCTACAAACAAACAAGATTTCTGGCTCTCACAGACCTGTAACTTCTTCTTTAAGAGCCTCCTCTGTCCTCCACTTGTTAACTGTATTAATGGCACCTGTTTGAACTCGTTATCAGTATAAAAGACACCTGTCCACAATCTCAAACAGTCACACTCCAAACTCCACTATGGCCAAGACCAAAGAGCTGTCAAAGGACACCAGAAACAAAATTGTAGACCTGCACCAGGCTGGGAAGACTGAATCTGCAATAGGTAAGCAGCTTGGTGTGAAGAAATCAACTGTGGGAGCAATTATTAGAAAATGGAAGACATACAAGACCACTGATAATCTCCCTCGATCTGGGGCTCCACGCAAGATCTCACCCCGTGGGGTCAAAATGATCACAAGAACGGTGAGCAAAAATCCCAGAACCACACGGGGGGACCTAGTCAATGACCTGCAGAGAGCTGGGACCAAAGTAACAAAGGCTACCATCAGTAACACACTACGCCACCAGGGACTCAAATCCTGCAGTGCCACACGTGTCCCCCTGCTTAAGCCAGTACATGTCCAGGCCCGTCTGAAGTTTACTAGAGAGCATTTAGATGATCCAGAAGAGGATTGGGAGAATGTCATATGGTCAGATGAAACCAAAATAGAACTTTTTGGTAAAAACTCAACTAGACGTGTTTGGAGGAGAAAGAATGCTGAGTTGCATCCAAAGAACACCATACCTACTGTGAAACATGGGGGTGGAAACATCATGCTTTGGGGCTGTTTTTCTGCAAAGGGACCAGGACGACTGATCCGTGTAAAGGAAAGAATGAATGGGGCCATGTATCGTGAGATTTTGAGTGACAACCTCCTTCCATCAGCAAGGGCATTGAAGATGAAACGTGGCTGGGTCTTTCAGCATGACAATGATCCCAAACACACCGCCCGGGCAACGAAGGAGTGGCTTCGTAAGAAGCATTTCAAGGTCCTGGAGTGGCCTAGGTAGTCTCCAGATCTCAACCCCATAGAAAATCTTTGGAGGGAGTTGAAAGTCCGTGTTGCCCAGCGACAGCCCCAAAACATCACTGCTCTAGAGGAGATCTGCATGGAGGAATGGGCCAAAATACCAGCAACAGTGTGTGAAAACCTTGTGAAGACTTACAGAAAACGTTTGACCTCTGTCATTGCCAACAAAGGGTATATAACAAAGTATTGAGATGAACTTTTGTTATTGACCAAATACTTATTTTCCACCATCATTTGCAAATACATTCTTTAAAAATGTGATTTTCTGGATATTTTTCTTCTCATTCTGTCTCTCATAGTTGAGGTATATCTAGGATGAAAATTACAGGCCTCTCTCATCTTTTTAAGTGGGAGAACTTGCACAATTGGTGGCTGACTAAATACTTTTTTGCCCCACTGTATATATATATATATATATATATATATATATATATATATGCTTTACATTTCTAAATGGATATGAGTCTCATGAATGTACCTCTCCCCACTGGCTGCATCACATTACCCATTTTTCAATCCCAGTTTGCAGCATGAATCAGATTTTGATGAAGCCTCTCAAAGTGAAGATGCTAACAGATTTTTAGAGGGAAAGAAGTCTCTGTGCTTGGAGTCCACAGTCATCTGTTAATCAGAGACAGCCTTAATTATGCTCGTTGTGGGGCTTTTTCCTCATTCCTCAATTTGCATGCCAGGAGTTGCCTCACTCTATCCATTGTGAAATTGCACAAGCATTTTGCTGTTGGCTACCCCTCCCTCCAAATGGACATATTGATGATGCCAGCCTGAGGCATCAGCTGTATGTGTTGGACGTGTGTCAGAGCAGAGACCCCTCCCCCTCCTCTTCAGACTCCCTGCTGTGCTCCTACCAACTGGTCCAGGAATTGCATGCCAGATTGTGGAGAGTCCCAGAGACTCTCCTTTGCACGTTAAAAGAAAGAGTCTGGCATTGAAATACACTCCCCATGATATCAAAATCATGGGGAGTGAAAAGAAAATCTTATTTCCCTTGGCCGGCTTTATTGAGGAATGACGGTGGAGGGGAGGGAGGGTAGAGTTTCAGAGTTAGCTTTAAAGGTGGTCCCCCACTCAGCTGATGGCCTGGTGTGCAGGCTGAATTACATTCCACGGTTGGGTTAATACAGATATGAAACAAGGAGAAAGAAAGGAGAAGGGATGGAGGGGTGGAAAGTTTCTCTCACTGCAGACTTGGGCACTCGGCTGTCAGTTTTGGAAAGACAGGACTCCCCAGAAATGGAGACAGTATAATTGTGTCAGTTATGTAAAACTTTGGGGGGGTGAGGTTTGGGTCCAAAAGTTCAGTGTGTGTTAACTTGCTTTTCTTTGCTAGTTGGCACCCATAAAGTACATTGTTAGCAGGTATTTAGTCACAAACCAAGTTAGAAATGTGTTCTTATTGAGATTCCCTCACTGGGAACAAGAACGAAAATGTCATGTGAACCATCGTTTTGTTCAGTCTCTTCAAAAATACTTAACCAAATAACAGGCCAACAATTTTATCGTTCTATAAATCGATCTATTAATCTACCTGCAAAACGACTATAAAGATTGTAAATTGGGTTGAACAAATCCCTGGCTTTGGGAAACTGGCTAGATGACTTCTCTCTAACACTTTGTTCGCCATTCTTTTTTTCCAAATGAAATACATTTTGCTCCAAGGGACCTCCCAGCATTGATACGCTCAATATTGATTGGCAAAAGGCCAATGCCATCAAGCGAGAGTCTTTAGTCATCCCATCGTCATAAACATGATGCAATCTCATTAAAAAGACTCGGAGTGGATCTGTGAAATGTCCACATATTGTATTTCGGGGGTAGCTGCATTTTGGAGAGTCAACAGCAATTACTGACTCATGGAGAGGGTAGGACTGTGGCCGCGGCGTAAGTGGACGAAATAACATTACACAGAAGAGCAACGAGGACTTGGATCAGAAGTCGGGAAGGCTCTATGTTGTGTCAATTAACTGGAGAAAGAGGAAGGAAGTGCAGGATGTTGGGGATGTGAGAGTCAAAGAGTTGGTTTATAAACTAGTGTTTTCCACAGCTGCCAAAAAACACACACATTTTCTGCAGAGGAGACCACACATGCATCCAGACCAATCATACCGCAGTTTGTGTCCAGATATGCAAACCCTTGTCATGTATCCATATTGTGCATTTTTAATTCAATGCTGTAGCAGTTAAAAGTGTGTGTGTGTGTGTGTGTGTGTGTGTGTACACATGTGGGTTAGCACTGTATGCTTGATTTCCAGTGTGTTCCTGTACTCTGACATTCTCCAACTATCCCCGACCGTTCTGTGGCTGCCTCACCGCGGGGGCCCTCTACTTTTAGATTTAGAGAGGTTTCCTGCTGAGTCCAACCCAAACACATTCTCCTGCTCAGCCAAGAGACACGGGGCAAGGTCAGTGTGTGTGTGTGTATGTGTTTGTGTTTTCATTGCAAAGTGTGGCATGAAAACACAAAGGCACACACACACCCACAGGTCACACACTGTCCTCTCCTCCCACTGCAGGTACACTCTGCTCAGGCTCTGATTTGACCACTGAAACATTGAACTAATTTACCACACACACACACAGATGGAACAACCGTCGATAGCATCAACATGGTGTCGATGTGATTCTCTCTTTGTGGTCCCCGTTCACTTCATTAAATCTCTTGTGTTTGCAGATTTGTACTTCAAAGTAAGTCTTTAATGACTTAATTAAAATTAGTCAGCATCTAGTGAAATTAAACCAGTACATCCTAAATGGCTTTTTTTGGGTAAATGGCTCAGCGTGAGTGCCATGCTGCTGAGTCTATTACACAAGCAGCACATTAGTTGCAGCTTATGCAACGCCGCTGCACATCTCAGTTTGTCTTTTGTGTGAATATAATGCACTTAGAGGGCTGCAGAAAAAATAGGATATCAAGAGGAATGAGAAGAAAAGCTTGCCTAGTGGACATTTAGATTGAGGTTAATGTAACCCCAGGGGCCGCAGCCATCTCATCAGGTTTGAGAAGCCGTGCTACACCAGGCACCTCAACGCCAGCTGTGATTTGTCAGACCTGAGAGCACTTTCCTCCACAGAGAGGAGAGTGTTGCCCCTTTTGTCCGGAGACAGACCCCATGAGGATGTTTGCCCAGACCAATCAGACTTTCATCAAACTCCATTCTACTCTGAGAGCGGGCTGAGGGACCCTACAGCTCGCAGGCTCCTCTCACTTCTTCTTCCACACTCTGCTCGGCAGGCATTTCTTCAGAAGAACTAGGAAGGCTGTGCCAGAAAAAACTGTTTAAAATAAAGACTATTGACATGCATTTTTCAGCATACCTTTGTATATAACTATAGCCTTCCATTATGTTGCAACGCTGAGTTTAAAAGCCAGAGTGTTCCTTGCCTCCGGCCTTCACAAGTTTATTCTTGCCCGCTAATCGATCACTGCAAAGCCGGGTCACCGAGGTCTCCACTACAACAAGCTCTCTCACATTTCAGCCAGCGGTTTCAGAAAGCTGCTAGACAACACAAAGGCAGCCTACAAAGCAATTCTCCGTGGTGACTCTTGACCCTTGTGTCAACGATGTTTGTGCCATTATTTACCTTTTAAACACCAGGTGAATAGGAGTGTCTTGTTCACCAATGAAATGGACTGCTGTTGACCACAGGAACAAGTCTGGAGATGTTTGTGTGTCTCTGTTATTTTTTCCTCACAGTTTTCATCCCTAGTGTTTCTTTAGTCTTTTATATATATGTTAAAAAGTATTGTTCGTCAAAGCAGCATATAATGAGTTGGTGAACGTAGATTCTGAATCACTTGCATGATATGATTCACTTTAAAGCTTGAGGAGCACGGTTTAACTTGCAGATTTTAAATAAAGCTACAGGAGTGTAGAAAGTAAAATGATATGCAGGAAAACCATTTCTTCAAAGCCAGTACTATTCTTTTTTTAAAATATACTTCAGTTCATGTTGAAGTGCTTTCATTTTTCCAGCTAATGGAGGTAAAAAGCAACATGAGTGCCAGTGAATTAATAATGTTTTTTTAACAAAACGCACCATAATATAACACTTAAGCGATTATTTGCTCACACATTTTTACTCATTCTGGATTCTTGTTCGGACCAGGGGCCTCATTTATAAAGGGATATACGCCCAAAAAATGGCGTACGCCAGTTTGCGATTTATAAAATACTAACTTGACGGGAAAACATGCGGTCCTCCACGCAAACTCTAACCCATGCGTACGCACTAAGCACAAACACGGGAGAGACGAGACACTGCGACACCAGAAGGAAGAATGGAGAGAAATATGTGGAAATAATACCATAAATAAAATGTTACCTCTCATTTATCTTATATGAAGAATTCATTTTCAAACATTGATTAAAGCTGATCTTAAAATTATTAAACGCCTGTTTGAGACTCCTCAGTGCTCACACACACATAACTTGGAGAAATAAATAAATACGGATATGTTATTTAAAACCACCTCGAATATGTTGTGTTAATGTTATGAAATGTTTTCTCATAAATGATGCGCTAAGCCGGAGGACAGAATTACGTCTAAACTGACGCCGTTTTGCTTTTCTATAGGTTGTAGATACGAGCATGGTTTTATATACTATCATGTTTAATCGTGTTGTATGCCGCTTGCCAAGACTTGATAAGTGGCTCGTAAAACACAGGAGGTATGGAAGCTAAGAACATCATATGTGGTCAATTGTACAGCTAATATAACACAACTCATTAGTTGTATTTCCTTAACTGGTGGATTATGGATATATAGTTGCGGATCGACAGCTGGGACACAAACCACCAAATACAAACAAATAATTCAGATCCAGTCGTCATGACTCCACTCCGGAGGGATTCCCCGATCATTTCTTACAGTTTCTCATCAAGGGGGGGGGTCTCCTGTCCCCGGTACAGACACACTGCCTGAGGAAGGCTATGTGTATTTTTTTTGTCATTAACCTTTTTCGGACCACTTATTTATTTATTTTGGTGACGATCCGACCTCCATGCTGTTACTCTGGTTCAAACTGCATCCACCAAACAATATGATTTATCTCGTTGTCCCCGAAATAACCAGAATCTGACACGGTGTGAGATGTCTTTTTTAGCTGTTCTGTTGTAATTTCCTGCGATCTTCTTCATGCAGTCAGTCAGAATGAATGAATGAATGAACGGGCGTTTCTTTGACTATTTATAGGCAAACATGGGCGTTACGTGAAGCCCGCAAAAGCTGCACCGCATTTCGAGTCGATTGTGATTTATAAAGGGAAACCGGCGTAGGAAGTGCTGTACGCACTTTCCTCGCCGGTACGCAATGTTTGGTGAATCGGAAAATGTCGGAACATTTCCGTACCTATCTTTTGGATTTCTACTACGTAAGCAACCTTCCCACGTGAATCCTACGCACATCGTTATAAATGAGGCCTCAGAGCAGACTCAACAAAACATATACTGTCTGAAATGTTATGGCAGATTTATATAAGTATTCATAATATTAAGGTAGCTTTTCGGAAATATATTCAAAACATAATGACATGTCATAGTAAAATGTAATAAAGGACAATAATGTAGGATGGTGCATAAATGATATGCAGGTTTAATTCTTCATTAATTTAAAGTGAGATTGTGCACCTTTTATACAGCATAAATATGACTAATGTCACTTTTAATTCCCTTTCCCTAACATATTAATTTGGTTTGACAGGTAATTTATGAAGTCTAACTTTTGTTCAAGTTGTCTGCAGTAAAGGAGGAAACTATGACGCACACTGAATAATCTAAATTGCTTACCACCTTGCTTATGCACAGTCAATTTGTTTGTTAATGTGCAACAGTTATTTCCAACTTCGTTTAGTGGGCATTGATGGATTCATAAGCGAACACACACCTGCCTTGTGTTGTAATATCTCCACATATCTCTGTTTCTTTTTCTCCGCCGCTCGGCCTCTAATTGCGCTGAGAGTGGAGTCCAGGTGGAAGCCATTTAAATTGCCCGAGGTCGTGACCACTGTGATGGCTTGTGACACAGTCGTAGCTCTCATTTCCAGACCATTTAAAACATATTCCAACACACATGCTACAATCATTACAGCACCTAGACGCAACATAGCGATTTGTGGTGAGAAACACTAACACAGCCATGCAGCAGCAGATGGAAGGGTGAGGAGGAATTTACATTGTAATCAAGTCTGTATTGAGTGGATGCAGCATGATTCATAATGTACTTGTTGAGACTGTGCATCACATTTGCCGAGCAAGGCATGTTCTGCAATTTTAAGATTTCATTATATTTTGTGCACTTGGCTCAGCATCAGATAATGATATTGAAATGCATGCGCCATTGGGATCAGTGTTATTGACATTGGAATTTGCTGTAACCCTGATTCGGAGGCTAGAGCTGAAATTGCTGTTGTTGTTTCTGTGTGTGTGTGTGTGTGTGTGATTTCTCTCTCTCTTCTCAAATCTGGCAGGGAATGAAGTGTCTATTGGAAAATTATGCAAATGACGTTAGGGGGGGAATACAAAATGCGGAGAAACGGAGACCTGGAAAACTCAAATACAGATTAAAAAAAGAGAAATAAATGGAGGCGTTTTCGGAGCAGATGCCCTCTAAACATGGCTCAGCCGAGTTCAGGGTGTGCTGAAAAATGATAGCAGTAATTAGAAAATGGCCTGTTTGGGCTTTGTGTGAAAGGATGTGACCTGCATTTAGTTTTTGTGCGTGCGTTACAGCTCTTAGTTTCAGTCCTTTATTTGGTGTGCTGCTGTCCACTGGCCATATGTTGTCCATTTCTAAGTGTTTAGAAAGAAAGAAGCATTCATTTTCTGCAGACCGAATCTGCAGAAAATGTGAATGGAACACCCTGATATACGAAGTTTGAGAATAGGGGCCCTGATATATGTTATATTATTAATACATCTAGAATTGGAGAAAGTTAATTTATTCTGAAGAGTTGATGTATTTTAGAGAAACATTAACGTTATATATATTTTACATACCCAACCATTTTGAAATGTTTCAATGGATCAGTGAGAACTGTTGTTGAAACCTGAAGATTATGGGGCATATATCAAATATAATAGTTCGAAGCAGTCATCCTGTGAACACTTTAGATATCGTCTAGGGGTGTATCGGACGGTTCGGTTCGTACCTCGGTTTGGAGGTCACGGTTCGGTACGGGTTCGGTACAACAAGAAAAAGCAAAAAAAAGTCCCAAATGCATAATTCCAGGTTTGTTATTTATATTTGAACAGTAGTGCAAGTTTCAGTTTAAAAATAAGGAACTCTAACATTTTGAATAATTAACTTTATTAAACAGTTAAAAACAAAACACAAACAGTACCACAAACACTCAGATGGCCATATTATCTATAATGGCTGATGTCAAACAAAAAGGTTTCATCAAGCTGTAAAACTAAAAAGAATGTCTTAAAAATATTACATCATAAATAATAAGAAAGTGTTTCAAGAGCGCATATGCCAAAAGCTTCCGTTATTTATTTTGGTCTCTCGGCTTTCATGTCCATTGGCTTCTTAAAAACAGCGGGGATCAGCTGTTGAACTGCTGTTGTCTTTTTCCGGTGATTGGCAAATCTGGGTGATGCCTTCTGATATGATTTAGCATGTTTGGCATGTGTTTCCATTAGCATACTGCACTGCTATCGAACAACGCCGACACAACGTCCTCGTCCGACCCACCACTCGCGCACTTCATCGTTATTGTAGTCCACAGGGAACCCGAAATGTTCCCACACAGCTGATTTAAAAGAAGCAGGTGGGTTCTAGCTCCTGTGTGTTATCTGAAATCGCCATATTAACTTTTCTTCTTCTTGTATTTTGTTCGTTTTGTTGTTTCTTCTTGTACTTCATTTGTCATTTAAGGGCGGCTAGCAAACAGCTTTTAGGCGCAATACCGCCCCCTGGAGTATAAATAGTGTATAGAATACGGATACCGTTACACCCCTAATATCGTCTGTACCAAATTGCATGGGAAACCGTCCAACAGTTGACAAAATAAAAATGCAGTCGGTATAGAGACACTTCCATTCCTACAGCTATGCCACTGACTTAAATATAGGAAAGTCTCTGGAGGAGAGGTCATGTGTTCTCCATCCTTCATATCCATAGCCCTGCCAATACTATCAGCTTGTGTCTTGGAAAATTGCTTTTGTCAGCATAAAACATTGGCAATTTATTGATGCTGGCATGCCGCTGTCTATAAATAAATCCATAGGGTGCGTGGGATGTACCTTTTGAGGTCATAGTGATTGAAATATCTACACCATATCTCTTTGTATACATTTCTATTATATTCAGACACATGATACATTCCTGTCTCTGCAATAAGTTAGTAGTCTGAATCTGCAAAGCAACTAATAGATCTATATTCAAATAGAATATACAGTATTGGCTTGTAATATGTGCTGTAGATGAGTAAAATGGAAATACTATCTGAATAACTGTGCAACAGCAGCTGAAGTATATTCATGACCTTCACATATCAGTGAGTACATTTCGCTTCACGCCGCCATCCTGCTTTTTAATTCATCCATTTTCTCATTAATATCACTTATTTCTCACTCTTTTTCTGTCCTCTCACCCTCTTATCCTGCATCCTTCAATCTTCTACATTCCTCCCTTTCGTTATTCTTGATAGTTCATCTCTTTCTCTTTATATCACCCCTCTTCTGCCCATCTTCCTTTTTCCGGTATGCATTAGGCAAGATAAAGTGAGAGAGAGAAAGACAGTGACGATAGAAAGAAGGAAGACGTGGAGAATAGATAGTGTGTGTGTGAGCTTTGCTTTATAGTGTCTGAAGGCTGATTTAAATGATGCATCTCTCTGCGTACCTCTGTGTGCGTTCCTTTGTGGGATTGTAACCCATGCTTGTTTACTGTTAAATATTTGTAATGTTAATTTGTTTGGTAGCTAGTTGTTTTTTATTGTGCGTGCAACTCATTTCCTCTTAACGGCTTGTTTTTCTATTGTCTCGTGGTTGGGAAGTGTTGGGAGGAGTTGCAATGCCTTTGTGAGCACAGGGGGGGGGACTCTTTATTTAACCCCAGCCATCAGTCACACTCAACAAGCCTATCATAGAGGAGCATTCAGACACTGTGCGGCTAACGTTAGTGCTATTATCTACCTGTCACTGGGTCGCTGTGTCGAGTCTCTGGTGGAAATTGTGGAGTGAACGCTCGCTGCTCATGTTGTGTAGCTCCAGGGATGTTCTTAAAAAGAGCCATCTCCATTTACCTTCACACCTTTCAGCTCGCATTAGAAAGCATGATTGTAACATTTCTGCTTTGTTTTAGAGTTATAACACTGACCGCTCAATTTCAGCAAGGTGGCCCAACCACGTGGAAAACAAAGAATCTTAGAAAGGAAAGGTTCATCTCGATTTTAATCATGTCCTCAGATTTCCGAGTGAGTGCTCATCAATCAGACTGTCTGCAGACAGTGTGCATAATTAATATTCATTTGATCCCAGACACTCCATTTGCATGAACACACTGCCTGTCTCATACAAAATACCCTTCCCTGCTGCTGGGATAAGAATCCAGACATGACATCTGAGGACATGCCTCTTAACCTGATTCATTAACATAGTGTAACTTGTTGGGGGGGCTTCAAGAGGCATGACGAGGAACATGGTGCTTAGTATGTCCCCGTCAGATAACACGCAGGATCCAGTTTCGGCAGAAGCACCGAATGCATCTGATTTAATGAAAATCTTTGGTTTCCTCGGGTCAGGAAAGTGTCGAATGGAGACATGTCTGCAGGCGCTGAGGTGCTTCAGAGTGATGGACATCTCTCCGTCATGTTATCATATCTAATCTAATGCCAGGGGCAAGAGATGAGAGACCTGCGACACAGTATCCTTCAGATCTTTCTCAGGTTTATCTGAAAAATGCTTATAAAATAATGAAAATCATTCATACAGAAAAATAGCAACACAAATGAATTGATTCATGATTCTTTCTACCTCCGTTGCCAAACCTTCCCTTGTTTTACTACTGTTTTTGTTTTATGCGATTTTATTTTAAAGATATGAATATGGTGTCTTAGATACAGGTAATATCTGTGGTTGTGCATGACCCAAATCAATGAGCAGAACTGCTTTTTCTTCTTAATTTCACAGGTAATGAACTGCTGTAAGCAAAGTCACTTTCCACTACACTAGATTTATTGTAAATGTCTGTAAACCGTAACATGAGTAAATGGGAAAGGAATCCGTGTATCTACCGTCCAATTGTTTTTCTTTATTAAACACGTAAACGGAAGAGCGTTTGAGAGGCCTTTTTGCTTTTTACCTTACTACATGGGTTGTGTTCAGTTTAAAAATCAGCTCCTAAATTCTAACCCTATCTCCTATTCCTTGACCTCTGAGTGAAACGTCACAGGGTTAAGGGATAGTGGATAGGAGAATTCAAAAGGACTTAGGAGAAGAGACTGCAGTACTTTAGAGAATCCGACTGCACTTTCACTATCCAACGTGTTTATGATGCGCCAGCGGACGTCATTTTGTGCGTCTGCTCCTGTGGGGAAACTATGGAAACTACAGGTTTCTATACAGCGGACTACAACATGGATGTGTAATAAGAATAGGCGCATTCACACTGCGGTACTTTTCCCACAAAGGTTCATGCGAACTCTTTTATCGCGTTCACACCAAAAAGAGCCGGTACTAAAATTAGTTCATGTGAACCTTTTTACCCCCTCGAAAGTCCCTGCTAGAGAGCAGGGACTTTCGAGCGGCTCTTTTGTGAGAAAAGAGCTATATTTCTGATTGGCTGGGCGGATTGCAAACCACGCCCCGTAAAACTCCCAAAAAGTTGTGTGAAGCCGCCATTTTATTATCCTCGCATTAGCATTATTAGCATTAGCATTAGCCCAGCGCAGAAACGCAGAGAGACTAACTTATGGCAACACAAAATAAAACATGGGAGCGGTGGAGATGAGGAGGTGTCGGCGTTCTGGCGATTTACTCGGAAGGCTTCAGTGGAAGCTGCTGGGAGTCCCAGCAACTACTACTGAAGTCCTCTTACAACTCCGGGGACTTCCGGCGGCAGTATCCGCCGTGAAGTTGTTTGTAGCCTGCCAGTAAACCCAAAGCAGAAGAAGAAGTTACGTCAGCGGCTTCATTTGCCTAATCCACCCCCAGGGACTTTTTCCGGTGTGAACGCGATCTGTACTTAGTTCATGCGAACTAAAGAGTTCGCATGAACTAAGTTCGCATGAACCTTTGTGGGAAAAGTACTGCGGTGTGAATGCGCCTAAGGAGGGACTACTGTAAACTCATCTAGAGACTCTGCACCGTGCTCTGATGCTGTTGTGTTTTGCTTTATGAACGTGGACAACAGAGAAACATATTCTTCATGACCAAAGTTGGAATTGAAATAAAAAAGGAAAGTGAAACTTATGCTCCACCCTCTCCCTCCGGTCCACATTAATACAAATGATCCCAATACGTATGATTGTATGAACTATGAAAAGATCTTAAAATCAATACAAATGTATTTATTATAAACGTTAGTCCTTAACACCTATCACTACATCACCATTCAAACATCTTTTAAAAGTTGAACAAACTCCACACAGGTCAGTGAAATGTTGACTTTATTTGATCATTTCAGTAAAAACTAACGTTCATATTTCTCTTTTTGATTATAATACTGATGAACGTTCAAAACAAAGCACTCTGGCAACTTACCACATACGTTTTAAAATGCTTAATTAGCACGGTAACTTTCATGATATAATTTCTCCTTCATAATCGTTTGTTTCCGTGAACGGCCGACTGTTGTGTGACGCAAATGCTGCGGCTGCAAGGCATTGTGGGGCAGCATTTTCTCCTCTCCTTTCGGTTAGGGAGGTCCAGTGGTTCCTAAGCTAAAGGAGGTTATAAAGGAAGTTTGAAACCTCCTTTCCTTTCATTTAGAGAATTGGAACGGCACTTATCATGGCTGCCACTGAGGGACTTCCGGGTCATTTCACTCCGTTAGGAAGGTTCCTAAGCTAAATGGACTATTCGACTGCAGCCCTGGTCTAATGGTCCTTGGAGCGAGGGGCGGGGCGAAACTCACGGAAGTGATTTCAAAACAAAAGCCGTGATAATATTATAAACAAAGGGAAACAAGGTGAATTTAGCGATCACAACGAAAACGGCCAAGACACATATTGATCCCAGAAAATGGATGTTATTAAGGGCTGTAAATATAATAAGCCTGTGTCTAAAATGGACAACATTGTTAGGAGATTTAAACTATACAGCGATTCTGCACTGCGGTCACTCAGCCGTCTCTCGCGTTTGTTTTTTCAGCTGCTCTATATTTGACGAGTGATACAAATATGTTTTACCACAAGTTCTTAAGGAAACTGACTCTGTTGGACTCGACACTAGTTTGACTTCTACCAGAAATAAAATGAAGTACTTTTACTGTGTACTTTGTGAGTAATCCTCTATCAGTCCCCTCCATAGTACATAATGCATGTTTTTCTGCTATCTTTGATGAATGATAAAAATATAATGTTACCATTAGTTCCTAATGAAATTGATACTGATTGACTTTGTATTAATTAGCCTACTACTTACAATACATTGAAGTACTTTTACTGTGTATTTTTTTAGAAATACTCTGTCAAAGTCCCCTGCTGAGAACAAAATCAAGCCACTTCTGCTAAGTTTGATGAGGGAATTATTTTTGTTGCCATTAGTTCTTCGTGAGATTGATCCTGTTGATTGACTCAGTACTAGTGAAACTACCCCCACAAGTACTATGAAGTACTTATTGTGTACTTTTCCAGTACTCCTCTGTCAATGTCCCCTCCTGAGAACATGTTTCTCTGCTATTTTGAATAAGCGTTAAAAAAACCTTTCTTCATGAGACTGAAATGGTTGGACAGAGTATTTTAAGAGGACATGGTGGACATGATATCAGCAATACTTCCAGTCAGTACTCCGGCAGCAGCATTTGTACCCCTTGGAAAGTCTTTAGAGTCTGGGCTGGATAGCTGGTCTATCCTTCCGCACACTGACACACTCTGTCACTCTTGTTGGCCTCTGATGCTGCTGTCTTTTAACATGTGATTATTTCTCTGCTCCTAGTTAATTCCTCGCAGATTCTTCCATCAGTCCCAGTCATTGCATGTCAGTCAATAATAGAGCTTCGAAAAATGTGTCCAGTTCAACAAAATGTTTTTTTGTGAGTGAAGGTCAGAGCTAAATTATAGATTGTTTGATTGTGTAATTACAAGGTGAGAGAAAATAAATCCACATCCTCCTATGAAACGTATTTTATTTCCTTTTGCATGTTATACTTATACTTACTTGCCTTAGAACATTTGCACGTTGAACTACATGATATCTTCCCCAGCCTCAAGGAAATACAATCAAATAAATGGATTCATAATTTTAAAAAATTGATATAAATGTATACATTAATAATGTTGTGGGCAAACATTTCAAATTTAAATATAAAATGAATAATAAGTTTACTTTTGAAATGATTTCTCACAAAAACCTTTCTAAATTATAGTAACTCATTAAAAAAGGTTTAGTGAATATACGTTTTTCTGCCTAAAATAGTTGAAATTGAACATAAACTATATCAAACACAACATGCATGGCAGTTAACCCATTTTTGCCCGCTATTTAAATTGACTTTGGTTGAAGTTAATAAAAATATTGATGGTTTGTTTAAATAACTAATGACATTTTAATAAATATTGCAAAAAAGGGCTCCAAAAAAGGCATATATAACCTGGCCGGCTTAACCAGTGTGTATTTCTTCAAGCACCACAAGATTCAGAGTTTATAAAGTACAATTCTGGGCCATTGAGTGTGTCATTTCTCCAAACACATACAGTAAAAATGCCTGTTTTGAAGCCTTCAAATGGTGCAGGAAAAGGACAGTGACTCATATGCAAACCAGTAGTTGTGTATTTAAATATGAAAAGTGTATGTAAAAAGCATGTAAAACAATTGTGGTACTATAATTGACTTCGGGCTAACCCTCTTGCAGAAAGAGAAGCCTGAATATCTGAAATAATCCAGTTTACATTGCACCAAATGCCAGGGCAATAACAGCTTTTGTAAAACATGTATTTGGTTTCCCTCTTGCAGCCTTGCAGAGGAGTGTTTGTTCCCTACAGGTGTTGTCAGTGATAAAGCACGGTCACATATTTTACCTAATTGCAGCATCACACATTTGACTCTCACTTAATGCGAGGAGCGTTATCAAAGTAAAGATGCTGGAGGTGGTGTGTAGTACATCAGTGAAGCCCAACTTCCTTTAATGCTGAAACACCTCTCCTGATAGATGATATTGTCATTGACAGTAGTACCACGCATGAATAAAGAAAAAAACACAGTGACATATTTAGTCTCAATTACTCCCAGGCCCCTTGAATGCAGCTTTAATTTAGGAGCTTGAATGAAGTTAACATGTTTCATATCCCTTAACGCTCTGGTCTTTTTCTCCATGTCACATGATTGCTGCGAGACAACATATGTCCCCTTATCAACCATTGCTGGTAGTATGTCACCCAGCTCCATTTGACTTTGACTAGACAGAAAAGTCAATTAATTAGACCTGTCAAGTTTCATCTGGCCCCTCTGGCACACGCATGATTACAAGAAAAACAACAACATGAGTGATTAGGAGAAGTTTCTGGAGACTGCAATGAAGAAGTCTCCTTGATGTGTGTAGAACAGAAGCTAAATGTTGGCCAAGTTATCTGAGGGAGTTATCCTAAATCCCCCTCAGAGGCAGAACCCTTGAAGCGTCAGCACCACGATGCATCACGACGCTCCTTCTGGAATACAAGACCAGTTGGCATGCCGGACTACCGCTCCGTCTTTTTAGTTTTCGCTCGTCTCCTTCTCTTTCTTTTTGCATTGAACTGGGTCCAAGCCCTTCTCATAAATATGTATTTTTATGATACTCCGCTTGGCGCTCGCTAGCAGTTCCTGTACCTCAGCCCACACGTTTTCAGAGCAAATTAACGACTGTGATAGTGAAGTGTTTTTACATTTTATGTGATAAGTAACACCTGTGCAAGTAGTTGCCGCTTTATCCATTGTGCTGTGAGATATGGAATCCACACGGTGAGACACACTCTCATTGTCTTCATTCTGTATTTCCTTCTCTTGCCCCCTGCATACTTTTGACACTGAAGGTGCAAATCTGCAACCATCATGCTAAAAATAAGTGACATATTGTCATGTCTGATATGTTTCCGACATGTGCCTGTGCCTCCTTGTTATTCTACAGCTCCAGTTGTGCTACGGAGTAAACTTCTAGTCTAATTTGCTGCTTGGACAGTGAATTTAAATGTGATTACGCCTGCAATAATGTATTATTTTCATCAAGGGAGTCACAGCGTCTTGATTTGCTGTCATATTTAATTTAGTGCTCCTGCACCTGTCAGAGTCTTTTATTAAAAGCGCTGTTTACTCACGAGGATATTACTTTGATCAAACGCACTCTCTGACATCGCTATTTTAACGTCTTAAAAACTCCTGTCATCATCCATGCATATAAACAGGAAAATAAGCCAGCAGCACAGCATATATGCTTCTGACGCGACTCTGCCAAGACTTTGCTGATGAGCACGCCGACTTTTAACCTCTTAATATTGCCCAAATGTTCTGTTTCTGCAGATAGGCTTTGTCTTAAACCCATTAATATCAGCTTAAAAGAACGGATTGCTCTAATCTGGGATATTTGAATGGGTATTAAGAGCTAGATTTTGAGACGGATCATGCTGTGATGGACGTTGAATGTCTGATAGAGATGTTTTAAAATGTAATGTTGGTATCATTTGAGTTGTTCCCGTCAGTCAGCTTCTCTAGTGTCCTGTCCTTTGATGCCGTGCTCACGTTTTAACCTTTTTATTACCAGTGGAATTACATCTTGGGATATTAAACGCAGTAAGGCATGATAATGTGTAGTATTTGGCTTGTATCATGTTGCAGAGATTATATTTCTGCAGGAGATCATTAAATCTGACTTAACCTTAATATCGTGATATGGGTTTAATGTGGATAATCCTGAAAATCTCATCACACACAAATCTAACAGTGTGTTCACTTATAGGAACACACATTTTGTGAAAATAAACACATCCCAAGTGTCGATCTCACTGAAGTCACACCGTGTGAATCACATTTGATGTTAATGTTATGTTAAGAAGCTCATGGCGATGACTTCATCCGGTGTCAGGAGTTCGCTGGTGACGGCACTCCCATGTTCTGAGAGGAGGTCGAAGGTGGCTCCATCTCATTCTGCTCTTCGGAGAGGATCTGCTTGGCGGTTTTTTTTTTTTGGAGCAAAGCCTGCGCGCACAGTATAGTGTTTTCTTATGCCTCGCAAATAAATTCACAGGTGCAACAAGTCAAGCTGTGAAGTTCTGCCTCCTGCCCACAGGAGAGGGAAAACACAGCCGCGTTACTTATGTCAATAACCATCAGGAGCACTCGAAAGGTCTGCGGCACATATCCAAAGACGTATACTTCTTACGCCCAAAGCAACGTGGTTTACACCTCCTCTTTCTGCGGGGGGGATTAACTGGTAACACATTGATGAGCAAACAACAGCAGATTATCCTAAAATACATTGTGTGTGTCGTGTTTGTTGATCACACCCGGTATGAGTTCAGCTGACTGCAGCGTGTCACTCGATGACAACTTGGAGCCACAAGATGATGAAGCCACGGTGCATCCATCTGTTGTGTGTCTTACTGCAAAAGAGCAAACCACTCATTCGTTTTAAGTCAGCTAACATGTATTTTCTTCCATGTGTTAGGGCAGATTTTGGACGGCATCTGGAGTAACGGGACTCTTGGTTCTCTGTGGGAAGCGTGGCGCAGTGGAGGGAGCCCTGCCGCAAAGGAAGCACCGATTTGTGCGTCTGCGAGCTAAACACTGAACTCTACTGGGACCTGGAGCAGCGGGCGGTAAGAGGAGGAGGCCATGTGGACCGCACGCCTGCTCGTCCTCGCCAGCCTCTTTGCACCAGCCGCTCTCGGTGAGTGTTTCTGTTTGAGATGTGTGTGTGGAGCAGATGTGGGCACAAACACACCTCTTCCATTTTCAGGCTGTACCACAATATCACCCTTTTGCTATTTTAAGAGACACATTCTGTCGGACAACTACGATAAAAGCGTCATATTCTGCATCTATCTCTCCTCTCGCTAATTAGCAGTTTCACTCATTAAATTCCCTGAAAGTTTTTCTTATTTGCACTCCGTTCTTATCTCTGATTCTCTGTCTATTTTTAGATCTGTCCCTCTTTCTCCCGTCTCAGTCTCTTGCTCTCTTGGCGATAGGAAATTAACTGAAATTACTTTCAAAGAATCATTAACACAGCTTTGGCTTTGTGCGGCATGTTTCGTATAGCAAAAACAAGCTTTTATCATTTCACGCATTAAGATCTAAAGATTAAGTTGCAAGGACTCTCTTTTCCCACATCTCGCTTAAACGGAAAGCGGCGTAGTTTCGCAGCGTTTCCCTTTGGCCTTGTGCGGATTGTTTCAGAGGCAAACTAAATGAAGTCATTTAAATTCAAAGAAATCAGCGGTGGTGGTTGAGGGTTTGAGGGTGTGTGAAGTTGTGTGTGTGTGAATAAGGCTATTGGTTACATTCAAGTAGGATTTAGATGTAGGGATGGAGGCAATCGCCCATAACCATGTTAATTTGATATGGCTAAAAGCATTACTGAGAGATTTGAAGCTAATTGAATAGTTTGTGTGCTGCGATATCTACCCAAGGCCGAGGCTAATGAAAGCTGCTTTCTAAGCATTCTTAGTTTGTCTTTAATGCTCAACAGGAAGACGTCAGCGGACAATGCTATGTCGAGAATCTCTGTTTAGACATTGATTTGAGAGGTTGATTGAGTGCAAGTCAGGCAAACGAGAGAATAGATTGAGAATGAGGATAAAATGCTGCAGTTTTAAACAGAAATATAAATTCATTTTGGTCAATTGTTACCCACTTTGTGTTTGTTTGCAGCTTTTGTGAGAAAGCAAACACATATTTACCTTTCTGAAGTTACAGCACCCTGGAGGATTTAGTATTTATCTCACATAGGATTATACACATACAGTGGTTATTTCATAAACTGCATATCTACATCAGGATAGCAGGTTTTTTAGCAATATCCCTGGGTTCTAATGCTAACATTACATATGATGGCAGTATTTGCAATTGCATGTAAATATAAGCACGGAAACGTTCAGTACCTAAGGGAAGATGATGTCGTTTGTGCATTCACGGTTTTGACCTATTGACATTTTGCTTGAGTTTTTCTAAAGAGGCGGACACTGTCTTATTACTAGAAATCAGTTTTCCCCAAACACCATCGGAAAAAAAAAAAGTGTTTAACCTAGTCGATGGTGTGTTGGATGGATGAACACTAAGTATCTCAGCCAATAGGAAGGTGTCATGGTGGATGGATGTGCGGAGGTTTAAATGAGACGGACGTCTGAGAAATGCGTTTGAAACGTGTGCGCTGTAGACTCTCTGTGACAGACAGTTTATTTACCAGAAGTACGCTTTTTATTTGAGCCCATTTACCATAATCTAATCTACCTAACATTAATCCCTTTGTCCAAGCATACCAGCACTCTTACCTTCCAGGCTGCTTTTCGTTTATGTCAGTATGGTATGAAATACTATGGAAAATCATCCATCAATCTCCAAGCTGTGTGAACCATTGGGAAAGCAGCAATGCATGCATGATTTGTCATAAATGGACTGAAACCTTCAAACCCACCTGCACACTCCTTTAAATCAATCATGCTGCTTTGTTGCTCATACCACAGCAATCAATCACGCATTGGTCCCAGAGGAAGAGGTGACATGCATCTGACACCATGGACTGTAGGAGCTATTGTTTCTGGAGCCTTAACTAATGCCCTACAGCAGCACTTAACAAACTCTAAGAAATGTATAATAAGTAAACCATTCTGCAATCTAAAATATAAATCTCTGCACGACCATCTGGCGACCCCAACGAATTATCTCTCGAACCCACAGGTTGATAACGGCCGCCCTGAAGATCATTTGATTATGTTGGGCTTGTTGGAGCACCAGATGAAGTGTTTTCTTCCCAAGTAAATAATTAACAAATATACGGCATTTAACACCCGACCAAACCCGATGCTATTAGCAGCCACGTCCAGATGTTGCCAGTGTATTGTTGTGCAGCGGGGGAATATTCACTGCCATGTCATTGTGCACGTTTCTCCCTGAGAGTGTTAGAGATGTGATCTCCAGGGGATGCTGCCCTACTTCTGGAACTGTAGTCCCTTTTGTCTTTGTACAGGCATGCACACACATGTGCATAAGAGAATGGAATCAGATAAAGGGACTTTCTTCACTCACATACCAGGTTTCAATGGGATGAGTATGAAAGCATGCAGAAAAAACATGCATATAGAGGCCTGTACGACGAAGCCGGATTTCGCTTAGCCGGCTAACTTCAGGGAAAAATCTGTCTGGGTTTCCGGTCCTACGACGCTGGTTCACTTCTTAGGTGCGGGGCTAGATCTCCATGGTAACTTATGGCTGAGCGGCTAACCCTGGGTGGTATACTACGAAGCAGGAATTTTCGTTTAGCAAGCAATAACTTCTGGGATTCCGGTAACTAGGACAGTCTTGGTTCACTTTTAATAGCGGTGGCAGTGATATCATAAACCTGTTAAAGGTACGCCAGTCAAACAACTTTTTCTGTTACCCAGCTGTATTCAACCTTGCAGGTGCAGCTATGTGGCTTTGATCGCTGGGTTGATCAAAGTGTTTAAAGTCATGGATGTTAAAGTTGAACTTCTTCATATGTCTAATATTATGGTTTTAATTTCACTTTTCATTCAGGAAGTATGACGCTGCGCTGTCAGTACGCTTCTCCATGTCTGTGATTGGTCGAATACTCCAGATACCACCCCTTTCATGTGAACACGCACCTAACTAGATAGGGACACGGCTGGCTTGAACAAACGAGTTGATAGCCAGCGTTGTAGGACAGTTTAGCGGAGCGGCTTCGTTTTGGATTAGGCCAACCGGATAACTCAAAACATTCCAGGATATGTGAACTAGATTCGTAGTATACCCCCCTTGTCTGGAGCAGTTTAGGTTGCAGGCTAAGAGCTCAACTTCAGGAAAGCACCGCCTGCTGACGCAATCAGAGCTCAGTGTGCGGAGTTTAAAGCGATCAAGTCATATTACAGGAGAAAGGAAATACAGAAACTGCCGTTGCAGGAAAGACGGCCGGCAAAAATCGCCGACTGTGAATGTGAAAATGTATAGAATATCACCTCCATCTTCAGAGCAATCTGATTATTATAACAATTAGCGTTTAAGAACGCTTACTTAAATATCTACCACAACATAAGTAACCGGATCAAAGTAACATTACATACAGTCCGCGGCACTGTGAGTGCAGACGTCAATGTCTCCCCATTATCATTCATATCACATCATAATGTATCATATATTCAGTCAGCTTCTCCGGCGTATCTGGCCGTGCAACACTTACATTGGCACATAATGTAATGCAGAAGTATTATTTTAAGCAACACATTAAGTTGACGAAACACTCGAGTCAAATGTAATTACCGTCAGATCCACTCGTGTCTTAGACGGGGCAGTGATATCATAAACCTTTAATGTACGCATTCAAACACTTTTGCCAGCTGTATTCACCTTGCAGGTTCAGCTATGTGGCTTGTATCCTGGATAAAGTGTTTAAGGTCATGGATGTTAAACGTCTTAATATTGTCTAATATTATAGTTGACTTTTCATTCAGGAAGTATGAAGCGCTGCGCTGTCAGTACGCTTCTCCATGTCCTGTGATTGGTCGAATGCTCCAAATACCACCCATTGTATGTGAATGCGCACCTAACTAGATAAGGCAAAGCTGGCTTGAGTTAACGAGTTGATAACCAGCGTCGTAGGATCGCTTAGCGAGAGCGCGTTTGTTTTGGGTTAGGCAAACCGGGTAACTCAAACATATCCAGGTTAACTTGAACCGGCTTCATCATACAGGCCTCAGGTGTTCCCTTTGTACCCCCATTTGGATGTCCACACACATCTACATATCTGACTTTTAACACTTTTCTGAAGAAGATAAGGAATATTTATGCGGACTTTAAATGGAGCTCCCAAGTCTTGCAGGATTAACAAAATGTTCCATCACAGACACTGTCACCTGCTTGAAAAATAACAACAATGCACCGTTGTCATTGTTTTTGGAAGTGGTGAATAACAATGAAAAAGCACCGTCTCCACCACTGTGTCCATGCCTGAGCAGCACATTAATCATGCGTTTCTTTGCATGTAAAATGCTCCAGGAAGGATTTTATATTCATTCCACTTAACGCCGCCCCGTTGAATCGGAGACATAGCGGCTATAATGGATGGCGGACGGAAGACCAATCCAGCAGACAGCGTGATTTCTTCACGGTCAGATGTGCAGTGCATACATCAAGCATGGAGGCTGGAATGGTCCCGCCGTGGGGGGAGAGGTACATAATGAGGGATGGATGAGACATAGAGGCAGATGTTTGCATGATGCATATTTTCAAAATATGTGTCTCCTTTAGTTTGTGTGACTCTCTGAGAAGAGTAGAAATAACGAACACTTGTCTTTGCCCTTCTTTGATTCATACAGCCCCGTGACTCTTTGCAGAGCTTACACAAAGTTGAACGCTAGCCAACATGCGCCTTACACACACTCCTGTCCACGTATCAGCACCAATAAGCTAAGGCTGGCTGTATCTAACCAAACAAGGGCATTCAACTCCAATGTCAGCCTCCCTGTTCCCGTACGGATCCACTTAATTAATCTCCTTGTGCCAGGGCGCTCGCTCCATCCGCCAAGGCATCCCTGGATTTGCCTAATTTGCTTAATTAATTAAACAAATGATTTATTTGAGCTCATATTTCAAAGCGGGAAAAAGTTCTTTGTAGAGCCCACTGAGGCTTGTGCTGTGTTGTTATGATGGAGATGCCTCTTGAAGTTTTAAAATATGCTCATAACAAGGCTTCAGAGTGGATGTCAATCATTTATTTGTAGCTCCATTATGTGCAGGCTCAGGGGTGTGTTATACACAATATGCATTTTGAAAGCCACATTAGATAAAGATCATAACTTTGACTAATGGCTTTTTCTTATGAGTATCGCAAGAAAAGGACATATTTGACTATAATGATAGAGCAATTTGTTTCTGGTGAAATGTAGAGTTTAAATAATTGTGCTCCCTGAATTTCGCATAAAAGTTAAATCGCTTTGAAAATGGTTTTGATGAGATTCTTGAGAATGCCTTGGGTTTAATGCTTTAACTGTTTGTTTTTTCCTGGAAATGGATTATGTGTTTCCCATAAGCCACACAAAGCTTCCTGAAAATAGATAATAGCGTTGCCCAAAAAAAAAAACTTAGTTTTCCACCTTCCCTAAGGGTGGTCTCCATTTTGATGCCAGCTTATTCCTCTATGAATGCAAATGTGTTTTTCTTCTGCAGTTTTTGTCGGACCATGTGACTTTAATTTGAACAGAATTGTTACGTTTGATTTTAAAGTAAAAAGGTGGGGTTTAAATTCCTTCCCTTTGTGTTCTGTAACAGTGTGTGTGGCATTTGGCGGCGCGTAGAAATCTCCTTCTCTTTTATGCTCTTCCTTAATGAGTGAAAAATCAATACCTGCTTGATCCGAGGAATAAAAGAATGGCCTCTGCTGCCCGTGGCATCGGTAGCGACTGCTTGATATTGCCAAATTGCTGTCAGAACTGGCAACCCTGGAGGAATGAGTGACGGCAACATTAAGAATGGCAGGGTGGGGTTAAATACCTCAGCATGTTTTATAGGTGTCCGATCCGCGACCTGTGTATATCTTCTAAATAAATGAATCAGCCGTGCTGCACAGGCATAATTTGGAAAGCGCTGAATGATGCCGTTTAAAGTGGGCTTGCGGCTGGCAGAATGGTGTTTAATGAGGACAGATATTGACAGCGGGGTCAAGTGGTAGTGGATGTTAGTTACATTAGGCTGTCCAGTACTGTCTTAACCTGTCTGTTACAGCCGTTTTGCTCCTGCCTACTGTAGGTGTTGTCAAATGTTACGTAAACAGGGTTCATTTGTAGTTTTGGTCTATTTATGGATTTATGGAATATATATACAGTGGGGCAAAAAAGTATTTAGTCAACCACCAATTGTGCAAGTTCTCCCACTTAAAAAGATGAGAGGCCTGTAATTTTCATCCTAGGTACACTTCAACTATGAGAGACAGAATGGGGGGAAAGAATCCAGGAAATCACATTGAGGATTTTTAATGAATTAATTGGTAAATTCCTCAGTAAGTATTTGGTCACCTACAAACAAACAAGATTTCTGGCTCTCACAGACCTGTAACTTCTTCTTTAAGAGCCTCCTCTGTCCTCCACTTGTTAACTGTATTAATGGCACCTGTTTGAACTCGTTATCAGTATAAAAGACACCTGTCCACAATCTCAAACAGTCACACTCCAAACTCCACTATGGCCAAGACCAAAGAGCTGTCAAAGGACACCAGAAACAAAATTGTAGACCTGCACCAGGCTGGGAAGACTGAATCTGCAATAGGTAAGCAGCTTGGTGTGAAGAAATCAACTGTGGGAGCAATTATTAGAAAATGGAAGACATACAAGACCACTGATAATCTCCCTCGATCTGGGGCTCCACGCAAGATCTCACCCCGGGGTCAAAATGATCACAAGAACGGTGAGCAAAAATCCCAGAACCACACGGGGGGACCTAGTCAATGACCTGCAGAGAGCTGGGACCAAAGTAACAAAGGCTACCATCAGTAACACACTACGCCACCAGGGACTCAAATCCTGCAGTGCCACACGTGTCCCCCTGCTTAAGCCAGTACATGTCCAGGCCCGTCTGAAGTTTACTAGAGAGCATTTAGATGATCCAGAAGAGGATTGGGAGAATGTCATATGGTCAGATGAAACCAAAATAGAACTTTTTGGTAAAAACTCAACTAGACGTGTTTGGAGGAGAAAGAATGCTGAGTTGCATCCAAAGAACACCATACCTACTGTGAAACATGGGGGTGGAAACATCATGCTTTGGGGCTGTTTTTCTGCAAAGGGACCAGGACGACTGATCCGTGTAAAGGAAAGAATGAATGGGGCCATGTATCGTGAGATTTTGAGTGACAACCTCCTTCCATCAGCAAGGGCATTGAAGATGAAACGTGGCTGGGTCTTTCAGCATGACAATGATCCCAAACACACCGCCCGGGCAACGAAGGAGTGGCTTCGTAAGAAGCATTTCAAGGTCCTGGAGTGGCCTAGGTAGTCTCCAGATCTCAACCCCATAGAAAATCTTTGGAGGGAGTTGAAAGTCCGTGTTGCCCAGCGACAGCCCCAAAACATCACTGCTCTAGAGGAGATCTGCATGGAGGAATGGGCCAAAATACCAGCAACAGTGTGTGAAAACCTTGTGAAGACTTACAGAAAACGTTTGACCTCTGTCATTGCCAACAAAGGGTATATAACAAAGTATTGAGATGAACTTTTGTTATTGACCAAATACTTATTTTCCACCATCATTTGCAAATACATTCTTTAAAAATGTGATTTTCTGGATATTTTTCTTCTCATTCTGTCTCTCATAGTTGAGGTATATCTAGGATGAAAATTACAGGCCTCTCTCATCTTTTAAGTGGGAGAACTTGCACAATTGGTGGCTGACTAAATACTTTTTTGCCCCACTGTATATATATATATATATATATATATATATATATATATGCTTTACATTTCTAAATGGATATGAGTCTCATGAATGTACCTCTCCCCACTGGCTGCATCACATTACCCATTTTTCAATCCCAGTTTGCAGCATGAATCAGATTTTGATGAAGCCTCTCAAAGTGAAGATGCTAACAGATTTTTAGAGGGAAAGAAGTCTCTGTGCTTGGAGTCCACAGTCATCTGTTAATCAGAGACAGCCTTAATTATGCTCGTTGTGGGGCTTTTTCCTCATTCCTCAATTTGCATGCCAGGAGTTGCCTCACTCTATCCATTGTGAAATTGCACAAGCATTTTGCTGTTGGCTACCCCTCCCTCCAAATGGACATATTGATGATGCCAGCCTGAGGCATCAGCTGTATGTGTTGGACGTGTGTCAGAGCAGAGACCCCTCCCCCTCCTCTTCAGACTCCCTGCTGTGCTCCTACCAACTGGTCCAGGAATTGCATGCCAGATTGTGGAGAGTCCCAGAGACTCTCCTTTGCACATTAAAAGAAAGAGTCTGGCATTGAAATACACTCCCCATGATATCAAAATCATGGGGAGTGAAAAGAAAATCTTATTTCCCTTGGCCGGCTTTATTGAGGAATGACAGTAGAGGGGGGGAGGGTAGAGTTTCAGAGTTAGCTTTAAAGGTGGTCCCCCACTCAGCTGATGGCCTGGTGTGCAGGCTGAATTACATTCCACGGTTGGGTTAATACAGATATGAAACAAGGAGAAAGAAAGGAGAAGGGATGGAGGGGTGGAAAGTTTCTCTCACTGCAGACTTGGGCACTCGGCTGTCAGTTTTGGAAAGACAGGACTCCCCAGAAATGGAGACAGTATAATTGTGTCAGTTATGTAAAACTTTGGGGGGGTGAGGTTTGGGTCCAAAAGTTCAGTGTGTGTTAACTTGCTTTTCTTTGCTAGTTGGCACCCATAAAGTACATTGTTAGCAAGTATTTAGTCACAAACCAAGTTAGAAATGTGTTCTTATTGAGATTCCCTCACTGGGAACAAGAAAGAAAATGTCATGTGAACCATCGTTTTGTTCAGTCTCTTCAAAAATACTTAACCAAATAACAGGCCAACAATTTTATCGTTCTATAAATCGATCTATTAATCTACCTGCAAAACGACTATAAAGATTGTAAATTGGGTTGAACAAATCCCTGGCTTTGGGAAACTGGCTAGATGACTTCTCTCTAACACTTTGTTCGCCATTCTTTTTTTCCAAATGAAATACATTTTGCTCCAAGGGACCTCCAGCATTGATACGCTCAATATTGATTGGCAAAAGGCCAATGCCATCAAGCGAGAGTCTTTAGTCATCCCATCGTCATAAACATGATGCAATCTCATTAAAAAGACTCGGAGTGGATCTGTGAAATGTCCACATATTGTATTTCGGGGGTAGCTGAATTTTGGAGAGTCAACAGCAATTACTGACTCATGGAGAGGGTAGGACTGTGGCCGCGGCGTAAGTGGACGAAATAACATTACACAGAAGAGCAACGAGGACTTGGATCAGAAGTCGGGAAGGCTCTATGTTGTGTCAATTAACTGGAGAAAGAGGAAGGAAGTGCAGGATGTTGGGGATGTGAGAGTCAAAGAGTTGGTTTATAAACTAGTGTTTTCCACAGCTGCCAAAAAACACACACATTTTCTGCAGAGGAGACCACACATGCATCCAGACCAATCATACCGCAGTTTGTGTCCAGATATGCAAACCCTTGTCATGTATCCATATTGTGCATTTTTAATTCAATGCTGTAGCAGTTAAAAGTGTGTGTGTGTGTGTGTGTGTGTGTGTACACATGTGGGTTAGCACTGTATGCTTGATTTCCAGTGTGTTCCTGTACTCTGACATTCTCCAACTATCCCCGACCGTTCTGTGGCTGCCTCACCGCGGGGGCCCTCTACTTTTAGATTTAGAGAGGTTTCCTGCTGAGTCCAACCCAAACACATTCTCCTGCTCAGCCAAGAGACACAGGGCAAGGTCAGTGTGTGTGTGTGTATGTGTTTGTGTTTTCATTGCAAAGTGTGGCATGAAAACACAAAGGCACACACACACCCACAGGTCACACACTGTCCTCTCCTCCCACTGCAGGTACACTCTGCTCAGGCTCTGATTTGACCACTGAAACATTGAACTAATTTACCACACACACACACACAGATGGAACAACCGTCGATAGCATCAACATGGTGTCGATGTGATTCTCTCTTTGTGGTCCCCGTTCACTTCATTAAATCTCTTGTGTTTGCAGATTTGTACTTCAAAGTAAGTCTTTAATGACTTAATTAGAATTAGTCAGCATCTAGTGAAATTAAACCAGTACATCCTAAATGGCTTTTTTTGGGTAAATGGCTCAGCGTGAGTGCCATGCTGCTGAGTCTATTACACAAGCAGCACATTAGTTGCAGCTTATGCAACGCCGCTGCACATCTCAGTTTGTCTTTTGTGTGAATATATGCACTTAGAGGGCTGCAGAAAAAATAGGATATCAAGAGGAATGAGAAGAAAAGCTTGCCTAGTGGACATTTAGATTGAGGTTAATGTAACCCCAGGGGCCGCAGCCATCTCATCAGGTTTGAGAAGCCGTGCTACACCAGGCACCTCAACGCCAGCTGTGATTTGTCAGACCTGAGAGCACTTTCCTCCACAGAGAGGAGAGTGTTGCCCCTTTTGTCCGGAGACAGACCCCATGAGGATGTTTGCCCAGACCAATCAGTCTTTCATCAAACTCCATTCTACTCTGAGAGCGGGCTGAGGGACCCTACAGCTCGCAGGCTCCTCTCACTTCTTCTTCCACACTCTGCTCGGCAGGCATTTCTTCAGAAGAACTAGGAAGGCTGTGCCAGAAAAAACTGTTTAAAATAAAGACTATTGACATGCATTTTTCAGCATACCTTTGTATATAACTATAGCCTTCCATTATGTTGCAACGCTGAGTTTAAAAGCCAGAGTGTTCCTTGCCTCCGGCCTTCACAAGTTTATTCTTGCCCGCTAATCGATCACTGCAAAGCCGGGTCACCGAGGTCTCCACTACAACAAGCTCTCTCACATTTCAGCCAGCGGTTTCAGAAAGCTGCTAGACAACACAAAGGCAGCCTACAAAGCAATTCTCCGTGGTGACTCTTGACCCTTGTGTCAACGATGTTTGTGCCATTATTTACCTTTTAAACACCAGGTGAATAGGAGTGTCTTGTTCACCAATGAAATGGACTGCTGTTGACCACAGGAACAAGTCTGGAGATGTTTGTGTGTCTCTGTTATTTTTTCCTCACAGTTTTCATCCTAGTGTTTCTTTAGTCTTTTATATATATGTTAAAAAGTATTGTTCGTCAAAGCAGCATATAATGAGTTGGTGAACGTAGATTCTGAATCACTTGCATGATATGATTCACTTTAAAGCTTGAGGAGCACGGTTTAACTTGCAGATTTTAAATAAAGCTACAGGAGTGTAGAAAGTAAAATGATATGCAGGAAAACCATTTCTTCAAAGCCAGTACTATTCTTTTTTTAAAATATACTTCAGTTCATGTTGAAGTGCTTTCATTTTTCCAGCTAATGGAGGTAAAAAGCAACATGAGTGCCAGTGAATTAATAATGTTTTTTTAACAAAACGCACCAAATAACACTTAAGCGATTATTTGCTCACACATTTTTACTCATTCTGGATTCTTGTTCGGACCAGGGGCCTCATTTATAAAGGGATATACGCCCAAAAAATGGCGTACGCCAGTTTGCGATTTATAAAATACTAACTTGACGGGAAAACATGCGGTCCTCCACGCAAACTCTAACCCATGCGTACGCACTAAGCACAAACACGGGAGAGACGAGACACTGCGACACCAGAAGGAGAATGGAGAGAAATATGTGGAAATAATACCATAAATAAAATGTTACCTCTCATTTATCTTATATGAAGAATTCATTTTCAAACATTGATTAAAGCTGATCTTAAAATTATTAAACGCCTGTTTGAGACTCCTCAGTGCTCACACACACACATAACTTGGAGAAATAAATAAATACGGATATGTTATTTAAAACCACCTCGAATATGTTGTGTTAATGTTATGAAATGTTTTCTCATAAATGATGCGCTAAGCCGGAGGACAGAATTACGTCTAAACTGACGCCGTTTTGCTTTTCTATAGGTTGTAGATACGAGCATGGTTTTATATACTATCATGTTTAATCGTGTTGTATGCCGTTGCCAAGACTTGATAAGTGGCTCGTAAAACACAGGAGGTATGGAAGCTAAGAACATCATATGTGGTCAATTGTACAGCTAATATAACACAACTCATTAGTTGTATTTCCTTAACTGGTGGATTATGGATATATAGTTGCGGATCGACAGCTGGGACACAAACCACCAAATACAAACAAATAATTCAGATCCAGTCGTCATGACTCCACTCCGGAGGGATTCCCCGATCATTTCTTACAGTTTCTCATCAAGGGGGGGGGTCTCCTGTCCCCGGTACAAACACACTGCCTGAGGAAGGCTATGTGTATTTTTTTGTCATTAACCTTTTTCGGACCACTTATTTATTTATTTTGGTGACGATCCGACCTCCATGCTGTTACTCTGGTTCAAACTGCATCCACCAAACAATATGATTTATCTCGTTGTCCCCGAAATAACCAAATCTGACACGGTGTGAGATGTCTTTTTTAGCTGTTCTGTTTAATTTCCTGCGATCTTCTTCATGCAGTCAGTCAGAATGAATGAATGAATGAACGGGCGTTTCTTTGACTATTTATAGGCAAATTGGGCGTTACGTGAAGCCCGCAAAGCTGCACCGCATTTCGAGTCGATTGTGATTTATAAAGGGAAACCGGCGTAGGAAGTGCTGTACGCACTTTCCTCGCCGGTACGCAATGTTTGGTGAATCGGAAAATGTCGGAACATTTCCGTACCTATCTTTTGGATTTCTACTACGTAAGCAACCTTCCCACGTGAATCCTACGCACATCGTTATAAATGAGGCCTCAGAGCAGACTCAACAAAACATATACTGTCTGAAATGTTATGGCAGATTTATATAAGTATTCATAATATTAAGGTAGCTTTTCGGAAATATATTCAAAACATAATGACATGTCATAGTAAAATGTAATAAAGGACAATAATGTAGGATGGTGCATAAATGATATGCAGGTTTAATTCTTCATTAATTTAAAGTGAGATTGTGCACCTTTTATACAGCATAAATATGACTAATGTCACTTTTAATTCCCTTTCCCTAACATATTAATTTGGTTTGACAGGTAATTTATGAAGTCTAACTTTTGTTCAAGTTGTCTGCAGTAAAGGAGGAAACTATGACGCACACTGAATAATCTAAATTGCTTACCACCTTGCTTATGCACAGTCAATTTGTTTGTTAATGTGCAACAGTTATTTCCAACTTCGTTTAGTGGGCATTGATGGATTCATAAGCGAACACACACCTGCCTTGTGTTGTAATATCTCCACATATCTCTGTTTCTTTTTCTCCGCCGCTCGGCCTCTAATTGCGCTGAGAGTGGAGTCCAGGTGGAAGCCATTTAAATTGCCCGAGGTCGTGACCACTGTGATGGCTTGTGACACAGTCGTAGCTCTCATTTCCAGACCATTTAAAACATATTCCAACACACATGCTACAATCATTACAGCACCTAGACGCAACATAGCGATTTGTGGTGAGAAACACTAACACAGCCATGCAGCAGCAGATGGAAGGGTGAGGAGGAATTTACATTGTAATCAAGTCTGTATTGAGTGGATGCAGCATGATTCATAATGTACTTGTTGAGACTGTGCATCACATTTGCCGAGCAAGGCATGTTCTGCAATTTTAAGATTTCATTATATTTTGTGCACTTGGCTCAGCATCAGATAATGATATTGAAATGCATGCGCCATTGGGATCAGTGTTATTGACATTGGAATTTGCTGTAACCCTGATTCGGAGGCTAGAGCTGAAATTGCTGTTGTTGTTTCTGTGTGTGTGTGTGTGTGTGTGATTCTCTCTCTCTTCTCAAATCTGGCAGGGAATGAAGTGTCTATTGGAAAATTATGCAAATGACGTTAGGGGGGGAATACAAAATGCGGAGAAACGGAGACCTGGAAAACTCAAATACAGATTAAAAAAAGAGAAATAAATGGAGGCGTTTTCGGAGCAGATGCCCTCTAAACATGGCTCAGCCGAGTTCAGGGTGTGCTGAAAAATGATAGCAGTAATTAGAAAATGGCCTGTTTGGGCTTTGTGTGAAAGGATGTGACCTGCATTTAGTTTTTGTGCGTGCGTTACAGCTCTTAGTTTCAGTCCTTTATTTGGTGTGCTGCTGTCCACTGGCCATATGTTGTCCATTTCTAAGTGTTTAGAAAGAAAGAAGCATTCATTTCTGCAGACCGAATCTGCAGAAAATGTGAATGGACACCCTGATATACGAAGTTTGAGAATAGGGGCCCTGATATATGTTATATTATTAATACATCTAGAATTGGAGAAAGTTAATTTATTCTGAAGAGTTGATGTATTTTAGAGAAACATTAACGTTATATATATTTTACATACCCAACCATTTTGAAATGTTTCAATGGATCAGTGAGAACTGTTGTTGAAACCTGAAGATTATGGGGCATATATCAAATATAATAGTTCGAAGCAGTCATCCTGTGAACACTTTAGATATCGTCTAGGGTGTATCGGACGGTCGGTTCGTACCTCGGTTTGGAGGTCACGGTTCGGTACGGGTTCGGTACAACAAGAAAAAGCAAAAAAAAGTCCCAAATGCATAATTCCAGGTTTGTTATTTATATTTGAACAGTAGTGCAAGTTTCAGTTTAAAAATAAGGAACTCTAACATTTGAATAATTAACTTTATTAAACAGTTAAAAACAAAACACAAACAGTACCACAAACACTCAGATGGCCATATTATCTATAATGGCTGATGTCAAACAAAAAGGTTTCATCAAGCTGTAAAACTAAAAAGAATGTCTTAAAAATATTACATCATAAATAATAAGAAAGTGTTTCAAGAGCGCATATGCCAAAAGCTTCCGTTATTTATTTTGGTCTCTCGGCTTTCATGTCCATTGGCTTCTTAAAAACAGCGGGGATCAGCTGTTGAACTGCTGTTGTTTTTTCCGGTGATTGGCAAATCTGGGTGATGCCTTCTGATATGATTTAGCATGTTTGGCATGTGTTCCCATTAGCATACTGCACTGCTATCGAACAACGCCGACACAACGTCCTCGTCCGACCCACCACTCGCGCACTTCATCGTTATTGTAGTCCACAGGGAACCCGAAATGTTCCCACACAGCTGATTTAAAAGAAGCAGGTGGGTTCTAGCTCCTGTGTGTTATCTGAAATCGCCATATTAACTTTTCTTCTTCTTGTATTTTGTTCGTTTTGTTGTTTCTTCTTGTACTTCATTTGTCATTTAAGGGCGGCTAGCAAACAGCTTTTAGGCGCAATACCGCCCCCTGGAGTATAAATAGTGTATAGAATACGGATACCGTTACACCCCTAATATCGTCTGTACCAAATTGCATGGGAAACCGTCCAACAGTTGACAAAATAAAAATGCAGTCGGTATAGAGACACTTCCATTCCTACAGCTATGCAACTGACTTAAATATAGGAAAGTCTCTGGAGGAGAGGTCATGTGTTCTCCATCCTTCATATCCATAGCCCTGCCAATACTATCAGCTTGTGTCTTGGAAAATTGCTTTTGTCAGCATAAAACATTGGCAATTTATTGATGGCATGCCGCTGTCTATAAATAAATCCATAGGGTGCGTGGGATGTACCTTTTGAGGTCATAGTGATTGAAATATCTACACCATATCTCTTTGTATACATTTCTATTATATTCAGACACATGATACATTCCTGTCTCTGCAATAAGTTAGTAGTCTGAATCTGCAAAGCAACTAATAGATCTATATTCAAATAGAATATACAGTATTGGCTTGTAATATGTGCTGTAGATGAGAAAATGGAAATACTATCTGAATAACTGTGCAACAGCAGCTGAAGTATATTCATGACCTTCACATATCAGTGAGTACATTTCGCTTCACGCCGCCATCCTGCTTTTTAATTCATCCATTTTCTCATTAATATCACTTATTTCTCACTCTTTTTCTGTCCTCTCACCCTCTTATCCTGCATCCTTCAATCTTCTACATTCCTCCCTTTCGTTATTCTTGATAGTTCATCTCTTTCTCTTTATATCACCCCTCTTCTGCCCATCTTCCTTTTTCCGGTATGCATTAGGCAAGATAAAGTGAGGAGAGAAAGACAGTGACGATAGAAAGAAGGAAGACGTGGAGAATAGATAGTGTGTGTGTGAGCTTTGCCTTATAGTGTCCTGAAGGCTGATTTTAATGATGCATCTCTCTGCGTACCTCTGTGTGCGTTCCTTTTGGGATTGTAACCCATGCTTGTTTACTTGTTAAATATTTGTAATGTTTAATTTGTTTGGTAGCTAGTTGTTTTTTTATTGTGCGTGCAACTCATTTCCTCTTAACGGCTTGTTTTTCTATTGTCTCGTGGTTGGGAAGTGTTGGGAGGAGTTGCAATGCCTCTTGTGAGCACAGGGGGGGGGGACTCTTTATTTAACCCCAGCCATCAGTTCACACTCAACAAGCCTATCATAGAGGAGCATCAGACATGTGCGGCTAACGTTAGTGCTATTATCTACCTGTCACTGGGTCGGCTGTGTCGAGTCTCTGGTGGAAATGTGGAGTGAACGCTCGCTGCTCATGTTGTGTAGCTCCAGGGATGTCTTAAAAAGAGCCATCTCCATTTACCTTCACACCTTTCAAGCTCGCATTAGAAAGCATGATCTGTAACATTTCTGCTTTGTTTTAGAGTTATAATCACTGACGCTCAATTTCAGCAAGGTGGCCCCAACCACGTGGAAACAAAAGAATCTTAGACAGGAAAGGTCATCTCGATTTTTAATCATGTCCTCAGATTCCGAGTGAGTGCTCATCAATCAGACTGTCTGCAGACAGTGTGCATAATTAATATCATTTGATTCCCAGACACTCCCTTTTGCATGAACACACTGCCTGTCTCATACAAATACCCTTCCCTGCTGCTGGGATAAGAATCCAGACTATGACATCTGAGGACATGCCCTCTTAACCTGATTCATTAAACATAGTGTAACTTGTAGGGGGGGCTTCAAGAGGCATGACGAGGAACATGTGCTTAGTATGTCCCCGTCAGATAACACGCAGGATCCAGTTTCGGCAGAAGCACCGAATGCATCTGATTTAATGAAAATCTTTTGGTTTCCTCGGGTCAGGAAAGTGTCGAATGGAGACATGTCTGCAGGCGTGAGGTTGCTTCAGAGTGATGGACCATCTCTCCGTCATGTTATCATATCTAATCTAATGCCAGGGGCAAGAGATGAGAGACCTGCGACACAGTATCCTCAGATCTTTCTAGTGTTATCTGAAAAATGCTTATAAATAATGAAAATCATTCATACAGAAAATAGCAACACAAATGAATTGATTCATGATTCTTTCTACCTCCGTTGCCAAACCCTTCCCTTGTTTTACTACTGTTTTTGTTTTATGCGATTTTATTTTAAAGATTATGTAATATGGTGTCTTAGATACAGGTAATATCTGTGTGTTGTGCATGACCCAAATCATATGAGCAGAACTGCTTTTCTCTTCTTAAATTTCACAGGTAATGAACTGCTGTAAGCAAAGTCACTTTCCACTACACTAGATTTATTGTAAATGTCTGTAAACCGTAACATGAGTAAATGGGAAAGGAATCCGTGTATCTACCGTCCAATTGTTTTTTCTTTATTAAACACGTAACGGAAGAGCGTTGAGAGGCCTTTTTGCTTTTTACCTTACTACATGGGTTGTGTTCAGTTTAAAAATCAGCTCCTAAATTCTAACCCTATCTCCTATTCCTTGACCTCTGAGTGAAACGTCACAGGGTTAAGGGATAGTGGATAGGAGAATTCAAAAGGACTTAGGAGAAGGACTGCAGTACTTTAGAGAATCCGATGCACTTCACTATCCAACGTGTTTATGATGCGCCAGCGGACGTCATTTTTGTGCGTCTGCTCCTGTGGGGAAACTATGGAAACTACAGGTTTCTATACAGCGGACTACAACATGGATGTGTAATAAGAATCGGCGCATTCACACTGCGGTATACTTTTCCCACAAAGGTTCATGCGAACTCTTTTATCGCGTTCACACCAAAAAGAGCCGGTACTAAAATTAGTTCATGTGAACCTTTTTACCCCCTCGAAGTCCCTGCTAGAGAGCAGGGACTTTTCGAGCGGTCTTTTTGTGAGAAAAGAGCTATATTTCTGATTGGCTGGGCGGATTGCAAACCACGCCCCGTAAAAACTCCCAAAAAGTTGTGTGAAGCCGCCATTTATTATCCTCGCATTAGCATTATTAGCATTAGCATTAGCCCAGCGCAGAACGCAGAGAGGACTAACTTATGGCAACACAAAATAAAACATGGGACGCGGTGGAGATGAGGAGGTGTCGGCGTTATGGCGATTACTCGGAAGGCTCAGTGGAAGCTGCTGGGAAGTCCCTAGCAAACTACTACTGAAGTCCTCTGACAACTCCGGGGACTTCCGGCTGGCAGTATCGCCGTGAAGTTGTTTGTAGCATGCCAGTAAACCAAAGCAGAAGAAGAAGTTACGTCAGCGGCTTCATTGCCTAATCCACCCCAGGACTTTTTTCCGGTGTGAACGCGATCTGTACTTAGTTCATTGCGAACTAAAGAGTTCGCATGAACTAAGTTCGCATGAACCTTTGTGGGAAAAGTACTGCGGTGTGAATGCGCCTAAGGATGGGACTACGTAAAACTCATCTAGAGACTCTGCCACCGTGCTCTGATGCTGTTGTGTTTTGCTTTATGAACGGGACCACACGAGAAACATATTCTCATGACCAAAGTTGAATTGAAATAAAAAAGGAAAGTGAAACTTATGCTCCACCCTCTCCCTCCGGTCCACATTAATACAAATGATCCCAATACGTATGATTGTATGAAACTATGAAAAGATCTTAAATCAATACAAATGTATTTATTATAAACGTTAGTCCTTAACACTATCACTACATCACCATTCAAACATCTTTTAAAAGTTGAACAAACTCCACCACAGGTCAGTGAAATGTTGACTTATTTGCTCATTTCAAGTAAAAACTAACGTTCATATTTCTCTTTTTGATTATAATACTGATGAACGTTCAAAACAAAGCACTCTGGCAACTTACCACATACGTTGTAAAATGCTTAATTAGCACGGTAACTTTCAATGATATAATTTCTCCTTCATAATCGTTGTTCCGTGAACGGCTCGACTGTTGTGTGACGCAAATGCTGCTTGGCTTGCAAGGCATTGTGGGGGCAGCATTTTTCTCCTCTCCTTTCGGTTAGGGAGGTCCAGTGGTTCCTAAGCTAAGGAGGTTTATAAAGGAAGTTTGAAACCTCCTTTCCTTTCATTTAGCGAATTGGAACGGCACTTATCATGGCTGCCACTGAGGGACTTCCGGGTCATTTCACTCCGTTAGGAAGGTTCCTAAGCTAAATGGGACTATTCGACTGCCAGCCCTGGTCTAATGGTCCTTGTGAGCGAGGGGCGGGGCGAAACTCACGGAAGTGATTTCAAAACAAAAGCCGTGATAATATTATAAACAAAGGGAAACAAGGTTTGAATTTAGCGATCACAACGAAAACGGCCAAGACACATATTGATCCAAGAAAATGGATGTGTATTAAGGGCTGTAAATATAATAAGCCCTGTGTCTAAAATGGACAACATTGTTAGGAGATTTAAAACATACAGCGATTCTGCACTGCGGTCACTCAGCCGTCTCTCGCGTTTTGTTTTTTCAGCTGCTCTATATTTGACGAGTGATACAAATATGTTTTACCACCAAGTTCTTACGGCAACTGACTCTGTTGACTCGACACTAGTTTGACTTCTACCAGAAATAAATGAAGTATTTTACTGTGGTACTTTGTGAGTAATCCTCTACTCAGTCCCCCTCCATAGTACATAATGCATGTTTTTTCTGCTATCTTTGATGAATGATAAAAATATAATGTTTACCATTAGTTCCTAATGAAATTGATACTGATTGACTTTGTATAATTAGCCTACTACTTACAATACATTGATAGTACTTTTACTGTGTATTTTTTTTAGAAATACCTCTGTCAAAGTCCCCTGCTGAGACACAAAATCAAGCCACTTCCTGCTAAGTTTTGATGAGGGAATTATTTTTGTTGCCATTAGTTTCTCGTGAGATGATCCTGTTGATTGACTCAGTACTAGTGAAATCTACCCCCACAAGTACTATGAAGTACTTATTGTGTACTTTTCCAGTACTCCTTCTGTCCAATGTCCCCTCCTGAGAACATGTTTCTCTGCCTATTTTGAATAAGCGTTAAAAAAAACTTTTCTCATGGACTGAAATGGTTGGACAGAGTATTTTAAGAGGACATGGTGGACATGATATCAGCAATACTTCCAGTCAGTACTCGGCAGCAGCATTTGTACCCCTTGGAAAGTCTTTAGAGTCTGGGCTGGATAGCTGGTCTATCCTTCCGCACACTGACACACTCTGTCACTCTTGTTGGCCTCTGATGCTGCTGTCTTTTAACATGTGATTATTTCTCTGCTCCTAGTTAATTTCCTCGCAGATTCTTCCATCAGTCCCAGTCATTGCATGTCAGTCAATAATAGAGCTTCGAAATGTGTCCAGTTCAACAAAATGTTTTTTTGTGAGTGAAGGTCAGAGCTAAATTATAGAGTTGTTTGATTGGTAATTACAAGGGTGAGAGAAAATAAATCCCACATCCTCCTATGAAACGTATTGTTATTTCCTTTTGCATGTTATACTTATACTTACTTGCCTTAGACATTTGCACGTTGAACTACATGATATCTTCCCCAGCCTCAAGGAAATACAATCAAATAAATGGATTCATAATTGTAAAAATTGATTATAAATGTATACATTAATAATGTTGTGGGCAAACATTTCAAATTTAAATATAAAAATGAATAATAAGTTTACTTTTGAAATGATTTTCCTCACAAAAAAAACCTTTCTAAATTATAGTAACTCATTAAAAAAGGTTTAGGTGAATATAACGTTTTTTCCTGCCTAAAATAGTTGAAATTGAACATAAACTATATCAAACACAACATGCATGGCAGTTAACCCATTTTTGCCCGCTATTTAAATTGACTTTGGTTGAAGTTAATAAAAATATTGATGGTTTGTTTAAATAACTAATGACATTTTAATAAATATTGCAAAAAAGGGCTCCAAAAAAGGCATATATAACCTGGCCGGCTTAACCAGTGTGTATTTCTTCAAGCACCACAAGATTCAGAGTTTATAAAGTACAATTCTGGGCCATTGAGTGTGTCATTTCTCCAAACACATACAGTAAAAATGCCTGTTTTGAAGCCTTCAAATGGTGCAGGAAAAGGACAGTGACTCATATGCAAACCAGTAGTTGTGTATTTAAATATGAAAAGTGTATGTAAAAAGGCATGTAAAACAATTGTTGGTACTATAATTGACTTCGGGCTAACCCTCTTGCAGAAGAGAAGCCTGAATATCTGAAATAATCCAGTTTACATTGCACCAAATTGCCAGGGCAATAACAGCTTTTGTAAAACATGTATTTGGTTTCCCTCTTGCAGCCTTGCCGAGGAGTGTTTGTTCCCTACAGGTGTTGTCAGTGATAAGCACGGTCACATATTTTACCTAATTGCAGCATCACACATTTTGACTCTCACTTAATGCGAGGGAGCGTTATCAAAGTAAAGATGCTGGAGGTGGTGTGTAGTACATCAGTGAAGCCCAACTTCCTTTAATGCTGAAACACCTCTCCTGATAGATGATATTGTCATTGACAGTAGTACCACGCATGAATAAAGAAAAAAACACAGTGACATATTTAGTCTCAATTACTCCCAGGCCCCTTGAATGCAGCTTTTAATTTAGGAGCTTGAATGAAGTTAACATGTTTCATATCCCTTACCGCTCTGGTCTTTTTTCTCCATGTCACATGATTGCTGCGAGACAACATATGTCCCCTTATCAACCATTGCTGGTAGTATGTCACCCAGCTCCATTTGACTTGACTAGACAGAAAGTCAATTAATTTAGACCTGTCAAGTTTCATCTGGCCCCTCTGGCACACGCATGATTACAGGAAAAAACAACAACATGAGTGATTAGGAGAAGTTTCTGGAGACTGCAATGAAGAAGTCTCCTTGATGTGTGTAGAACAGAAGCTAAATGTGGCCAAGTATCTGAGGGAGTTATCCTAAATCCCCCTCAGAGGCAGAACCTTGAAGCGTCAGCACCACGATGCATCACGACGCTTCCTTCTGGAATCAAGACCAGTTGGCATGCCGGACTACCGCTCCGTCTTTTTAGTTTTCGCTCGTCTCCTTCTCTTTCTTTTTTGCATTGAACTGGGTCCAAGCCCTTCTCATAATATGTATTTTTATGATACTCCGCTTGGCGCTCGCTAGCAGTTCCTGTACCTCAGCCCACACGTTTTCAGAGCAAATTAACGACTGTGATAGTGAAGTGTTTTTACATTTTATGTGATAAGTAACACCTGTGCAAGTAGTTGCCCGCTTTATCCATTGTGCTGTGAGATATGGAATCCACACGGTGAGACACACTCTCATTGTCTTCATTCTGTATTTCCTTCTCTTGCCCCCCTGCATACTTTTGACACTGAAGGTGCAAATCTGCAACCATCATGCTAAAAATAAGTGACATATTGTCATGTCTGATATGTTTCCGACATGTGCCTGTGCCTCCTTGTTATTCTACAGCTCCAGTTGTTGCTACGGAGTAAACTTCTAGTCTAATTTGCTGCTTGGACAGTGAATTTAAAGTGTGATTACGCCTGCAATAATGTATTATTTTTCATCAAGGGAGTCACAGCGTCTTGATTTGCTGTCATATTTAATTTCGTGCTCCTGCACCTGTCAGAGTCTTTTATTAAAAGCGCTGTTTTACTCACGAGGATATTACTTTGATCAAACGCACTCCTCTGACATCGCTATTTTTTAACGTCTTAAAAACCTCCTGTCATCATCCATGCATATACTAAACAGGAAAATAAGCCATGCAGCACAGCATATATGCTCTGACGCGCCTCTGCCAAGACTTTGCTGATGAGCACGCGACTTTTAACCTTCTTAATATTGCCAAATGTTCTGTTTCTGCAGATAGGCTTTGTCTTAAACCATTAATATCAGCTTAAAGAACGGATTGCTCTAATCTGGGAATTTGAATGGGTATTAAGAGCTAGATTTTGAGAGGATCATGCTGTGATGGACGTTGAATGTCTGATAGAGATGTTTTTAAAATGTAATGTTGGTATCATTTGAGTTGTTCCCGTCAGTCAGCTTCTCTAGTGTCCTGTCCTTTGATGCCTGCTCACGTTTTTAACCTTTTTATTTACCAGTGGAATTACATCTTGGGATATTAAAACGCAGTAAGGCATGATAATGTGTAGTATTTGGCTTGTATCATGTTGCAGAGATTATATTTCTGCAGGAGATCATTAAATCTGACTTAACCTTAATATCGTGATATGGGTTTAATGTGGATAATCCTGAAAATCTCATCACACACAAATCTAACAGTGTGTTCACTTATAGGAACACACATTTTGTGAAAATAAACACATCCCAAGTGTCGATCTCACTGAAGTCACACCGTGTGAATCACATTTGATGTTAATGTTATGTTAAGAAGCTCATGGCGATGACTTCATCCGGTGTCAGGAGTTCGCTGGTGACGGCACTCCCATGTTCTGAGAGAGGTCGAAGGTGGCTCCATCTCATTCTGCTCTTCGGAGAGGATCTGCTTGGCGGTTTTTTTTTTTTTGGAGCAAAGCCTGCGCGCACAGTATAGTGTTTTCTTATGCCTCGCAAATAAATTCACAGGTGCAACAAGTCAAGCTGTGAAGTTCTGCCTCCTGCCCACAGGAGAGGGAAAACACAGCCGCGTTACTTATGTCAATAACCATCAGGAGCACTCGAAAGGTCTGCGGCACATATCCAAAGACGTATACTTCTTACGCCCAAAGCAACGTGGTTTACACCTCCTCTTCTTCTGCGGGGGGGATTAACTGGTAACACATTGATGAGCAAACAACAGCAGATTATCCTAAAATCATTGTGTGTGTCGTGTTTTGTTGATCACACCCGGTATGAGTTCAGCTGACTGCAGCGTGTCACTCGATGACAACTTGGAGGCCACAAGATGATGAAGCCACGGTGCATCCATCTGTTGTGTGTCTTACTGCAAAAGAGCAAACCACTCATTCGTTTTAAGTCAGCTAACATGTATTTTCTTCCATGTGTTAGGGCAGATTTTGGACGGCATCTGGAGTAACGGGACTCTTGGTTCTCTGTGGGAAGCGTGGCGCAGTGGAGGGAGCCCTGCCGCAAAGGAAGCCACCGATTTGTGCGTCTGCGAGCTAAACACTGAACTCTACTGGGACCTGGAGCAGCGGGCGGTAAGAGGAGGAGGCCATGTGGACCGCACGCCTGCTCGTCCTCGCCAGCCTCTTTGCACCAGCCGCTCTCGGTGAGTGTTTCTGTTTGAGATGTGTGTGTGGAGCAGATGTGGGCACAAACACACCTCTTCCATTTCAGGCTGTACCACAATATCACCCTTTTGCTATTTTAAGAGACACATTCTGTCGGACAAACTACGATAAAAGCGTCATATTCTGCATCTATCTCTCCTCTCGCTAATTAGCAGTTTCACTCATTAAATTCCCTGAAAGTTTTTCTTATTTGCACTCCGTTCTTATCTCTGATTCTCTGTCTATTTTTAGATCTGTCCCTCTTTTCTCCCGTCTCAGTCCTCTTGCTCTCTTGGCGATAGGAAATTAACTGAAATTACTTTTCAAAGAAATCATTAACACAGCTTTGGCTTTGTGCGGCATGTTTCGTATAGCAAAAAACAAGCTTTTTATCATTTCACGCATTAAGATCTAAAGATTAAGTTGCAAGGGACTCTCTTTTCCACATCTCGCTTAAACGGAAAGCGGCGTAGTTTCGCAGCGTTTCCCTTTGGCCTTGTGCGGATTGTTTCAGAGGCAAAACTAAATGAAGTCATTTAAATTCAAAGAAATCAGCGGTGGTGGTTGAGGGTTTGAGGGTGTGTGAAGTTGTGTGTGTGTGAATAAGGCTATTGGTTACATTCAAGTAGGATTAGATGTAGGGATGGAGGCAATCGCCCATAACCATGTTAATTTGATATGGCTAAAAGCATTACTGAGAGATTTGAAGCTAATTGAATAGTTTGTGTGCTGCGATATCTACCCAAGGCCGAGGCTAATGAAAGCTGCTTTCTAAGCATTCTTAGTTTGTCTTTAATGCTCAACAGGAAGAGCGTCAGCGGACAATGCTATGTCGAGAATCTCTGTTTAGACATTGATTTGAGAGGTTGATTGAGTGGCAAGTCAGGCAAACGAGAGAATAGATTGAGAATGAGGATAAAATGCTGCAGTTTTTAAACAGAAATATAAATTCATTTTGGTCAATTGTTACCCACTTTGTGTTTGTTTGCAGCTTTTTGTGAGAAAGCAAACACATATTTACCTTTCTGAAGTTACAGCACCCTGGAGGATTTAGTATTTATCTCACATAGGATTATACACATACAGTGGTTATTTCATAAACTGCATATCTACATCAGGATAGCAGGTTTTTTTAGCAATATCCCTGGGTTCTAATGCTAACAATTACATATGATGGCAGTATTTGCAATTGCATGTAAATATAAGCACGGAAACGTTCAGTACCTAAGGGAAGATGATGTCGTTTGTGCATTCACGGTTTTGACCTATTGACATTTTGCTTGAGTTTTTCTAAAGAGGCGGACAACTGTTCTTATTACTAGAAATCAGTTTTCCCCAAACACCATCGGAAAAAAAAAAGTGTTTAACCCTAGTCGATGGTGTGTTGGATGGATGAACACTAAGTAATCTCAGCCAATAGGAAGGTGTCATGGTGGATGGATGTGCGGAGGTTTAAATGAGACGGACGTCTGAGAATGCGTTTGAAAACGTGTGCGCTGTAGACTCTCTGTGACAGACAGTTTATTTACCAGAAGTACGCTTTTTATTTGAGCCCATTACCATAATCTAATCTACCTAACATTAATCCCTTTGTCCAAGGCATACCAGCACTCTTACCTTCCAGGCTGCTTTTCGTTTATGTCAGTATGGTATGAAATACTATGGAAAATCATCCATCAATCTCCAAGCTGTGTGAACCATTGGGAAAGCAGCAATGCATGCATGATTTGTCATAAATGGACTGAAACCTTCAAACCCACCTGCACACTCCTTTAAATCAATCATGCTGCTTTGTTGCTCATACCACAGCAATCAATCACGCATTGGTCCCAGAGGAAGAGGTGACATGCATCTGACACCATGGACTGTAGGAGCTATTGTTTCTGGAGCCTTAACTAATGCCCTACAGCAGCACTTAACAAACTCTAAGAAATGTATAATAAGTAAACCATTCTGCAATCTAAAATATAAATCTCTGCACGACCATCTGGCGACCCCAACGAATTATCTCTCGAACCCACAGGTTGATAACGGCCGCCCTGAAGATCATTTGATTATGTTGGGCTTGTTGGAGCACCAGATGAAGTGTTTCTTCCCAAGTAAATAATTAACAAATATACGGCATTTAACACCCGACCAAACCCGATGCTATTAGCAGCCACGTCCAGATGTTGCCAGTGTATTGTTGTGCAGCGGGGGAATATTCACTGCCATGTCATTGTGCACGTTTCTCCCTGAGAGTGTTAGAGATGTGATCTCCAGGGGATGCTGCCCTACTTCTGGAACTGTAGTCCCTTTTGTCTTTGTACAGGCATGCACACACATGTGCATAAGAGAATGGAATCAGATAAGGGACTTTCTTTCACTCACATACCAGGTTTCACATGGGATGAGTATGAAAGCATCCAGAAAAAACATGCATATAGAGGCCTGTACGACGAAGCCGGATTTTCGCTTAGCCGGCTAACTTCAGGGAAAACTCTGGGTTTCCGGTCCTACGACGCTGGTTCACTTCTTAGCGGGCTAGATCTCCATGGTAACTTATGCTGAGCGGCTAACCTGGGGGGTATACTACGAAGCAGGATTTTCGTTTAGCAAGATAACTTCTGGGATTTCCGGTACTAGGAAGCTGGTTCACTTTTTAGCGGTGGCAGTGATATCATAAACCTGTTAATGTACGCATTCAAACACTTTTTTCTGTTACCAGCTGTATTCACCTTGCAGGTGCAGCTATGTGGCTTTGATCCTGGTTTGATCAAGTGTTTAAGTCATGGATGTTTAAAGTTGAACTTCTTCATATGTCTAATATTATGGTTTAATTTCACTTTTCATTCAGGAAGTATGACGCTGCGCTGTCAGTACGCTTCTCCATGTCTGTGATTGGTCGAATACTCCAGATACCACCCCTTTCATGTGAACACGCACCTAACTAGATAGGACACGGCTGGCTTGAACAAACGAGTTGATAGCCAGCGTTGTAGGACAGTTTAGCGAGAGCGGCTTCGTTTTGGATTAGGCCAACCGGATAACTCAAAACATATCCAGGATATGTTGAACTAGATTCGTAGTATACCCCCCTTGTCTGGAGCAGGTTAGGTTGCAGGCTAAGAGCTCAACTCAGTGAAAGCACCGCCTGCTGACCAATCAGAGCTCAGTGTGCGGAGTTTAAAGCGATCAAGTCATATTACAGGAGAAAGGAAATACAGAAAAACTGCCGTTGCAGGAAAGACGGCCGGCAAAAATCGCCGACTGTGAATGTGAAAATGTATAGAATATCACCTCCCATCTTCAGAGCAATCTGATTATTATAACATTAGCGTTAAGAACGCTTACTTAAATATCTACCACAACATAAGTAACCGGATCAAAGTAACATTACATACAGTCCGCGGCACTGTGAGTGCAGACGTCAATGTCTCCCATTATCATTCATATCACATCATAATGTATCATATATTCAGTCAGCTTCTCCGGCCGTATCTGGCCGTGCAACACTTACATTGGCACATAATGTATGCAGAAGTATTATTTTAAGCAACACATTAAGTTGACGAAACACTCGAGTCAAATGTAATTAACGTCAGATCCACTCGTGTCTTAGACGGGGCAGTGATATCATAAACCTGTTAATGTACGCATTCAAACACTTTTGCCAGCTGTATTCACCTTGCAGGTGCAGCTATGTGGCTTGTATCCTGGATAAAGTGTTTAAGTCATGGATGTTTAACGTCTTAATATTTGTCTAATATTATAGTTGACTTTTCATTCAGGAAGTATGACGCGCTGCGCTGTCAGTACGCTTCTCCATGTCTGTGATTGGTCGAATGCTCCAAATACCACCCATTGTATGTGAATGCGCACCTAACTAGATAAGGCAAAGCTGGCTTGAGTTAACGAGTTGATAACCAGCGTCGTAGGATCGCTTAGCGAGAGCGCGTTTGTTTTGGGTTAGGCAAACCGGGTAACTCAAACATATCCAGGTTAACTTGAACCGGCTTCATCGTACAGGCCTCAGGTGTTCCCTTTGTACCCCCATTTGGATGTCCACACACATCTACATATCTGACTTTTAACACTTTTCTGAAGAAGATAAGGAATATTTATGCGGACTTTAAATGGAGCTCCCAAGTCTTGCAGGATTAACAAAATGTTCCATCACAGACACTGTCACCTGCTTGAAAAATAACAACAATGCACCGTTGTCATTGTTTTTGGAAGTGGTGAATAACAATGAAAAAGCACCGTCTCCACCACTGTGTCCATGCCTGAGCAGCACATTAATCATGCGTTTTCTTTGCATGTAAAATGCTCCAGGAAGGATTTTATATTCATTCCACTTAACGCCGCCCCGTTGAATCGGAGACATAGCGGCTATAATGGATGGCGGACGGAAGACCAATCCAGCAGACAGCGTGATTTCTTCACGGTCAGATGTGCAGTGCATACATCAAGCATGGAGGCTGGAATGGTCCCGCCGTGGGGGGGAGAGGTACATAATGAGGGATGGATGAGACATAGAGGCAGATGTTTGCATGATGCATATTTTCAAAATATGTGTCTCCTTTAGTTTGTGTGACTCTCTGAGAAGAGTAGAAATAACGAACACTTGTCTTTGCCCTTCTTTGATTCATACAGCCCCGTGACTCTTTGCAGAGCTTACACAAAGTTGAACGCTAGCCAACATGCGCCTTACACACACTCCTGTCCACGTATCAGCACCAATAAGCTAAGGCTGGCTGTATCTAACCAAACAAGGGCATTCAACTCCAATGTCAGCCTCCCTGTTCCCGTACGGATCCACTTAATTAATCTCCTTGTGCCAGGGCGCTCGCTCCATCCGCCAAGGCATCCCTGGATTTGCCTAATTTGCTTAATTAATTAAACAAATGATTTATTTGAGCTCATATTTCAAAGCGGGAAAAAGTTCTTTGTAGAGCCCACTGAGGCTTGTGCTGTGTTGTTATGATGGAGATGCCTCTTGAAGTTTTAAAATAAGTGCTCATAACAAGGCTTCAGAGTGGATGTCAATCATTTATTTGTAGCTCCATTATGTGCAGGCTCAGGGGTGTGTTATACACAATATGCATTTTGAAAGCCACATTAGATAAAGATCATAACTTTGACTAATGGCTTTTTCTTATGAGTATCGCAAGAAAAGGACATATTTGACTATAATGATAGAGCAATTTGTTTCTGGTGAAATGTAGAGTTTAAATAATTGTGCTCCCTGAATTTCGCATAAAAGTTAAATCGCTTTGAAAATGGTTTGATGAGATTCTTGAGAATGCCTTGGGTTTAATGCTTTAACTGTTTGTTTTTTCCTGGAAATGGATTATGTGTTTCCCATAAGCCACACAAAGCTTCCTGAAAATAGATAATAGCGTTGCCCAAAAAAAAAAAGACTTAGTTTTCCACCTTCCCTAAGGGTGGTCTCCATTTTGATGCCAGCTTATTCCTCTATGAATGCAAATGTGTTTTTCTTCTGCAGTTTTTGTCGGACCATGTGACTTTAATTTGAACAGAATTGTTACGTTTGATTTTAAAGTAAAAAGGTGGGGTTTAAATTCCTCTTCCCTTTGTGTTCTGTAACAGTGTGTGTGGCATTTGGCATGGCGCGTAGAAATCTCCTTCTCTTTTTATGCTCTTCCTTAATGAGTGAAAAATCAATACCTGCTTGATCCGAGGAATAAAAGAATGGCCTCTGCTGCCCGTGGCATCGGTAGCGACTGCTTGATATTGCCAAATTGCTGTCAGAACTGGCAACCCTGGAGGAATGAGTGACGGCAACATTAAGAATGGCAGGGTGGGGTTAAATACCTCAGCATGTTTTATAGGTGTCCGATCCGCGACCTGTGTATATCTTCTAAATAAATGAATCAGCCGTGCTGCACAGGCATAATTTGGAAAGCGCTGAATGATGCCGTTTAAAGTGGGCTTGCGGCTGGCAGAATGGTGTTTAATGAGGACAGATATTGACAGCGGGGTCAAGTGGTAGTGGATGTTAGTTTACATTAGGCTGTATAATGTGCACGCTGCATGTTTGTGTCTGTCTGGCAGAGTGCAGAGAGAGAAATAAAAGTGTTCCTGCAGACCGGCTCACAGAGCTGTGGGCGTGGAGTACAACAGGGTTCCCCACCCTGCCGAGCAGCAGGGGTCGGGCAGTAATTTGAGGTGTGGGCGGCCTGTGAGGAGCAGGAAGGGCAAACAGACGCCACGCAGAGAGACAACGCAGCGACCTGTGCTCTACTCAATACATGAAATTAATTACTTTCCCTTCCTGCTGTGAAATCTATATGCATTTTATTCGCCTGTAGAATAAATCCTACATACATTTTTGCGACATATTACCACACTCGGCTGTGAGAGATGTAACTGCTGTATATGCTAATGCTTCTGCTTTATAAGCTCTGTTTCCTGCTGATGACAGTGTGAGTGAAGTGCAGAGAGGATGTCGCCACCCCCCCCCTACCCACCCACAAGATGAATTGTTGCTGCAGCAGCACATGATTACAATACTTGCCTCAGGCCAGACTTTACGCATATTTGCTAATTATTCAGATTACCATCTTCCCTTTCATAAACCACATGTTGCTAATGTCTTTTAAGCGTTTGGGTGATTGGGTCTCGATATATGTTAGATAACAGATAAATATGTGATACACTGTGGCCATAATCTATTTAATTTGAGGCAGCTGCCAGAATTAGAATGATTATTTTTCCAATTTTGTATACAAGAAAGTTGACTTAAAAATACCAACAACTTAGTTTGGTATTGCTTTAATGCCCCTGCAAGTGATGACTAGCTGTTTCCAGTCTTTCTGCTAAACTAAGATTACGAAGGATGCTACTGCAACACGTCAGTGCGTAAAGACACGTGGCATTTCGAAGAGAAAATATTGCAGAATGTTTTTTTCTGAATGTCACACAGACTCCAGATCAGGACTGTTGTTTGTTGATGTAATCTCTCACTTTTTAATCATTACACCTCTATCTATGCATCTAGCTAGCTATCTATTGGTACATCTAGCTGTGTCTTTCACATTTGTGAGACTATTGATTAAGGTGTGCTAGTTGTGGCATTGTTCAGTGACATTGAGACATGCAGATCTCATTTCAAGGGAAGCTCCGTACTCCAGTTTATGTAACGTGTCACTAAATGTCCCCAGAGCAGCAAACAGTGACGTTCATTTCCATATATAACACACTGCCACTGTGAAAACAGATCAAGAGAACAGACCCTACACTTTGTAACGGTACAATGAGAGTTGAATAAGTGGCTTCATTTGGACATGGTGGGTAATCTTGATTATAGTCTCCTGCTGTTGAATGCCTGAGGCCTTGTCGCTGTTGTTGAGGAGAATACAGGTGATGCAGAGGACAGGTAGGGCGATAGCACCTTTATTTGACCAACAAAAGGAATAACTGAAAGGTAAATGGGGTAGAGGATTCATTAGTTACTCTTCCTTTAGGTCTCTCTTTCTTTGTCCTATGCCGCTATCAGGCTGATTTTCTAAAATGTATGCAAACACAGACAAAGAATACTAAAGATCTGATAGCCTTGAACTAAAGTTCAGCAAAAACCAATTATGTGCGAGTGTGTGTTTGTGTGTGACCCTGCTCTTTCTTCCTTCGCTCTGTCATTGAATAAACCAAGCATGCAGGGTAACTGGTGATTTTGTGTCAGCGAATCAATATGAAGTATTGTAAAGTCTGCATTAGGAGCAACATGGAGTGGGGGGGATCAAATGATACTGTGGCACAGATTAGACCTTGAGGATAAGAGAGCCGGAGGTTGTGTGGGAGGAGGGGGGGGGGGCGATACTGGAGATGGCCTTCAATATGGCCCAGTGGCCTTGTAGGGGAATTCAATACAGCCATTGACAAAAGAAGGCTTCCTTTGTGGAGCCTCCTTTGGGAAGCCGTTCCATTTCCTTATTAATTGTGCTTCGGTTAAAATAAAAGGGGGAATGGATAGCGCAGTAATGGAAGCTCCTCTGTGTTTGGAAGGATGCCAGGGTCAAGTAGTTTACAGTTCCAGTGCTTCACACAGGATGGAAATACTTCGTAGTTTATGTATTTTATGTACTGCTCCAGCACTGCCTCCCTCTATCTCCCGTCGCTCCAGCCTTCCCACACATTGCAACACAAATCTTCCTTATTGGCTGCCGTCTGTTCGCTGCAGATGTGCTGCATCGAGACTCACTTTAGGCCATGGATCACTGATAACCCGACCAAACACACTCCCTAAAGTTTACTCCCTTCTGCCTCTGCTTAAAGGATGATTCCGTTTATTACAACTCGTATTTGTCTTGTTTTTGCCATCATTACACTCCGTTATGGTGACATTGCCCTCCAAATAGTCATAGCAACAAGAATAACTGTGCATTGAAGGTCAATATTCTTTGGTCACACATTTTAAACGTTTGTTTTGTCTTTTAAAAAGTGATTGGTTAATCTCTTTGATCCTTTGACTTCTCCTTTGGACTTCTTTTGCAAAATGTTGGCATTTTTCTTTACAAAAACGCAAATAAGATCCAAGTTTAATAAAGTGTGATTTAAAAGTCCTGCAGTGTGTAAAGGATTGCAGACACACTGCAGATTATAAAACTGCCAATCTTGATTCACAAAACATTTTCTTTTTATTCTGGTTTCTCATCAGAAATGTGCTGTTATTTTAGGATCTATTTAGGGTCTAAAGCAACTTATTTAAAAAAAAAAATGTATTCCCCGTAGACAATTTAAACAGATTAGGATGTTTAAGATTTATAAAAAAAAGAAAATCTAAAATAGTTTTTGTTTTTCTGCCCATAAGGAAGCTTTGTCTATATGTCATTGTCCTCAAGTGGTGAGATGTGTGTTCATTGCTTCTGTCCGGTCCAATTCTTGACATATTATTCCAAACTAAGATGGAGAATACCATAGAGAATATGTTTTGGGGGGGGGGGAGGCCGGGGTGCAGGGCAGGAGCCATAACTTCCACAGACAGCCCCCTGTGCCTGCGACCCACAAAAGACCAACTGTGTCAAATGAGAAAAATTGCAGGTGCACATTCCCCAGCGGTGCACTCTCTGCAAACACACACACACACACACACACACACACACACACACACACACACACACACACACACACACACACACACACACTGCCTCCGTGATCACTGCCCCCTCATTTGGTGGCGGGAGGAAGAGGAGGTGGGGGGGAAGGAGATCTTTTTTCACTGTGATAATGCGGTCCTTTCTCTGCGCCGAGGACAGCGCTGAAACTGGAGAGGCAGAGTGAGCGATGTCATTCCACAGAGAGCAGCGGCATCAAACAAAATGCCATTTTTATAAGCCCACTGCAGATGTTCTCAGCTGCATGTGCGTAACACAATGGTGGGTATTTTGTTATTGGGGTCACTGTGAATATCACGGGGGCCACCCTTCAACTGGGAGGTCTGGTGTTAACCCCTGCTTTCCATCTTATAAATGAGTAAAATGGACATTAAGTACATTATAGATATGTTGTAGTTATAACATGCTTAATAATTAGCAGTGTGTTTTACCATAGTTGCAGTGCAAACAAGAACTGCTTATAGCTAATGTAGAGTCACTTTAGCCAAATTGGCCAGCTAACAACCTCTGTGTCAACATTTCACTTCCTGTTTACACAATCTGCTCACCACAAGAACCCTTAGAACCATACCTATGTGACATATTGCACATGGCAATGAGTTATGAGCTTATTCTCCAAAGTGCAGTGATTCGACTTTCTAAAATGGTTTAGTTATTTGCTGTGTGGAGTGAAGAGGTAAAACTACCCATGACTTTTCAGACTTTTCTTTTTTCTTTCTTACAACCTTGAAGTGTATCTTATGCCCTCATAGAAGGCTTCCTACCAGTTACATAAAGCATGATGGGAAATGTAGTAAAACACCACACTTTAAGACAATTTACCACATGTATCGTCACGTAATCAGTTTAGCAACATGGCGACTTTGTGTTGTGTGTAATCACCTTTATATGTTTGCTTTATAAGAGGCAGCATTCTTAAACTAATATATAAAACCACTGAAGCTTCTCGGGAACATCTTTCCCAAATAATGATTTATTTTTGGATGTGCGAGCCTGTCTCATTGTGATACTGTATCACGCCTCACAGCTCTGCACCTGCTTGTGTGAAGCCATGTGTGTCATGTATTTCCTAAAGTCTCACATCCCTTCCTGTTCATGCTTCTTGCTGTAGGATTCCAGTATGTGTAGAGCTGCAGCCAGATGATTTAATGCATGAGTGCTACGTACATGTTGCCTTATGCATATTCATTATCTTCCCACGCTAACCCATGTCTGATACCTGTCATGTTGAATAGAGAAGAGAGGACGATCAAAGGACAGCATTGTAGCTGTGTGTCTCAGATGTAGCGTAGCCACCCAGGCTAAATCTTCAGCAGTACTGCAGTGAATACACACTGTGGGTGGTAGAGGAGTTTCTTTTTCAAATATACCTCCACGTCCAACACCTTTTAGTCGCTTTGCCACCTTTTTGATCTCACTATTCCCCTTCTTCACAAACCAACCTTCACAACAATGTCACCCACTACTCCTTCCACCTCTCCCGTTTCGAGTGTGCTAACTTCCAGCTTGCACAATAAGCCCCTCACATAAGCCTGGGTGACCCTACTGAAAGGTACCTCCTGCACTAGGACCACTGACATGAGGTGACTTTGGGAGAGGATTGACATGAGATTGAAACCTTTCCTCAGAGAAGAGGAGGTGCAGCAGAGCAAGCAGGGGGCCTGGTTTAACAAAACGTTCATCCTACAATGCATAGGTGTACACGCCAGATAGCAATTTACCCGAGGGAGCCCCCCACCCAATGCATAATGTATTAAAGGAGGCAAACACACTTATTGGAATGAACAAACCACGGGGAGGTACAGAAGAAGCTTGCATTTAAGTAGAGCCTTTAATCTGCTGATGCCACCCCCCACATCTGGTTGCACCACCGTTTAGGTTCTTACAGTATATAGGGCAAACCCCTGCACCCAACCCCCCACCCTGAACCTCTTCCCACTTCATCTCACTTTTATCTATACTCATGACACCTTTCAGGGTTTTGTTGTGTTGGAGTACAGAATAAACTAGTTGTATTGAATCCTGTCAGAAAATACCTGCAACATAATAGAATAATGTATTTGTGGAGTTTAAGCCAGCATAGACGTGTGAAATAATTTATTAACCTTAAAAACAGATGCATAAGCATGAAATCACATTTCCATTTTCCCATTTAAATAAGTAGTTGTTCTTCATTATGTGAGTAAACATTACAGCATGGAGCTTTAATTGGTATTAATTCATGCTTTTGCCCCTCGGATATTACACTGCAGTATAAATTGCACTCACATAAGGGATAGAATGGGCTCACCCAAACACACAAGCTGCGGCAGAAAACAAATCACCAAAGCGATTCTTAGAGCGGGGTCGTTGTGCAAGGATACTTGCCATACAATCAAACGAGTTCATACAAGGACGCTGCAAAAGGAAAGCTTCAATTCCCTGTTTTTGTCTTCAAATGGCGAGGAGATTGAAACATGCTCATCCCTACTTCCCACAACCCCACATTTTATACACCACACACATAAAGAGAGCTTTTATGTCGAGATTTCATCAACAATCTGCTGCTTGAAAAATAAATGTGTTCATGATCTGTTAGTATCGGCGTCCAGACAACAGAAAATGTGACGGGGTCATCTCAGATCCACCGTTTATTTTAATTGTGTTTGCCACAGCAGGTCTTTAGTTTGGTTGTGAAGGCTGTAACCCAGTGCTCAGTATGTTGGTTGGCGATGAGCTCTGTTTGTGCACATTAATAAACCTCAAATGAGTGAAGCCCTGGATTCCTTTCACAACGCGACATCGCCTCGTTTCCTTTTGATTTCCCAGAGAACCCGTCTCCAAGGTTTCTGTCTTCGTTTGAGCCGTATCTCGTGTGAAAGAGCTCGTACAATGCCCCGGGTTGCCTTGGCGATAAATGAGGTGCTGTCAAGTGTTCACGTTAAGTGGTGCTTTTCTAAAGGAAATAAAGAGATATCAAGGTATGCTTTTCATCAGGCAGTTTGTGTGTGTGTGTGTTGACCTGTTAGAAATGGACACAGTAAAGTATAGATTATGCTTCTAAAAAGAAAAGTCTGATAGAAAAGCCGAGATCACTGATAACTGAATACACACTGCAATTCTTTCCTCAGCTCTTTATTAAACGTGGTTATAATATTACTATCAGCAGTTTTACAAAAGCAGATCTGTCCTTAAATGCTTATCAGGGTTGGGTTTAAAGGGGCCCTGTTCCGCTTATAGTGGTTTTCACCTCGGTCCTTCAATGCTGAAGTGGACGGTGCAAACAAAGAATAATACAGAGCAAACTGGAATAATGTGTTAAAGAATAAAAGGCTGTGTTGGAGGATACTGTAGGACCTTTTTGATTAATTCCGCTACATGGAAATATTCAGCAGAAGCTTCTGAACACCAACACATCTCCCTGAGGATGTTTTAGAAAGTGTGCATGTGTTTTCCATATTGATTGCATGGCCCTGTCCTCCAGTGTTTTCTGTCTGCGCGCTGCACTGCCTCAGTTTCCTGTGAGGTCAGATTAGAGAGGTTGCTCCTTAGTTCTCAGTTCACAGAGCTAAAGTTAGCCGAGTTCCTGCCTGCCTCCGGTGCGCTGCCAGGCAATCCCATCTGAAGCTGTGCGGTAAAGGACAAGTGGAAAAGACCTCTTTCCCCTCGCACACGACGAAAATCAGTCTGTTGTTTTTTTTCTTTGACCTCAATTACTATCAGGGCACGTGTTACTGTAGGGGCATGTTGAGTCATGGCTGCGCTGGGAGTTAGGTGTGTGTGACAAGGATTGTGTTAATGTTAGCCTGGGAGGCACCGTGCAGTCTGTGGGGGCCAAGGTGCTTTAGTCCTGGCTGAGACGAGAGTAATGCTGGGGGCGAGAGGGAGGGGAGGAAACAGAAAAACGATGTTGGACATGACCGGAGCTGCTCTGGACACATTTAGGGAAGAGAAAGTCCTAACATTTGCCTAAAACAACACTTAAAGGACGTTTTTTTAAACAATTTAGCTAATCTAATGTACAATAAAAACTAGTGAAACAACACTGAAGGGGCTAGCTTCAGTAGAGTGGATTTGACTGAAGAAACTAATGTCGTAATTTGCACACCAAAGTGGTTTCAAACATAAGACCTTGCCTCCCATTTCCTCGTTTTTTTCTTTGCCACGGCAATGCACTTAATGAATTGAAGTAGTGATTAATAAGAGGAAAGTGCTTGCTGGATGGAAAGACACTTCACCCCGGTGTTCTGAGTATGTGAATCAAGCCTTTATGGAGTGATGGCACCGTACTTGTGTTTGATATGTGTGTGTGTGTGTACGCAAACATGAGGTTACTGTCCGCTGGACTTATATCACAAGGGGGAGGAAGCTGCTGCGCTCTGCACATTTCCTCCCTGATCGAGAGACCGCTTTATTAACTTTCACGGGTATTAACTCTCACCATGTCAATACATTGTTAGCGTAGGGAAAGAAGAAGCCATACACTGCTTTTCGATTTCATCAGGAGGATGCAGCTTCCCATGGAAACTGATCAAATATTCAACATGTGCTGCAGAGGCTTATTATGCCTGCACTGTATCTGGTCCTCGCTTGAGATCGTTTGTTAACACTGAGGAGCTCATTTCCCCGCAGGCATCACAAACACTTTGACTGATGGTTTGAAACTGGCATGTGCCGCCCAGCAAACCTCCATCAGTCTCTCCCCCTCTGCAGGAATTGGCTGCCAATTAATGTCTTCAAATGTGTGTCAGTGCACGCTCCTTCATCCAGCGTGTTGAATGGATATCTGGCTCCTGTCATAATGATTCACGCTAATTGCGCTTAGCAGCATCGTTGGTCAAAAGTGTCAAAAGCCATCGAGTGGATTTGAGAAGTTTGTCACGATCGCTCCTGCGGTCAGATCATGAATTCTTCCCGCGGAGGAGCTATCTGTCATCCTGCTGCTCCTTCAGTGAAATGTCTTCTTTACTCTTATTTTTAAAGCTGTCACAGAAGAGGTCTGACCACGCTGGCAATACCAACAAGAGTAATAGCTCTGTTTCCGAAAGCACAAACGTTTATTATGCTGCGTTTCACTTAAATGCTCTGTGTGCAGAGTTCTTTGAGAGTTCAGTTATTGGCTGCTTTTTTGCATTCTGTTTAAAAAGCATTTGAGATTTCGCTTGCCTTCGGCCATATGTAAACGTAATTTACTTGGGAGAACAATTTGCTTTAACTGTTTCTCACTTCAAGATAAATATTCTCTCATGCATTATTGAAAATTTTTAAGGTTGCAATTCAAAGTGTTCTTGCAAATGACTTTCCCTGCGGAAAAAAAAGTCATTTATTGCAAACTAGGAAATGGGTGTGACTGGCTGCCATGTGTCTTATCAAATAACTGTATCCAGATTCATGCGCTAATTAATCACCAGCTCCGGGGGCCGCACCCTTCCACAGACTTGGTAGAAAAAGAGACATTTGAGCTCGTCTATCTTCCATGAATTCAACCTAGTTCATTTAAATGCATCTCCCCTCTCGCACACAAACATAACGTTTTCAGATTGTATCATCTTCTGCAGAGCCTCGCCGATTAACACATTACATCCTCACATATTAATAGCCTAAACATTTGTTTGTCTTTACTGGGAACATATTGGGCACTTTGCCAGACTTTCTACTGCCTAATTGCAGGGAGCGTGATTAGTTATTGGGAAATTATCTGCTGCGTCTGAGCCTCCGCTGTTCAGCTGAAGCCTGAAAGTGATCTGAAGTATGTTCTGCTGTAAAGAGCTCTCACACACACACACACACACACACACACACACACACACACACACACACACACACACACACACAGTCACACAGTCATTATAATAATGTGTGCTAGTTGACCTTAACTTTTTCTCTCCGACACATCTTCTGAGGAGATTAAATGAAAATACAAGCCCCCTCCGGCCCCTGCTTTGTTACTAATGATGACTTTTAAATGTCATTGTGACTCTTCTCCGTCTACACTTCAGTGTCCGCTGGTCTGGAGAAGGTAATGTGTCATTGACCCTAGAATAAGCTGTGCTTCTTAACACAAAATGTCTCCATGACTCTAAGTATTAACAACCCCGGGATCAAAACTCCTAACTTCTTTCCCCTTCAGAGTGATTTTTGTAAAGCTCTGCGGGGGAGCGACATTTTCCAAATGAGCATTTTTTTCCCCTGTCTGACCTTTCTGCTGCCCTTTGTGGTGAGTAATTGCATTTTTTAAAACATTCATTTGTGAGATATGTCATCTGCTTCCACCGTGATTGAAAGCGCTGCTCTGTGGCGTGAATGTAATGGAAGCTGGACCCGTTAGCTTCCTCAAACGTCTTCTTTTCTTTTTCTCCATATTCTGCAGTGCACCTGTCAGAGGAATTATCCTGGGAGGATCTGCAGAGGGGAAAAAAAGAAATGCGCTCTGCATATGAATACCCCTCTGAAGCATTAGAGGGCGAGGGAGGCGGCAGAAAGTGAATGGACCTAAGATAAGAGGAGGGACTTTTTCAATAAGACTATTTCGATTTTCTGCGGCTCTGTTGATGATGTGCCTAGGTAGACAGCGATACGTGCAGCGGGGGGGGGCAGGATGCTTGCTCTGGCACGGAGAAATATGAGCCCTATCAATCACCGCCTCCAGGCACAAATGTAATTACACTACAGTTGTTGACTACGCGGGTAATCCGAGACACCACTGGCATGCGTTTACGTGCTTACATTAGGGGATTGCTGCTGCCCGTTGCACTCTGAAGTTTTTGTAATGCTGCTTTTTGGGACGCTGGGATGAATTTAGGGAATTATTCATAAAGAGAAACCACAGAGATCAAATTAGCTAGGATTCCTCATACATAATAGATTTGTCTAATAGCAACCATTTAACTGGGATCTTTTGTCTTGTGTCATACATCTAAATGCACCATACCCATGTTTTCCTTTTTCACTGCACAAGAAGTTTGCTGTGATCAGACCCATACTTTTTCAATGGGCGGAATACATCTTCCCATTAAGACGAAGATAATTGATGGCTTTCATCACCAGAATGAACACAATTATTCCAATTCGTGCTGTTTCCATGGGAAGTGTGCCTCTCTGTGTTGGGGTCTGAATGATTTTCTGAGACAATTGAAGTGACACGATAATGAGGGGCTTCTTTTGTTGTATATGTGTGATTTCTCTTTGGTAGACGATTAGAGGTGGTACCTGCCTAGATGACATCTGAACAAGGGAAAATTGATACCGTAAAAGAGTAAAGTGGTGGGCTCTTAAGAAGAAGGCTAGAAGTCTCTGCAGAGCACAGAGGAAAGGGAACGTTAGGGGAAACATTATTACATATTTTTGCTGATATACTTGGTTTTTTATTTCAGAAAGAGCAAGGCATCTCGACGCTTTGTCTTTTTGAAAATGTAACTTATGTCAGACATTGGTGCTGAAGCTCGTTCCTCTTAATGAAAGTGGTTGGGACACACAGAAGAGTCCCAGGGGAAATTGTTCATGTTTTAAAAGCAAAGTTGTATTTAATGTTGCAGAGGTAAATGATATTGATTCCAGGTGATATTGCAGTGGCTTTCCTCACATGTGGCAACACTCTGTCGTCCATCTGTCCTCATGATGAATGTCCGCGCTGCACAGATGTTTATAAAAAAATCCATAGCTGCCACAGTCCTCCTACAGTCACTCCGGCCAATGTTTACGCTCCTCTCTCATTTTTTATTCTCGCTGTAAACACAGAACTCCTGCAGTCTGTTTGTGCACGCGAGTGTGAGTCTCCACAGACGTGCGTGGGTGAACATGCACAGCTCGTGTCAAAGAGAGGGAAAGCAGCCACCTCTGAGCCGGCGCCGCCGTCGGCCTCCTGGACATTTAAACTCAGCGGTGCACAGATTTCTCCAAACACACTCTGAGGCATCGAGCACTTCTGACCCTCTGCCTCCTGCCCCTGTGCTTAAATGAAGCGCACCACATCACCTCAAAAGAGTGAAACAGCCCCGATGATTTATAGCTTCTAGTCTGCAGGGAAATGTACACGAGACACTCTGCTCCGGTTTCTTTGTCTCTGCGCTTCTGTCTGTTTGTAATTTCTCAGCTGAATGCCCATGTAATGATATGTCCTCACAGCCACATGCATACACTGTGTCTGTTTCCTTATGTGTGATCTGTGTCAGTGTTTCACTCTCTGTGTCCATACACCACCAGTGGACAACCTCTCTCTCATATCTCAGTGTCAGAACTTTGAGATTCACCTGCAGGAATGCACAGATTTTCTTTTACTCAGGTGTCAGGATGAATCATTTTCACACTAAAGCGTAAAAGGTGAAGTTAAAAAGATGGATGACGAGCGCAGTGGGCGACAACCACCTGTTGTAGTAATGATAGTGGGAGTAATACCTCATATTTCTGTTTCAGCCTTCAGTCGAGCTCCCATCCCCATGGCGGTGGTCAGGAGGGAGCTGTCGTGCGAGGGTTACCCCATCGAGCTGCGCTGCCCTGGCACCGATGTCATCATGATCGAGAGCGCCAACTACGGGCGCACCGACGACAAGATCTGCGATGCAGACCCGGCGCAGATGGAGAACACGCGCTGCTACCTGCCCGACGCGTACAAGATCATGTCACAAAGGTAAGGGCACGTTGCATTTTGGTGTCAGGAGTACATATACTTGGGTTTTTGGAAATTGTTACAAACATTTTTAATGAACAAACCCCGGCTAAAGTGTTGCCACGCTCAAGTTAGTGGTCCAACATCTTATCAAAAAAACGTCCAAATCGTAAATGGTCTTATTATTAACAAAGACTGGTTTTCAATGATGAGATCATCCAACATGGATTTAACAACACTTCTCTTTTTGATGTACTGTGTCCTCGAGTTACATTCAGAGCTCTTTCCTGCAAAGGTCATTTTAAAGCCCTATGGGTATTATATTACAATAAATAAAAAATGTTAAAAAGGAGGTTGTTTTTAGCCCATGTCAGAATAATGGAGTATGCCTATATGCGTGTATTAATGTGTAAACACACACAGCACCACTCAGAATCAACATCAACTTGCTGCTGTTGAAGTAATTGACTGGAGTCGCCGTGTTCGTTAAAAAGATCTTGAAAACATAATCGAATCTGGAGTTAATGAGAGGTGCCGTAACGCACACCTGAGGAGGAGTAATGTTTTCTTTATGAAACAACTCTTCTCATTGATCTCACTTCAGAGACCATGGCGATGTAATGAATTTGTGCAAAAATGTCTGCAGAGATAAATATGAGGACTGTTCCTGTAGATTAGCAGAAAACACCAGGGCCGTGTTTACACAGTAAATCATTAGTGGCTTTGGGAAATGAATATAAACATCCGTCCTCTGGGTAACACACTCCTGCTATGGATAAATTGCATCACAGTAAACCTCGGCATACCTGACTGCAAATCTATATTAGTCATACATTTGCACACGAATCAATATTCATATTAAATAATATGCAGGGTTTTGATAAAGCGATGCCAGAAAACAATATTTCTGTTCGTCAAAAGCAGTATAATCACTTAAAAAAATATGAAAATTGTGTATTATTTAAGGTGCAATATATTACTCAACAGCTTTGAGACATGAAGAAACTACTATTTTAACTCGCTAATTCATTATTTTTTTATAATGAATTAGTAATGAATATAATGAATTTTTTTTTTAAGTGGGCAGGGCCGTACTTTTGACTGGAAGTGAGGTTAGCATCCTCAAAACTCCTGATATGAATATATGATATGATATGATTAGTTTTTGTGTCAAAATGTAGACTCAATGACATGTCGACATACGAGTTTAGATGTATAACCTGGAGACTGATTTCTCCCTTTATTAAGGTCAAATTGACTGCTAACATTAAGTTAATACACATAATGTTATAGGGAACATATGTAATGAAAACACTAATGGCTGCACTCTTACTTTTTATGTCCAAAGCTTTAGTTTCTCTTTGGATCCCTTTGAGAATACTAATGGACCTTTGTGCTCTTGGATTATTTTCGTTTGGTGCCATAGATTTGAAATAATCAGCGGTGTGAAAAGCATCTGATGGTAGTTTGAAACATGTTGTCGGATAATTGATGCACCCTGTGGCTCTCTTGTTCTGCTGCCGCCAACTCAGACGGAAAGTCCCCGCAGGAATGAATCAACGGGTCCTGCTACTGTTTCCGACACAAAACTAACATGAAGTACCTGGGGGAAAAAAACAGACTATTTAGCATCCCGTAGCTACTGGGGGCGTTGCAATGATGCTAGAAGGTAGCTGCAGCCAGAGCACTTTGTCTTGGGAAAGGAAGTGGATGAAAGGTGTGGGTGGTATGAATTGAGAATGTCTGCCAGAGCAGGGGTGGGGTGAGAGGAATCGGAGATATTTGTGGCTGCAGTGACACGGCCACACATTAGCATGCGGAGGTTAGCACAACAAACGAACGCCACCCCCGACTTTTGCATTGTGGAGCTGTCAGAGTGGTTGCTAGGCACCTGCGGCTAAGCTCATTAAGGCTATAAAAGAAAATGAGAGCGAAACAGAAGCGAGCAATTTGAACAAAGTAAGTCTTCAAATACTCGTGATAGGCCGAGGTTAGAACAGGGCACAGATTCAACTCATGATTTCATCTAGACTGATAATGTGATGCGTGAAATGTCACACGTTGAAAGTACCATTAACATGCTTTGATTAGATTTAATAGCACAATATTTATTTTATGTTTTTTCCTTCAGTAGCGTGTCTACTTTATAATCTCCAATGAGAGTAGCGATGCAAACACTCTTTAATTAATATTTTAGCTTTATTTCCCTCCCAGTCTCCTTCACCATGCATACTGTTTACGTGCTCACTATAACCCAATCACTGGAAACAATGTAATGCTGTGATTACAGCACTTACATGAGCGCAGTAATCTGATTTCTGCAGTAATTGTGGTTGTTTTATGACTGGGCTTATATCTGGAAGGATGTGTTTTAGTAGACTGCTGCAAGCAAAAAGGAAAACAACACCATCATAGATTAATCATAGTGTGAAACCAGCTCCTAAATTGTTATATAGCCTACTATTTACAAAACCCTTTAACTTCTTTATACATTTGAAATTATATGTGAATTGTTTAGTTTCAGTTTAATTGACTTTTGTTTTGACAGATAATTTTTTGTTTTTATAAATGTCCTGTTTGTATTGAATGGTACATTATGTTGATTTATTGTGTAACTCCTAATATAATGTATTGATCAACATTTGAATACCTAAAGTGGACCGATTATGCTATATTGGAAAAATATATTGTAGGGCCTTACCAATACAAAACAGTTTTTTGTTTAAAATACCAAACAGTTCACCCATTGTAGCCATGCCTCATACTGCTCATACCATGGATGTATAGGCTCATACTGTCACTACCCGATCCGTCCCCCTGCCCGATCGGTACTGCGCATGTGCGAGATGGTCCGCCATATTGGACAAGTCCGGACGGCAACCCAAGATGGACACTTGACACAGTGGCTTTTAGCAAAGCTCAAAAAGAAAAACCGAGAGAGATGAGTTATTGTTATTACAACGTGACTTCACTATTATATAACAACTCTTTTTATTGGGTTCTTTTATTTGGGGTTAAGTACATTGTCAGAATAAGTGAGGAAAGAATTTAACTTCTGTTAGACAGCCATATGCCATACATTTTTGCATACATTCACAGTACATATTTATTCAGTATGATAGCTGTCACGCAGTGACTTGGTATGCATGTATTTCAGCAGGAAATGTGCAACCTAGATGACATTTACCAACACAGACTATATAGAAATATTTGTAAAAGTTGTTCGTTACTAAGTGAATATGGCATTAACCCTCCTGTAAGCTGGGTTGTTAGCATAGACTGTGTTGTTAGCATAGGTTGTTAGCTTAATACTGAGAGCATGTTAGCTTAGCTTCTTAGCCTGAGCTAGGTCTGGAACGTCACGCTCGTTGGCAGCAGGTCCCGCCCTGTCCCGCCCCGGCTCCGCCCCGGCTCCGCCCTGTCCCGCCCCGGCTCCGCCCCGGCTCCGCCTCAGCTCCGCCTCTTTGCCCTTATTTGGAGCAGGCTGGAGAAGGCGGGAGTTAGACTCTGATGTCACTATCGAGCCGTTAGTAGCCGACTCCGCCTACTTAGGGCTTCACGGCAACTCTGCAGAATCCTATGGGTGACGTCACGGACCCTACGTCCATTTATATATACAGTCTATGGTAGTGACACATACCCCTCTTTTGCAGTTAGATAAATGTGGATTTTGGGTCCTCAGCTAATGCCTGATCAGAATTCTCCCGGAGATAAAGATAAATTCTGCTGTGATAAAACGCCATCCTGTTCTAAACCACATCAAAGATTATTTCTGAAACAGTATGGAGCTCAAATGCTTTTTCTCTTGAGGGTTTATCACAAGGTGAGTTCCTTTTTGTATTTCCTGCTTTTTAAACACGTGCTCTTCAGTACAGGTTACAAGAGTGTTAGCGAGGCTTGCTAATGTAAACAAAAACGAGATTACATCCAAAACACGTCAGGCATTGTTTCTGATAACAATTTTCTGTGTGTCCGCTGCCGATTTGACGTCAGATCGGCAGGAAATCTGTATCCGCTCGTTGTACCCCTGTTTTTAAAAGATTTGGGTACGGACGAAAAGAGAGAGGGTTTTATTTTCCGACTCTGCGTGAGTTCCCCGACGCACCGGGGACACATATTTATGTATAAAAGACATCACAAAGTGCATTTTGCACGATAGGTCCCCTTTAACTTAAACTGGAAAATTGAATTTTGTGAAATGCATTTCCCCCAGACAAACAATGGTAAGGTAAGGTAAGATTGAAATACAATTCAATAAAATGTTTATACAAACAGTAAGTTAAAATGAAAAATGTGATTGAAATAATAATATATATTATTAATTTAATTAAATATGAATGCTATACATTAATAATATACTGTAGTAACATGTGTTATATATTATAGTACAATGAGTAATTAATTAATTCATATGTGAAATTCAAACAAGCTAAACAGGTCAAGTATTAATGTGATCATTACCTTAGAATCTGATCATGCCTGTGAATGCACTGATAGTGTGTTCCTCTGGTGGGGGTCAGCGTCCCACCTGCCTGTCTGCTGGCTCCGGTTCAGTCGTGGTGACTGGCAAACATTCGTTAGCATTCACGTCCCGTCTGAAGAGGAGCCACGCCGCCGCCGGCCTCGTCTGTGTGCCAGGCGCGCATCCATCACCAGCAAACACCGCCATGTCACCGCGCTCACAGCCTGTCAATATACATACAGGCAACTCCACCCCCCCCCCCCCCAACCCACATTGATATTCACTACTCATGGAGGAGTATTCTGGGCAACTTGGGCAATGTGTTTGCCTCCATCAGAGTCTCTTAAGCGGGAGCTAATAGCAGCCTGTGTCTGAGTGATAGCGCGCCACTGAGCTTGTGAGTGCTGTAATGCATCCCAAAATGAAGGTTGTCTCGCAGCATGCTGTGACAGGATGAAATGAATGGCTCTCTTTCATTAGATGTCCCCCCCCCTAACTTTGTGCTGTGCAGAATCCCCAAACTGCAGAAACATGTCACCTATAGATGGTGGCGTGTTGCAAGCGAGATAGAAGCTAATGATGTTGTAATTAAAACACGGTTCTAAGGATTCATTCAGCACAATGTGGGCACATTTGCATATGTGTGTATACTCACACTGCAGTCTGTGGTTTGGGCAATCATTGCCCGTCCCCTGTGTGCTATTTTCGGAGCATATTGTTTGGGCGCTGTTGCATCCGCTTCACTCCAAAAGCATGCATGGATCTAGTGCCATTTCCCAGTGTGTGAAATCACTGGAGAGCCAGGCAACTTGTGCTATCAAACAACAATGACCCTCTTGTCATCAGAGGCCCAGTGTCTCTCTCCTCCCTCTTTCCTGTGTTCCCCTACTCCTTCCCCCAAGGCGCTGTGGCCTTCACGGCCAGTAATTACAGGCTATATCAAAGCTATACATCACCGCGCATCTCAGTAGACCTGGACAGGCACCTTAAGGGACAGCTGATAGCACTGTGGCAGGCTGCTGCATGACCCCTGAAGGAGAAAAGCAGGTCAGGAAGGTGCAACTCCAACTCACACACACAGTAACACTTGTCTAGTCCCTGTCTTGTCTTTGTATAACTTTCCACTCATTCTCTCTGGGATATGTTCCACTGCTGTGTCATCACACCTCAAGGAACAAAGAAGAAGAGTTTTGTCTGTTGTGTTTGTGCACGTGACACTAATGATGAAGGTTAATAGATATCGCAGCTTGACGAGACTCTTGAGGACGATCAAACTAAATGAGAGCAACCTGTGATGTGAACCTGCTGGCCCGGTGACAGCTGACATTTGACAACCTTGCTGTTAATGATGTTTATGTGGAAAATAAATGCTTCCAGGACATTATTTACCTCTCCACACTCAAGACAAATGAGTCCACTCTCCCATCGGTTGAGCACATGTGCTGACAGAGGGACAGGAGTGATGGAGGGAAGCAGATGGGAGGATCCTCACCCCCTGCCCATACGTTCCCCCTCTCATTATCCTTGGCTTTTGACCTTATTCCAGAGTTGAAGGATTTTATGAGATATTTGTGTGAGCAGGAGAGGAGGATTAACAGACAAATCCCCCTTGTTTCTTTTGCCCATCTTCATTTAATTCCTCTCCTCTCAAGCAGAACGTTGGGATAGAGTTAGACTACATTCTGAGCTCCTTGCGATTCCCAGTTGCTAAATACTAAGGAACCACCATTAAGCTAAATTATTCAAAAAAGGGTAACAAAAACATGATGTGGTTTATGATTAGAATTTCGGTAAGCAATTATCACTGTACTGCAATCCCAACCAGGACAAGTGTAATATTAAAATTGTAGGACGTGCCTTACAGATATTCCTTATTTGGGATAAGAAAATAATATCAAAACTAAACCTAATGTTAAAGGTCATGCTTAAAAGGTAACATGCACAAAATCCTATATATATAACATACTATAAGAAAGAAGAAGGCTAAACAGGGCCTCTTTAAAGTGAGAGAGGGGGATACAAAGTAATTGTAAATATATGTAGAGATATAAAACAGAAACACAACAGTGGGATTTATTAAATCACAACCTCAAGCCTACGTGTCCTCACTCGCCCTCAACTCTCAGGGTGTGGAGAAACACAGTGGGACCATCTGTTCATAATCTCACACATGTCCTTTGTCCTTTGCTTTTTAGCCTATAAGGATATCACAGTGTTGTCTCCAAATGTACCTCATAGCGTGTCACCATATAACTTAAGATGGTTGTTTGCACGTACAAATGAAATAATGGTTGCTTGTACATCTACAGTATTTATCTTTAAAGACAAAATAAATAGCTCTGTCATATTGGAGATGTACCCCACTGACTTAACAGTTTCTTTAATTAAAAAAATATAATCCTAATGATGTAATATGGTTTATTTAATTTCAGCTTTGATTTAAATGTGAAATTGAAGAAAGACGTGGGTATATAGCAATCAGGGGGATATGATTAAAGATTCTTTGAAGTTGCTTTGTGGGAAATGTAGGATGTAGCGTTTTCTTTGACTTGACCCAAATAAAAAGCAGGATATCATAGCCTAGCGTTCTGCAGCTCTATGCCTTTAAAAGCCTCCCTTTTTGCAGAATTACTGTACCCTTTTGTTTGCTAATGCATTCACAAAAGCTGAAACACATTCATATTCATAACATTGCCTTAAATACTTAATACCGTCTTTAATATAAGCAAATAGACAGCTGCCATTGACATTAAGAGAGCTTATCATGCTGAGCAGATGTGAGCGTAATACGGTCGTTGCTCATGCATGACCCACAGAGCTCCATCACAAGTGGCCTCCCTTGTTTAAAGTCAAGGTATGCATAAACATTTAGCTCCCCAAATAATGGGATGTCAGATGAATTTATGCATAACTGTAATGTTGGAAGTGCAAATATCACACAGGTGCTGCTTTAAATGAAAGGTTTAATGTGGTCTAAATCATATGGAATAATCCACTTCCACTTCTATGAAAACTAGAGATTTAAAGAATGGATGTAATTACTTTGTTTTAACCTTATGCATAAAGCAGATTAGATTATATAGAGTGCATGTTTAGCAAGCATCAAGTTCTCTGTGGTCCAGCCTTCCTAGTTTCTATGCAGCGCGCGTATTTGGTTTGTCTGACTTTGCAGGCTGTTTCTCCGTGATACAATTATGTGTTGAGCACCTGACAATTACAGAACAAAAACATGACCGATGAGCGCAGCGGGGGACAACCGCCTGTTGTAGTCATATTAACAAATAGAGAGTGGTGGGTGGTTTGCAGCCTGCTTTAATATGCACGGGTAATAATAAAAGCTTCGACAGAGTGACGGTGAAAGAAAACATTCTGACGTTGTTTGGTTTCTCCTTTCCATCTGTTTGCCTCTTGGCCTTGTCTAACCCCTCTTTTCGTAAACATGTTTCTTTCTCTTCCTGAAATCACCTGACATTCATTATGCGGTCTCATTTTTCCGCCTCCTTCCCCACTTTGATAAGAGGCTGCCGCATTCAATTTTGGCCAATTAGTTGCTGTATATTTCTAGCCTGCAGCCCCTGCAGTCAGGGGGTCTCCTGGCGAGGCCGGACCAGACTGTGAGGTGATTAGACGGGAAGAGGAAGCTCATGGGAAAGGTTTGAGGACATCTCCCAATACGGAGGATTGGTATCTCTCAGGAGCCCGAGATAAAAGAGAAATGGATTGACTCCGACCGAGCCAGTGGTTTGAATCGACCGTAACGGTGTCCATTTCTGGATTCTGAGCAGAATGCCCCATAGACTTTGTTATAGTCGTACAAGTTGAGCCCTTTGCTGAAGAATCCAGAAGTCTTTTAAGTGTTTGTATTTTGGGCAGCTTCATTTTACCCTCAGGAAGCCTGCGCCTGGTCATTGGGTCTTTTGGAGTCAGATTAAAAGTAGTGGCTCACTAAACATGGGGCTTTATAACATGTCGGATGCTGCAGTTCATTTGTCTGAGTTTCACTTGGACGAGTGCAAACAGTAAAGAAAGGGCTAATTCTGACAGGAGCAGGTGATTAGTCAGGGAGCATGGAGCCTTTTTTCTTCCACTCTTTCTGATATGTGCCCCCCCCAATAGTCTTTCATCCTTCTTCTTCTTGTTTTTAATTGGCAGGTGGGAGTAGGAAACATACACATTTGATGTTTCTTGCTTCTGCCCTGAAGCAGTGGATCCATCTCACCCCTGCAACACGAAGAGGCCATGCAACTTTTACAGAGCTTTAATAACTTCCCTTGCTGTTCATCATCTCTCCCCGAAGATTAAACAAACCTTTCCACTCATGCTGATTTATGGCACATTTTTTGGAAAGAGGAAGAAAACTTCTTGTGTGCTCTTCCATCTCCGCCGTCCAGCACTAACACCAGAAAAAAACCACTTCTCTCCGATGACTTTAATTCACATTGAATCAGCGATTGTAAACTAACCTGAGGAAACGCCTATGTTGATTTATACCCTCTGTTTTCCCACTTATTGATGCTTTTATTAACATTAACACTTAGTAGTGAGATGTTATCAGGGGTAATGAAATCATTGATAGAATTGAACTTCTATTACAGAACATTTCAATGTAATTAATCAAGTTTAGAAAGACTTCCTCAGGGACGCATTATGGATATATTTTTCATAATATTTTTTTTAAAATAACTTTTCTCAGTTTTCTCCTGGTCGCTGAGCAAATCCCTATTTCCACATCCCAGAACTCTGGTGTCTGGGAGACCTAGCATTGTATTTATATTGCTCCAATGCATTTTGAACAGCAGTATAATGTTTGAAAGATGTAATACTTTCAATTCAATTATATAGGGGTGAGCACACCATTTATGTGTAGAGAAAAAACAAACTCTGTGGACTGTCGAGTAAAGAGGATTACTGTGGGGAGTATTCTCTTTATGCAGTCATAAACAACTTTTACAAACTGCTGCAGTCTGAGCTTTGGCACTGCTGTGATAACGTTGTGTGTACAAATATGCATATCTAATTCAATGTATTAATCACACACACTCTTCATTTGACCACAGAGTCAGTGTGCAAAGAGGATTGGCAAAGGAATAGACTGGAGATAAAAGGTATTTGCAAGTGATTTGTAAGAGATGGGCATTGTCTTTGGCTTTGAAACCCTACTGGGCTTCTGTGAAAAGGTGTTTTAATCTTTAGAACATAATTTATTTACTTAAAATCCAATCAGTAGACCCATGACACTTGTGCATCTCCGGTATTAATTCATCTTCTAAACCCATAGATTGTGTGTGCCCCATTTACTGTATAAGTCTTATCCTTGTGCATGTCTAAGCAATGTGCAGCTTTCAAGAGTCTTACTCCTGTCCTCCAATGATTCTGGTTGTTGCTGTTCTAGTCCAACTTCCTGTCTTTTTTAATTTCTCCTGCTTGAAAATGAGTGATATTTGAGAGTTGAGTCTGCGAGAGGTCCTCCAGTCCCTCTGAAACGATGGATGGCTCAGAGTGCTCGGCTGAGAGAGCCTGCAGATGTTGCTCAGCCGGCATTACGAAGCACTTCCTTCCTCTCTTAATCCCGCTATCTCCCCTCTCTCTGTCTCCTCCCTGTCTTCTCAATTACTGCTCCTCTATGAATCCCTTCTGCCCTCCTCAGCACTTCCCATGTCTCCATTTCTTTATTTCACTTGAGTGTTTCTAATTTTTCCTTGTGGCTCTGTCACATCATCCTTTTTCTAATGAGCTCATGCTGTGCATGAATGAGTGGACACAATCCACAGGGTGCTGCTGTGTTTGTGAGGGGAGCGAAATCTACATTTACACCACCTGCCCTCTAACCTTGGCGGAACAGAATCAATGGAGCGAGACCAGCAGTGGTTTCAGCTGGTTTCCTTCGTGACTCACGTTAGCACCCTCGCAAAATATCTGTTTCATTAGCCTGCTCTCATTCACACACTGTCTTCTGCTTCCTTGTTACATTTCTGCATAGCAATATCCTATTCCCTCTTTATCTTATTACATCTCAAACTCGATTCTCTTTGAATCTCTGTGGATTTCTCCTTCTTTGAAAAATGACTTAAAAATGGTGCAGTTATCACTGTGTTTGATCTTCCACCTGCATGGTTAACTTGCAAAGGAAATCTTAAACAAAATGGATCCATTTTTTAGATGAGAACCTGATGACACCCTTGTAATCAATGTTTCATAGCACAGTTACATAATTCACTTTGATCCAGCCCCATCAGCTGAATATTCATCGAGTGTGTATCACTTGAACTATATGCGTTTCCATATTGAAACATCCAGCTTGTAGCTTGAATCTGTTGAGCATGACTTCCTGTGCATTAAGATTCATGACAATAGATTTGCCGTCCCTTTTCTTTTAAGTGAGGGACACAGTTTAAGTTGTTCTGATCATCTCCATCTTGCTAATTGACCATTTATCATCAATGAAGTCCCCACATCTATGACCAGTCACCCCCTTCATGTATCCTTTGTCGCTGTTGTAGAAGCACTATTAGCTACCATTTTTTTATAAAAGAATACTACTAGAGTTGTTTTCAAATATTTTTGGAAAAGTCAACTCTCAAGGCATTGTGCTTATATAGTTTTGTCATTCGCCTTATACATACATTTGTGTGGCTGTGTTCTTCATTTATTGTTAATTGGATTAGCAAGGTCTAAACTTGAGTCGTGATTATATTTACTTTTCAATCCAAAATAAGTCTTCAGGGAGCTTGGACTAAAGTAATTTGAGATAGTCTTTGTGTAGTTGTCTTGGAAATGTAGAGGCTCAACTTATTTTAGAAGCTGTTCGAAAGCTTTTGATCCTGTCCCATGATCTTGACCATAATACAAACAAACCCGTCTGCACATTTGATGACCCCATGTTGACTTCCTGTGCAGGTAGATGCATTCTGCAGGAAATAGTCTTTTATCGAACCTCATTGATCGTCCCCCTGATGGTCGGAGGTGCACACCTTCCTCTCGACGGTCCAGTCTGTGTTTCTGGTCTCCTGCTGGCCTCACACTTGCTTGTGAAAGCTAATTATGCTGTGCTATTTTCTGACCGGGGAGCATGTCAATATGACACAGTGGGAGAGCGCTCGCTCATTCTTATTCATGAACTTTAATTCCATTAGTGCTCCCCTCGGACATGGACCATGGTGGTCCTTAGTATAGAGACATTTGAAAGGAAAGAGCGCCTGTTTATAAAGGGGTCAACATTTTGTAGAAAATGTGGGTGCCGAAATTGAGCTAAATGCTCCGTGAGGAGGGGGAGGGTGTAAGGTACCCTGCAGTGATGCTAAGCTCTTGATTTGAGAAGAATTAAAGGTTGGCAAAACGCCAAAATCAATTGCATAATTTCTGAAATCTTAGCAGGGTCACTTAGTTAATTAAAACTGCAAAAGAGTGGAGTGGAACAAGTTTAGCCCTCACCCTGAGTTCATTTAGTATTACTTTGTAATTACTTTAAAGGTGGGGTAGGTAAGTTTGAGAAACCGGCTCGAGATACACTTTTTGTTATATTCCATGGAATGCTCTTAACATCCCGATAGCAATGAATATCTGAAGTGCTTTGACAAAAAATCCATAAAGAAATGTCATCTGTGGAAGCCGTAGTACTGTAAAAAGCACGACCAATCATCTGAGCCGGCCCGGCTAAAGTAACTGGATGGCCTACCTGCCTGTCAGCTTTCCATCGGGGCACAAACTTATCTCGTGCCCTCATTGGTCATGTGCGCGCTCGTGTGTGTTGGAGGAGGGGCTCTGTAAGGAAGTGGCAGATTTTTTCCGGCTGTGTATTTTCAAATTCTAGCGCACTCGAGCTGGTTGCTCCAAACGTACCTACCCCACCTTTAACATAAAGCAACATTTATTACCCCCAACATAACACATTTTAGAAAACCCAACATGGCAGTTCCTCTATGTTTATCTTCTAGTAAGCTCCTGAAGAGTCATAAAATGGCCTGACTGTGTCTAGTCTATTACTATGTAGACCACAAGGCTGATAGACTATGCTTTTCTTTTCTTTTTCTACAAGAAATTGTCAAGGAATGTAACTTGTATCTGTGCTATAGGAGTATAGTGGTGGAAGGAAACTGGGAACGTTTGTAAAGGACAGAGTGAGACTGGCGGTTTTCATTGTTGGAGAATAAAGGAGAGGGATGCAGCAGAGATTAAAGATTGAGCATCAGAGACCCCCCCCCCCCCAAGCTGTGTTTGTTTCTGGCTGCATCAGGTTTCTCTCGTCACCTTGAGAAGTTGATGGAGTTTGCGTAGCGCGCACTGATCCGTGATACTGTTGTTTACAATGCTGCTCAATTTCTACTTGGCCATCAGTCTGTGTTTGAATAGTTTTGAGATCAGAATATGAATTTTGCCATTGTACAAAGCCATTTCAGAGTCCATATTCAAGGTATCTAAACACATGCATACAGTGTACTGTAAGAAGCTCATTATCTCTGAGCCATATACTTCAGACATAAATCTGAGGCCTTTCTCATGATGCAAGTCCACATAAGTATATTTTTTGAAGAACTACAGAACATTTTAAATGCACTAAAGCTGTGATTGCTGATACATCAGAGAAGAATTTGAAGGCAAGACTGAATTTTATAAGAGCTGCCTATTGAAGATTCAGGTCACCACATGAACGTCATATTTCCAGTGATTATATTCTGAGAATCTGAACACGTGGCTATAAGGACTACTGTAGAAGAGCTTAGCAGTTATTAAGTCTTACTAATGCATTAAGTGTTGCTAGCTGCAGACTATTTATTGGAAGGAAAGCTGATTTATTTGAGTATTAATTGCGTTACTGATATAATAAATTCCTCATCTGTTTTCCTGTTGCAGATGTCACTCTGAGCTCCATGTGAAGCAGCTTGTTCCTCTCTATTGGAAGTGCGTATTGACCCAGAGGTCTGAAAGAAAACAGTTGTTGGAGGTTTGTTGTGCGGCTTTGGCAGCCTTGGCAGCAGCGCTCGGTGTGAACTTGAGAAGTCTTTGTGAGAAGCAGCGAGGGTTAAGCCCAAAGTTAGCCTGCTATCCACTAATCCCACTCTGTGAGACAGGCCTCAGGTCATAACAGATAGCAGAAAGGATGGAATTAGGTGAGGATAACAAAAAGTATGTCCAGCACAACAGAGTACGCTCCAACTGTCCTGTTTCAAAGCGCTGTGCAGTAAATCTTCTGCTACAAACACACTTTGACACCAGATACATAACGGCGCTGAGGAACAAGCGGAGTAGAAACAAACAGACAACATGACAGTCTTCACTTTGTTTCCCTGCCTCCTCCTCCTCAGGCAGAGTCTCAGGAGACCTGTTGGTGTGGAAGTTAAAAGACAGCTAAATGTCTAGACTTCTCTTGACAAATTCACCGGGACAGTGGTGCTGCGTGGGGCCAAACACAAGGCACGCCTTGTCATCTCTATGAGTACAGGACGGGGCAGAACTATATCCGTCTCTGTTCTTCCTGTTCCCTCGTTCACCTTGATGCTCTGCAGAAATCTGAGGCAGGAAGAAGATGTCTGATTTAAAGCTGCAGAGACTGTAATGTTAACAGACGTCTGTCAAACTAAAAATAACTAAAGCGCCAAACAACGACTCCATTGCATGATTAGTTAGTTGAAAGAACACAAATTAGTCGTTTTTCAAGCAGGATATGTGTGCAAATCATTCAATGGATGCACTCCTGCGAAAAGTTTTATTTAGTATCAAAGTAAACCGTAGTAGTTGTCTATATTTCCAGCTGCTTAAAGGTAAATTAGCATATTTTAATGGTGCCAATTTGCCCAAAATTATAAACAAATAATCAGTGTTGTGTCTAAGGACCACCCGTATTGTCAAATGTCCTCAAAGAGGAAATAATACAAACTAAATTGAGATGGCATAATCAATAATGAAAACAATGATTAGTTGCAGCTCTAATACTCTCTGACAGATAAAGTTATAATGATCAGTTTATTGATTACCATCCCATTGTCTATTTCAATAATGATCTTGGGAATGTTAAATAGTTTAGCATGCTTTAGTTAGCATAACTAATTTGTCTTCTAGTGACTTTGTGCCTTTCAGGGCCAGTAAATTACTTTCCCCTCAGACTGGTGTGACTGACAGTACCTCGGGCGTATTGACACCAGAGACAGCTGAGTTCAGTCAGACCGGAGCTTTTAATCCCCCCCGATGCCTCCTTCAGAACCGTCCTTAAGACCCGCGGCGATATCCTGCATGCCGATGCGAGCCTGGACTCCTGCCGAGCCATCGACGCTGACCCCGCCTGTATCGAGCGCTGAGGTTACCCATAACCTATTTCATTATTGAGATGTGAATAAGGGAGGTCACGCAGGAAGGGGGGGTGGTCACCTATCGATCGGTCAACACAGGGATATTTGTTTGTTGCTCTGCCAAGACACAGGTGACCATTTTGAATGTTTAAAGAGGATGCTTGCACATTTAAAACGACAAATCTGCAAGGTCATGCACAGTCTCTGTTTATCTTGAAGGATTATGATGATACAGCTGTCAAGAAACACCTTGTGGCGTTTACTGATAGAGTGCTTTGTTTATTAGAGGCACCTTTTTCCTCTCTTTGTCTCGCGTCGCAATTAGCACCCTCCTGCAGGCGGGGCTCTGTGTGTGACTCTCAGTGAAGCAATGCGGCTTTAGCCTTTGAAAAAGAGCTTTGAAGGAGGAAAGAGCTGGAAGCACACACTGGCCTGAGTCGGACATTGGAAGTTACCATGGAGACAGCGACTGGAAGTCAAAAATCTCTGCTTGAAGGTGTGTGTGTGTGTGTGTGTGTGTGTGTGTGTGTGTGTGTGTGTGTGTGTGTGTGTGTGTGTGTGTGTGTGTGTGTGTGTGTGTGTGTGTGTGTGTGTGTGTGTGTGTGTGTGTGTGTGTGTGTGTGTGTGTGTGTGTGTGTGTGTGTCCTAGCATTACTATACTTGTGGGGACCTAAATCTGTTTCCACAGTCACGTGTGGGGACTTTCCTCCCTTATGGGGACAAATTGGACGTCCCCATGAGGGGAGTCATTCATTTTAGGGGTAAGGGTTAGGCATGTGTTGGTTATGGTTAAGTCTCCAGGAGATGCATGTAAGTCAATGTAATGTCCCCTGAAGTGATGTATACCAGTGTTGTAGTCAAGTCACCAATTCACGAGTCCAAGTCACTCTCGAGTCCCCACTCTTCGAGTCCGAGTCCAAGTCCGAGTCACCTAGGGACAGTCGTAGTCGAGTCAGAGTCCAAGTCCGAGTCCCCCAAGGAGTGTCCGAGTCGAGTCCGAGTCATCATTACCTGTGTTCGAGTCCGAGTCCAAGTCCGAGTCACCCAAGGAGTGTTCGAGTCGAGTCCGAGTCACCATTACCTGTGTTCGAGTCCAAGTCCAAGTCCGAGTCACCCAAGAAGAGTCCAAGTCAAGTCAGAGTCACAAGTCTTCATGTATTAATCTTAGTGGATATATGTGTTGAAATGTAGCTGTAGCTCCTCTACATTGCTTTTATCCTGTCACGGTATACTAATGTGTCTATTGAACTGCTGTGAAGCGAGTGTGCCTACAATTGTTGTATTAAAAAAGGTGCTATACAAATATAAAGCTTATTACTAATAATAATTATTATTATTATTATCATCATCATCATCAAGGTTGAGTCCAGTTCCAATATTGCCTCCAGTGCTCCGTTCTGGCATCTTCAAAGAGCTGCTTTACAAATGGAAATGGTATACATTAAACACAATGACACAATGTCACAATTGAACTTATTTAATGGTTTGAAAACCCACAGAAACTGAAAATACATTATTAAGAACAATAGAACATGAGAAAGCATGCAGGGCTTTCTACGCAATATAAGTAACATTTTCATTCAATTTCCAATTTGAATCTGGCTCCAATTCCTCTCTATGTTAGTGAAGTGATGGGGTCCCCTCTCCTACCATAATGTGGCCCTATTGGACAGACACCCAGTTGAAATTATGCATTTAGAATACTTAAAAAGCATCTTACAGGTGTACGGAAAACCACAAACAACACCAGCAGAGCCGAATGAGGCCAATTCCAATAGAGTGCCACAGTGACGCGTCCTAAAACCCGGAAGTAAACTTCTTCCGGTTCCTTCGTCAAAGAAGCAATGCTTTTTCTCCATAGGATTTTGGAAAATAGCTCGAAATAAGGTCTGTGGTTGAGACACATTTAAGAGACAGATCACGTGGAGATTATACAAAACGTGATCTGTCTCTTAAATGTGTGTCAACCACAGACCTTATTTCGAGCTATTTTCCAAAATCCTATGGAGAAATTGCATTGCTTCTTTGTCGAAGGAACCCATGCGCAGCTTACTTCCGGGTTTTAGGACGCGTCACTGTGCCACTCTAGTCTGGCAGGGAACTTTAGTCTGGCATAAAAATATGTTTTTAGCTGCTAGCGTCAGGAGCAGATGAGCACCCACTCAGGCACACACACTTAAACATCCTTGTTGCATTTTAAAAGCATCAGATTTGACAACATCGAACAACTCAACCTTGCACGTGAGGCCTCATAAAAATGCCTCCATGACTGAATACCCTTTCAATGGGTGCACTGGAAGCAGGGATAGAGAATACCTGTGTGGCAACCTGATAGAGGACAGGGAACTGGGATTTATTTTGTTGCCAAAACTTGAAGCATGGGTCTGAGGCCTGGTTGTCGATCAAGTCGAGGTATGCAGTCAGCTGAGCCTGGACAGACCGCCTGTGGGTGGAGGAGGGAGTCTTGCTGTAGTGGGAGAACATTCTCAGCGTCCTCTGAGGAGCTTCAGGAGCAGGAGGAGACACTGGAACATCACCTTGTTCTGGTCCTGCTGTTGAGATCATTTGCTTCTCACCCTCTGCCTTGATACAATCTGAAATGAGAGGGTATACTTTTGTGAATAAATCTGCTACTGATCTTATTATTTTGTTTGTGATACCATTTATAGATGATGTTAATTTGTTTTACTTGAAAAGGCTAATGTGTAAAAATGGCCTTATAATTTGGTAATTCTTTCCATAAGGATTGAGTATTCTTATTTTGGCTACACACACCCCAATATCTACAAACAGATAAACCACTTCTAGACATTCATGTACACATATAACTATAATTAATAATGGCTAGTATAAGTTAGAGCCTGCATACATATATAACAAGTGAACATGTCTCACCAATGATCTGAGTCATTAGCTGATCTTTGTCATCACTGTCCAGCTGCACATCATGTTTTAGCCACTGGAAACCAAACGATGGGTCCAACACAGATGCTATGAAGTAAGCAGTCGTGAAAGGAAATTTGGTGGGACCTCTTCCTTCAGCTGGCTCGCATCCTGGCATCTTCACTGCTTGGAAGATCTCTGTGAACCTTGTTTTCAAGGAGCTTGTTGTGCCTAGGGGAAGAAAGAATACACACTTCAGCAAAAAATCTTTCTTATTGCTAAATAAATTGTATGGTTAAAATTAGGGCTACCCCAACTACTAATCCTCAACCATTGCAAACTAGTTGTGGCATGTTTATGATAATAATTTAAATACATTTTTGGACCATCCAAATATGGTTTGAGTTCAAGGATTGAGAAACAATGTTAAAAGTAACATTGTTATCAGTGTGCTATATAACAGTGACATAAAAACCATAATCCTGAGCCTTAAAAAATTGAATGTTCATGCACAAACCAAGCAAGCCACTAATGGTAAAAAGGGATATTTAATCAATGAACACTTAAAACAATAAAATGTGTCAAGTGTAAATATGTAATATGATTCTAAATGTGTTGCAATGAACGAATATTTTGTTAATTTATTTCAACACAGTCGGCAAAACATCACAACACAACACAAAGCGAAGATAATAAATATAATATCACAATGTCCAACAACCAATAAGTGAACGTTTAAATTATATCAATAAAGATTAAGCCCCAGAAAGCACATTGCTACTTGACGACATTCTGCATGTTAAGTAGCCATGTGCTTTCATGTTATCGGCTGAAGCTTTACTTATTGTATTGATCACATTACTCTGATGATAGTGTTCATTACAGCCTACCTAAATATATATGAACTCCATCCTTAGAGTAATGTGTTATGGAGCCTCCGTGACGGAGATCATTTTCAGTCTCTAATTTTCACGTTCATTGTAGGCTAGGGCTAGGCTACTCGTCATCTGCAGTATCACCAAGGACATGTATAGCTTTTTAACAGTATCTATCTAGACAATAAAACTGCACTTGGTCCCTAGGATGTGATATCAACCCCTACCTCCATCTAACCCGACATCTTAAAACCTTTGTGGAGTCAATTTAGTGGCTAACGTTAACGTGGGTTAGCAAGCTAACAATAGCATTTCTACTTACTTTTCTGGGTGCCGCCGTGAAAGGTGTCGATTTTCACGGCGATTTAATTCGACGTTGTCCCAGTCTTCTCTTCTATCTTCTGTCCACATAATGTGCATTTTGCGCTGCTCTTTCCCAATATGGAAACGAAATCTTTAAAAGCATACAGCACGATGCGGGATGTGTCTCTGGACATCTTTAGACTGGTATAGCAGCGGGGGCGCGCCCAGTACGTGAACTCGCCTCGCAGGTGCACACGCCAGGACACAGAGGACATCAGACTCCAGAGAAAACTTGCTCGAGTCCGAGTCCAAGTCATCGTGCGTGAGAATTCACGAGTCCGAGTCATCCCAAGGAGTGCCCGAGCCGAGTCCGAGTCCAAGTCCAAGTCATCGTGCGTGAGAATTCACGAGTCCGAGTCCGAGTCGCGTCAATCAGTTTGCGAGTCCGAGTCAAGTCACGAGTCCCGAAAATCAGCACTCGAGTCCGACTCGAGTCCGAGTCCAGGATTCGAGTACTCCATCTCTGATGTATACATGGTATGGGTGTGTGTGTGGAGAGAGATGGAGAGGCAGCGGGGGGGGGATCAGTGATACAGTCTGCTTATTGATCTGTGTATAGATTATAAATACAAAGTGCTATTCTATTTGCTGCGAGTAGTTCTTGCTTCATTGTTCAGAAAAACCTCAGAATATCCTCCAATTTTCCAAAATGGAGATTGAATAATGGTGCAAGGAAGGGATTAAAATCTTTTTTTGTTGTCGCCGCGCGGTGCATGCAGCCACATAATCTCCTCAAAGAAGTCCTTTGACTGAAAGCAGCAGCAGCAGCCGTCACCCTTTGTGCGTAGCAAACAGGACTCCAAGCCTTGATAAGTCAAAGCTGTGGCATTTCTGTGTCTTTTTATTCCCCGAGCGTCAGCGTGGAGGCCAGCAGAGAGGCACCCTGGGTATCTGGCCCGAGAATCTGACGCTGGCTGAGATGCTCTTGAGATGGGCTCAGAGTCTCAGCAGGACGAGTTCAATAGGCTAACCCTGGTCAGCAATTCAATGGCGCCTGTCAGTGGAAACTTTCAGGATGGATGCCTTGATGCATCCAGAGTGTGTGTGCATGCAGAGATGTGACACTTCAATTAGGCTCACAGCAGAAATGTTACCTGCACATCAAATTATTGTGTCCCTTCAATATGTGTCACATTATTATTCATATGTGGTAAAAAAAAAATGTATATGACCCAATCGTCATTTTTACACATCCCTGCAGGAATGAGGCTCAGCCTGAAATGGGTCTGCGGGCGGAAAGTCCCGAGGGTCTCCAGCAGGAGATAAATCAGACGTCACCAGGAAGATAGGAGCAGCACCATTTGTTGGCAAGAATAGAAAAATTCCTCCTGGAAATCGTAAATCATTAGACGGGCAGGCCCCAGTGAATAGACCTCACCCACCAAACAAATCGATTCGTGGAGTTATTGCACATTTCAATCCTCCCTCGACACCTGCACACACACACACACACACGTGGGCGGTGTGATTTACATACATATACCTGCAGATTAGACGAGTGACTTTAAATCATACACTAATCTTTATTTATGTCTTTACTTTAAATGTAAGAGATGCATTTAAATACTGTGTTTAGGCTTGTGTGACGAACATCAGCCTTATCCCATGTTGTGGGTGTGATTCTTCAATCAATGTATGTTTTTCTTAAAGCAGCATATTTAAAAAGAAAATGTCACTGAACAAGCAAGTGGAGATTTCGAATTAGTAATAATCTATATCTCAATATATTGTGTTTCTATTGGCTCCATGCATTCAGGCTGGAGAGCGTAATTACGTTTTCTTACACCAAGAAATCCATACATGCAAAAATACACACAATTGATTTGCTGCTTTCCACTTAAAGGAAAAACCTTCCTTATGGAAGTGTGTGTTCCTCGCGGCAGGAACCCTTCTTTCATCGCTTTAAACGGAGCAGTGAATTGATTGACAGGAAAGCAGAGCGCTGGTGGTGATTATTTATTGTAATATCCTGTCTGGCTGCACTTCAGTGTGTGTTTGTGAGAGAGAGGAAGACTTAAACTAATATTTGCAGAACTTGGAATCACTATTGACTTTAAATAAAACATTGTTCTTTGCTCTGCTTTGAGCTGCACAGTCTTCCAGATGTGTATCTCCTGACACGCGAGGAAATGGCCGCAGATTATTCTGCAGAGTTATCTTTACCCTTTGGAGACAGAAGGCAGACACTCAAGTCTGCAGTGTCCCTGCCTCTAAAACAGAGATAAGCTGTGCATGTGATGCATTCATGAGATGGCTCTCGATTCAAAGACAATTCATCACACCGTCTCTATTGTCTTCAAAGACATATCACCAGTCTGCGAAGGAATACAATTAAACCGCAGTAAATTCAATGTTATTGTACAACATTTGATTGTGTATTTTTAACAACACATAACTCTCACCGCACTCCGCTGATAAAAGCAACGTTACTAGATTTACTTAGATCAGTCATTTGTTGAATTTGGAAACGTCGCCCTCCCCCAGCGCCCTGCGGCATGTGCCAGATTTAAAGCATAATGGAGTTTAGGTGTGAACAGCCAGAGAGATGCCTGCAACATGTGCACAGGCACGGATTGCCCTTTCAGGTGGAGAGAGAAATTGCATCACCTAGCACCTGTTGTGACAGCAAAATAAATGGATTCATTTGAGAGGGGCAAGCTGAGAAAGTTTGATCTGCAGGATCTCCTTTAAAATAACCAGAGGAGGGGAATCATTCAGACTGTGACGTGTCCCAGGGATACATAAAAGCAGTATTTTGAACACTAATGTCTTATAACAAAGCTAACTTTATTCCTCCTGCTGCACTAGCACCGAGTTTGGAGCACGCTGTTAGGGCTAAAGGTGAAGTAAACACCTTCTGAGGAGGGCACAGTTTGTCTTTCTCTCACACACACAGACTGACTCTGACAGGACTTCTTGTTGATCAGGTGCATTCCAAACTACAGCAAGTTGTGTTGATTAATCGTAATTTGTATCTCTTGATTTTCATCTGTACATGTCTCTGAAGAGCTGGTTCACTCATGAAGCATCGTGTGGGTTAGATCTCACTGAGAACAGCAGTCTGTCTGAGGTGAAAACATTCCTCAGTGAAGCAGCTCTCATCGCTGGAGGGGGGGCAGCACATGGGGGGGGGGGTAACCTTTGTCTGGCCTCTCCTCCAATACATGTGCAGACTGACAAAGAAACGGCCCAGAAAGTCTGTGCAGCCGAGAGTTAGTTTTTCTTCTCTTAGACAAGATAGTTACGTCGTACTTTGTTATAATTATTCATTTGAGTGAGGAAAAAAAAAGGAAAAAAAGAAAATATATATATATATTATTGTTGTATGTTTTTGTTTGTATAAAAAAAAACAAAAAAAAAAACACAAGTATCTTGCAGCCAAGAGAGGTGCACATCAACAATAAGACTGTCTTACAGGAAAAAATGTAAGACAGAAAATGGTACTTTTATATTTGACGTTATTATTTTGTCTATATTAAACATGGAGCGTGCAATAAAGACATTCATCTCAAAAAGAGACGACATGAAAGATTTAGCTATAAGCTCATTTCCATCTGCAGTCCCCCGGCAGGTAGACACGGAACAATAAACAAACCCTTCAAACATGAGTCTCTATCACACTATCAATTATAAAGCTAATTAACATATATATTATATATATATACAAGCACAATTATTAACGAAAAACTCACGCTCAAGGTAATGTTGACAGAACGTGTTGCCGAAGGAGTGAGCGTTTGTGAAGGTCTAAACTCAGCTGGAAGCACATTCCGATGCGTTACGGCTGTAAATAGACGACAGATTGTACAAAGGCAGATGTTTATGTTCGCATTAAGAGCAGATGTTTGTCCTTAATCATGGAGAAGCATCGTTGTAAATGATCTTTGATACCAATACATGTTTTAGATGTTTTTGTTTTCTGGTCAGTTAATAATTGTTTCCTGTTTACATCAAACCTTTATATTAAATCAGTCCATATAAGAGCAGCTAACACAAATAATTGAGAATAAAACATATTTTAGTAACACAAAATATACACAAAGATGTAAAGAAAGCAGAGGGTTTGCTGCTGTGCTGCGTTAAGCCTCCATATGTTGAGACTTGTGGACATTATGTCTTTGCCCTCCAGAAGATTTTCATTTAGTTGACTAAATATTTATGTGAACAGCCAGTATAGTCTCTCAAGTGCTTATACAAACAACCATTTCTTCTCAAACTAAGTGGTTATAAAAGTGCATAATGCAACATGAATCAGGAGGCAGGATTCAAGGAAATGTACAGACCAGAGATGAGACATGTTTTAAACAATGTTTACATGTGTCACATCCATTATAGAGACATATCTCCACATGTGTTTATCACTGAGTGTTCTTCTCCTGGACCATAGCCGAGTAAAAGGACTATGAATGCATCCACATCCTTACATTCTCAGTATGATATTTAAAACACTAACAGTGTGTAATATATTGGAGTGCTTTAGTGCCACTGTATTTCTCCCAGCGTGCTCTGCGGCTTATCTCCCAACACAATATTAGAGAGAGGGAATTTGTGTGATGTGAAATCTTATGAAAGCTACTAATCTGTGTGCATGGCTGAGAGGGATTATGCTTGTCAGGAGGGAAGAAAAAAACACACTCTTTTTTTCAAGAGAACACACATTCAATTTATGTAACAGTGAGTCTTTTGTGAAGTGATCAGTCTTGATGGTTGTTTGACCAACCCTAACGCATAACATGCCACATACTTAATACAGGTCATCCATAACAACCACTTGGCACTTTATTCACTTCTGCTTAGTTCCACATGGCTAATCCTATAAAACAGAAAAATGGCCAATGTGTTGTTCCCCATATGTGTGTACACACAGAGACAGTGGCTGCTAATGTCGCCCTGCGAGTCTTCACACTGATCAATCTTTGTGAACATGTAGGTGCACGCGTGTGTTTGAGAAGTTAAGCACTCGAGAACATTGAGCCCCTCCAGCGACGGCACTTTAAATCCCACTCCCACACTCAGCCTTTGTATTTATGATGTATACATCCACTCCCATCTTCTTCTGCTGCCTTTAATCTGCGCTGCTGGTGTTTGGAAAGTAACTCTGCAGCTTTACCATAATAACATTATTCACTGTGTGCATGCAGCGGTGCCATTATGGATCATTTGTCGATGTGTTTATACATGTATAGGCGGTGTGTAGGTTGTTTGAAGACGTATCTAACAATTATGTGCACTCGTATACAACCTTTGGGGTTACCAATAGCATGCCTGTGTCTTAAGTAAATGAGATAGATGATCGTATACAGCATGTGTTATTATGGGATGTATGGAGCTGTCAGTACGATCATTGCAAGACAGCTAATATGTGCCCGTTTATTAAAGGGGATTAACTGGTGAAGCGTTTTCATGACTTCTCACTTGCTTCTCTCGGTCATAATTCTCAGATAGATGTCAGAGTATACCATTCTAGGAGGATTTGGCAGGACTTATTCTGGGATGACTGATATATTCATGTTGTTCATTCTTTAAATCACAGGCCAAATATAACCAAAAAGAGTCAAACATTTCTGTAAATGTGTAATATTTTTTCTTTGTTAAGAGTTTGACAGTTGTACAAGTAAAACGTGTACATCTTAGGTTTGAGGTTGTCCTCTACGAAGGTGATTCTGTGAATCTGTGTTGATTGTATACTCTGAATTCCCAAATGCAATGCGAAAGGCTTCTTTGCTTCAGTGCATGTGATAGATGGCATAGAGACATTTTTAGCTTTGTCCAGCTGTTGTGAAAACCAACAAAACATGAATTAAAACATTGTGTTTGCAGTAATTATCTTACTTGAAATACCCCTTGATTAGTGGTTAACAGCACTGAAGCAGTTCAAATACATAATCACTGAGTTCTATCACATACACCTAACCCTGCTGCGTCGAAGCAGCCCTTAGCATTGGCACGGTGTTACAGTTTGTTGATGAGGTATCTTTGAAGCAGCTCTAAATAATTGAAACAAATCAACGATCCATTATTCCATCGCAACAGAAAACCTTCTCCATCTCCTCCTCTGCAGCGGGCTCCACAGGGACTGATAATCCGTCTTCTGATCTACACTACACACTCCTTTAAATACTTTGTCGTTTTACTCCACAGTTAATGCACAGCGCTCAAGGCCATGGCTCCCCTTCCCCTCGTAACGTTTCTGTAGGTTTTTGGTGGAGTTTTAGAGGTTGTTTTTCTGCAGCGGCAGCAGACAGGCTGAATGAGGGAAGATGGATGCGGCGGCGTGCAGCTGGGAAAGATAATGAATGAAGTCGAGCGTGGGTGGCGAAGACCATCACTAAAGCGTAATGGGTCCCAGCAGAGAGACGGGGATATTGACCCGTCAGTCACTCCCCACCCCCTCCCTTCACTCTCCTACAAATAGAAACTCTCACAAGACACACAATGCTTGGTACACACAGAGCAAACAATAGCAACACACATTCTGTTTGCACTGCACACCTTTTCTTACACAAGAAGAAAAGAAAAGGCGAGGTGGGGCACTTTGTCTGTTTCCTCTTTAACTGTTTCATCAAACACTCACGTAACACATATATAACATCCTGTAGAAGAAGAAGAAGAAGAAGAAGAAGTGTCTGCTCTTTCATTACTCTCCAATGTGGACGAATATTTCCAGCTCTGACAGTAGCTGCTCTGTCATTTCTTAAACTGTATCCGGAGTTTCCCTTTCACACATGTGGCACAACACAGCAGATGTTCTGTTCTCCCTTTCTGGAAATACTATGTTTGGTTCGGTCGAGGGGTAGAGTGTGCAGGAGGCACCACGTGATGGATTGTACTTCGACTTTTGCTATTCATTAAATATTTCTGAGGATTTCAGAGAAGGCTCTAACAGACAAACTTCTTCTTTGTCTTCTTCTTCACTTCAATCTTTTAAAGATGGTGGAATGATTTCTTTTGACTATTTTTTTAACAATTTCTGCTTCTTGAGAAACATCATCAACCCCCCCTTTCACTTGAATTCTCCGCACAATGAGCAGCTTTATTTACACTTTGGCAGAATCAGACATTACCCACACTTTATATTCGGAGCTGACAGAGTAAAGTCCATATGTTTGATGTCCCTCACAATAATTCAGACGTAGTATTTCCCATACTACTCTTCCTTATGTTAGTTCAGTGTTTTCGTGCATGTTGAAAGCGGTTTTATTGATTCAATTGTTTACCTATTGATTGATGTGTTTTATTTCGTGTGCTGTCAGTGGCCAGCAGACTGAGGGGACTCGGCCCTCCTCCGTCAGAGGCAGCAGCCGGATCAGCGGGCGATTATAGTCATTACAGTTTGTGCTTACACGGGGCTCTGCTGCTTTGTGCCACATCTGCCCTCGTCAGTTGGCAGCCGCTGCTCTAATCTGCCCGTTATAACAAACGACCAGGGAACCGGAGTAAAGGCTAGAAGGGAAGGGAAGTGGACTGCAGATAAAAAAAGGGCATTTGGTGGCCAAATTGCTAAATTGAGTTGCGTGTCCTCTTTTAGACTCACAGCTCTGATAGAGGGTTTTATCTAGAAGTAATCCTTTACAGATATTTGGTGTAGCAGTGTTCTAGATCATTCAGCCTGCAGTAGTTTCACCCCATATGCTTCCTTCTATAGTGCATACTATATGTACATCACGTAGCGCCATACATATTTAAATACATCACTAAGAGTGGATCCATTTTCCTCAGCTGCTGGTTCAAAGGGCTCCATCACTGATGAAATCCTGATTATCTCTCTAATTGGTAATTGTGTAGACGTTGCGTTGCATGGTGTGTGTGTGCAGCTTCTCCTGCTATCGATTCCTCTACCTCTCTGCTATTGATTTGCAGCATCTGTGCGTATTGAGGTAAAAATGCACAGCGGCGATGAGAGGGATTTCAAATATGGGTCAAGATAGATGTTAAGGCTGGGATTTAGGTTGCAATCCACGTTAAATACACATTATGATGTGTAATCCCTCAAGAGGAAGTTATTACAAACTATGACAAAACAATCCAGATAGCTTAACTTCTGGTGCAATCCAAAAAAAACAAATCATACATTCATGTGTCCATCCCAAAAACACGTGTGTGTGTCTGCATCCTTGTGCGATCTCGTCTATCCATCTCTCTGCTAATTCTATGTGACACTTAATCTTAACTTGTGTTTTCACCTGCTGATTATACACCCCCCCTCCACCCTTTAAACAGAGATGGTAGTGAGGAGGAGGAGGAGGAGGAAGGTGCAGGGGTGAGGTGGCCGCCTCGTTAATTGTTTCTCCGTTTCATAGGCTTGACCTCTTATTTATTTGACTGCCTGGGAATTATCTGTTCATGTGCCCCAGACAGCTGACTGCAGTGGGGGTGGGGGGTGGGGGGGGGGTGATGTGTTGGTGGTGGGGGTTCATGAACCTATAAAGCTCGACCATATCTCATTACAGTGTCGGCCTGAAATGAGATGGCTCTTTCTTTCCTTGTCCCTCACTGGTGCGATTGATTAGTCGGCAGCCAATCAATGTTAATTAAGGTGTAGAGGATCCTTTAATTGTGCCGTATGAATCATTGTGTCAGACCCCGCCTTGACCTTCAGCGGACTTACAGTGTGACCCGCCACGCTGAGGAATAAATACCTTTTATACATGGCACGATAATTGCAGTCAGTAAATAGTATAGAGTTGATTCACGGTGTCAGCCCTGTAGCAGGAAGTTGCTCACTTTCATATCCTTTATTTTGCAAACAGATCGATATTTGTCCCGACGTTTAAGAGTCACCGTTGTGAGATAAGTGTTGTCATTATGTATGGCGAGATTCTCTCCGTGCATATGAAGTGAGGCTGTGATTGATGACTGCCAAAAGCAAAATGGCACACGAAAACAGCACCGGCACCATAATTGTGTTTTTTAATGAAGACCTACATTTCATGTTGGAGCTGATTTCGCACTCAGTTGATTGTGCGGCCCCCACCTCATCCCCACCCACCCCACGCTCCTCCTCTGCACCAGCATCACTGCCATCCATCATGCAGTAATAACACTGTGACCTGTACACGGAGTAACGCCTGGATTCAGGTGCATGACTTTCAACTTTAGCCTGCAACCGAGAGATGAATTTACACAGCAGATTGTCTCCTCACCCAAAGAGAGGGGTGACCTCTGTGAACATTAAACATGTCACACGCCTGTGCTCCAATCACAAGGCTTTACTCTCTGTGTGTTTTCAATGATCTCACATCAATCAGACGCTGTTTCTTTAAACTAGATGTAGCAATGTGTCCCAGAAAATGGAACGACCCTAAACAAAATATAACTTTGACTTTTAGGGAGAGATTCTTACTTGCAGCGCAACTTAATCACAGACCTTCCTTTTACCCGGAAATGTCTCTCAAACTACACACCCCAGTTTGTAAAAGAGGCTTTCTGTGGAACATGTAGAGCCAAAGTTGAATCCAAGTATTTACTTTTATGTAAAGACTATTTCCTTTCCATGTTTATTGTGGGCGAATAACACCATTTGTATTCCAACTTTTAAAATGGCCTCTAACAAAATTGAAATTTACTCTTTTGTTAAAATGTTTGATACTCTGTCTGATGTTTCTCTGCTTTCTGTTTCAGATGTAACAACCGGACGCAGTGTGCTGTTGTCGCCGGACCAGACGTGTTTCCTGACCCCTGCCCGGGAACATACAAATATCTGGAAGTCCAGTACGAATGTGTGCCCTACAGTACGTACTCCTTTATTCTCTCTCACACTTTCATTCTCATTTCCTCTTTAAGAGCAGTGACTCATCAATCATCCTTTCACGCTTGATGATCTCTGTAATGTTTAAAAATATCTCCAATGTGTCATTCAGTGGAGACAGACGTGATGATTCCTGTGATCCAAAAGGGATAACAGCCTTTGTGAGTGCAGGAATATTGTTGACAGTTTTGTTCACATGTGGAAACTGAGACGGTATCTCTGTGTTTACTCACTGATTATCAACCATTAAGAGTCTTTGTTGTAACTGACAGGAGATTAACGTTTTCTTCATCCCGCATGGCATCAATTATGTCAACAGTGTGCCAGTTTACTGACTTTTGTTTATTGATGATAACATGTAGGTTTATACCGTAGATACAGTTTTAAAATCATACAATTTGGTATTAATGTTGCTAACAACGTGCTAAAAGTAAAACCATGTGTTAATGTATTCAGTCAGAGGAAGTGTTTGCTCATTTTTAGACGGTGCTCCCACAGTTCACACACTTTGATATCGGTGAGGAATCATGCCTGATCGTGTCATGTCTCTGTTAGCGCTGCGGCAGGCGAGGCCATTTGACTTTCATCAGAAGGAAACCTGCGTGTTGTTCTTCGGTTCAGTTCAGCTCACTGAACGGTGGTTAATATTCAGACTGGTGAGGCATCTCTGAAGGGAGTAAATAAAACGGGTTTAATTAGTGCCGAGAGTGAAAAACTGTGGAAACATTTGGGCGGATCAGCGTGGAGAGGAAGTGGAATGGACTCTGCCACATGACCTGAGGTTGTGTGTTGTAATGACCTTTGAAGTGGAACATAAAAGTCACAGCAATTACTGCCAACATCCTGACACGCTGTGCTCAGAAGTGATGTAAAACTGGAAATATTTGATCTCTGTAAGAATTCAAATCAAAAGCATCCTTTTAACATCAACAGCCTCCATGAACCTGTGATCCAGAGCCGACGGATGCATCTGTTTATATATTTCTGACTCCTTTTTAACATCCACATTTTCCACCTAGTGTCTTTCCATGGTGTCTGTGTAAAACACTGACCTAACCAAAGCTTCTGCACAAATGTAATCAAGCCCCCAGCCATCCTGAACTCCCGTCAGTATTTAAACACTTTGCTTAGAGTGACTTTTAAACTGGATTTGTTCCATTAAGCCTTTAGAGACTCACATTTCCATCTCCTCTGTCTTGTAATCTGCGCTGCTGTTGTTTTAGCTTTTGTTGATGGCCATTGTCCCAGTGTGGGGGGCATGCTTTTGCTCATTATAAGGCCCTAAAGGTTAGTTTGGCTTTTATTGATCTGCATAGTATGTGAATTATCTTGAGAAACCTGATGATGAGATGTTATAGTGTAATCTCATCCATAATACTGGAGAGAAAGCAGAACTCTCTTCTGCAATCTCCAAATACACAATTAAATCGATCTAGATTAATAAATAGAAGTGAAGGTAGGCAGAGAAATATGTAGAAGTAGAACTTTCTACCTGGTATATTGGGTTTTGAAGGGAGTTTGAGCATGTTTCTGGGCATTGTATAGCCTAAAGGGTTGTTTTCCTTCAGATTAATGTGTATAGTAAGACAAGGCCATTTTTTATAGCACATTACAACGCAAGGCAATTCAAAATTCTTAACAAATGTTGCAAATATCTCATCTAAATCCGTTATATAAGGAAACATATGTATTTTAGATTTTTGGGGGGTACTGTCCCTTTAAGGCAACTGTTCTAAATTCATATTCAGGACATTATCGCACATAATGACAGCATGTAAAAAGCTCTAATGCACATTCTTACTAATACCACACTTTCTAGATCTGTGTGGCACGTGATAATAGCTGTATTTAATACCAATACCGCAACACTCATGGGACCCTGGCAATTCCCATCAGCCTCAACTACCCACCTGCTTTTTTAATAATTTACTTCCTTAACAAAAGCCACATTTAAAACTGCTTCTGTCAGCACATTGACTCTTCTAAGCGTTCACCGGGGAGGGTACGGGGTGGGGGGGGGGGACACTAGTGTGTGTCTGTGGTCAGAACCAAAGTAGAATGAAAAAATCTGCTGGCAATGCATAGCAGAAGTCATGTAGGCGTTTATTTGTGTATTGAGCGGGGGAGCAGAGTGTAATCACAAACGGTCACTGGAGACGGATTTAGAGAAAACATTTTTTTATTGAGAATGAATCCATGTGTGACAGCTCCCACCGCAATAAAGCAATCGGGACACGTTTAGAGAGCGCTCTCTGTTTCTGTGAGTAGAATGATATAAAGTTAGGGGAGGAAGAGTTTGAACTGGTTTCTTGTTAATAAGACAATCGGTAAAGGTGTGTGCTTTTAGGACATGGAAGCGCAGTTGGGCTTTTAACACAAGTCTCTTAAAGTTCCTGAGACGGACTGACAGACAGTTTTAAGTGTGTAATAAGAAAAGCAGCGGCCCATGACTGCAGCTCTCCTTCAGCGTGGAGTCCTGACTCTATTCCTCTGACCAGCTCCCACTCTCACTTACAGCTTGTCTTTTAAACGTCTCACGGCTTCTTCCTCCTCTACCTGCTTTATTTCTTCTTCTTCACCGTCTGTATTCTGCTGGTGGAGCTTCTTTTCTTTCAGGGTGAATCCCTGCTCCCTTCTCCACATCTCTATAAGCCGTATACAATCTCACACACCGTTGATAATGGCGATCGAGTGTGCTAAATCGATGTACACATGCCGCAGATACAATATTGATTTTATTAATCTGCGATTTGATGCGCTCCATCAGTTGTAATAGGGGTACAAAAAGTCTTCCAACAATTGTTATGCATATGATTCAGCACATAAAAGCATTCAGATTACACTTAATAAGAAAAAGACGGGTATAAAATACAAAAAGAAAAGTTATGAATAGTTATCTGATTTAATAAAAGGCAATTTAATAAATTGCTGTGTGACTCACACTGACACTATACACAAATATTTGATGCATGCTACTGAATCAGAAACAAAGTAGGTACTACCAGGACAGAACCGTTTATTGAATGTCGAATCGCAATAAAGATAATTGAACGTTTTTCAGTTGTAATCCATAAATACGTTTTATAGAAAGATGTCAAATAAGATAACAAAAGATACAACATTAGATTAAATATTGAATAATTTTAGCATACATAAACTGGAGAGGTTTAAAGTTGGACTGTGTTCGACAGACTTAATAAAACAAAAGTATTTGGTACGGATCCTTTTAAAAACAAAACTATTATCCTTAAAATATATGTTTTATAAGAACGTGTTTAATATTGATTTATTCCCTAATATTGCATATCAAGTTGCAATCACAATGTCACTCAATATAATCACTTTAAGTTATTCTTTCAAAATCTTGCACTCCTTGCTAATATATTCAAGTGAACATATATAGCTTGTATTTGCACTGCAAGTCAAACCCGTCATTCCTCTTGTGCCAGAGGTTCCTGTCTGCCTGTACGCTTGTCGCTGTGCATGCTCCCCCATGCACTTTACAGATTAGTAAGGCTACCCCCGGGTAGAGTGATGTGCTGACCCTTAATGATGACTCATAAACATGACTCTGCTCCGATGGAGAACATCTGTCTCCGCCCCGCCCTCTCACCTTGACTTCCCACAGCTCTTTTCTCTCAGCGCCTTATTAAAGCCTTTCTCTCTGTGTAACTCTCACTCTAACAACTCATTCCCAAAGTTCGTGCTCCGCAGAGGTCAATGCTGCTGCGACTCCCTGCTACCTGCACACCTCTCAGTAATGAAGCTCTTACAACCCCTCCGTAGCCCCGCAAACTCTCACCCTTGTCCCGCAAGAAAGCACGATCAAACCTGCAACACCATGCTTCATCGTTTTCTCCTAAGCATCAGCCATCTCACTTATAATTACTCGTACACTTCTCTAGTTTCCATGCACCATGACTGATTCGGTCAAGGCCCTTAACAGTCTCCTGGGGTTTTACGGTGTTTTAAGCAACACCCTCTGTACACTGAACCTCGCAGTAACTGGGAATGTGAAGGGAACATATATATATATATTTATATATAACTAATAATACAGATTTTTTTGTATGACACTTTTCATACAAAGGGTGCCGCTAAAAGGGCTTTAACAATTTGTCACCAAATACAAGATGAACAGAACCCGAAAACCTTTGAGCAAACGTGCAGCATCCAGTATGTACATGATATTTAAGATTTAAAAATAATACGAGATAAAATAGGTAAGAAAAAAAGAACATTTAACAACTGATCACCCTCTCAGGACAAAATGAATAAATACAATAAAAAAAGTGGTTAAACTATAAAATAAAGCACTATTAATTAGAATTTGAATCATTATACAAATAAATCAAAACAATAATAATTTAAATAATAATGTTTTAGTGTAATAATAATTATAAAAAATATATAAACCTTGGGGAGAGCCACATAAAAAAAAAAACATTAAAAACATAGGCAATCCAAATATAATAATGTGAATATTTATAAAATAAAAGTTGAATCCAGGTGGATGTCAATAATATTTCAGGTACTGCCAAAAAATGATAGCACAAAACTCTAAATAACCCTCCGTCCCATTAGAATAGGTAGATGTTAATAACATTGACGGAAACACATTTCATCAGTTCACTTTCCAAAGTTGACACTGGTAGAAAGTGAACTACAGAGAGGCTCTGACAGCCCGTCCACACAGCGGCGTGCGTTGAAGCTTTAACGCTTCTGCCCATTCACTTTGAATGGGGTGACGTCACGCTTCGCCGAACTGCATTGTGAGAGCGAAGCGTAGCTTCAAAAGCGTTGCTCGCTGCAAAAGTTGAGCAATGTTCAACCAATCGAATCATATGCCAGTACAAGCTCTAGCCAATCAAACCGCATGCTTGTGTGTCCGGGGCGGGAGATTCATGTGATTGGTTGTTGGTTGAGTTTCAGCCCCCCCCCCCCGCCGGCAAGCTTCAACGCACGCCGCTGTGTGGACGGGCCGTAAGAGTGTGTGAGAGCAAAGAAAGAACCTGCAGGCAGTCTGTAGCCATACATAAGCCACCAGTCCCCCCACTGTTTGCAGCTAATAAGGACAATGAAAAACCCTGTCTGGCTCAGTGGGATCCAGCTCAGCCCTGTCACTTATTCCTACCAGCTAATCCAGGACATAAAATCATGCAATCAGTTCTCCCTTTCCAACTGTGCAATCCTGAGCTAACACCTCACAGAAACCCGTCATGTAACTCTCTTTTATTTCCATCTCTTCTAATTGTGTTTTAATTGATTTAGCTAATAATAACACGTTAACAGGGAGGGGGGGATCTCTGAATAATGGAGTAGACTTTTTTTGGCCCGTTTTCTTCAGCACCTGCTGCCGCTCTCTGTGCTCCTCTGTTGGCAGGTGAAACCCTGCAATTGATGCTCCACACATGGCTCTCAGTTACACTGCAGTGGGGCAGATTGTGTGTGATTACAGGGACATTAAGGAGCGGTCACACTGCAGGTACACACCACCTGTGTGACCACCAGGGCTTCACGCCTGTACTGAGGACACTAACATTGGTTATGTGTCTCATCTGTACACACACAGCCATTGCTAGGGAGCTACATTAACTTACAAACTAGTAGTTTAGCTAATTCGGCATTTGTGTACATACTTTTTTATTTTGTTGTATTACATATACATTGTCAAAGTACTTTAAACTATTTTTCATAGTAGTTTAAGTGTTTTAACTGATTAGCTGTAAGAAAACCCCATAATATCCTGCTGATAAACTAAATCAAAGACATATTAACCAACATCATATCTAAGCTGATGTTAAGTGTATCTCACACTCAGTATTCAGACATCATCACACTTCTCTTTGGATGATCTCAGTGATTTTAAGCTTCTTTAACAGCAGATCACTCTTCCTGATGGTATCAGTAAATCTCATCAGCAGATAGTAAAGTTCAGAGGCTTTCTGCCCTTGAGCTCGGCGCTCCACGTTCATCAGGTGTAGTGTAGGAGTCAACAGCATGACAGCCGATACAGTACATCCACACACACACACACACACACACACACACACACACACACACACACACACACACACACACACACACACACAGCATTGACATGCCACTGAGCATTAGTCTGCTTCAGACATTCTTCTTCTTCTTCGCCTCTCCACCTGACTAACCCCCTCCTCTTCTCCCCATGTGTGAAGGAGGCCTGTAATGCCATCACATCCCTCAGTGACAGATGACCACTCCACACACACACACACACACACACACACACACACACACACACACACACACACACACACACACACACACACACAGACACACACACACACACACACACACACACACACACACACACACACACACACACACACACACACACACACAGGCTCTGATGACTCCGACTTTATGTCACATATTTCACAGAGCAGATCCACGCCTTTGACGTGGCCTGAATCTGCAGAGATGCATCGTGTTAAGGACACATCAGTCCTAAGCTGAGCTTTGCCATTTTCTTCAGGATTTGTCTTGTCCCCCAACTGAAATAACATTATATATTGCAGTCATAATTAATGTAAAAATTATTAGAAAATGTGTTGTCCGCAGTATTTTAGTTTCAAAAGGAATTAAAAAAGAAAGGTCTAAGACTAAGCTTTACAGAAATGCCTGTTTTGTTCAGGCTAGCTCAACTGAAATAATAATTAACAATACTTTATTGCAGTCAAAAATAGTGTTAACTGATTTGAAAATATATGTATTGTTTTACTTTTGAAAGAAAAAGACATCAGATATCTCCCCTCTAGCCTCTGAGGGGTGTGGTGTCCTTGTTTCACAGTTTAGCTAGCAGGCTAATTTTGTGCAGGAAGACCAAACTATAATAGCTCTTTTTCCTTTGGACTTTACATATTGTAGCCTATCTGAAATACAACTGGAAAGCCATAGTTTATTAATAGTCATACATTGTTAAACAGTTTTTGCCTAGTTTCTTTAGGCCTTGGATGGGTGTTTTAGTGTCTGTGCTGTATTGCTTTTTTAGCTAGCAGGCTAATTTTCAGCAGAAGCCGAATTACTCACGCTTATGACGGACAGCATTTTTTCAGCAGTTCAAACTGACTAAACTTAAGAGGTCTGCATATTTTAAAGCAGTTAAATGTTTCACCTGACAATGGCCTTACAGAAAAAGAAGATATAATTTCTCCAGTTGAGAGGCGAGATAATTGCACAGGGAGGCTGTGATTACCAATGTGGATAAATGGTGGTGTGAACAGGGCGAATGTGGACACACAGACACTGTTCTCCCCACTAATAGCTGAATAAACTGCTGTAATCTATCAGCTGCTTGTTTTCTACTTGCTGCTTTTTCTCTCAATACTTACAGGATCACCCTTTTCATGGAGACTAAAATGTATACACGTATTGTAATAAACGCTGAACAAGCTTCATAAACATTTCCATTTATCTCAGTGTGTCCTACCCACACACACGTCTGATTAAGTTGTTAGCGTGCCAAGCATGGAGGATATAGCTCTAATTAGAGAGTGGTCTCTTTGGGGGGGTCTCTCCTTTAATGATCACCACACTAATCAAAGCTGCTTTTCCTTGTCTTTTATTTCTCTCTTTGTTCACTGCTGCTCCCCCATGTCTTACCACACTCAACACTAAGCTCCCTCTTTGTTTCTGCCCCCATCCCTCTTTTCCTGTGCCATGATTTCAAGGTCCTTGAAAATCAAGAAATGTCAGCAGGTGCAATTATGTTATTTCTGCTCCAGTTGTCCCTATGTTCCACAGAAAAAGTATTTCATTTAGTTTGGCCTGCACTGTCTTTCTCCTTCTGTTGGTCACTCCCATGTGGGAACGGGTTGGACGAGAGCCAAGTCCTTGCACCTGTCCCTCAAAGAGAAACACACACACACACACACACAGCACACAGCATCCTGCATTGTCAAGGTTATAAGATAGCATAGCAGCGTCGCAGCAGGAGAGAGGGCGGGGAGAGGAGCACGCAGACAAGTGGTTGGAAGAAAAAGAGGGGTGTTGAGAAATGAAACCTGTAATGATGCTGGGGGAGACTCATGAGCAGCAAGCGAGGGAAATGATGGGAAAAAACGAGAGAATGGAGAGGAAGAGGGATGGAGGGCTGCATGTCCTCCCCCATCCTTAGGCACATGCTATTCAAAGCCCAGTAATTTGCGTCATTAATTAAAATGCTGATGGGATGGAGTTAAGGGGTTTGCACTCTGCAACTCCTCAGCCGGGAGAGGGAGAGAAGGGAGGAAGAGGGGGAGAAATATTGCAAAAAATATTGCAGTCATTCCACCATGAATCTCTATTAGCGGCTAATGATACCATTCTGATACCTCTCAACCATTAGTGTGAAATTGGGAAGCGTTAATTATTCAAATAAAAATCCATACGGCTGCCGCTCACATGACAGGGTCGCTCTCCTCTTTGTTAGCGGCTCAGCAGGGGCCTGAAGCACGGAGACTCTACAATAAGCATTATGCATTATCTGAACAACTACAGTGCAGACTGCATTGTGCACTGACGGTATAATAGGATTTTATAAGGTATGCTATGGCTGAGCAGCACTGTCTGCCTTTATTATCGGCTTTTCACAAGTGCTGCTGTAGTTTTTCATTGTAATGATAATTATTAGATGTGTGAATCTTTCCGTATATCACAATTCAATTAGATTATTAGGTGCAGGTTTGATTCAAACTCATTAAGTGGTTCATAAGTAGCTGATTGCAGGATGTACTCCAGTCAAATGTGTGCAAATAAAGAGGGTGCAGTAAAAATAGCATGAAAGCAGAGTAAGCTTTATAAAAGATGACATTTATTATTGCTAAACTTGAACAAATACACACATTTTAATAAAAAATAACTTCACATTCTAAAAAATCAAAATTCCGTTCCGCATGCAACTAAATACGTTTTAAGGCTTGGCTTGCTGTCTTTTTATTTCTCACTACATAGTGTATGATTACTGGCAATTAGTAGTAAAATGCAGCTTCTTTGAGGGTAAAAACCTTTTAAAATAATATTTTCGAAGCTGTACATGATTTTTCCCCGAACCCAAAATCATTTTCAACCTCAGAAACATTTGATTTAAAAGGGAAGCCGTGATACCGGTTGCTTCTGTTCAGTTTATTACATTTGGTAACGACAGCTTGACCAATTAGGTGAGCTGCAGCCTCGTCCAGCTTTTGGCCGCTACTGACTGTTCCACGCTGCACACACTTTACTGGCTTTATTACTCAGTTATTGTTTTGCCCAAAATCTGTTGCCAGAACTCAGTCCAAGCAATGCATTCACTTAAACTGTGACCTGCTGCACGATTATCTGGATGGCTGTTTCCAGATCTGTGCAAACACAAACTGGAAGAAAAACAGCAATTTACACAGATATTAAAATATAAATGACCTTTAGGCAGGCAAGGCAAGTTTATTTATATAGCACCTTTCAACACAAGGCAATTCAAAGTGCTTTACAAAAAACGAAAGACATTAAGAAAATGGCATTTAAAAGAATCAGTCATTAAAAAGAAAAGATAAAAAATACATGGATAAAAGTTACAGTGCAGTTTAAGATGTAAATAGTTCAATTAAAAGCAGCGGCAAAAAGAAAAGTCTTTAGTCTGGATTTAAAAGTAGTCAGAGTTGCAGCGGACCTGCAGGTTTCTGGGAGTTTGTTCCAGATATTTGGAGCATAATAACTGAACGCTGCTTTACCATGTTTAGTTCTGACTCTGGGGACAGAAAGCTGACCAGTCCCTGAAGACCTGAGAGATCTGGATGGTTAATAATTTAGCAGGAGGTCAGAAATGTATTTTGGGCCTAAACCATTCAGTGCTTTATAAACCAGCAGCAGTATTTTGAAATCTATTCTTTGACACACAGGAAGCCAGTGTAAAGACTTCAGAACAGGAGTGATGTGATCCACTTTCTTAGTGTTAGTGAGGACTTGAGCAGCGGCGTTCTGAATCAGCTGCAGCTTTCTAATAGATTTTTTAGTGAGACCTGTGAAGACACCATTGCAGTAGTCGAGTCTACTGAAGAAGCATGGACAAGTTTTTCCAAATCCTGCTGTGACATTAGTCTTTTAATCCTAGATATATTCTTTAGGTGATAGTAGGCTGATTTAGTAACTGTTTTAATGTGACTGTTGAAACTCAGGTCAGAGTCCATGACTACACCTAGATCTCTGGCTTTATCTGTTGTTTTGAACATTGCAGACTGAAGCTCAGCGCTAACTTTTATACGTTCTGCCTTGGCTCCAAAAACCATTACCTCAGTTTTATCTTTGTTTAATTGGAGAAAGTTCTGACACATCCAGTCATTGATTTGTTCAATGCACTTACTCAGTGTTTGAATTGGAGCATAGTCTCCTGGTGAAATTGTTATGTAAATGTGTGTGTCATCCGCATAGCTATGGTAACTTATGTTGTTGTTTTTCATTATCTCAGCCAGTGGTAGCATGTAGACGTTAAAGAGAAGAGGCCCCAAGATGGAGCCTTGAGGTACCCCACATGTCATATTTGTCAACTCAGATGTGTATTTACCTATAGAAACAAAGTTTTAGATCTGCAGGAGCTTTCTATGGCTGGACTCTTCTTGAGATCTCGGACATTTCCTTATTTTTGGGGAAATGTTCACAACATGAGCCTTGTGATGCTCTGAGACATCCAACTGCTCATTGCAAAAGCAGAATAACAAGACTTTTTTCTTTTTTAATTGGTGCAATTATTTTTTTGCATTATGTGCAAATGCTGTGTATTTTAATCATCAGGACAAGGCTTTATTTAAGTGTTTATGAATAGAAGATAATGTATTGTGAGCCAATGAATGAGCTTGGGAAGAGATACCCTTTCACAGATGTGAGGGCAGCTCTGAAAGCCTCTTCCTTTTTTATTTGTGGGAATATTTTTGTAATAGTTTCAGTGCTTTCATACATCAGAGAGGAAGAGGCAGAGAAGAGGATGAGAGAGAGAGCTAAGTGCTTTTTAGTGACTCAATGACAGCCGTGACCAAAATCGCATTAAGGTCACAATGGTAGTGGAGGGGTGGAGTAAAGAAGGCTCTCGAATGAATCAATTCTCCGTGTCGCTCTGCTCTCGGCTTTCCTCTCTGGATTTCCAGGCTCCTATCACAGGTGGTGCTGTGTTTGTGGTGACGTAAATACTTATTCTGAGTGATCCTGAGGTGACCTTGCTGCATCCAGTGGTGTTTCATGCTCACATTCATACTGTACGTTCCTTGACGGGGATTTCATCCAAATCCTTCCAGGCAATGTACCACTCATCACATCCCCTAATGCCTTTTCCTAGAGGTCATTACCCGCTCCCCCCTTGACATGTTAGCAATCGCTCAATCAGAGATGCCGGCCTCCCCTCGGCCTCCCAGTTGTGTGTCCGCAGCTCATGGGAGGTGAGGGGGAGGGCGTCGTCACTTTGATTTGATCGATTGCGTGCCTTTTTACAGTTTTGGGCAGATTTGAGTTGCAGTGATGTTGATAGCCCTGAGCTCTGTATGGACTTATCGTGTTGATGAGGTGCTGTACCAGTGTACAGTTTTATTATCTTTCACACCCCCCCCCACCTACCCCCTCCTCCCACCAACACTACTGTTTTCGGCTTTCCCTCACCTGACCCAGCTCCAGCGCCTTGCATTATGATTGTTCTCCTCTAATAACTTCCCCATCTCTCAAACTCTAGCCCACCCACTGACCTCCATCCCTTCCCTCAGCCACTCTCTCCATTTGGAGGAGAGGACTCTTGTAAGCCCTGGTAACAGAGGTTAATCCTCTCTTATTAGAGGCTGGATTACTGCAGGGGAAGGGGACAGGAGCAGAGAAAATACCAGGACTAACAGAAAAAGCGTGTCCAGAGAGGAGGGACTTTAGATGGACTAACCACAGCCATTTCTCTACAGGCTCTCAGAATACATGTTAGAATCACTTAACCCTGCAGCCATTCACATTTTAAACAAACAAAATACAGTTTTGTTTTCCTCTAGTGACTGTTTGCAAGGGCATACTGCATTTTTAAAACTGATGCACATAATGTACTTATCAGCAAGAAACAGATATTGCTACATACAGTAGGAGACAAAAACATTGCACATAAAAAACAATTGTTCATGCTCTATTTTGAGATCTCGGGACGTTTCTCTCTCATATTCGTAGAAAGGAAACATCCAAAATCCACATTAAGGAGTATATGTTTCCAACATTTTCTATTTCTGTCTGCAGATTTCTCCTTAATTCAACAAAAGTGAGCATTACATAATGCCTCATTTGCATATTTAAACACAACATTTAATGTAACTTGTAAAACATAATTGTCCTAATGTACTTGCGGTAATGTCTTGCATGTGCACTAAATGCAATTTTCTAATGGCTGACGTTATTTTTGAGGTTCATGGAGTGATCCAAATGTTTGCAATTTGGCACTTCTTTAATGAGGTAATGCCTCATTTCTATAATAAATCATACAATTTCAGACATTGTGTTACAAATAATATTTGACTTATTGTAAGTTATTCACTGGGGTGGTTTTATGATTAAATAAGTTAGTTATAGCAGTCAACAATGAAGATATTCTAAATGAGTTTAACCATTGAAAATATCACATAATGTATTTAGGTAGCTTCATCTGTCTATTGGGTACAAAATAACATTATTATCTATGGAAAGTGTGAAATCCGCATTTTTATTTCTTGCAGTTTTACCCCCATTCCCTTTATTTATTATGTCACAGTGTATACTTCAGCGGAATATCAAAACAACGGCCCGGGGTGCAAAACGCATCAATGAAAGCGACCCTCTACCACACAAAACAACACCTGTAAATAACCCTATTTGTGTTCTTTGAAATTGAAAAGGATATTGCATTGTGTTTGTTACTTTCGTTGCAGTTGTATGTCTTAAGTGTAATTTGGCATGCTTTTATTTTGAAGGCAAGGCAAGGCAAGGCAAGTTTATTTATATAGCACCTTTCAACACAAGGCAATTCAAAGTGCTTTACAAAAAACGAAAGACATTAAGACAATGGCATTTAAAATCAGTCATTAAAAAGAAAAGATAATAAAATAAACATTAAAAGAAAAAAAAAAAATACATGGATAAAAGTTACAGTGCAGTTTAAGATGTGAAAAAGAAAAGTCTTCAGCCTGGATTTAAAAGTAGTCAGAGTTGCAGCGGACCTGCAGGTTTCTGGGAGTTTGTTCCAGATATTTGGAGCATATTAACTGAACGCTGCTTTACCATGTTTAGTTCTGACTCTGGGGACAGAAAGCTGACCAGTCCCTGAAGACCTGAGAGATCTGGATGGTTCATAATTTAGCAGGAGGTCAGAAATGTATTTTGGGCCTAAACCACTCAAAGCTTTATAAACCAGCTGCAGTATTTTGAAATCTATTCTTTGACACACAGGAAGCCAGTGTAAAGACTTCAGAACAGGAGTGATGTGATCCACTTTCTTAGTGTTAGTGAGGACTCGAGCAGCAGCGTTCTGAATCAGCTGCAGCTTTCTAATAGATTTTTTAGTGAGACCTGTGAAGACACCATTGCAGTAGTCCAGTCTACTGAAGATAAAAGCATGGACAAGTTTTTCCAAATCCTGCTGTGACATTAGTCTTTTAATCCTAGATATATTATTTAGGTGATAGTAGGCTGATTTAGTAACTGTTTTAATGTGACTGTTGAAACTCAGGTCAGAGTCCATGACTACATCTAGATTTCTGGCTTTATCTGTTGTTTTGAACATTGCAGACTGAAGCTCAGCGCTAACTTTTATACGTTCTGCCTTGGCTCCAAAAACCATTACCTCAGTTTTATCTTTGTTTATTTGGAGAAAGTTCTGACACATCCAGTCATTGATTTGTTCAATGCACTTACTCAGTGTTTGAATTGGAGCATAGTCTCCTGGTGAAATTGTTACGTAAATGTGTGTGTCATCCGCATAGCTATGGTAACTTATGTTGTTGTTTTTCATTATCTGAGCCAGTGGTAGCATGTAGATGTTAAAGAGAAGAGGCCCCAAGATGGAGCCTTGAGGTACCCCACATGTCATATTTGTCAACTCAGATGTGTATTTACCTATAGAAACAAAGTGGTTTCTGTCCTTTAAGTAGGAGTCAAACCAATTTAGAACTGTTTTCGAAAGTCCCACCCAGTTTTCTAGTCGGTCGAGTAATATGTTGTGGTCAACAGTGTCAAACACAGCACTGAGATCTAATAATACTAACACTGAAGTTCTTCCACTGTCTGTGTTTAAGTGGATGTCATTGAAGACCTTTACAAGAGCAGTCTCAGTGCTGTGGTTTGGACGAAAGCCTGACTGGAACACATCGAAACAACTATTTAAATGCAAGAAATTACTCAACTGTTGAAAAACAACTTTTTCAATGATTTTACCTAGAAATGGCAGGTTTGATATGGGCCTGTAATTGTTCATTACTGAAGCATCTAGATTATTCTTTTTTAAGAGCGGTTTAATGACTGTAGTTTTCAGGGCCTGTGGAAAAATGCCTGAGTGAAGAGATTTGTTTACTATATGAAGTAGATCTGAGGCCATGCAACAAAAAACATCTTTGAAAAATCCTGTTGGAATAATATCAAGGCAGCAGGAGGAAGATTTCAGAAGTTGAATAATGTCCTCTAGGTTTTTATCATTAATCTGATGGAATTGTGTCATGGTGTTTGAATTGATATTAGGTGGACATAGGGACAACACATGTACTGTACCTGATGCAGAGGCACTGACTGCTTGTCTGATTTTCTGAATTTTGTCAGTGAAAAAGGAGGCAAAATCATTACATGCCCTGGTGGATAGAAATTCAGAGGCTACTGACGCTGGGGGGTTAGTTGGTCTGTCGACGGTAGCAAACAAGGCACGTTACATTACATGTTACTTGTTAGACGCTTTTTATCCAAAGCGACTTACATACTCGATACTGTGGGCAATCCCCACAGGAACAATTTGGGGTGAAGTGTCTTGCCCAGTGACACAACGACATGCTGACTGCAGTGGGGTTTGAACCTGTGACCCCCTGATTCCAACACCAAGGCTCTATCCACTGCGCCACACGGCTCCCTGTTTTTGTTTTTGGTAATGATGTCAGAGAAGAAAGACTGTCGTGCGTTTTTCAATTCCAAATTATAAAGGCCAAGTCTCTCTTTATAGATTTCAAAGTGAACCTGGAGATTTGTTTTTCGCCACCTACGTTCAACTTTTCGACACTCTCTTTTTTCTGCTCTCACGGTCATGGCCTTTCTCCATGGAGATATTTTCTTCCCAGTCACTTCCTTTACCTTAGTTGGAGCAATGGCATCTATAACATTTTTAATTTTTGAATTAAAATGATCTACTAGCTCATTTACTGAGATGTTAGCAGGGGCAAGTGTGGAAGAAAAATTCTGAGTAAACATTTCCCTAGTATTTTCAGTTAAATATCGCTTTGTGGTTACCTCTTTTTGAACATTTTTGTGAACAGAAGTAGAGCTCTCAAAGAACACACAGGAATGATCAGACTGTGCAACATCAGTCACCACAACCTCAGAGATATTCAGACCCTTTGAGATAATTAAGTCCAGAGTGTGCCCCTTATTGTGCGTGGGCTCCGTCACATGCTGAGTCAGTCCATAGTTATCAAGAACACAAAACAGTTATTTTGCCCCTCTGTCCTGGGGGTTGTCAACATGGATGTTAAAATCACCAACAATGACTAGACGATCAAAGTCAATACACACTATAGACAGCAGTTCAGTAAAGTCATCAAAAAAGCTTGCATAGTATTTGGGTGGTCTATAGATATTTAGGAACAGAGCTCGAGAGGAGCATTTTAGCTGAAGGGCCACATATTCAAAAGAAGCAAAGTTCCCATAAGATGTCATGAAGGCGAGTTAACGCTATTGACAGGAAGTTGTTGTTGTTATGGAAACAAGAAAAGTTTCACAGCGGGCGGAACTTGTCATAAAGTCCACACCCACCCATTTAGAGGGAAGATATGATTGTTCAATTGTACTGTCATTTGACATTACTCTCTCGTTCAGTTACTATAGCTGGCCCTCTGAGAACTCATAGCTGGACCGCCTGGACGTCCAACAGCTCCTCTCTTCACCTCGCAGAGACGAGCTTCTTTAATTTAACCCTTCACATTCCTACAGAAACTGAATAGGCAGATTCGAAGGATTTATTTCTTTGGAAATGTTATTTTAAATACAATTAAATCAAGTTATTTTGGTAAAACTAATGAAAAATATAACAAAAAAATATATATAAAAAAATATTTAATTTTTTTTAATGTTTTTAAATATTATTTTGTAGAATATCTTAGGCCCTCACAGAGGGCCTAGAGGGCCCTGTCGGCTCACCACTGGTTATTTTCTGGAGAAGTCGCGTCCTATACATCTGTTTTACAATTTGCCATCACTGCAAAACTTTGTGCAATTTCAAAACCTGAATAATCTGTCTTTCTTCCTACAGGCCCATGTTAACCACTGTTTCTCTTCCTTCTTTAAAGCTAATGATTGAATGCTGTGTATTACTAACCATGCTCTTCTTGTACAGTTGTGTGATCACATTATTAATCTGTGCTCTTTCTTTCTCTCTCTTTTTCCCTTCACGCCTAAAAATAGAAGTGGAACAAAAAGGTAACTAAATGCCAACAACTTTTCTTTCACCTGCATTCTCATCTGGGTGTAGGCTTGCTTTTTTTTTTGCTTTTTTTTTCGGTGACGGGTGCTCAAGCAGGACATGTTGTACGTCTGTGCTCATTGTTTGTCATGCATGCCCTTCATGGGGACACTGGACCTTCACTCATCAACGTTTTGTGACACATATATGATGGTTATTTAAGGTAAGGTCATTACAATCTTGCAGTAAAGTAACCCTGGGGTGTTTTTACCCTCCCTTATAACTGAAGAGTATTCCCGCTCTGCTTTATCAGCTCCATAATATTAAAGCAGAGGCTGATCAATAATCTGTCCAATAAACTGTCACCATTTTTGATTATAGCTCTAACATGATGATGGCTATAACCTTCAGGGACTCTCTTGTCAATACTGGAAACAGATCATAGCAATCTTCCTTTATCAGCGCTGCATGATGCTGCACAACACCACATCCACATGGTGCATTGTGGGTACGCTTCATCTGCAGATTTGGATTAAAGTCAAACATGGAAATGGAGTCATTAAAACAAGAGTGAAAGGTTCTGCTTTAATAGCGCTGCAATAGATTTAAGGTTTCATTGTAGTCATGAATTAATGACACATCACTTAAACCTTTGTCAGAGAGAGTGAGCGATGAAGCTGGAGGGCGGGGTCAAAAGATTTTATGGAGATGTTTTCTGTCACATTCCCCTATGAAAGCCAAGATTGCTTTTGTATCACATCCATTTCACTTTCACCTCCTTTAAAAAGCACATATTACAAAGCTCACCTACTCTGAACTCTTGCACATCCTCATCCGTAGAAACATCCCTCTGAGCATTTAGTGAGATGTGCCATGGCAACGGGAAGCTTCTCGCCACGTCTTCCTCCTGCAGGGAGACAACATGTTAAGTCTTCAGAGAGGAGGAGGGAGGAAGCCTCTGTTATAGCTGTCTCCTTCTTCTCCTCCTCTTCCTCGCTGCTTTTACTTCTCCATGCATCTGCCGGAGAACCTGTCACACTGTGTCGGGTCATTACAGAGAAAGCACGCTTCACACACTTTGTTTTTATGGGATTTACCTTCGAACAAAACGTGGAAAAATAGGAAATGTCTTCTTTTGCTTTCCGACTTACTTTTCCTGTACCTTCAGGATTATACCTTTATGTATTAATACTCTGACTTTTAAGACAGTATAATCCTGTATTCAAAAGACAGAAAGACGGAGCATTATAATTGCCTGAGTGGAAGGTAATCCATAATGAACTGAAATGAGTTTCCGCACACCGTGTCCACTCACTATTGACCCGCTGCACTGCCCGGCCCAGCCTTATCAGATTTCAGCACAAACCAGTTCACATATAATTAGTTTACTGCGCGGTGTTGTAAATCATCCCGCAGACCAAAAATGTCGTGTGGGTGAAATAATGGACAGGCAATCATTATATGGATGATGTGATTACTGTTTTTCTATCTGTTGTTTTCTTTCTCTTGCCTCAGACAATAATCACAGCGTAGCAAGTTATTATAATGTTTTAACTTTGACTTGTTATGACTATTTATTAACAACCTGGGTGTTGTTCTCCTCTGGTGCTGTTATATTTATTCCAACATCTATATTGGCCACCATAACCGAATGAGTCGAACACATTTCAACAGCCCATAACACTCCCATTAGGAGTTAACATGCTGCAGCTTCAGAAAAGTAGCAAATATAAAAACCTACATCTTCACCGCCTTGACGAAACATGTGTAGTGTTTACTAAGATCTCTGTTTACTAAGATCTCTGTTTAAACGAAACGCTGCGAGGAGTAATCGTAGGTGTTTGGTCAGTATATTTGAAATGACCTAGCTTGCTCACAGCGGATCTGGAATAATACCAGAGGGAATCATGTGATCACATTGTCAAAGCATTTTCCAATTGTACCTACATTTTAGGTACGTTTCTAGTGACACTGATTTTCATCCAATTTATAACAAGTGCTCCGGTCCCAGCGGTGTGCATCACTTTTTAGTGTTGCTTGGTTTCCGTTGTGTTTTGAGCTTCCTGCAGCGTTTTGTTGTTGCAGCGTTTTGTTTTTAAAGTGCTTTGAATTAACGCTGCACACGTTTCATCAACTTGGTGAACGATTTCTTAATGTGTTTCAACATCATTTTCTGTCTTGTTTCTGCTTTACAATAATGTAAATGAAATAACCCTCACTTCATCTGTTCTCCCTCTATTACAACTCTGTTTTTTCAATGGCATTGTAAACGAATTGCCTTTTTAGGTTCAGCGTAAATGAACTAGAAGTGTTGTATACAGAATGTTTAAACTGCAATAAGTAACTGAAACCAGATGAGCACTTTGAGTAATTTGAGACATGGATACAAATAATAAAAATTGTGCTTTTGGTGAAAAGTTGTTTAATTTAAATGTACATGCTTTGTAAAATTAATCTATTAATACTGCATTTAATCCCAACCTTAATATCTCACAGTGTGGAAGATTAAGCTGCAGGTTTCATCCATTTTCAGTGTTTACCTCCTGGAGGTTTAATACCTGCCAATGTAACTCTGTACTTGTCTTTCCCCTCTTTTGGCTCCTCAGTCTTTCTCTGCCCCGGGCTTCTGCGCAGGGTGTACCAGAGCGAGCACCTCTTCGAGTCGGACCACCAGTCTGGAGCATGGTGCAAAGACCCGCTGCAGGCCTCCGATAAGATCTACTACATGCCCTGGACCCCGTACCGCACCGACACGCTGACCGAGTACTCCTCCAAAGAGGACTTCGTCGCCGGAAGGCCGACCACCACCTACAAGCTGCCGCACCGCGTGGACGGGACCGGCTTTGTCGTGTACGACGGGGCGCTTTTCTTCAACAAGGAGCGCACACGCAACATCGTCAAGTTTGACCTGCGGACTCGAATCAAGAGCGGCGAGGCCATCATCGCCAACGCCAACTACCACGACACCTCTCCTTACCGCTGGGGGGGGAAGTCGGACATTGACCTGGCTGTGGATGAGAACGGCCTCTGGGTGATTTACGCCACCGAGCAGAACAACGGGCGCATCGTCATCAGCCAGCTGAACCCCTACACGTTACGCGTGGAGGGCACCTGGGACACGGCCTACGACAAGCGCTCAGCCTCCAACGCCTTCATGATCTGTGGGATCCTCTACGTGGTGAAGTCCGTGTACGAGGATGACGACAACGAGGCCACAGGAAACAAGATCGACTACATCTACAACACGGAGCTGAGCAAAGACGGCTTCCTGGACATCCCCTTCCCCAACTCCTACCAGTACATCGCAGCCGTGGATTACAATCCCAGAGACAACCTGCTGTACGTCTGGAACAACTACCATGTGGTCAAATACTCTCTGGACTTTGGAGCGCTGGACAACAGGCTTGGTAAGAACAGCTAATGTCTTTTTTTCTTTATGTAATCAGTTTTGAAGACGTTTTCCGGTCAGAGGAAATTCATTGGTTCCATATTTATGTTATGAAGGTTATGTCTTTCTAGATGCCATACATTTTGCCTTGCAAGTTCAAAATCCTAACATTCTTTTTTTTGGCAGAAAATGACTTCTTTCATCTTGCCACACCCTAAGACACATTTTTAGACAAAGTACTTAAAAGGCTCTTAGAAAAATCTCCAATATCTTCTACTTGTTGTTTGTTCTGACTCACTGTTCTATTGTTGGATGCAAAGAACAGCTTGGCATTGCAAGCTGTTAAACTTAAAGTCTTGTTTTTTATTAATAATTTGAGTATTATCAAGAAAAACATTGAAATACATTTAACTAATGAAGCACCTCAACACAATGTGGGCTAATGTGTACGTTAATTGCCTACATTAAAGTAAATGTATATAAATTATTAGGATACAATTGTAGTCAGCATTCATATGATCAGCTTTATTAATTCTCATTTAATGATATAAGAAAACATTTGTAATTCCCACACATAAAGCTGACTAAATGATCTAGAAGTCTTGACACATTGGGGGTTTAACACTAAGTATTTCACATTTCGTGTCTCACGCATATGCTTTGCCTCTCTAGCTGTTCCTTCTGCAGAGAAACAAGCGACTGCACACATCAGACTTCCAAAAACTCTTTTGAAAAGTCTAATTTCTCCCCTCCATTGTTCTTTTTATAAATTGCTGCTTGTTGTGAAGCATGAAACAGGGGGAAAAAAACCTGTTTTGACACACCATGGTAATTCTTTGCGCTATCTCATCAACAGCTCCAGTCAAAAATGTCACAAGTTGTTTGAGTGTGAAGTCCCTACCTCTGCTTTCTCTGGAGCTTTCTCTCCCTGCAGCCTGCCAGATTAATTAATGTTTCTCCGCTGGCTCCTACTCCAGTCCAAATCTGTTTCATACAGCGAGTCCTGCTTCAACACACCTCGTCATATATTCATTCAGTGACCACGCTTACAATGTTTGCTTATGATGCTACCAGTAATATCATTTGTTGTCGTTAAGGAGAGTGTACACGCACGTGAGTGTACACACACACATGCACAGGCATAATTCAGATTCCCAGCAGCAGATGTTGAGTTGTGTGTTGGCTGCAGAACAGAGTGCCCTCTAAAGAGGCTGCTGTATGAATATAGATGGTTAAACGCTGCATTAAGGAGATGTATACAGTCTAATTCCAAATATAAATGTCAAATAAACAGGGGAAGAAATGAAAGACTGATTGAATAGACTGTAAATAATTGCATTTCCTAAATACAGAAACAGGCTGTATTCCGGGTAAAAGCAGTGTTTTTCTCTATACATATTTTCACACAATTATCTCACAATGAGCCTGATTGTGAGATTGTATGATAGCTTTAGCACAATATCAGTTACATCAGCATCAGTGTAAGCACTTCACAACACACACATTAGTCTGTATTTGCTGCTGAGTGATCATGTCTGAACAATTTAGATGCAATGGCACATGGACAAGCTACATGTGACGAGGAAAGCTGCAGTAATAGAAACAATGAATGTGAAAGAGCCACACATGTTTGGAAGATACAACTAAATGTGTGTACTAGTTTACATTGAGTTACGTTAAGAATATAAATAGGAAACAAGTGTGCTAAGAGTTCAAATGCAATGTAGAACTTTCCTTCGCTGCAAACTTGAGCTTTTAAATTGGATCAATGTGCCTGTTAACAAACTCAGAAAGGTGCCAGTCTGATCGCTCCAACACAAACTCATTTCCACCTCCACAAGCATGCATGACCTGCTGTATCAGTGCAGCATGGTGTATATGAAGCAACACCTGCTGCAGGGCAGGAGGCTGGCACAGGGTGATCATATGTGGGATTGCACACAAGATATGAACTGGTGCTTTACCTCACTAAAAGAACAAAGCAATATGAAAACATTAAAATGCAGTGCACTAAAAATACCATATTGTTCTGCATTTGCAATATTACATCTGAATTATCTTCAACAGGCTGTTTTCAAGGACAGATGATCTATCCCTAAAAGTGCTTCCATGACAACTACATTGATCATCAACATTCACTGAATTGGTAATATAATAAGAGCAGGGAAAAAAAGCTATTAGCAGGCACATGTTTAAAAGAAAAAGTCCACTGTTCATGAAGACATTCAATGTGGAATATGCAAGGATGACTGGAAAATTTCTCTATGATCGTTTTTAAAAACATAAAAGAAGGAAACACTACTTGAATAGCGAGTTGACAAAAAATACACAGTGCGTTCAGGAAATCGAAATGTTGCAAACTCATTTTCAGAGGCCACCGTGGCCTCGCTGGAGGTTGTGGATCTTCAGACAGTGCAGATTCATTGTCTCTGAACTCACTCTGACCTAGTTCTTAATATTCGCCTTTTAGAGATTTCTCACCTCCTCCACCAAGGACACACTGCAGAGGCAGAGCAAACACTTCTGATTGGAAAAGTTGCACAAAGTCAGAGTCAAGATAGCGAGGAGTATAATTTTTAGAAAATTAGCCTTGAACAAAAACTGCTCCATCAACACCAGCACATAATGAGAGCTTGATACTGAACACATGACAAGGCTCAGCAAAACATCCATTCTCTGTGCAATGTCACGGGTCAACCATAATATTATGTTCTGTGTGATGATGCTTCAGAATGTGCTCAGTTTTGTATCCTTTGTTTGAGATTTTGTTATCTCTCTGTGCCAATATATGCTAACTGGATTTAAATCATATAAGCGGAGGGTGTGTGCAGCGACTCAGACATGCAGTGTTGTTTCGCCTGGAGACATTGCTCCTGGCCTCGGCTTTGGCAGAATTACCTCTGAGCCGCCTGCCACAGAGAAAATGACCCTGAGTCCCACACACCTGCTGCCGCCGAGAAATAACATCCATACATCATGTGTAAGCTTAGATGCAGTTTCTTTATCCCGAAGAATAGTGCAGCAATCTATGTGTGCTGTTGTTGTTGCCTCGGTTTGAGTTGTTCCCATCCTCTCACATTTCAGCGACACAGTGATTATTTAGTTGGCTCGTGATTGGCTCACAGTTGGTGTCATAGATTCATTCCCCGTCTGTCGGCCCTGTAATGTTGCCACATGTTGCCATCTGTCGGGGGCGCCGTGCCAGCCCTGCCGACGTGCCCCCCCCTCTCCCTGACCTCCATGCCCAAACAGCCGATGTTTGGGAGGCTCAGGCCCGTCTTGGCTCTCTTTGGAAGAGCCTGACACATGCTAAATTGATTAAGAGTGTCTAAGTAGTAAATGCATGCTGGCAGAGTCTGCTGGAGATAATCTGAGTGTGACTCAGTGCTCTTAAAGCCACACTGATGTCCTCTGGGGGCTTCACCCTGTGGCCTTCCAGTGTATGTGTTTTTATTATTGTATAGATTCAAGAGACACCCTGCAGGTTTCATCATTCAACATTTTCATTTCTTGATTATAAAGCTTTAATTAATGTCTATTAGCAATTCAAACTAAATGCTACTTTTGACAATAACATTATTCTGCATTTGCATGACACCCATTTGATGTAGAGCTTTAAAAATGTAGGCTACATGCTTATTTGCAGGATACACACTATCACATGCCTCCTGCACTTCCTGCAGAGGGCAATTTTCTTCCAGGGAAAGTGTTATGTTTAGGATTAAGATTTCCTAGCACACATGCACACACACACATGCACAAGCCCTTTAATGCTGCAACACAATAGGGCTCTGTTAGTAATGCAGCTTTAAACATTTTCAGCATGGAATCAGGGAGAACTTTGGTGCTGCTTCAGAGCCCCTTTAAATCTTCCTGCTCCCTAGAAACATTTGTAAAATATTTTCAAAAATAATCCTAGTGATCCTGGTAACCTTACTTGGTATTTAGATTTTGAAGGAAGCCCCTGTCTCATGGTTCAGCATGAGGCATGTTCTGTGTGATACATCATTACACGTCACATGACTTTGTCTGGTGTCCCTGCTGCTGGCGGGACATCCATCACGAGCTCCACCTTGATCCAGAAAGCATACACAGATCAGCTGTGTAGTGAGAGGTGTGGCAGGCAATCCCTCAATTAAGGCCAACACACTATCCATCTCCCTGACATGTGCAGAAATGAGAAACAATGTACTTATCAAAGACCCTTATCTCATGTAGAGAGTTGTGGTTGAATGGGGATTATTAGGACGGGCTGCATTGGTATCTCTTTGTGCCATTTTCAAAGTTTTTCTACCTAAAAAACATTCTTATGTAGCCGATTTCTGAGCAGTGTGTACGTGAGCCGGATTAGGCACTTCAGTAATACCAAACTCAAAATGTGTGTAACTAGAGCTCTACTTTACAGGATATACTCTTCCAAACTATGTAGATGTCTGCCAGTTTCCTCCAGAGTGCCAAATGTGACACGTAATATTTAACAGGCTTGGTGACACACCAGCTCAAAGTGATTCATTTTGGCCAATCAGTGAAGTAAATGTGATTGGAGGCCTCTGCAGCATCTTCAACTCTCATTACCACCAGAGTCAAAGATATTCCTTTTTGGCCCGTTTGGTTGACAGTATTTTGAAAAGCGCCTTCTTGAGGGTTTTGAGGATTTTCCCCTTAGTCGGTCTGAAATGTGCTCACACTCTTTCCTCCTCTTGCCTCCGCCAAAACGTTTGACGATGTTTGGCCTTGTCAGAAGATGGAGACTGGAGCTTTGGCTCTTAGAATACAAAAGGAATCCAACATTCTCTTAGCTAGGAACATATTTTGCAGTGTGACAGTTATGTATTATGTTTAGTAATAATAGATGTGTAAATTGATGACAGATTGCCACAGTGATGAAGACGGGCTCATTTTGCAAGAGAACGCAATGTTTGTGTGCACATGTGAGTTCATCCTGCACTACCTCTCTGTAGTGCCTGCAGTCTTTGCTCTGTCATTTAACTCCAACACTGAGAGTGTGAGCGTCTTTGTGTGCATATATATCAGCGCAGGGCCTCTCTGCTCCCAGCGCGGTGTGACCTCCGTCGATGACCTCTCAAGTCCCGGGAAGAGCGCTCGGGAATGAGAAATTAATTGCCGAACAATGCGTGGCTCCCATCCATGACGGCTCTCATCATGTCAGATGATGTCGAAGCATTACCGGATGTCTGGCTGCATAATTTACCGCACCCCCCACCCCCCACCACACATCCCAGATACACTCCTGATGGATTTGTGGGCTCCATTAAAAGACAGGACTTTTATCATTTCATTTGCCAACCGTTCTCCTCAGACATGTGTCGCGTTTGGTCGGATCGTATGACATAAACATTTGGGAATTAAGCTCGGGGGCTTAGTGACATACATCATAATGAAGCGGGGACTGACTCTGGAAGATGGTTTCAAATAGACACAGATACATCGTCTTTCTGTGTTAGTTCACATGGATGCTTAATGGGTCTTAAAATTAAAAAAAATATTTAATATAAGTCTGAAATTGGTAATAACACATATTCAATTGTCATTTAAAACATTGCTAAAATGGAAGAGGTATGAATCATATACTTTCTAAGATTACAATAAATAGATACAAATGTATAAACACTTTTTTACCTGTAAGACAAATATTAATAATGTGTCCCGGTTATCTCTGCTTTTGTCCTGTTGGGTCACATAGGGACACATGTTTTCAATTTAATTTCAAATGTGTTACTAACTGTATTTATCAGCTATAATTTGAAGTTAACCTACTTTTTTTTATGAATACCGAAAAAGACATCAGAATTAACTTTAATAGAAGAAGACTGAGTTACAAAGTGGAAGCAGCACCCTCAGCTAAAAATGAAACGAGAATATGGCATTCATTTATTTCTGCGAGACCCACTATTATCCACAGTCATGGATTTCAGCTTAAAGTTTGCTCCATTTTAAAGTACATGTCCCAGCAGCCTTTGAATCCCATTCAGCAGCTTAACACAGGAAGTTAATGGGTGACATCACACTGAGACTGTCCCATATCTCTGCAGTCTGAAAGTGCCGGCTGAGGATGTAACCATGCATAAAGGTTCATATAGTAAAATTAGGCAGTAATTGGGTTCAGCACAAGGTTGGAGGAGTCACTTTACCGTCTGACGCTCGTTTAGTTTTTACCCAGAGCCCTTTGGTCCTCTTTTGATCTGCAGTCTGCAGAAGTTCCTCAGAGCCAGAGCCCTCTCTCAGTGCAGGAAGTCACGTAAACCGGTTTCATTTCATAGCAGAGCAGTTTTTTTTGTACCTGGAGAGAAGAGGAGTGGGCTTATCTAATTGTGAAAGCCACGAGCCCCCGGATACAGAGAGGGGCTAATTAGTAAGAAATGAATGCTTTGAAATGAAGCTCAAAGCTCGGTGTGTGGGGGAAACAGACACGTGCTTTGGTGAGGGGATTTAGTGCAATAGAAACGTGAATGATAGGTAGAGCTGGTGCTTCAATGAGAGCACATGTGTTCCTGTCATTATGAAGGAAGAGGTCCCTGTCTAAGTGTGGGGACATTGAAGCCCCTTAGCTCAATAATCATGAATATCTGAGAGCAAGTAGTTTGTTTTCAATCTACGTTGTAGTGATTTAGAGAATGCATTGAATCTTAAACATACAGAAGATACATTAGCTTAATGTTTGAGGCCATTTTATTGATTAATAATCCAAAAACGACTGCAAAGAGGTAGTATTCAGTCATGTGTCTTCATCCTGGCCTACCGTGTTGTTGTTGATATCTTCAAACTAAAACCAGAAATGCTCCCCACACTGAATACTGTCTGTGAGGTCACTCCCCTCGGAGTGAAGCGATGTTTTGTTCACCTCGCCGGAGCTTTTCTGTGTCTTCCTCCCTTTGCAGAACTGGCAGTCAAACAAAATGTCCTTGTGTTGTCTCCGAGGTGATGGTGCCTGCAGACCATGGCTGCTGTCTGCCACTGCTGCTGCTTCTTCTTTTTTGTTTTTTTGTGCTCATCTCATGGAAAAGATATACAAGTTTGCTCAAGGACACTTTCTTCCTTTCCACTCCCGGTCTCTATCTCCTGTGCGTGTCTTTGCAGCCGTATTTAACATGCGGGGTGCAGACAAATAATTCAACAGTGGGCTCAACGGGATCATCTGGAAGTATGGAATTAAATTCCAGACATGGTTCCTTCTGACTTTGAATTAACCTCATGCTGGAAAGCAGATTTATTTAAGCCTTATTTCCTTTTACTGTCATATAACCAGGGCTGCACATAACTGGTGCGCCTCCGCCAAAAAAAAAACGGGTCATTTGAAAAAAGGCGCATTTGCGTACAGACAGACAGACAAAAACACACACACACAACACCACACAGTTTTGACCGTTGGGGCTCATCCTAATTTTCGGCCTTGATGAAACAATATTGGCTTATCTGGCGCCCGCAGCTCACAGCCAAAATGCGAGGGAGAGAGAGAAGGGCGCACCGCCCGGTGTTGTTATTAGAATCTGGTGCTAGCTGCTCTAACGAAGAAGATGTTTCTACAATAATGTGGAGGGAGAGTTCTCTCCAGTCAGACTGAGAGGCTGATAACTACAGCTCAGTGAGGTAAAGGACTCTGAGTGTTTAGATAGTTCACAGTTTGGTCACAATTTATGTAAACACATATTTCCAAGGCACTCCTTTAGAATTATTGGGATAAACAGGTTTGAAATCATTCCAATGCATACTATAGGACAGTAACCAAAAATATCCTTTAAAACTGGAGAGATAAAAAAAAAAATGCATAAATAAATGTTAAGGTAAAATAAGATATGAATGAACAACACAAATAAAATAAGTTACATTCATTTGTTATTGGCTATGGTAGGTTATTGGTTATGTTCACATACTTATTTGATAAATCCACTTGGATGACAACAGAGACTTTCGAGCCAAAAGCAGCTGTTGACTTGTGGATGCAAGCAGCTAATGGCAGACTCAACCAGAGAGAAAGCAGTAGGCCTACATCATCAGCTACCATGTCTGAGAGAGAGGAAGACAGTGAGGAGAACAGTCAGGAGGGTAGTGATGACAGCTTGTAGGATTACTGGTCGGGCTAATGTTGTCTTGTGTTCACCTCTGCATGTGTGTTCAGTGTTCACCTCTGCATGTGTGTTCTGTGTTCACCTCTGCATGTGTGTTCGGTGTTCACCTCTGCATGTGTGTTCTGTGTTCACCTCTGCATGGGTGTTCAGTGCCGTGTGTCTGGAAAATAAAGACCCCCTCAAAAGTTACGGTTTATTTCATTTTAAGGATGAGCACCAAGCAACATCTCCAGGTGCTCCTTTGAGAACCAGGGCAAAAAAGTGATGTGCACCCCTGCTTATAACCCAGCGTTGAGAAGGCGATATGATAACTACTGAATTCATCTCATTGCAAGATGGATATTTGTCTCAGAGAAACATTTAAGAGAAGAAACAGCATATTATGTATCTTTCAAAACAAACATCTTCAAGAATATTGTGCTATCTCATCTTTCAAATGTCACACAGTCTCATTTTGAATGTCCTCAGCTAATGCATGCTGCAATGCTTTAAATATAAACTCTGGAGTTGTATTTATTCTTTCCTTAAGTCTGCATTTCTCACAGCTAAACTCTCAGCAGAGTCCTGACCACTACAATACCTCCTTATCCTAACAGTCCGTCTGCACACCTTTTCAGCAGCTAGCTTATCTGCGCCTGTGCACGCTGACCCTTCCTCGCCTCAATATGAGCGCTCAACTCATAGCATCAGATTTCCATGAGCTCCTCTAATGGTCTCCTTTCATGATATGCACCAGTGGAGGATTTCAATTAGACTTAAATTGATGCCTCTACCTTTGTGTGACATATCTCCATGACTTCTCTAATGCAGATGCCTGAATTAGTTCTCCCATGAATAATGAAATAAATATTCTGCTGTCCTTGAAGATATTTCTCTCTCCTGTTTTCACGATGCTGCATATTGATGATGTCTGACGGCGGTTATGGGATGTAAATGGTGATGTGTCTGAGGCGGAGGAAATGCTAAATAGCTATTTGAGCATGCATGTGATTTTTGTAAATGCCTGTTGTTGTGTGATAGTGTCAGTTTGTGTTAAACGATGTTTGAGCATGTGATTGTGCGTTTCTGCAGCTTATCCATAGACTTGCATCCACTCACACACATGTAAAAGCTTATTTATAAGGTTTAACACCTAAAATGTAAGGTCAATTCCTGGGAAATGTAGTATTTAATTTCATTTAACTTGCATTTACTGTATCTCATAGCAGCTATATCATATAGATACACACATACCATTTGGAAGACATTTAATGAAGACAATATTACTGATTAAAATTCAGACTTTAACTAATAAGATATTTATTTGTTTCCTGTTATTTAATTTGTCTTGTTAGATATTCAAAGTGAGTGTGTGACTTCGCTTTTGTGCAGCTTAATCATGCACTTGCATCTCTACTTACACTCGTGCGAAAGCTTACATATTTTCTAATATTTTTCCACATGCAATTTAGCTGCAATTTTTCTTGTCAGTCGGTTTCTATTAAAGGTGACCTATCATGCAAAATGCACTCTTGTACGTCTTGTATACATGAATATGTGTCCCCGGTGTGTCGCTGTAGTACATATACCAGGCCTGTAAGTGGCGCTGTAGTCTGCCACAAAAGCAGCGAAGAAGACTTCCCTTGCATGGTTGCCATGGTTGCCATTCTGTTTGTTCTCCACTGTGGCTCTTTTTCTCCCTCCCCGAGGCACGCTTTTGCTCCTCCTGCTTTAAAACAAATGAATAATGACTCAATATAATCATATGTAAAGGATAATGTGCAGCGACGACGCGGTCATTATGGGGAAAAGAACACCGACAGGCTGATCAGGAGCCCGACGTGAAGCGGAGGGATCTAGATCGGCATGAAGGTGTTCTTTTCCCCATAATGACCAAGTCACTGCACATTATCCCACTTATTACATGGCCACATTCTCAACAAAGTAACGATATGACTCCCAATATTAATTGAAATGGTTTTATGGATTTAGAAAATGATTTTATTGATTTAAAAAATAGTTGTTGTATGTATTGATTTAAATTGGCATGCATCCGCTAAGAAAAGTAGTCCGTTGTTACTGTTTGAACTAACTTAGCAACGGCAGGAACTGCTTCAATAGTGTTTTTGAGGAGCTTTTTGATTACAGATTTGAAAACATCATTGCTTGCTTTAAAAGTAGCACAATTCATTATGTCAAACTTTGGAAAGCATCTAGATTTCCCTGCCCTAATGCCAAAGTAATTGCACACTGAATATGTGTCGCCGTTTGATGTCTATGTCTGGACCGCTGCGTAAAAAGGAGGGTTTCTGCCCCATCACTTCTCTTCTTACTTCTATAAGAATAAAACACGGAGGACTGAGATCTCTTTTTCTCCCCCTCTTCTGACAGCCCAGCAGCTGATCTCAGAGCATGCTCCCCTCTCCTGCAGGGGGGCGTGGTCAGCTGCAGCCCCCTGCAAAAACAGCGCTGGAAAGAGCAAATAGAGCGAAATGAGGCATGGCTAAAATGCAGGATCTGTTTGGTATTTTGAAAAAAAAAACATATATACTTTATATAGCTATGGCCCTACAATATATTGTTCAAATATAGCATGATATGTCCCCTTTAAATAAGGCTCCTAACGTTGAACTCACATTTAATTCAATGAGGCTGTTGTTCTTGTTCCAGCTTACTGATGGAGTTCCTCCACAGGAGTGCTGTGGATACCTGTGGACCTTTAAAACACAACACACTCTTTAGTTAGAGAAAACAAATACTCCATCAGCCTGAGACTGCTGCAGCAGCGCCTTTAATCAGCGCTGCTGTCTCTGAATGCTGTTCAGCTGAAAGCATTCACTGCTGATATGTCCCGGTGTGTGTCATTACAGCCTGGAGGCGTCTGCCACAAATTTATGCCGTTCTATTCCACTGCTCCCTGATCCACCATACAGAGAAAATGGTGGATTTCAGCGGTGACGTGTGTTATCTCTATGATGTCCATTACACCTGCCAACCCAGAATGGACCCTCATTACATTTTGTTTTGCTCCCCTTTCATACAGAGATTGGGAACATTTGTCACTTCTGTCATTTTGATTGTATCTCTGCATTAAGTGGAGCCCCACCTCCCTCCCGCCTTCACCAAATTGCATTTCTGCAAAGACCCTGGTTATGTCTGTGTGAGGAAGTGCTCTCTCATGAGGACTTGTTCAGAGGGTCTCCATTCTTCTAAACCAGGGGTTCCCAAACTTTCCCATGCCAAGGACCCCCATATAGCATGATCCTCTGGCGGGGACCCCCCTGTTGCAATTTTTTTTTTTAAATGATGAGTACATTATGATGGAAAATATGACAAATTAATCATACAGCTTAATACATTTTCTTAATATATATTTGTATTAATAATTAATAATCAGTTATTCTTCTAAAAAATGTGTGTATTTATCTTTTGTTTGTCATTCATTACATTGATTGTCTTCTGTTATAAACATTCTTAACACAATATTAAACAGTAATATCAACAGTAAACATGTTTAAAGCATTTTTAAAGTGATTTCTGTCTTTATAATATTGTATAATTTTGAACAGTAATATGAACAATTAACATATATTTTTTGCATTTTTGAAATCTACTTAGGCCTTAATAATATTATATATAATATTCAACAGTAATATTAACAATAAATATATTTATATTCATATATATAAACATCAATATTTGCTACATCCGTGCTCTCATCCAGCTGCAGAGCGAAATATTCACTAGCTCTCACTTGCTCCAAAAGCTGAGCAGATAATCAGTCACTCTCAGTAGCGGCAGCTCGATTCTGATTGGCTTGAAGGGCGGTCGTGAGATTGAAAAACAATCAAATTAAATATTAATAAATAAAAGATATTAAAAGATTGGCATCAAAGGAGGACACATAGATTGATAGATATGCAGTTATTAAAAAAAAGTGACCCCCCTGATACCCCCTGGCGGCCCCCCGGTGGGTCGGGCCCCCACTTTGAAAAACACTGTTCTAAACCACACACTGTAACTCACTGGGAGAACAGAGACCTTTGTTACTGCCGGGGCAACATTGTGTGTGCACAGTTGGGGAGTCGTTCTTCAGATTGTTTGTGTTCATGAGCTTGAAGTCTTATTGTTGAAACCATACGGATGCTACAGAAAGCATGATGTATTTTATTAAACAACAAGCTGATAACTCTAAAGAGTTCCTGTGAATTTTACATCATGAAGATTGAAACATATTCCTGAAAACAGCATGTAACTGAGTAGCAGAGCGATGCTACTGAATAAAGATAGAATACATAAGATATACAATATTGATATTGAATTTGGAATGTGTTTTGTAACAGCAGCATGTGAAGAAAGCATTGTACATTAATAAACCTAAACATAACATATGGGCATATTACCAATAGAACGATATACTATATCTAAAGAGTATAATTATGCAATATCACTGCGACTTGGCCATTAAACCAAAAATACACATTGCACTTGTTTGTGTGCTTGTGTTTTAGTGCATCTAAAAGCTGATGTTCTTAATTTGTATCTTTATGGTTTATTATTGCATTTATTGTAAGTTGCTTTGGATACAAGTCTCATCTAAATAAAATATAATTTAATATATACAAATGTATACAACGGTCACAGATATGTCATAGGCTTTAAGAGTCTAAGATCAGTTACTGTCCTTTTAGTTACAAAACCAAATGCAACATTAACATTGATAATTCTCTTGGCAGAAAATATGGCCGCCATCTTTAAGTACAAAATGTGTTGTGGAAACACTTGGAAAAACCCGGAGCTTCATCTCTTAAAAAGCAGAGAATCAGGACATCCTTTAGTATAAAAACCTTGGCTGCTTTCTACGTTGTAAGATATATGATGAAGAAGGACCTCTGACCCTGGGTGGTGTAACCAACTCCACACAATCGTAAAAAACCTGTTGCTAAATTAATTTTGTGGAACCTATTTTTACAATCAGTGCTGCAGGAGCACAGTGATGGTGTGTGTTATTTACCTGTGGGGGTCCAAACTCGACACCATGCACGTCGCCAATGCAAAGTCACGCCTGCCAGCTCCAATTCATCCTGTTTAAACTCTTCCCTTAAAATGACAACTCTGCATTTGTTCCTCATTTTCCCAGAATCCTCCTCTTCTGTGGTGGTTTACATGGACACCACCACCATGATGACGAGCTCCACCCCTCGAATGACCACCTCTACCAGGACCACATCCAGGACCACCACCGTCAAGAAGCCTTCCTCCACCACCCCCGCAACGCTGGTCCCGTGGCCCCGCACCACCTCCACAGCGTCGGCCTCCGGGCACACGCTGGTGGGGGGTCTGCTCCCTGAGGAGGAGCACAGCAGGGGGCCACCTTCCTCCAAGCTCCCCAACATCAGGGTGGAGTACTGCAACCCCCTGGTGATGATGGACGTCTCCTGGCCCAGAACCAAGCAGGGCACGGGGGTCAAGATGCCCTGCCCCCCAGGAACATTAGGTAATGTGGATTTTTGATATTTTATATAAACCTGGTAAAGACAAAATGGAAAAAGAGACTTTGTTAACAAATACATTAATCAGGGAAATAAAAAAAAGGTAAACAAAGAAAATGTGGTTAGATTTTTAAAATATTGGCTTTATTCATTTTAAATACCTAAGCCCATGTAGTTCTTATTTATTTGAAACAACTTGGATTTGTTGAGGATTATTATACTGTGCATTCAAAACTAATTTAGTTCATTTTATTGTATTGGTCTATGTCGGAACTGTGTGATCCAAATGGATTGACATTGTAGATGCAAGTAGTTATACCTGTATCTGTCGTTGAATTGCTTTATTATCATGTGTCATTCGTTTGTATTTGGGCCGCTCTACAGTTTGTGGATCAATAGAGTATGAAATATAATGTTCAGAATAGCATTCCTAACAGCAACATTCAGTTCAACCTGAACCCAGAAGCTCAAACCCTGCTGTGTTTAAAGATGAAAACTGCTGCTGAATTATAGATGTTGTTTCTTTATTCCTTCGATGAGAGAGGATGTCGATACTCTCGTTAGCAGACGGTCTGCCGGCTCTTCAGGCTGCGTGTTGCTCGCCGCTGTGTGTTTCTTTGTGTTTACACTCCCTGCAGTTCCTGCCTGTCCTCACTCTCCATTCCTGACTCACTCATGCTAGGCTAAAGATAGCTAAGCATTGCATCTGTATGGAAGCTAGCACGCCTCAGACACATTTTCCCGTGTATCCTTTGTTGAAAAGGCTTTGTTTGTCAGGCCTCTGCTTTGTCTTAATGTCACAAAGAAAGGGAAGTGTGCATTAAGATCAAATCAATGTTGGCTCCTTTACACGGAAAAGCTTTACCTCTAAGTGCTGATCAAGCAGCTCATATTTTAACGAGACTTTTTTTGAGTAAAGATGCTACAATTGACAATGGTTGATGATTGAGAAATTAAGTTTAAATTGAACTAAAATATAACCTGGAAACAAAGTAAAACAAAAAGAAGAGGTGATGCAAATCAGATATCCTATTTATTTATATTTTATCTTCTGCAATGTCTCCTTATTCAGATTTTTATTATAGATTTGGGAGTGACTTTATAGGGTTGAAATATGTCTCGAAGCCTGAAAAGCATCAATCTTTACACACACACACGCGCGTACGTAGAGGCTTCATTAATGGGCGACACCCGCGCCCGTCGAGACCTCACTAACAGCCGTCGTATGGAAAGATAAGACGAACACCCCCTCCCCTTTCCTCGGCTCGCTCTTCAAAGCCGCTGCTCTTCAGACGAGCAGAGACACGACTCTGAGCTTCCTCCGACGCTCTTTGAAAGTTCCTCGAGCTCCTTTTCCCGTCTTAACTTCACTTCTCCGCTCGCTGTCACTCTATCTCCTCATCCTGCCTCTCAATATAGGAGGAAGTGCACTGTCCCTTATCTTATAAACCAATCAAACATAAGGCTGCCCTAGGTGGACTGAGGAAGGAAATTATGTGTCAATCAAAATGTATATCTGCTACTGCCGCCCGTCTCACCCGCCAACAGAGCCAGCAAGGGCGATTTAATGACAGCGTGTAACTGGTGAGGCTCGCTCTGAAAATAGAGACGCAGGTTATTTGAGGTACAGGGAAGATCAGGTCAAAGACACGCTCTGTCTGTGAAAATACAAGGTTAAATACAAAGAGTAGGCTTACTTAATTAAAAGTAAAGAACAATGTAATAAAAGTAAGGAGAAATAAGTATGCAGACATGGTTAAAAATACTTACTTTTAAACATATGAATGTGTTGACATAGTAGGAAATAATATGTAATGTGTATTTTGCACTTAACAGAGATTATTGCACTACAGCTAAAGTGAAGTAGTAGTCAGTAATAACTGTAGTACAATGCAGAATAGTGTATATTGCACATAGAAGGGTTGTTGCACAATATTGCAATAGTCTGTCATCGTTGTTGTGTTACTGTAAATATCTTGATATAACCATATTTTATGTATTGTCATGATTGAAAGTGCTGGAATATAGTCAAATGCGTTATTTAAAGTACTGTTTCAGTAAAATGTGTGTTTGCAGACCATGTACGTGCACTGAAACACACGACTACAGGGAAAGAAAAACATAATAAGGTCTCTAAGTGAAAAATCTGACTACTTCTTCAACTGTGATTTATAAGGCTGACTTGATGGTTACATCGTTGAATTGTTCTATATCTGGAGCTGTTTTAGTACAAAAGTGTGGAAAAGAGTCAACATTGTAAGAGTGACACCCCCTAAATCTCAATACTTTCTGCAGATACCATTTCCCCAGCCTGCTTAATTGACCTTTCCCGATGAATTCAGCTTCACCACACTTAATTGGCGCCCATGTTGCTGTATTTTCTATGCAGGAGTTGAAGTGTCACACACAGACACCGTGTGATTTTTAATGACTGCAGACAGACGCCGTCTGGGCGAACTCTGCTGGCCTCGAGTGGAGCAAACTTCATTTCAGTCACTGCAAGATAAAACCGCCCAATTACATTCTGCTGCATCGTTTAATTTAATCACATTTAATCAATTGTGTTTATTTGGGATGTCGCCGTTTTATTTAGAAAATAAGAATAAGTGCTTGACATACGGGAGGATTGGGCTTTCGTTAGTCCTACTGAGAGCATTGTGTAGTTCATCACTCTGTAATGGGAAAGGTAAGAGAAATGAGAAAATGTGGGTAAGACGAGAGGTCTTCCAGAAACACACACACACACAAAACACACATAATCAGAAACCCTTTCCTCGTCCTACAGTGGGGACATTAAAGTGTTACAGCAAAGGGAAAGTGCAGATAAAAAGATAAACGAAGAGGCAAACTTGCGTTAATAAAATCAAATGCATAAGTATTCATCCATATACAAAATGGTTGCCGCATAGTTTTAGAGTTATGAGCACACATGTTACAGAACAGTGTCCTCCAGATGGGTTTTTCCCTTCTGATATAATAAATGTGATTTCATTGTTCTGTCTCCAGGCGTGGCCTCCTATATGTGCGTGGGTCCAGAGGGATACTGGGACGCCCAGGGGCCCGACTTCAGCAACTGCACCTCCCCCTGGGTCAACCTCATCAGCCAGAAGGTAAACAGCTGCAACCTAGAATTAGTCAGAAACAGTGAAACGACGAGATGTGGTTTGATTAGGAGGTGAATCTGTGCCTATGTTTTAAAATACATGTATTTAAGAGTCAGGGATGCACAGATACTGATATTGGGTCCATACTGACTCAATAGCTGTTCAAATTCTTTAAACAGGACACATTATGCTAATAATCTGTTTCAAAATAGTAGTGTGTGCCTGGTACTGTGGTCCAAGCTTTATTGTTCAAAAGATTCTTTATGTTCCCAGTCTGCTCTGATTGGTTAGCTTGCCGGCTGTTGTGATTGTTCAACCGCTTACATGTAACTATGTTCCGGAAGTAAACAAAGGAGTTCAATGGAGGCTTTTCAGGCAGGGAGGGAGTGTGTGGGAGAGACACTTTGGGATTGTAGCCTTTGCAGACCATTTACATGCATACAAACCTATAGAACACACTCGAGGGAAGGGAACAATTATGATTGGTGCATCCCTTTTCCAAGTAAGATGTTGCACAGTTCACAATTCAAAAGAAAAGGTGTATATATAAAACATTACTTGTGCAGGTTCTTAGTTATGTGTGGTCTGTTCTTGACAAGTCAATTCATGTTGAGGATTAGCCGGAGGTTTCTCCTAAAAGAAAGATCTCCTCCTGCCTCTGCAGCAGGTTATTATGCTGATCCCCGTTTAAAGCTTCCTGTTTAAATCTGTAATACAATCGAATCAGGAGAGGAGAAGGGTAGCTGCAAGTGGGGATCAGGGTTCCAGCTTATGAATGGCAAGCAATGTTGAACAAGTTCTCCTTTAAACCCATAGCGCAGGCCCCTGAGGCGTGCGTGTTATAACGCCTCTGATGTATTCACCGGCACCGAGCTCGGCCCATTAAACTAACGACAGTGTGCAGAAATGGATGCAGAAGAAAATAGAGCGGAGAGGGATGATCAGGTGTATGTCTGAGCAGTAAAGCTCCTCTGAGGCTGATGTTGCACATACTCGACATCTGAATGCATGCACTTAAAGAGAAGTGTCATTAATGTTCTTCTTCTGCTGGCCGCTGTGGAACACTGTAATTAAGACCATCGTGTCAGAGATGCCCATCTGCCATTCTTTTATATGTCCTGCACATTGATCTGCTCATTACCAGATGCTTCCAACGACAACACGAGTGAGGACAATATGGAGGATAAAAGCAATGTGTGGTGGCGTTTTAATCCTCGTCTACATGTTAATATCTCTGTCGGGTGGGTTTTGACGCGCCTCTCTTTGTTTCCAAACATATTAAGCGGAGATCGTGGTTGAATTAGATGATTGATTGGTCCAGACGGCGTATAAACAGGAGGACACATTTCTTCGCTTCATACTTAATAAAAGTTTCAGTCTCCAAAAGAACACGGTCAAAATACTTTTCCGTTTACCCGTCCCATCAACCCCAGCTGTGTCCTATCAACCGACCATATATAGGCATATAGCCAGCACGTGATACTGACGCACATATAACAAATACTAAGTGAGCCTTAAATTAATACATTTTAAACCATAGTGTGACTCACAAAAATACCTGATTAATTAAGAGTTCAATGTTTATATTATTATTATTAAGCCTAACATTCAGACAATAATAACTAAATGAAAATGTCTCTAACACCATGATATTAGACAAAAAGAAACACTGTCCTCATTAAGAGGACAACATCTTCCAGAGGCACGTTCCCCTGTACACACCTCTGTGAAGAAGACTAATAAAGAGCATAATTGGCTTAATAAACTCACAGGCGATGATAGCAAGTGATGCCGAAGTAAATCTGTTGTACTTAGTGCCACTGCGGTTTTAAAGCTCATCTTCCTGCATCAAGTCTATCAGTGAAACATCCTTGAAGTTAAACGACTTTTGATAAAAACAACTTGAAAGGAGTTCCTGGAATGATTCAAGATGAATGCAAAGTTACATTATGCTCTTCTCAAGATGGAGACTCAATAGTACATGCCGTTGTGTTTTAGGTGTAGCATGGAAACGTTTGATATGCTGCTGTACACCCCGTCACATTATTAGAGATAGCTACTGTAGGTAGGCTCTCATTTGAAAACTTGTGTCAGGGTTTGTGGTGAGCCTCATTAGCAAACAGATGCCTCCACAGCTCACAGTTTAGATCAGGGGTGTCAAACTCAATTTCATCCACATTAGAATTATTAATTAAGGGCCGGTGATAACTTCAAGGCTATATAAATATACATAATAAATATAAAATAATATATTATTTTACAATATTTCCTCTGCATTGGATTATTATCGGATAGGGTAATAACTTCATAATTAACTACGTCTGAAAGCAGAAGTCTAGGGAAAATAATTGCAAGTCTCTTCATTGCGCATGTCACACAATGAGATGCATTGTGGGACATGTAGTTTATGGGCAACGTTCTCCTGTAAAGCAGCACGTAACATTATAATAAACGTATTATATTCTTTGCAAGCTCTTGTGGGCCACATACAATGAAGTGGCGGGCCGGATTTGGCCCCCGGGCCTTGAGTTTGACACCACTGCTTTAGATATAAGAGCGTTAACTTTTAAAAGAAAACTCATGTGGCAATTTAGTTTCTACTCTAAGAATAGCTAGATTTGTTATAGTAACACTAACTTATGATTTGAGGTATTAGCCATTTTACAATTGAGCAGAAAATCACTTTTTCTTATTAATACTAATACATTACACACATGTATATACTGTAATTTACAACTTATGTATTACAAGGTTTACATTTTAACCATTGACTTATCATGAGTATATCAATATGTTTAGTCAATGTCTTTCATTGGTCATATAAGTTTAACTTTAATGTTTATAAAAATATCTTATTTGTTTTATTATACACTATTGAACTTTGTCATGTTTATATAAATGTTTTTATTATTTTATATATATAGATAATAATAGATTATTTATTTAATTAATTGTATCCAGATAAAGCTTCATGTACAGAAACCCACATCCTATTGTTGGTTGCTAAGATATTAGCTTAGGGTTTTATTGTTTGTGTATACATGCAGGGTAATTGTTTCTGCATTTTCAGTGAACCATAATGTAATACAGAAGAGTGTGTCAGAAATGAAACAGTAAAGGTCTCCAAAATAGAAATAAAGCCTTTAAAACACGGAACGGAAATACTTATCATAATATGTTTCTGTTTTCAACAAATCCCAAGACTCAAAAATCACATCTCGTCCAAACAAAATAAAAATGAATATTGTAGAGGATTTGTCCTCAGTGTACAACTTGCACACTGCCCGCCCTGAGCTGCAGCTCTCCATTAGCTTCATAAAGGTGTAAGGCTATCTGGGGAAATCCCCTCATTGGTTGATTTTATAATTGCTTCCAGATACAATATTGGCCCTCAGCTGAGTGCCGTCTCGCCACAATAACTGTGTGCAGCAAAGCAGCCGTTAGGGAACACATATAGGCTAACTGGCTAGGGCTAAAAATATGTATCGCAATTTGTCATCTTTATGGGTTGTGTATGATGAGTTAAAGAATATAAGGAATACATCTGTGCCAGTTATCACCTAATTTCGGTACTTTTTCCTGCAGCTCAAAGCTGGAGAGACGGCTGCAGTCATCGCCCGGGAGTTAGCAGAGCAAACGAAGCGTAATCTCCAGGCGGGAGATATCACGTTCACCGTGAAGGCCATGGTGCAGCTGGTGGACCTGCTCGACGTGCAGCTCAGGAACCTGACGCCCGGTGGCAAAGACAGCGCTGCACGGAGCCTCAACAAGGTACACAAATAATATCTAATACATATATGGCTATCTAACAGGGTGGTTTCTACTCCTTTACGCCAAAGCTTACAACGTTAACTCAAAAGTGCCAATTTATGAGTCCAAAACCTTTCTGAGTTTTCAAAATGTATGCTTACCGTACCTTCCACATCACCTCCACCCAGTAATGATCTGCTGCTGCTGCTGCTGTCAGAAAAAGTGAGACCTAGCGTTATCCTGAGGTCAACGCACATGAAACACCTTCAACTACAGCGGAGAGGATATCTGTAGCTCTCATGCATTATGCTATCAGTTCAACTTTGATGTAGTTTAAAGGATGTCATGCTCGTCTAAAGCACTACACATGCAGCATTTGATTTATACTAATAGTACAGCGTAGGTGTTCAGATCCAAGCTCTGTGAGAGTGTTGCATCATCTCAGCGACTCACTGTGAGCACAAATAATACTTCCTCAACAGCAAACATCAGTGACATTTAAAATGTCACTCGTTAACTTGGAGGAGCGGCTTCACTTGTAGGGGAGAATGAACACCTGGTCTCAGATAGCTTTTCGGGGGGCAGACCGTTTTTATTTCATTGCTGCGACACACACAGATGTCCCCATTGAGATGTTAGTGGCAGTGTCCTCCAACGGAGAGGCAAGGCAGTAAAGATGGCCGAAAGCAAAGGGGCTGGCAATGAGGAAACTCACGTTGAGGAGGATCTACAGTTTATAATACCTCTGTTTATAAAAGGGTTCACATAAAACCCCCCATTGAAGATCTGCTGTGGTGAAGATAGCTGCTGAAGTCTTTAGTTTCTCTTGTAAAGGTGAGGAACTGGCTCAAAAAGGCAGTTCTGTGGAGTTGACTGAAAAGAGCTTTTATTAAGGAGGTCAGGGGATTTATAATTCTCCGTCCATTGCACCTCTCTCCCTCGTGTTGGACGTCCTCCCGGCTGATGTTTACCTCCAATCCTTTTTGACACAATCTGCAGAGAGCTAAGCGAATTAAAGATTGTTTTTGCCGATAGCGCTGCACAATGCTCCTGCCAGCAGACAATGAGAGGATTGAGTTGGCAAACGGAGAGATCAGTGTGCTGCTCATGATCAAAGGGGAGCCGGCTCACGCTTTCCAGAGGAGTGGGTTGTGATGTGGAGCACGGGGCTCCTTTATGAGGAAACGGTGCTCTTAGGAGCTAATCTGCATGGATTTAGCACGGTACCAGATTCTAGCTGTTAAGCCACACAGAAGCTTTGTTGGCTAGCCTGCTAGTTTTAGAACTCGATTAAAATAATTCAGTCTGCGTGCAGTGCTAACCGAGCTACCTGTCATTCAAGTGTGCTAAATCACAACTGAAACCGCTCTCCTGAGTTCTCACATGCATTTCTTATTTTTCGAAAAAACTGAAATACTTACCTTGAAATCACATTCAAGTGTGCCATAGGTGTATTCCCACATGGCTTGTACATCTCGTTTTAGTGCTAATTAACACACGAGCATCTGATGTGTTTCTAAGATCAGGTATAGTTACACGATTGCTACACGATTTATGAAAGTGATTCAAATCTTTACTTCAAGCTGCTGAAAGAAATGTGTTTCAGACGAGTTGTTTGATATGTTAACCTTTTCCTAACTCTGATTTCCTTTGTGTTGCAGCTGCAGAAAAGAGAGCGCTCTTGCCGCTTTTATGTTCAGGTATTTGGACAAAATATTCCCTCTTCTAAATCCCCTCCATTACCTCATTGTGGCAACTCTGCTGTCATCTTTCATCATATAATCCAAGTTCACTTCCATGCCTTGAAGTCATATGTCATCATTTCCCCCCTGCATGCACGTGTCGTCTAATGTGTTTGGCCTGAGTATGAGTTTTTCTCAGGTGCCTCAATCATTTAAAAAATGCCCTTAAACCATCACATCAGCTCTGTGTTCCAGTGAAATAACCCACATAAGTGGATAGCATCAGTCAAAAGAAAATGCTCTCAGGCATCCAGCACACTCTACTTTTCTGAGAAAATGCTTAAGAACCACAGAAGTGACCTCATTACTGCAGCAAGTCAACTTCTAACTACTCTGTCAGCCAAAGTCATGATGTGTTGTGATTCTCCCTAATGCATAATGCATGTGTGTCCTAATTTAAGGGGGGGCCTCTATTGCTTCTCTCAGTTTCTTCGCGTGCTGCTGAGTGGTTTTGGTATTCCTGAGGTGACATGTGAACTGTCATCAGAATTGTTTGTCGGGAAAACTGTGGAATAAGTTGACATCTTGTCTGCCGTACAGATGCTCCCATAAAGCTGCACTTCTCATTAGAGACAGACGTTTGTTGTGTGCACGCTCTGCAGCTCATGTAAAGCAACATGCATTTGCCTACATTTCTCCGAGGCATGTCACAAGGCACCGTGCGATTTCTTCTTTTTTTTTCCATGTGTGCAAATAATATCCAACTGAATGTATGTTTGCCGACAGACGAGTGTGCTCACTTGCAAATGTGTTTCTGAGATGCTTATAGTATGGTGGTTTCTTAAATACAGTATATGCACACTTTATTTCTCTCAATGCCATGGAAAGACCAACAATTGGCAATTTTCTGTTTTGTCAATAATTGAAAAAATGCATTAGTCACCCATTATCAACCAACAGTATGGACAACATGTACATACTGACAACTCGGCACCAATACGTGTTTTACAATGAGCTCATACCACAAAGAAAGTGGTTTATCAGGGAGTAGGTCAACGTATTCGACAAATGAACTGAACTGGTGCTTGGCTTTTTAATAAAATGTTTAAACAACAACATATAAGGTGATCCCTCACTTAAAAAGTAAACGTTATTATTTAGATCAACATTTGAATATATTATTATTATTTATAATATAGTTTTTACTCGGTTGCAATGCCTTGAATATGGATGAATCTAATCTAACCGTATTGAATCTAAAAATAAAAACATACTCATATATTTTATTTGATATGTTGCATATATTACATTTTTTTTTTTTTTTTTTTTTTTTTTTTAACTACATTCTATAATGGAATAACTGTCCAGAAAAACTAATTCCCCCGGGATAAATAAATATTTCTGATTACTAACATTTTCATAGCAATCCAATAATTGATGATATGTTCCATTCTGCAGAAACATATTGAAATACACCAATATCACCAGTATGGAGCCAAGTCAGTGGCACGGCTAAAGAAGGTACAACTCTGTGATTGACCTCCAGCTGCTGCACCTGGCCTCATGCTTCCACACTGAGGCTGTTTCGTGCATTCCCATAGCTGACTGTACGCTCTGCTGTGCACCTCCTCCTCTTGCTCCCTCGCTGGGTTGATGCATTCAAACACCTCTGAGGAGCTTTCACTTGACGAAGCGGAATAATGGAGCAACATCTGTGGCCTTAGGTAAACACCGCCATCGACTGCACGCGCCGCCAGCCTTTCAGGGACTTTTCATTGATTAGAGAACTTGGGCAATGTTTTCTCCAGCGGGGCTCTAGTGGTTGACATAAATGGGATTAACAGAGGAATTCAAAGCAAATGAGACGCGCACCTGCCTCTGCTGCTGCAAACACACCTTAGTACTTTGGGAACACGGCCGAGTGTGTGAGTGCAGGTGCGGTTGTGCTGAAGGATGACACACTCTAAGATAAAGTGCAGGGCTTCAGGTTAATGTCTAAATGAGGTAAAGAGTGATTCTCATTGGTTTTAAGTGGTGAATTCACCTCGTTCTGACGTTCTATCTCTTCAGCATCAACTTCACACCTGTGCCTATGAGACAATCATTGGTTGTGACTTCTTCTGAATCTGTCTCGGTTGTTCATAAGCAGTGATCTCGGCCACAAGTCATAACCAATTTGGCCTTGATAAACTACAAAGCATGTGTTGTGTTCGCCCCGCAGGATTCCCCGTGGTGCCCTTTGATTTTCGAACAAACATGATGAAAACAGCGGCCTCCTGTGCCTCATAGTAACAGCAGCTTGTTTATGGGTAGTGACATTATGGTCCAATTACTGAGATTATGTCCATCCACTAAGCTAAAGTCAAGCACGCTAGCTTTGGATAGTGTCTTCCTGCGGCATTTATTGTGTTCTAAAGCAGAGAAGTATGTCGTGCAACACACAGAAGATCAACATAATATCTTGTGAAGCCAAGTGAGTGTGAATGTTGAGGACAGAGGGAGGATCCGGCGTTGCGACCTCTCATTAAAACGACACCTTCACACACAGAGACGACCGGGGGAGGGTAGTAGCGCAGATGACCTGAGAGCAGGCGGAACGGAGGGAGGATCCTCATTCCAGAATGTAACGAAATTATATAATTTCTCTGGCGGTAGATTTGTTGGAAGATGACGATAACCTCCTCCTCCTCATAAACGGAGAGATATCCTCATCTGGCCTGCAGGGAGCTATGAATATGGTGAGGTGAAGGAAGTGGAAGGAGTTTTCAGGGATTGTATCCTATATTTATGTTTATTAAGGTAGCATGATATTATTAATACATGAAAATACATACTGGTAATTCTTAAATGTAAAATAAGAGTGCTTGAGGTGTTTTTTGAAGTACACTCGATTACTTCTCACAAGATGTTTGGGATTAATAGTGTCTCTTGCAGTGTTGGCATTTTTGATTGGAAAAAATAGCATATCATTGTACCTATGTAGCTTTAAAGTTAGCTTGGCCCTGTGACTAGTGTGAGCCTTTCTGCAAGCTGGTTTAAACTAGTATGAAAAAAAAAAATGTTCATTGTCAACCACAGTTCCAACCAAGCCCCCACACTTCTCTTACCCTGGCAACATCAACCTGCTCTGACTGGGGACTTCCAAGACGCTCTCAAGCAAATTGGAAATATAATCCCTCCACCTGGTCCTGGGTCTGCCCCTCAGCCTCCGCCTAGCTCCTCCTTAGGGAGGCGGCCAGGTGGCACCCTTACTCCCCGAACCACCTCAACAGGCTCCTTTCAACGTGAAGCAGCAGAGGCTCTACTCCGTGTTCCTCGCTATGACTGACCTTATCCCTAAGGGAGATGCTAGCCACCCTCCGGGGAAAACGCATTTGAACTGTTGTATCCACAATCTCAATCTTTTGGTCATGTCCCCCCCCCCTTCATGTCCCCCCCCCCCTTCATGACCATAGGTGAGGGTAGGAATAAACATGGCCTTCTGACTCAGCTCTCTCTTCATCACAACGGTGCACAAAGCTCCCGCTGCTCCGATTCTCCAGCCCATCTCACGCTCCATTGTCCACCCACTCAGAACAAGACCCCGAGATACTTGAACTCCTCTACTTAGGTTAAGACTCATTCTCTACTCGGAGTGGACAGTCCATCGGTTTCCTGCAGAGAACCATGGCCTCACATTTAGAGGTGCTGATCCACTTGACAGCCGCTTCACATTAGATTTTATTCCTGTGAAAAATACAAAATCACAAACTCACTTCCAAAACAACATTTTAAGAGCCGAACAGAAACTAGAGAAAGTAGTTCCTTAAAATGTGAAATATCTGCAGGAAATGTTAAATTAGTGTTACATTGAACACATTAATTTGTAAAATCAAAAGTGAAATAGTAGCAACTGGAAATAATTAGGAAATGTTATATATAGTATAACATGGCGGTTTTTGTACTGATACAGTATAAAAACTTTAATTCAATTAGGCAACAGGTCAACATGGATGAAGTTGTGTACTTCTAAAATACATGCTTCTAAAACTGGGTAAGGCATGTCTGTAATAAAATGTATCTGTAATGAAAGTCAGCCTCTCTGCTGTTGATAAATAAATAAACGGGCTGATGTGTGGGAAGAGTACAATAGTGAGATTAAACATAAAAAATAGACAAAAAGCAGAGCGATAATCCCTCAGAAATTCACAGACACAACCACCCGCCTACAAGAGATAGATTTAATGAAATATTAAACGAGAAGCTTGCAGAGATTTTCAGAGAAGGCGAGGATTTGGCTCGCAGGTCAAATGAAAAAAAAACAGAAATACATTGATTGTCTTGTGTTGATTGTACTTCTCATTTTCAGTCAGACAAAAGTGAGAGGAACCGACTGGAGAACAGGAAGGGAGGAGGAGAGGGAGATCAGCCTCCGCCAGAATCAATTTCCCAGACCTAGAGTTCATTTCATCAATCAGCACACACACCTTGGACCGCAGCCTAATGTCCACCGCTCCTCCCTTCTCTCTGCATCCCTACAAAATGGCCCATGCTCTGCAGCTTGTCACGCCCTGTCCTCCTTCTCCTCCTCCTTTTTCCACATGGAACATTCCTGCAGCTGAGGAGCATTTCCCTCTTGTACCAGGAACCAGAACACAGTACCTTCTTTCAGCACAGCACAGGAAAGGAAAGTATACATGTGTGAGTTAGCTTCAGCAGACGGGAAGCTACATGTGACAGATGGAGTGGCAGCGTGCTAATGGCATCACGTCTCTGTGTGCTGCTGCATGGGCGCACATCTCCAGCTCACCGGCTGCTGGCTGTAGCTTCATGTTTAACATCAGAGTGGGCATGCTGTAGACGCATATCTGAGTGCTGATTCTGCAGGGGAAGATGTTGGTGTTGTTCTCAAGTCTGTTTTGGTCATGCTTGCTTCGAATCTACAAAGCTGTGTCACAAAAACACTCTTTTGACTCTTGTGAGGGAAAAATATACCTATAGGTCTTGTTGGTAGGAGATAACATACAGTACAATAATGCAACATTGATATCATAGCCATCACTGCGGTTTCAAAAAAGATACGATTTATGTCATTGGAGAATCTGTCGGTGCATTGGCTTTGAAAGAAAGATCTGGATACATGACATCAGTTTTTAACACACATGCTGTAGAAAGCTTAACAAGAGGGACACAAAGTATAACACTGGAAAGACACTTCTCATTCAGTGTGGACTTACTTTTACTCTTCTAAATTGTTATTAACCATTTTCGAGGACAAAGGCATTGACATGCTTTGGATATCAGTAGGAGTATAGCTTTCCTTTGGACATTATGAACACTAGCATAGATGTGTTGTATGTGAAGTATCTCTCTTCAGTCCTGAGATTTCAATTATGTGGTTTTAATGAGGCACAATTGCCATGCCACAGACATATTAATATCAGCAATGAATAATTTCCGTCTCAGCGATTTGGTAACATGTCCAACAGATGCTCCATGAGTGACTGTCAGCTTCATTCGTTTGCATCATAAATGCCTGGAAGAAAGCTGATCTTTATTACAACACCGCTTTTGGTAAATGTTTCATACACACTTGTATTCACTCTATCAATTATCCGTTGTGCATTCACAAAGTTACTGACCCCTTCTTCTGCCTTTCTTCAACCCTGTTCTTCTGTCTACGTCTCCGCTGCATGCACAGCAGCGAGTCCATCAATCGTTCCCCTGAACAACCATTATTCCAGTGTTTTAAGAAGTGCTGAAAAAAACATTGCAGTGGTGAACAAAGGGAAATAAAATGTCAGTGCCTGAAAAAAAGGAGCTCCCTAATTGAAAGCGAATCAACCTCTGCCTGGAGCTGAATGTCAGGAGGTGTGATTGGAGATTGGCTGCAGATAATGAATAATTACATCAAAGTTGCCAGACTGCGTGCACACGAGCGTGCGAGTTTCTGTGTGTTTGTGTACGAGCAGGTGCAGAGGTGTGTGTTCGCTCTTGCGTCAGCCTCTCAGTGTGTGTGGGCGGCTCGTGTGTGCCCGGTATGTTTTGAATGAGGAGAAGCCAGCTGGTGCTGTTTGAAATTCTCATCCAGCGTCAGTGAGCCGGACACAATCTCCACTTCTATCACAGCCATTCCAAATAAACATACAACTTAACATCATGAGGTAATTGGGGGGGGTCCATTACACTTATTTTCATCAGGAAGTCATTTGATACACTAAAGCACACGATTCCTCTTATTCGCCTGTAGCTTTATCCCTGTGCTGTTTTCTGAGTCACACTCAAACTCTTTCATAATCCGCTGATCAAAACAGGGATCTGATCGAAGTTCAGAGAGAACTTGACACTCCCTGTTTTTAACACGCATCAGATCGTCTATCTTCTGCATGTCACAGATTAAACTGGCTTTTGAAGCAGTGCAGAAAGGAAAATCAAAAGTCAAACCATTTTTACATCAGAGATTTCCTCTTTTAAAGGCGGATTGGTTACTATTATACGCCGTGCAGGAAATGTCTAATAATTCTGCATTCGCCCACCTCAGAAATGTATTTTCTTCCACTCTCACACTCATTTTGCTCCTCAGTGCAGATTTTAATTAATTGCTTGGCTTGACCAATTAGTATTCTCTTCATATATCTTGCCATTGGCTTTTTTAAATCTTTAATGGCTCTTAATTTTTCATCTTGTCTTCGAGAATGTTCCTCGCTTTGGCGTTGTTGTGTGAAGATTATAAAGAAGGCCTAATAGTTATTCTGAGATTTTAAAATGCAGGAAGGATGCTTGCAGATTGATGCTAGCAGCGATACCTTGTTCATGCACTGTCTTAATGTTTCCGTGTGTAGTGCATTGGGACCGTCTGCATGGAGAAACATTAATCAGACCAATTAAAGACTCTAGCCTTAAGTCATGTACAAACTCGCCTCTAGTATTGTGGTGATTAATTCTTCTAGAAGATAAAAACTAGCATAACATCATGTTCAAAGTCAAAACAGATGAAGGTGCTACTTTCTATGTCCAAAAGCATATAATTGCTCAGTAGAAATATTATCAAGGAATATTACTTCAAATGAAAAAGGGGGGAAACTTCTTTCCACCGTCCCTCAGGGTTGCATGATTTGTTTCTCATCCCCTTTCCTCTCCCCTCACTCGCACCGTTTACCACATCACCTCCACATACAGCGGCAGTCCCTCAGCAGCTTAGCTCTTCTCACTGAATCAATGATCTGCCTCCACAGGCCATGGTGGAGACCGTCAACAATCTGCTGCAGCCACAGGCGCAGGCGGCGTGGAGACAGCTGAGCACCGCGGAGCAGCTGAGGGCCGCCACCACGCTGCTGGACACGGTGGAGCAGGGCGCCTTCATCCTCGCCGACAACCTGCTGAAGACCGACATCGTGCAGGAGAACACCGAGAACATCCGTGAGTGCAAGCAGTGTCTGTCTTTACATGCAGGAGCCATTTACATGTGGAGGAGGGTATTAAACATCGCCTCCAGAGATGTTTTTCATCTTATAAAGGAAACATTTAGAAAGACTGTTACCTCAATCTTTCTGTTCAATGTTTTTAGTGCTTTTGAACATTTAGTTTGGAGTCTATCTTCACATGCAGATGTCCTTCACCTGTAAATACTGTAAAGAAACAGACACACCAAGGAGTCAGTGTTAATATGCATAAAAATAGTAGGTGTTCAATGTTTCAAGGATTGTGGCGCTTTGTTTGGAGTGTCTTTCAGTACAGTAGTCAACTTGCCAGTGCTATGAACCATTGAATGTGGAGTACACTAAAGTGTTATAAAGGTATAATAAGGGTACACACATTTTGAAACTGCCTGATGCTAACTTACATATGGTGTGAAAATAGACTGCCAAAAGCCCAGCATACATTTCTTAGGACATATACACTAATATTAACCATGCAATGTTTTCTGCCATGGATGCATTAGGAAACACATCCTCCTATTCATTCCTATGGACAGTGTTCACTGGGCACATACGCTCTGTTAGGCTCTTTCTCCGCCTCCCGCTGACTCACACTAATATTGCATTAAAACATATATTTTATAATTACTATATACTCCCGTGCCTTCCAAATTGCATGAGAAGGCACGGATCAAATTCTGACAAATAATAATTTCCTAGAGTGAGACTTAAAGTATCTGTATCACTTTGGCTTTCTGTTTTTCAGCAATTAAAGCATTGAAAATTGCATGGCATCGAGCAAACACTTAATTATACTTTAATTTGGTTGACTTCGCCTGCATGAGTAAACCATCTTGGACAGAATTAAGTTAATTTGTCCTCAAGCTGCTGGGAAACAGATTAGAGGCTCAGCTGGAAGACAGCAGCAGTGTGGATTGTGATATTTAGGAAAATGGAAATTGAAAAATTGGTTTTATCTATTTAATGTTCTCATATGTCTGTGACTTCTTCTTCTCTGTCAGCTGTAAATCAACAATTATCTGATAATTATTCTTATATTAATGTAACTTATTAGCAGGAATTATCCACGTGTCGTGCAGACCAGGGATCACTGCTCATTATCCAAAGTATAAATACCAACAGAGACAGATAATGGAGCTACTGTCATCAGTAGTAGAATGTATTAAGCATACATTGAGAGAGCACAAATGAAAATAGATGAAGTAACCGGTTCTGCGGACGGTTAGTGGGGCAAGGGGAATAAAAAGACACAAATAATCTCATGATGAATTGCCTCTCTTCTCAGAACAAATCTAAAAATATAGGTCTGCTGAGTTAAAAAGGAAGCGAGAATTAATAAAAGGGATTTGATTGTATCTGGCGCACAATTCATGTGGGATTTGGAGAGGAGTGGGGTTTTATGTCGACATGTTTACTGCACCTCATCTCTCTTTCAAGCGTGCCATGCAGGAGCCCTTAAATAAGGACCATTCAAACATCAGTGCAGCAGCTGACTCATGATCCCTCACTGATTTGCACTAAAGTGTGTGTGTGCAGATGTGTCAACCACACCTGCTGCCACCACTGTTCTCCTTAGCGTGAACAGAGAGAAATCCTCATCCCAATTTCAAGCTGATAATGAGACCTATTTTCTTTCAAAGGCAGCGGGATATTTTCTTTCTCCATTGTGTGTCTGTTTGTGTTTACACGTCACACTTCGTCTGTGCGCTTCACTCTCGTGCGTGATAATCTGATGAGCAGATTTCTGCCGATTAACGTGTTATTTAAACGGCTTTGAAGGTATAGCCTTCGGGGTCCAACGTCGAATATGGCATCAAAGGAACTCCCCAAAGCCCACCGTAAGCTCTTTTACACAACCTCACAGGGAACAGAGAGGCAGAGAGGCGGCGGGGAAATGCTTCCTTTATTCCAGAGGCAGGCGTGGAATCCAGGGAACGGGGAGCTATCTAGGGTATTGTCTTAGCTAAGTCGAATAGGAATGTATCACCAAACCCCCTGGCCTTTGCAAAAGCACAAGAGAACCTTAAAACAAAAGAGAAAGTATGAGAACAGACACAAAGGCAGGATTAGATGTGGCCTCCTTTGTAGCTTTCTTTGGCGATAACCTTTATCAAAGACAGAGATGTCACAGTCCACCGCCATCACATCAGCTGCATGCCTTATCGGGCTTAATGAAGTTTCTAGTCCTTACACTTGATGGAATTGTGTTTCCAGTTGAGATTCTCCAGCGCAGACTAATCTGCCGTTCGGTTTATGTGCGGAGATGACTGCCATTAGTGTGGTGCAGCGGCAAGGAGCGTGAAATGTTTGGACTGATCACCTCTGCAGCAGAGGAAGGGAGCCGAGGTGACGCCGTCTCAAAACACGGGCCAGAAATTGGTCATTTGTGAAAACACATCAGACAAACCTACTTCCATCAAGGTAAAGGTTAGCGGTTTGAAGAGGAAAGAGGAGGGAGATCACTAAATGATCCAAACGTGGATGAGGATTGATGAGGGAACTTACTTCCTGTTTCTCCCCTGGACACCTGGAGCTGATGATGACACTTCAGGAAGTCACTGCACCAGGAAGATAACCCGTGTAAATATATATATATATATTACTGGTCGTTCTTCTGGATGCACTACAGCATTCCTTTGTGGGAGTTTGGGCCACGTCTTTTCTTTCAACACACGGTGGATTCATGTCAGTGCTCTGGAGTTAATGTGACATTTCGGAAAGCGTAGACTTCACACAGGTCAGCGGTTTCTCCAGATGAGAGCACACTCCACTGCTTTATGAAGCTCAATTGTATCCTGGCATTGTAATTCTGATGGAATTAGTTTTTTATTTCTGCTGCCCTGCCAACAGCAAGCTCGTTTTCCTGTGCTGTGTAACGCTGGAGTCTTTGAACCGTAAATTAGGAGCTGGCTGCAGACACAACATCTGCTGAGCTGCAGCTTCTCTTCATCTGCTACTCTCATCTCCCGCTCTCTACACTCCTCCTTGAAATGAATGTGTCTTTTCATTCAAAGGCCAGAGAAAACCTTTGTTTTGACAGTCTGAGAGGAAACCGTGTCACCTGAACTCTTGATAGGCAGTTGATTAAGAGTCCTGCTGACACACAGATGTGAGAGGAAAGGCTGTGATGCATTCAGGCTCAGTGGAGCTGCTTGGAGCAATACAATCAGCTGTCACACAAGATGCTATTGTTCGTTTAGTTTTACATTTCATATGCATGATGAAAGAATGTTCTTAAAAGGGATTTTTTTAGTATATTTTATTCATATTTAACCCCATGTTACTCTGAATTATTTAGGAAAACTTTGAATGGTTCCACAGTGAACCAATAGACAAAAAAGTGATGTGAATTCTGTATCACAACTTCCTGTTACAATCCTCCTCGTTTCTGATTCTGCGTTCACTGTGGAGGCTTTGGAGAAAAACAATGCTTCTTTAAAAATGTAAGGTAACCTGGGGAGATTGTTTGAAAAGAAAACGAAGCTTTTGTGTGTGAAGTATTTCTTGAAGATGTTATGTGGCATAAAACACATCAACAGAAGAAAGTTACAGTCAATATAGCAGATAGTCCAATTAAATGTAATCATGTAATATTCATTTAGTCATTCAAGAATCATGTCATCAAACTCTCAGCTAGAAATCATTAACCATATTTAATATTCTGTGGAATATGCCTCAGCTGTAATGCTAGTGTGTATGATACAAATCTAACGTAGTGATTCTTAACATGCCGTCCTGTGTTTTGTCTGTGTGTGCAGAGCTGGAGGTGGCGAGGATGAGCACTGATGGGAACTTACCCGATCTGAAGTTCCCACAGACCGGAGGACAGGGCAACTCCATCCACCTGTCGGCCAACACGCTCAAGCAGCACGGGAGAAACGGTGAGGAAACACACCGCTAGTCATGCTTCAGTTGGTGTGTCGTGTTTTATTCAGGATGTGATATAACAGACATGGCTATAAAGAATACTGTTGCATTTAATTTCTTGCATGTCTTACATTGCATGGAATGACTTTACATGTTCCTTCCAAATCCTCTTATATGGTCTGCATATAAAACACCTGGATCGAAGTGAGAGTAGTAATAGGACCCATGCTGTACATTCGAGAGCTGCCTCCAAACTAAAACGAGGCTGTTAGAAACAATGAGAAATGTCCACGAGTAATACCGGTCCATTTTTAGATTTTATTATCAGCTCATGTAAATGAGGCTGGGCCCCCCGCGGCGCCCAGCTCCTCTCAGCTGGAGGACGCGTCCACGTCCAGCCGGGCTCAGGATCATTAGAGCAGGGTGGCCCATATCTCCCCGTCAGACGGCGCCGTAGCACCCTAACTGTTTCCTTTTCATCTGAGTGAGTGATCTCAGTCGCGGCAGGAGGGAGCTTCCTTTCATATCAATACTCCACAGTGAGGCTGCAGGAGGTGATAGTGAGGAAGAGGATTTTAACGAGAGGAATGCTCGCCTTTGTCAGTGCCAGCAGTAGAGCCTAACCACATTTTTGGGATGCTGAATTCAAATAACTGTCTGTTGATGTTGGAAAGATTTCTTTCCTCTTGTGGAATTATTTTGGCAACCCTGATGCTGGTCTGTGTTTTGACAGTTTACAACAGTGTTGCTAAAGCTCACTGGCGTTTGATATTATGTATAAGCCTTCGAACTAGCATATTGTTGTCAAATGATATTACCACTGTGCGGCTCATTATGTTTAGGCCCTTTGTTGTTTTTAAGGCTCAATTCCTTGTTCCACTTGAATATAATCTTAATCCTAGAGTATGCAAACATTTGTGGCACCACAGAGTTTAACACATCTCTCCTATTATGTGTTTGTGAATGTATTCTCTGCTCAGGACTGAGTTTTTCTGTCCCATCGTCTTCCTAAAGGTGAGATCCGGATTGCGTTTGTCCTGTACAAACACATCGGGCTCTACCTCTCAACGGAAAACGCCAGCATGAAGCTGGGCAGCGAGGCAATGGCGACCAATTACTCGGTCATCGTTAACTCCCCGGTCGTCACGGCGGCCATCAACAAGGACTCCAACAAAGTGTACCTCTCCGACCCGGTCATCTTCACCATCAGACATCTGCAGGTACGCTGTGCTTTCGGTCTCTTTTGCACACAAAGAATCCCATCTCAAAGTTTTATTCAGGAGGTGTGAAGGATTGCTCACAGAGTGTTGTTGTGTATTAGTCCGAACAAACACTAGACTGATCTCTTGAAGAAATATCCATCACGCCGAGCCTCACTGCAGGCTGCTGGGTCATGGTGGGGAGCCACGACTTCTCCCTCTTGACTCCATTATCTTCTCCACACTCTGCTTCCCTCCAAATATCCCTGTTTGTCTGCGAACAGCGCCCTCAGCCATTACCATGCGTGTTGAACAACCATAGGAGAGTTGCAGCAGGTCTCATGTGTAGGAGGGACCTGGCAGGAAGCAACACGGCAGAAACACCCTGCAGAGGGAAAGAGAATAAAAGAGGGAGAGCTTGTGGATGTCAACTGATGATAGAATGTCAAGGGGCAGCATCAGCACAGTTATTGCTCTGAATCACCTGCCTTAAGAGTCATTCGCAGATTCCATTGTTTAACTGTTTTGATAAAACAATGCCCTTTCACAAAAGTGTGTTTCCTGCACTTCTCAGCTTACTGTCTGTCAATCACGCTAAATTGACATAGACACACAGACATTTACATATAGAGTGCATTCTGTGTACACCGATGGCTGTACAATTAATCGTAAAATAATCATGCCCAATTAATTAAACTTGATTGGATGCAATATTGACTTTTTATGTACAGAAGCGTGCTGTGGAGCATCAAATGAAGACGCTCTGATTATCTGGCCTACTTGTGGCGGCAAGACAGCATATTTTAGTTTCTTTGAAAAATAAATAATATTTAGCGTACTCACTAATAACTGTGATAATCATCTTTACTTATCACATCAGCTGGCAAACTTTATAAACCCTGAATACCAACAAGCACTTTGGTCCCAGCTGTGTGCGTCACTTTTTTTAGTGTCCCCTGGTTTTCAGCTTCTTGTAGTGTTTTGTATTTGCAGGGATTCATGTATGCAGCACTTTTAGTCAATGCTGCAGATGTTTCGTCAAGTTGGGGAAGATGTTTCTTCATTTGCGTCTGTCTTGTGTTTAGATATTTGCATTGTTTCAAAAGCTGCGGCACATTTCTCTGAATGGAAATATTTTGGGCCAGCGTAAAAATGATAGCTTATTCATCTAGAGTACGTCGAGTCGACCTTTACTTTGCCCCTGAAAATGAACCTTAGTTTTCTAATCTCAAGTGCTATTTTTTTAGTTCTCCACACTTTATCCCGCTCTGATGCGTGAGGTTTTGGATCGCTGCTCTTCTGGGGAGATGATGATGTGTCCTCTGGTTATTGTTTTGCTTCCCTGCCTCACCACTTAATGGGACTCATTAAAGTCATTAATGGGACGGAGGGTCGTCCTATCTGCTCGCCGAGGTGTCTTTTACACGGCGTTTGGATGTGTGAAGGGTAAACTCAGTCAGCGGCAAAATTACATTCACAGAGGATAAACCTTATTAGACTAATTAGCCTGCAGCGAGAGTGAGAGTATGACAAACTGCAGCTCCTCGCAGAGTTAACAGTAAGACGGCGGACATGTTTAACCTTGGCAGCTGTGCATCACAAAGAAAAGCCACATCTGCTTTGCTTCTGAAGACGCAAAATAAATTGGGCTCAAGAGGGAAGGGCGGATTGATGTATCTAGTTATCATTCCTTTTGTTTTGTTGTGCAGTGGATGCGGGTGACTTGTGTAAAATAGCGAGCGAGATAGAGGGGCAGGCCATTAGAGTTAAAAAGAAAGTAAAAAACAAAACAGGCAGAGGTTGCATGATGCTGTATGACAGTAAAACCAGCTTCATATTGAAAAGGGCAGGAGAAAACTATTCTCGGGATGTTTATTCTGCAAAGAAAAGATTTAAGCATTTAACTTGATAAAACTACCGGTGATAAACTCCAGACCCCTTGTTTGACCTTGTCAGGAGACAACATGCGGCTTCACGCAACTAAATAAATGTTTCCGTTGTAGATTCAAAATGCAGCTTTTCCACAAAGACACACTCAGAAACATTTGTATTCACCTTTATTTTCCTGTGATTTGAATATTGCACTAGTCCATATTGCAATATTACATTACTTGTTAGACGCTTTTATCCAAAGTGTCTTTCCCAGGGACACAACGACATGTTGACTGCAGTGGGGTTTGAACCTGCGACCCCCTGATCCCAACTTCAAGGCTCTATCCACTGCGCCACACGCCTCCCAATACATTGTTGATGTATGATCTATTGTCATAAATCAAATAAAGAATTCTCAACTGTGACAAAAACGACGGATTACTCCACTTAACACTAGAACCGCCAACGGGTACATTTTACCCGTAGCAGTTTTTTGATTGTATGTAACTTTTTTTCAATAACATATTAAAGTCTCCCAGTCTGTGACTTTTCCTGAAAGTGTGTTATGTAGCACCCTCTGTTGTTAACAATTGTCAATATGAAGTCAGATTGAAAAAAATCGCCCAAAAAAAGCCATTTATACCCATATCCGCCAGCGGGTAATATTTACCTCATAGAAAATGCAGCGTAAACATGACGTGTTGCTATAGCAACGCCTTTTGTCCACTGCGGTTCCTTATAGATAGAGAGAGAGAGAGAGAGAGATAGATAGATAGATATATTTATAGATGGATAGAGAGAGAGATAGACAGACAGATAGATAGTTATAGATAGTGTAACATCTTGGAGAATACAAGATCTTGGATGACTGAGCTCACGTTGAAGATGTAATGCATGTGTGCAGGTTACGTGCCAGTTGAATAAAGATGGACACTCGGAATGAGAGAAGTAGTCCGCGTCGTCTGTTTATGTAGACAATTATATGTCCATAGAACAGAACATTACAGATGGATCGATAGATAGTTATAGATAGATAGATAGATAGATAGAGAGATTTGTACTTAAACAAAACACAAGTCTAACACCATGCGTTTAAATCAGCACTCTTAGCGATATTTTATACTTCATGCTATCTGCAAAACTATATCATATGAAAAGCTGAGAGTCCACAGATTCTATTGGTATAAGTTTGATCCCTGTGCGATCAAAACTCACTGTTCTGTATGATCAATAAAAGAACATTGTACCTTGAAAATCAATAGCGGGTACATTTTACCCGTTGGGTATACAGCGACCTCTGGCGGTTCTAGTGTTAAAGGGGGCAGCACTCATGTGTTCCTGTTATGAATTCAACCTGTTATTCATGTTTTCCCTCTAACAGCAGTCTGAGGAGAACTTCAACCCCAACTGTTCGTTCTGGAGTTACTCCAAGAGGACCATGACGGGTTTCTGGTCCACGCAGGACTGCCGCCTGCTCGGCACCAACCGCACACACACCACCTGCTCCTGCACACACCTCACCAACTTCGCCGTGCTCATGGCCCACGTGGACGTCAAGGTAGGCACACTCTTCCCTCCTCCTGCTTCTCGCATGACCTGTTTATCATCAAAAAGTGCAATTTACCAAAATGCAATCAAGAGGAATGAAAAGGCATTGATCCGTCAGTACTGCTTACAAGGAAAGTGAGCTTCAGCAGTTTCTGTTTGTCAATATTTGTTTTATATTTCCCTTGCTTTTTAAGTTCACAGGGTTGTAATAGCTTGAGAAGTGTGTGCTGACCTTCACAGCACTTTGTAGACTAACATTTAAAGTGCCAATAAACACACACACACTCTTCATATAGTTTTAAACAATGACCCTGTCTGTGTAAGTGTGTATCGATTGCAGCCGCCTCAAAACTGTCTGTGTAACAGCCCGGATTTATGATGAGCTGCAGCAAACAATGCCTGTTTCAAGTACATTTATACACGATATATCCTTTAAAATAAAGTGTTTTTTTGGCTTTCTAACCTTTATGTAACACTTGACTGCAGGCCTTTTAGATGTATACACTCTTTTTGTGTCTCTTTGGCCATTTTCATAGAAGTAGAGTGTTATCAATCTGCATGTAAATGGATGAAGGCGTCTTTAGCAACACATCATGTTTCTATAATGACTAAAATCCATCTATGTGCTTATTTTATCTATGCATGAAAGTGGTCTTTTGTTTACCAATAAAGACAGAAAAGAGAGAACAACGGGCACGTTAACATTGTGTCCTCATATCGCTGGATTTGATCAATGCACCATTTTGGGGTGTTTTGCCTTCAGGGTAGCTGCAGAAGCTAAGTGGAATGAGCGCAGTTAGTGTGAGTGCCGGAGAGCAATTCATTGGGAGGTGCTAATGGAAGTTGTAAAAGAAAATAAGGCCTCTTCCAGTAAAGGAAGTGTAATTTGGCTTGGAGATGTGTGTGTTGTTTTTATTGTGGGCAGCACTTTAGAAAGCTCAGTGGGAAAAGAGGATGTTAGAGAAGAAGTTCTCTGATGCTGACAGACGGATTAATAATTCCTGTCACAGGAAGTTTGAGGAGTTGCCGCTGACAGGGAGAGTCTGGTCGCTGCTGAGGCATCTGTCTCTGAGAGCCTCTCTTCTCAATCAGCGTCCCAGTTGGCTCTCGTCCATGAAACCACTCCAACTGCCTTCACTCTGCAAAAGGCATGCATGCACACAGTCTGAAATTCATCTTCCTCCTGCACACATGGCTCCAGGGAGGGCTGGGTGAGGGCTTTCTTCCAGAGGGAGCCACTGTTTGTCAATCAGCAGCGTGACTCTGCTGCCACTAAGCTCTCTGCAGGTTGAAGGCCAGGCTGGAAGAGAGAGGGAGGCGCGAAGAATGGGATCCTTCACGCGGTGAAAGCAGAGCGGGGGGAAAGGAAGCCGCAAAAGGAGCGCTTTCACTCAGCCCAATCCTTTAGTGGTTTGGAAAGCCCGGCTGGCTTGTGGCGCTTCATTCACCGGAGGAAAGTGGACAGTTGTTACATCCCAGTTCTGAGTGATAGCGTTTTTCTCCCCCTACCTTACTCTTTATCTCCTCTCCACTCTGTTGTTATAAAAGGCCGCTTGTTCGAAGGTGCCGCTGGATGGCAGATACGGAGGCTTTTTATTTGCCAAACTGTCACAGTGTTGTATCTGAGAACACTGGTGAAAGGAGTGTGTATGTGAGAGGCAGAGAAAGACATTTCATAAATGCAAGACACTCAGAGTTTTTGTATCCATGGAAACAGGACATACCAATGCTGATCCCTGCATTGTTATTACTCATTACCCTCCGAGCAGCAGATTATATTCTAACCTTGTTTATTTCTTTAGTGGCATCGAAGAGAAGATGGGCGAAGCTGTAATTACAATTTTCCTTCAGAGGACAGACGCTCCTTGCCGCAGCGCTGCCATCATCTTTCATCTTGTTGTTGTTTAGCTCATGGATGCTAGGCACGCTACGCATAGTGATACTCTTTTACTTTATCTTGTAGTGTTTTATTTTCAGCACCAAGTTATTGCATGCAAAATGCCACATAATGTGCATGAGACATTATGACCGCTCTCCTTTTGTCCTCGGTGCTGATTTGAATTTTTAGGAAGCGGATTTAATGTGCATTTTAACATTTCATCCCACATCTAGGAGGGAAAGACTGCAATGTGTCGTCAAAAGTCGATATGTAGAAAATATATATTGTCGTCTGAAAATGTATTATTTATCCGTTATATATTATTGTTCCTTAATCTGTACCATAAAGTCTAACATTTCCCAGCTCTTTCTGACTCCTTTGAGACCGAAATGCTGTCATAAAACTAATATATGTGCACAAATGCATTATGGGCCACAACTGTGCTATTATTAGACACCTCACACAGTGTCTCATCAGGATGAATTATGTTTGAAGTCAACTAGTTCCTCAGAATAATCAGATATCGTAGATAAAATGTGTACACACAAAGATCTTTAGAGCCTTGAGGTTTTCTAATGCAGTGCCCTTAACTGGATTAGCTCATGTGAGATCTTCCTCGAGAACTCATTAAAGTCCAATATCTGAACCGAGCGCTTCAGCCACTCAAACGATATCTGTCAGACGCAGCGATCAGGTAACGCCACTCAGACGATCACAAGGGTATCGAGAGATGCCGCCATGTCGCCACTCGAGCTTCTTGTTTGTTCATTTTAAAGCGATTTCTGATGCCTTCCACTGATCCGGAAACCCGGAGGGAAGAGCGCCGCTGGCCGCATAAACAAATGAAAACTGTTCTTACAGACGGCAGCTGCGTGTGAGAGATTATACGTCTCTTTGGTATCTTTAAATCATGTTTTGCAGCAACTTATTTGAATGTGACTTTGCTGAGAGCACTGATGATTGCAACCTCAAGATGTCCTGATGTTGAGCCCTCTTGAAGAAAACATATTTTGTTCTCTATCCTGTAGATTGATGTTTAGTTTGATTTATATTAGTGTCATGTATAAATAATACATCCAGAAATATAGTCCATAAGTAAACACCAACAAATGACCCATCATGATGCGTTTTACAAGCTGTATAAACTCAAAAGAAAATAACAAATACCAAGCATTTCATTCTTTCATTGTCAGTGCATCAAAATGACATTTCATTTAAGATACTGTAACAAATCTTAGCTCACTATAATATGGACAAATCACAAGAACATGCCATTGATTCTGACATTATCCTTATTCGCACTGGATGCAGTTTAATTCTTCCAACTTGAGTGTCCAATTAAACATCTTTGATTTAGTTTCAGTACCATTTATTTGTTTAATTTTAAATGATGGAAAACCCCAAAAAGCATAAAAGGGCCCGTTTAAAACACAATTCAGGATTTTACAAGAGATCTTTGTACCCTTCAGAAGGGTCAATGTCAGCTTGGCTTTGTGTACATATTGGCCTTGTTGTTGCATACACATTTCTTTATCACAGCAGTCAATAAAACAACAAGGAGAACCATCATGTCAACAGGGTCTTCTTCAAACATCTTCAAGATTCCATTTATAGTCATCAAAGCACCAACGGCTCTGTCTTTGAATGAAGGTCCACAATGTGTGCATTGAGATGAGAACACACCCTTTAAATAAAGCTGAAGCCCCAGCTGAAGACATATGGAGCCGCAGTGCTTCCCCCTACAGGCCGTTATTCACGTAGTAGAGGTGTGTGCTCAGATAGGCCCTCGGGAGGCATTGAGCTACTGGTAAGTGCCACTTTCCCCGACACACCAGTTAATATAAATCAATGGCACATTCCCCTGCATGATGGAGAGGGCGATATTTGGGGAACATTCATCACTGTCTTCACGGGACATCTCCAGCCGAGCACCATCAGACGGTAGCTGTGATGAGAGAGGACGGTCAAGGTTAGCGTTGTGTTTCATGTTGTACACCCGGTGCTGGGAAGAAATCTGTTTAAGGCACAGCCACAGAGGATGGAGACCACATTAAGTACCATAGCAACTGTAAGTCCTGCTCCGGCGTTATATCATAGTTATCGCAGCTCTGAACACAGTGTGGCATGAGGTGCACGTGCTGAATGTCAACTCCCGCCATGCTCGCTGGAATATCTCCCCTAGCCCTTTTAAACCTGACAAATTCGCCCGGCAACTGATTCATACTGCAACTCCGGATCATAAATCCTCGGCCGTAACCTAGGTGAGGGTGTCACATGACTCCCTGCAGCGGGCCACTAGCCCTCAGCATGGCCTGACCGTATTTCACGAGTGCAACGCCGCAGCAGATTTATGCATTTTAATTGGATTGGCTTCATAGCCCCATGCTGGGAGCGGTTCGGTTGGGATGAAGGGTTGACGCTCTGTTCTCTTCGCTTTGGCTCTCTTTGCGTCTGATGTGAAGTGAGGTTCAGATGGTTCGACCAGCGCGATGCAAAATGCTCGTCGCCACGTCTGCTCCTACTTGTCAGAGTGCTCGAGAGCCCAGAAACCTTACTCTGTGTTAAGGAGAGCAGATCAGTGGCAAAGCCAATCTGCCCAGGCATCCGTCTGCTGGAATGAGCAGACGGAGTATGTGTGTTTAAGAAATAGAAAAACTGAGCAGAGAAAGATTGGAAGACAAATCAAATGTGCACAAATGTGCCTCGCTCCACTAAGTAACATGGGCGCTGTGTGACTCGAGAACACAGCGAGTACATTTCTGAAGAAATTACGTCCGGACGCGTTAGTGCCTCCTGGACTGATTCCAATCATGAGGTGAGCTGCCGAGGCTCTGCAGATCACATCATTTGCCATCCTGTCTGGACACAGCCCCCAGTGAAAGAAAACTTTTCAGCAGAGACAATGTGGCTGGCGACGTCTCAGCCATCACGCACCTCCCAGAACAAAGGCATGACTCCTCAGTAGATCCATCACCAGGTGTGGAGACTTCACGCCTTTCTCTCTGACCTGGCCTCTCTCCAATGGGAGGTGAGATAGTGATGGATGGTGCGGTAGACCCCAGGGTCCCCTCACAATGTGCAGCAGCTAGTACCACCCACCGCATCAATAACTCTGTGAGGCTGAACTGTGTGTCACATGCACCTACAGCACAGGCAGGCTCAGACATCTGTTGCCACCCACTGTGTGTGCACCCCTCTAAAGTACGCCTCACACAGACACACACACACTGTAACATCTTGCGCCCCCCCCCCCCCCCCCCTCGCCCCTCTAACATATACACAACGGCTCATCAGGCAGGAAAATCAAAAGAGCGCTCTCCCCAGACTGGAGGAGCGCTGCGGCTGTTATTGTAGCCGAGCGCCTTAATGATCAGCATCTGTTCCCCTCTCTGCTGCCTCTAAACAAGGCTCTCTGCCATACTACATCCCCCTAGTTCCCTCACTGTAACTCTACTGGGGGTAGCACGGCGAAGAAAGACAAACCACTCGTGGGTGTTGATGGTGTCTCTCTCTCCCTGCCCCCAGAAAATAAACTGCTGACTGGCTTTAAAGATGAGCTTGCCTGAGAGATATGCATGCCTTCGAGCCGTTGTTTCTCTACGTAAGCAAATATTTCCCTATAGCTGAGGGTTTTGCATTATTTGCTGCAAGCCAAGGCTGCGTACACACACCTTTTTAATATGTCTTAAGACTGGTTTTATCTGGTCTGTGATGTAAACACTGTTAAAAGGAGTAGCTTCTGTCTTCAAACATGTGCAACATTCCTGTGTTTTAAAATAACTAATGTTTGATCCACCTTACCTACCACACATAGACATGTTGTCAAAAACTTTTCCCAGATAGTAGCTGAGTCCTTGCAGGATTAACAGTCAGTCGTTTTGTTAAATTATCCCCCATCCCGTCCCCCCCTTAGTGTCTCTATTCCCCCCGGTTGCTAGATAGTAAACTGTCAGATGACGTTGCAGTCCCTAAAACCAGATGTGGGTTTTACAGGCAATCTGCACATCTGCTTCCCTGACGTGTGCTTGTTTAATGTTAAATATTGTAGAATCAGACGTCACAGATGAATCTGCCATCTTCAAAATTGTTCCTTTTCAACTGATTTTAAATATATCTATTTATTAATATCATTATTTAAAATAATTAAACAGTCACAATGTTTGCTTTGATCACGTCGGTCTGACTATTTCTCAATTACTCTTTTTCTGTGTGCAATTTATTCATTATTGTATCTATCGGGTGTAAACTTAAATGCATCATATCCATCTAATGTAACCATTTATTCATGACTTCCAACCATTTCAAGCATCCGTACATTAGTTTGAACCATGTTACCATTTTTCCATTACCTTTATCAATTTAAATTGTGCATGCATTACTTTAGGCTATCTGTTGCAAACATCTTAGCTCCATTTTAGCATTAACTTAACATTCATGTATTTATTTATTACTTTAAACAATTTGTATTGGTTATCCATAACTTTTAGCTGTTTCAATCACGTATGCATTTTAAGCTAGCTTGTAGAGCTCCAGTGCTAACAGTTTTTTCTTGGCAGATTGTTGGCAGAAGGATATTTCTCAGTCTTTGTTTAAGGCCACATAAGTCGGTTATTCTGCAGATTCGGCTGTTTTTGGGCAAGTTGCCTTTTCCCTCTTCTGTCTAAGTATCCCTGTGTGCACTTGGCTTTTATGGACTGATGTAAATTCTCTTTCATGGCCGCGGAGGAATCGCTGTTGATCCTTATCTCTCCCGTAAAGCCGCAGATTTATGGTCAGGAAAAGGCTTTTTAGAGCCCAGAACTGGCTGTGGTTGCAAATTACACTTTGAAAAGAGAAACATTTCTAAAAGCATCAGTGGCAGTTATTGAGCATGTCGTGCTTTGATTGTATTTCTGTTGTGTTAGTGGGAGACACCTGCCGCCCTCTGGACCGCTCACTTTGTTCCACTTGTTTCCTCAGCGAGATGAAACAGTTCAGATTGATTCATGCCGAGTCATTCATGATTGATGTGTGCCACCTGTGGCTCGATCTGGCACGGGGTATTGATAGCACTTTACACACAAACAAAATAATATTGGAAATAAAAGAGGGGAGCTGCTGGAACTGGATGGTGATTTAATTGTATGGTCATGTTTTTTTATCAGCATTGTCTTTTCCTTACAGTCAAACTAATCGGTTGGTCTGTGTCCAATGTACTCTAATATACTAGTTTGTCCTGCACTTTGCTGCAAGTTGACCTCCTTCTTTGTGCCCTCCTCGTGCAGAACACAGACCCGGTCCATGACATGCTCCTGGACGTGATCACCTGGGTGGGCATCCTGCTGTCTCTGGTCTGCCTGCTCATCAGCCTCTTCACCTTCTGCTTCTTCCGCGGCCTGCAGAGCGACCGTAACACCATCCACAAGAACCTGTGCATCAGCCTGTTCATCGCAGAGTCTCTGTTCCTGGTGGGCATCAACCGCGGGGACCAGCCGGTAAGACACTTTCTATGGAGTCCGTTTATTTAGCACCTCTGCAATACGCCTCCTGCACAACGTACTGCAAGAGTTATACATTTCTAAATAGTTGCTTTTACACTCTGTATGCTAATCTGAGCTAAGCTAGCTTGCTGCTAGATCCAGCTTTTAACAGTTTTCATTATTCAAACATTAGACTTCAATCAAGCTTTCTTATCGTATCCTCTTGCCAAGAAAACCAATCTCAAAACACAGTTGGTTGAACAGAGTTAATTTGAAATCTTAAGTGTTGGATTTAAATCATTAGGTAATCTAATATGTTTAAATGTGTACTGCAAAAGTGACACATTTCTAAATAGTTGCTTTTACACTCGGTATGCTAAACTGAGCTAAGCCAACTTGCTGCTAGATCCAGCTATTAACAGTTTTTTGATATTCAAACATTAGAGTTTAATCAAGCTTTCTTATCGTACTCTTGCCAATAAAGCTCATTTCAAAACAAAGAGCAGAAGGGCCTGGCTCATTTCGTGGCATCTGCAGGCAGTGGCAAGTACTTCCGGCATATGCCACAGAGGCCGCTACTCTGTGGTAGCTCTGGCAAGTACTTCCGGCATATGCCACAGAGGCCGCTACTCTGTGGTAGCTCTGGCAAGTACTTCCGGCATATGCCACAGAGGCCGCTACTCTGTGGTAGCTCTGGCAAGTACTTCCGGCATATGCCACAGAGGCCGCTACTCTGTGGCAAGTACTTCCGGCATATGCCACAGATGCCACAACTTGCCGAGGCATCTGCCGCTGCTCAACGGTAGCTGCCACTTGCCTTCCGTGGCAAATGCTGCTATTTAAACCCGTATTTATCGTGTAAAATGTCGCTGTTTTGGCATGACTTTATCGAACTGATCTGTACACAGGAGGACTGATGATCTGTACACAGGGTTGGGTTGTAACGGAATACATGTAACGGCGTTACGTAATCAGAATACAAAAACCAAGTAGCCTAACTGTATTCAGCTTGCCTTACATTTGAAAAACAACTAATCCGAATACAGTTACTTTCGTAAACATGAAGTGAATACATTTTGGAATACTTATTAGAATTATTGGTGGAAAAGTTTCCTCACAAAATGTATCCTAATATTAATTACCGGCAGAACTGTGTGCACAGCGCAGCAGCATGTCTGTGAGGCCCCGCCCCCGCACGCAGATGAGAGAGAGATCTCTTTTTAAATATATTGAAAGTTAGAAACGGAGATGGTTCGATAAACGTGCAAGATAACGTTTATGTAGCATTTCTTTATTGTCCAAATGATGACATTTCATAACTGGATCAAATCAAAGTGAATGGCCTGCTGCTGCTGAAGGCATGGGGCAAATAAGTCCTTTGCCTAATTTATAAAGTAAACCTTAGCATCTCACTAGCAGTGGCAACTGCAATCAGTTACAGCTGCCCTAAGTCTGTTGCCAAGTCTAATAACACCAGTGTACACGTTGCTGTGTCAATACAGATATTTATTTGTTAATTATTTGTCTTTACTAGTCATACACCTGGTTTATCGTAGCAAGCAGTGGAAACTCCCCTCAAGAAGCGACAATTGCCAAGGGCGTTGCAACCCTCACTCGCCAATATTTCATCATAAATATAGCACGTTTTTTTATTTTAGCAAACGATGCTCCAAGTAAAATTGAATAGAAATGATAATGTATAATCTTTTTGAAAAATAGAGATCGCACATCAACCCTGTGTACAGATCAGTTCGGTAAAGTCATGCCTAAACAGCGACATTTTACACGATAAATACGGGTTTAAATAGCAGCATTGCCACGGAAGGCGAGTGGCAGCTACAGTAAACCTTCTCTTACTCTGGCATCTTGTGGCAACTCCCGTTGAGCAGCGGCAGATGCCTCGGCAAGTTGTGGCATCTGTGGCATATGCCGGAAGGATTTGCCACAGCCTGCAGATGCCACGAAATGCGCTTGCTGTCTCTCACAAAGAGGCTGGCATTAAGTACAAACATTTGAAAAATGTGGCCAAAATGAGTATAACTTCTTTATATAGCTAAATCCAGTTGCTGTATTTTAAACATCTAGTCGGTAAGGAATGAAATGAAAGTGTCTAAACAAATAAAGACATGAATAACAAAGTGTTATACAAATAATTGTTGCTAATTCATAGTCCAGAGAAAGAAAAGCATTTATATTATCCTCCACGGAGGACCGCCACCATCGCCTCCTCTGATTTGAAAAGGGAGTGTAACCTTTGCTGTCCCTCCCACAGAGAGAGAGAGCCTGTGGCCATGCACTTTTAGATTCTGCTCGGCACTGAGAGGAAATACTGAAAGGAGAGGAATAGATGCACTTTATTTGACAAACACTCCTCTCGGTCCCCTGGCTGCAAAAGAAGCAAACACTCACTTGAGATGATGCTCACACAGAACACAAATGTTATTCTCTCGGGTACTGCACACACTCAACGACATTAATTCGTCCTTTCACTCCCTAACCTCGTCATGCTGCACTTCTCACATTTATAAACTCTTCAGAATAATCTGCATTAATCCTTTCGACACACTAAACCATCTTTTCGTAACTGGAGTTGCAGCTGTGTGTGCCATCTTCAAGTGTGTGTGCACACTTTAGACACATGTCATTACATGTGTACTGGAGGGCGGAGGGCTTTGCTCCACCCACAGCTTCATGCTGTCGTGCCACTTCTGTTTCCAATGAAGCACCGTTATATTTGCTCTCGGATGGAAACGATAAATGATTGTATGACAGTAAGTGTCATTTATTTAATATCATTGTTTAAAACATGCAGTGTTATCCCAAGCATACCTATAATTTACTTCTGTATTATTAGCTGGACTATGTTAACCAGAAATACATGACTCCTAGTTTTCACACACACATACGGGTATTGGGCCGATGGCGACACCGTACTTCCGGTATCCGGTGCAAGCAGGCCGAGGGTTTAGCCGTACACCGTCTAGGTGTTGCTAAGCTTCCTGTACTGAATATCATAGTCTATTGCCTTAATCAATATCTAGTCAACTCTAAAATACCACATATATGCAATGGCATGATAATATTATTGTGACAAGTGGAATATTCACCTGGTGTTTCCAGAAGATAGACGTAGATGCTGCCAAAATCAACGAAGGCCACTTCGACGGTCGTTTTTCCATACAACCCACACAGCTCTAGTTTACGCTGGTAACGACCTAGAGCACACCCCTCAAGTCCAGAGATGTAATCCGAAGACATGCAGCGATTTCTTCTGTCGTTAATTCAGAAAAAAATCCTAGTGCGCTCTGCCTGGCTACGTTAGCTAGCTGTTTATATTTGCACCTCCAGGAAAATGGCGTATACAGTGGGGCAAAAAAGTATTTAGTCAGCCACCAATTGTGCAAGTTCTCCCACTTAAAAAGATGAGAGAGGGCTGTAATTTTCATCCTAGGTACACTTCAACTATGAGAGACAGAATGGGGGGAAAGAATCTAGGAAATCACATTGTAGGATTTTTAATGAATTAATTGGTAAATTCCTCGGTAAAATAAATATTTGGTCACCTACAAACAAACAAGATGTCTGGCTCTCACAGACCTGTAACTTCTTCTTTAAGAGCCTCCTCTGTCCTTCACTCGTTAACTGTATTAATGGCACCTGTTTGAACTCGTTATCAGTATAAAAGACACCTGTCCACAACCTCAAACAGTCACACTCCAAACTCCACTATGGCCAAGACCAAAGAGCTGTCAAAGGACACCAGAAACAAAATTGTAGACCTGCACCAGGCTGGGAAGACTGAATCTGCAATAGGTAAGCAGCTTGGTGTGAATAAATCAACTGTGGGAGCAATTATTAGAAAATGGAAGACATACAAGACCACTGATAATCTCCCTCGATCTGGGGCTCCACGCAAGATCTCACCCCGTGGGGTCAAAATGATCACAAGAACGGTGAGCAAAAATCCCAGAACCACACGGGGGGACCTAGTCAATGACCTGCAGAGAGCTGGGACCAAAGTAACAAAGGCTACCATCAGTAACACACTACGCCGCCAGGGACTCAAATCCTGCAGTGCCAGACGTGTCCCCCTGCTTAAGCCAGTACATGTCCAGGCCCGTCTGAAGTTTGCTAGAGAGCATTTAGATGATCCAGAAGAGGATTGGGAGAATGTCATATGGTCAGATGAAACCAAAATAGAACTTTTTGGTAAAAACTCAACTAGACGTGTTTGGAGGAGAAAGAATGCTGAGTTGCATCCAAAGAACACCATACCTACGGTGAAACATGGGGGTGGAAACATCATGCTTTGGGGCTGTTTTTCTGCAAAGGGACCAGGACGACTGATCCGTGTAAAGGAAAGAATGAATGGGGCCATGTATCGTGAGATTTTGAGTGACAACCTCCTTCCATCAGCAAGGGCATTGAAGATGAAACGTGGCTGGGTCTTTCAGCATGACAATGATCCCAAACACACCACCCGGGCAAGGAAGGAGTGGCTTCGTAAGAAGCATTTCAAGGTCCTGGAGTGGCCAAGCCAGTCTCCAGATCTCAACCCCATAGAAAATCTTTGGAGGGAGTTGAAAGTCCGTGTTGCCCAGCGACAGCCCCAAAACATCACTGCTCTAGAGGAGATCTGCATGGAGGAATGGGCCAAAATACCAGCAACAGTGTGTGAAAACCTTGTGAAGACTTACAGAAAACGTTTGACGTCTGTCATTGCCAACAAAGGGTATATAACAAAGTATTGAGATGAACTTTTGTTATTGACCAAATACTTATTTTCCACCATAATTTGCAAATAAATTCTTTAAAAATCAGACAATGTGATTTTCTGGATTTTGTTTTTCTCATTCTGTCTCTCATAGTTGAGGTATACCTAGGATGAAAATTACAGGCCTCTCTCATCTGTTTAAGTGGGAGAACTTGCACAATTTGTGGCTGACTAAATACTTTTTTGGCGCGCGTTGCATTGTGGGTAGCTCGTGACGTCACTGTGTGTGAAATCAATAATGATATCCAAAATAAAAAGAATGTCACGTTGAGAGTGCATCCCTCCTCAAAGACCAATGGTGCATTCACATGCTCCTGGGAGAATACTATTTTCAGAGAAAGGGAAGACTTCATTTGCGCTGCACTTTCTACAAAACAAACTGCTGTAAATGGTTGAATAAATAAATACAAACATTCAGCAATCCAATGTTATAAATAATAACAATAATACATTTGATTTATACAGCGCATTTTTGGGTACTCAATAACATTTTACGACGTAAAATGCATAAAAACAACAATTAAAGAACACACTTAAAATACATAATACCAAAAGATTATAACAGATTAAAAGTGATTTTTTATTCGTGCAAGAGGCATTAAATAGGACCATTTCAACTCAACCTAAATCAAACAAATAAAAGTCATAACAATAGTTGCATTATAAATAAATATCTAAATATCTCAAAAGTATATTTAAAAAATTGAAGGCAATAACATTAAAACATATTATACGATTTACAGAGAAAGAAATATACAGTGTTGTTATTTTCAGCCTAATGGTTTAAAATGATAATAATATCCCAGTTTAACCTCAAAGCTTCCTCTTTGAAGTTAAAGAAAATGCTCTGGCTTTTACCTCGCCCTCTATAACCTTTTATGGGTTTGATTCACCGCCCGGCTCTAAAATCACTCTCCTGCACTGCAATTAATGTCCACTCAACCTTTTAGTTATTTAATTGAACCCATTTCAGTGACAAAACTCCCCAGTTATGTTCAACTGTGCCGATAATTAGATCAATCCCCGACAGTGGCAGTGTGTCTTATTATTGTTAGAAAGTGTGTGGGCACATGCAGACTTGGAGAGTGTGTAACTGCACGACGAGCTCCTGTGCACCTGGCCGCAGTATTAAATGCTCTGAGCTCCAAATGGCTGCAGGACTCCTCTTCTTCATATCTCCCTTTCATCCATGCCAGCGACAGCAAACAGGAACACATGGGCTCAGTATCTGCAGCTCCTGCCAGTCACCACAGGCTCACTTCCAACAGCCTCAGCCAAACAGAGCTAAGCAATGCTAATTGTGAGGAAGGCACAAACATGCAGAGGTCAGAATATGCTGTTCAGTTATAGTCACATATTCTGCCCTCTAGCAAGGCATTTAATCCTGCAGGAAACCAGAGAAAAACTGATTGTGGTTACTGTCAACACTCACACTTCCCTTCCTTCTCAGATTGCTTGTGCGGTCTTCGCCGCCCTGCTGCACTTCTTCTTCCTGGCGGCCTTCACGTGGATGTTCCTGGAGGGCGTGCAGCTCTACATCATGCTGGTGGAGGTGTTTGAGAGCGAGCACTCACGCAAGCGCTACTTCTACCTGGTGGGCTACGGGGTCCCCGCGCTAATTGTGGCCGTTTCCGCTGCAGTGGACTATCGCAGCTACGGGACCGACCGAATGTGAGCTCATTTCACAATCTGTCCTAAAGGCTGCGGAAGAAATGGTTTCCCTTTCTGCATGCAACATTTCTTTTTTGGGGCACAGCTTTAGACTAGAGTACATACCATCTAGAGTGGTTGCTAAGATAATTACAGTTTAAATGTGCACAACAAAAAGTACAGGCAGAAATGTGTCAAGTTGCAATGGATACCAAAGAGAGCAATTTATGTTAAAGATGAGAAGACAACTCTACTTCCAGTTTTAGAAAATAACGTCACATCTGGGGATTGTTACGGTGCAGGAAAGGCTTTATTTGCTGACCCTCACATGCCTGTCTCTCCACCGATAAAAACCCTGCTAACAACAGTTTATTTTGTTCGAGGGTCTCTAACAATCTTGCAGATGATGCTACAATAGCTATAGCTCATCATCAACTCTTAATGAAGCAGCACGGGGACGGGAGCTGCTGAATTGACATGGTTCTGACAGTGAGAGATGCTCACTTCACGAGATAGTATTGCTGGATGAATGGCTGTTGTGGCTAATGTCAGCATTTTAGGATGCACAAATTACATCAGGATGGGCGGGGGGGGTGGAGGGCCTATGAGCAGGGAGATGAAGAGGGTAAGAGAGAGGAAGAGACAGCAGATTAACAGAGAGACACACACTGCCTTTTAGTATTTCCTTCTGAAGCTGCATACACCAAGTGCTCCATAAAGCAGAGCAAGGATCGCCCCCCCCGTTCTTCAGAGTAAATCTCAAAGCCATCTGAAATAATGAAGACCAGCATCAGCAGTTTGCTTCCAAGATGTTCATCATATATGGCCACACACACACACACACACACACACACACTGGTAGTTCCTGGTGATGGATGAGGTGATAGCTGCCACCGCCTGAGCCTTGGCATCATGTGAATAATTAAAGCCTGCCACCGGTGGAACAATTATTCGCCGCCATTGAAGGATGAGGGAAGGGACGGGGCGGGACGAGTGTTGAATAGCTGTGTGTGTGTGTGTGTGTGTGTGTGTGTGTGTGTGTGTGTGTGTGTGTGTGTGTGTGTGTGTGTGTGTGTGTGTGTGTGTGTGTGTGTGTGTGTGTGTGTGTGTGTGTGTGTGTGTGTGTGTGTGTGTGTGTGTGTGTGTGTGTGTGTGTGTGTGTGTGTGTGTGTGTGTGTGTGTGTGTGTGTGTGTGTGTGTGTGTGTGTGTGTGTGTGTGTGTGTGTGTGTGTGTGTGTGTGTGTGTGTGTGTGTGTGTGTGTGTGTGTGTGTGTGTGTGTGTGTGTGTGTGTGTGTGTGTGTGTGTGTGTGTGTGTGAACTCAGGAGACCTTTATTAAATTACTCTTTGAGAATGATTACTCTCAGTGGACCCTTGAGCAAGGCAGCTCTTCTGGAGTCAGCAGAACCAGGATTACTCCATTTAATGAAAGTAATACATCAAACCACTTGGACCCTCTTGAAACCAGTTTCAGTAATGTAGTTGTGTTACTGTAGTGCAGAATAATGGCTGGGTTTAGTCCAAGTTCTCCCGTAGATATTTATTGTAAATATAAACACTTATGTTTACTTTCAGCCCCTCTCGTCAAAAGCTGTATACGCTTCAGGCCTGAGAGACATGTTGGATGCATTTGAATTCTTACAAAAATATCTGCAAATAACCATATTGCTTTAATATATAGTTAATTGAAACCTGTTGTGTTTATTGCATTTTCACTTCAGCAAGTATTCAGGACTCAGGGTAAATGTTCGCTCTTAGCTGTGTTAGATATGAATCTAAAGCACACTAGTTGGGATAGTTTGGTTAATAATTCAAGAATATTCAACACATATTCATCTTTTGGAAGTATTGTATTGTATTCGTAGTTTCTCTCAAAATCCTATTTATTTATAACAAGCTATACCTTGGGTTTTCTTTTTCGAGGGCGGTTGTGTTACATGCTTCTTCACTAGTCGGCTTCTAAGGACACCAGCTAACCGGGTGTATTTCAGTAGAGAGAAGGCTGACACTGAACACATCACACCAACATTGATACAGGTGGAAGGGGAAACTCATAGTTTTTGATCAGTGGGTGAACTGTCCCTTTTTAAGATTATAGTTTAAAGGGGCCCTATTCGCTCACGTTCAGGTTCATATTAGTATGTAGAGCCTCTACTGTGACAGGCAGGAAGAAACAACAGCCTGCAGCTCCCACCACCCACCACGTCTTTACATCTCTCTGATCTGAGGAAGAGACCAACAATAAGAAGCTTCAGCGTCATTTCTTTCCACGAGCACACACGCTTTGATGAGCTGCCAGATTCTCTGCGTGTCTTCTGTTTGCTCTTCTTTATGCTTCCATATGTGTTTTTCTGTGTTTCCTCCTCTTATCCAGCGGCATCAGAGAGCAGGCGACATATCAACAACAAAGCAACAGTCACTTCTATCCCGTCACTTCCCCTATTATATGCTCTCTGCTCACACTGACACTTCTGCAGTGACACACATGTGCATTCTGGTCCTTTTGCAGGGGAGGTTTTAAAAGCACAGTATGGCTGCAAATACTTTTTCTTTCATGCAAGACAATGGGACCAAAAAGCCTTCATCAGATCGTGCAACAATTGTTTTGTCAAGGACATTTTAAGAGACATATTTGCTTAGCGTTCTGTCTTTCTGCAGAACTATTCACCCCTATTTTCTTCTCTGCCCCCTGTCCTTTATATGGTTTAGAATACCATGAAATGCCCCCCCTTGAAAGACAACACGCCTGTATGAACTATCATTTTCCTGTGTCCAAAAATGGAGGCGTCTTTCTGCTGCAGCAGCGGAGATTAACAGATTAATAATTCAGCCACCGGTCATAAATCATTTTTTGCTATTTCTAAGCATCACTTCCACCTTCTTCTGTCCTGTTGCTCCTGTGTTTATTTATTCTCACTTCTTTTGATATGATAGTAAGGTCAGGAGAGCGTGGTGTTTAATTATTGACATTACATTATTACATTACATGTCACTTGTTAGATGCTTTTATCCAAAGCGACTTACATTCTCAACACTGTGGACAATCCCCACAGAAGCAATTTGGGGTGAAGCGTCTCAGGGACACAACGACATGCTGACTGCAGTGGGGTTTGAACCTGTGCTCCCCCTGATCCGAACACTAACGCTCCATCCACTGCACCACACGCCTCCCTTGACATAATTACAGCAGAGTAATTTAGTGAACAGGAACATGTGAGGCTCCTTGTGTTTGGACATGTCAGGGTCAAGGGCAATCCAATTCCTTTTGAGTGATACTACCTTTCAATTAAGAACTGAGTCGGTCATCAATTATCATCTGTAATGGTAATATCCTACTTAACCCCCTACAAATTGAAACCGAGTCGAAGCAAAAAGAAAGAGTTTCTCAAAATTAGCACCATAGTCGAAACGGAGCAACATTTTAGGAAACCAAAAAAGCGAAGTGATGTCTGAATGTATAAACACATTGTTAACAAAGGCATATAAAGACATGCAACTAATATGAACCTGACAGTGAGCAGAATAGGGCCTCTTTAACTGTGACACCTGTTTTCTGATCAAAGCCCATTGAAACTCATTGAAACTAAAAACCTTTTCCTTCAAAGTCCTTCTCATGTCCATAATTCTCCAGCCCTTGCAGCAGTCTGTGTGGTGAAGAGCCTATTCGTCTGAGTCACTTCCACTTGATGTATATCCTCGCTGTATGAAGCCATAACCTAAATCTTTCTCTCCCTCCTCTCCCCCTTATTGCAGATGCTGGCTGCGCCTGGACACCTACTTCATTTGGAGTTTCATAGGACCGGCAACCTTGATAATTATGGTAAGCGAACCCCCCCTCCCCCCTTTCTGCTCATTAACCCTACTTAGCCTGCGGGTCGTTCCTTAAACGCTCCAGCGAGATCCCTTCCTCTCCCTCCTCTTTCCTCCCTCTCTTCTCCGCCCTGTTGAGTGCCGAAGTCTCCGCGGGCACAGCTGTCCCGAGAAACAGATGAGGGGTGCGAGGATATATCGCAGCGTGTCACCCGCTGCAGTCACCGGCTGAGGCCAATTTTGGGGGGGAAGAGAGGGTAGGAGGGGGGAGACGTAGAGAAAAGAGTGAACTCTGCTCAGTATGCAGTGTTGGAGTAATCCACTCCCAGATTATGATTGATTCTGTTCCTGTTCCTACTCTACTACACTACCTTTCTCTACCCCTCACACCCACACGCGCACACACACACACACACACACACACACACACACGCGCACACACACACACACACTCCCCATGTCTTACACGATTAGGACAACCCATATTTTACAATAAAATATGTATTTTACTGATCCCACTGCTTTCATTTTGATTATCTTTTAAGACAATGATAATGTAACAGTCAATAGCATATTAACATTCACTTGAATTATACTCTTTCAGTGTTTAGTATTGCTATTATGATATAAACATACGTTAGTTGTGATGGTTAACATGCTGCTGCTTCATCGGGGGGGGGGGGGGAACCCAATTTGGAAATGAATAAATGATATCTAATCCTATGTAAGTCATTAAAATGAATACTGTTATAACTTACAAAAGGTGTAGTAACATTTCTCAAACAATAGAGTATAACTATTAGGTCAAAGTGTATTAGATTATTATATCATTTTTTGTAACCAGTAATACTGTATGACACATCTAAATCAAGGAAAGAAGCTGAACATACAGCATTAACAAATCAAAATGAAGATAATAGTTTCCATGCTGCGAAGAAGAGATCAGACCCAATTGTTCCTCAGGAGTTTGGTGAATATTTGGGGGCAAAGATGCCTTTTAAGTCTTTTCTATTCTCGCCTCTCATTATCTTAATATTAGCTGTGCAGCAGTGAAAGCGTACTAATTGCTGTATTTCCTGAGGAGCCACTCTGGCACCCTTATTTAGTGGGTTTGACTCATTATCTGATTTTGTGATTTCTGACTTGCAGAGAAAAAGGAAATAATGAGACTTTTTTTGTCAAAGGCAGGTGCACAAGTCAAACTGAGACATTCTTGACTCAGCTTTATTAAGTTTTCATAAATTGCATAAAGAAACAGAAGTACTCCAAAGGAAGTGAAATTAAAAAGTGTCCTTTCATGGTACAATTAAAGTGTTGCACTGTTTGACATCCCTCTGAGTAAAGGATTTCATCGCTTGTGATATAGCAGGGGAGTTGTTGATCTGTAGTCCCTGGACAGATGTTGTAAAGTCACCATTAAAACAGATTATATTTAAAAATTAAAAAGTGCAATTTCTGTATGGAGGTATTGAAACTTTTTCAATCGACAGAACTTTAAAAAATCAAGCATTTCACCAACAAATATATCAATGCGAAGTGTATTTTGCTTAGTGTAAAAGAAAAGGACCTCAGTGGTGTTGGCAGTTATTCCCAGAGGTTTGGTCTAAGTGTGAATATGATGAGACAAGTGTGAGGAAGTCATACGTGCAGCCCTCCTCTCCCTCCTCTCCATCCTCTCCCTCCTCTCCCTCCTCTCCGTCCTCTCCCTCTTATGTTTCTGTTGTTCCACCATCATGCACTCATAGGATGTCTCTGCTCTGGTTGGCAGAAACTCATTTAAAATGAATGAAAACACCCCCTCTTCCTCTCTGTGTCCCTCAGCTGAACGTGATCTTCCTCGGCATCGCCCTCTACAAGATGTTCCATCACACGGCCATCTTGAAACCAGACTCTGGTTGCCTGGACAACATCAAGTAAGAGCCCTCGGATCACCCGGATATCCATTAAAGTGGAACAGAAATAGCTCCTGGTGACGTGATGAAAGCTTGTTTTAGAGTGACAACTGAATTGTGTTTCCTTCAGTTCAATGAAACACTGCTAAAGTGACACGTGTGCATGTCCCTTTTCCTGACCTCCCCTTTGAAACCTCATTAAAGGCACTTATCCAACTGTCTCAAGGTTTTCTGGTTTAAGCTACCTTGCTAAACTTTAACCCCACGGGTGAGTTTCATTTCAGTTTTGCTTAAAGTTTCACATAAATAGCTTTTACTTGAGTCCAGACATCTGGTGGTGCGTATGTTCAGCTAAAATACCCCTAGTGGAAAAATAAGAAAGGACTAGTTGTATTGCTTGTTTTAGGGTTATTTGTACAATGCTGCTTGATTTGAAGGAGTTCAATCGTTTAATTATGATGCAAAAGCCAATTAGCTGTAGTTGTTTAATCCATTAAACAACATATGTGCAGACTAAAGGTCTTTACATACAAATAAACCACATGAGAATCAGTTGATTAAAGGCCCTAGAACTCAAAGGATCTTTCATGTTATCCATGTGTACTGCAAAGATATTGATTTGTGCAGCTTTCAGTGCCAAAGCATTGCATTTTGATTGCACTGTGGATCTTAAAAACACCCGTGATGTGTGCATTACACTCCACAGATCACGCAGTAGAGAGTCTCGTCTTCTCAAAGTTTCCTGCAGAAGTGTGTGTGATGTGTCTGTCCTCTGGAGGATGACGGTCTTTGGGGTCACGTCAGCTGCAGCTACCTGGTGTCGGGGGTGGGGGCTCCTCCACAGATGGTGTAAAGTTGTTTTTCCGCGCGGTGCTATGATGGATAAGGGTCTCTGTTTTTGCTGTCTGCCTGGCTTTTTGAAGCCGCTGTGGACACATTAGTGTGCTTTATGGCTCGGGTTGTTCTCTGTGGCATCGCATCGCTGGGCGTGTGTCTGCCCCCTCCTCTCCGCACAGGGAGACACATAAACTCCAGCTAACATGATGTTGCTGCTGCAGTCAGGCTGGGTTTCTATGTGAACTCACCACAAGATGTGTGTGTTCTTTAAGTGCTGCTTCTGATTAAACTGACATCACCGCGTCCCGTTAACATGACATGTGAAGACGTTCAGCGTTTATTAGATTTGTCACTTCTGAGATAAGACTTTTCATTTTTGTAATCCTCCTATGAACTAGGTACACCCAGTGGCTTTTTGCATCAGCCAGTTACTTAGTTACAGTTATTACAATAAAAGCTTTAACTAAGGGGATTTATGCATCACTTAATGAACTAGAATTGTACATTTGGAGAGTGGAGACCACCAACTTTACCATAAGAGAAACATACTGCGCCACGTAATGCGCATTTACTCCCAAATGGCTCATGCTACTCCTTCACAACAAGTTTCATGATAATAGGGCCAGTATTATTTCTGTAGTCCTGCTGAAACAAAAAACCTAACTTCCATAGCAAAGGTAAACATGGCTGCACCACAAAGTGTATTTCTTACATTGAAAAACATTGAATAGGATAAAAAGGCTTTGAATAGTGATGTAAACTGCAAAGATATTGAATGATTTGTCTCCAATATAACACAATCTCTAAGACAAAGACTTGTTTCTGATAAAGTTGAATACTGATGTAAACTGGAATGATATGTCAAAGGTTTAAACGGAGGCAAAAACACAGAAAAGGCTTGGTGTGCCTACATATACAGTGGGGCAAAAAAGTATTTAGTCAGCCACCAATTGTGCAAGTTCTCCCACTTAAAAAGATGAGAGGCCTGTAATTTTCATCCTAGGTACACCTCAACTATGAGAGAGAGAATGGGGGGAAAGAATCCAGGAAATCACATTGTAGGATTTTTAATGAATTAATTGGTAAATTCCTCGGTAAAATAAGTATTTGGTCACCTACAAACAAACAAGATTTCTGGCTCTCACAGACCTGTAACTTCTTCTTTAAGAGCCTCCTCTGTCCTCCACTCGTTAACTGTATTAATGGCACCTGTTTGAACTCGTTATCAGTATAAAAGACACCTGTCCACAACCTCAAACAGTCACACTCCAAACTCCACTATGGCCAAGACCAAAGAGCTGTCAAAGGACACCAGAAACACAATTGTAGACCTGCACCAGGCTGGGAAGACTGAATCTGCAATAGGTAAGCAGCTTGGTGTGAAGAAATCAACTGTGGGAGCAATTATTAGAAAATGGAAGACATACAAGACCACTGATAATCTCCCTCGATCTGGGGCTCCACGCAAGATCTCACCCCGTGGGGTCAAAATGATCACAAGAACGGTGAGCAAAAATCCCAGAACCACACGGGGGGACCTAGTCAATGACCTGCAGAGAGCTGGGACCAAAGTAACAAAGGCTACCATCAGTAACACACTACGCCGCCAGGGGCTCAAATCCTGCAGTGCCAGACGTGTCCCCCTGCTTAAGCCAGTACATGTCCAGGCCCGTCTGAAGTTTGCTAGAGAGCATATTGATGATCCAGAAGAGGATTGGGAGAATGTCATATGGTCAGATGAAAAAAAAACTCAACCAGACGTGTTTGGAGGAGAAAGAATGCTGAGTTGCATCCAAAGAACACCATACCTACTGTGAAACATGGGGGTGGAAACATCATGCGTTGGGGCTGTTTTACTGCAAAGGGACCAGGACGACTGATCCGTGTAAAGGAAAGAATGAATGGGGCCATGTATCGTGAGATTTTGAGTGACAACCTCCTTCCATCAGCAAGGGCATTGAAGATGAAACGTGGCTGGGTCTTTCAGCATGACAATGATCCCAAACACACCGCCCGGGCAACGAAGGAGTGGCTTCGTAAGAAGCATTTCAAGGTCCTGGAGTGGCCTAGCCAGTCTCCAGATCTCAACCCCATAGAAAATCTTTGGAGGGAGTTGAAAGTCCGTGTTGCCCAGCGACAGCCCCAAAACATCACTGCTCTAGAGGAGATCTGCATGGAGGAATGGGCCAAAATCAGTGTGTGAAAACCTTGTGAAGACTTACAGAAATCGTTTGACCTCTGTCATTGCCAACAAAGGGTATATAACGAAGTATTGAGATGAACTTTTGTTATTGACCAAATACTTATTTTCCACCATAATTTGCAAATACATTCTTTAAAAATCAGACAATGTGATTTTCTGGATTTTTTTTCTTTCTCATTCTGTCTCTCATAGTTGAGGTATACCTAGGATAAAAATTACAGGCCTCTCTCATCTTTTTAAGTGGGAGAACTTGCACAATTGGTGGCTGACTAAATACATATACACTGGAGCTTAGCGGAGCACTTTGATCCAAAACCCCTCTACCTAACATTGTCCTGCTCCATTTCTGTGTCTTACTCACAAGATACATTGCATACTTTGTTCTGCGGGAAAAGATTGACTGCTGGAGTTCGCAGCATGGTTTGATTTATTACAGCGGCCTCTCATAATGCACCACACAGCTGACCTTCTGACCTCCGAGTCTTACCGACCTCGAAGCAATCTGCAGCGTTTCAGATGACCGTTGGAAAAAAATAAATGGTGTGCTGCTTCTGTCAGCCTCTCATTCGCCTGACACACTTGAAACCTTTCTCAACACGCGCCTTTACAAAGCTTAAAAACAGGAAGTGATAAACACAAACAGGAAGTAATAAGTCTTCAAAGCCAGTAGTGTGCAGTAGTCTCTCAGATCCATTATTTCTTTCCACTTACTGAGTTATCAAGGTGTGATGATAGTACGGGTTAAGGCAGTCATGTTAATGAGGTGGGTCCTCTTTTGTCTTCTCTTTGCACCGACATATTCCTCCTTATGGTTTGATGTCACGGTTTCTCCTGAGATTTCATCATGCTGCTTTCTGTTAATATGAATGTGTCTCCCTCCCTTCTTCTTTAGATTTGGCTGTGTTTATCTCTAACATCTTTCTGTTTTCTATCCATGCATTTTTGTTCTTTTCCTTTCCGTTTTAGCTACCGTTATTATGATGGATGTGTTATTGTAGAGTGGCACTGGTAAGATCTCACAGGATGTAGAGTAGATTTGATATCGTGTTTGATGTGTTTTTCCCTCCTCTCCTTGTAATGCAGCTGCCCTGTGATTCATGGATTAAAATATGCGCTACTGTAGCTTTAAAAAACTACCTTCTAAATGCATCATATTCCGAGCATAATGACCTCAAATGGGAGACTTTGCATAGCTTCCTCTCTGTGCAGATAAAAGTCTTCAAATGCTAACGAGATGATTTCAAAGACACAAAACACCGATGCCAACATCTGAAACACCTTGATGTCTTTGAGCTAATTCGCATTTTTAGCATACCTTTGGTTCAATAATGAACCTCCCGCCGGGGTGATCACAGCATTTCCTATTAAAAGGCTTTATGCACATTTGAAGCAGGTTTAAATGACCAATTCCAATCTCATACATAAATGATCTGTGACATTGCAGTGAACGCTAAAGGAAGTCATTTTGAGGGGAAATGCTGGTAATTCGATGCTACCGTCTGATGTCTGCCTATAATTGTAGGCAAGGCAAGTTTATTTATATAGCACTTTTCTGTACGCGACAATTCAAAGTGCTTTGCAAAACAAATTAAAATACCTTTTAGGAATAGATACATTAAAAACACATTATACAATTTTACAACATAATTGTAGATTTCTTTCCGTTTTTCTCTAAACAGCACAATCAATCTTATCTGCTGCACAGATGGATAGAAGATTTATATTGCACTAGCATTCAAATGTTTCCCTGAGCCGATTGCGTGAATGCTTTATTCAAAATGTGACATTGAATTAGAAATATCCCTAAATAATTAGATTCCCCCCTGCAAAACTAAAAAGCAGTCTTCTTTTGTAAGTGAGCTTTCTGCTTTTTTGCCTCAAGGCTCCTTCTGTGCAGCTCTCAAACTCATCCCCATGTTTTATCTGATAACTCCAGGAGGAGATATGAATTGTAACCTCTTCATATCCTGTCCTCTGCGATGCATTCCTCGTGACCTCCCGTGTCTCCATCATAAAACACTCCTGCAGCCAAACGTTTGCCGGCGAGAGGACGGTATTTGGCTCTCTTTGTGCACACTGCTCTTGTTTCTGTGTCCGTTCTGCGGGCAGCCGCTTGATAAAGTACCTCTCCCTCCAGGTCATTAAGACAGCCCTGGGAAAATTATGTTTAATGGTTGCCCTGGTGAATTCATAAATCATTTATTTTGCCGCACACCTGGCCCATTTATAACGGCTTAAATGCGAAGGTCTGCCAGCATTTATGAGGCGAGCTGCGTTCTTCACAGAAGCAGGACAATTACGGTTATCGCCTGAAAATCACCGGCAACCTGTCTGACGTGTGGAGCTGTAATCCTCGTTGTGTGTTGTTTCCCTCTTTAATATCTGAACAATTTTTTTATCTCCATTTCCTTGTCATGTGATTTGATTTATTTCTGTTTTCTTTTTGTTATGTCGCCACATCGCTCAGCTATCAGGATTATGAACCTGAGATCAAGTAAGACAAAATTTGAAGGCCTCATTTCCCATAATGCCATATTTCAATCACTCCTCCATGTTAACAAATCCATGCAGGTGCCTATGTGAGTCATTAACGTGATTGATTGCGTGTTGAAGCCCGCATTAGTGTGCACACGGTTCCCCTTTCTTACATATACATTTCCTCAGAGGTGACATGCAGGATTAGTTTTAAATGGCTCTTCAGTGCAGTCTGCTGAAATATTTATTTAAGTGTAGATATGGCGCTGCAGATTGAAAACATAACAGCTGTAAAGGAAAATCCTTCATACACATGATATTAAGCTTAATTCAAGGCACCAAAACACCACAGAAGAAGAGCAGGTGCCACTTCTCTACATGAAGATGGAGCCTTTTATTCCCAATAGACTTTGTTCCCATTCATCTCAGTTTACAAGACACTCAGGTAATAGAACCCAACATGGAATGTACTCATGTAAATAGTCATCGAATGAAAATGCCATCTTTGTTAGCCTCCCGTTCTGACAGGCCTCCATTATCGCATATATAAATCTGCCGTTTTATGACCATCTCTGGCTTTTTAAATACTCAACGGCATGGCTTGGAAGAGAGCCATTAAATGAAAAGGTAGCGGAGACGTGGACAGAATCAGAACAAAACGATTTAATTCATTGTCATCACTTTATGATCCCTCCTCATCTGTTTGCCTCCCTGTCAAAAAAATAAAAAACCTTTGCTAACTTTGGATCAAATGACTCCCTGAACATAAGTTGTGTTTTAACCTTCATTTATTCTCACACAATGTTTACACTGTGCTCTGCTTCTTGTAAGCCAGGTTTAAAGCATGTTACACTCTGTGGATGTGTACTGAGGTGTGTGTTGGTGTGTGTTGCAGGTCCTGGGTGATCGGAGCCATCGCTCTGCTCTGCCTGCTGGGCCTCACCTGGGCGTTCGGCCTGATGTACGTCAACGAGAGCACGGTGGTCATGGCCTACCTGTTCACCATCTTCAACTCCCTGCAGGGCATGTTCATCTTCATCTTCCACTGCGTGCTGCAGAAGAAGGTAAGGCTTCAGACATTTCTGCATGTATCATTTGTTTCAGAAAACATACTACTTTGGTACAAATGTTATACAAATTACATAAAGTACATATTTCTCCTTGTGAAACTACCCTTACTTACAATGTTTGGGGTTGCAAGCTTCTGGGGTCATTTATTCGTTTGTTTTTTCCCACCATTGCACTCCTTTGTTGACTTACGGAACATAATGACATCACGACCGAACACTCGCGCTTCTATTCGCAGGTGCTTCAACACATAAGGGACGGGACATCGCTTAGCGGTTGCCCAAACACAAGAGAGCCGGCCAGCTAACCAATCAGAGCAGACTAGGCTCTGGGCATTACATTAAAGCATGTGTACAATGATAATATCACCCTGAGAAAATGGTCCCTTTAACGTCTCGTTGAGTCAGGTAACGAAAATGATGGGCACAAAGATCATCTCTCTGTCCTCACATAATCTGAGGTTGAGGCTAAAAGAATAAAGAACTGTTCTTCGTCTAGAGAAATATCCATTAACTATATCAAATAGAGGGACTTTTGTCAGAGAATCCTGCAACCTGATTGAAACATTAGAGTGAATTGGATAAGGTCTAACTGTGTCAATACTTGACCTTTGTGATACATTATGTCTGTTCTGATTGAAAGCCACAGTCTTTCCTTTATTTTTGCATATATTTTCTGTTGCCTCTCCGTCTGCACCACCTGCGGTCTAATGTTACCCGGCTTTGCCTCCTTCAGGTGCGTAAGGAGTATGGGAAATGTCTGCGCACTCACTGCTGCAGCGGGAAAAGTGTGGACAGCTCCATTGGCTCCGTGAAGGGAACGGCTTCTCGGGTCCCGGGACGTTACTCTACAGGCTCACAGGTGCCTCCACTTTTAAGATGTCTTCACAGTATCTTCCTCAGCGGGACAAATGAGCTCTCGTTGGTTTTGGACTACCAGTAATTTTGTCTTTGTGCAAAATAATGTGTGACATGACACAGATGTGCTCCTCCACACAGAACTAATGAGAGCAGATTTTAAAGGTGACTTTATGTATGATGGATTGCAAGGACGTGTTGCACGTGTCCTCGTTCGAAAGCAGGGAAATATTATTAGTGCATAATGAGCTGAACATACATGAAGTGAGTCTGCTCTGCTGACTGAAACATTGTCTCCACGCGGATTTGAATTCCTCCTCCAAAATCTGTAAATCTGTCTCCTCACAAAGCAAATGTATTCCTCCCACATCGACATGAAGCGTGATTACCATGGATCGTTGTTGTTGCACCTCATATCCATGTTCTACATATTCTGTTTTCCTTCCAGTGTTCACGTATACATAGACCTCTGTGGGCAGCATGCAGCAGCCCACGATACAAGATGCTTGCTGCACACAGATCAGAGCGTTTAATTAGACTCTGACAAGATGGCTCCAACCTCTCGCTCAGACAGGAATGGAAACACTCAGAGAGAAAGACGAGCTTGTTTATTGCTTACTCTGAATGAATGTGTAATCAGCAGAGCACATTGGAGCTGCTGGCTGTATGAGTTCTTATCCCAACAACATAAAGAAGTGTGTTGTCTGGGGACAACATGATGATAACAGCACAAAGTACTTGTGTTGTCACTCCATGTTCTAAAATACATGAGAAGATCATAACACCTCATCATTTATGACACCATGAAGTTATCATGATTAAAAAAGAAGTCTGAATGTCGCTCTCAAATGAAGGATTCCTGGAAGAGGTGTCATGACAGTTGCTCTAAATGTAGTTAATGATGGCTGCAATGACTTCATTAAGCTGAACCCTGTCGGAGGAGAGAACGGAACATCTCAAAGGTCGTCACTCATCAGTATTTTTAAACCTGGAGTGGGTTGCACCAGCTGCTCTTTACCAAACCTGGACATACCAATATGTTGTATGTTCAAAAATAACCGTCTCACACTCAAACGAAAATCAATAACTCACAATTCGATGTGATATGATAGCGATAGCATTCAAAAAAGATATAACTATGTTGTTTATTTGGTTTATTTTCATTTAAATAAAGTTCTCCTCCACAGTCACACTTTGACTTTTCACTGACTGTGTTCAGGGTGCATCTTGCTGCCGTGTTTTGATGTGTTGTTGTTTGTGTCTGCAGAGCCGGATCCGTCGGATGTGGAACGACACAGTCAGAAAACAGTCTGAGTCCTCCTTCATGACCGGAGACATCAACAGCTCTGCTTCTCTCAACAGAGGTACCCGATCCGGCTGAAAAATATCCACACAAATAACTCCTCAATTCTTAGACTTCATGCCTAATGCACAATGCCGTTTTACACAAAAGCGTCACCATTTTCCTAAAATTGCAGTCATGTCCTCTTCAATAAGAAACGACAGCTTTAGATCAAATCTCCTTTCTTTTGTCTGGTTGCGTTTGTTGACAGTTTGAAAGAGAACTAGATTGTGAATATGAGGCAGAGATTGAAAGTGCTGTCATGCTGCTGCAGAAAACCGTTTTTATTTTGAAGCAAATCCTTTCTGCCATAGAGTCATTTAAAGGACACTACAGGAAGGGTTTCATTACATCTGAACAATGAATAAATGTAATCACATTGTTTATGAGTATTCTAGCTTAGGGGCATTTTAATACCTCCTAATATGGTTTTGTGGAAGTGAAGCGAGGCTTTCTCTCAGAGCAGGTATAACAACCTGAAAAGGAATTCAGTGGAAACCCCTCTCGGAAGCACGATAATAAAAGTATTTTCCCCGTAATGCATTTGACAGAGTGCAGTGAATAGAGTTATCCGGGGAGTCTCTCAGGTTTTTACAGAAAAATAGATTGCAGACTTCATCTGACACGGAGAGGCAAACAGCGCCCTGGCTGCCATCCATCCCAGCTCTCCTCTCGCTGCTCCTCTTCCACACTCAACTCGCTCCGGGCTCCGGCCTGCGTCGACACTAATGCACAGTTACAATGATGGATTAATGCCGGACACGGGGAGGAAGTGTCAGGATCTCAATAATTAGGCACTCAGCTTAGCACCATCTCCAGGCACAGCCTCCATCCAGCTACAGAGGCTGCACTGAGGTGGGAAGACTGGAGAAAAAAGTGCAAAAAAGCTTCAATAAATTGAGGTGGTTAAAAATGGTTAAATATCACAAGATGCAGATAAAGTAGCACTTATCCATGGCTGCTCCCGTTAAAGAGGGAATGCTGATTTGTCCTCTGATTGTTCGCGTTTCTCTCGAGAGCGGACTCATCTAATCATCCTGATGGCGTTACATGTTCAATTCCTCCCAGCTTTGGGGATTATCGCTGCAAACACTCATTGTTTTTTTTGCAAATGGTCCAATTTATCAGAACAATAAGTGTTAGATCTGTCACTGGCGGGATTTAAGAGGAGCCGCTGTGTGTGAAACAGACTGTAATTAGGACAAGAACGACAACAAATGAGTGTTTTTAAAATCAGAAAAACATTCTGATTCACGGGCAAATAATACTACGCCTGATTTATACTAAAGTTAAACATAGCATTCATTTAATCCTGAAAGAACAGGGAGTTTGCCAAAAGAAACCTAAAGAAAGAGAAAACGGAGGTTCAAAATATAACTATTGGTTAAACAAATCCAGCAGTCTGAAATAAAATAATTGATAATAGATGTTTTCCCGCTCTGCTAAGGAAGCACATGCGTGTAACTTCTTGCATGTGCAGCTTTAATAATAAAGGCATCACAACATGTTGACGGGAGGGAAAGTAGATCTTGTAAACAGGAAACTAATGCGAAGCCGCAAATATTCTCAGCATACTTGATATTCAGCTTAATGTATTCAAACCCTTGAAAATAAATTATTTTTGTCAACAGCAGAGGAAAACAAACACCAGGGAATGTGCGGCGTTCATGTTGCAGATTAAATCTGCAGCTCCGGCTGGGAAGGCTGTTTCTGTGCGCAGGAAACTGATGAGTCATCGAGCGCAGGCTTGGCATTCATAGAGAATGAGGCCAGGCAGCAGCAACACTTCATACGGGGGTTATTTCTGCGACAACACAATCTTAACATGAACTCTGCTCTGTGGAGGAAAATAAATATTTCCCACTTATGTTCATGAGATCGAAACTAACAGAGCAAGTTGTGCACTATAAGCTTTCTGGGCTCACATGCAGCTTACAGCGATATTGAAGGAAGATTTAGAAACACTATTATTTTAACAGTGGGTTATTGATTCCAGTTAAAAGTTCATGTTGAGGTGGCTACAGGGTATGTTATCATGTTAAAAAGACAACGTTAGCTTGCTATAGCATATCAAGCTAATGTTGTAGCAGCGTACAGACATACCTTTATATTTCAAACAATATATTTGCACTTGGACATCAACTGTATATGTAAGATTATCTCGAATGTAATATGTGATGTATAGATTAAGCTTCAGTGACATTGTGACATTGCATCATGTCCTCAGGGAGATTTATTTTTGTATTACTTTAGTGTCAAAGAGCCAACAATGTCTTGGGTGTCCTATGTGATACATAAGAGCTGACAGACACACACTTTAATACTTTCGTTGGATATATGTTTGCATGAAACGCAAATGTATCTTAGTTTACAATGCTAAACATTGTAACATGTGCTCGGGAGATTTATTTTTGTATTACTTTAGTGTCAAAGAGTCAACAGTGTCCTGGTGCTGATTGTGTGTGTCCCTGAGAGTAGAAATATAAAACGACATGTGTCCTGTTGGCCATGTCGATGCTTTTATGTAATTTATGTTCGAATTTCCTGCCTTTTGTGTGAGCAGGAGAACAGGCTTTCAACTAATGGCAGGCATTAACGATATGATTACCACTGTTTCCTATTAGCCTCTCTCATGTAGCATTAATGATCATGTGATCATTTGGATGTTAATGGCGGTTCATTGCTCAGCTGATATGTATGTTCTCTGTCCCTCTGCACCTCTCTCTGTCTCTGGCTGCTGCAGGGGCTAACCATCTTATACCTAATGCACTCCTCCGTCCTCATGGCACTAACAATCCCTATAACACATTGCTTGGGGAATCGGCAGTCTATAACAACCCTCTGGGCATGTACAACACACAAGGTGTGCTAGCTTCTTTTCATTCTTTAACATTGTGCTGGGGCAGTGGTTTTTTTTCATGTCTGGTCCTGCAGAACCTGTGAGGGAAACTTTATGATTGGAGAGTTAAAAGTAATGGACTTCACTGAGCTGAAATGCCAGCGTTCACACCTTGAGGGTTTTTACAGGGCTTTGATATAAAGAAAAACACTGCTCTAGATGTTGTGTGTTAGCATTGAACAAACTTTGTCTCAAAGATCCGCAGGTTTGTTCTGCTCTGGGCTTTTCTTCAGGGGATGTGTCCTGGCTTCTGGCTTAATATTCAGTTACAACAGTCACACTGACATTGTGATAAAGTCAAAAAAAGATGACGAAGAATGTTCTCCTGCAGGGAGCCGGATACATCCCCTCTCATTTATTTTAAATGTGCTCTAATGTTGTCAGCTTGTCTCCATGTCCTCTGTCTCTGTTTCCTTTTGGAATTGTCAAACACTGTTGTCTGTGATGAATGTAGTCGGATCTGATGTTTAAACTTTAAATGATATTGCAACAACTAGAAAAGTCTGCTATTATTCCTAATTTTAAGCTATAAATAGTAGTTTTTTGCGTAATCGATACTTTGATTGCTAATTCAACCGTAGTCGTTTTAACTCCACGTGATTGAACTATTCATTGAGGATTTTATATCCACATCAGCACAAAGGAAACTAGTTTACTATCGTGATCAAATGCTTCCTCCGTGTGCTCTCTGCAGTCTCGCTGTAACTTTGTGAGTGTGTAAAACTGAGAAACTCGTGTCAAAAGGAGATAAAACTTGCATAGAGCTTTGATCAGGGGATAATTTATGTATGCAATACAAGTCCTGCATGTGAGCTCCTGACAGCGGGCTATAATTCACTTACATTGCAATACATGTGAAGGAAGTATCCGAAAGGAGGAAAAAGCAAATGCATGAACAGATTTACTGCTGCATTTGGTGCTCTCCGTGTTTTACCCTGAGGATCCTGCAGAGACTTCTTCTACATGTGTTAATAGAAATGTTTGCATGGTGCATTAACCAATGCGTCATCAGTGTACTGTATGTGCACATGTTTCTCTCTTGTCACTGTTTTGCTTATCGTGTTTTTTCTTTTCTTCTCTCCTTCCTCATGCTGTCCCTTAAAGAGCCCTACAGAGAGACAAGTATGGGAGTCAAACTAAACATTGCTTATCAAATGTAATTCACTTTGGGTTTACTATATTTTCACTCCATGCTGACAAAGGGCCAATGAAAACACATGTCATTCCCTTTGGAAGTAAAAGCAATATCTGTATGTTAAAATAGACCTGTAGGAATCACTTCAAATCACTGCTTGACTTCTGTGCGGCTGTAGCACACTCTGGACATGAAAGTAACTGTGGCTGAACACCACTTCCATTAGGAGAGACGCAATGCAGCTTTAAAGACGATACACATGTAGAAACATCTGCACCAACATTCTGCAGTGCATTTAGTAAACAGCGCATATTTTCTAAAGCGCGTTTCACCTAATGGAAAGGTTTTAGCTTATTTGCTCTGGGCCACCATTAATAATCCAATCGGAGGCAAAATGTCCCAAGGCACATCGATATCAATTGATTTGTATTCTTTCTCTGAATCTTATAGTACTTATATTATTTGTGTTTCACTTTGATACACTTTCTGAAGGTCTCACGAATGAGTCTTATCACATTTTCAGCAGGTCAAACTTTGGACTTGACTTTTTTTAACGAGCTGCTCGGCCTTGTCCGATGAATCACCGTCTTTGATGCTGATTGCACAGCCTCCGCCAAACCGATCAAATATGAGAGAAGTCCTCCTTCTGAAATGTTTTCATGTCGAGAGAAAGACGGATAGTTATGCAGAGATTAATACATTATTTGTATTCCCAGTTTTAAATGTTTGCAATGCTCATATGGGACAATATGGGCTCAAACTGCTGTTGAGTGTTAATGCATGGCTCAGTCTGCTTGCTTGTGTTCAGTGTGTTGTTGTGTTCGTGGTGTTGTGTGTCGGTGTTTTCATCTCTGCTGCTGTTAAATCTATAAAAAGTGAAGCAGAGAATGTTATGTGTGCAACAAGGTAAGTGTTTATATTATATTACACAATGTGTGTTTGTGATGAGGTTTTTCAGAATAAAAGCGCTGATGGGTGTTTGTCGTTTCAGAGGGAATCCTGAACAATGCCCGGGATTCAAGTGTCATGGATACTCTACCACTGAATGGTAACCACGGCAACAGCTACAGCATCGCCAGCGCCGAGTACATGAGCGATTGCGTACAGATCCTGGAGCGGGGGTACAACCACAAGGAGACCACCCTGGAGCAGAAGATCCTCAAAGAGCTCACGTCCAACTACATCCCCTCCTACCTCAACAACGCCGAGCACAACCGCAACCTCATGAACAAACTGGTCAACAACGTGAGCAACGGGGGAAAGGACGGGGGCTACGGCATGGGTCTGGGGGTGGGGGGGATGATGGGGATGGGGCTGAGCCTGGATGACCACTCCACCTTCGGGCCGCACCACGACGAGGGCCTGGGTCTGGAGCTGATTCGAGAGGAGTCCAACGCCCCGCTGCTGCCTCAGAGACCCCCCCCATCTCTGGACCAACTTAACAACCACCTCCACCAGTCGGCGCCACCCCCCCTCCCGCTGCCCCACCACCCCTTCTCCTCCGCCAACACCTCCTCGTCCTCCTCATCCCGGCGGAGGATCCCGCAGGAGAACAGCGAGAGCTTCTTCCCGTTACTCACCAACGAGCACACGGAGGAGGAGGGTTCCCCCCCCCCCCACCCACACCCCCCAGAGAGACTCCCTGTACACCAGCATGCCCCTGCTGCCCGGCCTGCCCCACGTGTCCTCAGACTCAGCCGAGGGGGGGGGCGCCAAGAGCCCGGAGGCCGGCTCGGACGACGTTTACTACAAGAGCATGCCCAACCTGGGCTCCAGGAACCACCTGCACCAGCTGAGCTCGTACTACCAGCTGGGGAGGGGCAGCAGCGACGGCTTCATCGTGCCCCCCAACAAAGAGGATCTGACTCCAGAGGAGGCCCAACCGGAGGCCTCGCACCTCGTCACCAGCCTATAGGTCCCTCCCGCTCGTCTTTACGCAGCCCCCCTCCTCCTCCACCTGTTGTTGGCAGTGGTAGCCTTTCTTTTATTCTGTGACCCCCCCCCCCTGCAGATAACTCCTGCTAAGACTGACCACAGACAGGATAATAATGCTCAACACGGGGGTTAAACTTTGCGGGAATCTGTTGATGTTGTGCCCCCCCCCCCCTCGTGTTGTGTCTCAGTGTGCAGAGACTCACTCACACGGGATGTTTAGAGATACAGCATGACTGAAACCCCCCCCCCCCGAACATCCAGTCTGAACGGGAATTTAAAAAAAGGACTATTTTATTATACTTCTGTATCCATATTGACTTTTTGAAAGATTTTCTTCCTCGTTGGTGAGTTGCAGCACATTTTGTTTGCTGGAGTGTCCCTTCAACGAAAAAAAAGACAAAAAAATTGAACAATAACTACGAAGAAATTATTGATCGTATGCTTTGAAGCATCGCTGTTTTCTTTCATTTGACTGTAATAAACGGAGGGAGAAAAAAACTAATGAGAGAATTATGAGATATTTCTATGTAATTGTACAGATAACTAGCATTGCACACAATAGTATGCTTTTTTTGTTCCGAGCAAACCTTTGTCTCTGTAAATGTAGTGATTAGGAGCGGTTCTGTTCTCTGGGTTTCTGGTACCAGTCTGTTTTTGTTTTCCTCTTTTATCCCTCTGCGAGAAACCACTAAATAGAAGCAAAATAACATCATAACAAAACACTTATTGTGCAGGCATCACCGTGCGACATATTCATCCTTGGTTCTTTCTTTTCCTTTCTTACTGTAGATATCAGATGATGGCAGAGTTAAAGACAGTGTCCTGCAGAAAAACACTCTCAGACAGAAACTAACTGATGAGCACCAGGCACTTGTACAAAAAAGAAATATGGATGGTTTACTTATTAAAGAAAGAACTTTTGGAGTGAGACAAACTGGAAGTGTTCTTCTTCCTCGTGGAGAAAATATATTTATTTATTTGTCGAAATAAAAAGAAGATGGACCTACGTTAAGCGGCACAGATCTGGTTTGTTATTGGCTTCTTATTTATTCCGTTTTGTAATGGTTTCCACGGTGAATTAACTAATATTTGTTGTAACAGTGTAACTTGTTTGCCAACAAATAAATGACCGACAAAGATTTATTACTTAGCTACGACAGACGTTCTGGTGTTGTGTCTGGGTCTAAAGGGTGGAACCATTTATTCATTATTTTATCTGATTTTCAGTTCATTCCCCTCGTTAGTTTTAGTGCCAAAGGACGTGTTGGCCCAGCCGCAGTGGATGTGCTCTGTATGCTCTGCTTTACAATAGAAGCAGTGGTTTCATAAGCTGTAATAAATATTTCAATATCATCGCTGGTGGATTCTTTGCAGATGATCTTTGTTTTGCATGAGTTTGGTGAAGTTATCAGGAGATAAGAGTCAGCTGGAGCGCCATCCTACAGAGAGACAGAGGTAAGTGTGTCCTCTAAAGATACTATTCAGTATTGTATTCTAAATATGTCCAGGAACTGTACTTTGATGCCGTTTTTGAGGTAGTATTTTCATGTCCTTGAACTCTTGTGTTGTCTAACTATCTGAACAACTTTGTATTTTAATTACACTTCCTTACAATATGGAAGTGCTATATGTAGCGTCGTCTTTAAGATGATAAGATAGTCCTGTATGTCCTTAAAATATATTATATATTTTTATATTTTACTGTAAATACATACTGTCCTGTATTTTATTAATCAATTAATTATTTAATTATTTTAAGAGCGGAACAGAAGGACAAATCCCAAATAATAACCTATGTGCTCGTCATATTATATTAGCTAGCGTTGTACCATAATTGCCAACTCGCCTTCCAGCAGACGCAGAGCAGCATGAGGGTCCTCACCACCTGATGAACATTAGCTCATTATTATAATAATAACAAAATTATATTAACTTGTCAGCCTCCTCCTAAGAGAAACATGACGTCTTTAGCTTCGGAGATCTGCAGGTCTTAGATCATGAAAATGTAATACAAAGACATCCAAACATATTGAAAGGGCTGATTTCAATTTAAAAGAATGCATATACTTTAATGTACAATATCTCATTTTCTGCCACAGATTAATACCAGTTTGGTTTAAGTGAGGTAGTGTTGCATCATGGGAGTTGCAGTCTTTAGTTTATCTCAATGATCCTGTCATGGTTTAATTTACATATTTCTTTATCTTTGAAATGTCGAAAACACTTAGTATAATGCAAGTACACAACTCAACCACGTATAACGCCAGACAAGTCAATATAGGATATTTAATCCAAACATGTTTAATATTATACCTTTTAAATCAAAGCCCAGAATGAGAATAATACCACTAAACTATTGTGTGTTTGTTTATTTCATTCTATTCTGCAGTGATTGATGGCTGAGTCATTGTGAGAGATCTTTGCGTCACTAGCCACACTCAGAGATATGAGTTGTGTGTATCATTTTACGTTGAATGGCATTTGCAGAGCCGGGTGAGTCCATGAAATGTGCTGAAGATGGTCCTCTGGCCCTCTCCACTTTATTTATGAGATGTTGTGCAAGCTCATAAGCAGCAGGAACATGCTGTCAGTGCACAACATGTCACATTAAATAATCACTGCTGCAGATCTTCACACGCGTATACATACAGTGGGGGAAAAAAGTATTTAGTCAGCCACCAATTGTGCAAGTTCTCCCACTTAAAAAGATGAGAGAGGCCTGTAATTTGTATCCTAGGTATACCTCAACTATGAGAGACATAATGAGAAAAACAAAATCCAGAAAATCACATTGTCTGATTTTTAAAGAATTTATTTGCAAATGATGGTGGAAAATAAGTATTTGGTCAATAACAAAAGTTCATCTCAGTACTTTGTTATATACCCTTTGTTTGCAATGACAGAGGTCAAACGTTTTCTGTAAGTCTTCACAAGGTTTTCACACACTGTTGCTGGTATTTTGGCCCATTCCTCCATGCAGATCTCCTCTGGAGCAGTGATGTTTTGGGGCTGTCGCTGGGCAACACGGACTTTCAACTCCCTCCAAAGATGTTCTATGGGGTTGAGATCTGGAGACTGGCTAGGCCACTCCAGGACCTTGAAATGCTTCTTACGAAGCCACTACTTCGTTGCCCGGGCGGTGTGTTTGGGATCATTGTCATGCTGAAAGACCCAGCCACGTTTCATCTTCAATGCCCTTGCTGATGGAAGGAGGTTGTCACTCAAAATCTCACGATACATGGCCCCATTCATTCTTTCCTTTACACGGATCAGTCGTCCTGGTCCCTTTGCAGAAAAACAGCCCCAAAGCATGATGTTTCCACCCCCATGTTTCACAGTAGGTATGGTGTTCTTTGGATGCAACTCAGCATTCTTTCTCCTTCAAACACGTCTAGTTGAGTTTTTATCAAAAAGTTCTATTTTGGTTTCATCTGACCATATGACATTCTCCCAATCCTCTTCTGGATCATCTAAATGCTCTCTAGTAAACTTCAGACGGGCCTGGACATGTACTGGCTTAAGCAGGGGGACACGTCTGGCACTGCAGGATTTGAGCCCCTGGCGGCGTAGTGTGTTACTGATGGTAGCCTTTGTTACTTTGGTCCCAGCTCTCTGCAGGTCATTGACTAGGTCCCCCCGTGTGGTTCTGGGATTTTTGCTCACCGTTCTTGTGATCATTTTGACCCCACGGGGTGAGATCTTGCGTGGAGCCCCAGATCGAGGGAGATTATCAGTGGTCTTGTATGTCTTCCATTTTCTAATAATTGCTCCCACAGTTGATTTCTTCACACCAAGCTGCTTACCTATTGCAGATGCAGTCTTCCCAGCCTATTGCAGGTCTACCATTTAGTTTCTGGTGTCCTTTGACAGCTCTTTGGTTTTGGCCATAGTGGAGTTTGGAGTGTGACTGTTTGAGGTTGTGGACAGGTGTCTTTTATACTGATAACGAGTTCAAACAAGTGCCATTAAAACAGTTAACAAGTGGAGGACAGAGGAGGCTCTTAAAGAAGAAGTTACAGGTCTGTGAGAGCCAGAAATCTTGTTTGTTTGTAGGTGACCAAATACTTATTTTACCGAGGAATTTACCAATTAATTCATTAAAAATCCTACAATGTGATTTCCTGGATTCTTTCCCCCCATTCTGTCTCTCATAGTTGAAGTGTACCTAGGATGAACATTACAGGCCTCTCTCATCTTTTTAAGTGGGAGAACTTGCATAATTGGTGGCTGACTAAATACTTTTTTGCCCCACTGTACGTGTGAGTAAAAAGACGGCAATCTGTATTATTTTGAAGTCAAGCGGTGTCTTTAATTTAACTCATGGAAGATATTTTCTGACCAGCACAAGTGTGTATTGATTTTTCTTTTTTTCAGACAGGCCCTCAGACTTTAGACTGGAGAGGTTTTCTGCTGACCTCCCTCACCACAAAGTGAGTGTTGACATCAATGCTCTTAGAGAAGAACACTTTAAAGAGTCCCAAAAATAATCAATACACGGTATTTGTGCTTTTTTTTTTTTTTTAAACCTGTCTCACTTTATGTCATGGTGGAGATTAAACGACTGAAAAAACATTTCATCTATTTCACAGTATAACGTACCAGGTTAAAAGTATTTTACAAGCCTTTTATTCGTTTGATAAAAATATGCTCATGATGGGAATACATACACAATATAAGAAAGCTCTAATGGTTTTATTTAGTATATTAAAATTACAATCTGTCATTGAATATTACATAGTTTAGGTCTTTATTTTCCATCTTTGATGTCATTGCGCAGGGCATTCGTTTAAGAGTATATCATGTCAAATTAAAGGGTGGTAAAACTATGGAGATAATTTCCTGCCATAACTCCACAAACAAACTAAACAAGTTTTACAAATACCTTACCTTCACTAACAAACAGTGTGGTTTGCAAATACGAAACACCTTCTACAAACTAATGCATTTAGTTTTGCAAATAAAAAACGTATATCAAACAAACCCATAACATTTTTCTAATAAATCGTGTTTCAGAGACAAATTCTAAACTTTTTTTGTACCCAAATGCATGCACAAGTTTTAGACCAATATCACTTATAAATTCAGAAATCAAACTTTATGCCAAAGTAATAGCTCGACGATTGGAGAAAGTCCTTCCAACATTAGTTCATTATGACCAAACAGGCTTTATGAAAAACCGATAATATCAGGAGACTACTGCATGTTATTAATTTTGCAGCAGACATAACATCGCCTTGCGCCGTATTGTCAGTTGATGCTGAAAAAGCTTTTGATAGGCTAGAATGGCCATTTTTGTACAAAGAATGGGTTTTGGGAGCAAAATGTATGATTATGTTGATCCTATATAATAATCCAAGTGCTATGGTTCTGACAGGCAATCAGTGGTCACCTAGATTTCCAATTCTACGTGGCACACGGCAAGGCTGCCCTGTCTCCGCGCTTCTGTTTGCAATTTCTCTAGAACCGCTTGCACGAAAAATAAGACTATCCAAAGAAGTAAAACAGATAGTTGTAAAAGACACAGACCACAACATTGGTACCAACTACGCTTCCTAAACTGTTAAATATTTTTACCCAATTTAGTTCAATATCTAGTATCTAGTATTTAGTAACAAGATCAATTTGAATAAATCATGTCTTTTACCCCTCAATAGTGCCATGGTTGAACTAAACCTAAATACAGAATTGCAGATCGTCCAACACTTTAAGTATTTGGGAATTGATATATATGCCTCATTAGACACAATAGTAGCAAAGAACTACAAAAGAATCTATACAACAATTAAAGATGACCTAAAAAAGTGGATTAATATAATAATTTCTTTAGCAGGACGAATTTCAATCATAAAGATGAATGTTCTACCAAGAGTACATTTCTTAGCTAGTATGTTATCTCCACCAGGTTTTTGGGACAAACTTCAGAAAAGGATTTAAAAATATATTTGGAAAAACCAATACCCAAGAATCAGATGCAAAGTTCTACAATATGACAAAAACAGTAGAGGCCTTAATGTTCCCAATCTGGAGCTTTATTATTATTCCGCTTCGAGCCTTGAAAAACTGGATTGATGAAAGCACCAATGTACCTTGGATTAAAAGTGAAAGAAGTATAGTCTATCCCCTTAAACTGGGTGATGTCTTATTTTCTGCCATGTATGACTGTATGCAAACATTTGGACCAATTATTGGCCAAGCTGTGAAAGTGTGGAAACATGTAGAGAAATTGTGCAATTGATCTGTAGATGGGCATAGTAACTTACCAAGTTTTCATAACCTGTTACGTATTGGAAAAAAAGCAATCCAATTCCCACAATGGCAAACTCGAGGAATACATTATCTTTCTGACATAACCAGCGACAACGGCTTGATGTCCTTCCAAGAATTGAAAGACACGTATAATGTGCCTGGCTCTTCTTTCTTTTTCTATTTGCAACTACGTACTGACATGCGCACATATGGAGTTCCTTGGAATCAACCTCTGCCAACACATCAATTAGTTAAGGTCATATTAAGTTCAAACAGTGAGCGGCACTACTTCATATATATATATATATATATATATATATATATAAAAAAGCTGCAAGATAAATAATCCGGATATATTGGTATCTCTGCAGTATGGAACGCAGATCTAAACAATTATATGCCGACTATTGTGTATATAAGTCCCTTTTGTGAGGGCAAAAAAACTATAAAAAGTTGGTCACTCGAAAGTAGACGAGAATAGCCGGTTGCAGCCGGGGGAGGTCTCAAAAAGCTCGTCTGAAGTCGGACAGCTCAGAGTCGACTCCACTTGCGTTGGCGTTCTCCGTTGCAGATTAAGTGGATGCAATAGAAATCCCACAATTATTATATCACTACAAATGAATGACATTTTAAAACAAATCAATACAAGGGGGGTTGAATCCTACATGTAAAAGACAGAATCACTTATTACTTTTCAAAACTACACTGAACAAAAATATAAATGCAACACTTTTGTTTTTGCTCCCATTTTTCATGAGATGAACTCAAAGATCTAAAACATTTTCTATATACACAAAATAACCATTTCTCTCAAATATTGTTCACAAATCTGAACAAATCTGTGATAGTGAGCACTTCTCCTTTGCCGAGATAATCCATCCCACCTCACAGGTGTGGCATATCAAGATGCTGATTAGACAGCATGATTATTGCACAGGTGTGCCTTAGGCTGGCCACAATAAAAGGCCACTCTGAAAGGTTCAGTTTTATCACACAGCACAATGCCACAGATGTTGCAAGTTTTGAGGGAGCGTGCAATTGGCATGCTGACAGCAGGAATGTCCACCAGAGCTGTTGCCCGTGAATTGAATGTTCATTTCTCTACCATAAGCCGTCTCCAAAGGCGTTTCAGAGAATTTGGCAGTACATCCAACCGGCCTCACAACCGCAGACCACGTGTAACCACACCAGCCCAGGACCTCCACATCCAGCATGTTCACCTCCAAGATCGTCTGAGACCAGCCACTCGGACAGCTGCCGCAACAATCGGTTTGCATAACCAAAGAATTTCTGCACAAACTGTCAGAAACCGTCTCAGGGAAGATCAACTGCATGCTCGTCGTCCTCATCGGGGTCTCGACCTGACTCCGGTTCGTCGTCGTAACCGACTTGAGTGGGCAAATGCTCACATTCGATGGCGTCTGGCACGTTGGAGAGGTGTTCTCTTCACGGATGAATCCCGGTTTTCACTGTTCAGGGCAGATGGCAGACAGCGTGTGTGGCGTCGTGTGGGTGAGCGGTTTTCTGATGTCAATGTTGTGAATCGAGTGGCCCATGGTGGTGCTGGGGTTATGGTATGGGCAGGCGTATGGTATGGACGACGAACACAGGTGCATTTTATTGATGGCATTGTGAATGCACAGAGATAACGTGACGAGATCCTGAGGCCCGTTGTTGTGCCATTCATCCACGACCATCACCTCATGTTGCAGCATGATAATGCACGGCCCCATGTTGCAAGGATCTGTACACAATTCCTGGAGCCTGAAAACATCCCAGTTCTTGCATGGCCAGCATACTCACCGGACATGTCACCCATTGAGCATGTTTGGGATGCTCTGGATCGGCGTATACGACAGCGTGTTCCAGTTCCTGCCAATATCCAGCAACTTGGCACAGCCATTGAAGAGGAGTGGACCAACATTCCACAGGCCACAATCAACAACCTGATCAACTCTATGCGAAGGAAATGTGTTGCACTGCGTCAGGCAAATGGTGGTCACCAGTGTTGGGTGTAACGCGTTACAAAAGTAACGGAGTTACAGTAATATATTACTTTTTGCTGTAACGAAGTAATGTAACGCATTACTAATGAAATGTGGGTAATATATTACCCGTTACAATGCTCAGTAATGCAGTTACAACACATTTTAACCCGAAATTAAATGGTGTTTTGTTTTTTAAGAATGTACTAACATAGCGAGACATTCAGACACCAAACAAATTGTGCGGGTAGATTAGTAAATCTAATCTTCGGGGCAGTTGAATGTTATGCACCCTCTATTCAAAAAAGAGAACGGAGCGAAAAATACAAACAACAAATTGTGTCAGGTGCGCGTGAACTGCTCCGTTGCGCGTGCATCATTTCCAAAGTGCTTCCACAGCAGTGACACACATCTGTGGATAATCATTTATACGAAAATAGTTAAAGCAACCATCACTAAACGCCAGCAACACTGCATCTACTGCAGACAGTAGCAACAGGTCAGATGGGGACATCACGTTACCCTCCGTTGTGGACACTGGCTTACTCCCGCCTGACTCCCCGCCTGACTCGCCGCCCTCGCCCCCGGAGCAGCAGTCTTCGTCGCCCAAAACTACGCCGCCCCTCTGCGGCCCGCAGGTGCCAGGATACCACGGCAAAACAGAGCCTGCCCAGGTATATCTAAACAAGTACCCGCCTGTACAGTGGGGTTAGGCAGTCATTTTGCAGCTTGTGGTATAAAAATAGACAATGGCTAGAATATTCATGTGAAAATAGTGCCATATTCTGCCATGCCTGGAGAAATGTTGGGTCAAACATAATGCATACAATAGCACAGATGCCTTCACCACTAATGGCTACAAAAATATCTCATATCCCAAGCTTATCAACGAGCTAATGTTGCAGCTGAAATGTGCTCCAGGTCACAAAGTCAACCTCACATGATGATGTGATACCGGTTTTCAAGGACAGTAAATATTCTCTTCCCAGAGTATATGATGGGACCAAGGTGATGATTTAGTACATGGTTTTAATAATACTTTTGCTTTTCAATGTTTGCCATTTCAAACCATGAGCTGGTTCAAATAATATTTGCCTTGATTTACAATATGTTCTCATTTCTTTTATCAGTACAGTTTTTAAGCTTTTGTGCTTTTCTTTGCCATAGTCCACTTTGGACTATATGAGATATTTCAGGATTGCACTTTTAACTCACTTGAAATGTTCTCACTTGCTTGGTTTCAAAACATAACAAATGCCATAATCTGTTCATTGGGGACCATCAATGCTATTTTTCATTGCTGTTGCCAGCCACTATTGCTCATGTAAACCTGCTACTGCTGCGCCCCCTGTAATCTCAGTCAGTCATTTTGTTCTGGAACCGGGCCTGTACACGGCCATATACTAAACAAACTACAGAGCCCATTCCGGTCCTGTTATTGTTTACTTCCTGTCTGCCTTCTTCTGGTGATGTATCTGACGTCCAGCGCTCCGTCTTTTAACCTCTTTTGCTTTCTCTTTCTTGATCCTCCTTAGCAACCTTCACTATAGTCCTTGAGACTGGTCTGTACTGGATTAACAACGTGTCACATGTTAAGAATTTACAATCAGAATTGAGTATTCAACTAAGCCGTGTAATAAAGGTTGTGAATAGCCTTAATGGCCTACACAGTTGTTATGCTATACCACATTGCCCTTCACTGGATGCATAATGAGCTGCACTAAACTACATTTTAGTATTTAAAATACCTAGCCATTCTTTTGCGGTTATTTTGGTGAAAGTAACTCAAAAGTAACTCAAAAGTAAATCATTACATTTCAGAGACAGTAATATTGTAATGTAACTTATTACTTTCAAAAGACAGTAATAAGTCATATGTAATATATTACATTGTGGAAGTAACTTGCCCAACACTGGTGGTCACACCAGATACTGCCTGGTTTTCAGACCCCCCCAGACCCCCCCAATAAAGCAAAACTGCACGTTTCAGAGTGGCCTTTTATTGTGGCCAGCCTAAGGCACACCTGTGTGCTTCCACAGCAGTGACACACATCTGTGGATAATCATTTATACGAAAATGGTTAAAGCAACCATCACTAAACACCAGCAACACTGCATCTGCTGCAGACAGTAGCAACGGGTCAGATGGGGACATCACGTTACCCTCCGTTGTGGACACTGGCTTACTCCCGCCTGACTCGCCGCCCTCGCCCCCGGAGCAGCAGTCTTCGTCGCCCGAAACTACGCCCTCCCTCTGCGGCCCGCAGGTGCCAGGATACCACGTCAAAACAGAGCCTGCCCAGGTATATCTAAACAAGTACTCGCCAATCATGCTGTCTAATCAGCATCTTGATATGCCACACCTGTGAGGTGGGATGGATTATCTCGGCAAAGGAGAAGTGCTCACTATCACAGATGTTTTCATATTTGTGAACAATATTTGAGAGAAATGGTTATTTTGTGTATATAGAAAATGTTTTAGATCTTTGAGTTCATCTCATGGAAAATGGGAGCAAAAACAAAAGTGTTGCGTTTATATTTTTGTTCAGTGTACTTCCGTCAGTGGTCTTGACCAGTTTGCATTTATGAAGAATGCACAAATGTGTTCATTCGTTAATGTCAGATATGTACTAAGTAAATACATTTGTTCCTGCTGAAGATTAGATTCAACTTTATTGTTATTGCACAGATTACAGGTACTGAGACAACGAAATGCAGTTTAGCTTCTAACTAGGAGTGCAAAAAGCAGTAAAGTGAAAAGTAATGCTCACAATCTACAGAATAAAATATAGAGGGGGTTGGCATTGGGATATATATTTTTTAAATCCACTGGAGCAGAGAGAGGAGCTGTGGATTATTGTTATTGATGAATGCATCAGTGTTTCTTCAAAAACACTAAACTCACAATTTCAAATGAAAGCGTTTAGTTTATTTAAGAGCACATGTTCAATGTGAAAAGTGACAGTAGATATAGATTAGTTGCAATTTGGTGCTATATATAAATAAAAAATTAAACCTCGCTCGGTTTGGTTAGGCCTTATGAGGCCCGGCTCACTTTAATGCTGCGCTTCCATTACAGTTTGGGAACTGGGGTAGTTACTATAGTAACGCAGTGTAGGCGGAGCCGTGACGTCATCTTCAATGAGAGCCCCAGAAAAACAACACAGCCGTTAGCTCTTAGCACTCAGAGCTCACAGCTCTTCATATCTGTTCAGAAACTAGACAAAAGTTAAACAAGTACAAACCACAGACTGCCTGTGTCATGGTGAATACAGTCGCTGGTTAATTTATGTCTGTGTAGGCTGTTGTTGTGAGTGTGGACGGTCGGAGCATATATAAAGTTAGCTTAGTCAAGCTCCATTTAGAAAGCACACATTTTAAAAGGGTTTTTCGCCTGCCGTCTGTCTGCAGACTTGTCAAAGCATTAATTCATGGTTTTTACTAACCGGTATCAGTATGTTGTTACTTCGGCATCATTTTGAAACGTGTATTACAATTAAATCACGGTCAAATATGTTCATCTTGTTGTAGTTGTAGCCCCCTTGCCAGCGATTCTCTCTCTAGTTTAGCATACTCAGTCCGACTCAGCCTGGTTGTTCCTGGCCCTAGAACCACGATTTAGTCGGGCCAGAAAAAAGGTGAAAAAGTAGCCCCGGGCCAAAAGTAGGCCAAGTGGAAACGCAACCAAAAACGGGCCCCGCACGGCTCGGCACGCTTAAAGCGAGCTACCCGCTGCAGTGGAAACGCGCCATAAGGGTATTTTCTGGATTTTTAGATGTTTTCTTAAATCACCTTTTAAATGTATTTCTTCTGACATGGCACCCCATGTGTTACATATCAAAATGTTCAGGACAATCTCTGGTCTTGCTATATATGCATATTACTCACCTTAGAGCACTGTTTGATGAGATAAGTAGCTCAAAAGCTTAAAATTCTTCAAAACTCTTGTGAAAACACAAATGTACTCATGTGATCGAATTGTTTTGGTGTTTTAGATTTGGTTACCAAAGTCCTAGGATCACAAAAGCAGTGAAATATTTGAATTACACTGTATATAAATGTGTTATTCATGTCTAAAATGAAAACAATTAAATTCGAATTTTGAGTAAAACAGGTGTTTATCACTCTACTTTCCCCACAGCAGGGACCGAGATACATTAGGACTGAATAATGACTTCATATTACATACCAAGGTTCATGTGATGTGTACAAATACACATTGAGCATTCAACCTTTTTTTTTTTCAACTAACAATTTATTATAAATATGTTTTTTTCAACCAACTATTTATATAAATATAAGAAACTGGAAAATCTAACTATTTACAATATTGAACATCAGAACTTTCAACCAACTATTCATTATAAATGTCAAGACAGTGTCAAGGTCTTTGTATGTCTTCCAAGACAGTGGGTCTGGCTGCTGTGAAGATGGGGGTGATGGTGCATGGGCTGCTGTGTAGGTGGGGTGTACAAGTGCTATACGAGACCTCCACGAGACCTCCTTGCTGGCTGGGTTGAAGGTGATGGCTGTGGTGGAGCCTTTGTGCTGAGGTGTATCTTGACCTGATGGCAGCTGCAGATGGAGGTGGAGGCAGCTGTAGTGATGCTGGTCTGCTGGTCCTTGGTGGTGATGGCTCTGGTGAAGGCCCTTGAGCCACAGTAGATCTTGACCTGGGGGCCGGCACAGATGGATGTTCTGGCTGCTGGATAAACGCCGCCTGTGGGCCACTAGGCTCAGGCAGCTGTGAAACATCTCTGTAAAAGAAAATTAAAATGTAGGACAATAATTACAACTAATTTCATTGAAATAAAGTTCAAGTAAAATGTTGCTCAAGCACAAATAACAATGCAAAACATAAAAATAAAGTTTGGGAGGTTGGAGAAGGAGTCTCTCTCACACACACATACACACACACACACACACACACACACACACACAGGTATTTCCAGTTACTTTACATTCAGTATAAAATCACAGACACACATATACATAGGCTACATCTGATTACAAAGTCTCATCTGTACAGATCAGTATGATAAAATAACGTTAACACAGAGTAAACGTTTGCTAATGGAGAGTCTATTTTGTCCCAATAAAAAGACTATCGATGACTATCGATACAAAATATATATCAATAAACCTATTGTTCATTTTCGCGGTATTCCCCACACATTGCCAGTACACTATTACTGTAATATTTACACTTACCCATGTCCAAATGGATCCTTGTTGTTGTCTTTGTATTCTTCTTCAGAAGAAGAGTCGAAGACTTCAGGTTCTGAGGCTCTATCTTCACTGCTGCTAGCGGAAAAAATCTCTAGCGGAGTCGGCAACTGTAAAGTTTTTTTTAGTCATTTTCTCTGTCTCTCTCTCTCTCCTCACAGACGTAAACTGATGGGAGACACGTGGTTTATGTTTTGTTTACTTGGTGGGTAGGTCCTTAGTGATTTCTCGATGTCCATTGGTCATTTCAGACCATGATGGCTGCCGGCCGGGATTTCCTTGACGGACACACAAATCCACCAATCCCACACAGTGTAAAGTCAAGCTGCTTTGAGCGGCTATATTGGCTGCTGTGCCCCGGGTTGCGTTCCAATAGGCCATTTAGCTTAGGAACCTTCCTAACCAAGTGAAATGACCCGGAAGTCCCTCAGTGGCAGCCATGATAAGTGCCGTTCCAATTCTCCAAATGAAAGGAAAGGAGGTTTCAAACTTCCTTTTATAACCTCCTTTAGCTTAGGAACCACTGGACCTCCCTAACCGAAAGGAGAGGAGAAAATGCTGCCCCACAATGCATTGCAGCCGCAGCATTGGCCGTCACTCAACAGTCGGCCGTTCACGGAAACAACCGATTATGACGGAGAAATTATATCATGAAAGTTACCGTGCTTATTAAGCATTTTAAAACGTATGTGGTAAGTTGCCAAAGTGCTTTGTTTTGAACGTTCATCAGTATTATAATCAAAAAGAGAAATATGAACGTTAGTTTTTACTGAAATGATCAAATAAAGTCAACATTTCACTGAGCTGTGTGGGGTTTGTTCAACTTTTAAAAGATGTTTGAATGGTGATATACACAGTGATAGGTGTTAAAGACTAACGTTTATAATAAATACATTTGTATTGATTTTAAGATCTTTTCATAGTTCATACAATCATACGTATTGGGATCATTTGTATTAATGTGGACCGGAGGGAGAGGGTGACGAGCATAAGTTTCACTTTCCTTTTTTATTTCAATTCCAACTTTGGTCATGAAGAATATGTTTCTCTGTTGTCCACGTTCATAAAGCAAAACACAACAGCATCAGAGCACGGTGCAGAGTCTCTAGATGAGTTTACAGTAGTCCCTCGTTCTTATTATACATCCATGTTGTAGTCCGCTGTATAGAAAACTGTAGTTTCCATAGTTTCCCCACAGCAGCAGACGCACATTCATGACGTCCGCTGGCGCATCATAAACACGTCGGATAGTGAAAGTGCATTCGGATTCTCTAAAGTACTGCAGTCTCTTCTCCTAAGTCCTTTTGAATTCTCCTATCCACTATCCCTTAACCCCGTGACGTTTCACTCAGAGGTCAAGGAATAGGAGATAGGGTTAGAATTTAGGAGCTGATTTTTAGATTATCGGAACGCAACCCTGGTTACAGTCTCACAGGAGATACCGCTGGAAAGCTACTCTTCCAGCGATTCCGCGGATATCTGAATCATATTTCTACTCCTTATAATCGAAAATATATGATTAATTACGTAAAATGACGCGTACCTGGACGCGTCCACCGACTCCAGAGGGAGCAGGTTAATTTTCCTAAGGCAGAGATATTTAACATATTGTTAGTCTGGTATCGGATCGCTAGAAACACTGCTGTCATCAGACTGGCAGTGGCTGTTCCATGCTCTGCTCAACCTCCCACCGTTCAACTTGACTCATTAGCGCCCCCTGCTGCCATGGAGCATGTGTGTATGTGTACATTTGTGAGAAAAATCATGGTGGAATATTACTACGTGACTCACGTGACTTTTGGCAGTAATATTCCGTGATGTGGGAAGAAAAAGTTAAGTAGGCTACTTGTAAAACCTATAGTATATTTTGACTCCCAAAGTGTTCAAATCCAACTCTTTATTTGGAGTTTATATTTTACACTTTTGACAGTGTTCAGAGAACATCAAACTCTTGGACCTATATACCCCGAAACTCTTATAGAGTACAATGTACACTGTGGTTTTTGCTGTGTCTGCTGAATTTGTCTCTGTAACATGATTTATTAGAAATATGCAATGTGTTTGTTTGGTACATTTATTTGCAAAACTAAATGCATTAGTTTGTAGATGGTGATTGGTATTTGCTAACCACACTGCGTTTGTTAGTGAATCATAAGGTATTTGTCAAACTTGTTTAGTTTGTTTGTGGAGTTATGGCACGAAATTAGCTCCTTATTAAACGACTATACAAACAGTATGTTATTTAAAGTTTTGTACTTGTATTATCCTAAATGTTTTCAGTAAAAGGTGTTATTTAATGTAATGTAATTTTGTAGAGGGGCAGACTTTTTGGCATAATAAAACAGAGGAATCCTAAATAGGAGAAGCTGACTGCAAGACTCCAAGTAAAGGAATAGTTATGTTCCTGAATAATATGTGACTTTTGTTCATGTTACACTTCTTTACTCTATGTTCCTGCTTTGTGTTATGACTCTGCATTCAATAACATGTACACACCTGTGGAGTTAAGGAGAAAAGTAGTGGAGCAAAGACTGATTCCGAATCTTATGTTTTTCAGTGTGTGAGCAGCTGTGAATATGTCTGTTCACGTGTGCAGTGTGTGAGGGCGTGAGTCTGCATGCATGTGTGTGTGAGTATGACATCATGTGATCAGCTGTGTGTGAGCAGCTCAGTTGTGATACAGAAAAACATTTTCATACCTCGTTCCGGTGAAAAATCAATATCCAAACGTCTAGCAGAATGCCAAACGAGAGGTGAATCGATGTCGTCTGCAGTTATGTGTATGGGGACAACTCGACAGCTACAGCACATAAAGGAAAGTACCTCCCTGGATTTTTTAGATGAGATAACATTGATTTAAGATGGAGGGAATTTTGAGAGTGCTTGTCACTTTGGGGCTCAGACTGTGGTTAAACTTGAGATATTAAAGTCAGTCACTACTGCAACTTAATGCTCCTGATAAACAGGGAGGTCACAGACATATGTGACACTTACATTATTATGAACAAATCAAGCAAAAAAGCTGAGAACAGTCTGGAATTTAAATGGCAGCATAACAACACCAACACTCAATTTAAGTCTGCAAACTCTTACACTAATAATAATTATCAAAGTCTTATTTAGTCTGATGTTTCACAAACACGGTTTTACCCGTTGACATGTTGTGTCTCCTTTTTGTTGTGGCCTTTTGAGCCAGGTCGCAACAAATGGGGGCTCGTCCAACGGGTTATTTGTTTAAAAAGTTTGTGTAGTGCTCAGAGCACATGGTGTCATTGAGCAGCTGATTCATTGTTGTGGTCCAGCTGTGTGCTGGCTTGTCGCTGCTATTTGGGGGACACATCATGTCTTTTGGGTTTTAGGAAGCTGTAGTGTTTGACATGTCGTCAGGTTTTGTGTGCCAATCAGAAGGTAAGATGTTGCTGTTTGTTACGCTTTTGTAAAAGAGATTTTCCCCGCTAGGCTTAAGTGGCGTTTCCCCTTGGGTTGCGTCTGTTTTTTTGTTGTTTTCATGGTGTTGTGGCGACGTGGTTAGTGTAGCTGTCTCGGGGGCACGTCCGCGTGAGTTCTTGGTGTTACCTACGTGCAGGTCGCTCCATAACTCCGCCGGGTTCCAGTGCGTAATTACCCACCACAAGCCACATGAAGACTAGGTGAGATTAGGAAGATTTTGTTTAGGCAGTTAGGGGGAAATTCTCTGTTGGGTTAATCTTATGCCCATGCCTGTTGGCAGTTTAGTACTTTGCTTTCTGATTGGCTATTATGACTTCTTTATCAGCGTTTGTGGATGCGCCCTCAGTGTCTTTCTTAGATAATTGCCAGAAGGCGCAGTTGGTCGAAATAGCAGAGCACTATGACATTGCTGTTGTGGGGAGCAAGCGGAAACATGACATTAAAACTGTCATTGTGTCATCTTTGTTTGAGCAGGGGGTGTTGCAGAAGAGTGAGTCTGGTGCGGCAGGGTTCGTGCCGGTAGTGGTTCAGACAGCTGGTTTGACGTTCGAGCAGCAAAAGGAGCTTTTGACCATGCAGTTTGATCAGGAGAGATTGCAGCAGGAGAAGTTGAGGTTGGAGCAGGAGAAGTTGAGGTTGGAGCAGGAGAAGGTGCAGTTGGAGATGAGGGGTCAGCAGCAGGAGGTAGAGAAGTGTTTAGAGGTGGAGAAGGTGCTGGAGGTGGAAAAGATGAAATGTGAGGTGGAACATGCTAGATTACGGCTGATTGGAGAGGGCAAGCTTTCTCTGGTGGAGGATGGTTCTGATAGGTCGGCATCAGGTAGTGGCGATATTATTTCTTACTTGCGGTTAGTGCCAAAGTTCAATGAGCGTGACCCTGACATTTATTTTACTCTATTTGAACGCATAGCAGAGGCAAGAAACTGGTCAGATTCGGACAAAGTGTTGTTACTTCAGTGTGTACTCACTGCAGCTATTTAATGCCTCTGTGCTCTCTCTGCTTCTCCCTGCAGGCACACCGGTTTTGTTGAGTATACAGGACTGTCTCAGAAAATTAGAATATTGTGATAAAGTTCTTTATTTTCTGTAATGCAATTAAAAAAACAAAAATGTCATACATTCTGGATTCATTACAAATCAACTGAAATATTGCAAGCCTTTTATTATTTTAATATTGCTGATTATGGCATACAGCTTAAGAAAACTCAAAAATCCTATTTCAAAAAATTAGAATAGTTCCTCAGACCAAGTAAAAAAAAAAGATTTATAACAGCAAAACACAATCAAACATTTGAAAATGTCCATTAATGCACTCAGTACTTGGTTGGGAATCCTTTTGCACGGATTACTGCATCAATGCGGCGTGGCATGGAGGCAATCAGCCTGTGGCATTGCTGAGGTGTTATGGATGCCCAGGATGCTTCAATAGCGGCCTTTAGCTCATTAGCATTGTTGGGTCTGGTGTCTTTCAGCTTCTTCTTCACAATACCCCACATATTCTCTATGGGGTTCAGGTCAGGGGAATTTGCAGGCCAATCGAGGACAGTAATGCCATGGTCAGTACACCAGTTACTGGTGGTTTTGGCACTGTGGGCAGGTGCCAGATCATGCTGGAAAATGAATTCCTCATCTCCATAGAGCTTTTCAGCAGACGGAAGCATGTAGTGCTCTAAAATCTCTTGGTACACAGCTGCATTTACTCTGGGCTTGATGAAACACAGTGGACCAACACCAGCAGCTGACATGGCTCCCCAAACCATCGCTGACTGTGGGAACTTCACACTGGATTTCAAGCAACTTGGATTTTGCTCCTCTCCAGCCTTTCTCCAGACTCTGGCGCCTTGACTTCCAAATGAAATACAAAACTTGCTTTCGTCTGAAAAGAGGACTTTGGACCACTGTGCAACTGTCCAGTGCTTCTTTTCCTTAGCCCAAGTCAGACGCCTCTTCCGTTGTCTTGAGTTCAGAAGTGGCTTGACCATGGGAATACGGCTATTGTAGCCCATTTCACGGACACGTCTGTGAACAGTGACTTTTGATACCTGGACTCCAGCTTCAGTCCACTGTCTTTGAAGCTCCCCCAAATTCTGGAAGCGACTCTTCTTCACAATGCTGTTAAGGCTGCGGTCATCTCTCTTGGTTGTGCAGCGTTTCCTGCCACATTTCCCCCTTCCAACAGACTTTTTGTGGATGTGCTTTGAAACTGCACTCTGTGAACAGCTTGCTCTTTGAGAAATTTATTTTTGTGTCTTACCCTCCTGATGGAGGGTGTCAATGACGGTCCTCTGGACAGCAGTCAGATCAGCAGTCTTCCCCATACTTGTGATTTAGTTTACTGAACCAAGCTGAGTGTTTTTCAAGGCTCAGGAAACCCTTGCAGGTGTTTCGAGTTAATTAGACGATTCAAGTGATTCGTTGAACACCCTACTAGTATACTTTTTCATGATATTCTAATATTTAGAGATAGGATATTTGAGTTTTCTTAAGCTGTATGCCATAATCAGCAATATTAAAATAATAAAAGGCTTGCAATATTTCAGTTGATTTGTAATGAATCCAGAATGTATGACATTTTTGTTTTTTTAATTGCATTACAGAAAATAAAGAACTTTATCACAATATTCTAATTTTCTGAGACAGTCCTGTATTAGGAGTTTCTTCAGTTGCTTTACTTTGTGCACTTCCACACTCTCACACACATACATGTCCATACAATCCTCACCCTGCATTTACATTACTGATACCACTGACATCCACACCTCATACTTTACTGGTTTTGATTTGATTTGTTTATCCTAAATAAACACCTTTACCTACCCGTTGACATGTTGTGTCTCCTTTTTGTTGTCTCCTTTTGAGCCAGGTCGCAACAGTGTGTCTGCACAACTATGAATGTTTATGAAGAAGTGCATTCAAAAGTAGGTAGTTCTGCTGTTGTTAAACAATAAAAGACCTAATGTGTGCTCTGTATGGTGGCATAAATATCTACTCTAAAATTAACTATGAAAAGCATCGCTATAATGACAGACCATTTTACATTGTGCAAAGGAGCTTCATGCCTAATGAGTCAAATAAACTGTATTAAAATAATTGATACAAAAATAATAAAGTCAAATATGTGTAATAGGCGGACATACAAAACTGGGGCTGATAGGATTTATTTAAGAATACAACATTTACCTAACCTGTCCTGAACTTGTCACATTAGGCCCGTGTGCACAAAGGTTGCATTGTGGATTGTTTGTAGCCTAATTGTTGCTTCAAGTTGTCCCGTTGCGAACTGTTAAGCAATTTCGAGTTTTAAACCGGGTTAGCACAAAGTAATAATAGATCAAAAACGTCTTTACTGCGTAGGAAAAACCGGAAGTGAAGCGTGTTAACGTGACGCAGATAGAATAGTTAGAGGATAAACAAATGGAGACAGGTTAAACTGTGACTGGGAAAGATGTCTAGCTGCAAAAACAAGCTAACATCGCGAGGACAAGTGTTAGCTTAGCTCAGTCACTGTGTTCAGGACTGAAGACTGGACGGACTGAAGAGCCATGAAGAAGAAGAATAAGCTGCCTCTCAGTGAACACACCTGCTGACAGGTGAGCAGCACATCCTCAACACCGCCTCATTCAAGGTTAAATATGGTACACATATTAAAGGAGTAAACATCCTTAACTCCAACAAGAGCAGGATAAATAAGCTTATCTATGTTCCCCAGCTGAATATTATCTTAATATGACACATTACCCCTAAAGACCATATTAAGCAGCGTGTCCAGAACGCAGCCGTACTTAATTTAAACAGTGTCTTTATTAAATATCTTCCAGATGATTTATTTGTCTTTGCATGTGTGCACATTCTTATAATATTTGTTTTCCTAAAATATAATGAAATGTTGATAGAAGAAAAAAAGCCAAATGTTTTGACCCATTTTAATATTTCTTCAGATTTTAAAAAGAAAAATGGTACAGAAATAACAATAATGATGTACTTATAAGATAGAATAACAATGTGAATTTAAATAATGTACTATATATATAATGATATGTTGTTGTCCTAGCAGTTAACTTTACTTTAGATTTGTACTTAAAATATTTAAAATAAACAAGTTAAATTATTGAAGAATATTAATAGCATTTATGTATTCACTTAAAACTAAATATTATTAAAAAAAACACAAATAAAAGGAACTCGACACAAGACAAAACAAATAGAAAAAAATCAATCATAAATAAATAAAATCACATAAAATGAATTCTAAATAAGCTAGATTTGAAAAGTGACTTAATAGAGAAGATGGTAAATGATATTAAATACTTAAATACTAAATGCCGTTTAATTGTCGGTAGATCATTCTTAACATTTGACCAGCTGTGGATAAACACTGCCAATATCAGGTTTGTTCAGTCAGCAGAGGTTGTTGTGTCACTCCAAAGTCAGTTTCATGAAGGAGCGTTTGTTTTGCTGTCTTGTGTGTTTCCATAAAGGTCTCTCACATTGTCTTGCAAGCCCCTCATGCATTGCTCTGTATCTTAAAGCCGTTCCCAGCCTCCCCTGAACACCCTCCATCATGTCCCGTCAGCCTGGTTTTATGACTCCTCCACGCACCCCTTTAATGCTGACAGTATCACACACTCCGTCAGCTGGGGGGGGCAGGCCCCTGGTGCCCCAGGCAAACAGGTTACGTGACATTCACGAGGATCCTGTGTGAGTTAATTTGGAGGATAATGTTCGGAGCACAGGCCACAGGAGGAGAGTGTGCTACCCGGGAAGTGGTAATGGGTGTCCAGGGAGGGAGTGCTACTGCAGGTCACAGGATGGAGAGCGGCTGTGTACATGAGCACAGAGTACTGCAGCAGCATGTAGTACAGCACATACTTTCATCTGTGTGAGGCTGTGAAGATAGTTTACATGCTGCACATCAGTAACCTCTAAAAAGTGCATTTTCATTTCCATAATATACTGTGATTGCATTACATCTTTTGAGTTGAGAATTACCTTTATTTCCCAGACCTTATATCAAGCACCCGCAAACATTCCAAGTGTTTATATTAAAACTAGTGTTGCAAAATTAAAGTACCAATACACACCAGTGCAATATTAAAATAGCTGGAAGCAGAACATTTGTTAAAGGCTTCATTTTATATTTTTTAATTATATTAAAATTCTTGTTACAATAATTATCAATACCTCCAATATTGTAAATTATATTGCAATTGCAACATCAGTTAAAAACTTTCAAATAGTCATTTTTTTCCAATGCAGCATTAATTAAAACAAATACTTTCCACTTAATAATAATAACTTAAATGTATATACTTACTTGCAAATACACATGGGAGATAGGTTTAGTAGATATTGTGAATAGATGTATTGATTAATCAATCACTTTATTTATTGAATAAGTAACATTTTAGGCATATTAATCCAAAAATAAAGAACTTCCAGCCACAGTTAGAAATAACATATCGTACCATGTTTTCGCCCACCAGATTGTCTGTTGTGTTGAAAGTCTATCAGCAGTTACTTAAGTTAGTTAAAAGGGCACACAGAAGTCATTATTGAGTGTCAGTGATACAAATGTTGTGTTTGCAAAGTTGTGACACGCATGATGACTGTCATTAAGCCCTCGCACACCTTTTAGATGCATGATAAAACGATGTGGAGCAGGTGTGTGTGTGTGGTCCAGATGGTGATGGTGTCTGTTCTGCAGGCAGGTGGACAGCAGACATGCATCCATCCACCTCTCCGGACAATCAGCACAGATAATCTTTTGAATTAAGAGGAAGAAGCCAGGGTGAACACTTTGATGAGATAAGTGGCCTTTGTGGTATTTTAATTAAATATATGAACACACGGCCCTGCCCCCAATGCTCGAGTCTAAACAAAGATAGCATCATCTAATCAAAGCGGGGCCCGAGTGTTCAAGGGCAGAATTATTTTCTATTAGGGTCCCTCTCCTGGGGGATCGACCCAATTTTCTTTATTATGATGGAATCAGCATATTGTAGATTGACGGTGGCGATAGTGTCACTGCAGGAAGGTGTGCTGCTGCACCTCCAGCATCTTAAAACCTCCACACATCTTCCTCCTCCACAAGTCCAAACTGCAGATATTCCTCACCGTTTCTTCCCGGTGAGGCTCTAATGAGCCCGCTGATCCATTCATCTCTTGACCTTGCTCGATTATAATCAGAGTTCCTTCAAAATATGCTATTGAGCTCCCAGATAAGACTTTGTGTAGTGAAACGTATAGTGGCCTTAAGGGGCAAACAGTCCTAAACATTTCCATTTGGAGGAATGCGCTGCAGCTTTAGAAACCATTCAAATAAACACAAATGTGCAAAAACGCATTCAAATTAAGAAACATCTTCACCAACTCGACAGCACACGTGCAGCATTTTAAAAAGCATTTAAAATAATCAGATTAAATTTACATTTTAAGTAAGTAGCCAACAACACTACATTTTACAATCCACAACGGCAATACAATCCCAGCTGTGTTTGTCACTTTCTAGTGTCCCCTGGTTTCCGTTATGTTTTAAACTCCTTGCAGTGCTTCGACACAGTGGTTTTTTGTTGTTGCATCCTTTCTGAAGCTGCAGCGCATTTCTCCTGATGGAAGTGTTTCAGAGCGTTGGAGCACGTTTACACCTGTCGGCCACCTAACATGGATCCAACAGGCATGGAGACATTTAGAGCCCAAAGTAACCCCCCCATGGCTGCAGCTGCTAAAATAAAAATAATCTGTTCTCTGTGGATACTGTTGATTGGACTATGCTGGCTTTTTAATGAGTCTCCTGAAGGGATGCTGCTCCGATGTGTACACATCTGCCTTCATCACAGGGGCCGGATGTGGCTGGATGCTAATGCCAACACCGTGTTAGAGCGAGGATGCTAGCTTTGCACAGTTAGAAATAAATGGTGAAGATGTTAGGAGCCATGTTTTCTAATCACTTGCTGAGCAGAGTCTGGTTTTGATGGAGAAAAAGAGAAATGACAGGCTCAAGTTGATTCAAAAGAAACCTGCTGTCAACAGTCTGTGAATCCATGTAGGATTATGACTTGTAATATGCAGGTCAATGATTGCATTGACCTCATTTACATTGTATTCCTCAGTGCAAACCAGCTGCCACAGGAGGAGATGTTTTAGTGTAAATCTGCAGCTGTAAATTAGAGCTGAGAGTGAGGATTTGTACAATGATTAAGCAGTTTGATTTCAGCCACTGAACAAAAGCGCTCACATCACTAATTGCCCAGCTCTCCTTGTACAATCTTAATTAGCTTGATTTCAATCGATGGCTCACTGAGTCAAATGTTGTACATTTCAGGCGGAAGGGGCCTGATCCAGGAGCATGAGTGTGAATGGCTCATTAAATCAGTTAAATACAAGAAAGAAAAGTACATTTGTAGTCCCTTGTTTCACGCAGTTAGGGTGTAGGTGGCATTCCTTTGACATGCAGGTAAGACAGAGCATTGGTCGCAGATTTGGGTGCAAAAATCCCAGTGCAGAGATGTTTTTTAAAGATGTTTTTTTGTCACATGATCCTTTATTTTCTATGTTGTTGTACTTTCAGAGCTGTTAGCCTGACACAACCATTTTAGCCTTACAAATAATCCCCTTAAAAAGGTCTTACAATGTGATCTCTGTATCAATGATGGCATCCATTGAAGCATTTCTTCAGCCTTTTGGACACAATAGGAACAAAGGTATGAGGTGTCACACAAATGCTGTACATATAAATTCATTTTATTTATTTATTTATTCTCACTCTTACCTTGTTACCTTACTCTTGTTATTTTGATTTGTTCAGGCCTTCTGTCAACATGAAGAACTTCCTGGTATGTATTACCCTATTTGACTTCAATCTATCCATCTTCGTTTGTATCGTTGCCGAGTATTTCCTCTGGTGAACAATATTGAACGTGTTTCTCATACCTTCAGGGCACACATCGATGTTCCTTCTTTGCTGTAACACACGAAAATCAACCATAAACGAATAACTTGAGTTTAGTGCCTGTTTTTATTCTTAAACTCTTTTATTTCTTAACTGCATGGCTCTGTAACTGTAATGTGGTTTTGACTAAAACAATAGCTCATTGTTTTTAATTAGTAAATCTGAATGAAATGGTAGTTTAGATCAGACCTATCAAACTGCTCGTTACAGGCTGAAGGAAACACATGAAGCCCCGAGTCATATCCATCCATCTTCGCTCAAAATAAATGCTTTTATAGACGCAAAGCGGACAAACCCGATGGATGCTGGTCCGATAAAGACATTTCTTTACAAGACAAAGGGCAGCGAACACAATCAGTTTATCTAAAATCTGTGGGGCTTTTTCTTTTGGTTTCAAAATGTCACAAGAGCGGGAGTCAATAACTCCAATTAAATGAATGCGGGAGAAGTTGTGGTCTCCTTTAATGAAGCAAGAAAACAGTTTATCTGGCTGCATTGACCTTAAGCAATTACTTTAAGCTCATTCCTCAATCAATAGAACACTAGTTCACTTTCTGTGTGTGTGTGTGTTTTCTGCTTCTTCATGTGACTGGTTATTGTGTGGTGTGTTACTTTTGACCTGCATGTGTTGTCGAAGCATCTCATTGAAAATCCGCTTCCTGTTTTGTTGTTCTACCTTAAAGGATAAAAAGAGGTAATTTTCATCTTATTTACCCCTGCCCTTTTCCCACTTCCTGTTTAAACTCTTATGTGTCAGTACCTCCGATTTAGCACTAGCAGAATTGTAAACAATGCATTTTATTTGAGATTATTTACAGCTACACTGTGGTGATCGGATGGTTTTACAGCATTCAAAGGTTTATTGTCATAACATATACAAAGCTACGGTGTAATTATGTAATGTATGAAAAACTTAGATCACAGGTTCCTCAACAGTGCACGTTATCACTCTTCATCCGTCCTCTGTCAGTGACTGACAGGAGGAGAAGACGACAGCCTCCACGTCGCCTCCTCTGCAAGTAACAAGAAATGGTGCAAGACCAACTTGTAAAACTAATGTCGCCAACCAAACGTCGAGCTGGCAGGCTTAGGACCGGCGGACGGGCAGTCATCCCGACCGTCGAAAACCGAGGCCTGTCAGTGCTTCAACTCAATGTCGAGGGCCTAACAACCGCCAAACTCAAAGTCCTGCGTCACCTGGCTGATTCCAATGGGGCAGCGGTTCTGCTCCTGCAGGAGACACACTGCACATCAGACAACATCCTCAAGATCCCTGGGTTCCATCTCGCTGGGTCCATCTACAGCAAGCAACACAGTGTAGCAACGTTCGTCCGGGACTGAAATAAGCTGGTCAGCCAGTAGCCAATCCCCACCAGGCTCTAACATCGAGTGGCTGGTTACAAAAATCCAGGAAACATCAGTCGTCAACGTATATAAGCCCCCACCATTAGAGCTGTCCATGACGTCACTCCCACCAATAACTGCACCCGCCATCTATGCAGGTGACTTCAACGGTCAGCACACAGACTGGGGTTACAACTACACAACACCTAATGAAGTGGCGCTGAGTGAATGGGCCTCCAACACTGATGCGCTGCTGCTGTATGACCCCAAGGAGCCTCCAACCTTCTCTGCACGCTGGAACACCTCCACCAACCCGGACCTGGCCTTCGCCATATGCCACAGTCGACCCGATACCGGTGAGACGCATCCTGGACAGGTTTCCCCGCTCACATCACCGACCATCCATCATTAAAGTCCCATCACTGGTGGAAACGGTACCAAGGAAACCCGTCAAGCGATGGAACTTCTGAAAGGCCAACTGGGAGTCGTATGCTGAGGAGACTGAAAGAAGGTCAACTGGCCTGCCAGACCCAGACACAGCCAACCTGGATGCGGCCTATGCAGCCTACTGCCAGGTCCTCCTGGGTGCGGCAAAGAAGTCCATCCCACGTGGCTATAACAGGAATTACATCCCGGGTTGGGAAGAGGAATGCAGCCACCTTCTGTGTGACCACCAGAGGGCTAGCTCCAGAGAAGAGGTGGATGTGACTGCAGCAGCACTGCTTAAGAAGCTGGATATCACCCGCAGGGCCAGATGGACAGAGGTCGTTGAATCAATCGACTTCACCCATTCTGGTCGCAAGGCGTGGCAGACCATCAACCAGCCCACAGGCAGAAATACAACACCCCACAGCTGCCCAGTAACAGCAAACGCCATCGCATCCCAGCTCCTGAAGAACGGCCGCTTCCCGGATGCTGACAAAGCCTTTGCCCGACTGATATCGCGTGAGGTGTCTTGCATCTCGGGAGCGGCCAGTGTCGATTCCAACCTCTCGGGAGAATTCACAGCAGGGGAACTCAGTGAGGCCATGAGCAAGCTCAAGCCAGGCAAATCCCCTGGCCGTGACAACATCCACCCGGAGTTCGTCATCCACCAGAGCACAACAACAACTGGCTGGCTCTGTGCTTTCTATACATCATGCTACCAGAGATTAAAGCTCCCAAAGACTTGGCGTCGTGCCTCTGTCATAGCTCTGCCGAAGCCAAATAAATCTGCAGAAGACCCCAAGTCATACAGACCAATCTCGTTGCTCTGTGTCCCATTTAAGATCTTGGAGAGGATGATCCATAGGCGCATTGAGCCAGTGGTGGACTCACAGCTCCCACGGGAACAAGCCGGTTTCCGTCGTGGAAGATCAACAGCAGACCAGGTAACACTACTCTGTCAGGACATCGAGGACAGCTTCCAGGACAATGAGAAAGCTGGGGTAGTGTACCTGGATCTGACTCCTGCATATGACACCGTGTGTCTCCGGGGACTCCACCTGAAGCTGCTGAGGACAATAGCAGACCGCCACATGGTGAAGTTCATCATGGAGACACTTTCCAACCGTAGCTTCATCCTCCAGACCAGCAGTGGCCAGTGCAGTAGGCTCAGAAGACTGAAGAACGGGGTACCGCAGGGGTCTGTTCTTTCGCCGATACTGTTCAATGTTTACATCCACGACCTACCTGATACAGCATCCAGAAAGTATGGCTACGCAGACGATCTTGCCATCATGCTGAGCCGACCAACGTGGAAGGCACTACACTAGTAGCATACCTCCGAAGGTGGCGTCTAAAGCTCAGCGTCGGAAAAACAGTCGCAGCGGCATACCACCTTAGCACCAGAGAAGCCAGGAGGGAACTTGAGGTGCGCGTCGACAACAAATGTCTGGAGGTCCAGCAACCCCCGAAGTATCTTGGAGTGCGTCTGGATCGGACATTATCCTTTAAAAAACACCTGGAAGAAGTCAAGGCCAAGGTGACATCCAGGGTCGCTGGAACAACCTGGGGAGCCTCCGCTAAGACGCTGTGAATATCCACTCCACAATAGCCCTGGGGAGCCTCCGCTAAGACGCTGTGAATATCCACTCCACAATAGCCCTGGTCTTCTCTGGAGGCCCTCATGCGAGAAAGGTCGACGTGGCTATCAATACCTCCCTCCGATTAATAACTGGATGCTTAAAGCCTTCCCCTGTGTCCCTCTTGCCAGTCCTCGCGGGAATAGCACCGGCCGTCCTCCGACGTGAGGCTGCCACCCTCGCCCTGGCCAGGAAGGCACAAAAGTATGACTGGCACATCCTGCACAACACCACAATAACACCAGCACCTCCAAGCAGACTCAAGTCCTGCCACCCCTACAACAAAGCAGCTCAAGAGATGCTCAACTCCACCTCTGAGGACATCTCCAGAGATGCATGGTTGGCAGCAGCATGGAAGCAGGAGTGGGAGTCAGCCGGGCCCTCCCGAATCCACCGTTACATCTGGGACCCAGGAGATGGCGCCATTGGAGGAGACGACCTACCGCGCCGGCAGTGGACCACTCTGAACCGTCTATGAACTGGGGTCGGCCGCTTTAAAACATCGATGAAGACGTGGGGCTTGGCGGACAGTGCGGCATGCGAGTGCGGTGACCCTGAGCAGACCGCTGTCCATATAATCACCATCTGCCCCTTATATAGACCACCCTCGGAAGCCAGCCTCTTCGACCTAGGACCAGAGATGCGGGCATGGCTACACGACACTCTCACGTTACACGAAAGAAGAAGAAGAAGTGACTGGCATTATGACATATGACAAAAACAAATAACCCAATCACAGTTCATGTAAAAGCTTAAAACATTTTAAAGCAATGTGGAAGCGCCCTAGAGCCGTTGAAGCACAAGGTGAATTAGACGAGTGTTTCAGAAAGCCCTTCCTGACGTTAGTTATTAGATCTTTTTCACTCTCTCTGTCCACCTGCTGTCCAAACTAAATGCCCACTGGCTGTTTTAAGTGATCCCAGATAACAGTGAGCCCCTGCAAATACGCGGTGTCCTGCTCCAGTGTGCACAAGGGTAAAATAAGAAGTCACGTTGCAGATGTGTATCTGCAGCGCGGGCCCTTTCTTCTGGACGACCTTGTGAGATCTAAACTGCAGATACAGTGGAGTGAGGAGGATGCTCCAAATTAAAGCTTTGCACAGGAAATTGAAATGTCACCCAGATGGAGAGGGGGGTGAGGCGGGCCTGTAATGTGGAGGATTTTTATGCTTGTGCAAATGTCCGACTTAATGGCAGTTATTCCTAATGAAATGAAATGAAAACTGTATTTGGAGGGAAGGTTATACATGTTTGCAACTAGGAAGAAGTAAAGCGAGGTAATTTATTGATGGGAGCTGCAGCTGTTTGTATGCAATAACATATACAAAGATAAGTTGAATACAACATGATGGAGTTGTGGAGTGAAGGCACTGCAGAGACAAAGGAGAGGTCAACATACAAGGCATTTTCCGTTGATAGGAAGAAGTGATATGAGCATGATTTCTGCAGGTTTACTGTAAAACTCATCCAACTGGAATGTTCTGCAGTGTTTTAATACTTTATGTACTTCTTTAGATAAAAGCTTGTGTTCACAGAGTCATGAAAACATGCAGTGTAGGAAGTTAGGAACATACAATGACGCATCTCTTCCAGACTGAAAGCTTTTTTTAGAGATATTTCCGCTGGAATCAATACGGCTGTTTGGTGCATTTCTGCGTTTAGTCTACCTGAGCTATTTGCACGTTACTGTGACATATTCGAATATTTGTATCTACAGAGTTTGTGTGTCTGGCACCGACTTACACTCATTTCCATTTCTGAAAGTCTTCTATAGACGCTGCATCTCTTATAACGTGCACATGTTGTACCTGCTGTGTTCACATTGTGCAACTTCTCTTGAGTTACTAGACTACAATGCTAACAAGCTAATCACAATCATATCTGCAATATATCTGGAAGATTTGAACTTTAACACTCTTTTGAGGTTGCCGTTTTTCAGCATAGACTGTATTGGGACATAGTGTCTGGGACGTCTCCTATAGGTTTCTGCCGGGTTTTTGTTGAGTGCTTGAATCCTATCTTGTCTGCATTTGACAGATGTCTGATTGTTTCTTTGCTTTAGAGTACATGTCCTACTGGAGTCCCAAGATGAAAATCATGTACACATCAAGATTCAATATGTGTCGGACTGAGTACATTGCTAGATTATTTTTCACTGCAGTACATCCCGTTTCTATTAAATGTAGTCCTGTTGGAAGCTGCAGGTTGTAGAGTTGTGATGTCAATCAGTCAATGTTCTTCACGTGATCCATGATCTTCCCCATATCCCTGCAGTGACCTTACACTGTCTCTTGAGATATGAGTCTCAGTCTAAACCCACCTTAACTTAAAGAAATGACCCCGGAGCTTACCAAGACTTATTTCAATCCATTCCTCTCTGATACCTCAGACAGTGGAGGGTGGAGAGGCTAAGCAAGACAAGTCTGTAAGCCTCGTACTATACAGCATCTGGAGTACTGTACATCATACATGAGTGCACCAAATGGCCTTGTCTTTGGAGCCATTTAAGGCAACAAATGACCTGCAGGATAGAAAGGAGACCCCTGTTTCTGCAGGTATTATCACATGTCAGGAAAACACAGCTCCAAGCTTTGATAGGAAATACACTGTCTTAGTTTATACACACAATAAGCACATAAAATAGTCTTTATCTTCCCGTCAGGCGGGTCGTGTCCTCTGTCCTTTATGCAACAAATTGGATATACAACTCCAAACATTCATAAATGTCCTCTCCAGTTTATGCACTCGCAGTTTATGCAGTCGCAGTTTGGCAGCGTGTTTTATGTGAGCGATGACTGAAATTAGTATCTAACTAAATCTGCAATAAGCTCCCGTATTAGGGTAAAGCTCCCATAGGACAAATGATGTGCTTGCATTAAATTAAGTGATCCTTCTGATGCCATCATATCACCCACAGCATCTGTGTGTTCCCATCATTATGCAGAGAGCTTTAAAGGCAATCCGTGCCACTGCTAATGTCGTATTCCTGCACAAATACTGTCAATTAATGCTCCTCCCAACGGGCACCTCTGGGTAAATGGATTGATTAAATTGTACATTTGAGTGCTTTTTTTGATTGTTTGATGCACTGGCAATGCAATTATAGGCTAATGTAGTCCTTTACATCTCTGCTGGCAGATGGGTGCCTTCTAGAGTTTGGAAAGTTGTTATTCATTTTTAATTAACGCTTCTTAAAGGTGGGGTAGGTAAGTTTGAGAAACCGGCTCGAGATACACTTGTTGTTATATTCCATGGAATGCTCTTAACATCCCGATAGCAATGAATATCTGAAGTGCTTTGACAAAAAACCATACAAAAAATTCATCTGTGGAAGCAGTAGTGCTGTAAAAAGTACGACCAATCCGTTTAGCCGGCCCTGTCTGTCAGCCTTCCATCTCATGCACGCACAAATGTATCTCATGCCCTCATTGGGCGTGCCGTCATTGGGCGTGCATTGCAGCAGTACTTCAATGACTCGCCAGCAACAGGCGGCCACTTTCACCATTGCAGAGTTAGGTTCAACATCGTCTACTGGTGGCAAAAGAAATAATGTAACGGAGCAAATTAGGAACAAAAACAAAGTGGAAACTAGGAGAATTCAAACCAGAGTCAATATCGGAGTTGCTTTTCAACGATGGCGACTACTGATGGAACACACCTATGGGGGTTATTCCCTATCTTTATTCAAGAGCGTGGTATTTAAATGTATTTCTTTCCCTCAAACCCTGTCCTCGCACTCAAATAGTGCCTGCTTGCACTTAGATTTGCTCTGCTTCTGCTCAAACTGTACGCTTGCACTCAGATATATTGCTGCTTTCAGATTTGTTCTGCTCTCAGATTTATTCTGTGCTCGCTCGAAACTTTTGTGCAACAATCCTGTCAAAATCCCTCAACCAATAGGAGGCCAGGTGTCCTTGCGGGTGTGTTCGCTTTACTTATTACAGCGTCCCGTAAGGGCGGTTACTCTTTGGTTTGTCTTTGGTGCGATGACAGGGTTTGAGTGAAGGAAATCAATAAAGTATGCTCTCAAATTTAAATACCACGCTCTTGAATAAAGATAGGGAATAACCCCCATACACACCGAGTTGAAATCTGACGCCGTGGTCGCTCTTTTTCTCTTGGACAGGTAATTATCTGTTTTGTATGGTTTACAATTCCCCTGAACTATATAGCCAACCTAAGTCATGTACGCGTTCATGTGTGTTGGAGGAGGTGCTCTGTAAGGAAGTCTGAAGGAAGGGGCGGATTCTTTTCGGCTGTGTACTTTCGAATTTTAGTGCACTCGAGCCGGTTTCTGAAACTTACCTACCCCACCTTTAAAGTCAGCACCTTGATTTTTGGAGAAGATCACATATTGCAGTTTGTTTTAAAACAGCCTTATTGCCACAAGCTTTTGAAAATGCAGCTACTTCCATGATACTGTCGGAAGATTTTCGAAGCAACACTAATGTTATATATTTTTTGACTAAATAGAACGGGTTTCAATTCAAGCTGTCCTTAACAAATGTCTGCATTTAGGAAAGATCACACAAAAACGAAATATCAGGGGAGGATTTTCTTGAATGAACATTATTGAACAACAGTTTCAACAACAACATCAGAAAAAGGCACATGCCATCCATGTTCATATATTGAAATTAAACTGAGGGCATAATAGACAAAAAGAAAATGAAAGTTAAATACATAGAATAAAACACATTTGAAAAAGAAACAAAAGATACATTTGCATAGATGTTTGTTAATGTATAGGTTAATTGCACATGGTGTGTTTTCATGTCAGAAGGGCTGTTTCATTGTTAACATAAAAAAGCGTTGATTCTTTGAGTCAGTTTCAAAGTTTTCCCCTTCTTCTTTGGGAAGTTTCCTCTGAAGGCCACTCCTCATCCAGCATCACTTGATGAATAATTCATTGCTGTGGGTTTCTTCTGGGTAATTTGTCCGTGAGTTCAGGGTGTCGCCGCTCAGGCATTAAAAGACAGGCGTCGGGCTATAATAAGTAAAACTTCATTGGATTCTAATTTGTCATTCTTTCACAAAAAGCGGAGGTTAGATGAAATGGATGGGTTTTTAATTGTCTTGCTGTGGCTATATTTCAGCGCCTGCAGTGACTGAAGTGTCTAAAGCATTGTTGAATTACCTTCTCTGCTTTATTTTGACTTGAGGTGCACATTCTATTCCTCACCTTATTCAACCTGTCGTTCATGGCTCTCTTTCTCCAAAGGTTATACAAATGTCGGAATACCATGTGCGGAATAATGTGATTGGATGGTTTTACAGCATCCATCCTCTGTTAGTGACTGGCAGGATGACATATTACAATGGCCAGAAATACTCTGTGGACATTTTTAATAACTCTGTCGTGCCTTGTCGTGTAGATAGCCCCTGCAATGAGGAGCTACGAAGCTAGGTAGCTCTTGTTAGCTATCTAGGTAGCTCTTGTTAGCTATCTAGCTAGCTCTTGTTAGCTATCTAGCTAGCTATTGCCACACATCCATAACTTAACATCCATAACTTCAGCTTATTTTCAGCTACAGAAACCATTCAACTATTAAACTATTCAGCCTTTTCAGCAATTGGTGGGAAACTTTCAACGTTTTCACAATATTTCATACTTTTTGAGATATTCAACTTTTTAAACTCATTTTTTAACATTGAAGTCAATGGGAGATGCCTTCAAATCCACTTTTCCTAAACTTTGCGCCAAATGCTTCTCCTTCCACATAATTTCAGCTAGACACTTCATTCCAACTTTCAAATGATCACAAGACCTTCAGCTATTCAATTCCTATTCAGATTTTTGATATCCTTTAAACTTTTTGACTTTTTGACACATACACAGACACACTCTCTCACACACACACACACACACACACACACACACACACACACAGACACACATTCTCTCTCTCTCACACACACACACACACACACACACACACACACTCTCTCTCTCTCTCACATACAGACACACACACTCTCTCACACACAGACACACTCCCTCTCTCTCTCACACACAGGCACACACTCTCTCTCTCACACACACACACACACACACACACACACACCACACACACACACACACACACACACACACACATACAGAGACACACACTCTCTCTTTCATACACACACACACACACACAGACACACACACACACACAGACACACATTCTCTCTCACCACACACACACACACACACACACACACACACACACACACACACACACACAGACACACATTCTCTCTCACACACACACACTCTCTCTCTCACATACAGACACACACACTCTCTCACACACAGACACACTCCCTCTCTCTCTCACACACAGGCACACACTCTCTCTCTCACACACAGACATACTCTCTCTCTCTCTCTCTCACACACACACACACACCCACACACACACACACACACACACACATACAGAGACACACACTCTCTCTTTCATACACACCACACACACACACACACACACACTCTCTCTCTCACACACAGACACACACACACACACACACACACACACACACACACTCTCTCTCACACAGACACACACCGATGATGATGAATGATCAAGAGAAGAGAGAGAGGGCGATCAAGAGAAGAGAGAGAGGGCGATCAACATAAGAGAGAGAGGGCGAATGAGAGAAGAGAGAGAGAAGAGAGAGAGAAGAGAGAGTAATGTAACCTCCTAATGTAATGTCTAACTCCTATGAACATGTTCAACAAGTGCTCAAACTTCACATCTGTGCTAACAGTCCAGCCGTGAAGACATCTACGGGACAGTTTTGAGATTTCTTCAAATGCAGTTGCCATGGCAACACAATGCTTACCATGAAACCCGGTTTTCTCTTAACTTCAGTGAAAATGCTCGAAATGGCCCAAATCTTCACAGGTTTGGTAACGATGCAGCCATCAACACATCTAAGCGTATTATGGGGTGTCATCAAATGCCGTTGCCATGGCGATTTACAATAAGTACATTCGACCAGGAAGACACAACCTTGAAGAAAACAGAATCATATAAGTACATGAGGTTTCATAGAGCCAAACATTTCAAGTGCTACTCAACTGGCTATAAATAAGCCAGTCCTTTATTAGTATATAAGTGCTCAGTTAGCAGTTCTTTGATAGTAATTCCGTCGCTCGAAGTGGAGTCGAAAGAGGTGAATTTTCAGTCTGCGCCGGAAGATGTGCAAGCTTTCTGCTGTCCTGATGTCAATGGGGAGCTCATTCCACCATTTTGGAGCCAGGATAGCAAACCCACGTGTTTTATTACATTATTCAGCTATTTCAGGACATCAAGGCTATACATGTTGTTGTTTATACCTTTTTTTTTTTAATCTTTTCTTTTAAATATTAAGCTTTTTCTGCATTTTTGTAGCTAAAAGCAGCTACCATTCAGCTAATAACATATTCAGCTTTTTCTGCATTTTCAGCTAAATTCAGTCATAAATGTTCACAGTTTACAGCATTCACACACATTTTCTGCAGGAAATGCATTTTCTAGTTCAAATTGGAAATCATTAATTCACACCCTATGGTTAGACTTGCAGTGTGGAACTGTGTCTTCTGTTCAGGCAGTGAGAGTAATTATAACAACTTTGTTTTTATGATGTGTTTTGTTATTTTAAGCAGGCCGAGCACTCTCATAGCCCCAGAGCCAAGCATAAGGTGAACAAAGGGCCGTTAACTTTATGTTGTCTGCAGCGCTCCTCACAGTTTACTGATGTCTCCTTAGGTCAGATGACCTTTAAGTAGATTAGATTAAACGTTACTGTCGTTGCACATAGTACAACAACATGTTGCAAGTAGAAGAAATGGTAGATAAAGTGCATGATGTTACAGTATATTCACCGTGTAATTAAAGTCATGACCCCACATTACAGTACCAGAGTTGTTGCATATGTAAGGTAAGGTACAAACAAGTTTAAATAAATGTAAATATGTACATATATGGTGTAAGATTTACTCACTTCACATTATCTGCAGTAATCCACGTAGTTTACTGCTGTCTCCTTGGGTCAGCTGATCTTTAAACATTATATATTTATTAAGTCACACTGCTAATGCTTCATTTAAATGCAACATCATGTCTGCATGCTGTTCCCCCATAACAAGGAATGCAATCATAAGCCAGCATGATCTCAATTATTTAAACTCCATATTCTTTATTAGCTTAATAATTCTGGTTCAGGCCGATGAACAGTTCATCAAACTGACCAATCCTGGGAAAGGATACGCGATTAGTGGCGTGATGAATGGGGTCAATATGCTGCTAAAGGGGGGTACTAAAACATGTCATTTTAATCATGGGGAGAGGAGACGGCAAATTATTTCATTAGCATTTCATGGCATCTTGCTGCACTGCGTAAAAGAGAAAGAAATGTCCTGTAGTTATAATGCTAGGAAGGAATGTCTGTCACCCCCCCAGAAATACAGACATAATGGCAGTGTGTAGAATGTTTTATTCTGAAAACATGCCTTCAGTGTCGGCGCTTGTGCACTTTACATTTTCTATGTGCTGTCATGTTTTGTCAGTGTGTCTTTTGTGTGTGTTGACAGAGTTCTGCACTGATTAGTCCACGGCTAATATAACCCCTCTGCAAAAATGTTTTTGTTCACAGGCTGCCTGGCAGAAATGGCAGTCCAAGCGCCAATGCATTTGTCACATGTAATTAATTTTCCTCCCATAAAAACGCCCACTGGGATGATGGAAAAGGTGGGTTCATTAACCTTCCTCGGCCAAGCTTCCTGTGGCACTTTTTTACGATGTGTTGGTTGCTGCTTTGTCCACTAGCCCGTAGCAGGAAATGTGCAGGAATGAAACGCTTTCCTTCCTTTTGCTCGGGGGATAAAGACCATTTGCTTCAAAATTCTCCGACACTTTAACTCTTCCAACACCGGAGGGCATGTTGGATCCTCTCTTTACATCCCTGTCCCTCCTCTGTCTACCTCCCTGGTGCTTGCATTGGTTTCTGAATCACTTTTTTTTTTTCACAGTTTATTTCAAAATTGACATTTCATGTAGTTAAATCTCCAGGGGGGAACAATGGGTACATTCCCTCACAGTGAGTGATATGAAGTGCTGCAGACCTTGTGAATGGGAAGTGAGAGACAGAAATAAATAAATAAAAGAGTATCTGTGAGTGACAGGAACCACAGTGGTGGGCAACTCTGCACTTCATCTCGTTCTCCTCTTTGTGCAACTCTCTCTTCTCTCTATTGTCAGTCAAGGCACACACAGCCTGCTTACTCCACTGAAATATTCAGAGATATTATGCACAGGCTGAAAGAAGCTTGTTAAAACAAAGGGGGGAGCGTGTGTGTGTGTCTGTGTGTGTGCTCCAGTGGTGAGCCGTCAGGGCCCTCTAGGCCCTCTGTGAGGGCCTAAGATATTCTACAAAATAATATTTAAAAACATTAACATTTTTTAATATTTTTTTAATATATTTCATTAGTTTTACCAAAATAACTTGATTTAATTGTATTTAAAATAACATTTCCAAAGAAATAAATCCTTCGAATCTGCCTGTTTAGTTTCTGTTGGAATGTGAAGGGTTAAATGAAAGAAGCTCGTCTCTGCGAGTCTGTGAAGAGAGGAGCTGTTGGACGTCTAGGCGGTCCAGCTATGAGTTCACAGAGGGCCAGCTATAGTAACTGAACGAGAGAGTAATGTCAAATGACACTACAATGACCAATCATATCTTCCCTCTAAATGGGTGGGTGTTATTATCGCGGACTTTATGACAAGTTCCGCCCGCTGTGAAACTTTTCTTGTTTCCATAGCAACAACAACTTCCTGTCAACAGCGTTAACTCGCCTTCAAAATAAAAGCATGCTAAATTACACTTAAGACATACAACTGCAACGAAAGTAACAAACACAATGCAATATCCTTTTCAATTTCAAAGAACACAAATAATAGGGTTATTTACAGGTGTTGTTCTGTGTGGTAGAGGGTCGCTTTCATTGATGCGTTTTGCACCCCGGGCCGTTATTTTGATATTCCACTGAAGTATAGGCTGTGACTTAATAACTCGAGGGAAGGGGGGCGGGGGGTCAGAGGGCCTAGGTATAAAAGTCACGGCTCGCCACTGGTGTGCTCCCATAGTGCAGCTATGTATAGATCATTGTTTGAGGAGCATCCTGACAGCTCTCCCTCGCAAATTGACTTGTTTGTACTCGAGGAGCTAATGGAGATACGGTTATAAAAGCGGATCTGCAGGTGGCTCTGAATGGATCTCTCTTAGGGAAGTCAGTTTCCTAAATGGTACATTATTCAGTAAAAAAGCAACACAAAATGTTTGCGAAACAAAAAATATATTTCATTTAACTCCATGCTACTTTGATGCCACATTTCAAAATGCTATATCTATTTAGAGGTGCTGAAATGTCATTGTTGAAGGTTGTTTCCAGACTTTAATTAAGTCTGGTGATCTATTTTGTATATATTTAAAGATGTTAAAATGTAAATCTGTTATGTTTTAAACATCTTATTTTATGTTAGCTTTAAGGAGGTTTGTTGCATTGCTTATATGTAGTCAGGTGATCAATTGGCCAATGTTACGGGATGGTTTTTGTTCCAAATAGATTTGGCGGTGTCTCTGTAAAGGCGATCAGAAGACCCATGCTTTAATTTGCCAGTTTTTATTTGGCAGGGGTAGACATTAAGGGTAAAATGCCACTGGCCCTCCTGGAGCATTCGTCCAAAAAAAATCAACTAATAATGAAGAAAATGTTTGTTGCAATAGTAATTTATGCACTAACTACATTAGGCCTACTACTTGTACTACAGCATTTGAATCATCAGTTCTTCCTCATTTTCCTCAATTGTTCATATTTGGTTTATTATAATAACGATATTGTGGTCATTGTTAAAAAAAAAATGTCTGCTATTATGAGTATTATTACTTGTATAATGCACTTTCTGCCTTCCTGTCATCAGGAGTTAGACATGTCATCAGGGGTGGGCAAGGCAAGGCTCTACAGTGGGCAAGGCTCTACGGGGGGGGCAAGGGGGGGGGGGGGCAGCTGCCCCCCCTTGCCCCCCAGCTGCCCCTAACTTTTGTTTCCCTAAAACTGTACTAAAACCAACCTACACTATTTCCACAAGCTTCTCAAGCAACGAAACAAGCATTACATTAGTCAAAATGGTGGTAGCCTACTATTAAATCCACGTAAACTACACATCACAGCAATGAGGCCAGATCAATGAAACCAGGATACATCCTTTACCGTAAAAACTGGATCTAAACACAGCTGCCTGTGTGCATTTGATAAATACTTCTGATGTTATATTTATGATATGCTACTTATTAGCGACATGGCCCTAACGTGTAAAGTTATACAAACATTTGTACCAGTGCTTTTCACAAGTAGACTCTTGCAGGCCAGAGTAGCTGGAGTGATTAAAAAACAACACAAAGACATATCTGAGAAGTGATCAGGATGAACAGAAAGAGGAAAAGGAAAAGAGAGTTCACTGAAGAGACCAGGAAGGTCAGAGCAGGAGGAAGAGGAGGATATGAAGACATTAGTGAAGAAGAAGACATGTAGGCTGTGAGGATTGGAATAAAGATGAAGTGTCAGAAAGAGGGACAGAGGCAGTGATCAGGAGGCAGATGAGACTCCAGCTGGACCACATGGTATGTTCTTATTCTCCTTACATATTCCATAACAGCAGCACAATCTAGCTGCTCTTAGTATTGACAAATATTGATTGAAATGTGTTGCTGCACAGGTCACCTTTAGCTCTCTGAAGAGATGGGTGATGTCATTTGTGTACTTAATTATAACTAAGTACTTTTGCTGTACTTACAGTAAGCAGAATTCTGAGTATTCTCTGAATCGGGTGCCTTTTGGGTCTTTACATCTTTGAAAAATGAAACCAAAATGTTTGGTCAACATCTGGTAGTGGACTACTTACATGTTCCCTCCTCAGGCACAAAATATAAATAATTACTAGGAATTTCCTTGAAAATATGTAACGGTGAAGTTTTTGACAAAAAGTAGCCATGAGACCTTGTTTAGCTAAGATATGGCACCACATGGAAGTCAAGGACATTACAAAATTGTAATATTTTGCAAAACTATTTATTTTGTAATAAAAAATTATTTACGATTATTAATTCATATAACAGAGTTGAAATGTTGAGCATGTCAATCTTAATCTGAAAATACAAAAACTGAAATAAGAGAAGAAACTGACACTTGCCTTTCTTTGCCACCTTTTCTTCAGAAGACTTTTGTGATGTAATTCCCTCAATACAGATGCAGATCACACATGGACTGATCCATTATTTTAACTTTATGATTGACGTGATTCAAGATGGCGCCTGTGTCGGCCCGCCGCTCGCTCAGCTGTCTACCTATAGCTTTCCTGTTTTTGTTTTATGTTTGTCAGAATGTCTCTGCTCTGCTCGTCTATGATCGCCAAGCTCTCCTCCACCTCAGACCCTCACTGGAGTTGATACTGCTGCCCAAAACCACATCTGGCAACCAAAAATCGTCCCCCCCCCCCTCTTCTGTTGGATATACCCACCTACCTGCGCCGGTTGCCCTGCATCCTGCCTCGCCGAAAGCGCTTCAGACGACGGGAGGAAAGCGTGGTGGTGCACTGGTCCACCTTAAAGCTTACCTGACGGCTTCTTCCGGGACCTATCCACGCCTCGGATGTCATGGCCCTCCCGCTGCACGTCATGTGAGGGATCGGTGGATTCGCCCTGTCTTTCCGGAGCTACGGACTCTGCTGGATCCGCTGGCAGCTACTCCTGCCCGTCTGGCAGCTACTCCTGTCCGACTGGCAGCTACTCCTGCCCGCCTGACTGCTCCCGGCCCGCGCGGCGTTCACCACGGACATCTTCGTCAGCTGAGACGAACTACACCGTCGGCAAGCCCGGAGCAAAAACTACGTCTGGCTTTGCTAAATGCTAGGTCGATAGCTAACAAACGTTCCTGCTGAACGACTTCTTCACCTCCCGTGAACTGGATTTCATGTTCCTGACGGAGACCTGGGCACACGCTGGCGAGTACACATCATTCTTTGATCTTCTTCCTCCTGACTGTACATTCTTCAGCTCCCCCCGTGCCACCGGCCATGGCGGGGGCATAGCTTCGGTGTTTAGAGCTAGCCTCCAGTGCCGATTGCTACACCATGTCACTAGCTATGCTAGCTTTGAGTTGCAGCTTTTTGAACTGAATCCGGCCTCGCCTATACTCTGCGCAGTCGTGTATCGTCCGCCAAAGCACAATAAGGATTTCATAAATGACTTTTCTGACTTTCTGTCCGGGATCATGGTGAATTATGATCGTGTTTTGATCTCCGGAGATTTCAATGTCCATGTGTGTTGTGAGTCCAAACCTCTGGTTAGGGACTTTTTAAATCTCCTTGATTCTTTTGGTCTTGTTCAGTCCGTGGCTGGCCCAACACACGATAAAGGACACACTTTGGACTTGGTATTGTCGTTTGGACTGTCTGTATCTGTGGATGAAATATGTGCAGCAACGCGTATCTCAGACCATTTACCGGTTCTGTTTACAACCTCCATCCCTTCCGCAGGAGTCGAATCACGTGCCCCTGCGCGTCGTCTGCGTTCGATTAACCCCTTGACTGCCTCACAGTTCTCTGATGTTTTTAATGCTTCTCCTATCTGTAAATTAGATGTGGACTGTGCTTTTAATGCTGATGAGCTTCTCTCTATGTTTGACTTGACATGCACACCAATACAGGATTCTGTTGCACCTTTTACGCTTAGACGCAACAAAGTTCTATCAGAACCGTGGCTCAATGACTGTACTCGTGCTCTCAGACGCGCTTGCAGGCGTGCTGAGAGAAAGTGGAAAAAGGATAAACTCCATGTCTCCCTGGAAATCCTTCGTGCTTCCCTCTCTGACTACCAGACGGCAGTCAAAGCAGCCAAAACAGAGCACATTTCTCTGTTCATCTCTAAAAACAGCCACAAACCTCAGGTTCTTTTTAATGTCCTCAACTCCATCATTAATCCCCGTGATGTTTCTTCTGTTGTGCCATCGCCTGCTCTCTGCGATAAGTTTCTTAAATTTTTTATTGGAAAAATATCTGCTCTTAGGCTAGCTCACACTAGTGCTACCCCCGATCCTGCTCCCTCTCTGTGCCCTGCTGTCCTCGACCACTTTGAGCCTATTTCCCTCTCTTCTCTCTCGGACATAGTGGAGCACCTGCGACCGACAAGCTGCTCCTCGGACAGCATTCCCTCACGCCTTCTCAAAGAGGTTTTTCATTCAGTTGGAGCAAGTATTTTATTACTTTTAAACACCTCTCTTACCTCAGGATGTGTCCCAGCTGCCTTTAAACATGCCGTGGTTACCCCACTACTTAAAAAGAAAAGTCTCGACCCCTCCACTCTCGCAAATTTTAGGCCCATCTCCCAGCTACCGTTTTTATCAAAAGCCCTGGAGCGCGTAGTCTACGCCCAGCTGCAGTCTTTTTTAATCCTTCATGGCATCCATGAAAAGTTTCAGTCTGGCTTCAAACCCATGCACAGCACTGAAACAGCCCTTTTAAGAGTTTTTAACGATCTGCTCCTAGCCGCCGACTCAGGTAGCCCAGCTGTCTTGGTGCTGTTGGACCTGACAGCTGCCTTCGACACCGTGGACCATGGCATCCTGCTGTCACGGCTTGAACAGTCCGCTGGCATCACAGGCTCTGCCCTCGCATGGTTCAGGTCCTACCTTAAGGACCGTAGCTTTTCAGTGCAGCTAGGTGCCTTCTCCTCTGCCAAAGCCCCTCTTACCTGTGGGGTCCCCCAAGGCTCGATTCTGGGCCCCATCCTGTTCCTACTATACATACTGCCCCTAGGTTCTATTCTAACAAAACACAATATTCCCTTCCACTGCTACGCTGACGACGTCCAGATTTATCTCCCGCTCAAAGCAAACATCAAACAGTCACTACAGCAGCTGATGGACTGCTTAACGGAGATCAAATCCTGGCTGAGCAACAACTTCCTGACTCTTAACGAGGGCAAGACGGAGGTCATCTTTTTTGGACCACAACCTCCAGCCTCTCAGGTTGATATTCTGGGCTCCCTCCAACTAAACATCCTCCCCTCGGTCATGAACCTTGGCGTGACCTTGACGAACACTTTTTAAATTCGATAAGCAGGTCAGCAGCGTAGTCAAATCCTGCTTTTTTAAAATAAGACTATTGGCCAAAACCAAGTCCTATTTATCTTTTAAAGACATGGAAAGGGTCATCAACGCCTTTGTGACCTCGAGACTGGACTATTGCAACGCTCTGTATGTGGGTATGGACCACGCGTCAATTAAACGCCTGCAGCTGGTTCAAAATGCAGCTGCACGTTTGCTGACTGGACACAAAAAGCGCGACCACATCACCCCAATTCTGGCCTCACTACACTGGCTTCCAGTTCAGTTCAGAATTGATTTTAAAATCCTTTTATTTGTTTTTAAGGCTCTAAATGGGCTGGCTCCGGCCTATATAGTTGAACTCCTCCAGCGCTACACCCCGGCCAGAGCTTTAAGGTCTGCTGACCAGCTGCTGCTGGTAGTGCCGAAGACTAGGCTCAAAACACGAGGGCACCGAGCCTTCGCAGCAGCTGGCCCGAGGCTCTGGAACACTCTGCCCCTCCATGTGAGGTCGGCCCAGACCCTAGGGGTTTTTAAATCCTATCTTAAAACACACTTCTTCTCTCAGGCTTTCTAGCTAGAGCGGAGCACGACTACTGACATTTCCCTGTGTATTGTTTTTATATTTGCTGTTGCAAAATGACTGTCTTTTTTACAATTGCACTGCAGTAAAGTGTTTTTATTACATGTACAGCACTTTGGCTCGACCAAACATCGTTTTTAAATGTGCTCTATAAATAAAATTTGATTTGATTTGATTTGATAACTTAATAGGAGGGTAAATGGTATGGCTTGACAGGGTTGAAACAAACTGAGGGACGTGTGTCAATATTGCAATTTCAAAGATAATTCAAGTACTTTTTCAGAATTTCTTTTTGATCAGTTAAAGTTGACAAGCATATGATTATATTAACAGCAACATTGTGGGATAATTGGCCATTTTGATTTGTTTAATATTAAATTAATATGTAATAATGCTTAGTGAGGACATGCACATATGTCTGTCTACGACAACCAAATATATATATACATTTAGTTTTACATTGTAATGCAAAACAACCCCTGTTCCATTAATTCATTGCTTTAAAATACATTTTGTAGTTTCCTTTCATTTAAAATTGTTGAAGTAAACTTGGGGGACTCAAAGGGCACCCGATTGTTTGTCTGAACACCTTGTTGGACTTAATTATCTCAAAGGGTCTGAATATCTCTAAGGTTATGGTGACTGATGTTGCACTCTCTGATTATTCCTGTGTGTTCTTTGAGAGCTCTATTTCTGTTCACAAAAATGTTCAAAAAGAGGTAACCACAAAGCGATATTTAACTGAAAATACTAGGGAAATGTTTACTCAGAATTTTTCTTCCACACTTGCCCCTGCTAACATCTCAGTAAATGAGCTAGTAGATCATTTTAATTCAAAAATTAAAAATGTTATAGATGCCATTGCTCCAACTAAGGTAAAGGAAGTGACTGGGAAGAAAATATCTCCATGGAGAAAGGCCATGACCGTGAGAGCAGAAAAAAAGAGAGTGTCGAAAAGCTGAACGTAGGTGGCGAAAAACAAATCTCCAGGTTCACTTTGAAATCTATAAAGAGAGACTTGGCCTTTATAATTTGGAATTGAAAAACGCACAACAGTCTTTCTTCTCTGACATTATTACCAAAAACAAAAACAATGCACGTGCCTTGTTTGCTACCGTCGACAGACTAACTAACCCCCCAGTGTCAGTAGCCTCTGAATTTCTATCCACCAGGGCATGCAATGATTTTGCCTCCTTTTTCACTGACAAAATTCAGAAAATCAGACAAGCAGTCAGTGCCTCTGCATCAGGTACGGTAAATGTGTTGTCCCTATGTCCACCTAATATCAATTCAAACACCATGACACAATTCCATCAGATTAATAATAAAAACCTAGAGCACATTATTCAACTTCTGAAATCCTCCTCCTGCTGCCTTGATATTATTCCAACAGGATTCAAAGATATTTTTCGTTGCATGGCCTCAGATCTACTTCATATAGTAAACAAATCTCTTCACTCAGGTATTTTTCCACAGGCCCTGAATGACTGCAGTCATTAAACCGCTCTTAAAAAAGAATAATCTAGATGCTTCAGTAATGAACAATTACATGCCCATATCAAACCTGCCATTTCTAGGTAAAATCATTGAAAAAGTTGTTTTTCAACAGTTGAGTAATTTCTTGCATTTAAATAGTTGTTTCGATGTGTTCCAGTCAGGCTTTCGTCCAAACCACAGCACTGAGACAGCTCTTGTAAAGGTCTTCAATGACATCCACTTAAACACAGACAGTGGCAGAACTTCAGTGTTAGTATTATTAGATCTCAGTGCTGCGTTTGACACTGTTGACCACAACATATTACTAGACCGACTGGAAAACTGGGTGGGACTTTCGAAAACAGTTCTAAATTGGTTTGAATCCTACTTAAAGGACAGAAACCACTTTATTTCTATAGGTAAATATACATCTGAGTTGACAAATATGACATGTGGGGTTCCTCAAGGCTCCATCTTGGGGCCTCTTCTCGTTAACATCTACATGCTACCACTGGCTCAGATAATGAAAAACAACAACATAAGTTACTATAGCTATGCGGATGACACAACAAACGTACGTAACAATTTCACCAGGAGACTATGCTCCAATTCAAACACTGAGTAAGTGCATTGAACAAATCAATGACTGGATGTGTCAGAACTTTCTCCAATTAAACAAAGATAAAACTGAGGTAATGGTTTTTGGAGCCAAGGCAGAACGTATAAAAGTTAGCGCTGAGCTTCAGTCTGCAATGTTCAAAACAACAGATAAAGCCATAAATCTAGGTGTAGTCATGGACTCTGACCTGAGATTCAACAGTCACATTAAAAACAGTTACTAAATCAGCCTACTATCACCTAAAGAATATATCTAGGATTAAAAGACTAATGTCACAGCAGGATTTGGAAAAACAATCCATGCTTGTATCTTCAGTAGACTGGACTACTGCAATGGTGTCTTCACAGGTCTCACAAAAAAATCTATTAGAAAGCTGCAGCTAATTCAGAACGCTGCTGCTCGAGTCCTCACTAACACTAAGAAAGTGGATCACATCACTCCTGTTCTGAAGTCTTTACACTGGCTTCCTGTGTGTCAAAGAATATATTTCAAAAATACTGCTGATGGTTTATAAAGCTTTGAATGGTTTAGGCCCAAAATACATTTCTGACCTACTGCTAAATTATGAACCATCCAGATCTCTCAGGTCTTCAGGGACTGGTCAGCTTTCTGTCCCCAGAGTCAGAACTAAACATGGTAAAGCAGCGTTTAGTTATTATGCTCCAAATATCTGGAACAAACTCCCTGAAAACTGCAGGTCCGCTGCAACTCTGACTACTTTTAAATCCAGACTAAAGACTTTTCTTTTTGCTGCTGCTTTTAATTGAACCATTCACATCTTAAACTGCACTGTAACTTTTATCCATTTTTTTTTTTTTTTCTTTTAATGTTAATTTTATTATCTTTTCTTTTTAATGACTGATTTTAAATGCCATTTTCTTAATGTCTTTCGTTTTTTGTAAAGCACTTTGAATTGCGTTGTGTTGAAAGGTGCTATATTAATAAACTTGCCTTGCCTTGTTTCTCTTGTGCATTAAGAACACTTGTGTTAGGGCATGAATTAACAATAAATAGGTTATATACAGTATAAAATACCACGTACTGTCCGCCCTCCCATGCCACCCTGGCATGACCTCTTGCCCCCCCTTTGCCACCCCATGTAAAATGTTCTAACCCGCCACGTCATGTAATGGCTATGTAATAGATTAGAACCTTCATTATCCTAAACAGCTGGGACATTTCCCTATAGCCAATACCTTTATATTTTCTACTCTTCACTTACTTGTCAGCATAGGTCAGCATTGATGTACAGAGCCGACAGAAGACCTTGTTTATATTGCATCATATTGAGAGGTGCAGTGAGTGATGCGTTCTAAAACCAGGAAGTAAGCTGCTGGTTCCCTCGACAAAAAGCAATGGGATTTCTCCACAGAGTTTTGGAAAATAGCTGGAAATAAGGTATGTGGAAAACAAACCTGTTTGATAAATGCACGTTTTGTTCAGCCGGATAATCTCCACATGTCTACTCTATTTTTATAATTTTCGAATCATAAATCTAATCGATAGATTATAAAAGGGTTTAAGGACGCGTCACTGCACCACTAGAAGCCAACTCCATCGATCAAGCTGGCTGAAACTTCCTCTCCCTCTTCTTCTCATGCTCCCTGTCACTCTCCTTTAACTCCTCCGGTGACTTTCTTTTATTTGAAGATCGTTTACCGCTGGTATTAAAAACATTTGGCGAATGGTTAGGTGGCGCGATGCTCTGAAGTGAAGGAGCACGCTCCCGCTCACGGGAGCCTTCTCGCGCTGCGCTCCACAGCAAACAGCTGTTTGCTTTTCACCCAACAACGACAACCGACTCACGAAACGCTATGTTGTAGCGTTGATAAACGAAACAATTTAACTAAATTGCTAGTCAAAATACCAATACCACAGGACCATTTTTTTTTTAAACAATACTTTTAGTGGACCGAGCGGGCAAGTGGAAAGTACGTTATGCTGGCCCGGGGTGTCTAAATAGTGCTTCCGGGCCAGCGGGCCATTTATAATGTTGAGCCCTGCTTGGGCTTTTACATTTCCCTATTTCATGTAGCCTATCTATTTAGAAGTGTGGAAATATGTATCTTTTTGTTGTGAACATTATTTATTTTCTTTTGCCTTCTCTGAAGTTTGTTACAAATATCTTACCGAGTTGGGCAATCGATCTGCCACCGTTGGATGATAATATTTGTTTTATAATAGTTTGATCCAGTATAACCAGATTAAGTGCTACTGCATTAGCCTCACTTGGAGCCAAATCTTCTAAGCGCTGGCCAACGTGCAGTAAAAACAGCTGGGTTTTTTGTCTGCAACGAAAGAGGTGTAGACTTTCTGCTGTCCTGATATCAATGAGGAGCTTGTTCCACCATTTTGGGGCCAGGACAGGGAAAGAGCAGCTAGCTGATTGGCCGATGCAGTATTCTCTGTGTTAAACGTGTTAATGTTAAACTGTTGATCCCTTTTTAATTGTATAATCTCATTCAGCTGCAAGCCTGCGATGAAGAACATTTAAAGGTGCATTTAATCACTTCCGTATGAGCATATTCCCTCAATGATGTTTACTGTAGCTCATCAGATACAACTACACATAAGAGCTCCAGGGAAACAATGCATTGTGGGTGGTTGTAGATCACAGCCACGTTTGACTTCTCTCTTCATTGATGTGCATGCTAACGGCCTCTTCTTCATGAGCAATTAACTTTCACAAAGCAGAAATGCATATTTAACTCGTTATATGTAGTAGGCAGTATCACACGTTATTATTAGTGTAATATCATTGTTTTGTTTACTATCAAACCAACCATACAGATTTGATTGCAGCATATGGATGTGTAATGTTTGTTACATCGTCCTAACTAAATTATTTGTCCCATTTTCTTTTTTATTGATGTTAAGGTGTAAGTAATGAATTGCACTGCGATGAATGCTTGATAAATTACCTGTACTTGTATATAAGATCAGGAAAATCAGAGTAATTGGATCTTTAACTTAATTGAAATAGCAATACTTCACTTCAAAAGTGAGTTAAAAAAACCAAAACAGCTGTAAATCAGATCAGCTAAGGTCAACAGCTAAGCGATGTCCCGCCCCTTAAGGAAAAGGAAAACTCCAAAATGCAGAATAGGGCCACTTTAACAAGGAATCAACAATATGAGATTACAGTCACTTTGCACACCATCCTCTCTTAGGCCATGTTTACACGGAGACGAAAACAAACCTTAGTCAATATCAAAAAAGTCTTCCGTCCACACGGAATCGGCTCAAGAAACGTGTCCGTCCACTCGAGACCGCTCGACCCGCTGGAAACGCTGTAGTACATATGCCAGGCCTGTAAGTGGCGCTGTACTTCCGCCACAAAATACACCAATAGCAGCGAATAAGACCTCCCGAGCATGGTTGCCATGGTTTTCTGGTTGCCCTTCTGTTTATTCTCCGCGGTGCATTTAGCAACATGTAGTTCATGTAGTTCTCCATGTCCACTTGTTGCTGATGGTTGTGGTAGAGGAGCTGTAGATTTTGCACTAACATCTGTAGCATGGTCAGTACTGCGTCTGGAGCACGAATGCAACCCTGTGATCCGCCGTTATTGTTGTTGTTGGCGAAACACTTCAGCAATGTGACGCGGGGGTGAGCAGCAAAGCTGGGGAGAGGCCATGGCCTATGGCGTCATCGTTATCAGGAAATGATCGTATAGGACGTACATACAGAGCCGTTTGGCCCCCTCGAGCGGTTTGTCCGCAGATCTACCCACCTTGGGACCCGTTATCGTTTGAGGGCTCCGTTTCCACGGTTCCTTTACGGCCTCGTGTGGACGAACCGTCCATACGATAGAGAACTGTAGCGGATACCATCCGTTTCGTCTCTGTGTAAACGTGGCCTTACACCGCTGCACCTGAATCACCCTGACTGCAGCAGATGGGTTGATCTTGGCTTCTGGACCTGGATATTTGAAGGTGGTGTATTAATTCTCCTGGCGCTCCCTGCGGCTCAGCTTTGCTAACAGTCATTCATCTTCACCGTCATCACTCACATCCTTCTCACCCCCCTAAACCCAGAGGGTGTGGACGGAGACTTGCAGAGAGAGGCAGTAATAGATTACCTCGATGGTCAGCCTGTCACACTCGATGTTGGCTCTTACATTTCCTGTACAGTTCCTCCCCTGGTCAAGATCATTCTGCAGCAATCAGGCAATGGTTGTTTGGCCAAATTGTTTGTCAGTGTCCCGGCGGTTTTATTCCCTCTTCTGCTTTTCAGCCTTTTGGTCTCCAGAGCCATGTTTCCTGCTCTGTAATGCTGAGAGGATGAAAAAGAAAATGGCAAAAAAGGCGCCTCGTTATAGCTCCACATACATGTGCCCAGTCTTAGTGAAGAACAAAATGACGCCATTATCTTTAGCATTAAACTATTTTGAATAGTTGCAATAATAAGCCTTTTTTACAAAATATATCATATTATGCATCTGCATTTGCTTCGCACTTTGCTCTTCAGAAAGACGTCATCACTCTTATTCCAACTGCGGTCGGAAGTCTTCCAAGATTCTCCAGTTTCACATATAAAGATTTATTTTAAAAAGCTTAGTATACACGTTGAATATAGAAGAAAAATAATGACAACATATGGTAGATTCATATTGGTTAAACACAATTCATTTATTTGATTAAAGCATGTCAACATGCCACTCTGATTTGTTCCAGTTTCAGAGATTGCATACTTGGAGCCAACATGTATTTAACTTTTCCTCCTCTGAACATCATCATCCTCTGAAATGCTATTCTGCTGTTCATGGCAGTGAAATCTCTGCAGGCAGAATGGGTTTGACATTGGTCCATGGTACAGGCAATGGAGGGTGACATATCCAATATCCAGAGAGTGGCAGGGCTAAATATTTTTGTCAGGCCGGCGGCATTACTGTGGAGAGATGTGGATGAAGGGTTCATTTTGCTCTGAACACAATTGTTGAAAGTTAAACTCCAGGTAAACGCTTGTCTCTGCTCTGCCCTTGTTGGAGGCAATCATAGCACACAGGAGGACAAATGTGAAGGCTTTTTAGTTTCAGGAGGACAGATGTGGAGGGCCTTCCAAAATACTCTGAACAGATGTAGAGGCAGCAGCAAAGTCACCTTCTGTAGATCAGTCAAATAAAGCAGCGCACATCCGCGTGTCAATTAAATGTGACGCGTTGTAAAGCATTGCTCTGAAGATCTTCTTCTCTCTTCTACCTCTTTAGGATTTCAGTATTTGTTAAAAATATGTAATGTTTGTGAAGCATGCACAGTAACCATGAACACAAGAACACATCTTCAATTATTGTAATGTTAGGTTCGAAGTTTGTTTCCCATCGTATCTTAATATTTGTCCTTGTTCCAAATGGAGCTGATGATGTGATGCAAGACACAAGACAGACTTGATCTGACAATGAAGTATGATATCTTATCAAAACGTACGGTAGAATGCTGTTAAAACCTGGACAATATCAGCACATCTCACATGTCTTAATCAGAAGAATGCAACATTAAACGTGTCCTAATTCTGAATATCCTAACCTAATATGTGGTTTAGAAGACAAGTATCAAAGTTACATCACTGCATATTCTTATTCGTAGTGTAATGAGGAATGTACCTATGCTTGTTGCGTCCATATTGCTAAGTAGGTTTTCCTCGAGAAGGGCAAACTTCCGTCTCCACATCCTGAGGGTAATGGGGCAGCATCGTGACTCCTGTTTGGAGACTCCTTTGTTTCCAAGGCCTTACTGTTAGTCAGTCAGGATTCCTCTCATTGAGATCTTCAGCCCACAGCATTGATGGACATATGGCATTCTGGCTGCTGTGTGTTTGTTGTGTATGAAGCTGTGCAGTCGGTGTGTTTGCAGACAGCTCTTTGTCTCGGTCATGTCTAGTACCGTGATGTTTGTGAGCTCCTACACTGAGCCGCAGTCAGCGTCCTGCTGGGATAACAGCCCGAGCAGGGTGTCACCGTGCAGGGAATAACCCCGGCCAATCTTTGGTCTGTTTTCTTTTTCTTTTGAAATGCCAATCAGACTTTGAACAGAGAGCAATTTGGATCAGGCCGAGCCGTCTGCACTCGGAGGGATGAATCCAAGGTCAAAGCTTTTAAACATCCTCCGTCACCCAGAGACATACACTTTGAAAAACTGGATAAGAAATATGCCAAGAAAGAAGCCTTGTGCAGGTGTCTAATGGAGGATAACAATGGATTGTGGTGGCCTCTTGCTTTAGTGGTTTACCCACAGAGTACAGTCAACCATGAACGGAGAGAAGCTGTTAAAAACTGATCTTCTGTAACTCTTTCTCAAACTCTTAGTACTCCCCCCCCCCCCCCCCCCCCCCACCCCCCCCCCCCCCCCCCCCCCCCCCCCCCCCCCCCCCAATATTTGTCAGTTGTATATCAATTTCTCACCCCTCAATAATTAAAAAAGAAATCTTATTTTGTTCATGTCTTCAGGCTGTTTAAATATTCCAGAAACAGAGAATACTCTTGAAGAACCGAAGACAATGTAAACTGCATTTAACCACAGCAAAACTGGATGAAAACATACTTTTAAACAGCAGAATAATCCATTGTACTACTTACCAAACATACGACTATTGACTTAATGCACTTGCTTATTAACAGTACCTGCAACATGACACTAAACACAGCCCACTTTTATCTCAATGTATGAAGATTTTTCTAAAATGTGTATCCTTTATTCATCTTTAAAGGTGACCTATCATGCTATATTTAAATGATATAGTGTATGACCATACCTATATAAGGTATATTTATACATTTTATTTTCCAAAATACCAAACAGATCATTTTTTAGCCATGCCTCGTTTCGCTCATTTTCGCTTTATTCCAAACCTGCCTATGAAAATTCTGAGCAGCAGCTGACCACGCCCCCAGCAGAAGAGCCGGCGAGAATCACGTTACCATGCTTGCTGTGATTACGAGTGTGGAATACACATGTCATCTCAGAGCAATGCATGTGTTCAAGCATATTATCAATTTGATCCAGAAACTGAAGCAGCGGAGGTTTTGGTGGAGGTGCAAACATCTCAGTTGTCAGCAATGTGTGTTTCATGTGTTTTAAAAGCTCAGTTATTGACTTCTTTCTAAAGGGGTACATGTGCAACTTGCGCCACGATGCCTTCTGAACCGGAGCATGTGCTGCATGGAGATACCACACGTAACATTAGCTTCACTAAGTTGTCTGTTTAGAGAATACATTTTTCACATGTCATTCAATATATGTTTATCACACTAGGTGTAAAGACGGATGCAGGAACATGAGGACTCTAACCTGTACGGTGGATCATCCTGGATTGTGTGCCTAAATGTGTTTTCCCTGCAGAATGCATTGAATATTTACAGAGCTGAACACAGTTGGACTACAGTTGAGGCAAATAGAGCACTGAGTGGTTTGTTTTGACTGAAATTGTAAAACGAATGCTAATATTGTTCATGGAAATAAATACTGGTGTATATGGCTTTATGCAATCTTTCATTCTGTCATTGTACTATTATATACTACACAGCAATGGCATAACGCACCCATGTGTATGACAAAAAAAGTCCACACACAACCTTATGCTTTTGAAATCAGAATATTCTTTACCCATCCAAACATGAATAATCACGACACATTTGATATCAACTCGGAACTTTATTGTCAAAATCAACGGTTATTTGAACCCATGGAGAGAGGATCAGAGTGGTGATTCCGGCCTGCGTTGTCCTCTGATCCGTGAAATGTCTATGTTAGGTTCAGACAGCAGCCAAACTGAACCGTGTAGCATACCCGGCGATGACCTCCTCCCTGTCAGGTTGCTCATAATGGTGCAGGGTCCACAAAGACTTGGTCGAAGATGAGGTCCATCAAGTTGGCCACGTAGCCTGTGCAATGTTAAAAAAAGCACAACAAAAAAAGTGGTTGAGATTAGTAAATGCATGTCGTCAACAACAACATACCAGGGCTTTAGCTCCGTTTTACTCGTGGTGTGTGTCCCCTCGCATACATACATACAGTGTTGTATCCTAACACACCCCCATTTATATTCATGTGCGCACACAAGTAAACATGCAAAAGCTTTTACATATAACGCTGCAATAAACGGCATGTCTCATTAGCTTAGCTTAGCGTAGCGTGAGTTAGCGTAGCGTAGGTTAGCTTAGCTTACAGATCGATGATATATGATGTTCTTACAGACTACAATCACAAAAGCTTTTACATAACGCTGGAAAAAACGGCACTTACCTCCAGAAGATTACGTTTGTTATTATAACTTACTCAATATGATTTTTTAGAGGATACAAAATACTAATACATAGGAGAATAAATACTTGTGTTATCGGCTAGGCCAGGCGTGGCTTTACAGCCTTCACACAGATCGCCATTACGGCAGTCTGAACATGTTCGCAAATGCCTGATAATTAAAATAAAAGACAAAGCAAAGACTGCGGAGCGTACAAAATAAAATGTTACAAGAACATATAAACACCTAACCGATTACTAGTTGGGGTTGAGGCGACATTGATACGGCTAAGCTACATGCTACAAGCAAGAGATAGCTTTATCAGGAAAAACACCGCTAAATAAAAACTTACAGCTTCAGAGTTGGATGTGTCCTCACTGGCCTGGTCCCGGATGGTTGGTATTGATCCCGGGTGTAGCATTAGTTTGGAGGCATATCCGTGTTGGACTTGAGAGAAGTTCATAAACATGTCCGTGGTTTAACTGGCTTAGACATCCTGGCAATAGCAGGCAGAAACACAGATGTGACTGCGGTAGCCTGCCGATAGCCTATATGCGAATGAGAGGTTTGGCAATGCACGGCCGTGGCTCATTCCCCTGATAGGTGGAGAGTTGACCAATAAGCGGAGTACGTCTTTGTGACGTAGAAAAGTGTCGGAATGTGGATCCATTTTTTTCAGATCCGTTGCAGCCCCTTTTTTAGAGATTTGGCGAAGGAGGAAAATAGAGAGGGTTGTGTTTTCTGACACTTGGCGAGTTCCCTGGAACACCGGGGACACATAATCATGTATAAAAGACGTACAAAGGTGCATTTTGCATGATAGGTGCCCTTTAAGCCTTGTTAGAAAAACATTTTCTTCACAAATGCAACACTGGGTGAGAAATTCATATGCAAATGGTCATTTCAAGGGGGATATATTCATTTGATGTTTAGAAGAGATTAAGCAAAAACCCTCTTCTAGGTGGTGTAATGCTCACTCTCTTCTTCGGGTGCAGGACACAGTGTGGTGCATTGCAGAGGCACAATATATTTACAGGACAGGGAATTACTTATCTTTACTTTGGAAGTCCACTGTGAGGAGAATACTGTACTGTGAAGCGAGGGGAAGTACTTGCATGCAGATGCTTCTCTGAACACAGCTCCAGTGTTGCTCTTTATTAAGAGACAGTGCAGCTCGTGTGAACGTCCTGCAGCCGGTTTATCCTCCTTTTTATCGACTCGTGCAACGAGGTGAATCGGAGCAACCTTTTGTTCTCAAATACAGCATGAACAGATACAAGTCCATTTCCTGTATTCCCTGCTGCAGGCTGTACCACCACACGGAGTTCCATTTATTACATCTGTGTCTGTTACCTGGACATGTTGTGAATAGAGACAGTCAGAAAACATCCAGCATGGTTGCATTTTGCAGTTAGTTAGAATGTCAGCTCTCTTGCACTGCAGGTTGAGTCAACAAAACTAGTTTCCCATCAGATTGAGACTGCAGTTTTTGGATTTAATTCACAGGAATCCTGTATTATGATTAGCCTTTTAGCAGCACTGCAAGGAAAGAAAATGCTGCAATTCGACCATACTTCTTCAGCAACCCCATGTAGCGCTGCGCGTTTATGTGGTCATTTAAACAAGATGTAGCTCAAATGGCTTGTCTTGGTGTATTTTATCCTGAAAGCATTTCCTTGAAACGGTGTCATGTAGGGTGAGTTTGTCCAACAGAGAAGGTTATTATATCCTCAAGATTTACAAAGGAGAATGAAACACATAAACCCCAGAAGAATAAGGACACTATTCTTGCAACATTCTAATGGAAAATAAAATGGTTGAGCTCTTCACAGAAATGTAACATATTTTGTTGTGTCTTTTGTCCACAACACAGTGTGTAGTTCACACAGGGGTAAGAAAGGAAATTAATGTTAAAAATATTTTTCATCAGAATGACTGAGTTCTTTGATAGTTTTGATCGTGGGACCTTGATGAAGGCTGAAGTGAAGAGCCTCTTGAGCTGCAGGGATACAACTGAATGTTGTGCTCTGATTCAGACGCATCTCTAACACAGCCTGACGTCAGTTCAACAACAGCATTAATGCTCAATACATTGAAATATTATAAAGATTATGACATGACCTCACTCCTGGGACAGGCCTTCTTTAATCCCTCAATCAGAAACCTAAGTTTATTTACATAGCCCAATACCACACATTTTTTTTTTTATCGGTCCTTGGACCCTCACATTGGACAAGGTGAAACTTCCAAAGAAACCCCAGTTGATGGGGGAAATGGAAGAAACCTCGGGGAGATCAATCCATCAGATGTTCCTAGAGAAAAAATATTTTATCAAACGATATCAGTCGTTTTCCAAAAATGACGTCATTGAATGTCTTGTTTTGTCCATAGCAATAATACTCACCTCACTGCCAAAGAGGACTAAATAAATTATTCAGATTTAGACGCTGAAATCAGAGTTTTATAATAATAATATAAATGACTACGCTCTAGATCTCAACTGTATTATATAAGACTGTACACATCTTTTGATCCTATTCCCCATCTTTGATTGCATTAGAATAAAGCGTGACAGGTCAAAGGAATTGCTAAATAAAGAGCACCTCTTCCTGTCAGCAGCAGATTTAACGGTGGTATTAATAATTGATATTAATACATGTCTGTTTGCTGCAGAGCTCACTGGGAACACGGCCTGCTGTTAGCATTTGTCTATGACTTGAAACAGTGAGCACAGCGCACTACTCACCAAATTAAAACCTTACTTCACTCTGAAGCTTTTACAGTATGAAAAATGACCTCAAATTCACATTTACCTTCATAGATTTTTACCCTTAAAGAGCCTGTGACACGAGTTTCCCCCATCATCCAAACCCATCAATTTGAGTAAATATTGTCCCCTTGAAAACCGTTACTGAACTGATTTTGGATATTTGTACTTTGATAACCATTAATCTGCTCTTCAATGTTGACAATTTTCTGGATCTTCTCGGGGATTCTTCAAGTCCCGCCAAATTATGTGTGACGTCATTGCGGGCACAGCGCTCCAGCTGCACCGTTTCGGATCCCAGCATCACAAACAGGGACAAGTGTACTGACAGCGCAGCGTCATACTTCATTAATGAAAAGTAAACTAATATTAGACAAATATGAGCTTTAAACATCCATGACTTAAACATATAATCCAAGATACAAACCACAGAGTTGCACCTGCAAGGTGAATACAGAACAACTGGTTAAAAAATAACTAGGCATACCGAGTGTTTGAAAGCGTATAGTTTTATGATATCACTGCCCCATCTAAGACACGAGTGGATCTGACTTTAATTACATTTGACTCGAGTGTTTTGTCAACATAATGTGTTGCTTAAAATAATACTTCTGCATACAGTATGTGACACTGTAAGTGTTGCACGGCCAGATACGGCTGGAGAAGCTGACTCGGATAAGGAAATATATGATATATTATGATATTATATGATCGATGATCTGATTGATGGTGTAATATGAATGATAAGTGTGACACGTCGGCGTCTTCTCTGCATACGGCAGTTTAAACTGTATTTCCTTTATCCTGTAATATGACTTGAGAGATTTAAACTCCGCACACTGAGTTGATCTCTTTTCTATAGACGCCGGAGGCGGGCAGCGTCAGGTAAAAAAAGTTATTTAGCCTTCCCAAACCTGAGCCTCACGCGCCGCCTATGGGGGATGTGTTAGTTACTTATCCGACCGGCCCACTTCGGTACCGGCCCATCGGGATTTGTCCCGATGGCCAGTCCGCCAATGCACCCAGCCCAGAACATGTAAACTGTCAACGGGGGGAGCCTCGCTGCGGGGAAACGGTGGACCTAGTGTCCCGATCGGAGTGGGAATAATAATAATAATAATCCGTGCATTTTATCCATTAATTTCCCAACATTGTGGTAAAAAACCACACGTTTAATCCACGTTGGTGTACTACAACTACAACAAGCATCAGTTTGTTTTCTCATCAGGAAATGCAGACCGGCTCAAACAAACGATTTTTAATCATCATCCTCACGATCATTTAATGTATCATATGTTCGCCGAATTGACATGAAAGCACTAATAAATGTAGTTTCATCCACTTGAGTTTACAACTACAAAAATCATCGGTTTGTTTTTATATCACATCCTACGGGAGGAAATTCAGCAGCTCTCACTACCGATTTGTAATCCTAATTTAATCATCATGTTCACCACGATCATTTATGTTTATGTTCGCCGAATTGACATGAAAGCACTGACAAATATGAATATACTGTAGTCAACTTCATTACAACGTTATTAACGTGCCTAAACTCAGTAATTCACCATTTCTACGCATGACAACACACTTTGTCCGTGTTTGGCTCTCTCGCCGCACAGTGAAGTGTTCCCGCATTGACGTCACTTCCGGCTTCCCCCAAAACTTCAAAATGAGTTTCCCCGCGATGTTCGAAATGATTGATATTTATCGGAACGGTATCGCAACTTCTTTTTTAAACTGACGGTTCGAGATGACTAGTAGCCCAATATTTCATTGCACAACAGTTGTTGGGATGCTGTCACAGGCTCTTTAATATGCATTCAGACTCAATATCATCTCCCGCCCTATTTTTATCACTTTTGTCATCATAATTAGATATCGAACAATAGCATAAAAGTGTATAAAAGAAAGTGTCCCTTACCAATATAGGAGTGATATTTCATTACCTGCTCTATTCCTCAGAGTGCACCGTGATATTTGCAATATTACAGAGCGTCTGGTGTTTGTTTCTTAGTAAGCAATATGTCTTCTTTACAGTGACAGCTGACAATATGTCAAATGCTGCTTTTTATTATCCAGCGAGGTTTATTTGAACAAAATACTCGTTGATCTCTGTGAGGCTGCAGTTATGTGTGTCACCGTCTTCTGTTGTGTGGCCTTTCAGAGAAAATAATGACCTCCCCAGAACAACAGGCCTTTGTGCGCTGCAAACCTTGACACCGTCCAACCACCATTCATGCTTTCATATGTGACCTCTTCTCCACTATAAATGTATATGATCCTTTTCAAAACACTCCAAAAGGTTCTGTTATCTCTACAAGTTCAGGGAGCAGAAGGATCCTCTAAGTGTTTCAGGATGGCACTAATCAATATGCAATCAGTTTTTATTTTTGCAAGGATTCTCACATTGTTCTCGATGTCACTGACGGACAGAACTGGAGCATTCAGCTCAAAATAATGCAGTCCAACACCAGAGCCCTGCAAGAAAACACTGAGATAGGGAATCTTTGTTGTAGCCTCTTCTTGATCCTTTTCAGGTTCATATCATTGTGCCTCTATTGTGACATGTCTCCATGCTTTAATGTTCAAAAAGGGTTTTATTTTTCTCATACTGCCTGTGCAGTGCACCTCTTTTACCCAGAGCCCATCTGCTTCAGATTTCATTTGAAACTTTTTATTTGACTTTAATAAAGCAATGGGTAATATAAACCAGATGGCAAACTCAATTAAAAATGATCCAAACCACAAAACCTTCATATCAATTTACAAATAATTCATAATTTGTGGTTGTTTAATGGAATAAAAATGTATTATTGTGATTGAATTCACGGCAGACCTGGACCAACCAGTACAGGGTTTGACAACAACAGTTGATTTAGTTCTAATACTAGCATATCATTCATTACTTCAATCATTAATAATGGATAATAATCACCATATTGTGCTATTGTAAGCCATGCAAAGAAGGCATGGCTTTTCACTCACATTTAGCACACAGCTTTTTGTTTAGTGGTTTAAGTACATCCAATATACATTTTCTGTTATTTTCTGTGGCGCTAAATGATTTTAGAGGATACACGTTGCAAAATGATTGTCTTCTGCAACGAGCCGAAAATGATCTGGTCCTTAACTAAAAAAAAACTAGAACCGGCCACACTCTAGAGACAAATATTGAACAGATGACAGGTTGTTGATTTAAGCTGTTGAAGGTAATTTGCAGCAGTAATCAGTTGACCTTTGCCAATTTAAGATCCTCAATGTCGTTGCTTATCCAGCACAATCCAGTCAGATTGTTCCAGCTGCGATTTGTTGTGTTACAAGTATCGTTACAAAACGATCTGCAGCGTGTGTTTTTTATTTTTTCCACGTATTACGTTCTCTTTCAGAGCGATCTATCAAATACTCTGGACTCTGCGAGAAATGTCAAATAATCTGTCAGATGACGGTTTTCTTTCCAGATTGCATTTTTGCTGTTTTTTTCATCAGAAGTATCTTCCATTGATGTATAGTAGTAGACAGGAAAAGTTTTAGACAGGAAAAGTTTTCTTGCATTTCATCTTGGATTGGGTGTTGTACATCTTTGTTGTGCCTGCAGCTAGTGCAGCAAAAAGCTTTTTTGAAAAATGTTATTTTATGTTATTAGATATCTTTTAAAGTCAAAATCCATCTTTGTGTGTCTGTATATGACTTCAGATCAGCTGACAAACCCCATCAGTCTGACCTCTGCCTACCTTTCGCTTTTGGTGCTTTAACTAGTTAAACATTTCCTTTATCTCTTAAAAGCTTTTCTTGCAAGTGCTACACTTTTTGCCGCACTACCCAATTTCTGAAAGCAAAGCAAATGTATTAAGAAACTGTCCTCAATACCCCTGGGCACATTGTGGGCTCAGGTCACCGGATACCCCTACTTTACACATGCTTTGTAGCCATGAAAAAGAAACAGCAACTGCTCTCCAACAGATTGAGTCCGATTGAGTCTTAAACGCATTCACAGTTTAATATGTTGTAGAGCCATCCATCAGGCTAGATGTTGCAAGTGTCCGTGTGAGGCCCACATATAAGGGCTAGCTTTGCTTATAAATGGAAAGACAAATACATATGTGTTTTCCCACTGCTGAGTTCACCTGCAAAAGTTGTGTGGGTGCACACTTTTTTTCAATATGTATTTATTGTAGGAAGCCAAAATCATGCTGGCAATTAAAATGTTAGATGTAGAGACACGAGCATCTCCGTTTTTATATTCAGTGATAGTTTCTTGAAACAAATCTGCTTTTTAAAAGTTTACTCTGTTAATGCCCCGTCATCGTTTTATCTTTGTGTGAGAAGAAAAGGATAAAGTGACAGTATCAGCACATATAACATCAATATACAGCATGTTCTCTTTGTGCAGCATTAGCATTCTGCAGGCTGACAGACAGGTGCATTGGTCCAGAGATAAGCAAACACACACGGGTTTAATTTGAAATGAAGAGTGTGATGTGTTGTCAAATATTCTCGCTAATTTTATGAAACCTGATGGTCTGCACGGCTTAAATGAAAAATGTTATTGATTGTGGTTCTTACCTGTTTGTTTAGCTGTTGAGACTGAAAGTGAAGTACAGATAACACGTGCGTGAAATACCACAGTGAAGCAGCGTTTATATATCCACGAGGGACGCAGATAAAGAAGCAGAAATCATCATTAGTGCTGCTTTTATCTTTGTTGCAAGTGCTGGACTTATTGTTCTTGCTTTGAAAATGAAGACTGTAAGACAAAATGATGATACATCTGGGAAATATTTCTTTGAGTTAGAAGTTGTGTTGTATCCTCGATGATTGCACTCCTCTGCGTTCCTAGTGTTCTTCAACACAGGTCACATCCCTTACGATTTGTAAGTCCTTGAACATCATGAAAACATGTTTCAGCAAAGGGATAAAACTGGAGGGTTACTGAGCATTTTGATTACTCTTAGACTTAGGGATGAAAACAAGCTGGAATGTGTTTAATAAAAGTGAAGTGCACGTTCAATTATACAGCAGCAAATCGGGCTTAAATCAAGGTAGGAACCAAGGTTGTCTGTGACACATATTTGAATACTGTTCAGCTGATAACTCTCAGATTTGGTCAGAATTGTAGCCACACTTCCAGTAAATGTGTAGCTATGTAGAGTCAGTGATGGAGCACCAGCGAGCCCCCCTCAATCTGCTGGCAAACACCTGGGGGTCGGGGGGTGCTAGTGTGACAGCAGGTGACACACCTGGCTGTGATTTTTCTCACCATTAGGCTTTCCACATGAGCATAATGAGAATAATCCTATTTTTTACCTTTTCTAGTTTAGATTTGGCCAGTTTCCTTAACACTGCACACTCTGCTCCATGTGCTTCCTCTGATACTGTTTTCTAACAGAGGATGTAGTCAATGTGACTTCTGGATTCAGGCACAATCAAGACATTTGAAGGTGACATTATGTTACAAATGACCTTAAGGAAGTGAAAACACACTGGTTAAAGGTGTAAGACCTGGACAACACAGTGGTAACAACCTGTCAATTGCTCCTAAAGCATAAGCTGCTTAATCGTCTTTTTTTTCATCAAATGGGACCATTATTTAGTGAATGAACATCATGCTGTCTTCATGGAGACTTGGACATATAATTTGAGATCATGAACGTTTAGAAAAAAATGTCTGTAATAAATCAAGTAAGAAGTAGAGTCATTTCTCATAGACTTCTATACAATCTGGCTTCATTTAGAAACTGGTGGAGTCGCCCCCTGCTGGGGCTTAGAGAGACTGCAACTCGTGTGATAATGTGAGTCAACAGGTGAACATTTCCAGTTGTCAGAAAGCTGTATCTATTTACTGGAATTACCGGTCCTAGCCAAACATTAGCAATCAAGGGTATCCAAAGGATTTTACAGTACAGTGCAAGACAGTTGACTTGGTAACCATTTGAAAATGCTATAAATGTACACAACATAATTGTGTATCTTGATATGATTTACTCTTGTTACGGTTGTTGATTCTCTTTAACGACTCTACTTGATTAAACTGTGTTTCTCTGGCATTGTTCCAGTCCCTATGTTACTTCTTGTTCAACCTTAAATCGTGAATATTAGTCTTATATCTTTGCTTATCTTTGTCTTTGCAATCCCATACAATTTGGCTTTTGGAAAGTTATTCTCGTTAACTGAGGAGTTGCTTTCCTCACACCATGTTCTCGCTGCAGCTGATGTAGCCAACACAAGTTTAGAAACAGAAAGTGTTTTCTGCTCAGTGTGTGTGGGTAGCTGGCTGGAGTCACAACAAACACATTGTACCCATGGCCGGCAATCAGGAGGAAACGGCATCTGTCGAGGAAGCCTGTTATTTGTTTGCCTCAACTTTTCTGCTCCACGTCTCCCCAGGACATTTCTCTGCCCGCTCACTGGAAGTTATAACACAGCAGAGAAATGACAGCTGTTACCCTATAGGCTGTCAGAAGGTTATCCCTGCACAGTGTCCATCAGCTGTCCTCTGTGTTGATCAGCATTGGTAACAAGGACTGTGTGTTTACTGCTCCCTCTCTCCTGTAAACAATATATATCTTGCAGCCTGGGATATTATCTACCCTATGCTGTGATCATATTTGCTTTTTCGAAAAATGCAACCACACAAGGGTCTTAACCAGTAATAGTGTCAGTGTGAACTCCGAGACACATAAATAATCAGTCAGCGAAGTTTCCTGTGCAGGCAATAAAATCAGCAAGGACTGCAAACAAGCGCTCTTGGATAGCGTGTGTGCGGTTAGGAATATTTTTATTTCTTCAGATCTCAGCAAACATTAGTGATGATCTGAGTGGGCGTGAGGGTGTTAGGGTTGCAGCTCTTGTAGCGTTGTGATCAAAATAAAGAAAGTGCAAATGGAAAAGATTGGACAACTTTCCCGTGCTTTATATCACTAATCTCACTTTTTAAGAGTTTGATCTAAATGCTCTGCATGCAGTCTGCACAACGTTTCATTCATTTGCGTTTCTGTACATTACTTTACTCATCTTTACTTATCTTTCGGTTACATCACGTGGTGGTGCCTCTCGTTCTCTACGTTACTTTACATTACTTTACTCATATTTACTTATCTTTCGGTTACAGTACGTGGTGGTGCCTCTCGTTCTCTACGTTACTTTACATGAATTTACTCATATTTACTTATCTTTCGGTTACATCAGGTGGTGGTGCCTCTCGTTCTCTACGTTACTTTACATTACTTTAGGCAAGGCAAGTTTATTTTTATAGCACCTTTCAACACAAGGCAATTCAAAGTGCTTTACAAAAAACGAAAGACATTAAGAAAATGGCATTTAAAATCAGTCATTAAAAAGAAAAGATAATAAAATAAACATTAAAAGAAAAAATACATGGTTAAAAGTTACAGTGCAGTTTAAGATGTAAATAGTTCAATTAAAAGCAGCGGCAAAAAGAAAAGTCTTTAGTCTGGATTTAAAAGTAGTCAGAGTTGCAGTGGACCTGCAGGTTTCTGGGAGTTTGTTCTAGATATTTGGAGCATAATAACTGAACGCTGCTTTACCATGTTTAGTTCTGACTCTGGGGACAGAAAGCTGACCAGTCCCTGATGAACTGAGAGATCTGGATGGTTCATAATTTAGCAGTAGGTCAGAAATGTATTTTGGGCCTAAACCATTCAAAGCTTTATAAACCAGCAGCAGTATTTTGAAATCTATTCTTTGACACACAGGAAGCCAGTGTAAAGACTTCAGAACAGGAGTGATGTGATCCACTTTCTTAGTGTTAGTGAGGACTCGAGCAGCAGCGTTCTGAATCAGCTGCAGCTTCCGAATAGATTTTTTAGTGAGACCTGTGAAGACACCATTGCAGTAGTCCAGTCTACTGAAGATAAAAGCATGGACAAGTTTTTCCAAATCCTGCTGTGACATTAGTCTTTTAATCCTAGATATATTCTTTAGGTGATAGTAGGCTGATTTAGTAACTGTTTTAATGTGGCTGTTGAAACTCAGGTCAGAGTCCATGACTACACCTAGATTTCTGGCTTTATCTGTTGTTTTGAACATTGCAGACTGAAGCTCAGCGCTAACTTTTATACGTTCTGCCTTGGCTCCAAAAACCATTACCTCAGTTTTATCTTTGTTTAATTGGAGAAAGTTCTGACACATCCAGTCATTGATTTGTTCAATGCACTTACTCAGTGTTTGAATTGGAGCATAGTCTCCTGGTGAAATTGTTACGTACATTGTTGTGTCATCCGCATAGCTATGGTAACTTATTTAGTTGTTTTTCATTATCTGAGCCAGTGGTAGCATGTAGATGTTAAAGAGAAGAGGCCCCAAGATGGAGCCTTGAGGAACCCCACATGTCATATTTGTCAACTCAGATGTGTATTTACCTATATAAACAAAGTGGTTTCTGTCCTTTAAGTAGGATTCAAACCAATTTAGAACTGTTTCTGAAAGTCCAACACAGTTTTCTAGTCGGTCGAGTAATATGTTGTGGTCAACAGTGTCAAACGCAGCACTGAGATCTAATAATACTAACACTGAAGTTCTGCCACTGTCTGTGTTTAAGTGAATGTCATTGAAGACCTTTACAAGAGCAGTCTCAGTGCTGTGGTTTGGACGAAAGCCTGACTGGAACACATCGAAACAACTATTTAAATGCAAGAAATTACTCAACTGTTGAAAAACAACTTTTTCAATGATTTTTCCTAGAAATGGCAGGTTTGTTATGGGCCTCTAATTGTTCATTACTGAAGCATCTAGATTATTCTTTTTTAAGAGCGGTTTAATGACTGCCGTTTTCAGGGCCTGTGGAAAAATACCTGAGTGAAGAGATTTGTTTACTATATGAAGTAGATCTGAGGCCATGCAACGAAAAACATCTTTGAAAATCCTGTTGGAATAATATCAAGGCAGCAGGAGGAGGATTTCAGAAGTTGAATAATGTCCTCTAGGTTTTTATCAATAATCTAATGGAATTATGTCATGGTGTTTGAATTGATATTAGGTGGACATAGGGACAACACATTTGCTGTACCTGATGCAGAGGCACTGACTGCTAGTCTGATTTTCTGAATTTTGTCAGTTTACTCATATTTACTTATCTTTCGGTTACATCACGTGGTGGTGCCTCTCGTTCTCTACGTTACTTCACATTACTTTACTATTTACTTATCTTTCAGTTACATCACGTGGTGCTGCCTCTCATTCTCTACGTTACTTTACATGACTTTACTATTTACTTATCTTTCGGTTACATCACGTGGTGGTGCCTCTCGTTCTCTACGTTACTTTACATTACTTTACTCATCTGTACTTATATTTCGGTTACTTTACTTTTTCCTTCTTACATATTCCAGTGGAGACAAATACTCCCAGTTCTTCATTGGCATACTAAATGTTATTGTTATGTTAATTATTTATTCATCTGGCTAGTGTTACAATCTCTAATAATTCAGTAACTGTCCAAACTGTTTTTAATTTCTATTGAAATGAACAGTTGAAATGATAAAGGCTTGGAAATGAAATTATGTAAAACAAACTAAACCTTTTTTTTTGTTTTTTTTCATCAAAACACTGACAACAAGGCTGGATGACAATGAATAGAAATACCATCTAAACATAAAATAATTCTGTTTTGAGATTAAATCAAATATGATTAGCCTACTTACTAAGCATTACCACAATGTGTATTCAATGCTTACTTAACATTAATTACAGGAAGCTTATATATTGAATAGCAATTGTTAGCCCTCCTTTCCCTTTGGTCTGAGAGATAAATGTATGTGGCATATTTCCAGAACCCAGAAATCCAGTATAATCCAGTGTGAGGCTTCCCTGTGTATTCCCTGTTCAAACATCGATCTCATCTACATAATCATGTCCTCCCTGTGCCGCTTTGGTATTATTCTTTATTACCTAGAATAATAAACTCTTAGCCCCCTTGTTACCAAATTATATAGTTGCTATAAAACAATACAATCCCTGCATTAGCTGCCCCACATGTAACACATTCAGTTCATCATCAACATCATCCACAACAGTTTTAGAGTGTTGCTGATTTCAAACATGTTGCTATTATCCATTAATCTACTGACAATTTTGTAAATTCATTAACAGCTTTTTGTATAAAACATCAAACATATTGAAAAACCTCTTTTTCAGTTCCTCAAAGTCAAAGATGTCTTTAAAGACTATTCTTCTGTATGTGGTGTTCTCCTCCCTGTTGCTTTCTATAGAGTTTTTGGGTATGTAAATGGTCTGCAGGGGCCAAAGTTCCCTCCAGAGGGAGTTTCTCGCCCTCCCCCTGAAAAACCTCCATTGTACTCAGAGTTAAAGTAACATGAATATTTAACACTTGCGCTTGTATTGGCTAGCGCTCCAACACTTTTCACGTGATAGGCTAAGGGGCGGGACATCTCTCAGCAGTTCACCAATCCCAACAGAGCCGACCAGCTAACCAATCAGAGCAGACTGGGCTCTGGTTTCAGACAGAGGGTGAACAGAGGTGCTGAAGTATGAGAAAAATAAAGACCTTTTTGAACATTAAAGCATGGAGACATGTCACAGCAGAAGAACACAATGCTAATATGAACCTGAACATTGTCACTAGCACTTGTACTATGTAATGACAATGAAGTTGAATCTGAATCTGAATCTGAACATTGGCATTACATTAGAGCTCCTTTTAACAGCTTGGTAAATAAAATGTTAGAATATTGTAAAAAAAAGTCTATCCCAGTTTCTCAAAGACTAGGGTGATGTCTTTAAATGTCTTTTAATATGATATAAGCATCCAGGCACAACAAGCACTTTTAAGATTAGAATATCAAAAATATATATTAGAATATCAAAAATATTTTTATTTTTATTAGAATTGTGGAAGAATGTTGCAAATGTGTCTTTCAGTGAATAAATTGACTTCCCATTTTGGCTCTGACCTCTTTAACTGACACTTCACTAACTAAGAAAAATAATGTGCTTTATGTCTAATTAGCTCATGAATAATTTAAGCTGAGACAACAGGTGACTACATTTCAAAGTTCACGGCGACAGAACCAGGACAATTGTGCACGAAGCATGAATACAGAAACATGTAAAGTGATGTAGGCCGACGCTCCAAGAGTCAGACTGGAAGTGTGTCCTGCAGGCCTAAGCTTCAGGGAGCATCTCCTCCACCGGTGTGCTACCTGCTGCCGCGTCACTGTGGCTACAGTCACCACGACACAGGTCGTTTGCATACTTTATGACTCCAGGTGAAAGAGGATAGAGGCAGGGAGTATGTGAGAGAAAGAGAAAGAGATGTGTGTGTTTAACTGCTCGTCTTCAGTCCCTGAGATGTTCTGATGGGTGAGGAGCTAACAGCTCAGAGGTAGGTTGTTTTTGTTTTCTACAGCAGGACACATGTTATGTAGCTTCCTGTTGTTGTTGTGTAGCTCGCTCTGGACTCCTGAGGCTAGCTGTTTGTCTCCTTCCATTCCTCTCTGCTTGTCTGTAACGGATCAAATAGAGAGCTTTGAGAAGTGCTTATCTTATTTCAGACCATTTAATAAACTCGTCTCCAGGCTGACAGCTGTTCAAAATGAAATAAGAAAAGCTGAGAAGGAAATTAAGGATTTGTTCTTAAATGCTATTTTATCTATAGTTCACTTCATGTGAAATTTCAAACGTTGTACGGCTTGTTTGCTGAGTCACACGGGGACATACGTTAGACTTTAGCCCGCTACATGATAATGATTTACTGAGCCTGATGTAAGCGGTAGTAAAAATGCAGTGACGCATGTTGTTCCTCTGTATGTGCAAAATACTGTCTTCTTGAATGACATGTCCTAATGATTCATTAAGAGCTAACTTTATGCAATGTTTTTGTTTACCATTTTCATTTGTTTTTAATGAATGAGTAATTAGCTGCTCAAAATGATAGACAGGAAGCGCAGTCACTAAGTAGAAATTAGGTATATTACTTTTCTAAAACCAATTACCTGCAATATTATTTTTGACAGACTCTTATGTCTCTCTGATTAAATGGGAGACAACGGGTTAAACTAATGACAGAAGCTAACAACAATCAGTTGTATTAGCATTACTAATTGTAGAGACAGGTGCGAATAGTCACTGAATTTACCAACACTTCGAGTTTTCTTGAATTGAAGTTTAAGTATTTGGTTACTAATCCAGTTTGAAGAGGTATATTGCATTTGGCTACAATTCATATATGGGAAGATGTCACATTTTATTAGCTCAGAAAATAAACTGTTAACTGAGTTCAAGCTGGCTAAAATCCGGTACATTTGTCTCTCTAATCCTTTTTCATGTTGGTATCAGACTTCAAACAATTACTGTAGCATAATCTGCTGTACCCCCGGGGCAAAACAATATTTAAATCGGGAACAATAGAGCAAAATGTGTTTTGTAGCATTAAATCACTACCATTTATAATCATTGTAATCTTTGTGTGCTCTCCAATGAGGAAGTTACCATGGAGTAAAGGTCTGCAGAGACTCATTATTCCTGTCTGATGTCAGGTCATTAGGTTTTTTATCGTGTGTCATATTGTGTAAGCAGACAGGCCATATATTGCTCATATGTAAAAAGCATACTGTATCATGAACAAGGCTGGGTCTTTAGGGACTTAACACTCGCAGTAAATTCAAGGGCGTGAGTCAATAGAGGGCTGCAGGAATGACTGTAAACCCTGTCATGACTCAGCATTATGAGTCCTTAAACCCTGTCATGACTCAGCATTGAGTCCTAAAACCCTGTCATGACTCAGCATTAGTTCTCTAAAACACTTGACATGACTCAGCATTGAGTCCTAAAACCCTGTCATGACTCAGCATTATGAGTACTAAAACCCTGTCATGACTCAGCATTATGAGTACTAAAACCCTGTCATGACTCAGCATTGAGTCCTAAAACCCTGTCATGACTCAGCATTGAGTCCTAAAAACCTGTCATGACTCAGCATTATGAGTCCTTAAACCCTGTCATGACTCAGCATTGAGTCCTAAAAACCTGTCATGACTCAGCATTATGAGTTCTTAAACCCTGTCATGACTCAGCATAATGAGTCCTAAAAACCTGTCATGACTCAGCATTATGAGTCCTTAAACCCTGTCATGACTCAGCATTATGAGTCCTTAAACCCTGTCATGACTCAGCATTGAGTCCTAAAACCCTGTCATGACTCAGCATTGAGTCCTAAAACCCTGTCATGACTAAGCATTGAGTCCTAAAACCCTGTCATGACTCTGCATTGAGTCCTAAAACCCTGTCATGACTCAGCATTGAGTCCTAAAACCCTGTCATGACTCAGCATTATGAGTCCTAAAACCCTAATAGAGTGGCGAAGTCCCTCCCCTTCCGGTGGACCTCCATGGGACCTTATTTCGGAAAGGTTATGCATTGAAGTCAATGGAGAGAGAAAGATTATCTTTCGATCCCGCTTGAATTGTGCCACGAATTACACATGTGATGTTTGTCAATTTAAGATAATTTTACAAGTAAAAAAAAAAATTATGTGTCTTAAAACTGTGAAGTAACACATTTGTTTGTGTGAAACCGCTCAATGACCTACATCTCCCGTCTCGCACCACACACCAAGACGGCCGTCACGTTGGAACATTTCACTTCTTTCTTTCAGAACGAGGCAACAAGTATTAAAAGAGGTGAAAATCACTCCAAGTCTGGGCATGTTGCTGTACATACACACAAGGGGAGTTAGTCGGTTCCGTAAGAGCCAGCATGTGGGACCGGGATTCTGGGATTTGTAGTCTTTCTAGTTGCGTATTGTTCATAGTCTTATATTTCAACAGTTTTACGACAAACTGTGACTTTTTTTGACATGGAAATTATTATTTAAGATTGACAAACATCATATGTGTAATTCGTGGCACAATTCAAACGGGATCGAAAGATAATCTTTCTCTCTCCATTGACTTCAATGCATACTTTTTCTGAAATAAGGTCTCATCGGTCCCACCGGAAGGGGAGGGACTTCACCTCTCTGTATGAGTTAGTTTTATGAGTCCTAAAACTGTGTCATGACCTGTAATGTTAAGTCCTAAAACAGTGATATGACTCAGCATTTTATCACTTCCTTTTCTCTCGCCTGGAGGTCAAAAAAAAAAGTATCTTTATATAAATGTCATGATATTAGATTGTAGCAATGAATGGGAGCTGTAAGCATTGAGACTGAGTTACTTCCCCAGTGTTAAAGACTGGAGAAATGATCTTACGCTACCTTCACCCACCATTGTGAGTTCAATAGAAAAAAGGAACTGTTATCGTTGTTCAAAGCAACACATTTAATGCTATGGTCCAACTTCAGCCAGAGCTACAGGTAATGTTTCTTTTGTATTATACACAATATTTCAGAAATAGCTCAGTCCTCTTAATGTCTTTTTATTAGAGTGTTTAATCAGTTCACCTTATTGTTTCACAAAGATCAGGGATCATGCTGCTGATTAAATTGTTCAGCGATTAAATCAGCAGCAAAAATACTCCATTATAAAAAGTTGGTTAGAAGATGAAAGAAAAAGGAAGTGGAACAGCAGCCATTTTGGCCTTAAGAGTAAATATCTGTACTCTTGTACGCTGAAATAATGCACTTTGCTTTCGATGGTCCCCAAACAATTCTCAAGCTTCAGCACTTATATTCTCTCAATATTTAGCTTTTTGGTATCAAGACACTATCTCAATATTACTCTCAGTCTCAATACTGAGAAAGCTGATTCCAGCCTGATGTCAACACTTTTGTGAAAAACAAGTTTTGATTATTCACCTAGTTGTAGATTAAAACTTTGATTTGGAAAACACTCTCCACAGTGTGTGTTCTCTGGAGAACTGTGTTCATGGTGTTTGGTAACAGCGCGACTGCAATGCAAATCACAATCAGCTCCTCTCTTGTTGCTTGTTATCTCCTCTTTAGATGTGGAATTGAAAAAGAGTCCTTGAGCTGGGCTTTTCCACAGAACTCGCCCACACACACACACACACACACACACACACACACATATTTCTCAGATAAAAACATTTCTTGACGTATGGGTGGAGTATATTCTGGGAGATGTTGTTTACCCTTCATGCTTGACAATTTTTAAGAGTGGAGGTGGTTCCGAGCTGTCCTTCTCTGCACTTTACATGTTTCAAAAGACGACGCTTGAAAGCTGTGCACGGCAATGTAGCACACACTCAATTATACACGCGTCTGATGGAGTCGAGCGTTCGAGCGTGTAGAAGGCCTCTTTGTAAAGCCCATTTTCTCCTCGTACTACTCCATAACAACCATCTCCGTCCAGAAGTCTTGAGAGCCATGAATAGTGGAGAGAGTACTACAAGGAAAACTGTTGTGCAGGAGCTAGTATTATTATAACACATTCAACCTATAGCATGTATTAACAGCAGAGGCTTCAAAGCAGTATGACTAAACAGCATTATGATATTTGTATTGCTTTAAAACCAAAACATCTATACTTGCCATTATAGTAACATGAACTACTTATCTTATTGATTTAACCATTGTGTTTAGACAAATATGTCACTAACATTTTTCCAGAATAAAGAACAGAGCTTTCTCTAGGTCTTGCACATAGACTGCAGTGTTTGTAAGTCCGATATCACAGATCTGCTGGAAGCTAGTAATATTGGAAAGAATCCTTACATCACGTTGTTAAAATAAGCCAATAAAACGTATATAATATAATTTATAATCCCCTAACGTCAACGAGCCCTCCGGTCCCAGCACACAGTGGTTTAAAATGCTCTTAATATAAGAGTAATACTTTGGGGCGTAGTTATGTTTGGGACATACATCGTCAAGCGGATGTAGGGATAGTGAGAGACCTAGTTTCATCTCAAAAATATTCTCTTATAGATATTTAAATTGTCCTGAGCGTCAATTAAAGCACTTATTGTTTGCAGTTAGCTCAACTTTCCCATGACAGTAAATAAAGCATCCATGGAGAAGCAGTAAATAATGTAAAGACACAGAGGGGAGATGTGCAGGAAGAGGAAATGGAGCGGTAAAAGGTGGCACATTTGTCAGGACGGCCCTGGGGCTAAAAAGCTCATCTGAGACCCCCCCGTACACACACACACACACACACACACACACACACACACACACACACACACACACACACATACACACACCTGTTTAGACATAGCTAGATAACACACCTTTATATTAACAATTATTACTTTGTCTGTTGTTCAAATAGGCGAAACTATTTATTTTACAACATACATGCATTACATTTTGTTATAAATGCGGAACATTTTAATGATATTTAACCTGTTGTTTTTAAAAATGTATCCCTTGTGTGTGACCGTTGCTCCATTTCAAAATAAAAAATTTAAAAAATGTATTTAAAAATAGAAAGTTAAAGGAAAAGTGTGAAATTAAATGGTACAATTAAACTGAATAGAATACAAATATTGTTGATAAATATAGGAAGTTAAGTGAAACATGTGTGTGTTCTACAATGTATGCAGTGGTGTATTGGTATTAAAGAAGAAAGGAATGCTAAAGGGCACAGTTTGAGTGTGATTTAAGTATAAACCATTTTTGTGTTTTCTAATGATTTAGAAACCCATTTTCTAAAGATACCCGTGCATGCATGACTCTAGAAATATAATTTAGCAGAGACATCTGAATTACACTTACATTTAACAACATATATAATACATTACCATGTTTATTTGCATAATATATAGTGCGGCTCGTTTTCTGAAGGTAATAACATACCATATAATAAATACATCCTGTTAATGGAAAGTAGAAGGACACTCGGAGAGCAGACCTCCGCCAAGGCTGTGTGCATTAGTGGGAATAGATGTGTGTGTTCTGGCAGATAAACAAACACATTGCACAACATAACCTCCTTATCATAAGTAATAACCATTGCTGCAGTTATTCCTATTGCGTTTACACTCTTTCTATCCCAGGTTTACTCGATACCAACAACCAACAAAGTTAACATTTTGCTGTGATTTAATTGTAATGCACGTATCGATAATGATGCTGAATTAACATCATACCAATACAGATTGGAAAAGCCATGAATTAACATTTCCAGCACAGGAAGTATGCAAAAAATAACTAGCTTTCTGAACATTAAAGCATGAAGACATGTCACAGTAGAGACACTAAATACTAATATCAACTTGAACATGAGCGGAATATGGCCCCTTTAACTTTACATGTAATTGAGCTGCACAAATAACGCGTCCCATGTGAACTCACCACTTAACCAAACTAACCCCTAACTAAGAATTATTATTTCAGCATTTAGAAAATGCACTTGCATGGTATATTGTTTGTCTTTTGTTATACTACTATTGTCTAAGGTTGCATGAACACATCAATGATTACAACCATACTAGGTCATTCACAGAGAGAGAGGACACTCGCTAAGAGTCAGTAACGCAGTAATGAACAGAGCTCACTAACTGTATTCAGAGTCAGTTTTTAATAAAGGTCATACTTGATGTAGCAGTGTAAAAATGCCACAGCAGATCTATGTGTTTATTGTCTGTGTAATCAGTGCTCAGTGGCTTGTAAAATCTGCAATAAAGATTTTACAACTATCTCTGGTCCGTATGAACAGTGAGGTCTGTCTTTTGCTTCACCACAAAAAGGCTGATTAATTAAAAGAGGATAAGTAGTGTGTGACGCCCCTTTTTAAGAGGAAAATTATATATATTTTGTTTTTGGCCTAATAATGTAATATGCAGTACATTAAATAAAACAAGCAAGTGCTCTTTAATAGGTGCACACAGGGAGCGTGCGCATGAGCCTCGCTGAGTGGAGGTGATAATAATTATTGGAACAGGTGCTGCACCGAGAGCCCCGAGGCCGGGGAAGTGAATGATTAGTGGCACTCCCCCAAGATGCATTGCTCCTTCTGTATTAAAAAACCAAACTCTGCCTTTTATTCCCTGCAGGGTTTATTAAGTGGGCCAGTTGCCATAGCGACGCTTTGGCAGGATATTGCCAGGATAAGCTGTAATGGGTCTCCTGACGCAGTTCACTCTGCTGCTGTGGAAGAACTTCACTCTGCGGAAGAGACAAAAGGTACGCTCTGCAAATCAATGTGTGTGTGGTCAGTGTTATCAAGTTATTCATGAGTGCAGGGATTTACTACCAAACAGCCTTCTAGCAGTAAGCTGCCTTCAGAGAACAATCTCTCCTTAATGCACACCAATTCCACGTGTCACCTTCAATTTGAGCAGATCTGTCTCTGCTGCACATCATGTCATATGACCTGACTTCCTGCTCTAACAGAGCCAGTGTGGACTAATAGATGGAATAGGGAGGGATGACAGATGTTAACACGCTTTGTTTGAAGGGCAAACACTGTCTCTGGTTCCTCTTACAAACTCCATGTCACTGCCACAACTCAGAAATGTTTGCTGAATGTGCGAGTTTACAAAAATCATAGCAGACAATTAACAGATTATTCAACTGACACTGATGGTGCAAACTTCAACTCACTCTCTGCTCAGCTTTCATCATTTAAACTTGTTTAGTGCATAAGCTGCTCCAACAACTTCAATGGCTAACATGCAAACTGTTCATTCAACTGTCTTCAAGTGCTTCAAGGATTCCTATCATATCATATTTGCCTGTGATTTTTACACAGTTGTGAAACTTTACTCCTCTTAGCAATGTTGGCTCAAAAGTCCAGTTTATAAAAATATGACCAGACAACAAGTTGTATTATTTACTCTTTAGCTTTCTTTGAAACTGCTGTTACACCTCCCACACAAACTGACACTGACATCATCAACTATCCCACCGCTAAACTTCAGATCAACTTTTACCTGCTTTTCCTCATTTTCACTGCTTTCAGTGCTCTTGCTTCACCAGCTTTACGTGCATACAAAAGTAAATCTGACTTATTATATTTCAGGTTTACAATATCTGCAGTGTTTGCAGCAGTTATTTTCAGCCGAAGCAAGCACTTACACATTACATTACATTACATTTAGCTGAGGCTTTTATCCAAAGCGACTTACAATAAGTACATTCGACCAGGAAGACACAACCTTGAAGAAAACAGAATCATATAAGCACATCAGGTTGATACCTGATGTGCTCTATGGCTCTATGATTAGAGCCAAACATTTCAAGTGCTACTCAACTGGCTTTAGATAAGCCAGTCCTTTATTAGTATATAAGTGCCTTGTTAGTAATTATATCGCTCGAAGTGGAGTCGAAAGAGATGAGTTTTCAGTCTGCGCCGGAAGGTGTGTAAGCTTTCTGCTGTCGTGACTTCAATGGGGAGCTCATTCCACCATTTTGGAGCCAGGATAGCAAACCCACGTGTTTTTGCTGATGGGAACTTGGGTCCCCCTCGCAGCGAGGGTGCAGCGAGTCGTTTGGCTGATGCAGAGCGGAGTGCACGCGCTGGGGTGTACGGTTTAACCATGTCCTGGATGTAGGAAGGCCCAGATCCATTCACAGCATGGTACACAAGTACCAGTGTCTTGAAGTGGATTCTAGCAGTTACCGGAAGCCAGTGAAGGGAGCGGAGGAGCGGAGTGGTGTGGGAACATTTTGGAAGGTTGAAGACCAGACGAGCCGCTGCATTCTGGATGAGCTGCAGAGGTCGGATGGCACATGCAGGTAGACCAGCCAGGAGGGAGTTGCAGTAGTCTAGGCGTGAGGTGACGAGAGCCTGGACCAGAACCTGCGTGGCTTTCTGGGTCAGCTAGGGACGTATCTTCCTGATGTTGTAAAGCGTATATCTGCAGCAACGGGTTGTAGCAGCGATGTTTGCAGTGAAGGACAGGTTGTTATCTAGGATCACACCCAGATTCCTTGCAGTCTGAGTCGGGGAAACAACAGAGGTGCCGATGTTGATTGTCAGGTCAAGAGTGGGACAATCTTTTCCTGGAAGGAAAAGCAGTTCAGTCTTGTCAAGGTTGAGCTTGATTTTAGTTATGCACACTTAGCCTCTTATAGTTCAGGTTAGCGTCTCATCTTTGGATTATTTGGGACTCTTTTTATTTAAGCATCAGAAAACGTAGTAAATGCTTCAAATGAAAAAAGTATAAATATAAGAAGTTAAGGTTACAAGTAGGCATTCAAAAGATTAACTAATAACATACAATATATAAATAAGAAATTAAAATAAGAAGTTAAAGTAAGTCTGCAATAAAATATAATGAAATAATTATGTAAGCATAAGAAGTTGAAATCAAAATAAAAGATGACAAAAAGAATGAAAATATTAATATAAACAAAGCAAGTTGGAGTAAAAATGTTGTATATAATTGTAGATAATATCTTTTAAACTGTCAATTTACTTTTAAAGCTTAAACATTAATACTAGCAGTGCCTTTATATGAATGCAAGCCTATGTACACGTCGTTGATGGAAAGAGAAAACTTTGCAAATGATATCCTAACTCTGCTATTGAGCTCAAGTCTCCCATAATCCATTGCTGGTGATACACAATATGGTGATACACAATATGGTGATATATATGGCTTTATTGCAATCCTGCCCCCCCCCCCCCTCACGCTGGACATGAGGTCCCATGCTGGGGAGATGTGTCACTGCTGCATTTCAACAAGTTGTCGCTGAGTCTCGTTATATGTGTGTGTCTGCTACAAAGTGCTGCAGTGTGTGTTTGATTTACAGCAGGAGCATCCTCCCACTGGCAGCGAACAAAAGACACCTTCACAACAAAATCTGCTTTCATCAAAGTTTCTAGGAATGACTCAGTGCAAAGTCTTTTGCTATTTCAGAACTTTGTATCTGGGAAATATTCTCCTTGTTAATTTGATCAACTAGCAGAAGGAACAGGGAGACTATGTGAGAGGGCAGTGGAGTTCATGTGCTCTGAATGTAGAATATTTGGACGACGTCGACATGAAATATCAGTATTAGACAAAACCAGTGGGAGTTACAAGGACAATGGAGCTTGTGGAGGTTAATGACCAATTATATGAATGCCTCAGCAGGCATTTTAAGATTTTATAACAGGCATGAAACTGATTTTATGGTCCAGTATTTCACATAATTTCATAGGAGGAGATTATCTATTCATAAAGGAAGCTTGTGTCCGATGGCAGACGCCTGGGGAGGCAGTCTGAGAAAGTCTCCATGATCGCTGTGTTCACTCTCCATGCCTTTCCCATGGAATACATTATGATAATTCACCCTCTCAGCTGAACTACAACTCCTCACACACACACACACACACACACACACACACACACACACACACACACACACACACACACACACACACACACACACACACACACACACACACTGCAGGGAATTAAAGGACTTGCAATTTGAAATTCTCTTTCTGCTTTCTTTGAAATAGTTGAAAAGTAATTGTTGACACAATTGTAATACTAAGGCTTAATGCATGTTAAACGGAATACAATCCCTCTTGTGCTGCAGTAACTGTAATTGATAACGTTGCCATGGAGCTGTGGTATTTTAAGCCATACGTGTTATTGTATTTTCTCACCTCCTCTTTAATTATGAAGACAGTGTAGCTGCTTCCTGCTGGACATGACGGCGCAGGGGATTGTAGAGAGCATGCACGAAGAGAGGGCCAGCCCAGGTTAGCGTGCAGGACGTGTAGGGAGGTGTCGGGGGGGCATAAAAGCCTGAGAGGCCAAGCAAAGTGAAGGCAGGAGTAGCTGCAGCTTTGTCCTCCTGCTAGATATTTCCTCCCACTGAATTATGAAATGTACAATTGCTAGTTTGCCCTCCGCTTTCAGAGGACTGCAATACCTTCACTCTTGCATAAAGAAACTGTTTCCACAGTGACGGATAAGTAGTCCAGTGGACCTGAAATACCGGATTCAGATAAATGCTTAACCCTCCCAACTCTTGGTGCTTTGTCTCCAGAGAGCATCCATCAAGGCTGCAGGATTTCAAGAAAGAGGTCATTAAATTGTGCTTTCGCTTCACACATTTCTCCTGAGGAGGAAATACAAACCTAACATGTCACATGCTGCCTAAAGGCATGGAAGCGGTTGTGTTAGAAGTGAAGAAGAGGTGCTAGGTGCTCTTCATCCGGGAGAAGATTAGATTCTGCTGCAGGAGACACTGACGGTTTCTCTATCAATCCAGGAAGAGCTGGAGTAAAAACATATAGAATAGAGTATCTCATGGATACACAGCGTCTACCACTCATGGTCCAATCTCCTTTGCTTTGACTTTACCAGTGTTTGTCACGCTGCTGCATGATGTCGCTTTTTTAGGAATATACAATGCAAATGCTGTGAGCCATGATATGTTCCACTCTTGTATTCCATAAACAAATAATGAAAATAAGAGCGCTTTTCTCTGTTCTCATGCATGCAGGTGCGTCTGGTGGTAGAAGTGATCTGGCCTCTGTTCCTCTTCTTCATCCTGGTTGGGGTGCGCACCACCAACAAGCCTGTGTTTAAAGGACAATGTAAGTATGCAAAACCTCTTAGTTGGGATGTGTGCTTACATAATAACTATTACAATGTTTTGGAAAAGCATGACGTTGAAAATTGATGTGATTCACGATATTGAAGGGATTGATACATTTGTAATCATAATTTTCTTTTAAGAGCATCTGTACAAATAAAATATGTGTCTAAGTCTGTACAAAAACAATTCACATAACTACTTCAAAATGATATTAAAACACATAATTAGCCTTTAACAAATACTGGGCATAATGGAATATTGCACTAGTCCATATTGTGAATTTGTGATATTCAGGAGAATATAATAATACAAACCGTGTCTTCCTGCAGGTCACTACCCAAACAAAGCCATGCCCTCGGCCGGCGTGCTGCCCTGGCTGCAGGGGATGATGTGCAACATCAACAACCCCTGTCTGAACTCCCCCACCCCGGGGGAGACACCGGGACAAGTCAACAACTTCAACAACTCCATGTACGCACACGCTGCCCATGAGGAGCAAACAGACTTGATGGTTGTTGTTTCTGATCAGTTTCTGGTGTTTTGTGCAGAGTTGCTGGGATGTTAGTGGAGCTGCAGACGCTGGTGGTGAACAGATCTATTCTCAGCAAGACCCTGCTGCTGGCAGACGACCTGGAGCAGTGGGACTCCATCCTGTCCCAGGCCAACACTGCTGAGGGTAAGAACACCAAGGTCTTAATGCAGAGACCTTGCAATGATACCCTATGTGAAAAAAACTAGTTTAGAGTAGAAGTCATAATCAGAGACAGGTGTATTGCCATATAGGATTCACATACAGTACAGGGGTGTGCATAATGCATACATAGATAGACACAGAAAGAGAAAATAAATGGTAAAATATGACAAAATAAATGGAAAACAGTATTGGGTTCGAAAGTGGATAGCTGTGCAGATTTTTTTTACAAGTCTTTTTATTTCATTATAGTGTACAGTAATCGATGCCATTTCATTTATATTGTAATATCACAGTACCACAGTACACTCACTACACTCCCCCCTCCCTCCCTCCGCCCGCAAACATGCTTATCAATATAACTTAAACAACAGAGCCATGAAGATAAACATAAAATGAAAAAAATGCAGATTTATAAAGAGGTAGCTTTGAAGAGAAATGTGCAAAGTATATTAAAATGAACAAGATTTGCTAACATGATTTGCATGAAGTATTTTAAATCACTTTCGCCACAAATGGAAATACAATGGTGACTGAGCCTTTAAACCGCTGATGAAAGGACTTACATTTGCAGTAGGCATACAGGACAAAGGAGTTGTTTAAAGGAACTGGGTTTTGTATTTGTGCCAATTAAAAACCAGAATCATAGGCCTATAAAAGAGGTCATCAGAAAAAAAGACTCAGAAATATAACAGCGATTAAACAGGTGTTGACTGAACAAACCGACCTGCCAGAATGGTAAGCTAAGACAAACCAAATAGAAGAAAATAGGTAGTTAAGAGAAACAGAATACAAAAGGATTGGAAGGACATGGTTTGTCCCAAATTGGATCGAGTATATAGGAGTCCTCAGCCCTCAGCCACGCCGTTTGCTGAACCAGGAAGTAACTTCCCCAAAGGACCACATGTCTGTTGCCATCACAAAGTCCAAGATTTCCATTTAGAAAATCGCTGAATGAGATAGCACAATGGAAGCTGAGTCTATGACCCACTGATCAAAGGCCTTACATTTGGAAAAGTTGGTATTATGATAATTGTACACATATAAAACCATGTATATAATTCAGGGGACAAAACAACACATTTAAAGACACCCCGTTAGACTTTGAGGTAATCCTTATTGGCAGCACTCAAACACAATCATGGAACTGAGTCTTCCACATGTACAAGTTGTATTGCCACTGTACTATGTTTAAAAATATTCTTCCTCAGCAACAATCTGTGTGCTGCGTCTTTGTTACGTCCTCTCCATCAGGGAAAGTATCCCCTTCATGGTGATGACAAGTCTCAGGATTTGTTATTCCCCTTTATCCCTCAAAAACAATGGCGCGTGATTATTTATGATGAAATTTGCCTTGCAGACTGACACATCGTTTGTCTTGATAAGTTGCTGCTTTGCATTAGGCTCATTTAGCTTGATGATATTCAGATTTTCATACGCCAGCTCATTTGCAAAAACACAAAGGCGGGAGGGGGACTGCTGTTCAACAAACGGCTCGGGGGCCATTTGCATTTCGGGGTCGCCGGCTTGTAATATACAAGATTAAATCCATCAGAGATCTGAGCACGGGCATAATTAACGGGATTGGCTGAGAGCAGGAAGGTCATTAACAAGAATGAGACTGAGTGCTATCAAAGAAACTGAAGGCAGAGGTGATGTTGTCGTCCCTTTTTTATTTTACCAAAGGTTGATTGAAAGACTGAGGTGGTCACTTCAATCAGAAACAGCATGTTCCTCCTGCCGGATCTCACCTCATGCTGCTGCTGCTTTAAGGCTATTATAACACAAACATTCATTCCACACAATGCTGAATGATTGTTGTTTAACAAACTCATATCCTCATTGAACTCTGAGTCACCCAGTATCACATCCTCCCACATCCTGATAATTGACTACCTTGCATGTGTTACACTTGCAAAAGTGCTGATCTAATTAAATTATGTAACCCCTCCAGCATCTCTTTGTGAGTCTCGGAGAGCAGCACACACGTGTTGAAGAGATGCAGAGTGTGCACTTCTCAATGAGCAGTATATAGGTGTGCAGCTAATCAGGAGAACATGTGTTTAACAATCAGCAGCATGTTTAGCAGCAAATTGTCTCCTCTGGCTCTCGTTCAGTATTCAACAGCATTTCACCAACCAACAATTGAATTAACAGAAAGCTTCATTCAAACTCAATTGCATGCAACTGCAAAGCAACATGTAAAACAAAACACTATATTTCCATAACGTATGCATGAAGAGGGTTCATTTCCATGAGTTTGGCCCTTGTTTCTTTCAGTTAGGATAACATTGCTGGGCAGCTGCACTGCAGTGATCCTGAAGACACGGACTTTTAATGTTTTCATTTCAGAATAAATCCTGCTGTCCTATTAGCTCCACAGACACACTCTCTTCCATCGTTGTCCATTAAGGCAAATTACACACACATGCTTCTTTGTGAACAGTACTGTGGAAGTCAAATGCAGGAGAATAGACAAAGAAGGGAGGGAGAGACATAAAGGCTGCAGGCTGCAACATATCTGCAGTGCAGATGGCGAGTGAGGAGCTAAAACATGGATGGAAGTATCAAAATAATGCTGCGTTTGAAAAAACTCTGAAATATAACACTTTTTTACTTCTGCTAGGACACCTAGAGTCAAATCCATGTACCCTTGAGTTATTTCATGTCACACACAAATGGCAGCACATTTGAACCGTACAGCAAAAAATATGTTTACATGTATTTAATAAGGAAATGCATAGTATATCATACAGTCAAACCTGTTTTGCATGTAAATGGATGTCAACAAATGCCAAAAGTTTCAACTGAAACATTTAACACTGCTGTTGTTTCAGAAAGTGCATTTCTGTAAAAGTCACAATTCTCCATCTTTGTTTCAGCTCGGCCAGTGATCCTGAGGAGTCTTCTGAGAGACAATGAAACCTTCTCCGCTCATCTGGAAGAGGACTTGTCGGTGCCTCCATCAGTCGTCCAAAGCCTCCTGAACGCTCAGATTAAACTCAACCCAGTGAGTATCATCTCGTTACACTGCCTGCAAACAGCCTCCGATAAGAATCCCAGCTGCTTTGAAACATGATTTGCCACCTCCTCGCGTAAATAACATAATTTAACAAAATGTTCAAAAGCCCAAATGTGCCAGGAGATTTGTGTTTGAGCGTTTAAAACGTCCCGGCCAAGACGCGCTGCCTGTGGGACTGCTTGTCTTGACGGTTTATAATCAAAGCAGACTGGAGCTTCTGCTAGATGAAAAAAGGTTGTTTGAAGATGACTTCAGTAGGTAATTTGGAATGAAATGAAGTCTTAACAGCAATAAGAGTGTCTTGTCTCTTAACGCTCCCCAATTGATGCAGAGTATGTACAGAGTGATATCAGATGAGCTGCAGGAAGGTAATTATGTTTCTCTGACATCGATAAGGATGCTCAAATACAATGTGCACTGATGAAAAGATCCATGCTGCTTCAAGATGTATCGTGTGCACGGGAAGTAAAAGTTCCCCGTCTGTGTGTGTCGTTCTGAAAGTTTGTTGCGTATGTCAGTATTTATTAGAGGATGATAAAGTCAAAAGATTGATTTATATTCTATGTTACATGCTAGGACACAACACATGATTAAATAGAATATGATCCAATGCTAAGTTCTGAGATTTTATATTTTTCAGATGATGAGCGCCCCGCGGCCCGGCGCCCTGCAGAGCGTCCTGTGTGAGGGGACAGATCTAGACGAGTACATCCAGTTTAGCACCGCGTCAGAGAAGGAGACTTTCCAAAATGTCAGCTGCTTGCTCGATCCTCAGCAGCTGCTCAACGCTCAGAGAGTTCTGCTGACAAACCTGGACGAGAGGAACGTTTTCTCAGAGGTGAGACCACATCAACAAGTCACAACTCTGAGATCTGGAGGAGCTTTAATAGTGACCGGGACACAATTAGTCTCCTTTTTTGGAGAGTGAATTCATTTGGGAGCGGTGTTAACATTAATTGGGGACACTGTAGGGCCTTAATGTCTGCAACTAATTCCTGCTCAGAAAGATCACCCACATCTAATATACACTATATCTAGCCTCATGATCCACTGTCAGCTTCCATTCCATTTCACAATCGCTTTTATCTGAAGCGACTTTCAATAAATACAATAAACCATAAAGATAACAACTCAAAACTAAAATAAACAAAGTGCTTGTGCATTAGGTTCAAATGAGCTAAACTCTAAGCTATCCAATAGAAGCACGTGTGACGTGTTTTGAAAACCACTATTATACCTTTTTACTGTTATTTGTGATGCAGTTTTATTCCTAAACTATCATGACCTTTGTTCAGGGTTGATCAAAACATCTTCAAGCTTCAGCTAGCCAGTCTGCCTTTACATTGATAGAAAGGTCTTAAATGATTCACTGTGATATTGTCTGTAATATTTGTTTGCTACAATATGCACTGATCTCTCTGCCGGAGTTATGAGATATATTCTAAATTGAGAGTTGAGTAATACTGTAGGAGTAAACACGGCTGCACAGAGGTAATTTCCAGCATGGATATTCCATCAGTTACGTCCTGTAAAATGAGACTCCACAGCTTAATACAGTTTACAATTATTTGGGGAACGTTGTCTGTTCTAACTATACGTCTCGCTTGGCCTGCAGTAAATTGAATTTCAAAGACAATGATTTTCTGCGCCAGACAATTGAGTAACCAATTTTAAAGTTACATTCTGCTTGTCAGGTTCAGTGACTTAGAGACATGAAGGAATATGTTCAAAGTAAAAAGCTGCTAAGCATCCCCTGTCAGGAAAAAACCTACATTTCATTGCTGCTCCATTATCTTAAATGCAGTTATATCTCTCACAGGCTCCGCCCTCTACTGGACTTTATGGGTACTACCTTATCATGCAAGCATTCACCTACTGAGATTTCTATGGACGTAGCCGGCCCGGGGCGGGCCTACCTGAATGCGTGCGCATCTCACTTCCGTATAAAAGGAGGCCTCGCCTCCTGACGACCATCCTTGACTCTTCAGCGAGCGGAGGTGATAGCCTAGCACTGAGTCCGAGACGTATTTTTTGAGAGAAAGGAAGAAAGAGAAAGAAAGATAGCAGGCGCCGACCCCCACCACTAGTGATGGCAAAATTAAGCTTTGAATGAAGCATCAAACCACTTGGACAACTGTGTCGGAAATAGGTTCATTTCTCGAAGCTTCAGTTACAGCGACCTCTCCTGGCGAAGTGCAATGCTGCAGTGGGTTTAACGTATCTTTGCCTTGAAAAATATTCGATGCACACACACACAAAGACTGAATATCATGTTCTATTGGGTTATTGAGAAGAGACTAGAGTGCTGGAAATTGTTTTGGGAGGAGAGGGCCTTTTATCAGTTATTAAAGTTGAAAAGCAATGATTAAAATACATCCATTCCGGGCTTTGAACCAGCTGCGCAGAGGACATTGTCGCATTCGGGGCGCCCGCTCTACCCACTGGGCTATCTATTCCTTAAACTATTGAACTGTTTTTATATTACTGATAATTGTCTTTTTGTTCAAAACTTCTCCACATTTCGAAGTGTTTCCCGAGCCAGAACGACCTATCTTTCTTCCTGGCTAGCTCTATAATGATACTACAATTCAAATGCAATACCAACAACAACTCAACAACAACTCAACAGCAACAACGCAAACTACGACAACAACCCACACATTGCGCATTGTTTAGAGCGGTCATAAAGTGTTGAAGCGCTCAAATTCGAAACAGTTTCAACCTGTCACCTGTCAGAATTGAGGCGAGGCAGTGCATTGAATCGCGTGAATGGACCGCAAACCAGTCAAGTGATTCATTCAGGAAATGAAGCAGTTACTGGTTCGGACGTCACATGTCGCGTGATTTGAAGCAGTTGCTGCTTCTGACGTCATATGTCACGTGATTTGAAGCAAGCTTCGAAGCACTGCTTCTATGGAATAGGAAGTCCAGGGTTGAAGCTCCGTTCGAAGCTTCAGTGTCAAACTGCCATCACTACCCACCACCTCTGCTTCGAGTGTTTGGGGGACCAGGATATGGCCGAGGCGGTGCCATTTCACGTTCGCCATTTCCTTCAAGCTCCCTGGATGATGATCATGGCGGCGGGTGTGTGGGCTACTCGCTCATTGCTAGAGATGCCCCCACCTCACCAGGTCAGAGCGATTATTGGGCCACAAGGCCGAATAATTAGCTTGGTCCACGAGCCTTGCCCCAGGCCCGGTTCCCCCGGGGACCGGTGCTCGGTGGCTTCACATGATATAGGGTCGACCCTAATTCATCACAGGCCGCCGCCGCTGCCTGCCTTGTGATGTCCCTGGGATATCACGTTGCATGGCATTTTTCCAAAGAGGACTGTGTTGATCTCCTGGGAGCCCCCGTCTTTACGGGAGGGCTCTATGGATCGATCTCCTTGCTCACGGGATAAGGAGTAATCGCAGCGTGGCTGATTCTTGCCCATCCCCAGCGGAAGAAACACTGTCCTACACTCCCCGCCCCCGCTGTAAACCCCAGTATAGGGAGCCAGCAGGTGGGCGTGTGCACGTGAGTGGAATAAACCGTGTGCTGTCAAAGCACTGTGCGGGTTCAAGAGACGCTATTGCCGGCGTGCTGTTGTCAGAAAACACACCTTGCCTGGTATAATAGCTCTGATTAATGCATTTCACCGTTGAATGGGAAATACAGCGTTAATACGTGGGTACGTTCAGGGACCTCCGCAGGGGAACGGTGGTTTACGTTTGTAAACTAGTTCTAGAGTGATGTGTGTGTGTGTGGGAAAAATGCATTCAGTGAGAACGAGTGCATTTATCCCTGAGTAAGAGTAATCTTTCTCCACAATTCCACTTTTTCCCATAATGTCCGTTTCGAAGAGATTGCATTGTGACGGCGCGCGCGGCCCCCCTCCCCTGAGTGCGTTCAAAGACCTCAGTAGAGAGAAGAGTCAACGCAGCGTGCGCTCCTCCACAGGGGAGCGCGGCGCGACGGTGAGACTTGGCCCGTCCACACAGCGGCGTGCGTTGACGCTTGCCGGCGGGCGTGTCTGACACTCGACCAACAACCAATCACATGAATCTCCCGCCCCAGACACACAAGCACGAGGTTTCATTGGCTAGAGCTTGTACTGGCATATGATTCGATTGGCTGACACCTCCGTCGAGGCGTCAAAAGTTGAACATTGCTCAACTTTTGAATCGAGCAACGCCAGCAATGCTCCACGTCGCTTCCCAAAATGCAGTTCGGCTAAAAGTGACGTCACCCCATTCAAAGTGAATGGGCAGAAGCGTTGGAAGCTTCAACGCACGCCGCTGTGTGGACGGGCCTTAACGGCTAAGTAAATTGTCAGAATAAGTGAGAAATTAATTTAACTTCTGTTAGACAGCTATCATACTGAATACATATTTACTGTGAATGTGTGCAAAAATGTATGGCATATGGCTGTCTAACAGAAGTTAAATTAATTTCTCACTTGTTCTGACAATGTACTTAACCCCAAATAAAAGAACACAATAAAAAGAGTTGTTAAATAATAGTGAAGTCACGTTGTAATAACAATAACTCATCCCTCTCGAGTTTTCTTTTTGAGCTTTGCCAAAAGCCACTGTGTCAAGTGTCCTTCTTGGGTTGCCGTACGGAGTTGTCAAATATGGCGGACCATCTCGCACATGCGCACTGCAGATCGGGCAGAGCTGCAGATCGGGTAGTGACAGACAGGTCCACAGAAACTACCGGTATGCTTAGTCCTACTTTAGGTACTGTACTGCAAAAAGCAGACGTCGCTGCACTCAACACAGACTCAAAACCATGGATACACAGGCACATAAGTTACATAAACAATGTATAGGCCTAAATTGCATAAGCTACAGCATTGCAACTAAGCAGACAGCGCTGCTTCTCTCTCTATCTCCACTTTCAAAATCTATTTAAAATTCATAACAAGCAAACAAAATTCCCAAAGTTGTCCTGAAATTAACTTATTAAATAAACAAAACCAAAAATATAGCCTACTTATGCAAACAACATTGAATCTGGACTTGAAATTATTCTGATTAGGCCTAGCCTACATTGCAAATAAGCAGACAGCGCTGCTTTTTTCACACACACACACACACACACACACACACACACACACACACACACACACACCTTGCATTTTGAAGACTGATAAATCCGAAATGGATGAACAAACTTTGCAGCCCAGTTTCCCAGCTTTGCAGTCTATCCACGGGTATGCCTCTTTTTCCTCCACCAGATCTCCTCCGTCCATACCTCTGGGAACGTTGCTAGCGCAGCTAACGTTAACGTTGGTGCGGCTCTTCTGGTGATGTAGTACTAGCAGCTTCACTTGTAGCTTCGGTGCTGCTAGCCTCTTTCTTCTTGTGAATTATATTCTTTTTAGAAAAGAAGTCAAGTAAAAAATGTTTGCCTGCCATTATAGAGCTTTTTCGTTAGCGTTCTTGAGGGAAAGAGCTGCCGCAAAACCGGCGGGCGGTGAGCTAGCCATGGGTGTGTCACTGACACACCCCCAGCTCGCTGCGGGGTCACGAGAGTGATGACGAATCATCATTTTTTAAGGAAATCGTTTTTATTTTTTATTATAATTACTGTGAAATGTATTATGTTTTTGTCATTATTACAACAAATACACACTTACAACTGATAAGACTGGCAATGATTTTATATTTATTAGACTATTAAAAAAAAGATCATGCTCCAAATAAGTGGGGGTACGGCGTACCCCCGCGTCCAACGCCCACACATGCGAGAGGAAATCTGTCTTTCTAGGAGGAGATTGGTTTCCTCTCAGCAGAGATTCAGGCTCTGGTGCAGAAACAGGCTGTGTCTGTTGTGCACCCTCAGCACAGAGAAAATGGTCTTTATTCCATGTACTTCCTGGTTCTCAGGAAGACAGGGGAATTCAGATCTATTCTAGATCTCAGCAGCCCGAATCGCTACATTGCCTGTAGAAAATTCTGCATGTTAACTATAAAAACAGTTAATGGGGCTTGTGCAAACCGGGCGATTGGTTGACCACCATCGACCTGAAAGACGCATACTTTCATGTGGAAATTGCTCCGGAGCACAGAAAGTGTCTGCGTTTTGCCTTCCAGGGGATAGCCTACGAGTACAACAGAGTACCGTTCGGCTACTCCCTATCCCCACGCACGTTCAGTGAATGTGTGGCCACTGCGCTTCAATCGCTGCGCGCCCACGGCATGAGAGTTTTTCTTTTACCCAGACGACCTCATAGTCATGGCCGGGTCCAGGGAACAGGCAATGCTTTGCATAGCACAATTGATCACACACCTAACCAAATTAGGATTTGCGATCAATTGAAAAAAGAGCACCCCCATACCTCACCAACAGGCGTTGTAGTTGGGAGTGGTGTTCGATGCAGGCGCGCTACGCGCCACCCTGTCAGAGAGCAGAAGTGCGTCCCTTCTCCGGGCGGTTCACAGGCTGCGACAGGGGGCAACAGAGACAGTTTTAACTGTCATGCAGACTTTGAGTCTCATGACGGCTGCTCACATTGTGGTCCCGCAGGGGATACTGCATATGCGCCGCCTGCAGAGGTGGTTCTCCAGCCTGCGTTTGGATCCCAAGAGGCACAAATAGCGGCTGGTGACCATCCCCCCCTCAGTGGAGGGCAACCTCCGGTTCTGGGGGTCTCCCGAGCGCCTCCGGAGGGGGTCTCCACTGGGACTGGTAACCTCCTACATCACAGTGCTCATGGGAACAGGATGGGGAGGGACCTGCCTGAAGAGGGCTATAGGTGGGCGCTGGTCTCTAACGGAAACACGACACAGCAACCTCCTAGAGCTACGGGCGGTACTGTTAGTCCTCCAGCATTTCATGCCCCTAATTCAAGGGAGACATGTATTGGTCAGGAGCGACAACAGCACCACAGTGGCATATATCAACAGGCAGGGCGGAGTCCGCTCCGCCGCCTTGTTGGCCACAGCGGAGAGGCTGTGGTTGTGGGCATCAGAGGTGGCTCTGAGAGCCCTTCGTATCATGTCGAGGGGCAGCCCCCTGCCAGGCGAGTGGGTGCTTCACCCAGAGGTGGTGAAGCAGATCTGGGCCCAGTTCGGGAGAGCGGAAGTGTATCTGTTCGCCAGCCGGCGCAACGGCCACTGTGCCCTGTGGTTTTTCCATGGCCCTGAGCGACGACCCGCCTTTGGGGGTGGACGCGTTTGCACACGAGCCATGGCCAAGGAAGCTGCTCTACGCCTTTCCACCGTTGCGTCTCATTCTCCCTCTCCTGGGGAGAGTGATGCAAGAACGTTTGGCAGTCATCCTGGTAGCACCTTACAGGGCTGGGTTTTTTTTCCCTGTCTGCCTATAGGTGGACGCAGGGGAGCCCTCAGCACTGTTTTTTTCGAGCACACTTTTTTTCGTGAGGCAAGCGCATCAGGGTGTGCTCTATCGGCCGCAGCCCAGACTTTTCCACGGTTACAACCGAGGGGGAGGTGAGTGAGGCGCAGTGGCTGCTAAAGCCGGTCAGGGACAGTGAGGTGGAACGGTGTGCTGGACGACAGTGCGTGCATACATCGGGGCTCCGCCCACTGTACCCATAGAGTCCAGTAGAGGGCGGAGCCTGTGAGAGATATAACAACGGGTTACGTATTGTAACCCTTGTTATATTAGCACAGGCGGAGCCCTCTACCTTGGGGCACTGTCTGTCCTATACCGCTCGCTGAAGTGAGATGCGCACGCATTCAGGTAGGCCCGCCCCGGGGCCGGCTACGTCCATAGAAATCTCAGTAGGTGAATGCTTGCATGATAAGGTAGTACCCATAGAGTCCAGTAGAGGGCTCCGTGTGTGCTAATATAACAAGGGTTACAATACATAACCCAACGTTTCATTGTGACTGATAAATAATTTTCTGTACATAGCTTTTACATTTGTCATTGTCACGTGCACACCTGTTTCTTCCAGTGATTTAAATCAGGAGGGAATTATTTATAAGTACCAATGTTTTGTTGAGTTCTTTTAAATCTGAAGCTTCCCTTTGGGATGATGAAAGCCTGCACTCTTCTTTGAGTTTATCTCTGAGAGGAAATATATGGGACAGCAAATCCCATAAATAAGTGATAAGACAGGAAGTTGGTAGGGAGAGCATTTGAACAATTTAAGCCCGCAGGCATTTTTTAGAGAGGAATAAAAAAATGCTCAGACAAGATATGAGGGGAGGCTCTTCAGCGCCGTGAGCAAATGGATGGAAGAGAACATCAAGGCTTCACACTTAAATCCCGACGCTGCTGAGTGATTGTGATATTGACACAAACATAAAGGAAAGGACAAGAGAGGAAGTCAGGGGTTATCACCGCCACGTCTCTGTTTGTGTTTCTGGAAATCATTTCAGGAACACAATGCACGGTTAGGAAAGGTCAATCAAATGTCAAGGTGTGTTTTCTTTGTCTGGCTTTAATCTCCTTATTAACTCAACAAATATTACTATGAACTATCAAAACAAACGCAAAGGAGAGTTTGAACCGTGAAATATCTACCTCAGTTTATGGATGACTCAGCTGTTTTTCTGAGAACCCTCTGCTCCTCTTTACATGTGTTTTCCAAGTGTCATTTCATTTCCTGTAAGTGCATCCGCTCCTAGTTCAACCCTTTTCCTGATGCATAAAAATGACGGCGGTTAAAAGGGCACGCCATTCGGTTCCTGTAATTGGACGCGTACTGTGTACCTGCAGAATGTCACAGTGAAACACAGCGACACTTAATGCAGTTTTTATTAACCAGAGCCAGGGATGATGATGTTAAAACACAATTTACTTTTGGTATGCACACATTAGCGCTGTCGTATTATGTCTCCGTCTAGATCTGTCCCAGCGAGTGGCTAAGGTTAGGACGCCACAGGTGATCTAAGGAAATGAAAAACGTGAATTCATGTGGATATTTTAACAGTAACTCTTGGCTGTACAACTCAGGAAATATTTTCAAAATGTCAAACATTCCCGAATGCCTTGGATATTTCCTTTTTGGAACTCCTGTATTGAGTGGTTTCCCTCCTTCAGGTGCCTGCAGCTCTGGATCTGAATGCAGCAGACACCGCCTCCCTGTTGGGGAAAACCACTCAAGATGCATTACCAGTGTTTGAGGAGGCAAGTGTCCCTACACCTGACAGGAATCCATATTTTAAACTCTACCATGATGTTGCTTTTCCCCTGTATTTACTAACTTTTACTCTCTTGTCTCCAGGTGGCTAGGCTGCAGAGCTCCATGATCTTCCAGGCGGCCAGTGCATTGGATTTCCGAGCAGACATGATGGGCAGCATCAATATGCTCCTGTGTGGAAAGCAGCCTGACGTCAATATGAGCCGCAGCTCACCTCCACTGACGGACAACAAGGAGCCAGTCTTCATTGCTGCGGGAAACAGCTCTGGTGAGTGCTTCATAAAGGTGTCCCACTGTAATCATGTCTTAATCATGTTTCTGCATGCGGTCGTGGTAAGCAAGACTTGTTTTCGCAACCAGTAAAACAAGAAAACAATGTTTGTCAAGAAACCACGTGCTTACAATATAGAAGATTGCATCAGACTCTCTTGTCAATCTCAAATATATAAAGTTTGTTTCTTGTAAAATAAAGACTTAAAATGTGATTTATTCTTGGAATAACCCCCCTAGCTGGCTATCAATCTTACATTGACCTAGAATGGCTGTAATATGCCGCCATATTGAAGTGAAATTAAAGTTCTCTGCATTTCTGTGGGTTAGATTTAATAAAATACTCATTTTATTTGATCGAGACCCCTGTAATCCCTTATAAAAGTGTGCTTGTGGGTAAGGAAACACACAATGGGTTGTGTTTTGATGAATCTGTGTTGCATGGCTCAGTCAGCTGTGACGCCTCATGCTGGAACACACACACACACACACACCTGTGGCACTGTTGGCGCTGAGCTGCACACTAACCGGCTCTGATGAGGAACACGGTAACGGGGCTGGCTTCAGTCACACCCAATCAAATCAGATCCTCTCATTTCATCTAAAAGCTGGGCACCCCACATATTTGAAGTATTCCAGAACTACTTATCCATTGGAACCTGATGTCATGTATGAAAATAAGAACATATGGTAACCCAAACTCCCCTCAGAGGACAGATGGTGTCACTAAAACACTTTATTGACTTCTGAATTTGTATTTTACTCCATCCAGCAATTTTACTCCCATAAAGTTCAGTAATACTTTAAACTGTCCTGCAGCTGTCTCCATTTCTCTCCCATTCTCCTGAACAGATGCTCTGTATAAACCTGTAAACATGGGATTAGGGATGCAACCATTTCAATTAAACTAAATCATTATAATTTGGTGTGAAAGTGCCAGCACAATGCATGTGATTTATAGGTAAAGAAGTATCCTCTATTCAAAAAAATGTCCATTTAGTTACATATTATTATTTATAAAATTAATGTATTGAATGTTTTTTTGTTGCTAACCTATACTGCACATGAAAACATAGAAAAAAATGTATCAAGACATACTCTAATTGTAACCTATTCAGTTTAATATAAATACATACAATTCATGTTGATGCTGTATTGGTGCACATAATGCACATACTAGGGAATAAATAGTCAGGCAGATTTCATCTTAAAAAGTCAGAGTAAAATACAAGTATCAGAGTTGTTGTAGGTGTTGGTGGGGATGCTTTGAAAACCTATATCATATTTTTATTTTCAGATCTTCAGTGCATCTTCCTGCAGCCTTGAGCTCATTAGAGACCGTGTGTTCCTGCTTCATTAAATGTCTGTTCTTTGGAGACAACGGCAGAAAATTAGATTTTAATAAGCAGCTTATATTCCCGGGGAATATCGTGAACACAGCAAAGTGGAATTGCATGCTTGTGCCAGCCACAATTAGCACAAACACTGTGTCCTCCGTACAGAATAAGCACTAACGTCTCTGTTAGCATGCTAATGGCTGCTGTGGATACGCCGTGCCGTTTCCTTCTGCCAGTCTGTGTACAGTTAAATGAATCTGGAGTATGCAGCGTGTCTGCATAATGGCCAATTACAACTGCTTTTTGTGTGTGAAAGCACACTCGGAGGAATAGTAGAGGAGCCAACACTGAGTTTAGTTAATGGCTCAGCAATGTTCCCGTCCCAATTAATGGCTGACAGCAAAGTCTGCGTCGTTATCCAAAGACAGAAATAACTGTTCATCCACTGCAGGAACTTTAACTTTTAACACATGTCCACGGCAATAACAAGTCTCTGCAACAGCACACACTTACATTCATACACATGTCCGAGAAGTTAGATGTTAAGATTAGTGGGTTGGCTCATGTTGTCTACTTAAGTCACTGTAGCTTAGCACTGAAGTAAAACGTTATCTTTGTTTGCTGCGGACTTCTTGATTGAAGGTGATTTAAACATCAAGTTCTGTCAAAATAAGCTTTCCTCTCTCATCCGTCCTACTTTCCCCCGTGTGATTCTCCCTGACATTGTTCATAACTAATTATCTCGAGACTCGTGCTGTCATCCTCTGAGGATTAGCCCCCGGGCGTCTCTTCAAATAATTAGTAATGGGTACCCTTTATTTCTGGTTTAAGCCCCCCCTGTAATACACACTGAGGCAGATACCTGAGTGTGGAGCAGAGAGAAATGTCAGAGCGCCTCTCCGTCTCCTGAGAGGGACTTCGCTGACATTTATTCAACTTTATTTGACTTTGTTCAGGAATGCTGCTGACAGCACTTGATTTGTAGCTCTTGTTGGAATCTGCTCGATTGATTCGTGTGATACTTCGATTCAGACTGACATGTCATTCTCATATAAATGTGTGTCTGTCTTGCATGAAATCCCTGAAATATGAGTATCGTGAACCTCGAGTAATATCCTTTTCTGTGTGTGTGCAAATGTGACTGTGTGTCGCCGTGATGCTGAATTGAGCCCGTCTCCAGGGTGCAACTCAAATTGATTAAATTTGCAGGTAAGTTGAGGGGGCTGACTCGAGGCTCCAAGCAATTATTTGACTGTGGCTAAAGCCTCTGCACAGAACAGATTCTCTTGTTCCCTCGTTTTGAAAAATAACTCTCCGTCACGTCTCCGTAGAGATTCAAACCCCTATAATCTGATGCTCCCTTTAGCACACACAATATTACAACCTGATATATCTCTCCCAGGATACAAGTGCTTGAGTGTTATCTATATTCATACTCCATCATGGAGAAGAGTTTTTCATCTCTGAGCATTTTGGTTCTTAAAAAATCTCTCTCATAATCAAATAATTTGTATTAAATAAAGTAGCACACTCTTTTTTTTGAAGTTGTTAATCTTTCAGTATATCATGATTCGATTAAAAAACGGTTTTGGATTAAATACATATCGGAGCTGATTCAAATATCTCCTCCACTCCACTGTATACTAGTGAAGTCGATTATCTTAGCCTACCACGGTATGCACTAGCCAATAGAAGCGCAAGTGTTACATAGTGATGTCACTATGTTTCGGAAGTAAACAGATCATTCTAATGCAGGCGTTTCAGGCGGGGGGGGGGGGGGGGAGTGTGTTTGAGAGAAACTCCCTCTGGAGGGAAAACAGGGATTAAAGCCTTTTCAAAACATTTAGATAACATATATACAATTCTGCATGGAAGGAAACACCCCAACTTTATGATTTGAAATGCATAATATAAAATTATCTCCAATTAATTTCATGTGTAATTTGTTCCTAAATCCTCCAAATATTAACCCAAATAATTTCTGTTTGTAAAAAGTCCCATATTTAGCAAAAAAAAAAAAAAGTCGGAGAGAAACTACAAAAGACTAGCATCGTCTCAAAACAGGTTTTTTTCTCTAATTTTTTTTTGCCCAATGAATCTGTTCACCACATGGCAGGTCCAATTTAAGATTGACATGCATGCCACAGTTTTCAACTATCTAATACATTCAAAGTGTTTTCTTGAATGTTCAACACAAAAGATCTAAGAAACAGCAGCGTGCTGACTACAGGAAGTGACATCAGTGTAGTGTGTGTGCAGGGAACAGCTGGCCACACGAAGACTAAGGGCCGGCCAGTAGCTGCACACACACACACACACACACACACACACACACACACACACACACACACACACACACACACACACACACACACACACACACCTCCCAGGAGCACCTGGGAAAATGGCCTGGAGGCAGAGAGGCTAACATTTAATTGCAGTGAAAATGGCCACTAAAACCGGAGGAGGAGGAGGAGGAGGAGGAGGAGGAGGAGGAGGAGGGGTGTGGTCTAACAGGGAAACATGGAAAGTGCTGATGTCATGACAAAGTGAGATAAGAAGCAGACGTATTGACTGTCAGACGTCGACTCTCTGCACTCCTCAATTGTCTGATGAAGTACCGCGCTGCAGGAATCCTATATCCTCAACAAGCTGGAGTACTGCATCCTCGCAGTGCAGAGACTCCTGTCCCCTGAACGCACCGTGCAATATTAACACTGCAGATATGTTACATTAGTAATGATCCAAAGCTGCTGAGCACATTGACTTCTCTCTTGTCCTCAGCTCTGAACTCTAGGCCTGTTTCCACATGGTGTGTCAATAAATCAACTGAAATGCAGTGAGGTGGCAGCAACTGTCCACTTCATGAGAGTGAAGTCCATTTATAAACCAGGAGCACATCTTGAAAAATAGAAGCAATGGCATGTTAATGGGGCCTATTCTGCTTTTTCTGGTTTTCCCTTTCCTGTAGTGTGTGAACAATAGGTTTGTGTGCATGTACATGGTCTGCATAGGACCAGAGGACCAACTATAAGGCCCGTCCACACAGCGGCGTGCGTTGAAAGCTTCACCATTCACTTTGAATGGGGTGACGTCACTTTTTGCCGAATTGCATTGTGGGAAGCGACGCGGAGCTTTGCTGGCGTGGCTCGCGGCAAAAGTTGAGCAATGTTCAACTTTTGAAGCCTCGGCAGAAGCGTCAGCCAATCGAATCGTATGCCAGTACAAGCTTTAGCCAATCAAACCACTGCTTGTGCGTCAGGGGCGGGAGATTCATGTGATTGGTTGTTGGTCGAGTTGTTGGTCGTTACTCATACAAGTACAATTTAATATAAGCAGAGAGTTGTTGATGCATAAATGTTGGTGTGATAAAGTCTGGTTAATATGCTTGCATGTGAGTTATTAAAACAGCATATACATCATATTTATGATAGTTCTGCATATGTACCCCCAGAAATCCCATCATCATATTTATTCTGAAGTGCAGTGATTGCATGAATACAGTGTAAACTTGTTTCATGTAGTTATTATTTTCTGGCACTCTGTATTACAATGTGTTACCTAGCAGCCTTTCTTTATGCATGCGATGTGTTTCTGCTGTGGGAAAAACATGCGCACTTTGATGATACAGATATTATTTAACAAATTAGTAACATTATGTTTCTGGAGGCAGAAGATTGAGGTCTTTAAATTATGTAAAATAAATGTCTGGTTTAGTAATAAATAAGTTATTAAATACATGTTTTATTTATTTATTTGCTCACTACTGTAGGTTCAGAAGGAGTCCGGTAAGGGGGTCTCACATGAATTTCAGCCTCATGTTTAATATTGATCATGTTTTGTTCTGCAAATTCACGGTGCAGATCAAACGGCTTATTTCTTTCCTCCTTCAGACGAAAAGTTTGCAGGATTCTTGACTTTCTCTTCCTCTCTTCTCCTGCAGACGCTTTCTGTCAGACGCTGGTCGAGACCCTGGAAAAAACACCTGGCCTGCGCTACATCTGGAGCTCCTTCAGGCCGCTGCTGCAGGGGAAGGTCCTCTACACCCCCGACACCCCCACTGCACACCTCCTGGTGAAAGAGGTACCAAACATTACTCATCATGAAAGAATGACAGGCACACTTACTTCATCAGTTTGAATGTGTTATTTATCCCAGGGGGAAATTGGGTTTCATGACAGTTGCTTCATTTAACAATACAATCATTTATATGAATATAAGAAGTTAGAGTCAAATGTGCAATAAAAGGATAAAACAACAATGTCTATTAAAATTAAAATTGTTCAATAAAAGATCAAATAAAATGAAATTAATTATATAAACATAAGAATGTAAGAAAAATGCAATACAAATAATTATACATATTCGTATACACATTTAAAGCAAAAATACAAAATAAAGAGTAAAAGTAAAAATACAGTAAGAAGCATTTAATTAATTATGAGAAGTTTAAATGTTCACAGAAAAAAAAGTAATATAGAAATATCTCTTAGGATTGAAGGATTCATTGTGAATATCACGGTTAAAGAAGGTTTTTAGCAGCTGATGGCGGAGTGAGTCCCAGTTTACTCGCACTTGATAAATATGTGGACAGGCTGCTTGTGCTTCAAATTAGTACATTGATATATCTAATAATCTTCTGTAAACAGGATCAGTAATTGTGTGAAGAGCCTCCTGTGCGATAATACAAACTCTGGATGTCACACAGTCAGCTGTGGTACATGTGAATAAATAAGAATAAAGCGGTGCAATAGTTAGTCAGGAGCCTGTTGTGTGCTGGATGTAATGCATGACATGACATTCCTCCAAGATATTAGTATCATTTTGATAACTGCAGGAGCAAAACAAACACCCGGCAGTGGAGAGGATTTGTTTTCAGAATGCATAATGAGAAGGAGAGAAATGCTCACAGCGAGGGGCCCAGTGCTGGAGCAGGGGCCCTTCACACCTCACACACACACTGTTTACAAGCCAGTGTTCAGGGGTAAATAAGCTCATTTACATTCCTCAGCATGGGGGGGGGTTGTTACAGTGAGCTCCTCAGGGATGATACTCTCAGCCAATAGAAGAGGCTCAGTGTGTGTTCACTCAGAGGAAGGTGAGATTATTTATTGTTTCAGGCAAACAGCACATTCAACGCCTTGGCCCAGCTGAGAGAGCTCGCTGAGTCCTGGGAGGAAGTCGGGCCCCGGCTCTACAACTTCCTGCAGAACAGCTCTCAAGTCAACACAATACGGGTGAGTCTTTAATCACATAAGCACACATTTATTTTCTGTATGTGTAGGTACAAGTTCAGAGAATAATAAGCAGGAATCTGCAGGAAAGAAAACGTATTAAAACGGCGCCGTAGAATCCGACATTTTGGGGGAAATGTTGCTTTTTGCAGAGTTTCCAGCACTCCGAGCTAACCTAACATTTAAATGTTACATGTTTAAATGTTAAACATGTAACATGCACATTTTACGTCTAGAACTTTCTGCTCCAAATAAAAGAAACCCTAAAAAAGTGTGTTTCAAAAGAAATGTAGGATCATTAGCTTAGCATTAAACTGGAAATGGATCACTAACTAACTTCAACATATCATTAGTGAGTTGTTTCTGTACATACAAAAAGGTCAAACAAGAATATCTGCTTTTAGGAAGCATTATTTGTTGGATAATTTCTTAGTTGTGCAAATTGACAGAAATGCATCATTTTCCCTTTCAATTTGTAAAATAGTTCCTCTTTTTCAAAACTGACTCAGAGGTTTCTCAGTGGCTCATTGGCACCGTTTCCTCTACACTTGACTGCACCTTGTAAACATCCTCCTTCACTGTGTTTTCTGCAGCTGAACTTTTGAATACACAACAAACTCTAGAAGATCAGCTTCTTTTAAAACGACCTGGTATTTTTCTCCTTGCAGGTGAGAACATGCACATGTGGTGTATATCAATTTGTCGCACCTTCTGTTAGGAATGGAGACGGAGGGAGGGAGGTAATTATGGATAAGTGCAGGATAATTTCCACCCTGGCAGAAAGGATTATCCACACAAGTAGAGGACATGGACTCTTCCTCCCTTCCCTCTCCTTCCTCTCGCCGTATTTCCTTGATACTCACATTACTCCCGTGTCACTCCAAATGAGCTTATAGGCAGCTGCTGGGAGCACACACTGGAGCTCCATATAGCGTGGTATTCATTACCCTCGCCCTAACCTTTACACAAATGGGACCGCAATCCTCCTTTGTCTTCATTTTCTCCCCGCTCCCTCTCTCGCTGCACATCTCCGCACCAAGCTGGTGGCTCCGCAGGTTTGTCATCTTCCGAGGTTCCTCAAGGTCGCAGACACATTTTACATTGATGGACCAATTACCATCAGCAGTACAGACACTGTGTTTGAGCGAGGAGATCCGGAGAGAAGGACATGCTGTGTGCAGAGGCAACATGAGAGTGCCTTTACATCTTGTTTACACGCGAAGGTGCTTTTACAGTGGTGGCAGGGAGGGTCGCTTTGTTCTTCAGGTCCCAACACTTCCAAAATAAGATATCAAAAATAAAAAGCAGAATATGTACAGGACGAGATTTTAGTGTCATTCATAGTCCGAGTAATATCGACTAATCCCAGGCGTTGATTAAATGCAAGTATATGCTCTCTGTGGAGGGAAAGAGAGGGACTTTCCCCCTTTTTTATGCACTTAGGAAGTCATTTACACAAAGTTTTTAAAGTCAATGATTTACCAAATGTAATCAAGATTATACTTTTTGTAATAATAGAGCAACCCCAAGTTAAAAGCCAAATCTGGAAGCCACAGGACAAGAGTTTCGGATCCTTTTTAGTCTTTTTTTGGTCAGAGTCAAATCAACCAATCATGTAGCAGGCTTTGGTTGGATACAGGTGAACAATCCTCGTGAAGGGCAACTGAGGCTAATGCTACTACGCTTTATTTCCTTTCAATCATTGTTTATGTTTAACCTCAGGCTCTATGTCAAAAATAACACAATGCTATATATATATACAGTAGGTTGATTAATCAATGTAACATTGGAAGAATCAAATGGATTTAAAGACCTTTAAACACACATATTTTGTCATGTCCTTAACGTAGCTTCCACTGTGACGGACGGAGCAAGTTTTTTAAAGGTCATATGCAGCTGAGAGATTTCCTAATTTGACACCCAGTCCTGAAGATATGAATAATACCATCCGAAGTGTTGACACTGAAATGCCACTGAGCACCCGGGCCAGAATATTTTTCAATCTCAGAGTTTCATACTTTAGAGGCCGGAAATCCCTGCTGAGGTACAGCGCACTTACTTTATATCGGAACATAGAAAAAACTGTATATTTCAGTAGGCATAGGTAATGAGAGGTTAGTGATCACTCTTTAATTGTTTATTTAGATTAGATTCAACCTTATTTTCATTGCACAGAGTATAATGTAGATATATAAATCAAAATAGTAGATAGAGAGCATGAGGTTACAGTATAAACACATTGATTACACTACCACAGATGTTCCAAATGTGAGGCAAGGTACAGACACTGTAAATATATCCACTACAGGAAATGCTAGCATTCACTGTAGGGCCGCACACTTTTGAAAATAATAACTTTTTGCAGTCATTTAGAATGATTTTCTCTTCATGTTCTCACTCTATATGTCCCTGCAGGTTGAACATACTGTACATGTGCACTGTATTCTGTACATGAGCACTTCTGGAATAATTGTAGCACAGTGTCATCTAACTCAGCGCTCCTAATTAACGCTGCAGCAGAATGACTGTCACAGCTGACCTCCATGCTTCCTGTTCTGAAACAACTCGTCGTGCTCTCACCACAATTCAAAATCTCTTTGACACCAGGCGTTGCTGGGGAATCCGGTGTTTGCCTCTGTGTTGGATCAGCGCCTAGACAGCACGGGGTGGACGTCCAAGCAGCTCATCAACTTCCTGTACAACGGGGCCCCGGAGGACCGCCCCCCCGGCATGCCCCCCAACGACTGGAGAGACGTTTACAACGCCACCACCAACGTCCTGAAGCTGCTCTCCAACTTCCTGGGCGTGAGTCTTCTTTTCTTCTTCTGTGCTTTTATTAAATGCTCCTCCTGCATCGGAGAGATGAGAAAATAGCCTTTTATCTGAAATTTCAAATATAATTCTCCCTGGTGAGGAAATCGGTGACTCATATTTTCCCTGGCCCCCTGAAATGGCCCAGGTGAGTTCTCTGGTTAGATTTGCCTCTTTTTAAAGTGCTCTCTTTTTAAAGTGCTCTCTTTCAGTGGCAAAATACGTTTTCAAATCCAAATGTATCTACTTTTCCCCCTGAGTTGTTGGGTTATTTAAAAAGCATCCAGATGAGCGAGCTGAACCAGCAACTTGTCGTCTTTAGCGCAGAACTTTTTTTTATCTCCTGCTTTGGTGTTATTCTCATTAAAGTTTAATGTCCTTGACTTGGAAAACTGTCGAAACACCTGTCACAACAACACAGCTTCCATGATCATCATAAAAAATACATTGTTATGTGCCTGACTACAGTGAGTCTGTAGGAGAACACACACACACACACACACACACGACAGTGATGTATTGATCCTTGGCACAGTCTCCACAGAAACTCTTCTTCTCCCTGTGTGTGCATGTACACATATACACACACGTCCTTTAATATAAATCTACAGGCAGGTAAGATGGCAGCTTGGGTTGAACACACTCGCCCAATGAAGTTCCAACTTAATTAGATCTCTTTTCGGCACTCAGAACTGACTACAGAACGGTGACATTATTATACAGCCTGTATTGTTTGTTTCCTCTTCTCTAAGTCAACACATCTGCAGAAATACAGAGTGTCTTCCAGTCCAGGGCTTAATATGACACACTGTCAGCACTACTGATGTAAAGGTTACGTGCAAAACACTAATATAGTTGAGTTAATGAAGCCATGACTCCTTATGCAAACCAGTTTCTGCTAGAGAGCATATGAAAATCAGTCACATTTTCATATGCATCACTAATCTCACTGACAAACAATGCCTCCTTAGAGAGCGTGCTGTGTCTACATTTGTTCAATACTGGTTAGCCTGTTGCTAATAGGTGCCTGAAAGGAGAAATGTGTGTCCTTGAATGAATACATACTAGCAATTTAATAACTGTCTGAGTCCAGTTCTGAATCCTCTGCTTTTACATCACAAGCTGCTTCTCTTTGAACTGCCCCTACATGTACAGGACTGTCTCAGAAAATTAGAATATTGTGATAAAGTTCTTTATTTTCTGTAATGCAATTAAAAAAACAAAAATGTCATACATTCTGGATTCATTACAAATCAACTGAAATATTGCAAGCCTTTTATTATTTTAATATTGCTGATTATGGCATACAGCTTATGAAAACTCAAAAATCCTATCTCAAAAAATTAGAATAGTTCCTCAGACCAAGTAAAAAAAAAAGATTTATAACAGCAAAACACAATCAAACATTTGAAAATGTCCATTAATGCACTCAGTACTTGGTTGGGAATCCTTTTGCACGGATTACTGCATCAATGCGGCGTGGCATGGAGGCAATCAGCCTGTGGCATTGCTGAGGTGTTATGGATGCCCAGGATGCTTCAATAGCGGCCTTTAGCTCATTAGCATTGTTGGGGTCTGGTGTCTTTCAGCTTCTTCTTCACAATACCCCACATATTCTCTATGGGGTTCAGGTCAGGGGAATTTGCAGGCCAATCGAGGACAGTAATGCCATGGTCAGTACACCAGTTACTGGTGGTTTTGGCACTGTGGGCAGGTGCCAGATCATGCTGGAAAATGAATTCCTCATCTCCATAGAGCTTTTCAGCAGACGGAAGCATGTAGTGCTCTAAAATCTCTTGGTACACAGCTGCATTTACTCTGGGCTTGATGAAACACAGTGGACCAACACCAGCAGCTGACATGGCTCCCCAAACCATCGCTGACTGTGGGAACTTCACACTGGATTTCAAGCAACTTGGATTTTGCTCCTCTCCAGCCTTTCTCCAGACTCTGGCGCCTTGACTTCCAAATGAAATACAAAACTTGCTTTCGTCTGAAAAGAGGACTTTGGACCACTGTGCAACTGTCCAGTGCTTCTTTTCCTTAGCCCAAGTCAGACGCCTCTTCCGTTGTCTTGAGTTCAGAAGTGGCTTGACCATGGGAATACGGCTATTGTAGCCCATTTCCCGGATACGTCTGTGAACAGTGACTTTTGATACCTGGACTCCAGCTTCAGTCCACTGTCTTTGAAGCTCCCCCAAATTCTGGAAGCGACTCTTCTTCACAATGCTGTTAAGGCTGCGGTCATCTCTCTTGGTTGTGCAGCGTTTCCTGCCACATTTCCCCCTTCCAACAGACTTTTTGTGGATGTGCTTTGAAACTGCACTCTGTGAACAGCTTGCTCTTTGAGAAATTTCTTTTTGTGTCTTACCCTCCTGATGGAGGGTGTCAATGACGGTCCTCTGGACAGCAGTCAGATCAGCAGTCTTCCCCATACTTGTGATTTAGTTTACTGAACCAAGCTGAGTGTTTTTCAAGGCTCAGGAAACCCTTGCAGGTGTTTCGAGTTAATTAGACGATTCAAGTGATTCGTTGAACACCCTACTAGTATACTTTTTCATGATATTCTAATATTTAGAGATAGGATATTTGAGTTTTCTTAAGCTGTATGACATAATCAGCAATATTAAAATAATAAAAGGCTTGCAATATTTCAGTTGATTTGTAATGAATCCAGAATGTATGACATTTTTGTTTTTTTAATTGCATTACAGAAAATAAAGAACTTTATCACAATATTCTAATTTTCTGAGACAGTCCTGTACTAGCCTAAGACTCCTCAATGTAGAAGTCACACCCATTCATACAGAGGAAGAGGCTGTCACACAAGGTGACACCCTAAAAAATCCTCCCATTGAAATACAACCGCACTACGTTCCAGCCACAATCACCCTAGGGTTAAGATATTGAGATGGTGGAATCTATTTAATTAAAAAAAAGAAAAAATCGACATAAAGGTTAGTAAATGCAGCATCTTCTTACTTCTCTAGATTCAGATGACACTGCCCTAATGCTTTTATTTTGGGAAAATATATATTCCTTTGAGTATGGTGTCATTATATTTATGATAACTGCCTCAAAAACATGCAAATATTAGTGAAAGATTGAAAAGGTATTGCTGTGGTGTTGCATGTTACTGGACTGTGATGGTTTTAATACACTAAAGGTTTTCCTAAAATAAGACTTTATATATTGAATTGTTACACCTGTATTATGAAATGTATCATTGCGCCAGACTTTCAAATACATAATAAAAAGGTTGCATTGCACTATAGTAATATTTAGTAACAGGCAACATGTTAAAATATCTGATTTCAATAGAAAAGTCCCAGTCTACAGAAGTTATGAACTGGAGACATATCTTTGTTTGGTACAGATTCTCTATAATAATCACACCATGATGACACCATGAATATCTCTCAATGGTTATGACAATAAAGATGCTAAACATGGTCATATCCCAATTGCAGTATCAGTGAAAATAAGTACCAACAAGTTATTTTGTCCAACTCCTGCAGCCCGGATTATGATCCATATGTTTCTCTCAGCTCTGTCCAAACTGTGTGACCGTTATAACTGAGGGCTGCTGCTGCTGCTGTGATATTTTGTTTACCGCTGCAGCTTGATATAGCTCAGAGAGGGGGGGTCCTGGGGGAGAGATGATAAAACTGTTGCAGCGGCCGGGCTGTGTGGACAGCTGTCAGGTGAGACTGCCTCCCAGGATGCCTTGCTCATTATCCTTTCATGAAGGCGGGACGAGTCTGCAGATCGAGGCTGTATCTCATTTGTTCTCTCTGCTGAAGCCCAAAACATTCCCCCCCCCCCCCCCTCTGGCAGCGCCACATCATTTGGATCTCTGTTAGTCTGAGTGATGCTTTTCTCTAAATATCCATCTGCCATTCTGTCAGGGAGTCGGTGCATACATCTGCTTTATCCCCTTTTCTGTTGATTTGTATAAAACCTGCTTAATCTGTCATTTGTGGTACCTCTGTTCGCAGTGTTTGGACCTCAATAAGTTTGAGGCGGTCCCCACTGAGAGCCGTCTGTTGAGCAGAGCGCAGGAGCTCCTGGAGAACGAGACGTACTGGGCCGCGTTGGTGTTTGAGAACCTGCAGCCCAACGCCAGCCTCCCCCCGCCCTACGTCAAGTACAAAATCCGTATGGACATCGACGAGGCCGAGGGCACCACCAACATAAAGGAAAGGTGTGTGACTGAACCTCTCGTATCTGTTTTTACTCTCTCTGATTTGACACATTTCAAATTGTGTATAACGAGAAGACCATTTGATTGTGTGCGTCTGAATGCTTCCATTAACAAGTAGGAAAAGAAACTGTATCAATTAAAGTACTTTATTGCCATCAGTATCACTTAAGGGGCTATCCTCTAAAGCTGTGGATTTAGAAAAACGTACTTTATCGGTGATGCTATAATTTTAAAGGTAAGACTTTAAGAATCTTTTATTTTGTATTTCTTCAAGCAACCTTTCAAAGTATTCATTTTAATCCCTAACATGAAGAATTCTGGATGTTTCTGACTGCTTCTAGTTTACCCTTTGCCGAGACAGATCATGGTGTTTCTTTTTTAATAAGGTCGTGGTCTCCGGGTGCCCGGGACAACCCCCTTAATGACCTGCGCTACATCTGGGGAGGCTTCTCCTACCTGCAGGACATGATGGACCACGGCATCATCCGGGCACACACCCCCAGCACCCAGCCGTTTGGGGTGTTCGCGCAGCAGATGCCCTACCCGTGCTACGTGGATGACGTGTGAGTACAGAGCCGCTATCTGACAGCCGTGTGATTAGCGCCAGTGGAAGGAGGTATTACAGCAATAAAACAGTGCGCTCTCCGGGGAGGTGCCACTCACCGCCGCCACGTACATGAGTTATAGTCTGATCAGTCACTTAGGCCTTCAGATTTCCCCGCGGAAACTTCCTCTTATTTGTCTGGCGTACATTTCTTTAATATCCGATCGCAGAGGAGGGGCAGAGGTAGAGGACTGGTGTAATAATGTCACTGTAATAAAAATGTAACAGGAGAGTGGAATCATTAAGGGTCAGCAAGGGGAAAGGAATGAAGGAGATACTATTGATTTGAGTCAAACCACAGGAAATTCCTGAATAGTTGATGGTTGCTGAATTATTTACGCAACCACGGCGAGTCCCTAGCTTCCTCCCGTTTCTGCGGCATTTTATCCTAGACAAAATGAGAGCAAGAAAAACACACACACACACACACACACACACACAAACAACGGTGTATCACTCTTAATCTTCCTCAGATTTCCTCAGTGTGTGGAAATGACTCCCATCCACACACAACATTATGATCTCCATTAATAAAGGGGAAAGCCCATCCAGAGGAAAAGATAATTACCAAGGAGATGTAAGTCCGACAACACGCCCCTTCCAGAAGACATATCCTCTCCCTGTGGGGAAACGCACAATCAGAGATTATAGGGAGCTCATTTAAAAATCTGATTTGCTTTGGATCCCACAGAATCTGCAGAAAAGGTTATTTGGATAAACATATTCTACACATGACTTCAGATTGAAGATGCATTTGAACCGATGTGAATATTAATATTTATTTAATTAACATCTATGGCGCACTTTCTGTCGGGTATATATTTCCATTGCTGCTTAAAGATGTAATGCTTTTCACTTCATTCTGCAGCTGCGTTTAAACCTTGTTAAATGCACATATTTCATTGTGTGCACTTGGTTTGGCATGCATGGTAGGAGGATAGTTTCAGAAGTACTAATTGGAGGATGTTAAACTAAATATTGCACCCAGTGGAGGTGTTTAAATCTGAGCATTTTAGGCACTTTGTAAGCAATGAATCCTTCCATCTTGAAATCAGGGAGTACTCTCACCCACATTGTATCTGTTGCGTCGTCATGTGTTATTTGCCTCGTCTTCCTAACACAAAGGATTCATTACTACAGAAGATAAATTGGATTTGCGGCCGCGACACCTAGGTCTTTCTCCTGCAGAGCGGTTTGGGCATTTCTTGTCACAAACGAGCTGAGGACCAAAATGTAGAACACGGGAAACCAGGGATAGTCGGTAACCAGCTTTATTGAAGGCAATAGGCTGGTAGGAGACAAAACGGCAGATAGTAGGCAAAGGGCTGGTCGGGGACAGGCGAGGGTTCCAGGAGATAGCAGGACGGGAGTCGCAGGTACAGAGCGGGTCAGGGAGCAGGCGAGGCAGGCTGGTCAGGGACAGGCAGGGTCGAAACCGGGAGAGCAATCTGGAAGATAATGCGGGAAAGACTGGCATGCTGCAAAGTACGATCTGGCACTGAGGTGAAAGTGAAGTGGGCCTAAATACTAATGGAGCTGATGGGTGTAACAGAGTGAGAGAGACAGGGTGTGACTACCAGGTGACTAAGGAATGTTAATGCAGAAAATAGGTGAGTGAGAAAGCAGACTGTGACATTTCTATAAATGATTAACACCTTAAAATGGCTATTTCATTCATAAATAATACACAGAGGGAAAGATGCGCTAACGAGGCATGATGGGAAAACCTCTGTGGTCATTATTTTACACTTAAAGAGGCCATATTCTGCCTTTTATGGTTTTCCCTTTCATGTAGTGTTATATAGGTTTGTGTGCATGTTAATGGTCTTCAAAGGCTTAAATCCCAAAGTTCCCTCCAGATGGAGTTTCTCCCCACCCCCCCACCCCCCCACCCCTATAATTTGAACATTATAGCATGGAAACGTGTCAGAGTAGAGGCACTAAATACTTATATGAACCTGAGCATGACAAGAACATGTCCCCTTGAAGAAGGAATAGAGATTGTGCTTCAGGTATAACTTGACCTTAGCATCAAGTTACTTTATTAGTTTAAAATGTTCTTACCATCTGAAAAATGTGAGAAATATCATACATGCAAATACTCTTAATAGAAGAGTTGGATACATGAATATGTGGTTGCAGTCACAGTTCTTGGCAAAAAGGAAGTTTATTCATTTTGGACACGGCAGGTCGTTGTTCGACAGTTGTTGAAAGATGTATCACTTAGCTCAGGAGACTGTTATTAGTTTTCCATCCTTTATCATCTCACAGACACAATATTTCCTCCTCTCTGATAAACTTTGAGGCCGTACTATCTGCTCTGACCTGGACACTCATCACCACGCCCGCCTCTGAGATGATTTCCTCCTCTCTGCTCCCGATGAACTTCGAACAATCTGAGCTTTTTCAACACCGCTGACCCTGCTGGCATTTCCAGCCGCAGATAACCAAGCGGTGTTAGCGTCCTCGGTCTTCATACTCACATTGAACACAGAGATGATAATGATGGGGGGGGTAAAGCTTGACCCCTGCAGGGCCGACAGCTCTTAAACGGCTCTTTATCAGCGGCCCCTGCCCACAGAGGATGAATCAGAGTTCTTGTTAGGAACTGAGGCTGTGCTGCACATCAGACGCTTGGTGTGAGATCTGAGGCTGCTTTCAGAGACACGCCATGCAGGCTGCAGTGGGCGTGAGCTCGGTTCAGGATGAGACGGGGGTATTCTGTGCACCATGATCAGAAGGTAATTAACCTCATGTGTGCACTGCTTGCACTCAGAGTGGGTGACATATTGGAGCATATTTGGGACATCTGATAACAAGATAACATCAGCTGTTTCATGCCATGGGCTCGGTGCAGAAGTGACGCACAGGAAATAATAGCCACTCCCTGAAAAAAAGGCTTATCATCTACTGCAAATACAGCTTTATAACGAGTGTGTATCCATGCTGATAATAGAGAATAATAGGGATATACATGTTTATTTGGATGCTTAATGGTCACAATGCTGACGATGTGTAGCCTATCAACAGGTTGATAATAAAAGCCGGACGTTTATCTTTGTTCATTTCTCCGTTTAATCAATAAGCCCATAAAGCTCTGGTGGATCTATGATTAAATGTAGAATATTGTTTGACTACAAAATGTGGATAAAGATATTTCAATTATTTCTCAGTTTGTTTTACACTTACTTGATGCCTTCATGTTTTTAACTTGACCTGATATTGCAGTCATCATTATTTTTATTTATATTCATCTCAGTATTCTTTTTCTAAGGCTGATTTTCAATGTGTATTTAGCTCTTTCTCCAAACGTTGCCTCCCTGTTATGAGGTTTCAAACAACAAAGGACTCTGTATCCCTTAACCACATTTTCCTTGAGTAATCATTTCTAGCAGCATATTGAATAATAAAGTCTGTTCCCTTCAATGAGTGTCCGCCTGCAGCCAGCAGGTATTTTAGGTATATCTGCTTTTTTAGAATAGCCCTCCGTCCTGTGGGAGTCTGCTCTCTCCTCTCTCGTCTTTATTTCCTGAGAATCAGTCCTCCAGCGTCCCTAAATGTAGGTCAGGCTGTTGATGTTAACACAGACCTGCAGGGACTTTTATTACTTAAGCACCTCGATCGATCAGCGATGTATAATTCAGGAGCATCTGGTGGCAAGGTTGTGAGTGTCAGACACGCCGTGCATAAAATAGTCTGTCAGCTGTTACATAGATGTTATCGAGATAAACCCTTAATTAGCATTCAACCTGATGCTTTCACAACTAGAGGTGCTAATGTAGCTTTATTTGCCAAATCGTATTGATTTCAAGTTTCCAGACTCAGAGGCACTTTTCTTCTTCTTCTAATCTCGTAACAGGTTGTGGTTTTAGTCGCTCTGGGTCTGGAAACTCTGTGCCATCCTGCAGCTAATCAAGTCGTCATTTGAAAGTGATCCATCCCTCGAGGGCCGGGGAAGTGTCCTCCAAAAAGAGTCTGTCTTTCTCTCTTTGAAATGAACTTCCTCTAGCTTTCACTGGAGCTCACTTCATCTCTTTGGTGTGTTTGCAGTTACTGACAAACCTCTCCATGCAAAACAATACATCATATCATTATGAGTGAATTGGCTTCCAGAAATATTGTCCACGAGAATAAAAGCAGTCACAGTAGGAGAATACAAAGATCAATTTGAAAATAAATTAGGGCAAGGCAAGAGTATTTATATAGCACCTTTCAACACAAGGCAATTCAAAGGGCAAATAAAATGACTGATTCAAAATGACCGTCTCTTAGGTTGGCCCAAAACACAATTGTGCCAACACACATGGAAATGAAGAAACATCTGCACAAACAAAACACTGCAAACACAACGGAAACCAGGGGTCCCTAAAAAGTGACGCACACAGCTGGGACCGGAGTGCTTGTGGAGATTCGGTGATAATAAAGTTTGCTAACTGTCACAGTTCTTTCAATGTGATCGCATGATTCCTTCCAGTATTATTGCAGATCTGCTGTAAGCTAGCTCGCTACAAACTAACCTAGTCATTTCAAATATACTGCCGACACCCATACAACTATGAGAACAGTGACAGTTGGCCAACTTTATAATCCCTTCTAGTGTCGCTTGTTTTCCGTTGTGTTTTGAACTTCTTGCAGCATTTTGTCTACGCCTTTATGTTTCGTCATGTCGGTGAAGAAGTTTCTCCTGTCGCATTTTTTTTGGTCGCATTTGTGTTTTTATATTTGCATTTTTATTAAACTGCAGCTTTTTTCCTGATGGAAATGTTTGGGCCCACTGTTGACTTGTGCAAAAAAAAAGAAAATTCTACAAGTTTAATAGCAATTAAAGGGGATACGATGCAATAAGGCCTTAATACATAACTTTGCCATAATTCAAAGAGACAGTAGTTGCATGAAAATGTGCTGGACGTGTGCTTAGATGTTAAATAGCATTTACTTTGTGTCTCTGTGTGTGTGAGAGCTTTGCTTGCATTACACTGTCAGTATTTATGGAATGCAAGCACAGTGAGATGTAAAAATCTATACTTTGTCAAAAATCTATTTGGTGTCTCTCCTTCACTGTCTAATAAAGCACAGGAAGCACTTTGTTATATTGCCTGGGGAGAAGATATTGACATGGCATTTTGGTGGCATTATGAATCTGGTTTAATATCGCCTCATTGTGTAGTAACAGCCTCCGATCATACATCACGTCTGGCAGCGCTGAAGCACTAAATGTTTGATTGAGCTGATGCACCGGGTTTATGAAGGTTAGCTCAGCGTGACGATAAAAACGCCTCGCAGGCAGCGAGTCCGCGGATACGTCTCCATCGTCTCCATCGTCCCTCACGCTGAAAACATTACAAAATGATTCTCTCCTCCTAACCTGAGCACGTACAGGGTAATATTGCAAGAGACAACCTTTAAAATAAAGTAAGCGTGTAAAAAGCTGATTCTCTTTTTGTTTAGGGCCATTATCTTTATTATCAATTCATTTTTATTTCCCCTCAAATGTTGTAAAATAGTAAAAAGCTCATCAAACTCACCGTTAGCCCAAGGTGATGCGGCAATGTCTCTTTGCTGTTGTTAGTATTCAGCTTTTACGTTCATCTGAGACATGAATATGAGCCTGGCATTCTGGTTTGGCCTGTATAAATGGTGGCCATCTTTGACCAAACGTGTCTGATTCCAGCTGTAACTTTGTTTATCTATGAAATGACCCCATCTGAAAATGTGAGCTTTTTGTCTTACTCACGCTAAGTACTTCCAAACTTAAAAAATAGACACGGAGGCATTTTCAGCAGATTAAAGAACCCTGTATTGCCTCGATGCTTCACCTCTCTGCTGCTCTGTCCAGCTTCATCCAGAGCATCGGAGGCATCCTTCCCATGTTCCTGGTGCTGGCCTTCATGTACACCGTGTGCATGACCATCAAAGGCCTGGTGCTGGAGAAGGAGCTCCGCCTGAAGGAGGTGCTGCGCGCCGTGGGCATTCAGAACGGCGCCCTGTGGGCCGCCACGTTCTGCGAGAACATGGTTCTGCTCATGGTGCCATGTGCTCTCATAAGCATCATGGTGAAGGTCAGTGGGGAGGAGACACTCAGCGCAGATGCCCAAACACAAAGCATGCTCAAAGCTAGCCACTTGTTTTGCACTAAAGGTCTACTATTTCATTTACTTTTGAAGAAGTATAACATCTTTATAATGCATACAATAATTTTGATTTAAAGTGAACATAACAGGTGAATAAATAAATAAATAAAATGTAACGTATAGATATCACGAGTTCAGTAGTTACATTAACTTATGTTATGTTAAATATGCAAATAAATCATTATCTAACGCTAACTTTAGTCAAACAAATAGACAAAGTTACTGTAGTCGAATGAACTCTTAAATATGGATTTTGGATGTTTTTGATTCCTCTAAGATCCAATACTTTGTTGTCACATTTGACCCTTTGACAAAGTATAGCCACTTATTTTTCATAAATGTCCATTTTGGAGAGTTATAACACCAACAAAGCTGCATCCTTGTGTATTGAGAAGTTGAATTTGAGAGGGACACTACAGGTAGTAGTAGTGAAACTTCCCTTTTTGATCATTTACATTTAAGACATTTTTTATTTATGGAATGTTTTGTTAAAATATGCAAAACGAGGTATTATGTTATGCTAAATGTTGGTACATTTAGGAGTCGAACTCTACATAAAGTCCTGTAGTCTTAGAAGCAGGAAAATGTAAACCTGCTGCTCTGGTCAGAGGATTGTTCATGCTTTGTGTTTTGGTATTTTTTGCTGTTATTAATCATTACCAATTAATGAGCACAGAATCAAATCATTACCCTTAATTCTTCAAATCAGCCTCTTCAGTCTAATTAATTGAGCATGGAAGCAACACTGCAATTAAGTCAAATTAATATCACTGCTTTTTTGCCCTTTTATTTCCTGTAATTGCATCACTTCTTCTTCTTTGGTGCTTCATATCATTGGAGGACTGAATGACATGAAAATGCATGTTCTCCCGCTCTAGTTTTGCACCTTGTACATCCCGTATGTTCATAACTTTAATATACACGACTCTGATTTGTGAGAAAAAGTAGGATGAATGAACTCCTGGGTTATGTGTCAGAGATATAGCCAAACGAGATTAATATTTCCTTTTCCCGTGCCGACTAAAAGAAAAGTCTGATAGTAGATTTATTTCTGCAGCCTTTGAGCTCATGCATAATGCACGCAGGCCGAAGAGTGAACAATAGTGAAGACGAGCAACGCTATCTGAGCTTCATCACGCTCATGATGCATAATACAGTCGAGCGACATCATCTAATGCTCTCAACATCATCCATCACTGCACAAACTTTGAGAAAAAAATGTTGTTCACAGAAAATGTGACCAACATTACGTCTTATTAGCTACTTGAACACGTTTTAGTTGTTTCAAGTTGCATGCAGTATTATTATTATTACAGCCCATCATTCAGCTCCTTGTTCTGAAGCGTTGTAAACGACATAAAAAGGATTGTTATCCTCGATCGGCCTAATCAATTTTTTGCAGTTTAATTAGGAAATGCGGCTGGCAAATAAAATGATATTTGAACAGCTGGGTGAAATGTAATTTCCCATCAGCATGATGTGTTTGGAGCCATCAGCCATTTGTAAACATTAACAACAATACATTGAGTTAGAGCAGAGCCTAGGAGGATGTGTATTCAGATCACAGGCGCGCTCTAAGTGATCATTTCACAGCCATTCTCATCGCATTAATAATAATAGCAAATCAAACGGCAATTATCATAAAGCTGTATCTGGATTAGGTGTGACAACAAACGCTTCTGTCACCGACACCTGATCCCGTGCACTCGGTCTCTTCTGTTATAGCAGCGACTACCTTCTATTGTTCTGGAGTCTGTTTTTATTAATAACCAACAGATCACTGAGGATCAACACACACACACACACACACACACACACACACACACACACACACACACACACACACACACACGCTGCAGGGTGTCCTTGTTTTGACACATCCTCCAAATGCTTTGAAACTCATTAAAATGTGATGAATTAGTCGTGCACAACAACAAAGACCTCCTCTGTGTTATTGACATGTAATCAATCACTCATGCACACAGGACTAAAACTAATTAATGTAATTAGACGCTATTGATCCAGAAATGTGAGGCTGCTGGAACGTTACATTTACTTTCAAACTTAAAATCCCATTCCTCTCCCACACACTCCCTGCGTCAAGTGCAGACACTTCAAACTACATGCATACATACATTCAGAAGTTTAATTTGTACATGTTAAGGTTTTCTTGTTATCAGCACTGTGGTGATAAGTGTGTCAATTTCCTCCTGGTGCGCCTAACACCGTGTGTGTTTGAATGCCTCTCCTCTGGACAAGTAAGTCAGCAGGAGGAGCATGGAGATGTGACTGCACGCAGAGATCATGACAATCAGGAAGCTTATGGATGTGATGAGATCTCAGCCAGGACATGCAGTCTGCACAGTGAAGCCTCTCTGTGACAGCAGTGATAATCAATATGATCTATATTAACATAGGATCAAATGAGCATGTAAGAGAGGTAGATCAAAGTGATATAAATGTGGCTTTACACAGCGGTCAGGCATATGTCAGTGTCTGTTTTGTATAACTTTTAAAATATGAAACATAACGCAGGTGCTGTTAAAGGAGAGATGAAAACAAAACCTGGAGACAAAATGAATAAATAATGAACACAAATTATATATGATTATATTCCATTATTATTAAAATACAATTATTAAGACACATAACTTGCACATTTAATCTTCAAGCTGGCAGAAAACAAATATGCATCAGCAGCCATACTCCAGACCCAGGTTTATGTTGCTCCTGATGTGCAATGCCTACATGTACCAGGATGCATTGCAAGCCTAACAAGTCTAGGAGTTACAGCAGGCTAATATAAACTACAGGTGAGCCGGTAACATTAACAAACTATGATAACTTGTAAGGTAATGAAGCGTTAACGGTATTGCACATGCGCATTGGTGTTCCACGAGTCATCCTGCAGACCCCCGTTATAAGCTGCCCCCGGCTCCCCCCCCCCCCCCCCCCCCCCCCCCCCCCCCCCCCAGGTTCCTGCGCTCTCTGGCCCGCTCCCTGCCTTTATACATGACGTTAGCGTGGATCTACTCGGTGGCCATGATCGTGAAGGGCATCGTGGCGGAGAAGGAGGCGCGTCTGAAGGAGACGGTGAGGATCATGGGTCTGCGGGGGGCCATCTACTGGCTGAGCTGGGCGGTGTCCAGCCTGCTGCCGCTGGCCCTCAGCGCCGTGCTCCTCGCTCTCATCCTGAAGGTGACATGATTTACCATTGATTAGAGGAGGACCCAGCTCTACTTCTGCAGAGACCTCAGTCTGACATTACGTTAATGAGGAAAAAACGTTTAAATCATGAGGTTTTAATCATAATTGCATCAAAAAGCACAATTTTCCAAACTGGGACTCTCCAGATTTAAACTCAGTAAAAATAGAGTAGAGTCCTCCTTCAAACTGGCACAGTAACAGAGTTTCATGTTGGGTTGTTTCACAAAAAATGATATTTGAACCCTTTTAAAGCTCTTTTATTCTGCCTCCTCCTCCTCAAATAATCATCTTTAATCACACTTTCTGAATCTGTGTCCTCCAATCTCCTCGACTAAAACTCCAAAGTGTTTGCTTCAGTGTCATGTGTCTGCTTCCTGTGTCAGTATGGTAAGGTTCTGCAGTACAGCGACCCCTCTGTGATCTTCGTCTTCCTGCTGGTGTTCTGCCTGGCCACCGTCACGCAGTGCTTCTTCATCAGCGTCTTCTTCTCCAAGGCTAACCTCGCAGCGGCGTGCGGCGGCCTCATCTACTTCGTCCTCTACCTGCCGCACATCCTCTGCTACGCCTGGAGGGACGTCATGGGCTTCGAGGTCAAGGTGGCGGTGGTGAGTCTGTTTTAATATCTCCTCCTGCTGTTGTCATACTCACCGTACTCTGAGGTATGTTATCAGCCACTATAATCACACTTTGGCAATCAAAGCTCCTTTTCCATTTACTATACTGTATATCCAAACAAACTGAAGTTTGATTATTAAAGATAAGATGACCATGCACACATGTTTGCCATTGTCCACATGTGCAGCCTTTTTGGAAAGGAGTAGGCCATTTCAATCTTAGATATTCCACCTAAAAACGTTTTGTGCATAAATAATAATAAAATAAATGCATGCACTTTTACAAAGTAACTTTTGCTCTTCCTATTAACAAAATAAACTCTATCTGCTCTATGGAGAAATTAACTTGTACTCCAGATTCCAAGAAGATAAATGGGATATATTTTGGAAAATGTAACTGTTATACACTGAAGAAAAATATAATCGCAACACTCTTGTTTTTGCTCCCATTTTTCATGAGATGAACTCAAAGATCTAAAACATTTTCTATATACACCAAATAACCATTTCTCTCAAATATTGTTCACAAATTTGAAAAAATCTGTGATAGTGAGCACTTCTCCTTTGCCGAGATAATCCATCCCACCTCACAGGTGTGGCATATCAAGATGCTGATTAGACAGCATGATTATTGCACAGGTGTGCCTTAGGCTGGCCACAATAAAAGGCCACTCTGAAACGTGCAGTTTTGCTTTATTGGGGGGGTCTGGGGGGGTCCGAAAACCAGTCAGTATCTGGTGTGACCACCATTTGCCTCACGCAGTGCAACACATCTCCTTCGCATAGAGTTGATCAGGTTGTTGATTGTGGCCTGTGGAATGTTGGTCCACTCCTCTTCAATGGCTGTGCCAAGTTGCTGGATATTGGCAGGAACTGGAACACGCTGTCGTATACGCCGATCCAGAGCATCCCAAACATGCTCAATGGGTGACATGTCCGGTGAGTATGCTGGCCATGCAAGAACTGGGATGTTTTCAGCCTCCAGGAATTGTGTACAGATCCTTGCAACATGGGGCTGTGCATTATCATGCTGCAACATGAGGTGATGGTCGTGGATGAATGGCACAACAATGGGCCTCAGGATCTCGTCACGGTATCTCTGTGCATTCACAATGTACCTGTGTTCGTCGTCCATAACATACGCCTGCCCATACCATAACCCCACCACCACCATGGGCCACTCGATTCACAACATTGACATCAGAAAACCGCTCACCCACACGACGCCACACACATTGCCATCTGTCCTGAACAGTGAAAACCGGGATTCATCCGTGAAGAGAACACCTCTCCAACGTGCCAGACGCCATCGAATGTGAGCATTTGCCCACTCAACTCGGTTACGACGACGAACCGGAGTCAGGTCGAGACCCCGATGAGGACGACGAGCATGCAGATGAGCTTCCCTGAGACGGTTTCTGACAGTTTGTGCAGAAATGCTTTGGTTATGCAAACCGATTGTTGCGGCAGCTGTCCGAGTGGCTGGTCTCAGACGATCTTGGAGGTGAACATGCTGGATGTGGAGTTCCTGGGCTGGTGTGGTTACACGTGGTCTGCGGTTGTGAGGCCGGTTGGATGTACTGCCAAATTCTCTGAAACGCCTTTGGAGACGGCTTATGTTAGAGAAATGAACATTCAATTCACGGGCAACAGCTCTGGTGGACATTCCTGCTGTCAGCATGCCAATTGCACGCTCCCTCAAAACTTGCAACATCTGTGGCATTGTGCTGTGTGATAAAACTGAACATTTCAGAGTGGCCTTTTATTGTGGCCAGCCTAAGGCACACCTGTGCAATAATCATGCTGTCTAATCAGCATCTTGATATGCCACACATGTGAGGTGGGATGGATTATCTCGGCAAAGGAGAAGTGCTCACTATCACAGATTTTTTCAGATTTGTGAACAATATTTGAGAGAAATGGTTATTTTGTGTTTATAGAAAATGTTTTAGATCTTTGAGTTCATCTCATGAAAACTGGGAGCAAAAACAAAAGTGTTGCATTTATATTTTTCTTCAGTGTACATGGTTAAGATCTTTTTTTATTAATTTAATTAATTAATTAAAATTATTATTTTATGCTGTATTGTTCCAGTATCAAATAAAACATGAAAGAAAAAAAATATACAAATGAAAATAAATAAATGAATACATTTCCACACAAATAAATAAATGTACAAATAATTAAATAAACACGTACAATGATTCATACATAAATTAATGTCTTATATATATATTTTTTGCATGTTATCATTTTCACTGATTGTGCTCTGTTGTCCCAATACAAAAGAACACAGATTAGATAAACCCTTATTTAAGTGGCAGGGAAATACAAAATGTAAATGCAAAAGTATGAATTGTTTTCAAATGTAAAGATATTTGTAATTATGAAAATACAACTACTACTTTGGACGTGTGCAAAGTCCAAAGTAGCTACATCAGGTGCAGGTTGATAACGTTTCTCATGTTGAAAGGAAGTTCATCTACTCGATTATTTCTTCATAGATTTGCCCTCATCCTCTCTGCATAACTCTGATAATGAGTTGTGTCTGCAAGATGGATTTAGAGTTTCTGTGAACTTTAAACATTCAATACTTTAGGAATACATATTCATCCTGTCACTCTGCATTGCTTCCCAATTGTCTCGACATCTTTTGCCACAAACCTGCAGAACTTTATTAAAACTGGACGTTCATAAAGAAGGGAGTAGACGAACACAGTGAGGAAGATTCTCCCCCCTCTTCTGTCTTATCAAGATAAATGTTGCACCATTGCTCAACCTTCAGTGTAGCCTTTCTGCGACCTTTATGGAGCTGCTGCTATCATTTGTCCTCACGCTGTCCTTTCTGCACACAAAGACACAGCATCCTGAATCTTCATCGCTGTGTATCGTCCCAAAACTTCATCAGGTTATCTTCTCTTTTTGTCCTTTCAACAATACGATATCAACTCCAGGAGAATCAAACACTGTCGTGTGCATGTCGTCTAGGGCTGTCTGAATGTTTGTATTATATTATTTATATATGTATTAATACAATGTCCATTACCATTCAGCTGTATCCACAGAATGAATACAAATTATTATTTTTTAAATGTAAGAAGAAATTGAATTAAATAATTAAATGCATGCCTGAATAAATAGATTAAAATAATAAAAACTATTAAATATTCATATTGTTTTTGTCTGAAAGGACTAAAAACGAAATGTTCGATTAGATTAAATATCTTAAAAATACATTATGATATATCATTTTAAGGCTATATAATTGAGGCTTCCTAATAGACACGCTTTCAAATGTACTTGTTAAACCTGCTTCAAAACCGACATCCAATAGAAATAACTTTGAGTAAGACCGTAAACATTATTTCACACTCTTTCCAGTCCATTTCCTTTTGCACTCTCCATGCAGGTGATGTATGCGTTTTAAATATAAAGCAGTACAAACCTTTTTAAAATCTCCACACTCCCCCGGCACTTACATCTCCCTCTGCCTCTGCACAGTGAGATGGATCTCCCTCTGCTCCTCTAATTAGCATGAGCAATGTTCCTCTGACCAAACCACTACCCAGTTCATCCTCACACTTCATCACTGATCTGTGTGTGTGTGTGTGTGTGTGTGTGTGTGTGCGAGTGTGTGTGTGTGTGTGTGTGTGCGCAGAGCTGGGATGAAACCCCATCGTGCCGAGGCATACAAATTGTCCCCCACATTGTCCTTGATAATGAAGTCTATAATTTCTAAAGATCACCTGGATTTACGAGAAGAGCTTCTGAGAGCAGCTGCAGGCAGGAATCACATCCTACCACTCTGTCCTGTACTTTTTAAATATTTTGTACCTGCACTTCTTAACGAGGTGGAAACAAGAGACGCCTCGAGCTATTCTGTTTTCTGGAAATATTTTCAATTAATCTTTCTGTCGTGGAAAAATCCTGAGGAAAATGCTAATTCCTGCAAAATCATTTGATATTGCTATCAGGTCATAATTGATTCCTGCTTTTTCAACATCTGGACGCTCACTTCAGAATATGGGTTTTGTTAAGACATGTCTAATAATGCACTCTTATTTAGGAAACTCTCAATAGACCAACATAAGTGCATTAGTATTACCTACTAATCACAATGCACTGCTCATTATTCTCTCAGTATATTACAAATATTTGCCAATATTCTGGTGTGTGTGATTATTTTCAGCTCTACTAATTTAATTTCTAATATAGAATAAACTGAGACAATTAACTATATTTATGTTTGCAAGAAACACAAAGGGAATTCAATACAACAAGGCTCTCAATTTATATGTTGTCCGTAAAGCAGATTGGGATGGATAAAGTAAATCTTATCTCATCTTAAAAAAGGACCTACATAAATGAATTTACTTACTCATCGCAATGCAATGCTCATTTTTCTCTTAGTAGTTGTGAGTATCAAAATAATATTCTGCCAAGTAACTAATCGATTCCCGGTGTTGTTAAACTTTTTAGACTTTCTGTTCTGACTTGTTCCTGCAGGATTAAAAATTCTTCCAGTTTATCAAATCAATCTTCGTCACACAGGAGCTGGTTGTGCTCCTGTCCGTCATGCAGCTGTCAGAGACGACTTTCTGCATAGCACTGCTGATCGCTCTTCCTCTAACGATGCTCTGTGGCTGCAGCCAGATGAATCTGACATGTGTTCATGTGAGGCGCTTGTTTGGTCCGCCTCCTCCTCCTCTCAGAGCTATATAAGTGGCTTCTGTGGTTTTGTCAGCCATTCATTCCGAGGTCAAGGATGGTTGCCCTGCTGTCACCTCGTTCTCTGACTCTTTGCTGATTGCTTGTCAGAGGACAGGGGAAACAGGAAGCTGGAGGTCTGTGTCTCTCAGCCTGGTAGAGTAACACCGGGCAGGCAGTCTCCGTGATCGTTGCAGCTTCACAAACGCTGTGAGCAAATGAGGCGTGATGAAACAGCTGGCGGTGCGGAGTGTTAGGCCCGCGGCAGATGATGTCTCATGGGCAAAAGCATCATTTGAATTTTCCCTCTGTGCTGTATGAAAGCACCGACAAATCTCAGTTTGCAACTCAGTCTCCATCTTTGTTCTGAAATGAAGTCCTGAGAGATGTTCACAAAGCATCAGCAATTACAGCAGCTGAGCTTCCTTCTGTCTGCTGCTGCCGATCAGCTGAGCGTGACCTCCATCAGATTAAGTCATCACCTGAATCACTGAATGCAATGTCCTCCGAGTCGTTGCTTTGGAATGACGTTTCTCCTTTACTGCCGATAATTAGACGAGCAGATAGTCGAGAATACAAACAAAAGAATAATAATAATCTAAAAATACACAACAGATGACCCCCTCGGTAGAAAGTACAACATACATAAGACAAAAACAATAATAAAGATTTAGAATCTTAGGTACATTAAATACATTTATTCCCCATGCTTGGTTAAAGTCCTGCACACATTAACTCCTACTCACACTCTTTCTCATTTACCTATTACTATTCATATCTTAGACTGCACTGTAACTTTTATCCATGTATTTTTTCTTTTAATGTTTATCCATGTATTTCTTCTTTTAATGTTTATTTTATTAGCTTTTCTTTTTAATGACTGATTTTAAATGCCATTTTCTTAATGTCTTTCATTTTTTGTAAAGCACTTTGAATTGCCTTGTGTTGAAAAGTGCTATATAAATAAACTTGCCTTGCCTTGCCTTGCCTTACCATGCTCTTGTTACTCCTCCAGAGTCTGCTGTCCTGCGTGGCATTCGGGTACGGCTGCGAGAACTTTGCGAAGTACGAGGAGCAAGGCATCGGGATCCAGTGGTCCAACATCCTCCAGAGCCCGGAGGAGGGCGAGAGCTACACCTTCATCGTCTCCATCATCATGATGCTGTTTGACGCCGCCTTTTACTGGCTGCTCACCTGGTACATCGAGAACGTCTTCCCAGGTATGCACTGTTATTAAAGCTGATTCATTTGACACCTAATGATTCTCTTAGAAACTCGTTAATGTACAGAGTAGAGATATATGATTTTTGCATTGGCTACATATGGATATACACATATACACAAATTGGTCATCCTGTCATTAAGAATATGTATGTTGTTGCACAAAAACATGAATGAGATCAAAATGCAATGCAGTCATGCAAACAGACGTAATGCTTTATAACGGAGAGACAGGATGTGTGGGGAGGAAACATGAACTGTAATTCATATTTCTGTAAAGTAAAATGTGAATATTACCTGATCCCAGGTCAGTATGGGATCCCAAAGCCGTGGTACTTCCCCGTCACGGCGTCGTACTGGTGCGGGACCGCCTCTGTGACGACCGCTGCCCCCCCCTCGCTGAAGGACCCCTCCGTAAACAGCGGTAGGTGATATGTGTGTGTGTGTCTGTGAGAATGAAGTGTTAGTTTATCACGACGGCTCGCAAAGAAACAGCAACACCTGATTTGTCACTTCAGGTGAAAATGGAGTGTGGTGCTTTGTGAGGAACAGCGGTGTGCAACTCGTTAAAAAAAATATATTTCCAATTAACATTCAGAGGATCGAGTGAGGTCTCTTCAAATGTTACACTTTTAAAGGAAGAGTGTTCTAAATAAATAATTGTATTTAAGTTCATTTAAATGTGTCACTCTCAATATATCATTTTCTGTCAGTGAGGCACATGAAGATAATGAAGGCATGCTTTGTTTGCGTGTGTCTGCAGAGTATCTGGAGAAAGCACCGCCCGATATGAAAGCAGGCGTCTCAATCCGTAACCTGGTTAAAATCTACAAGACGGGGAAGAAGCTGGCGGTGGACGGCCTCAGCATGGACTTCTACGAGGATCAGATCACGTCTTTCCTCGGACACAACGGAGCCGGGAAAACCACCACCATGTGAGTCACCTGTTGCTCCTCTAGAATGGTGTGCTCTGCATGTTTAAAAAAATCGGGCAAATACGTTGGAAGAGTTTTAGGATGACAGGGATTTAAAAAAAGCGAGGACACAGACTGTAGGTAAGACTAAGGGCTGCAGAGAAGAAAAAACTCTGCGCGACTTTAACCAAACATAACAGAGGAAGGACTGTAGCACTGAACACATGCACATGCTACTATCTTATTATTTTTACCGTTACTAAGCAAGAAGCATGCAAAAAAACTAATGCAAGAAAAGAAGAAAATAGTTTATTTATTCTTTTAGCTATTCACTTTATTCCATGTGAAATCAATTTGGAGAGACTAAAAACATTATTTTTTATTCATAATTGTATTATTTTAACAAAATCAAATAATGCAAGTCTCGAGGACTGGCCATGATATATTGAGTTCCTTTCCAGCTCTATAATTACAAAGGAGTTATGCATCATCTCTAAGTTTAATAATAATCAGAGTGTGTGTGTGTGTGTGTGTGTGTGTGTGTGTGTGTGTGTGTGTGTGTGTGTGTGTGTGTGTGTGTGTGTGTGTGTGTGTGTGTGTGTGTGTGTGTGTGTGTGTGTGTGTGTGTGTGTGTGTGTGTGTGTGTGTGTGTGTGTGTGGTGTGTGTGTGTGTGTGTGTGTGTGTGTGTGTGTGTGTGTGTGTGTGTGTGTGTGTGTGTGTGTGTGTGTTTCCTCTGCAGGTCCATCCTGACCGGCCTGTTCCCTCCTACATCGGGAACAGCTCTGATCAACGGATACGACATCCTGTCTGACATGGACTCCATCAGGAAGTATCTGGGAATGTGTCCGCAGCACAACGTCTTGTTCAATGAGTGAGGGAAATCTGCAAGTTTAAACACTGCTATGTCCATGCTTTCATTTCAGTGTTTTGAAAAGAAGAGATCATTTAATAACATGCATAATGAGGGCTCATCATCATTATCCCTTTCTCCTAAAAATCATATTTCTCCTGATGGCATCATTCCCAACTCGTGCATTTCACCTTTAGCGTCCCTTCGGTTTCTTTCTCTGCACAAACTGATTACCTGCAAGTCCTACATCATAATTACGTCTGAATACCTGCAGATTACTTTCATTAATATTAATCCCTGACAGTCAACGCATCTCTATTAAACAAGGTTAGATATCACAACATATTTTGATCCCACTTTTCTCTATCAGTTCCAAACGTGCACTTGAGAAAAAGCAGCCTCATCATCTTGCAGGATGCATTAATGTGACAGTTGTGGACATTTCAAACACTTTTACATAAATAAGTGGCAGGTGATAGCCTCTTTTATTGCTATTGATGTTCATTTCTCTTCCCAGGCTGACAGTGGAGGAGCATATCTACTTCTACGCCCGTCTGAAGGGACTCAGCCGCCAGGAGGTGCAGACGGAGATGGAGCAGATGATTGAGGATGTTGGTTTACTGCACAAGAGGAAGGATCTGGCTAAGAACCTGTCAGGTGTGTGTCTGGTGAAATTATGCAGTGATGTAAATTTCATTCTAGATGTGTTCATCACTTTCTGTGCTCGGTGCATTTATGTATTCCTCCTGGGAGGGAATATCATCTTCAGATTACCCTTTACTGCAGGGTGAAGCTGCACCGCACACACACCGCACCTGTGTGTCACAGGTTGTGTAATTCATTGTCTGGGGGACATGAGCTTGACAAATTGTCCTCGGTCACGGGTTACTTGTGAGCAAAATCACTGAAAATGACTCTGAAGGCTGATGCATGCCGACATTTCCACTACATTAGCTCTGCAGCAGATGCATTTGGACTGGAGTAACCCGAGGAAGGTGTGTCCACTCCTCTGACATCAATCTTCTTGCATCCTGACACATGTAGTGTATAATCAGTTCCCATATTGTGTCATAAAAACACAGGAAATACTTTATTCTTTAAGACATAATACATGATGGAGGTTGTTCTGTTGCAGGCGGGATGCAGAGGAAGCTGTCTGTGGCGATAGCGTTTGTCGGCGGCTCAAAAATCGTCATCCTGGATGAACCCACAGCGGGTGTGGACCCTTACGCCCGCAGGGGGATCTGGGACCTGCTGCTCAAATACAAACAAGGTGAGAAAGAACCAACGCTCTGCCGGGTTCATGTGCGTCCTTACAAATACTTCAAACTTGTTATTCTTTACTTCTAATGGCTTTGAAATATGGCTTAAAATGTGTTATTCTTGAGGGGCTGACTTGTTTTAAAGAAAATCAGGAATTCAAATAAATGTACACTTTGTTAGAATTTGTGGAATAACCATAAGAATAATAGAATCCCTGCAAAGACTTAAATGATCAGTAAAACGTTCTTATTTTATTCTAAGTGGCATTAAAAAAGGTGTTGAATCTTACTTGTCTTGAGCTTTGTCTCAAGAGTCAAGACAAGTAAGCTTGTGTGTTTTGGTAACTTTAATTGAGGACATAACATAAATATACGCTAACTTACAAATGGTGTTGTTCACAGTTCACAGCCTTTAATATATGTGAATAATTTCAGTTTGTATATTTTACTGCAGGAATTAACATGAATACACACTAACCTACTGATAGTGTTCATATTAAGTGATAATAATGAGAACAAGAAAAGAAAGGGAAAACTATTATAACAATAAAATACAAACACAAAAAATAACTTTTCCAACCAGAGCTGAGCTACAGGTAAACGTTAGCGCTTCTATTAACATTCGATTAGGAGAGTTAAGGGTAATGACAGTATCCGATTGACTCTGTGCCTCTCTGCAGTGGGTGGACAGAAATTGTAATTAGTCCTGGAACAGAAGTGAATCTGAGACGCTTTAATTGACATTTCTATTCAACAGAGTCTGTAATTGTCTCCTCTATCGGTCAGCGTTATATACTGTGTGTCTCCTGCTGCAGGACACGGACATTACAGCAACATAAACCCAACACGTGTCCAAATGTTGAATGTGCATTGAGTGACATGCCGCCCTCTCTGTCATTAGCTCATCATTAACTTCCACAGATAACTCAGCGTTAATGAGAACTCCCACATCCTGTCTAATTGGCACATCAATACAGAGTGTGTTTTTTATAGAACATTCTACATGTTTTGGCTCTTCACAGCTAATTAAGCGTGCAGGCTTTTCAAACAAGTGTTCTGATTGAATTGGCTTTCTCTGAGAGGCCTGCTTCTCTTTAATTTGAGCATACACAAATATGACATTTTTGTTAAAAAAGCAACCAAACAAGATTTAGATTACACAGCAAATGAAACTAGATTTCTCCCACTGAATTTCTTGGAAGTGAAAAAGGAATTAGCACCTCTGAAGTCAAGTTATTACGATTTAATTAGTGCTTGTGCAGTGAAATTACATAAAGTCTAAAATGCAATAAACAGGATATTACAGCGGCACAGCACTGAGATTACATCTGACACATGGAGGAAGGTGATTCACTTTGAGAGGAACAGAAAATCATTTCAGAGCATGCAAGTTATATGTATTTATGTGGATGCTGATTGCAGCTGTATGTATCTTCGTCCAATCAGAAGCAGTTACACCATATCTGAATCTCTTCCAGTGAACAAAATCAATTATTTCAGTGTATTCTTTATTATATTGAAATGGACAATGTGCGTGGGATTGGTTCCCTCACACAGTCTGACACGTGCAGGTTAATAATAATATTCGCAGTGTGAATTTGAGCCTGCATAGTGTCCCCCGCTTTAAATAAAAAACAAGATAATAGAAGGACGGATGATTTCCACAGACGGCAGTTAATAAAGTGTTGCACAATAATTCATCTTTCTGCAGAAGTACATAACATCCGTCCAGGTTGTAAAAGCCATTCCTCTCAGGTTGGTTTAGAGGCGAGGAAGCTGAATAACGGAACATTTCCAGCCACTCTTTGCTGTGCGAGTACTTCCAATTTACCTGAACTGCTTTTGATATATCACTTTCTGCTGTAATGCACCACAAAACACGATAAATCAGAAAACCTGAGTGGGCCGTCTGCAGTCCAAACACATTTATTTTAGGACGCTGAGCCTTTAGATTTTCCTCTTGTAAAGCATAACAAATCCTGAGGAAAATTATATGTGAGTTTGAGCGTCCATAATATCTCCTCACCCCCTCCCCCATCAGCACCGCGCTCTCCCCCTTATACTAACTAGTTCTGTGCAGCTCGGGGATTTTTGGGGGACTTTTATTCTTGAGGACTTGCTCGGCACAGCATAAGCGAACAATATTTAACTGAGGAGGGATTTAGCTGATCAGCTGGTGACAGGGCACAAAAAGGGGGGCAGGAGGAGGACTGTGAGGGTTTAACCAGCTCAGCAGCCTTCTGCAATAAACACCAAATGAAGTGAAGATATAAAAGTGTATGTTCTGAGATTGGAATGTTTGATATGGGACAGAAATGTGCAAAAGAGTGTGCAATGTTTACAGTGTGAAGATAAACTAGATGTGCTCACATGATGTGCATAAAAAGAGTGTCTATAGTTAATCACTAATTGAAAATCTGTCTAAAAGTAGCAGCGTGTACATGCATGCATTGTAACGAATACCACGACACACAGGGTGGTGTTGCATGCACAGAGCCACCATCATTGCTAAAGACAAAGCTTCACACAGCTGAAAGTGTCCGAGTTGAATGGGGTTCCTTTATGTCACTAAACGATGAAAAGATGAGGTTAAATGTTTTAAAGGTGACTCCATAAAAAGTGACTCTGCAGAGTCCCAGCCATGCTGAGACTTCATTACACTCCTTCCCTCCGTCCTGGTGTTTGGGGTACGTGATAATTAACGCTTGTTATCTGATACAGCGTGATATTAAAGGATTTGCACATCTGTGAATAGCCTCGCAGTACATGCTGTCGTTGTCATTGCAATCAGTTTTCGTCGTCTCCGAGCAGAGAGGAAATAAGACTCACAGAAACGCTGGAAAGCAGGCTTAGTGTGGCCTTTATCATCATTTTAATTTTGTCCCAGATTCACACCCACACACTCCTCTGGAGCTTTGTTGCCGCGTTGGTAAAAACAGTGTGAAATTGGCAGAGAGGAGATAAGAGAGCACCATGCAGAGACAGATTGTGATATTGGCTTGATTCGAACACTTCTGATCCCAGACACATTTTCTTGTCAAAACAAACTAAATCCAAAGAGGGAAAATGCTTCAGAGGAGCTTTAATTTGATTATATGTGCAATCCAGTGCTTCTCTCTCTCACTGAGTCCATTCACTGATGTGTTTCCTCCTCAGGCCGCACCATCATCCTGTCCACACACCACATGGACGAGGCGGACATCTTGGGGGATCGCATCGCCATCATCTCCAACGGGAAGATGCGCTGCTGCGGCTCCTCCCTCTTCCTGAAGAAGTGCTTCGGCAGCGGCTACTACCTGACGCTGGTGCGAGAGGGGAGCGTCAAGATGGCGGCACAGAGAAACGGGATCATTCAGAGTCAGGTCAAGGATGTACCGACAGTAAGAAGACCACTTTTCAACACAAAAGAGACCAAATATTGGCAATTGACAAAGTAGAAACATCATTATGATATGCTTTTGTTTGTCACTTGTCTACCTCTACCATAACCAAAAAATGTGGCACTTAAATAATGTATTTTTAGATTGTTTTTTAAATAACCTATCGACTAAATTGTGTTCTGTCCAAGCTCTCTCCTCCTACACATTCAAGCATGAGAAAAGTGGCACTTTAATGATCGTGTCTAATTCTCAAATATCTTTCCTCAAGCCCCGCTATTTAAGAGTTTCATTAGTATATGGTGATTGATTGGCAGTTGATATAAATATATGTGACTTTGTTAAATCAGCATGTATTGACTGCAGGCGCCTGAATCGAATATAAATCATGGCAGACTGTCATATCAGCAGGAATCTTTAAAATATAAAAATGTAATGAAAACTTTACGCCTTTACAATGAGTTCCTCAAAGTAGGTAATCAGACCCATTGATCCTGGTCCTCTGCAATAGGCAGACATTTAAATATTCAACATTTTTATTTCTTAGTCACCCTATCAACAATATTATATACAATAATAATATATTATATTATAAATATTCCTCAGATACCTTTTTGTTTGTCTTCTTTAATGTGTATGTATTATCTCCAAAGGTAATACAGCCAAATACTCTTCAATGTTAATGTTTGATAGTCTACTAAAATGAGCATGTTGTTGTTTACAGATGTGTCCTCTGTGTTCACTAACAGGAGAAAGACTTCACCTCTCGCAACAGCAGTCCAGATGACGGCATCAGCAGTCAGACCTGGGACAACTCGGACCCCTCAGGTACTACAGTAACTGCATCTCCTCCACATCTCCTTTCCTGCCTCCATATTTCAGGATTAGCTCCCCCACCGTCTTTTTTCAAACCTCGTGTTAAATGTCACGGTAGCACACACAGAGTTAGCAGCTATAGCTCCAAAACCTCACAGGAGTCTGGGAACAGCTCCAACACACGCAAACAATAACCATAACACTCCTCAGAATGCCACCAACATCCATTCTCTCATTGATTTCTGTTCCACATTTCCAATTCCAAACCAGCAGACTGTACAGGAAAGCTGTTGAAATCATGTAACCCCCTCTCAATGTCACACTGAAATGGTGAATACACATTGGGAAGTAGTTTATTGATAGAGAAAGACTTAGAGGAGCTTTGCGAATATAGAGAACTTGAAGACAATGTTGACATTTGAATGAAGGGAATTCTATTTTGAATTTCTTCAAATAATTGATGACCTTGATCCAGAGTTCTTCTCCTTCCTTTTTATATTAAAGGGGACATATTCAGCTCATGTTCATATTAGTATTTTGTGCCTATACTATGACCGAGTATATTCTGATTGGTGAGCTGGCCGGCTCTGTTGTGATTGGTCAACTGCTCACAGATGTCCCGCCCCTTAGCCTATAACGTGCAATGTGTTGGAGCACTAGCCAACAGAAGCACGAGTTTACCATAGTGATGTCATTACAGTACGTTGTGAGGCTTTCTAAGCACATCCATGTGATATCTTCAGTCTCAGGTGGCTGTTATCCTCTCTTCTATAGATTGGCCTTGGTCCTTCAAATTCAATAAAACATAACTAGAAACTAAAATGACATGTCATACATTCTTGTGTTGTGCTGATACAGGGGACAATGTACAAAGCTCTTGAGCATCAAAAGGTCTTTGGAAGGTTTCCTTGTGATTTAATATATAAGTAGGCAAGTCAAAAACACACAAAACACATGACAAGTGTCATTATTCTAATATCTTGTCACATTAATGCATAAAAAGAACATACAGGTCTGAAATAAAGAGTTTGATCCATTTCCCCTTCTATTCTAACAACGACTCATTCTTGTTTCAAACAATTCAAAGCATCTAGAGTAGACATTTTGATAAATGATAGCAAGAACACATATGAAACTACAGCCAAATGCTTTTCAAATCTTAATTGTATGTCCTTTATGATAAGTTATCAACCAATTATTATCTCGTAAATGATCTCATATCGATAATCTCATTTTCCAGAGCTTATTTCTCAATGGAGTTTTATAATAAGAAGTACATGTACAGACACAGAGAATCAACACATGCAGGTTGATGGTACAGGTAGCAACAGTAAGAGTTTATAATGCATGGAAAATAAATCAATACTCACATCGTCATAAAGATTCCACAGATGATACTCAGATTGATAATTCCATAAATAGCATCCTCACATTTCCTGAAGACAGCACATTCCTCTTTGTTACTCGGAGACACACTCGCACAAATAATCCAGAGTGAGGCTGATCTATTTTGTTGTTCATAAATAAAGCGGCAGCAGCTGCTGCGGTAATTATGTCTGAGAGTTTCTGATCGATAATAGACGCCGTGTGTCTGCAACTCTGAGCTGATTGATTCTCAGAGAGACCGGCTGCAGAAATGTGTCTACAAATCTTTTCACTGTGTTTAAAGGTCAAAGCTCTCCATACGTTACACCACGGCTCTGACATATTCTCTCAGGTGTTTGTTTTCATTTGACTGATATTATTTCACTTAAAGTTCTTTGAGTTCTCTGTAGGGCTCCAACCAAATAGTATTATCCATTATTGCAGGTTAAAGAATACATTTGATAAATACAAAAATAAAATAAAATAGGAGAGATTTAAGTAAGAATTCATAATAAAAAAATACAATTAAAATAAATGTAATATATTTATTTAAATAAAATAAGAAAATCCAAATATCTTGTTTTGTCAGTCCAAGAAATGAACTAAAATGTGAAAATAGTAGCAATAATGCATACAAATAATAATACAATTGAATACCCAAATAAATCAACTTTAATGTGATATAAAATAGTAAAACTAATAATAACAGACTTGAAATATAACTATATATTTCCCACAGAGCTGTTGGTGTGTGCACAGGAACCATCCTGAGGTGTTTTCAGTAACTCTGTGTCTCTGGTTCTGCAGACGTGTCAGATGTGGGTCATATTGTGCGGTGCCACGTCCCTGGGGCCGTCTTCCTGGAGAGCATCGGCCAGGAGATCACCTTCGTGCTGCCGTACGCCGGAGCGAGAGACGGGAGCTTCGCTCAGCTGTTCTCGGAGCTGGACCGGGCCTCCGCTGAGCTCGGACTCACCAGCTACGGCATCTCCGACACCACGCTGGAGGAGGTACGGCTGGGAGAACAGCCTGCAGACACTCAGAGCAGCTTAGAATGAGGCTACATAATATAAAATACACATACAGAATGCACATATAATGTCATAAAGCTTAGCGAATGTGCTATATGTGAGACAGAGATATGTCACTATTGTAAAAACAAAGAAAAACTACTGCTTCAATCATCCTGATTCTGAATCCTAAGGAATGAATGATCATAATTATGACATACAAAAGAAAAAAGCTAACATTTTCATTCAAAAATAATACACTAAATACAAACAATTTAATTATTGTTTTTCACCCTTTTCTTTTATAATGACTGCAATTACACTGCACACCATATGTACTGTTTATTTCTGCTTCTCCTATCATTATTCTTCTCTGAGTCTGAAAACAAGCATTCAGAATGTTGGTGGACAGAATATAAATCACACCCCTCCCGCAGTATAAGAAGCAACCTTACATTTTAGCCTATAACTTACTCTCAGTGTAATCTTCAGGTTGGTTGAAACAGTTATTTTGCTCATCAGACGCTCTCAGCTGGAGCACAGAGAGAGGAGCGCTGATTAATAAGCTGCCTTTAATTGTGCAAACAGACGAGCGTTAGAACACCACTGCATCTTCATCACAGTCAGAGTGGACCAAGACAAACACACAGATAGGCAACAATCAACAGGTGTGCAAGCTAACTGGATAATTGGTTCAATTAGATTTGAAACTTAATGGATAATTGACAAGCACAACCCATGGCCTATGATTACATCAGGAACACGTTTTTTATTAGCATTATTATTATTTGTTTCTCCCTCTCAGTATCTTGTCAGCCTCGTGTTGAGACATAAAGCAGAGAGATGTTGGTTATTTATTTGTGTGTAACTCCGACTTGAATCACACTCTCTCAGCCTGCGGGCGATGTTAATAATTCCTTTTGAACGTCTTTCTTTCAGACACCACAAGGTTTTTTACCCGTCATGTTTTCTTTTTAAAGTCCGGCTGCACTTCAGTAGAAATAAGTGAGTGAGAAGGATAAATAAATGAAAAAGGGGCGAATGGATGTTTAATGAAAGCTGGTAATAAAACTACATTTACTCTGGTTATTGTTATGAAAAGGCTCGTTCACAGCTTCTGACTTTTTTATGGACAAGGCAGCAGTTTTATTCTTTTGGCTGTGATTTACCACGCAAAATCACATTTTGCAAGCCTTGCCAGAAAAGTCTTTTAGAGCGGGATGTTAAAACAGAAAGAAATAAGGGAAGGTCACTTTAAATGTCTCGTCATTGTTTTAATAACCACACATTGAGGAGAGAGAGGTTAGTTTACTTAAAGGCTCTTTTGTGGACTCTTATTTGTTGAATACATTTAGATAAGTGTAGCAACAAATAAATCTCTTATTGCATATTAGCTTTCTCTCACCCACTACAGTCACTATTTTTGCATTCATTCTGCTGCTGTGCATGATTAATGTGACAGAATGTCTTAAAACGGTTTTTTTAAATATATGTTCTTTATTTCACAGATATTTCTCAAAGTGGCAGAAGAAACCGGAGTGGATTCAGAAAGTAAGTCAACTGAAATCATGTCAAATGAAATGGCTGTTATCTTACACTGGCTTCCAAAATAACTTCCCTACTTCACATATTTTTTAAATAAGATCAAACATGTGTGTTACTCTGATTCTTACTTGAAACTTTAAGGATATATTTTAAGAAACAGTCAAAGATCATCGAGACGTTGCTTATGGAACAATCCAAACAACCTTTAAAATAAAAGGTTAACTTTATTAAGCTGTAAGGATTCCTTTGTCATGTCCGAAAATCTAATATGTTATCTAGTGTTGCATCACAACATGAATATACTACTAAACTACTGTGACATGTTTCCATGCTTTAATGTTCAATAAGCTCTTTTTCTCATACTAGCTGTGCTCTCTCCTCTTTCACCCTCTGTCTGAAACCAGAGCCCAGTGTATCAACCTTTCCATCACAAAAGTCTGAACAGTTTCTAGCTACAGTTCCTGTTTTTTACATGAAGCCAATGTCTGGTAACAGCTTCTTATTTACTGCAAGTACAACTTTAGTCAGGGCAGCTGTTTGGGATTTCCTATTTCACCAACATTTTTACAAAAGCAACAATAGTTTCCCTGTCGCTTTATCTTTCGACACGTTTTCTCTTGTTGCCTGATTTTTATTGTAGACTAAACTTTTCCATCATATCCCCCTCCATGCTTCAGGAGTGGGGTTATGTATGTGAAACCATTCTTCCTCTGTAATTGGAATCTTCAATTCCTTTTCCCATTCAACGTTTATGTCGAGAGATGACCCGAGGCCCCTTCTCTTCGCATGCATCCACAATCACTCCAAGCAGAAAACAAAAAATCATTAATGTCTTATTTTTCCATTTTTACTTCGACAGTCTACATTTCTTTGGAGACAGAATCGGGCACTTATTAAGTAAGGGATCATGTGCAGCGACGCCGTCATTATGGGGAAAAGAACACCGACAGGCCGATCAGGAGCCCGACGCGAAGCGGAGGGATCTAGATCGGCATGAAGGTGTCCCGCTTATTACATGGCCACATTCTCAACAAAGTAACCTTACAGTATGACTCCCAATATTAATTGAAATGCTTTTATGGATTTAGAAAATGATTTTATTGATTTAAAAAATAGTTGTATTGATTTAAATTGACATACATCCGCTAACAAAAATAGTCCGTTGTTACCGTTTGAACTAACGTAGCAACGGCAGGAACTGCTTCGATAGCGTTTTTGAGGAGCTTTTTGATTACAAATTTGAAAACATCGCTGCTTGCTTTAAAAGTAGCACAACTCATTACATTATGTCAAACGTTGGAAAGTGTCTAGATATCCCTGCCCTAATGCCAAAGTAACTGCACACTGAATATGTCTGGAACGCTGCGTAAAAAGGAGGGTTTCTGCCCGTTACTTCTGTTTTCTTGTCGCTCTTGTCTTGTCAGTTTTCGGCCAAACTGTATACAGTTAAATCGAACGGACTTGTTTGTGCAGATTTGAGCGTCCTTAACAACGGTCAATAAATGCTTGACAGCGGTCTGTCTGTTCTGGATTAACGTGTCACGTGTTCCGAATTGACCAATCAGAATCAAGTATTCAACTAAACCATGTAATAATACTGTATAAGGTTGAAAGCTGAATAAAACAATCAGCACTTTGAAGAAGAACATATGTATGTGATTTACAAGTAGGAGAAACTTCACTTCATGTACAGTACAGGTACAGTTATCTTTAAAAGTGTTTTCTCAACAATTTGTATTCTTCAGTGGATACATCTTCCTCCAAACCTCAGTTAACTCCTACAATCTCATTCCTGAGGCACCTGGCTTTGTGCTCTTACAGGAGTAATATATATATAATATAGCATCATGCAGGGCAGGTAGCTGTTAGTGTTGTTATTTATAACCTTAAATTGGGTCAAGCCAAAACAACACATCTTATTTGTATTCCCACAGCAACAAAGGAGCTGCCGGAGCAAGACTGCAGGAGAAACTCATTCAAGAGGAATAGCATCTCCAGCGCCTCTGCAAAGAGAGGCAAGTTATTATTTTAATGAGGGAAGCTCAATTAAACATTGGTGAATGTACAATGCAGAACGTCTTCAAATAGAAACTTGTTTTCTTTCTGTTTCCCTTGCAGAGTTAAAGGAGAAGTCCACAAGTAAAGTGGAAGGTGCGTACTGTATTTCATTCTTAGTTGTATTATTGTAGCAAATGTCTGATTCCATTCTTCAATTATTAACTTCTTTCGTTTTGAGGATTCACCTCAGTGGCCTTTTAGAAAAGAGGGCATAAACAAAGCTCTGTCTGAAACAAAAAGTCATTTTATTTTTCTTTATCTAAACCGCTATTCCATTTTACCCAAAAGAAAGAAATTCACTGTTGTACTTTCATACAATGGGCCTCATTCTCCAACACCTTCCGATGTGTGTTCTCAACTCATTACTGAGAAACAGCTCAAGCCTAAAGAGGGCAGCGCACCACACTGCAAATGCCAACAAAACGTACATATTTTCAAAGTTGAAGAATTTTGCAGGAAGTCAACGCCAAATGAGATTTAAATTAAGTGGATAATAAATAACACAAGAGAATATGGGATGCTCTAATCATTAAGTATTGAAGTGATAGTGCAGAGTTTATTTATTGCAAAAATGTAAAATATAATAATCGAATAGAGAAATTATAGTTAGAACCAAACATATATATTGTTGTCTATTCCTCATGCAGATTATTGCCTATCGACATCTGTACATTTCTAATTTGATTGTGAAGTAATGAAATACTTTGCTATGTATTGAATTATATTGACACACAACAAAGCTTTTTAACTGCATATTAAATGAATGTATTGTGTATACATGAAGTACACAATAAAGAATATAAGTGAGAGCTTTCTGTGGTGATTGTTTTGCTTTTTAAAAATGACATTTATGTTATTTGTAACAGGATTACATTTAAACTGAAGGCTATTAATGCCTATTCAAAAATACATATACAAAAAAATATTAGAAAATATTTGTATTCTACCTTGTGTAGTTTCTTACCTAAACATCCAAAATAGGAAAACTGAAAATGTGATTATTTAAAAAAAAAAAAAAGATATTTATTCTTAAATATTGACATTTCAATATATAGAGTGTTGGAGTTGACACTTCCCTGAATTATAACCTCATATCTCCAAAACATCACAAAAACAATTTCCAAATTCCTGATATATTGTCAAGTATTTTACAGATGCTCCGATAATAGAATATGGTTGATGTAATGTCTCTGCAGACCTCCAGAGGAGCGCCAGCCTCAGTGGCCGGGGGTCCTCGGTCATTGTCGGGGGGCAGCTGATTAGAAGACAGTTCCTGGCGCTCTTCATCAAACGCTTCCACCACGCCCGCCGCAGCCGCAAGGGCCTCATCGCACAGGTACTGTGAGAGTGATGAAGTGAAGGCTTACACAAGGAAGGATTGGAGGAAAAACATGTTCAAACTCACTTAATGACAAATATGATAAAGTACAGTCATTCAGGGAATAGGCACGTCTTCCATCTTGATTTAGTCGATGGAATGTAAGCTGTGGAAGAAGAAATCGACATAAAGAATGTTTTGATAAAGATTGAACAATGTGCTGATGGGTGTAGGATCATCAGTAATGTGCACCACAATCATCATCATTAATCCCAGAGGAACACTCCAGAGGATGAAGAAGATAGGACAGAGTGTGTGTTTCTGCAGAGAGAGCTATAAAAACCTGCTGATCCATTTTCATAAGATGACAATGTGCTTGCTATCATATCAGCAGTATAATGTTGTGAAACTGTTCTTTGTCATACAGTGCATTTAAAATACCTTTCTATCTTAGAACTGTGCAAAAACGCTGTCTCGATGCACAAGACAAAAAACATTGTATTTCTAGTTGTGCAAGCCAGAGCATGTCAAATCCTGACTTCTCACCTTTGCATTTTGACACAAACGCTTTTCCCCCGTGTGGTAAGGTTACTGTGAATAGATTAGTAAAAGCTGTTCTTCCTACAAAAACACAGAAGCGAGACGACTTTCCTCTTTCTCTGTATGAATCTCTCTTTATCGGCTGGATAGTGTGTACACCTGGGGGTCAGTGCAGGATTCATAAGCTCTCACCTTTGCAATTAAACTTGTGGCTTGTGTGGCCGAGTAACTGTGAATATATGTATGAGTAAAAGCTGCTTTGGAAAAATGGTGCTGTTCTTACTTCATGAACACGGAAGAGATAGAAATGTCCTTTTCCTCCGTATAAATCATGTCTCTATGAGCCGACAGTGTGTATACCTGGGGTCAGCGCAAGAGGCCTGAACTCTCACCTTTTGTATTTTAGCACAAACTAACTTGTGGGGCCACGATGCTGTAGAAAGATTGGTCAAATCTACTTTCAGAAAATGGTACCGTTCCACTTCCTCTGCCTTTTTATGAGTCTCCCGATCCAAATGGGAGCAGGATGTTTTCCGCTTTGACAGAGTTTTGCTTTGTATGAGAATGAATACATTAGTGTGTAGAAATGTAAGCAGGTGTGTTTACCTCTTCACTTCCACCTGATGGTTGTCGATGTCTCCACAAAGACTAAGTGACACCCGTGATTTGTTTTCCCTTCATTTCACAGCTCACTCATCGTGTGTTTTCGTTAGCCGTGTATTAAATGTGATGGCATAACAATTACAAGGATGACAGACTAATTTTGGCCCATTAAGACCATGTCTATATTATTTTGTTCCTCATAAATATAATTTCAAAAGTCAAAACTAATAAACGTGTAATTTAAACGAGTCAAAAGCAATTTTGTTAGCGGCCACTTTCCAAGGACTGTTTTTCTAAAAGGTGGCGTAAATTGTATTGACACATCTGGATTCAGAGGGAATGACATTAGTTATGAGAGGCTGAGATTATTAAAGGTGCAGCTCAGAGAGAGAGAGGACTTGTTTCACCTTTGCGGGGCGATCAGGTTCTTCCTGTAATTTGCTGCGACACCAATCCCCATTAGTCACTGTCAGTCCTGCACGTCCCTCTTTAAAATGTGTGTGTGTGCATGTACAAAGGTGCACATTGTCCTACCTCTCCCTCTTTATTCATCTGGCTAAAGCTTTTCTTCCTCCCATCATGTCAACAGCCCCCATTGTCAGCAGATATGATTGTGTGGTGAGGTAATCTACTCCAATACAAGCAGTTAGGGGAATATACAAAGAGATGATGGCGTGGGACACAAAAGCCATGATTTATGGGGAGGAAAGTTGGGAACAGGAAAGTGTTGGCAGCGTCAGAGTGAGGAAGGAGCAGCGCTAAACTCCCTCCAGCTGCAGTTTATCATTCATGTTTAGGAATTCAGAATATGTGTTTTCAAATCTAATTTGAAGCATGGTTCCTGAAGTGTTCATTTTTTATACTTATGTTTCTGTATTATTGCTGTGAATTCATTTATAAAACATGTTATACTGTTGACACAAGAGGGACTTCCAGGCGTGCTTAAGTTTAAAATAATCTTCTACTTTACTTCAAACTGGCCGTGTCGAATGCACCATGCATCTGTATAAACATTACATCCTCCCACTTGCATTAAACAAAAAGTATCAATGCTTAACACTCTGACTGATGATATTGTGCACACCTTAGCTATAGGTGGTTACACTCCAGGCATTAGTCTATCTTAGCTAGCAGGTGACACACTGTTACTCACTGTAACCAGTCTAGTTATTCATGAGAGAAGACCATATTAACACATCAGTGAAATATGGTGTTATTATCCACTTTAATGCAGTAAATGGAGAAATAAAACTGGATAGACATGAGTGATTGTTGGGGAAACAAACTCAATGGAATGAGGTGTTTGAGTTGAAGATGAATAAGCACTTCTTGATTGTGTTTTTCTGTTTATACCCAGTTTGCATGTAATCCTGTTGTAAATCCCCTCTTAACTTGAGACTCACGCATTGTGCATGGCAGTGCCTGGGCTTTGTGAGCGTAATGACTTTGTGCAGATCTCTCTCAATGGGAGAAGTAGCAGCTGTCACCTGCAATTACGGCAGAGAGAAAACACTCTTTCTTCTCTTCCGCCATTAAGCTTTTCACTCTCATCGCTGCTCTTTATCTTTCTCCTCCAAGCACTTTTCCACATGCAGTACATTTAGGACTTTCAATTGTAGCATCTTGAATTGGCCTGGCAAATTGCACGGCCTGCAATTAATCAAGAGTACGCAAACCTCCCCCTGCCGCCAGCCTGCAAGTGATTACACATTAAAGATAGCTTGCATTTTTCCCGCTGACCTTTTTGTCAGCTCTAACAATGAATTACAAAGAGAATTACACGACGGAGGAAAGAAGATTCGTCTGGCGTGTGGTTTATAATAATACCACAAAAGACAAGAGAATGGTGAGGAAGTAATTACACATGAGGGGCCAGATGATGGTGCGAGTGTTTAATCAAACTCCAAACAAGTCAGTGAGGAGCATATTAATGAGGGCACACTATTGTTGACTGCATCAGTCATTGTGTAGCATGTGTTGACAGTTGGTTGATGAAAGTAAAGACATTTTAAGTTGTTCAGTCAAGTATGTCTGTTACATATTGCTGTTACTGTTTCGTTTTGTTAAATCAACCTGTTTGGCAATTAATACCCTGCAAAGTGTGCATGATTTTAAATGAAATTTCTCCTGATTTTAATATCAATCAATCAATCAATGTTTATTTATATAGCCCAATATCACAAATGTTACATTTGTCTCAGTGGTCTTCAGTTTGTACAGAATATCAGTATGACAATACGACACCCTCTGTCCTTAGACCCTCTGTCCTTAGACCCTCACATCGTACAAGGAAAAACCTCCAGAGAAAACCCACAGTTTAAAGGGAACATGGGAGAAACCTCAGGGAGGGATCCCTTTCCCAGGACGGACAGACGTGCAATAGATGCCGTGTGTAAATTGAAAAGATAATACATTTGCAACATAGGTAGTCCAAATGTTTGGAAATGCATGTGTGTATAATAGGAAGATGAATCCACGAGGATATCCATCCAGGACCTATGATCCAGGACCACAGCCAAGACTCAAGATCCAGGGCTCGCGATGCAGGACACAGGACCGCAGGATCATCCATGTCTCCGGATCCCGGCGTATATATACACCAAAAAGAAAGACATTTGGGGAAGCTGGGTTAATCGGAACATGGGAGTACACAGGTATAGACAGAGAGAAGGAAGAAGTAAGATGTCCCCCGACAAACTAAGCCTATATCAGCAAAACTAGGGGCTGAATCTAATCAGCCCCTAACTATAAGCTTTATCAAAAAGGAAGGTCTTAAGCGCACTCTTAAAAACGGATAGGGTGTCTGCCGCCCGAACACAAACTGGAAGCTGATTCCACAAATGTGGAGCTTGATAAGAAAAGGCTCTATATATAAGTATTAAAATGATGTGTACATGCAGCAGTATATCATCTGTCTTCCCGCTGCAAGTGGTGTATTAATGTGTGCACGCTATTGTTGGTTGTATCAGTTAATTGGTAGCATGTAATTCAAGTAAAGAAGGGTTAATACAAGTATTCTCACATGTACACATTTTGTGCTTCAGTCAAATTGCATTTTGTTACAGAAATGTCTCCTGATTTAACAGAAATGTCTCGTGATTGAACAGAAAGGTCTCCTGATTTAACAGAAATGTCTCCAGATTTAACAGATATGTAAATGTCTCCTGATTTAACAGAAATGTCTCCTGATTTGACAAAAGATCTCCTCCCTCTGCAGGTGGTGTTACCTGCAGCCTTTGTGTGTCTGTCTCTGATCTTCTCTCTCATCGTGCCCCCCTTCACGGAGTACCCCAGCCTGGAGCTGCAGCCCTGGATGTACGGGCTGCCTCAAACCACTTTTTACAGGTAAAGACCTCACAAGACGTTTTGATGACAATTCTTCACGTTGTAAACTTGCAGAAACTATCTATAAAGACACGTCTGAACAATGCTATACATCTTATAATGATAGTTATCAAAGGCAGGAACATCAAGGAGTTCTTCACTACCAAAACGATCATTTATTTTTCAGCAACTCTATGAAAACATCCATTTACAAACTCTCACACGTCTTGTGCACAATAATCCAAGTCTCACTTGGATCACAAACTCATGACTTTTCACATATTTTGTAATACACTTTGGAACATAACAACTGTACACCAAAGGAAGAGAGGCACTATTGAAAAAACGGTTTTGCCACCATAGAAATTATTATTCCTGGGGGCGAGTTATTTCTTTAAGCTTTGATGAAAACAATGTTTACACAAATGAGTGATGCGCCATGTGAGCTCATCAGTCTATAGTCTGTAGAATACTCTAGTTATTGCAGAGGATGCATAACAAAAATACAGCACCATGCAAATGGCTATTTCAAAGGATCTAACCGTATGAAGTGCAGCGCTTTTAATGAACACTACAGTGGGTATACCAACATGTAGCTCATTAAAGACACCTGTAAAACTGATCCATTCACAGAAGGTTAATAAAGCTTTTGAAGTAAAGCTTGAATATTGAAACGAGTGACTACACTTGAAAATTAATTGCATTGTCAAAAGGTTTCAGTACTTTTCTAACAGATTTGTACTTGAGCCAAGTATCATCAGAAACATTTAAATCATGTCTGTGTCTCTCTCCGTGGATCTGAAACATCATTCTGACTCTGTGTCCACTTCACAGATATTAGTGAAGGGCCCTATTCTGCTTCTTGGTTTCCCCTTTCCTGTGTTATTACACACTAGTTAGTTTCTAACTAACCCCCCCCCCCCTGAGTGGAACGCCTCCATTGGACACCTTTGTTTACTTCTGTAACATAGACCTCCAACACATTGTACGTGATAGGCTTATAGGCAGTTTAACAATCACAACAGAGCCGGCCAGCGAACCAATTAGAGCAGACTGGGCTCTGGTTTCAGACAGAGGGTGAAAAGAGGTGCTGCAGCACAGGAAGTATGAGAAAAATACCTTTGCGAACATTAAAGCATGTCAAATGTCACAGTAGAGGCACTTAATATAGGGTTGGGTACTGTTTTGGACGGTTTTTGGTACCCAACAGTACTAAATACTAAAATAAACAATTTGCAAAATAGGGCCCCTTTAAAGAAGGTGACGGGAACATATCTCTTCTTTATGTCAACACAATGCAGCTTAAGAGTAGTGGAAATAAAATGTGTTTTACTAGTAGTGCTTCATTGACGGTATTCACCTCCCAGTGTCACACACTCTCTGTTGAACAGCTTGAAGTGCACACTGAGTTGTCCTGGGACTTCCTGTGAAGGGTTCTTGTGTTTTACCTTTTAAAACTGGAGTGTTCTTAATGTTAACGACACTCCCTCTGGCCAATAACTAAATATTGTCTTTTCTCCGGAGTGACGGTGTGATTAAAAGTGGTTTCCTCTTGGTTTAATTTAAGTTGTAGGGTTTTTTAGAATAAAGACAGTAAAGCTTACACCCAGGAACACTGTGTTTTATCACCAGAGGGTCTATTCCTGTAATATAATGCAGCCTTCATTTGACTTTCTCCTCACATCGTTCTGTGATTTGTCATGTGGACTAGATGAACCATTCATTAGTTCCACTGTTTCTGTGTGTATGCACAAGTCTTCATTTTGCGACTGTCCAGTAGTTTTACGATCTGGAATATCGTGCTAACCCAGCCAGTCTTAATTGTAAAACAGATGGCTGCACATAATCCATTTTTACTATCGGACCACTTGAATCTGGCTCCGTGTGACCTTCATGCAGGCACTCTAAACGAGACAATGAACACTGTATCAATCCTAACGGTCTGCGGGCTGTGGCCACCGCTGGCAGGAAGCCATCGGCCCGCTCTTTATGAAACGCTGTGTTTTAACTCCCCTGGCACCCTTAAGATAAAGGGCAGAGTGTGTGTGCTTAGTAATGAGAATGAAATTGGAATAGGGAGATTGTTCAAAGGAGACACTCAGATGATAATGAAAGGCTGTACACAGAATCCTGAGCAGCTCATATTAGGGATATATGACTCAAAGTTAGCAGAACAAGTTTGCAGCACTAGCTTTGTTATTTCAGTGATTTCAATTCAATGATTTCTACCAAATGTATGTCCGAGGCGCTTTGTGGCGTGCCGAGGAGGTATGAGTCTGTCGCTGAACGAGCTCCTCGTCTTCTCAAGCTCTACATGGAGGGGTTGGGAGGGCTTCTCTAGAGTACAGTCCAGCTTCCTCCTCATACCTCCTCCTTCGAAACTTCCAGATTTTCCAGTTTAATTCAACAGTTTTACAACAACAGAGCTAGCCTTCCTTACGAGGATAACATAAATAAAATATATAACTAAATTACAATCTACAAATCAGAAAAAGAACGTAGGTAAAAAATATTGGCCTTATTCTGCTCACTTTCAGGTTCATATTAGTATGTATTGCCTCTCCTCTGGCATGTCTCCATGCTTTAATGTCTTTATTTGTAACATACTGCAGCACCTCTTTTCACCCTATGTCTGCTCTGATTGGTTAGCTGGCTGGCATTAGGCAACTCATTAGAAATGCCCCCCCCCCTCGTATATTTTAAGGTGAACTGTCCCTTTAAATAAAAATGATTCTCCTGGTTCAACATGTCCGGGCCTTTAATCTCTAATAATCCCTCCTGTCAGTTATCCTGCTCCACCGTTCTGTACACTCAGCTTCTTCTTGACACCACCTTACAGATAGCAGGCTTCTAGATTCCATCAAGGTCATTCTTTAAATCGACTTAGACAACCATTGATGAGTCAACTCTATCATCCGATGAATTATAGATGGTAGACGATCACTTCTCATCACAATAAGACGTGGATGTATAGAAGGTTATTTCTTTTTATAAAGTAGGCTTCCTCACGCTGCCTTTGCTCAAATCAATGCTACACAACTGAATCAGAAAGTAGTTTTGCACTCACTGTACAAGGACTTTGTGCATAACAAAAATACAATGCAAAAGCCAAGAGACATCGCCTTACATGAAAACATGATTTAAGTAACACATACAAGACTATTTGATGAGCCATTCCGAGCGTTACCGCATCTTTTATCCTGTAGCTTCATGTTTTCCTGGTTCCAGTTTCTAGTAGTCATCATGGCTCCACTAAAAGAGGCCTGCTGGATGTGTTTATTTGACTTATTTCTTATTCTTTTGCAGCAATGATGGCCCGGGTAATGCAGAGGTGTCTAAGGTGGTGGAGACGCTGGTGAACAATCCTGGCTTTGGCACTCGCTGCATGACTGGAGACCCAATACCGTACGTTCTTACTCACAAGAAGCCATAAGATGTGTGTCAGTGTGCACGTGCATTCCTCATGGTGCTCATACAGTTGTAACATGGAAACATGGAGTCCGAGCCAAAAACCCTGCTGCACGAATAGAACAGGCTGTAAACAAGTCACCCAATGCATTACAAAAGGAGCACTGTGTACAGTATGATTGTGAAAGGGCATTGATTGATGTGATTAATAAGTGATTGATCCTCGTCAGAATCATTTGAAGGATGAATTTATTTTCAAACTGAATGAAAAGGAATTGTTGTTGAGCTTGGAGCAAATGTAGTTCACAAGAGCTTACACCACTTCAGACACCAGTCATTATTCAACCATCTTCAGAAGTACATTTGGTTACCTCGTGTTAATGTAATGAGTGTACAATGAATTCTATTGAGCTTCGAGGTTACTCACCAATCAGCTGAACTATTTGGAAAATTTCATCCAGGATATTCAGAAAATGCAGTTTTAAGCCCCAAAGACTGAATATGTGCTGCTTTTCTCTTTTATGTATCATATTAAAGTGAATATCTTCTGGTTTCAGACAGAACGACACCTTTGAACATGACAGACTTCACATTTCAAAATGTTCTGAATGTTATGGTGCAAACCATTAATCAATTAGTCTTGAAAATATGCAGCAGATTAGTCATGGCAGTCTTTCAAAAGTATATATTGTAACTCATGATAATGAAAGAACAGTGAATATAATAGAGCTGCCATGATTCAACAACGTATTGGTTAGTGTATCAACAGGAACATCATTTCAAAGTCTTTATCAGATTAATAGTTAAATATCTATTTAGATTGAACAGTTTAAAGTGAATATCTTTGGGTTTCTAACAAAAATAAAGACATCAACTTGGATTAAGAGAACTGAGAAGCTCCATGCTACCCATCAGCTGTACTCATGGTGATGATAAGAGAGCATATTGCGTATAACTAATGATAAACTCTCGTCAAACTCTTGTTTCCTCTCAGGAAGCTCCCGTGTTCCTCGGCTGGCTCTGATTGGTTCACTCCCCCGGTGGATCCGTCCATCACCGACATCTTCCTGCAGGGGAACTGGAGCATGGCCAACCCCTCCCCCTCCTGCCAGTGCAGCACACCTAAACGCACCATCATGTTACCTGACTGCTCCCCGGGAGCAGGAGGCCTGCCCCCCCCTCAGGTCAGTCTTTCTCTGCAGGCACTATTATGGGACTTTAAGGTTACACCGTCCGGGTGAAAAGATACAATAAAAAACAAATACAAATAGATTCTTTAATATGCATAGGGCATTATGTATTGCTAACTTTAGGTGAACATTCAAGGCAAATATTTAAAACTTGTATTGTCTTTCAACTAGTCTCTAAGAAAATGTTTTGTGGAACAAACGAAAATATATCAAACTAAATTTGTCCTGTGCACAAAAAATATATATTTTCACCCGCAGTGTGTCACCTGAAGGTCACAGAGTGTGTGTGTGTGAGGTCTGCTGTCCTCCGTGTTTGTGTGTCACAGTGGGATAAACTGCAGTGTTAAAAAAATAAATCAATGACACAACAGCACAATAAAAAATGCTTATCATGGAGGCCTCTGGCGTGAAAGTCGCAGTCAGCATCATTTTGATTTGAAAATGTAAAGGTACTTACTACCAGGGAATATGCGGCGCCCTGCAGAATGTAAATGCGCCTTTTGTGCTGCCTCCCTTGCACACATTCAAGTCCAGCATGAATTAAATCCCCTGAATTTGCAGATGCAAAAATATATCCATATCGTGTCTGGTATATGGAAACCTTTCACCTTGCAGCACCTTTTAATAGAGACTTTCACCTTTTCCTCACATTACGACTCCACAGAGGCTTGAAGTCGATACCCCTTCCTTTAGAGGCCATTACTTTAACAATATATATACACGTCCACATGCAGCGGGGTGTGTGTGACCTGCAGTGATCCTCCAGGCCGAATCGATGGGCCTGTTAGAGACCCCCAACAAGAACCCTGTACCCTCCCCTGACTCCACCAATCAGCATTCACAGAAAAAGGAAGGAGAAAGAAGCTCATTTGGAGCTAAATGGTTTGCACTGCTGTCTCTGTGTGATGATGATGATGAGGAATCTAAGCTGGAGAGGGAATAGAGGGCGACGTCCTTTATTAGAGACGGCTCTGTGTGTTTACTCAGGCTTTGTGCCATGGGCCTGCATTTTGAGAGGTTTTAATTTGAATGTCTCGCTCCTAACCCCACCAAAGCTCCTGGAGTCTGGTGGTGGCTGGGAATTAGTTTGTGGAAGTTAAACCCAGGTTGAAGAGAGGAGAGACCGGGGGATTCATGGCTGCAGAACAGAGAAAATAATGTTCAACTCATTGTCATTTCATACAGAGTAATGCTCTCTGCTGATTGGGCCTGCAGGTTGCACATGGTGATGCTGATTTTAGTATTTGATCTCTCTACTGTGTCTCCATGCTTTAATGTTCAAAAAGCTCTTTATTTTTCTCATACTGCCTGTGCTGCAGCCTCTCTTTTCACCCTCTGTCTGAAACCATAGCCCAGTTTCCCTGGAAGCCTGATTGGCCAGTTGGCTGGCTCTGTTGTAATTGGTCAACCGCTTAGAGATGTCCCTCCCCTTAGCTTATCACCAACGTGTAGGAGCGCTTGCCAAAAGAAGAATGAGTGTTACATAGTGATGTCACAAATTTCCGGAAGTAAACAAAGGAGTGTAATGGAGGCGTTTCAGGACAGGGGGGAGGGGGGGGCTGCTGTGTGGGAGAGAATCCAGCATAGACTTTTTGTATTTCTACATGTTTATTTATTTAAGCTTTATTGAATCTTTATTGAATCAGCAGTCTCATTGAGATTAAAATGTCTTTCCATGCGAGACATGAGAACACGAACACAACGACATAAAAATCAAGGAATAAAACAAACGAAACTCTTAATAAAACCTCAGAATATTAAGCTTTAAATCTCTCAATGGTTGTAATACTTTAGTTTTAAGAGCATTTGAAAGGTGCAAAGTACCTGAAACATTAGTGCATTCATGAGGGATTAACGCGGACGATCCAGGCTGCTTTTAGTGTCATGTAACTAAACTACTACTTTCGCTTGTTTGTAACATACCCATTCATAAAGTCAGTCAACAATGGCAGTAGTGACCTTTATATTGAAAGAAACATGAACTGTGTGCTGATGGCTTATCCACCAGCAGTTTTTACAGATTCATAAAGAGGAGCTTTTATCTCTCTGCACATCGGGAGCATTACTAACGCTTCCTACACACACTTAACTTACACATCTACATGTGACAATAGACTATAATGGTGTAATTACATCCAATGTACTGGCTTAATTGCACACATGCACTTTTAAATTACTTTAAAGCAACATTGCCTGAAGCTATTTTAGTTATTGTATTTTTTGGTTTTAGATGGCATCACATTAAATGAATCTGAAAATGACTTTTACAAGTTATTTTTAAATGGAATTTAGAGAGTGTTCAAAGTGAGCTCAGTTAAAAAAACTCACAATAATGTATACAACTATTTTGTCAAATTTGTTGGAAGGACAAATGAGACATCAAATTAGGAAATTATAGTCATAAAATGTTAGGAATTTGTTGTGGTTTCTCCTCAATATCTCAGTAATTCTTTGATAAGTATTTACAAGACAAACACTTGAATATTCTCTGAGATTACAGTAAAGTAATTGTTAGATTTTTCTTGTATATTCCCAAACTATAAACCCCCTTCCTCAGCACTTTATTTATTATTTGTTTACGCCCTAATCATGGTTCATTTTCCCCTTTCATATGGGAGGAACTTGGTAGAGAAGGACAAATGAGACGTCCATTAAGGAGAGGGACTCTGCCTGTCCTTATTTCCCCTCCTCCTGTAAATGCTGCGTTTCCCTCTGATGTGTGTGTCTGAAGTGTGTGTGCCCTGTGCAGGTATGATGTTAAGGATGATTGTTGAGACAGTAAACAGCGGCGTGCCCTTTGTGTAACCTCTTCCTCCTCTGGCCTGCAGCTCAGGACAGCGCTGTCACTCCCATGTGTTGACTCGTATCTCTGTGCCGCCGTGCCAGTTCATCGAGGTCTTTCCCTTTTTGATTCTCCATTTTAAACAGCCTCCCTCATGCTCTCATTCAGCTGCTTCTCTATTTGTTATTTTATGAATTGCTGCCACTTAGCGGCTTCACTGGATGTCAGCTTCATTGTGTCATTGTGTGTAGTATACTTTAAGTATACTAAGCATCAATATAAAGAGCATTTACTCTTTACTGCATCTTATTACCTTCACTTGCATCACTTTCTCTTTTATCTTGTTCCAATCCACATCCTGTAAAAGGATAGAAAATGGACTCATGGAAACAACCTTGAGGAGTTATTGTCATGCAGCACAATTATTGCCAGTCGTCTCCCACTGCGCCCTGAATGAAACTTTAAAATTAGGACAAGAAGAAGCTACGAGTGGGACAGCATTTATATGCACACTTGCTGTTCACTTAACATTTACCCGCCTCTGTTCATCAGCTTCTTTCTGCATAATGAATTTATCTGCCAGGGGTCAGTCTTTGTACATCAGAGCTTTTTATTTCTGCCTCTGAACTGTTGCATGTGCGAGTTCATGTGCTGAAGAGATGTGGACACACAGTGTGATTATGAGGGGGAAAGGTTGACCAAGGTCCTGTTTCAGTGACCCCAGTGCATTAGTGCAATCTTTTAGTAAATAATAATACATGAAAGTGCAACTGGAGACCATCATAAGCCAGCTTTAGAAATGTGGGCTAGTGCAGAAGGTCATGAGACATGTTTCTTATTATATATTTATTGAAATATTGTGTGGTGGTCTGGCAAGGCAAGTTTATTTATATAGCACCTTTCATATGAATATATCAAGAAGACACAATAGAGAGAATTAAATAAGAAGACAGACAGGAGTTGAACACTCATGGGAACAGCAGACAGAGACAAACAGGAAGTAAACAATAGCGGGAACAGCAGACAGAAACAAACAGGAAGTTAACAATAGCGGGAACAGCAGACAGAGACAAACAGGAAGTTAACAATAGCGGGAACAGCAGACAGAGACAAACAGGAAGTAAACAATAGCGGGAACAGCAGACAGAGACAAACAGGAAGTAAACAATAGCGGGAACAGCAGACAGAGACAATCAGGAAGTTAACAATAGCGGGAACAGCAGAGAGAGACAAACAGGAAGTTAACAATAGCGGGAACAGCAGACAGAGACAAACAGGAAGTAAACAATAGCGGGAACAGCCGTAAAAGACTGACAGGAAGTAAACAATAGCGGGAACAGCAGACAGAGACAAACAGGAAGTAAACAATAGCAGGAACAGCAGACAGAGACAAACAGGAAGTAAACAATAGCGGGAACAGCAGTAAAAGACTGACAGGAAGTTATCAATAGCGGGAACAGCAGACAGAGACAAACAGGAGGTTAACAATAGCGGGAACAGCAGACAGAGACAAACAGGAAGTTAACAATAGCGGGAACAGCAGTAAAAGACTGACAGGAAGTAAACAATGGCGGGAACAGCAGACAGAGACAAACAGGAAGTTAACAATAGCGGGAACAGCAGTAAAAGACTGACAGGAAGTTAACAATAGCGGGAACAGCAGACAGAGACAAACAGGAAGTAAACAATAGCGGGAACAGCAGACAGAGACAAACAGGAAGTAAAGACTCACAGGAACAGAGTATGGGCTCCAGCAGTTTGTATGTATTGATTTAAGAAGGGACAATACACATTCATTAACATGAGCACTTACTGTAACTCCATCATTTAAATGTGCCAGATGTATCCATAGAGGCACATGTTCATCTGCAGTCCCTGGCAAGTTGATGGCATTCAAACAAAAAGAAAGAATTGTTCATGGAAAATAAATTGTGAACAAACTGACGGTGACACAAAACTGGAGCTGCTCTTCTCCTCATTGTGCTGTGTGATTGTGTCCAACATGATCACATTTTAAACGGAGCCCACAGCAGGGTAACATGGTCCTGGGGAGGAAGCTCTCTGCAGTTATTCTACACAAAGAGTGGAACAGCTTTTCTGGCCTGATCATGACAGACTGAGAGTTTCCCAGGGACACATTTTTCAGTCCAACAAAGAAAATCTCTGCTTCATTCAACATTACCTCACCGCACAATTCAGCGACCTTCCTGCTTTTGTGTGGAGCGTCTCCTGCCTCCGGACCGCTCGTTTACACTCAAATGGATCTGTGGGTGCTGGGAGTCAAAGGGACAAATCAGCAGCCGGCAGAGAGAGAAAGTGTCTGCCTGATGTGTTCACACGCTGCCCGATTTATTCTGTGCCAACAGCTGGTTTTGGAGAAAGAATCATCCCCTCTTTCACTCACTATGATTTCAACAAACAAACAAATGATAACATAAAGTAGCAATAATGTATCTGACTGAGAAAATATGTTCCCATAAAACTAAACTGCATCCTCAATTAAGATTACAAGTTAGTGTTTTGTTCTTCAAGATAACAGTCCAGTTTCCAACAGTGTAAAGTAACTAACTATATTTACTCAAGTGATGCACTTTACTTCCATTGCAGGCTACTTTATAATTGTACTGCACTACAAACAGGAAGCAATATTGTACTTTTCACGACATTACATTTTACAGCGTTAGTTACTATACAAAATAAATCAATAAGTGCAACATTGAAGAGAAGAACACATTAATGCATCAGTAATTATCATCAAATGATTTAAAAGATACGATTCTGAAATGGGGTGTTCTGTATTACTTTAACTTTCCTACTTTTACTTACTAAGTTCTTCTTCCAAGGATGGTCTGAAAGGCACCTTGTTGGGTTTTGCAACGTACCATGGTTAGTGTTAAAATAATTAATTTTCTTTATGTATTAATAGTGTTGTTAATTTAAAGTGAGTGAGACTCTTGTTTTGTTGTGAGCCAACAACTGTGGTCAGGATATGTGGTCAGGACTGTAGTCAGGATATGTCCCCTCTGTGTAAATCACAATGCAGTTTAATTATATGGCAACTCACTCTTTAACAGTCTGGCTGACTTGTTGTTGACAATGTAAATGAAGGACTCACAGAAGTGGATAAAAACATCTCTGGGATTATTCTGCATTACACAATCATCACTTCCTTTTGTAAAGCTCAGCAGATACTCTCACTCACTTGTGTTTTTTTCCCTCAAACCAGCAAAACAATTTAAATAATGGTGTTTATTTTACCGTGCAGAAACTCTTTCTTCGCCCACACAAATAGTAAGCCAATCCCAGTCTTCAATATGCTGACAGATGAGTCCAGAGAGAGTCATTTGCAGTCTCCAAATGATACATACATCAATCGTAATTCGCTGAACGTGGCGGCGGCTTTATCAATTCCTCTGCACGCATGACGGCCTATTCATCTGTGAAGGTTAAATATCACCAGTGAACAGACTCAATACCTCACAACTGATAACGGGCTTACTGTTGCCTGCCGTCTCCATGGAAACAAAGATTTCACACACACCTCCCGCTGTGATCCTCTCGCTCTCTTTTCTAAAGTTTCTCAAGGGCATATGTGAGGATGGGCAGGAGGGGAAGATGAAAAGGAGAACGAGTGAGCAGCTTCATCGTGATTTATTTAGCATGGGGGAGAATGTTCAGGTCAAAGGGAATACATCCTCACGGTGTGGGGGGGCATGCATTCTATTATGGTATGGCCCCACAGTGAGCAAAGCAGGAATGAGGATATATGGACATTCATGCTCACAGTTCATCTCATGTATGTAAGGGGTAATGTGCATCAACATTTTATTTTCCATGAACCAGTCTTTAAAAACTGCCACTACTTTTTTTCTTCGTGCACATGAGATCAAATTAGATGTTACTTGTGTAGGCACACGAGATATAAACAGAGACAGATTAATATGAACACAGTGTGATGTCTCTGCTCCTGTATACCAGCTCATTCAACAGATGTGATTACTCCTTAGTTTACACCCCCCCTCCCCCCGTGTTCGCATGCCCATCTCTCAGTGTTGTCATGTGCAGAATGAGAGTATGTACCACGTTATGTTCCAGTCAGTCTGATGAGGAATATGGACCCAAGCCAATATAATTAGAGCCACACTAACTCAGCGTTCACAAAGCCGAGTGTGAATGAAAGCTCTTCATTTCGGTTTGTGTCTGAGTTTCTGTGGCTTTTGAAAAAGAAGCATGTTTGTGGAGCGATAAGATGAGGTGTGTGTGTGTGTGTGTGTGTGTGTGTGTGTGTGTGTGTGTGTGTGTGTGTGTGTGTGTGTGTGTGTGTGTGTGATCCAGTTTCCTCTTCTTCTCTTTCCTCCTACACTCTCCTTTACAACACGTCTTCTGCTTCCTTATTTAGCTAGTCTGTTTTCAATCTGGTTTATAATCTTTCTTTATTCTTCTCCTCCATAATGTTTTACTCGAACATATCCTCAGCTAATCGTATTTGTGCTGCTTCTTCTTCACACTGAGGCCTGTATGTCAAGCATCCTGCATGCAGTTTATTAGAGTCCTGATGTGAGTTAACCTCCTGGAATTTCTACTAAAGTTACACAAAACATATTACATCTTTCAAATATTGGGAAATAGACGTTTAAATATATGTTTCTGTTCTTCTAAGGATGTTTTTTTAGTAGATGAATATAAATTGGGTTCCTAAGAAATACACAATATAACAATAAATGAATATACTTGATAATAGACACATTTACTTCTTCTTGTTTCAAATATGAATTACATTTAGTAGAAAGTGTATTATAATGTAGGTTTTGTGATAAAAGATATACCCAAAGTCCTTTTAAAGATAACATCTTCTTTAAATTGTGTAAATCTCAACTCTCGTAGGAGTTTTAAATGTTCAATAAACACCTGTACACAATAACTAGACGGCGCGCGTTGATTGCAGTAGAGGGTCTCAATAACACTTTAATCAAGGATCACTCTGCTAATTAGCATAGTGTTAGCTCTTTAAATTATCAAGGCTAAAGCAGCTTGGTGTAGTTTCAGTCTGTGCATGGTGGAGATCTTGCCCCCCCCCTTCCCTTAATTGGATGTTTGAATGCACTTTTATCCACATAGGAGCTTCTAATTAGGTTTCTTTGACATCACACACAGCTTACGCAGTTTTGGCTGGGCATCTAGATAGCCGGATTTAATTGTGGGTTATGGGAACGTTAAAGGAACGTGTTCACGGTGCTGTGAACATATCACCTGCTCCGGAGTTGTGTTGATGCTGCGTCTCCTGGAGGAGAGTTTCTGGCTGGCTGCTCCTGCAGGAGTGTGTCTGCGGTCAGGATCTCAGGATGCTGCAAAGTGAAAACGTTTTATATTCCAACACAATTTTAAGAAACAGAAACAAAGTCATGCGTCTTTAAACAATACTGAGAATGCTTTGAAACTTAACTGAAAATGCCCTTAACAATATGTTTGGGTGTTATCAGTTTTACTTTACTTTGCATAATGTAAATTAAACGTTGACAGATTATCACAGAGCATTTTTTCCGCAGCAGGAGGCTTCAGTTTAAGAGAACAGGTGGACATTGTAGCGTGAAGCACTTAAAAGACGAAACGGAAACATGGTCACATATTCCCAAACATTATTTTCTGATGAACTTTGCATTTTTAAAAAGACTGAAAATGCTTTGAAACTTAAAGTTAGAACATCACCAGACTCAGCTGCTCTGAGGATTGTGTTGGCCTCTTTTAGCTTTTTTGCAGTCTGCGAATTCAGCGCTTTGATTCGCTCTCACAGCTGAAGCTCACAGATCACCATTTGCAGCACAGAGTTGGAGCTCGGGCCCCAAGGACAGAAACATCATGGAGGTTTAAACTCAGTAGCGTTTAAATATGTTTTCGACGCTAACTTTTCATAATTTTTTCTGTGTTTACCAGAGGATACAGAACACTACAGACACCTTGCTGGATTTAACCGGACGTAACATGACAGACTTCCTGGTGAAGACGTTTGAAAACTCGGGGAAGATGAGGTAAAGCTATCAGCGTGGATGTGTTAATGTCTTTTGAATCAAATGCATTCACATAGAGAAACGTGACAATCTTCAGGCAAGTTGTTTTTTTACACAAAAGACTCAAATTACTACCTGGGCTGCTGTTGAGAACATGTTAAGCAAACTGTCAGCGGGAGACATATTTAATTATAAGGTTGATGTGTTTACTCCTGTCCATATTTATTCCTATTTTCTCCTGCATGTCATGTGTTTGTGTGTGTCCTCCTCTCTGCCCCTCTGCAGGTTGGGAGGCCTTTCAGTCGGAGGAGTAAACTCTCAGGTCCGTATGAACGAGGCGGCGATCGAAGCGTCATTTAGAGATCTCCGGGAGCTCATCACTCCTTTCCAGGTTTGTCTGATTATACCAATCGATTTGGAGTGTGTTTATCTGCAACACGAAGAACAAAAACACCTCAAATCAGCAGATCTATAAATGTGTGCTTAACTTTTGGATACAAAAACCAATCCACAAATAGTTTGAGCCATTATATTGTAGTGCCCGAGCCCCTCGCTGTGCGTCTTTCTCTTTATGTTTAGGAGCAGATTGTTCTCCCTAAAATGACCAGATCTATAAATGTGGGCTCCAATTTCCTGAGTTTCATGTACAAGAACAAATCCACAAATTGTTTCTGATTTTATACATTTATATGTTGGTGCCCGAGCCTCTTGCTGTTCCTCTTTCTCCTTCACTACATGTCTTCAAGAAGTTCAGGAACAGAAACAACAATTACCTCCCTCAAATCACCAAATCTATAAATGTGGGCTCATTTCAACTCAATTTCCTGAGTTTTATATCCAAGAACCAATCCAGAATTGTTTTTGAGTTTATAATATACTACTGTATTGCCTGAGCCCCTCGCTGTTCCCAAACACTAAATGTTTTTGTGGCTCACAAGAGGTTCAGAAACTGATTTCTCTCCCTTAAATCACCAAATCTATAAATGTGGGCTCCAATATCCAGAGTTTTATATAGAAAAACAAATGAAAGTGCGTGAGCCTCTCGCTGTCGCTCTTTCTCCTTCACTAAAAGTCTTAGGTTCAGGAGCAGTTTTCTCTCCTGTCAAGGCTGCCTTCAGAGCGGGCGTCTCTTACTGTAATTGGAGCGTTCTTTGTTCGCTCTGCTTTGAGCGTTGGGTTCAGGTGATGGTATTTGTTGAGGACTTTCGAACCTCGCTGTATTCTTAAAACGAGGAGAGGACGTTAAATTCACTCAGTGTCCATGGAAACAGGCTGTGGTTGTCTGAGCGTCACGTTGGATACATCTGGGTCCTTTCCGCACCCAATCAGGCAAATTCACATCGAGCAGACACACATAAGGTATTCCTAAGCTCCATGTCCCCTCCTTGTCTGTGATTATCATTTTGGGCCGTTCAAACCTCTCTGAGACCAGCTAATTGCCCCCCTCCAGGACCTCTGCACTGATGTGACTTTAATTCGTGCAGCAGGGATGATGTAACCCTAATGGCCGGGCATTAGCTCTGCATCCCGCGTTATTAAAGTGCCGCTCTGTCCTTGGACGGCATCTGGCTCTCTGCTGCCGGCCGTTAAGATGTGAGGCTCTAACAGGAAGTGTGTCTGCACTCTGAGCCACCTGCGCTGCTTGGCTCTTAAATCTCTGTTTAATTGCATTTCCTGTGTGTCGCCGGTAGAAATAGGCTTCTGTGCAGAAAGAGGTGACGCTAACAACGAGGAGAAGAAAGCCAGAGTGCTGGAAGTCTGAATAATAAAGCCAGGAAAAAAACATCTGAAATAGCTCCAGTGTCTATATGTAGAGTAGTATCGCTGCTCCTTCTCAAACAACATGTCTTTAATCATTTATATTTTACAGGGAAGTAAGTCCTCCCTGGCAAGATCTCAACACACACAACACACACACACACACACACACACACACACACACACACACATTATGAGTGTCACACAGACCATATGAGCCCTCTGTCTCGCTGACCATTGATCTGTGCAGCCCTCTTTGGGAATACAAGCCCACAGAGCCGCCCACACTCGAGTGGCTTTATTGCTGAGTCGTTGGCCTTGGCTCCTCTGGCCAAAGCAGCCTTGTCATTGTCCTTGAGCGAGGAGGGTGGTGGTCGGGGGGGGGGTGCTTTGTGGAGGATAAGACCCAGGCAGCTGCTGGCCCTCTTCTCATCTCATTTCAGCCTCTGCTAATCCTCCGTAAGGCCGCCTAATGGCTCTGCCCGCCGCTGCTTGGCACGATGCAAAGCGGAGCTCTGTAAACACAAACGGCTTTACAGAGCCCCGCACTGAGCTGCAGGAAGATTCACCAACGAGGAGGAAGAGCAGGGTGTGTGTGGAACAGAAAGGATTTTATTTAACACAAATACTCCTGTGAAATACAGGGGGGGGGGGGAGGTTTTTATTCCTCCTCTTTCACACGAGTTCCCGCTGCGCAAAATGATGTGTAAACATTTTGTCCCGCCAAAGAAATCTGAATGCAAATTTCTAAGAATATGAGAGTGAAGGATTGTGGGATAAAACGATGAAGTGGTTTAAATGTCTTTTTCTCTTGGAGCTCTCCACCTCACTCCGGATGTCTGTCCTAATTCCCCCCCCCCCCCGTGTTGTCCCCTGCACTTTTTCCTCCCGCCCTCGTCTCCTCTGCGATGGATGCAGGGTGCAACAGGAGGCCATTTGCATTTATATCACATAATGTGCTCGCTGCTCTTATGGCCGGGCAAACAGCATGGCGTCAACATGACACTTTGCAGACGCTGTCATCGCAGACCCTCATCCCAAGGCTCATTTCACATGAGACATGAGAGGGGGGGGGGTATTCTAACATCTTCAATATCCCCTCACCATTTTACTCCTTCTATATGTCCACCTGGAGCCCTTCTTATCTCATGACTTTCATCGTCCCCAGAAACGTCAAAAGAGGCAAAGCTAAAATAAATTCAGGATACATTTCCTCCCGAAGTCTGAGGAACATTTTCTATCCTCATCTAAGTGTGTCCAATGAGCTTGTTCTTGTGTTCCTCGTCTTCATTAAGGATAACGTGACGCATCAGATCCTGCAGAATGCCGAGGTGCTGCTGAAGAAGCTGGGAACCAGGGACAACGTGAAGGTAATATATTCATATGTGTATGAATTACCATGAGCGCCTTTTGTTCTGCTGTGAGTGTATCCAATCAGGTGAAGGTTTGACGATCTCTCAGGTTGAATTAAGCAGGCACCTAAACCTGCTCTACTTATGTGTCAGGATTGTTTTATATGAATAAATATAGCTGAACAATAACAGCAACTGACAACCAAAAATGATATTTAAGGAGTGTTCAGTCTGTGTGTAAGTGGAAGTTTATATCTCCGGCTTTTACATCTCAAAGCAGAGTTTTGCTCCTCCCTAAAACACGCCGGTGTTTGAAGTCGCTTCAGAAGTGAGAATGCAGATGCGTCATCCCGTATCTGCTCACATTTCCTCACTCCCTCGTGCATTTAGCCGGCGTCTGCTGCTCTTTATCTTCAAAACATCAAATGACCTTTCACAAAGTACAGGATGAGGAAAAACCATAGGGAAAAACACTTTGATGGAAAGAATATCGATTTGTATGTGAGATACAGCAAGGGAGAGACAAAGACTGTGTGTGTGTGTGTGTGTGTGTGTGTGTGTGTGGTGTGTGTGTGTGTGTGTGTGTGTGTGTGTGTGTGTGTGTGTGTGTGTGTGTGTGTGTGTGTGTGTGTGTGTGTGTGTGTGTGTGTGTGTGTGTGTGTGTGTGTGTGTGTGTGTGTGTGTGTGTGTGTGTGTGTGTGTGTGTGTGTGTGTGTGTGTGTGTGTGTGTGTGTGTGTGTGTGATGTAAGGCTGACACTCTCCACTCTTAATTAGCCGCACTATCAGCGGGGAATCCTCCCTCACAGTCTTTCATATTCTTCTTCATCCTCTTCTTCTTCTTCTTCTTCTTCTTCTTCTTCTTCTTCTTCTTCTTCTTCTTCTTCTTCTTCTTCCTCACCTCACTCAGTGCCAACATGTTTTTCGTCTCTGCAGCTGCACCACGTTGGGATTTAAGTCTCTGCGGCCCCTTCTCTTCTCTTCTCTAAAATGGGCTTTTTTGTGCAGCAAGTGGATGGAAATTGACACGCATACAAATACAAAGGAAACTTGAAGACCTCCACCAAGGATCTGGTCATTATGTGATCCTGCTACGGCGGCCCACAACATCTCCATCAGGAACAATGCCCTGCAGCTTCAAAACGATCCAAATATAAAAACACAAATCTGACGAAACACATTGAATGAAGCAGATGGAGAAACACGATTCCTTCCAGTCTGATTGCAGATCTGCTGTCAGCTAACCAATCAGAATGAATCATGTGAACACATTGTTCAAATAAGCCGATAACACTCGTATTTTAGGTACTTTTCAAACAACAGTGACAGTTGGCTAACGTCTTCAAGCACGCCGGTCCCAGCTGTGTGCGTCACTTTTTAGTGTCCCCTGGTTTTTAGCTTTTTACAGCGTTTTGTTTATGCAGTGCTTTTAACGAACTCATGCACATGTTTCGTCAACTAGGTTGCACTTCTCACTGTATGTTGCGCAATGATGCAGAGGAACCTTGGGGCAGCTTCAATTGAAATAGCAACTTGTCACTTGCAATGCTTTTTAGGGTTCTCAATCTGTGGAATAACTGACGGTTTTCTGTTATTATATGTTCTCTGTGGTGGCCATATTTCTGCAAAGAGCCCTTCACAACAGCTCATTGTAACCAGCTAGAGGCTGTCCAGTATGTATTGTGTGCCTTTCTATGCTACTTCACTCTCTTGTTATTCAGTGAGAAAAACACCCATTTCAGATGGTTTAAAGGCAGCTCCAGATGTCTTGGTAACCTTTCTGAAAATCAATGTTAAATCTCTCTCTCCTTTATGTATCCCGGCTGGATGAATGGCTGTAGTTGCCAGGAGACATGTTATAAAACGCTCCTCTTTCCCTACAGGTGTGGTTCTACAACCAGGCGTGGCACGGCATGGCATCCTTCCTCAGCGTGGCCAACAACGCCATCCTGAGGGGCAACCTGCCTCCAGGAACGGACCCCCGCAGCTACGGCATCTCCGTGTCCAACCACCCCCTCAACCTCACCAAGGCGCAGCTGTCCTACACGGCCATGTGAGTCTCACACTCCAGGGAAAGAAGGGTTAAAGACGGGGTTAATACTCATGTGGCTAATACAGATAGTGTATTTCAGCACTTAGAATATAACATTTAGCACTTTTTCCTCTTGCTGAGACACAGGATAAAGCAGAGTAACAAAGATGAGTAACAACAGACGAATACAAAATAGACAGATGCATAGCTGACGGTATTGTTTTGCACAGTATGCACAGATGTGGATGCCCCTGGGAGCCCTTAAAGAGGAGGATATACACTTTTCCTATCATGTTTTATCCTAGGAAGCGGCTCCACAGGATAGTCAGGGATTAACGACGTGCTTGGTCTCAACATATGGATCTATCTGCTCTGTGCGCATTTCATTTTGCAGCATTATCTGTCACTGATCGTGCATTTAGTCTATTTTGAGGTGGTGATCAACACTTCCATCCCAGTGCAGTAAATTCCTGACTTTATAAAGGCAGTCCAGCAGATGCTTCCAATCAGGAACAGTTGTATTCCACCCTGGTCAGGTATGTATGCAGTGACCAGGTGCTGCCGACAGCCTGAGTTAGAGAGGGGGGGTGCAGAGATAATTATGACGGCCTGCCTACAGTAGATCCAGGAGCAGCCTCCTCTTCCTCTCTGATTTACCAACTCCAGATTAGCCTGAACACCTCCTCACTGTTTAATAAGTGTGCAGGGCTCACACTCCTTCAGCAGAGGACTAAACAAGATGTAATCCACGTCAATATGTGTCATCGGAATAATCTATCTGTGTTTAAAAGCAGGAACCTCCTCTCGTATTGTTTTGTGATACTCCTAACAACCATTTTGTGAGAAACACGTCTATTTCCAGCACAGACGATGCCAACAATATGGTAGTTTAACACCAGCAGCTCAAGACCCATTGCTAATAGTATTAATAAGATAAGATAAACCCCTTTGGGAAATGCAGGTGTTTTAGCAGGTACAGTCAGTGGTAAAACATCTGCAGCAGCCTGGTGCACACCTTGAAGTTTAGCTTATACGCTTCTTTGTCACTCTTTCTTCGCCTTCTTTGCCTCTTTTGTCAACCGTGTGGGTTTGGCACAGTTAACTTTACTCCAGCAGCTTCTGTACGGTATTTTGTTGAATTGCCTGGTAGCAAAATGCTCTCTGTATTGCAGTGTGTATTTATTTTATTGTGAAAGGGAAACGTATCTCGATTTTCAGAGTTATAGCAACGATTTTTAACCAAGCTTAACGCTGATGGCGTCATTATTTTGCAGACATTACATGCTGCAATCCGCATTTACTTCTTAACGGTGTCTATAAGGTAATCATCCTCAATAACAAAAAATCACATTTAAGGGAAAATCGGCCTTTTCAAAGAACTGATGTCCTCCTTAATTGAGCTTTGAGCCGTTATGAGAAGGAGTCAATAAGTAATAATCGCACTGCAGCATTAGATTTGAAGAGACACTTTATTTTATTGCTCCTTGCAACCAATTCCAATGCAGGTGAGCTATCGGATAGTGACGGTGTGCAGATGGAAGGAAAGGCAATATAAGTGTTCCCTCACCCTCTGAAAATAATCTCTCATTTTCCTCTCTGCTCTTCAGAAATGTCAGTTTTTTAGCCCAGTTTCATAACAGAGATACTCTGAATGTATTCGTTCCTAATTACCCGCATCACCTACAAAATCCTCCTCCTCACCTACAAGTCCCTCCATGCCCTTGCCCCCCAGTACCTATCGGACATCCTTCACCCACATGCCCCACCCCGGAACCTGCGGTCCTCAGACTCTGGCCTGCTTACCACCCCCCGCACCAAACTGCGAACCTTCGGGGACAGAGCCTTCAGCGTGGCAGCCCCCACCCTCTGGAACGCTCTCCCTGCGGAGATTCGCAACATCCCCACACTCGACGCCTTCAAAAGGGCCCTCAAGACCCATCTGTTTGCCAAGGCTTTCGGCCCCTAAATCGATCTGTTGTTTTGTCTGTCCGACTTTTGTTTTGTTATGTTTGTTTTTTGCCCTATTACTTGTAAAGCGACCTTGGGTCCCTTGAAAGGCGCTATATAAATCCAAGCTATTATTATTATTATTATTATTAATTAGCTCAGGACTATCAATTTCTGCTCTGTTGAATGTTATATGTAATTTGATGTCTGATTGGTGTAAGCTGCCTGCAAAAACATCCCGTCTAAAAATCGTATCCTGCTGAATTAATTGTAATATGCTTAATATGCATTGTCTCCGTAATACAATGACAAGAGCTTCATATTTGATAATTATCTGCTGCTCTCAGCCCTCCTACACTTAAAGTTAAAGGGGAGCAATAGAGCCCCCCCCCCCCCCCTTGCTCTTCGTTATTGCTCCTCCATTATTACTTAATTAGCAGATTGCTTGTCCTCTTTTCTTCACAGCAATTAGCCTGCTCCCCGCTTTCAGGGTTAGATTGCTCAAAATATCCCCCCCCCTCCAACACACAACCTGTTGGAACATGGGCCACAGCCCCCCCCCCCCCCCCCCCACTAAATGATTTGATATTTATGTCTTCTAATTGCGTCTGCTTGGCGCTGATAAATACAGCCACACAGGGTGACTTACTTAATATGCTAATTACACAGCAGGGAGTCATGTGAGGGTGATGGTGGGGGTTAAAAGAAGACGCCACAGTGATAATTATTAGGAGGCACAAATGAAGATTTATGACGGGGGGCAGGCGGAGTTCAGCGTCCCTGATTGTTAACCTTGTAAAATACTTTTTAAAAAGCTTTTTTCTTACATACAAACATTGTCTATCAAGCCATCAGTACTCAGACACGCCTGCAATATTAGCAATGTAGGAAATATTAAAGGTTAAATCTTCATAAAGTAATAAGGTTAATTTGTTAATTACATTCCAGGAAATGCCCCCCATGCCTGAAACGCCTCCTTTGGACTCCTTTGTTTACTTCCGGAACATAGTGACAGTTATAAGGAACACTTGTGCTCCTATTGGCTTGCGCTCCAACACATGTAATAGGCTAGGGGGCAGGGAATCTTTACGCGGTTGACAGAGGGTGAAAGAAGGTAGTATGAGAAAAATAAAGACCATTTTGAACCTTAAAGAAAGAAAATATGTCACAGATGACGCACAACATGCTTATCTGAAGCTGAAAATGAGCATATGCCCCTTTAATCACTTTCAATGGAGGCATAACAACACTTTCATTTATATTAAGTTGCATTGGTGTTGGGAGCAACGGGGTCACAGGTTCAAACCCCACTGCAGTCAACATGTCGTTGTGTCCCTGGACAAGACACTTCACCCCAAATTGCTCCTGTGTCCACAGTATTGAGTATGTAAGTCGCTTTGGATAAAAGCGTCTAACAAGTAACATGTGATGTTATGTTAATGTTCTGTATTTCCTAAAGATATCTCCTCCTGATAAAGAGCACCTCAAAGTAGCGAGGTGACATACTTTATCTTATATAAATGCAGTAAAAACCATATGATAATTGACCTGTGCTGTAATAAGAGCACTAACAATAAGTCAATGCACATTCAAATAATTGCTAGATTATTTGATAAAGTTGAGGTTGTTTTTTTATCCTATTAAAGTGAATATCTTTGGGTAAAGATTATGAAAATAACCTTGGACTTGGACTTTGAGAATGGAATTGTATTGAAATAGTTTCCTTTGTGTTTTCTTCAAGTCCAAAAATATATTTTCAGAGCCGAATTCACCATCTTTTTCCAAATCTTTACAGAAATGAGGTTCATGGACAGAGCTTCACCTCCTCTTCTCTTCTTCTACACACTTACATCCCTTTATCTACCTCTTGTTTGCTGTTCTCCTTCTCTATCAGGGCCACGACTTCCACCGACGTGGTGGTGTCCATCTGCGTTATCTTCGCCATGTCCTTCATCCCGGCCAGCTTCGTCCTCTTCCTCATCCAGGAGAGGGTGAACAAAGCCAAACATCTGCAGTTTGTCAGTGGAGTCAACCCCGCCGTGTACTGGCTGGCCAACTTCGCCTGGGACATGGTGAGGAGAGGACATATTTACCCTTCAAACTCTTTTTTATGAAGCACTTTAAAGCCTAAATAGTGCAGACTATCAGCTAAAGTGTACATATATAATGCAAAGTGAAATGTGTTTAATAAGCACATTTATAATGATGGAATTCGTCCTCCTTAATGTTACAAATTCCATTTTGTTTCAAGGGGATACTGTACAAATGTATGTGTAATGCTGCTATCCTGAAACACCTGTGCAAGTTTGTCTGCAATAATCAGTTTCTACCTTATTTAAAATGTCTTTATAAACGTTATTATAACTTTATATAACTTAAAAAGAGTATTCTGATACGAACAAACAAGAAAAATCCCTCCAAAGCTCTCATTAATGCTGTGGCCTATTTACATGCTGAATCAAATCAAGGTAAATTATGATGTAATGATCATTTGCCTCATAAACACTCAAGTTCCCGAGCCTATGGCCTCATTTCACCCCAGTGTTACATCTACTGTAGCCTCCCTCAGGCTGTATGTAAAGAGCCCTCAGTCTGTAATTGATAACGCCGCTCTGACACCGGGGGCTTCTGGGAAATGTGAATGGAGCAGCACTTCTTGGCCAGAGCGTAATTATAGACAGCGCTGCCCCTGCCGGTTACCCTCTGCAGGCTCACTGGCAGCTCCCCTCCGGCGTAATGGAAGTAAACACCTCTGGAGAACAAATGGCATCATCATTATGGAGGATAAATAACGTCTGAGGGAGAGACAAATGTTCCTCAGAGCCAGCCTGTAGCCCGCAGCGCTCTGCATTAACACACACGCAGATACATAAATAATCATGCTTCATTATATCCTATCGTATTATCTATTCTCATCATTTATTCAGCAGTGGAAAACACGGGGTTTGTTTGAAGCAGCCAGAGGGCATATTGAAAAAATGTTTTTCTTTGCTAAAAATCATTGTTTAGAATAAGCGACCTCTCGTCCCGAGAGCAGAGGATGTGTCTGATATTCACTGACTTCATTATGCAATTCTGTACAAATAAGAAAAGCAAACACTTGTTCTCTGCTCCTGACGGGATATTTTCTTCTTTGCTTGTTTTTATTTTTTCCCCCGACAGTGTAACTACATCGTCCCGTGCTTGATAGTGATCGTGATCTTCCTCTGCTTCCAACAAAAGCCTACGTTTCCCCCCCCAACCTTCCTGCTCTGATTCTGCTGCTCGTAATGTATGGGTAAGTACATGGCCATGCAGCCTGGAACATTAGCCCTGCACATAGATCATCAAAGTATCCTCACTGTTTACCAACAACTGATACAACTGAGGAGGGATACCTGCAGGCTGTGATTGGTTGTTCGGTGTCACATGACAGGCGGTCAAGTTAGCCAGTTAAATAGGCAAGGATTGATGTTAGCCGTGCACAAAGTGTATCATCTTCTCATCCAGATAAACCCCACTAACCCATAGAGTTAAATGGAATTAATATTTTTTGTGCCATTTATGACGTTGACTGATATTGTAGCTAACTCCGGTGTGTTGTGTCTTGCAGGTGGTCCATCACCCCCATGATGTACCCCGCCTCCTTCATCTTCAGCGTGCCCAGCACAGCGTACGTGGTGCTGACCTGCATCAACCTCTTTATCGGGATCAACGGCAGCATCGCCACCTTCGTCATGGAGCTCATTAATGACGATGTAAGCTGCACACACACACACACACACACACACACACACACACACACACACTAAAATACACAGTCTCTGGGTAAAACATGCATGAATTCACTGTTCTATCCCGGTTTCCTGTGAAGCAGCCGGGTTAGACTCTTAATAAAACATGTATTTGGAAGCTATAGCAGTAATTTACTTGAATGAAAGATAAACGAGTTTTGAAAGCACGTGGGAGGAGTGTGCACCCACCTTCTCTAACTTTTAATATATTTTCCTTTATCCTCAAGGACTTTTCAAAGGAGTTAGTATCCCTATTCTCTTTAATGTTAAATCGTTTGGTGGGAGTTCGGTCTTCGGAGAACTTTCCCTCGTCCATCTTTCAGCGAGCGTTCATTTGAACTGCTTCAGTCTCCAGGGATAACAGGACAAAGACACACAAAGAAATCTGCATGAGAAATACTTTTGATTAGAATTTAAGTAACATTTCATAAAAATAAGTCTTCTCCCTCTAAACAGGTGCTTATATTTTTGGTTTCTGCAGCAAATATATTTAGTTTAATTTGACTTTATTGTTATTTGCCTGATTTGAAAACATGCCATTTTCTTCCGATCACTCCTTGTCTGCTGCCTCATTGTCGCTCACTCACATCGCTGTGCATCAGAAAGAGGATTGTCCTCTTGCCGCACCCACCCCTCTGCAGTCCGCCTCCATGTTTTCCTCTGGCGCCGCTCGAGATGCTTCCTGTCTCCTAACGATGCTCCTCGTTAGCATCCTGATTCCATTTCCACAAACATTCATTACCAATTTGTATTTTCTCTCCTCTGCTTTCACTTTATTTATCTGTGAGAGCAGCATATTACTCATCATTTAATGGACGGCATGTGGCTCGGAGACAGATTTACGGCTTTCTGCTCTTGTCCGAAGCATTAGGGACAGAGATAGTGCTTCTCTCAGACTCTCGGGGACAGAGGTCTGCTGTAATTCTGATAATCTGACTTGATTGCACCGCTGATAGGGGTCCACATCCTTCAGAAAATACTCAAGCTCTCCGTCTGTGTACAGCTGATATCTCCAGGAAACAAAAATATCTTCGACGGTGCCCCAGACAGGAAGAGGAGCCCCATAACCTGAATCCTCCTGCCTCAAAGCTTCCTCCCATCATCCTCAGCGGTGGCGTGAGTTAAACAGTGTCGCTGCAGAGTGAAGCTCTCAGGGTGAATCCAGATCTCTCGTGGGCATCGCTCCGTGTTTCCAAGACAGGAAGTGGAGCTGCAGCCTCAGAGTCGCTGACCCAGTTTTGTCTCCAGACTGAAGCGAGGTTTCCCCTGAGGAAGCTCGGCCCCTGTGAGGCATCAATCCCAGCATGCCTTGCAGTAGCAGAGATGTGGCTTCCTCCTGTATATACAGAAGTGGAGGAAGTCCTAAGGTTTTACAAAATGATACATTGATGCCTGATACAGGATAACTAATGTCAATTTAATGACAGGTCTCTCAATGTGTTGATACTCACTCAGTGTGCAACCTGGGGCTGTTTAGATAAACACAAAGCTGATATCCGTCATTATTACGCTACCTACTGCCAATGGAAAAGTCTTTAATTACTTAGCCAGCAGCTACATTGCAGGAACAGACACTCAGCAACCGGACAATTTCCCACGGCACACCTGACGATCTCTCACGCCAAAAATCACTGGTATAGAGAAGTTTAAGGAAGCATGAAATGGAAATACTCAAGTACCTCTAGAGTACACTACTTTAGTAAATGTAGTGCCAATATAAAGTCCAGCATCCTGTGTTAGCAGAATGTTTAAAGGGGACACATTGTGCTCATTGATGTAAAACATGGATATGATCAGCAGGAAGTGGTGTGTGTTAGCCGTACATGGAGTGTGTGATCTGCAGCATTATGAATGAAGCTGAGCTGTGGGAATAAGCTCAAGTAGCGATGTGGGTCAGATAAGCGCCTCGCAGCCTCCGCCACCTTCAAAAGCATTTGAAAATGAGTTATGGGAGCGGAGCACAAACGTAAGGAGGACAATTGTGCAGTGTTTCATCATCCCCGACTAAGAGGCTCTTAGATCTGCGACACCCAGTCAGAGGACGAGTGTTATTTCACATATTCACCTCAAATTAGATCCCACTCTTAGCACTGTGTTCCGACACACACCCAGACAAGGTCAGCGCTGTCTGTTGGTCTTTATCGCTGCGAGATCAGTGTTGAAGGTACACAACAGAGGAGCCTTCAACATATCCAAAGACCTGAGTGTGTCTATTTGAATATGCATTGCACATCGGCTCAAAACCACAGGATAAAAATATGGCTGGCATAAAATGCAAACGGTAGGTACAGTTAGCCATTGTCATATCTAGGTATACATTCCCTCTGCTAGATGAAAGGTTGTTTTCATATTTAAATAGAAATCCAGCTAGCTCACTGTAATGCAACAATCTGGTTCAAGAAATACACATTTAAATTAATGTTCCTGAATGCACCTCGGGTTCCTCTTAGCATTAGCTATTATCCGGATTAACACATTACTGTTAAATACTGTTTTATGTATTTGTTCTACCTACTTTTGTGTGTAAATACAGGCAACTATCAGAAAGTGACCTATACAGGATATGTAACTTGTTAATTAGTGAACTGTGCAGGATGATGGATTTTAAATATGTGTCCTTTATGCTAAGCTAAGCAGCTTTTTTCTCTGACTTCATGGTTTAAGTTATTTCAATCGTCTCATCTGACACTTTTCTATAAAATAAGCACTTCTTTCAAAATGTTAAACCGACCACTTGACAAGCAGACGGATATCTAGTGAAAAAATATCTTTAAATGTGTCATTACGATTGTTTTTAATGCTTCATGCTCCACTGAAAGCTGCAGAAATCACAGATTCACGCATCATAAATAAATCCTGCCACAACAACAGAAGTATATGTGGAAATTTGAACACAGCTTTAAAGAAAAAGAATGCCCCCGCCTCTTCTGTGCTCGACTTGCCCAAAAACAGAAATGATGAATTTACTCTTCCTCCATGTTTGCAGCAGCTTTGAAGACGATGCTGCAATGAAGCAGTTTGCATAATGCATGAAGCTGCTTTTCGGCGTCATGCCGCGCCAAACCAAGTTCTATTTTGTCTTCTGCATTTCCCTTCTTCCCTGATATTCTGCACTTCCTTTTCTGAGCAGATGTATAGCCCAGAACATTTGATTCATTATATATGTTGTGCTTTACTGGGCTGCCATTGCATCTGGGCCTCAGGGGGGAGGGAAGATCAAAATGTGGGGAGTAGTAGTCGGGAAACGTCCTGCTGAGATAAGATTTTTTACAACAACATGCTCCGGCTTTGTGTTTTTGTGTATCTGTGTCTTTGTTCCTAACACACACATCTGGAGGTGTCTCCTTCATCTCCTTGCTAACATCTGTTCACCCTCCTCACTGTGTGCCCCCCCACTGATCACGTTAACATGAACCAAACTCCAGCAAAGCAAGGTGGATGGACTGCTGAGCTGTGCGTCCTCAGTGCAGCGTGCAGTTGAAGTGCAGCATGTTTAATTACCCACACTGCACCACGCCTTCGCGCCGCTGGCTCAACACATTGTTTGTGATCATTCCCAGCCCCTGTGAATATTTAAAGCTCATACCTGCATCTAATCTGTGTTGTGTGTTATCAGAATGTGTCCCGCATCAACGACATCGTGAAGCAGGTGCTGCTCATCTTCCCTCACTTCTGTCTGGGGAGGGGGCTCATCGACATGGCCAAGAACCAGGCCATGGCCACGCTCTTCAGCAGCTTCGGTGAGAGCAACCATCTAAAAAACAATAAGTATACATGTATGAGCCAAAACATGCAATTATCCACGTGGAGATATGCAATTTATCTATGTAAAGAAAAAATGCTATTCTTCCAATTGGCCACAAAATAAACAAATTACGTAATAAATGAGACCAACCCTCTTTATTATAAAGTGTTCTATTGTATCTGTTACTTCCCTTCTCTTGCTCCTAAGTCCTCACACGGCGTCTAAATAACGTCCACAGTTTACCTTCAATATAAGAAGTAGTAAAAGCATTCTCCTCTCTCCAAAAACAACTTTATACCTCTTACCGGTATATTAAAACATGTACGTATAACCTCCATTTACATTAAAGTGACACTATTATTCTTATTTAAGATGCCAAACACCAGCAGGAGACATATGTGCACGGTGACTCCTCCTGTGGGGCGTCATGTGTGAGGAGAGGGCCATCGAGAGGCAAAGTGGCCGATGGAAGAGGAGGCTTATGTGTGGAGAGATGGAGCAGGAAATAGTGGCTTGAGGAACGATTTTTTAGTGGTGTTGGAGAGCAGGAAGAGAAAAGCAATCACGTCTGAAAGGCTGATGTGTGGAGAGGGCTATTTACCGGAGAATGAGAGTGAAAGCGCTTTTCCCGTCGACTTACTCTGCCCCTCGGGCTCCAGGGTGGAGAGTCTGAGAGGGAGGACAATGATTAGAGCTGAGACGTGAAAATTACAGGATATCAGTGAGCTCCTCACATCACATAGGTGACAGCTCTTCTTTATATTTTATTTTTAAGGCTAAGTGGCATTTTAAACTGCTGGCTTTCACTGGTGAAAATGTCTCGGGAAGACTTCAAAGAGCTGACACATTCACAACTTTTCACTGAGACGTCTCTGGCTGCTTATGAAAGGCAACACGCATCTGGAAGTGGCAATGTCTCTGCTCAAACACTCTGATGGTGCTGGGCTGGATTTTAAATGGAAATGACACACAGCACTAATGCTTTTCATTATTCACACTCTTATGTGTTTGTTTTTTCAGGGGAGGACCGTTTCCAGGACCCGCTCAGTTGGGACATGGTGGGGAAGAATCTGTGCGCCATGTCCATCCAGGGAGCCGTCATGTTCACCGTCACCATCCTCATCCAGTACAAGTTCTTCTGCAAGCCCCGGTAAACACATATGTCCACAGGCAAGAACTCAAAACTTTCATAAAAAAGAAAAATAGGTTTATAACTGTTTCCACATTAGTCATGCACTATTAATTTATTTTGTATAAAATATCAGTTTGTCAAATACTCCCCATTTATTTATTTCTCTGTTTACTTGCTCTAAAAGTGAGGTTGCTATGGAAACTGTGGCTGGTCCTATTTATGAAAAATGGTTGCGATAGTTTAATCTTTGACCGGGATAATTTGTGCGGTGGGTTCATGTTCATTTTAATGATGGGGTGTTCAGTAAACCACGCTGACTCCTTCTTCCCCTCTCGGTGTCAGGCTGGTTTCAGGGAAGTCTTTATCAGGGGAGGAGAAGGAGGACGTCGACGTGGCGCGGGAACGAGAGCGTGTGCACGGCGGCGGAGCGCAGAGCGACCTACTGAGGATCTGTGACCTCACCAAGGTAAACTGCTGCGTCATTTGAAAAAGAGTCTTTGTTATTCAGTCCACTCTTTGTCATCAGAGGTGGATACATCGCTTTATTTTTCTTCAGGACGGTGACCTCTGTATGCATATCCTTAACGTCCTTCACCAATAACTCTTTCTAAATTTCCTTTCTTGCAATTCTTTGCCCTCTGCTCAGGCCTTATTTATTCTGTAGTTTTGTGTGTGTGGGCAAATGGAGTTTCTCCCTGTTGCACATGCATTATTCAGTTCAGACGTGGTGCAGCTGTGAACCTTCACAACCATCAGCAGTGAGCGTGAGAACAAACAGAGTGCATTCTGGGAGATTAGAGGTCTCTGCTCCTCTTGTAGCAGGTGAAGAGGAGCTGCAGACATTACTGTAGTGCTTCCTCTGTGGACAGATGTTGCTCCCCGTGGGCAGCAGCTGGATGATCTTCTCGCCTCCTTCTTCATTCCTCTTCTTCTCCTCACTGACTGTAATTTAAGTGGTGTAAACTTCCCTTCACCTCCACAGCTGTAGAGATATTGGATTAGCTTTGATGCTGCTTCACACACATCTTACTTTTTTCTTCTCCCTAAGATGCGACACACACACACACATCAGGATTCCTCACCCCACAGCTGTGGCCCATCCATTTGGGTGGAGATAGCAGATTGATCAATGGGTGCGCTACTGACATAAATCTGAGCATGGCTCTGGAGCGATCGACAGGCCATCAATCATGTGTCATCGTCCCACTCCTCCTCTTCCTCTCCCTGCAGCCGCTCACCTCTTAGCTGCTGAATTAGCGAGCACTGTGTAATCGATGGAGGCGGTGATGGGAGTGTGTCCGTCTGCAGGGCCCGGGGCTGTCACTTTAACCTTCCCGTCACTCACTCACACACACAGGAAGTTTTACAGAAGCTCTGACAGCCGTTTGACTTCAGACTAATGAGGGAAGAGTTGCACTTCCTCTCAAAGTGTAGCAAATAAAAATGTGTTAAATGGTTTATTCTTTACAAATTCAGATATCGGAAAAAATGTTGTTCGGTTTCTCAAAACACAAGGTAATATCTTAAATGTCTTGCATGTCAAAATAAAAAAGCGAATAAAAAATTAAAGCAAGTTATAATAAGACAAAAAGTCAAGTGCAAAAGCAACACATAACAAAAATTACTTTTATATACTTTTTTTAAATCAGACGTCAAAATGCAAACACCATGCATATAAAGTTAATATAGAATAAAACAGGTATAAATTACAAAATAAAATGATTAAAGCTGCAAACAAATAAATTAAAACAATGCGAGTAAACATAGACACTTTAATTATCACTTTGTATTGCAATAACATATATTATTACTTAAATCACTTTTGCACAATTACCGTTGTTAAATGCCGTGAAATGTTGGAACTTGTCGCTGAGTTTCTTCACCTCGTACTGCTGAGTCATGAGTGCAAAGAATGGTCCGTGCATAGGTGACGCCTTGAGAGAGAAAGCCGAGTCACTGTTTGCTACCTGAGCGTTTGCGTGTATACCTCTCGGCTGTCTGCTGTGATGATATGCTGATGTGACAGCTGCTGTGCGCTGCAGACTGAGGGGAGTTATCCTTTGATTGCCTCCTCCGTGCTGCTCTGATTTGGCTTTAGCGCGGCACACTGTCACTAAGAGCAGTTTGTGTGATCCAGGTTGATGCCAGATGGCTCTGAGAGAGACATGGATCTCTGCTTTGATGTTCCGACTGTGGAAATAAATGCTGTGTCATTGTTTGTCAGGATGCAGAAGCAATGCGGCTTCTTCCACTGAGAAACATGTGCCGTCACTTTTTTTGGTTTGACGAACATTCAGTGACTCACAGCACTGAAACTTAATAAGAAAAGCTCAGTGCTGTCCTTGGTTTAGATTTGTTATGTTAAAACCAAGGACAGAAGTGAGCGTTTTGTGAAGATGTAGCGCGTTTGCACCTGTCGGCCACCGTAGGGACATCATGCTTTCTATCTGAAGTCCTCCATGTTTATTAACACCGGGGACATTAGATAAAAGTAGAATGTGTGCTTGTTATTGAAGGTATTGTAGTCTCCTCATGCTAATGTTCACTTCCTGTGCAATAGTCTCGTTTTTTGTTTACAACCGTTCCCCATCTGGCTCCCTCTAAATGATCTCTTCTTGTTAATGTCTCCGCCATCACTTTCTCTGCCTCCCTCCTTCTCTTCCCACCTGCTCCTTCCTCCCGTCATATGTCCTCCTACTCTCCTCTCTGTTTCTCTGCCTGCTCGTCTTCCTCCTCCTCCTCCTCCCGTTCTCTCTCTGGCTGGTTGATTCATTTAATCTCCTCCTCCTTGCAGGTGTATTCTCGGAGAAGCACCCCCGCTGTGGATCGGCTCTGTGTGGGAGTACCTGCTGCAGAGGTGAGCCAAATGCTGTGGGAGGACACACACACAGACACACACACACACACACACACACATCCATTCTCAAGCTCACACTCTGTTTGATCATGTTACAACACTCTATGTAAAATTCCAGAGACTTCGGAAAAACTATTCCATTCTCTTTGTCTGTGAAATAAAATGCAGATAATTAATTGACTAAACAAACAAACCAAATTAATATTAATGATAACATTTACACAATATTGAGAGCAGAGGTTCTCTTTGATTACAGTTTGCAGTTATTCCTCTAATATTTAAATGTTGGCCTTTGCCTTTTCCTGAGTGGATTCAGAGTCTCTCCCAGAGCCTGCAGAGGAGGCGTTAGCTGCAACACTGATCCCCTTATCACCTCCTTCTGACACTATGCTGCAGAGTCTGAGAAGCTCAGAAATATGCCAATTCCCACTGAGTAACTACATCAACCAAATACAGCAAAGTCAACTTTTACTAAACATTAACTTAGGAACTGAAGGAGAAGTCTGATATAAATCATTCTTCTCCTGTGTTTATGACTTAAAACGGTTGAAAGCAGGTTATAACTAAATGTGTTGCTGGTGAAAAAATGTCGTGTGTTGTTGTAATAATCATCACAGCCACAAGAGGCACTAAAGCACTTCCTCATAGTCTTTCAACACTATTTTTCATTCCTTCATCCACTCTAATTCTATAGAACACACTACACTTTTGTTAATGTCGCATACACAAGTGAGAGAACTCTTTGAGATGCATACATATTTTTAAACAATGTTCCCCTTGTTTCAAAATGTATTAACTCTTATATTATTCTGACGTTTTACCTAATCTAATTTTAAAAAGTAAGAGACTTGAAAAGTGTACAGTTTTCTCACTTGCATCTCATGGCATCGTGTTAAACAACATGTGTGTAAATGGATGGCCTGTCAGTGTGAAGCCTCCTCTCTCATTATAAGATATTTTAGCCCACACACTGGGGCTGGGTCTTCATGTAAACACGGTGTGAGATGCTGACAGCGGTCGTGCTCTCGGTCTCTGCGCTGGGATCCGTCCTGCCGGCCTCTGTGTGCTCAGCGTCAGTGTAAACCAAGCGTAAATGCCAGAGGAAGATTGAGATTCACTGATCACACACTGCATCTGCTGCATGCATTATTTACATCAAGACCAGCCCTCTGCCAAGCATGCTCAAGCACAGGTCACAAATAAGCAGGGACCAGTGAGTGACAGGAATCAAGTATTCACGAGGATGCCGAGAGGAAGTCAAATCATCCTCAGTTGAGTTTGTAGAGAAGAAGCGCTGTGGGCTTTTACTCTGTCCCTGTGTGGCTGCTTTGTTGATTCAGTGTGTTGTTGTATTGCTAAACACAGACCCAGTCATGCATACAAACCGTAGTTTCAATTATACTGCATGCTGGGAACAAACATGTACACGGGATAATCTTCATCATTGGGGTTTTGAAAGGAAGGAAAACATCATATTTGAAATGTCACACGGCATTAGCGCCTGCTGAGTTTCTAACGGAGGCCTTCCCGTTTCTCCGGCAGTGTTTCGGCTTGCTGGGAATCAACGGGGCCGGGAAGACCACCACCTTCAAGATGCTGACAGGAGACATCCCCGTCTCCGGAGGGGAGGCTTTCCTAAACGGGTACAGGTGAGGACGAGTCCCTAAGAGCGGAGAAACTCCTCATGATTAGCCACCCAACATGGAGAAGGAGCTCAGCTGTTTTTAACTCGCACTCCGCTTTTTATTCCTCCCTCAGGTTGAGTTTTTTTCCTGCCCACTTTTCAACTGTGCGCCTCTCATGTTGTCTCCTCGCTGTGATGTTCTCTGTTCCTCACATATTTCATTCCTCTTCACATCCTCGCACTGCACGGTGCTGTTTTTGTCTCTGCCTTACAGAATCAGTCAGAGGAAACGTCTGTACATGCCAAAAAGAAACACCTGAACATTTGAGCAAAAGCTGGCTTTCTCTCCTTTATTTTTAGGAACAAACCTCCTCCACACTCTGCGGCGGTGGATGTCGGTCGCTAACGCTTCATTTGTTCATGTCTACATGTGTTTATTGAGTGAGGTCTAGCACAGAACTGCTTATTTTTATAAATGTGAGGATCAGAGAGGAATCCCAGAAGCCTTCAGAGGAAACAACACCTGAAAAGAGTTATGTGTTCTGTGTATTGGAAGAGGAGTTAAGGGCAGCAGAGAAGAAGAGGAGGTACATCTGCAGCTCTGTTATAATGCTTACACAGAAGCTAGTGTGCTAACAGCAGCAGCGTCTCGTTGTAGAAGAAATGGATTTAAAACGACTTAAATAGGCAACACATTTTCAACCAAAACAATTCTTTGAGGAATAGGTCAGTTTGTGGAAGATGCCCTTTGTGTTCCATTGTCAGAGAAGAAGATGCATGTGTCATGTCCACACGCTACATATGAAGAAGGTACCAGAACAAACCCCAATTATCTGCGATTATTGATTCTTGATAAATCACATTTCAGCCGAGGAAGAGTCCCTTCTCTGCTTGTACCGCTGCCGGGATGTTGAACACATTTGACATGCTATCAATGTTAAGCAAACAAATACCTCTGTCGGCTGATTCTTCTTAATATAAGCCAAGTTAGATGTCATAACACAAGTAGATGGCGGTTTTCTGCGGCCTAGTTCACATCACATTCAGCTCTCCTGGAAATTACCATTTTGGGAACATAAATATGTCTAAGTGTAACAGGGCAACTTTAAAACGAAGAAAGTAAATCAGCGGTAACATTTGCCTGCAGGTGCATTATTGCAGGATGTGGAAAGGTGCATGTCTGTACAAAGACAAGGCTCTTGTAGGTTAAAGATGACAAGGTGTTCTCCTCTCATCACAGACACAAGTGTATGTTGCTGAGGACGAGCAGTAGTACGAGCATTGAGATGTCCTCCATCATGAACACCTCATCCAAATCACTACTATGCTTTATCTCTCAAGGCGTCTCTTCAGATCCCAGATGCTAACTGAAATAAGCCGATTCTGTAAACCCCTGCACTTTACTCTTTTTATTATTTCTGTTATTTTACTCTCCTCTAGATCAGTGGTTCCCAACCTGGGGGGCGCCAAAGATCGCAGGGGGGGCGCCAGGCCTCAGATGATTTGAGGCCAAATATCATATTTAAACATATAATTGTAAAGCAATACATGATTGTCACTAAAAGCCTTGTCTCTACATTACAATAAAATATAATTGATTAATTAATTTGAATAACAATTCAAGTTAGTAGCTAAAGGCATAAAAAGACAGAAATGTATAATTCTTTCTTTAATAGAAATGTTTCTTCTGTCCAAACCGGGCTTTTCTGGATAATTTTAAAACAGTCATTTTTAAAACATAGTCATTGTCCATGCCGGTTTCAGATGGATTATTTATCACAGTTGCTCCGATCAGATCGGTCTCCTCCATTTTGTAGATTATTAACGACTTTTGAATCCACATAAACACATCGGCAAAATCCGGCTTACTTTGAGCATGTGTTTTAAACAGTTTGTTTGTGTTCATTTGGGGGGGCTCTTGGGAAAAAAGGTTGGGAACCCCTGCTCTAGATCAGTGTTTCTCAAACTTTTTCATACCAAGGACCACTTAAAAAAACACTCGCGAACCACCTAACTCCACAAATATCCAAAATCGCATCGTTTTTCTAGAACAGATTACAAATCGCCTGAAAATGGCACAAACAAGTGGCAGGAAGTGTGATGAAGGTGTTGTGCTGGGCTATATCATGCCATCGGAAGTGAAACTTTAGCTCGCTCCATTGCGGAGATATTCCTGCGAGAGTGCGGAAAACTTAAATGTATTTATTTATTTCAAATGTGAAATGTTACCAATATACTCGCGGACCACTAGGACGCGCTCACAGACCACCAGTGGTCCGCGGACCACACTTTGAGAACCACTGCTCTAGATGATGCATGTTGGTGTTAAAATAAGCATGTAATCTGTCCTACAGCATCCGGACGGAGATGAGGGACGTGCATCAGAACCTGGGATACTGTCCTCAGTTTGACGCCATCGACGAGCTGCTGACGGGGCGCGAGCACCTGGAGCTTTACGCGCGGTTACGAGGAGTCCCAGAGAAAGAGGTCGCAAAGGTAAATAGCCAATGTAAATGAGTTGTGAAGCTCTTATACATACCCTCCCATGTTCTAAATCTGCAATATGTTAAATGTTTTTTTTTCTAGCCAAAGCTGTGAGACACTTAGCATTGAGGAGGCACAGTTATATGTTCACTATAAGAATACTTGAAGTGTACTTATGCAGGGTGATATGGAGGTGATGGATGACCTCAGAGCGAGCAGCCTTACATAATGCAGCTGTCCGCTGGTGCAGAGCAGCAGCTGAGGGTCACTCTGCATTATTCACTGTTCTGCTACTGAGGCCCTGTGCACGCTCTGCAGAGAGGAGATGAAACAAGGAAGAGGCTGGGGGGCCGGGGGGGGGGGGCCTCAGACCGGAGCCAGAGCTTTGATATCTTCACAGCACAGGGATCCACTTCCTCTTGTGGCTGGGGCCCCTGTGATGTGCCTTTTTTGGGCAACAATTCTGGATGCAAATGGAGCCTTTTGTGTATTGTTATTTGCATATTGCACATGCCACAGGCTGCATGTTTAACTCCCTAACATGGACAGCAGGCAGTCTACACATCTCGGACCAACACAACACATATACAAACTGTATTGTTGTACTTAAAAGATCTAGCACATGTTTAAGCTAAGATGTTAACGGTCCTGAATGATGCACACAGGTTAAAAAGGAAAGCCTCTCATTGTTACAGTATTCAGAACTTCACGCATCATGTACAATGGGATATTGTGGTTTATTTGAACTCTTTATATGTTCTCTAAAGGTGGCAGAGTGGGGGGTGCAGAAGCTGGGGCTGGTGAAATACTCCAACAAGTCTGCAGGGACGTACAGCGGCGGGAACAAACGCAAACTGTCCACCGCCATGGCGCTCATCGGCTGCCCTCCTGTCGTCTTCCTGGTGAGAGGCGCTGTGTAAAGTCTGTGTGTGGTTGGAAATGATGCGCTGCTGTTCCATTATAAGACTCAGCAGTGTAATGCTTTAAATCAATATTGATACGTGCGGATGTTTGGATTACAGTGTTGTTTCTCTGAACAAGCACACAGGCTCAAATTCAAAAATTAGTAGAAAAACAAGTTTTGGATCACTGCAGGAATACTGGGTGCCATATTGAATTGTGCAACATGTGGATGAAAAGGCGTTTTATTTCAAGCTCTGGTCATGATTGAATTGTATCTCCTCTAGAGAGAACCAATTGGAAGTGTGCACGTTTTAAATTCCCCTTAATCAGTTATTATATTTCTATTCATCAGGACTTAAAAGTAAGCCCATTCCTCACTAATGGAAGATTAATGGAGGCATGACTCGGCATTAAATGCATCACATGGTTTAATGAACTACTTAAATGTGAATTAGGGAGTTGTCTGTGTTATTATGAGGGACAAACTCACACTGAGCAAAGTATACATTTCATTACGATTATTTAGATGTTTTTTGATTAAATACATATCTCATCTCACTTCATACACAACGAAAACCATTCATTAGCATCATTTAAAGCAATGCATTAGATGCTGATTATAATTTTCTGCATGTAATAATGAATGCATAATAAATAAATAATAATTCAGAATAATCTCTCCCTCCATGTTCGTTTCCTGGCTCTGCACACGTCCAGACCCTCTTCTGTTTCCTCTCTCTGAGGCGGGGGGTTCATGTGTGTCACTCTCCGTATTGTGTCTCACACACACAGACACACACTCTGGGCAAACATGTAGATACCCTGTAGGATGTGCAGTGAGGCCTGGAAGCAGACGATGGAGCGAGTACTGACAGTCTGTAATCATGTACAGACAGACCAACCCTGAGGAGAGAGTGTGTGTGAGAGTGTGTGACATGTATTTCCCTCTATATTGACAAACAAGCAGTCCTACAGTACATTGTCAGCAGAAGCCTCTATTAGACTTCATTGTCTTTGTTCAGTCCGTCCAGATACCCCATGCTGTGGTAATTGCTACATGTTGAATGATTGCTTGTTATTATAAACTTGATTTACATTATTGTCATTGCATTGTAGAAACATCTGGGAAAATGCAGTTAGCATACCAACCAGTAGTGCATGAGAAGAATTAAGTTGCTGTGTAATGTAGAGGTATAATATAAGTATATAAATATGACACATTACAGTATGAATAATATTAAAAGTTATAAACATTAAGAACTGTAGTTTAAATTATGAACCTACAATAGAAATACTTGTTTTGGCCGGGCCCAAATTTGAGTATTTCTAAGACATTTATTATACATCTTTCTTATATAATGTTTAATTTTAATTTTGTCATTTACTTTTTTATAACTTATTATTTTTTTTTTGGATTCACTTATTTTCATTTATTTATGTTTGTTTGTTTATTTTCTTATTTGTTCATTTATTTATCAATAAATATTTAAAAACATTAAATCAGTAGATTATTGCTGTTAGTGGTATAAATAAACTGTGTTTTCCTTTAGGACGAGCCCACCACAGGCATGGACCCTAAGGCCCGGCGCTTCCTGTGGGACTGCATCCTGAGCGTCATCAAGGAGGGACGCTCCGTCATCCTGACCTCTCACAGGTGCAGCTGCACATCCATTTCCTCTCATGCACACACTTCAACATGAAAATATTGACTTTCTTCCCCAGGATAGCAGAGCTGCACGAGCGTAATTGTAAAATCAACAGCGACACACCGACTGCTGTGAAGCTTTCATGAGGCCGCGTTGACCGACTGCCGTGAAAACAGAAACTGTCGATATCTTTTCAGCACTTCCTGCAGCTACTTTCTCCCCTGTCATTCTGAGAAGATTAAACGTCCAATCTTTGTTGGCCGTTGACGTGGATATGGAACATTCCACATGCCTATTCATTTCACCATTTCCCAAATCGCCTGAATCATTTGCTCCCCTGCTGCAGGAATACATTAGGCTCATTACATGTTGTTCTCCCTTCATGGGGGAGTAAAAGCATTTGTTGTATGTGAGGCGGTGTGGCTTAGCGGCGTCCAATGGGCCGTGGCGTCACCAGGTCACTTCACAACCTTTTACAAAGTCATAATTCTAATTACACAATCCCTCAGAAAGGTTTTACCTCTACTTCAAACACTGCTGCAGCCAGAGGAAAGTAAGGAGTGCATACTGTATGGTCCCTTTTTCTCCCCCTAATTACCACCTTCATATGAAGTCTAAGGTGTTAAAGTAGACATGCCAAAATGCTCTTTTTATTTTTCTATTTACCTTTTTCTAACCAGGAGACAGTCTCATTAAAATTGTTTGGAAGTGACACAATTAGTTGTCCCACTTTGTTGAGGCTCCTTAAGAAGCAAGTTCAAATAAACTGAATACAGTTTAAAAGGACCTGCACAGACATGGAGGTGGCAGCAATAAGTCGCCCATCGGTGGGGTGCCAAATATGTCCTGGAGAAAAACACAACTCTCATACTAAGATGAAAGCGGACAGATGGATTCACAGGATGTATTCATTACATATACTCATTGCAGGTCAACAATAAAAGTCCTGCCTTTACTTGTTCCGGTCTTCTTTTATAGCCTTCACATTAGCTTCTGTTCCTGTGCTATTTTTAAATATGGTATATACTGGTATCTGGGTCACAGTGACATTTTCCTATTATAGTCCTACAGGTGCAGTTTCCTCTGTTAATACTGCTTCTTATTCCTGCTTTCCCCATCAGCATGGAGGAGTGTGAAGCTCTCTGCACCCGCATGGCCATCATGGTCAACGGTGCCTTTAAGTGCCTCGGGAGCATCCAGCATCTGAAGAGCAGGTGAGCCTCTTCTTCTTCTTCTTCTTAAACGCACAAAAAAAACCTACAAAGCTCCTGAAACTGAGATGAAAGAAATCTGTGTCTACTTCTGATCTGAATTTGAAAATTATCCAGCAGCTAATGTTGTCAGTATATTTCAAGTAAAGACCTTGTGCCAACAGTTTTTAGTTTTAGTGAAACCTCAGTTAACCTCCGCATTTTAAACAAAAGTATACACGCTTTATCATTACACTTTACTTGTTGATTGTAGATTGAATAAATAATCTTAATCTGAAAAGTACTTGGTAACTAATGCTGTCAGTATATTTAGTGTAGCCTAAAGTAAATATTTCCCAGTAAGCGTAGTGGAGTAATAAGTAAATACTCAAGTAAAAGTACATGTATATAGATGCTATGTAATAGTTTCTCATTCATTACTGTAATGTGTTAGATAACCCACATGTATGCAGCATCATAATTCCCCCACACTCACCATGACGTATTGATTTCACATTAACATCCATATCTCCATTATCTCTGTTCCACATGTTTCTGCACACACAAACATCCTTATCCATTAGCCCCCCCCCCCCCCTCCTCCCTTTAATAGTCTGCATATACGTCTCTTACACACACATTCTGATATTCATCTGACATCTCAGCACTTCCGCCCCCAGCCCAGTGTGACACACAGAGCACTTCCATTACCTTAGGTACAGTCTGCTGACATTATCTCACACACACACACACACACACACACACACACACACACACACACACACACACACACACACGGTTGCACAGAACATCAATACTCTTCTGGAACATTTCTATATACCAAGCAACTAAGTACTCATTATCCAGCTTTTTACCTACATTGTTCTTATTTCTCTAACTTTTTATTTATTTAATTAAATACAAAATGTGTATATACTCTTTATTTGCACTGTAACTGCGCTTTTTGGGGGGATTTTCATTTATTTTAGGGTCAAAGCCTCAATATAAAATGTGAACATGAAAAAGTGTGACATCGATGTAGCGCCTCCTGGATGTTTGAGTCAACTACCTCATTGACACCTGTGTGCAGGGTGGTGTAAATCACGTATGGATGAGGAGGTGTAGGACAGGTAGGAGGAGTGTGAGTGAGTGGGGGTGAACACATATCCCCCTCCTCTCTACATGTGATCAGGCATCAGAGCCTCACTCCTCACCTCAGTGAGAAGCAGATAACCCTGACGTCTCACACTCAGGATTAACACGCCGCTGACTCTCCTCTCGTCGCGGCGCGGTGAATAATTTCTAATTAGGCGTCCCTATCTCCTCCTCTGCGCGCTGTAATTAATGTTTCATGAGGTGTGGGACCCTGTTAATGACTGAAAAGGCAATTAAGGTGCGTCTCCTCTGTTTTCTTTTCCCGTCACTATCCTTCCACATGTTTGTTCTGTAAAGACACGTGATCCATATAGCATTCTTTACGTCGTGGTGAGGAAAACACCAGTGTGTTTCTGGATGGAAAGATTTCCATCACACAGCAGGGGTTTTGAGGGGGGTTGCATGGCGATGGAGGCAGGTGGTTGTCACACAATGTGAGCCTTTGACCTGCAACGCTGGAGGTGCAGCTTCCTCCCCCAATGTCTCATATTTATTTTTCATCACAGGCCTCTGAAAGCACCACGGGGGTCTGCTCTTACATCTTGACCCCCTATTGCTCATCCTCCTCTTCTTCACTTCCTGCCTCCATGCAAGTGCTTGTTAGTGCTGCCCCCTTTAGTCCACAGCTGACGTATCAATCAACCCCAAATGAGTGTAAATATCCCCTTAAAGAGAGAAGCCCCTTCATCGTCCTCCTGTGTTAAAAACATCCTTATACTGAGACCCTCACATGAATTTATGAGCGTCTAACAGAGAAGGGGAGATGAATGAGTGAGGATGTGCAGAGGCTGTAAACAGTGCTTTAGTGCAGCGGTGTCCCAGGTGTTAAGTAAAACCAAATGAAGTGCAGGCTCCAATAAAAGCAGCTCCTGTATAATCTGTCAGTTAGAGAGGCCACCGCCAGCGAAGCAGGATTTTCCCCCTGATTGATATCATTCATATCCCCTCCTCATAGCTCTTGCCGTAAGTACACAGCCCCGCAGTCTTCTTTCCTCCTCCATGATATAAAAGTGGAGGCTAAAGTGCCTTTAATGCATTAAGGTAATGCGGTGTGGGAGTTTTTTTACAAGAGCGGCGGCGTCTGAAAAGTTTGGATCAATCCTCTGAAGTTGAGTCCAATAAAGTCCCCCCCACTCACTCTGCAGGTGTGCCATTAACTGAGCAGTTTACAGCTTTTGAGTACGTGTCACCGGCGGAGATGGATGACAAAATAATTATCTTCAGGCTGCAGATGCATCAGCCACGCAGCTGTAATTAAGATAGACACAGAGGGTGTGTACTGTACAGATCCTCCAAAGCGCCTTCCAAAGGATTCATAGACATTGTTTCATCAGAGTGTATTCCACATCGGATGCCTCAAGGTCTGCACAGATTGCTTCATGGCTGCAGGCTTTTTATAGGGTGAACTTTGCATGTTTGAAAATCCTGTCACAGGCAGCATGGTGTCCTTCATGTGAGATTGCTTTTGAAATTGAATTAAATAGCGAGGACTATGGCTTAGGACGGATTTAAAGTTTTCTTTGAACTCAATAAGGTCCCATTTCCATTTATTTTGAACTATTAGTGGTGCAAATCTACTATTGTCCACAGTTTTTTTATGGATTACTTCCGGTCTGATCACAAATTGAGGTTGTGCAGCGGTGATGTAACCTTTCTGAGAGGAAGGTCAACGCAGGCAGCCTGTCGTGCACTTATCTGTGTCTGGCCTTGTTTGTTTTAAATTACATGGAAGAAGGATAGAGCAGAGGGGAATAAAGGAGAGAGGGCATTACAGTGGGGAGCTGCTGGATTATATCTTAACAACGTGGTGCTGTATGCATCATGTTCCCCCAATGCACAGATTGCAAAGATGGTCCTTTCAGTTTAAGAATCTGCAGTTAAAAGATGATGAATTGTTTTAAGATCTCTTATCTGAGGAGAGCAGAGACATCCGATCTACTGTCTTGAATGCAGAGTCAAAATGGTGAATACCGTATGAAGAAAGATCTTTTTCCTGCAGACAGAGATTGATAAAAAGCCACAATTCATTCTGCCCTTATTGGATGCATTTGTGTGAGCCTTCAGTCCTTGGGAAAGGCAGCTGAAATGAACACAGGGGGATTAGGCTCCTGATTGGAGGATGAATTAGTCTGTGCTGCTGCTGTCTGATTGCACTCTGCTGCATCTTATAACATCATCTCTAGATTATACAGCTTCACACTGACACCGGTGCTGCAGCTTTAGCAAGTATAAATAATGTTGGAAGAAGATGGTGCGTGTGCAAACCTCAGCAAATCATGACTTACTGCGGTAACTTTGCAATATTTGGCTTGATCTGAGCAAGACATATTGAGAAAAGCTAATTATTTTGTTCTTAGTTAGTCACGATTTTCTCTCATTTGCCCGTTGTTGTTGTTGTTGTTGTTGTTGAAGGTTGCCTTTGAATCTTTGCAGTGTTTTCATTTTAAAGAGACCCTATTCCGCTCATTTTAATGTTCATATTACTACATTGTGCCTACTGGGACATGTCTCCATGCTTTAATGTTCAAAAAGCTCTTTCTTTTTCTCATACTGCCTGTGGAGCAGCACCTCTTTTCACCCTCTGTCTGAAACCAGAGCCCAGTCTGCTCTGATTGGTGAGCTGGCCGGCTCTGTTGTGATTGGTCAACCCATTCGAGCTGTCCCTCCCTTTAGCCTATCATGTACAATGTGTTGGAGGTGTTTCATGGCCTCTTTAAACTAGATGGGCACGTGGGGAGCACAGACCTCTGTAAAGGCAGTGTCCTAAAGTGAAACATCATTTGATAGCAAGATATTCACACCTGTGTGTCTGGGGACATACTAGTTTGACTTGCTAGCCCTCAGAGGAATGTTCTGCACCTCACAAAGATATGTTGGGCTCAAATTGCAGAAGCGGATTTGTGAGATCTATGTGCAAGTTTTCTCCAGCTCAAAGTGACCAAGCGTACATTTTACCTTCACAATCCTTTAATACCCTTGACCATTTGAGTCCTGTGGTGGAGTTTTATTAGAGAATATGAATGGTAATTATATTAGTATGTGATGGATATAACAAATGAAAGAGTCTGAAGGAGATACGATGGTTTCAATTCTTTGAGAGCCATAACCCTCTGATTTGTGATGGTCGAAGGGCGACTGCTTAATGAAGCGCTGTTGTGATGTGCACTACATAACTTCACCTAGGGGTGCTGTGGGTCCCCTGAGGCGCTCTGTGCAGCAGGAGGGATGCAGATGCTGCTGTGGAGAGCATGCAATTTGCTCAAAGGCATCGTCAAATGGAATATAGTCCAGTGTTTTCTGCACAATGACCTCAACGTGCACCAAAGTCAGTCATCCAAGTAAAATACAAAACATTTTCGGATCCATGCGCTATGCTTCAAAGTACTTCCAACTTATCCACCAAGGTATTCTGGTTCGTCCAATCACAACGCAAGAAAACTCCAATTAAGTCTGTCTCTGTTTCCGTAAGTGGCATTAAAAAGACACTTGAAAAAGTCTATTTGATACGCTCCCCATATGCTATCTATGCATACTGCTCTTGCTTTGTGGCTCTTCACCAGTTTTAACTAAAGGCCCGCGGGGCCCTCGGGGGCCGATCATTGTGCAGCTCAGCAGCGGCTCCACTTCCTGTCTCCTCCTCCCTGTGGGACCTGCAGCCTGCAGTTTACTCCCCATATCTCTAATTGCCACTGAGGGAGCCTCTGCCTCTCGCTGCGTGTTGCTCGGTACCAGCCCACAGTGGACGCTTCCACCAGTAAATCCAACATTAGGGGATTAATTAGGCAGAAAACAACGGGTCATAAGAACGCTAACGACAGAACAACAAGGCACTGGTCTTACTCTGTGCACAGCAGACACAGCCGAGAGGGGGCTAATTAGCTTCAGAGCTTAGCTGTGTTTTCATCTGGGAGAATACTCGATGTCCAGGAATATCATTCTTGTTATAAAGCTATATTACAAGATCAGATTGACATATTTAAAAAACTGTTGTTGCATTTCTGATAATATACTAATAAAGAAGATGACTTAATGACATGTTGTTCTTTTAGATTGCTGTAAATACAACAAATGATCTGCTAAATTGACTCAGAAACAGCTTTTTATTTACACATCTAGCCGTCACATTAGTTTGGAGTCGGCTCGACAACCAGATTCAATATTAACAGTCTGAAATCTGTCTCTTCAGCTGATTTGACTTCACATGTCCTTGTGTCCCTTGTATTTATCTGTATTCAAATGTATTTTAACGTCTGCTGTGCTCTTGTGTTTTAATTTGTTTGAGTATTCCTTTTATGCAACATAAACTGTCCTTGGGTGACACCAATTCTCAAGGTATAATTATTTGAGTTAGCTGACACATCTATCCAAAGTGTCTTAGAGTAAGTGCAATCAAGCAATTTGCATGTTAATATTGTCACAGTTTATGTGTTATGATGCCATATGTGTCTCCTCATCATCTCGTCGTGGAGGAAACCCTCTCCAACAGATTTAGTGAGTTAGAATCTTATTCTCTCTGAGTTTGTCACTGCAACAGCCCTCTTTCAGGAAAACCACCAGTTTCCATTTCCAGATGCAACTGTTGCTTGACAGAAAGCTAACCTGTGTGTTCTCTTCCAGATTCGGTGATGGCTACTCGGTGACGGTGCGTGTGGGCGGCTCCCCCCCCGCTCTGAAGCCGGTGGAGGACTTTGTGCAGCAGGGGTTCCCAGGCAGCGTGCTGAAGGAGAAGCATCACAACACGCTGCAGTACCAGCTGCCCTACACAGAGGGGGCGCTGGCACACATCTTCAGCCAGTTCACCTGCCACCAGCAGCGCCTGCAGGTGGAGGACTACTCTGTCTCCCAGACAACGCTGGACCAGGTCAGAGCCACAGCTTTTAATATACTAAATATTCTATAAAAAGCAGGCTTATCAAAGGCTTTATTATAGGTGGAATATAGAAAATAAATAGTGCAAAATTAAATACAAAATAGGTAAAAGATAAATATTGTAAAATGGTGCCAGATGAAATTGAAATAAAATAAGGTGAACAACACCGCCCCTGTGATCAATCCTCCAGAGTATCTCTCTCCTGGGTAAAGGTAGAAATCAATCAGCGGAATCTCTCCATCTCCATCCATCCAGTGTTACTGCGATACAAAGCCAGCAGTATCTATAATATAATCTATACCATCAGAAATGAAGCAATATATTTGCAAAACATGTTATGTTAAGGTGTTCCGCTCACACTGTTCTTCCACTTGCTGTTTTGCATTGTTAGCTTGACAGCACCTGGAAATAGACAAAGCAACACCGGTTCCATGATGCGAGAAGCATTTCCACCTTGCTCTGGGCAAGGTGAAACCATGATTATTTCCAACGGTTAGTTAAAGGTGCAGAGTGATGATGGCCAAGGTGCTCTGCTCTTTGACACAACATTTTGAGCGGAGCATGGGAGTGAAATTGTTTAATCATTTATTTAAGAGCAGAACATCCGTTTTGAAATTCATCCGTTTCGGGTAGAAATGTGCCAAATGTCATTTTATTTATTATTGTTACTGTCATAATTATTATTATGTATTATTAATGTATGCATATTTATGTGAATATTTGTATTTATTTTAATGTTTACTTTTCGATAAAAAAACTTCTGGAGTTATTGAAATGCCTTAAACAATTTATAAAATCTAATTCCACTAATATGTAATACTTATTTTATCTAGTGTAGCCTCAGCTTTATCAGACACTATGCACAATTACCAGCTTTAATCAGAATCACTTCACACGTAAACATTTATTTAATTTCTGATGAAGCATACACATATTTAGCAGTTACTTGCAGCAGATGTCAGTCTCCCCATTTAACTTGTGATTGAAGAGCATCCGGGTCCTGCTCTGTTGTCCTGCTGTTTCTCTGCGAATCTTGGCTCAGTTTAGCAGATCATTAGTGCTTCAATCAATGCATTGAGCATTTTGAAGTGCCCTCAGTTAAAGTCCGCTCAGTGCAGGGTCTCAGTTAAAGATCCCTCTCTGCCCACACGCTGTTAGACTGACCGTCGAGGACTCCTCGGAGTCTCTGCAGCAAACACAGCCCGGCCTCGGCTCTACCGATCGATCAGGATCTGCACAAAGGTTTTTTTAAATAAAGCGCTCAGGCAGCCAGCTGTGAGATGAACTGAGGCTGGGTTCTACAGGCGGGCTTCACCTTGTGTTTCTCAAACGACCCCTAGGAGCACACGCAATCAGAGCGGAGAGAAAGTGTGTGTTTACCCCTAAGGGTCCTGGCAGGTGATCAGCATGCTTTAGAGAAAAGAGTAGGATTTAAATGAAAAAGTATGAAGCATTTCCTTATCAATTCAAGATGAATGTTTGTCAGCTGTATTTAAGCAGATTGTGTTCTTCATGGGGCAATGAGCCTATCATGAAATCAAGACTTCAAAACGCACAGGTGGATATTGTCATGCCTCTCCTTAGTTCCTAACTCACACATCATCACTAGGGCTGTATGATTTGGAAAACGAACACATGTTTATATTTGGCTATAACTGCATTTGCAATATGATTCACGCCATTGATCATTTTGGTGCGAGAGAAAGTCTTTGGGATTTCAGCCTTTGCGGACCATTTACATGCACACAAACCTCTAGAACAAACTGCAGGGAAAGGAAAACAGCATAATAAGAATAGGACCTCTTTATTAAATATTTCTCAGATAAGAGTCAGTAAATAAGTGATAGTTCCGTGTGCAGACGGCCACCTCTCAGCCTGTGATTTATAGCAAGCAGCGTTGACCTGTAGGATAGCAGACGGCCTGCACTGCGATTAGTATTGATCCACAGCCTGCAGCTCAGCGCTAACACACACAGGAACATGTGTCTGTGTGTGTTAGCGTGGACTATTTTCTACTGTTCTACCACTTAATGTGCACTATAGTCTCTATACTAAAGCAGAAAAGCCTTTAGCACATAATATATCTTAATTATCACTTCCCTGTCTTCGTATATTTAAAAACTAATGTGACCTTCTTAGAGTTAATGTAACTCTTGTCTGTTACTGTTAAACAATTTAAATATTGCAGGAGCTCTAACACACTGTGACAACAGTAAAGGTGACTTACAGTCCAATTAACTCGTATTATAGTGAAATTAGCCCTAATATAGACGCCTAAATGATAGATTTAATAAAACAAATAACCATTATAGATCTAAAGTGATTTATAATTAAGCTTCAATTATGCATACACTCTTTTTATGACATTTTACTAACGTTTTATCTCGGAATGAACCAAGGATGAAAGTGTGCTTTTGTTCCATTTCAAATGTGACTGAAATTCCTCGTTTAAAAAAATCTGACTTCTAAGTAAAAACCTTGTCAAAGTAGAGACGGCAGAATAATTACTGCCACCATTGGAGGAAAATTGTCTTCAAAATGACTCAATAAAAACGAGACGTGATGATCAGCTGAAATGATATTCTATGTTATTTGAAAGGACCATAATATTAAGGAAAGGATATTTTATTGCAGCAGCAAAGCCTCCTCTTTTGTTCAGGAATGTCGTCTTCTTTAGTAGCATTGCATTCTAAAGCTACAGATTTAAGTGTGTTATTGAAACAGAAGATCTTTACTCTCCATTTTCTCACATGTGGTTACCCTCTATCCCATGTCATTGAATAGTGTATCTTTGAAAAGGATTGAATTCACAGTGAGCCTTATTGTTTATACAATCTCACAATATACTTTTAAATGATGCTCCTTCCTGTGAAGTAAAGACTCTTCATCCCGCAGACGCCTTGCTGTTTCATTTAGAGGCTTCTTCATCTTCTCCTCTTCTTCTGCTTCAGGTGTTTGTGAACTTTGCGAGGCACCAGCATGCGGAGGAGGACGCTCGGACCTTCGACAACGCCGTGGACACTTCAGACGAGCTGCCGCTGCAGGCTGTGAAAACTCGAGAGGAACGCCTAAAACAAGTCTGAACACATTTCAATTTACTCTGGCAGAGGGAGGACGTTTCTGAATCTACATGATGTATCCAGAAATGACACATTTAAATGTTTGTCTTCCATCGCCCTTTGTACCCTATCATCTCTTACTTAACCAATCTTAATCCAGCCTTATCGTGAGTAATCAAACACCTTCATCCTTGTTTCATTAAAGTGAAAGAGAACATTTTAAAAAGAGTTGGTGAATGCACTGTTATCAAGAGAAATGACCATTTAGAAAACTAGTAAGTTTAAAGGACTTAATTCAAAGTACAAGATTGTTTCAACATGTCTGCATCAGGAGAAATCCTCTTCCTAAGGTCACTGCACTGATTAAAGAGAAATCAAACACTCTTACTGCACTTTTTCAGGTTTTCTAATACACTTTAAAGACTTAATTCCAGAAGAAAATGACTTAATTTGAAGGACGCCACATAATGCTTGTCTGGGTTTTCCCTTTCCTGTAGTATGTTATACTAATTTGGAGCACTTGCGCTTCTATAGGCTAGCACTCCAACACATTGACATCTCTAAGCGGTTGACCAATCAGACCTGGGCTCTGGTGAACATGTCACAGTAGAAGCACAACATGAGCATGATAAGGCCTCTTTGAGGAGATGTTTGGTATAAAGTTTAGTTTGCCGTATATTGGAGTAATAATCCTCTGAAAGCTTCACACACTGCACAGGATGCCTCGGGATCTTTATTTGAAATGATATTTGAATTTAGTTATAATTTGCTGTTGGTTCTAATGATGCACCACAGTTAGTTGCTACCTCATATTTCCCACTCTTATATGTCTGCAGAATATCTAATGAATGAATCCAACAGTTCATATTTAGTGACATCTTTAAGGCATTTTCTTGTGAAATGTATTCTTCTTCTTTGCAGAATCTAAATAAGACCAGAAGAGAACTGTCATATTACATAATTAAATATATATATTTATTCACAACGTGCCTTCAAACTCCAGCATGCCTTATTTACTCTAAGATGTGTAAACAATGTCATAATATGCAACTATATAGAACATTTCATTGTGATTTTTGATCTTTACTTTCATTTCCTTATCATGTTTACCATTTAGAAAATGCCGTTTACAGGGATAGTCTGCACAAATACCACTGACAACAAGCATGTCACTTCTGCATATCTCAGGAATGTGTGTGTGCAATTTGCCTCAGGAAAAGTACATGTACAGAGTTATTTATAATACATCATGCTTGTGTGTACTGTACAACATTTAAAGATTGTCTCAAAGATTAAAAATCATTAAAAACGTTTTCTTTTGCAGCTTTATTGACTTTAGGAGGTGAATACTTCCTCTCATCAAAACGATTAAAGTTGTTGCTACATTGTAACGTGATGCACTCTCTGTTGTCTCCCTGCACCCAGTGGGTTACGGTCTTCCTGCTCACTTCTTCTCCATGTGTTTGACATTTGTTGAGTATGTCCACAGGGGGCCAGAAGACAGACGGCAGTGCAGAGAGAGTAAGACTTTTATTTCACATTTAGAAACTTGTATTCCTTTCTTTCTTTTCCTTGTCTCCTGCAGTGCTTTTCCTTATCTACTGCAGTGCCTTCATTTGAATGTATTGTCTTTTGAAATACAAAGCGTGTATGTCTTAAGGTTGGACCACATATTTCCTATATTATAATTTCATTTCCAATAACAATGTCTGGTTTCCTTCCTACTCAACTGATTTATTTGAAGGGTCTGCTCTAATTTTCACTCTGAACAATAGATATGGATGAAGATGGTTAACTGATCATTCAGACATATCTGGAGAAGATGCACGACGAGTGGCAGACATTTTCAATTATTTCTGTAAGTATATTTATGTTGTTCTTCAATATAAATCAAAAAAATATTGTGTGATATTATTTATGTAATACGAATATATCCTATTAGAAAAAGGAAGCAATGTGACAGCCTTATTGTTTAAAAAAGAACTAATAATAGAGCTGGGAAAGGAGGTCAATATTCAGAGAGAAATGTATTAAAGTGGTACATTTACAAGAACAAACTCAAAAGTAATTTATGGTTATAACGTTTCAAAATAATTATGATTTTTAAATTAAATAATATACAAAAAGTAAAAAATATGAATATAGAACCTTAGATTTAAAATACATAAAGAATGATTCATGAATAAAACTAAAACTCTTCACAAGTTTCCGCCACTGCTGCAGCATGTTGAAGGTCGTACTTTTTGTGAGTCCTTGCATTTTTCCCATGATGCAGTGCAGTAAAGCGATGGTGAACAGATGTAGCTTTCTCTTTTGGCCGACTGTGCTTATCTGAGGGTGCAGGGTGATGATATTGTGAGTCTCCAAACAGCGCCCTCTTCTCTGTACTCCACCCACGCTAAGGTCAAAGCATCCCGATTGAAGGGAGGGGGGGAATATTTTCTGCAACCAAAGAGGGGGAGACCAAGGTGGCCCTTCAACATGGCCCTGAACGCCCCGTCAAAATAAAAGCGCGAGCTGATCAGTATGCAGCTGCAGGCGGAGGTGTGTGTAGCATTAATGGCTTCTTTCTTCTGTTTAACCCCTAACCCTGCACTGCATAGCAAATCAACTGCAATTAAACTTTCACCACGTTTACATGCACTAAATCCAACTTTATTCTGAAAAACACAATGTTTCACCAAGCTGTTTAAGATGAAAACTAGTATAACCCTATTATTTCTGTTTACATGCAAACTCTGATTAATTTAAAGATCCCCGGATGAGATACGTCTCGCCCTTCAAATAACTTTCATCATATCAGCTGCGGCTATATTACTCAAAGTGAACCCTCTTTGCCATTGTTTAAAACGTTTTGAAAACTTAAAAAGAAGAAGAAGAAGAAGGACTATTACGAGGAGATGAAGAACAATGAATGACGCAGTGATGTGATCAGGTTTGTCCTCCAGGTGTCTGCCGATGATTCATTATGCTCTGATGTAATTGTGGAGGAGTAATAATCAACACTACAAAGGTAATTAGCATAATCTACGCAAATCCTACGGAGACATGATGTAACGACTTCGGCAGAGGAATAACTCAGCGCTGATTGCTAAGGTGACTTAAAGGAAGCTAGATAACTCAAACACAGACCATACTCTATCAAAGACTATTCTGACGCCTTGATACAGATTCAAATGTTATCACATCCTTCTGAGCGAAATATCCCAATAGAAGCACTGCCATAAAAGAGGCTTTGCATTATTCTTTATGGAAGCTACTATCTTAAATTAAAAGAGGGAAGGGAGAAGAGAGATAATCCTTTACTCAAACCAGGAGACAAGATGGAGATTTCAGTGTGACATGTATGCAAAATGTCAACAAAGGCAATTCACTGGAGGAGGAGAAGCGTTGTTACACAGGACGACAAAAACAGAAGTGATATTTCTTTACAGCACAACACTCACTGGGAAACTAAAAGTCCATGCAGCGTTTAGTTTTCTCTCTCTGGAACCTGATTTCCATTGCAGGAAAACAACATATCGAAGTTAACAAGTTCATATTCAAATCAAATCCCTACTGGTGTTCATTTTAACACGAACACCCTGTTTCATGTTGAACAGGGGGAAGTCAAGACACATTGTATTGGTAAAGAAGTGAACAAAAAGTTATGTAAATAAAAATATCAAAGACTTAAATGAAGTTCAAAGTAAAGAATAATCTTAGAACAATAGTTGTGTTTTTAAAATAGCACAACAAAGATTTTAAAAAAGCGATTTTTCACTTTCAAATCCCCAAATGTCCTCTTCTTACTTTTAAGCTTCAGGCATGACTTTGTTTCAGCCACAGGCAATGTGAATATCTGCATGTGTTGAAAATGATCAAATGTGAGTTATTATTGCACAGATCTCCTACTTATGTTTATCTAAGTATTAAAGTGCACCTATCATGCTATTTTTAGGCATATATTATGGGTCTCAGATATATAAAAATATATATAAACTATGATGTGTTTCTCTCAAAACACAGATCATTAGGGGTGTAACGGTTCACAGAAGTCACGGTTCGGTTCGTACCTCGGTTTGGAGGTCACGGTTCGGTACGGTTCGGTACAACAAGAAAAAGCAAAAAAAAGTCCCAAATGCATAATTCCAGGTTTGTTTTTTATTTATTTTAAACAATAGTGCAGGTTTCAGTATAAAAATAAGGAACTCTAACATTTTGAATAATTAACTGTATTAAACAGTTAACAACAAACCATACACAGTACACTCAGATGGCCATATTATCTATAATGGCTGATGTCAAACAAAAAGGTTTCATCAAGCTGTAAAACTAAAAAGAATGTCTTGAAAATATTACATCATAAATAATAAGAAAGTGTTTCAAGAGCGCATATGCCAAAAGCTTCCGTTATTTATTTTGGTCTCTCGGCTTTCATGTCCATTGGCTTCTTAAAAACAGCGGGGATCAGCTGTTGAACTGATGTTGTCTTTTGCCGGGCTCCGGTGATTGGCAAATGTAGGTGATGCCTTCTGATATGACTTAGCATGTTTGGCGTGTGTTACCATTAGCATACCGCACCGCTATCGAACAACGCCGACACACCGTCCTCGTCCGATCCACCACTCGCACACTTCATTGTTATTGTAGTCCACAGGGAACCCGAAATGTTCCCACACAGCTGATTTAAAAGAAGCAGGTGGGTTCTAGCTCCTGTGTGTTATCTGAAATCGCCATACTAACTTTTCTTCTTCTGGTATTTTGTTCGTTTTGTTGTTGTTTCTTCTTGTTCTTCATTTGTTGTTTAAGGGCGGCTGGCAAACAGCTTTTAGGCGCAATGCCGCCCCCTGGATTATAAATAGTGTAGTGGATACTGCCTTGAATAACAGACTTTTTTCCCACTCGTAAAAAAAGGCGTATTCGCCGTGTGACTGCATGCACCGAACCGTGACGTCCGAACCGTGACGGTACGGGACGAATACGGATACCGTTACACCCCTACAGATCATGCATTTTAGACATCCCTCATACCCCTCTATTCCAGCCCTGTTAGAGAAACGCGGATTTTGGGTCCTTGGCTTAAAAAAATAGATGCAATGTAATGTAATGTAATGTAAAAAAAAATAGAAAGAGGAGGCGGAGCTAATGCCTGATCAGAATTCTACCGGAGATAAAGCTAAATTCTGCTGTGATAAAACGCCATCCTGATCTAAACATCAAAGATTATTTCTGAAACAGTATGGAGCTCAAATGCTTTTTCTCTTGCGGGTTTATCACAAGGGGAGTTCTTTTTGTATTTCCTGCTTTTCAAACACATGCTCTCCAGTGCAGGTTAGCTCTGAGTATTAGCGAGGCTTGCTAATGTAAACAAAGACGAGATTACGTCCAAAACAGGTCAGGCATTGTTTCTGATAGCAACTCTCTGTGGGTCCACCATCCGAAATTACGTAATATCGTCAGCAAATCTGTATCCGCTCGTTGAACCCCCGTTTTTAAAAGATTTGGGGACGGAGGAAAAGAGAAAGGGTTTTATTTTCTGACGCTGCGTGAGTTCCCCGACGCACCGGGGACACATATTTATGTATAAAGACATCACAAAGTGCATTTTGCATGATAGGTCCCCTTTAAGACTTTCCTCGATCTTAATAATAGACATAGTTCAGTTTCAGAGAATGCCATGGCAACATCCCCCTCTTTGCACTAACAGGAAGTGATTAAACTATGTGCTGTCTTCTTTGTGAAGTGATTCAAAGCAGACTTTAGCACTCAGTATCTGCACAGCGTTCATCAGCAGATCCTCTACTTGAATTACCTGTTGAATGGTACCTGTTGAATGGTACCTGTTGGATGGTACCTGTTGGATGGTACCTGTTGGATGGTACCTGTTGGATGGTATGACAACAAGTGTCTTTGGGTCGGATGCACCTGCAGAGCTAGTCTTAACATTTGTCTTAGTGTGTGTGCATAATATGTGTGTGAAAGGCCAGGCGTATGGATCAGCGGAGTTTACCAGCTTCAGGCAGAGAGCACGTTTCTGTGTGGTCGTTCTGAATCCAAACGTACGCAGACTTTAGATTATATACGGGAGCCTAAGAGGGACAAAACTCGCCCTGATGAAGGTCAAGTGTTATACACGTTATAAGATTCCCTCTGTGGTGATTGCATTTAAAGATAAATACAGGCTTTAATAGTAAACCTGTCATCAATTGGATGAATGAATCCCACAAATTCTGATTGTGATTTCGATTATAGCTTAACAGAAAGTCATTTGTTTACATTAAATCTTCTTTTTAGGTATGCAAATTAAGATTTAAATGTCCATTGTCCTAATTTATGAAGATTTACAAAATATATTTTTAGATATTGTGGTTTTATAACCGTGATGTTTTGGACTAATATAGTTGTTTGTGTGCAGTAAGCAGGAAAACAGATCTGTTTTTCTGAGCAAAATAAAAAAGGAAAATGATTTTGAGGCTCAAAAGAATATTTGGCTTGACAAAAAGCTGTTTGGAAATTATTACATTTATCTTTTTCCAATTATTTTAATGAATGAAGCTTCAAATTCTTCCCGATTGCTGTTCACAGAGGGAGTTGAAGACCTTTTTCCAAGGACATGACCTCCGTTACCTGATGTCTCTCTGATCGCATCGAGAGAAATCTTACTTAGAGACTCCGAATATTTTCAAAGAGCTCTTTCTCACTAGATGCATGTTGGCAAAGGCCTGCCCTCACCCTGCGAGTCAGCAAGTCTTCTCTGCAACCTTGAGTCATTTCTCTGCACCCTGGAGTTGTCTCTCTGCATCTGAAGTCAGGAAACAAGAGAAGAAGAGCTTCAAATATGCAGCATAACTTCAGATTAAGACAGAGGGACAAGCTCAAATGTTAGTGTCGTCTCTCTGAAGCCTCGAGCCGTCTTTCTGCTGCCTAGCATCGTCTGATGGATGGTATCGTCTTCTTGAATAAAATGGTGTGGATACAAAAGAAATCTCAAATCTGTGTGGAAAGAAGCAGGGAGTTGTTCCTTTTTGTGCAACATAAATACTTTCTTCTGCACAGAAATAGAATAAATCAGCTGAAATGTAATTAGCTACAAATTGCTTTCCCACCAGTAATTGATTGCCTCTCAGTCAGGTCCTCGGTTATCAAGTGAAAACACATTTTTAAAGTCATTCTCTGCGTGTTACAACCTGTGCATGTTCTTATCTTAACCCCGCTGTTAGACAGTTAATCAAACCACTTGTCACATGGATGTGCACAATGGCTCTGGATGTGTTTGCTCTCGGCCTGCAGCTGCGTGTTTGTGTTCCCCGCAGCTTTGATTAGCCGGCTGCAGCCCACTTGGCGTCCCTCATCACTGCAAACTCCCTGAGAGGAGGAGGAGGAGGAGGAGGAGGAGCAGGAGGAGGAGGAGGAGGAGGAGGAGCAGGAGTCTCCGAGGAGGAATGTCTTCATATGGGGGGCTAAAAATAAACTCATGGGGGCATAAATAGGTGCAAGTCAACGCCAATGGCAACCTGACTTCTCCTGAAGCGCTTCAATCCATGTCCACTGACTCTAAATAGCTCGGTGGAAATGTTCATTTTTTGCACAGATGTTTTGCTTTTCTAATTGCAATGTGAAGGCATTATTCTATGGAAAAGAGCGTCCAAATCAGGGTCATTGGAGGATAAGGATAGATGAAAAATAGGACAAACGCCTTTTGAGAGCAGGAAGTCAGTTTCCATTTAACGTGATTGTAGAAGAAAATGGAAAATCATTCATAGGGGATTTATCGTTCAGGGCATTTCCTCTATTGAGTTCAGCAGTAAGTTGTATTTCTGCAGTTGTCCCTGAACGCAGCATCTCCCTGGTTCAATGGGATTTCTCTATTCGATTTTGGATGTATGAGACTTACACGTTTTTATCAGCAGGATCATCTCGACACATTAACACCATAATTATGAAGTAAACCTCTAATGTTAGGCTTTAAAGCAGTGGTTTCCAACCTTGTTTCCCAAGAGCCTCCCCAAATGACTCCTGTTGGAGTTACCGCGCAACAGCGGTAATTAAAGTTTAAAAGTCTCAAAAATGCTACAACTACTGTCACAAACTGGATGAACGTGAAGTATTTTGTTAAAGGAGGATGAAAGCGTAATCAAGGAGCACTATTGGAGTGACTTTGATGGTTATTGGACTCAGGATTAATTCATTTGGATTCCCGCTGTATGAAGAAAATAAAGGACGGCGCAAGTGGAAACAATTCACAAAGGGATTAAACTGTTTAAAACACATGCTCAAAGTAAGCCGGATTTTGCCGATGTGTTTATGTGGATTCAAAAGTTGTAAATATCTACAAAATGGAGGAGACCGATCTGATCGGAGCAACTGTGACAAATAATCCATCTGAAACCGGCATGGACAATGACTATGTTTTAAAAATGCGCTTATCCAGACGAGCCTGGTTTGGACACTTTACGGGCAGAAGAAACATTTCTAGAAAAGAAAGAATTATACATTTCTGTCTTTTTATGCCTTTAATACTAACTTGAATTTTTATTAAAATTAATTAGTTTTTTAATTAATTAGTAATTTTATTGTAATGTAGAGACAAGGCTTTTAGTGACAATCATGTGTTGCCTTACAATTATATGTAAAAAAAAAAAAAAGTCTAAATATGATATTTGGCCTCAAATCATCTGAGGCCTGGCACCCCCCTGCAATCTTTGGCGCCCCCCCCCCCCCCCCCCACTTCCCAAGGGGGGCGCGCCCCCCAGGTTGGGAACCACTGCTTTAAAGGAACTACAGCACGATCACATGACCCCACCGCTAAGGTCAAGTCGGCTAGTATTGGGCGTGATGACGTTAAGTAGTCTCATTTAGACCCAACCTTTATAATATTCCCCAGTTGGATATTTACTGACGTATCTTATGTCCTTAGACAACATTTTAACATCTCTTCAACCTTATTTCAGGATAACAACCAAAGAAGCATTCAGAAAACCATTGACCTCCAGGCCAGGGGGCAGGCGGTGAGTCATGTCAGAGTTTAAGACTCATTCCTGCACCACTCTAAAATAAGAAAAATATAGATGGACAGAAACTTAAAGCATGATACTATTTGGCTCTTGGTGCTGCAAAAACATGGTTGAAATGCTCTTGAACGCATCCTGTGCTGCTCACTTGTCCCTGTAAACTCTGTAGACTGTCTTAAATTAAGTACAGAGGCAATTAACCTAGCTTAGCATCGAGCGTCAGCACAGTTGTTTCCCAGAGTCCTGTTATCACTGAACATAAAACGTGTTATTACTTTCTAGGATTGTGAGTGAAAGATTTCCCGAAAAAAAAGTTTTAGCGCAGTTAAAGTGGTAATTTCATGTACGTCAGTCAGACAAGGGGTCTGTTGTTGACCAGTCTTCAGATCAATATCAGTTTTAATCTTCTCTCTGATGTTGGAGGTTAACTCTTATCGGCTTTCCTTCAGCGCGCTTATTTTCTGATGGCGGGACCCTTATAAAGGCTTTCAGACACAGATGATTGTCACACATTAATATTTAAAGGTTCACTCTGAGTTTCACCTTCATCATCGCGCTGCTCATCCTCCTCCTCATGTTGGACATCTGGAGGATTTCTCTAGCAGATGCACTACACTGTCCCCCAGCTCTGAGCCATATTTCCTCTGTCAGCGTACACAGCGAGAGTGCAGGGGGGGTGACCACGAGCCTGGCCTCCCCTCTACTGCAATCTGCTTTCACACACACACACACAAACAGAGCGGTGTCCACATGGCGTAATGAGGGTCATTAATGTGTTGATGGGCTGTGTGATTGACAGGTGGCAGGGGGGCTGAGTGGCAGGTGCGTCCACACTGAGGGAGGAGAGGTTAGTTTAGAGTGACGTGACTCTTTGCAGGGTTTTTTGTAAAAGTGTACAAAGCTTTCCTGGAATATTTGTCTCCTGTCGTCTTCTGCTAAATTGACTTCCTGCCTGTCTTCTTTTGCTGTGTTTACTTACTGGGTGTTTCTCAATGTCGAGGAAGGCTGCTCCAGAGCCACTATTTCAAGCATACTACGTCATCGAGTGCCGCCGAAGGCCTGTTCCAATGTCCAGCATACTTGGAATTCTACCGAGGCCGGCGTACTTCGTAGCGGGACATTTCGAGGCTACACATGTGTAGACTCTGCGGTCTTAAAATCCCCACTTTGCCCCAATTTCCAAATCTTTGGCGGAAATCACGCTCCATTCAACCCTCTGTAAGGGTGTTTCTCAATGTCGAGGACGCTTCATTGGTAGCACATGTCTTCCGAGTCACTTGCTTCAGAAGCGAGGCAAGAATCCTTCCTAGCCTCGGAAAATGAAGAATTGTGGAACAGGCTAACAGGTGTGCAGGTGTGCGTCATATGCGAGGCCCCGCCTTAAATGGAGCGCGATTTCTGCCAAAGATTTGGAAATTGGTAGTACATCCTTGTTCCCTCCAGCGTCACTTTTGAACGACGCCTGACACTGGATTTCACTCGACATAAATCCCTTCAAATTTGGATTAGAAATGAATTCGTCCATCTCTTCCATCCATCTCTTTTTAATGTAGTTTTCAAAGTATTATTTTCAGTCCTGTATTTGTTTTTCCAGGTATAACATTTAAGTTATAATAATCATAATAATAATAATTGGTCGATTAATTTCATTATATTATTTGAGCTCATTTCAGATGAACTTTTGTATTGGATGTTGTAATTTAATTTCTCCTACAGAAGAGAGACACAAATCACTCAAATATTTGTTAGGTATGTTACAGTATTTATATATATCCTAAATGTTTGACATTCTGTGGGTTTTATCCACACATGCAACAAAAAACAAGAATAAGAACTGCAAGTTATTTTATAATCAAACCATCATTATTGAATTGGTAAGTGTATTTCACACACTTGTTGAGTATGATCTCATTATCCGTTTAACAGATGTATACATTTTACTCGTATTGAAAGGCTCTGATCTTCCTTTAAGTGAGCAGACGGCTGTGCAGCTGGGGGCGGAGCTTTGATGTGCAAGTAGCGATAACACTTCTGCGTAGTCTACACTCGTGTCTCCTGCATCTCGTCTCCTCTTGAAGCCTCCTTCCTCCTCGACTCCTCCATGTGCATTTAAGCGATTGGGATGTCCTACAACATGGTGTGTCTCGATCGATTTCCGGGTCAATTCATGGAGGAGAGAGGAGTCCAGGAGGGACATCTGGATGAACCTCCTGTTTGTCTTCATCTGCTGTTCCCTTTAGGGTTCACTTTCTGTCTATCGTATTCTGCTCCAGCCTCAAGTCAACTCTCTGCAGCCTTGTGCAGTTTATGCAAAAATAATTTAGATCAAACTCAAAGCCAAAGAAAACAGCGTTCTCTCTAGGTCGTCCTCAGACGAGCCCTCCATCGTTGCTTCCAGTCATCCCGGTTCTCCATACATCTGGCCAGTTCATTGGTACTTTGTGCTCCTACGTCATTCTTGAGTACATCCAATATGTTTGTGCGGGACGTCCTCGTGACCGATGCCCGTGTGTTGGTTCCCATAGCACCAATTTGCCGGCTGGCAGCTCTTGATGCCTTTGGCAGTGTCCTGCTAGTCTCATTCTCCTGGCTGCAATTTTCTCGCTCACCCTTGGTATTCCCTCGTACAGGATGTTGTTGGTTAAATGTACACTCTTGCTGATGTTAAGTACTGCTCGCAACATTCTGGTGTAGCATCCGTCAAGAGACTTTTGCAGGGTTGGCTTCAGGGTCCAGCATTCACTGCCATAGAGGAGAACAGACTCTACCGTTGCATAGAAGAAGCTGAGTTTGATTTGACGGGGGAGGTTGGAGTTCCATACACTGGTCATGCCGTTCAGGGCCCGCCATGCAAGTGCCTTCCTCACCTTAAGATCTTGCTCGGTTGAGTTGACCCATGAGTCCTTGACTTCTTTAAGCACAGTGCCTTCTGTTGTTGTCAGAGGTGGATGTTCTGGTAAGATGTTATAGGTCAGGGGTGGCCAACCAGTCAGAGGTTAAGAGCCACATTTTTTCCATGTTACTGCAAAGAGCCACATCAAACACACAGTCACTGATACCGCTTGTTTCAGTTTTTTGTTTTCTGGAGACAAGATTTCAAACACGTCACTGATGCATTTTTGTGGCATTGGGATATATTTTTTAAATCCTCTGGAGCAGAGAGAGGAGCTGTGGATTATTGTTATTGATTAATGCATCAGTGTTTCTTAGGGTCAAAAACACTAAACTCACAACTTAAAATGAAAGCGTTTAGTTTATTTAATAAAAGAGCACATGTTCAATGTGAAAAGTGACAGTAGTTTTTGGTGCTATATATATATATTTAAAAAAAAAAATTATATATATTTTTTAAACACCTTGAATTTCAGGGGGGGTCGCAGCGCCCCTCTATCACAATGGTAGGGGAAACACTGGATAGTGTTTAATCAACGATAGGTCCCCCCCCCCCCCCCCCTCAAAGGTGATTGGTTCACTGCATTGCAGGTATTATTGTGATTGGCTCTTGGGCCACATCAAAATTAGACGCGCTGTCATCCTCTCATACTGACACCTGACACCACACATACACACGTAGGGAGAGCCGGGACGAAAGTAACACGGGACGAAAGTAACTGAGCGATTTTATCCGAGCCCAAACAACTTTGACCGGCCAAATTACGTCAGAATGATCAGCATTCAATACTTAACAGACCTACTAAATATCAGGTTTAACTATCAGGAGTAGCTAGTGTTGTCACCATACCAACATTTTGGTTTAGATACCAAGTCAAGAATTGCGATTCCGATTCTTTTTCGATACTTTTCCTAAAAAAAGGGAAACAATCTTAAATGTAATTATTGTGCTTTATTTCACACCAGAACCATAACCATAACACCAACTTTTAAACAATGAGAACAATAAATAAAATAAATGACAAGAATTCGTATTAAATAAAATTAATACATTTCTTACTGACAGGCCTCGTGGTGTCCGTAGGCTTGCCCTCACTGTCAGAGATATAGCTAAAATACATCCAAATGTCGCTTCTGGAGTCTTTTTTGTCAACAAGCCGAGGCGCAGCGGCAGTTGCACTCCCACTTGCAGCCATGCTTCTCGTTTTCTCACATGCTCTGGCAGCTAGCGCGTGCACGAGAGAGGGGCGGGACTGCAGGCACGGCTGCAGTGCAGGGAGTGGAAGCAGAGCGCTGAACACACACGGCTCTTATTAAAACAGCGCTTTGTCACCGGAGTACTTTCCCCCGTCATTCTTAAAGTACCGATACTAATGAAACGGAGGAATCGTAACGTTTTTAACGGCAGGGTATTGCGGTACCTTTCAAGTATCGGTACACCGTGCAACACTTGTCAGGAGTCAGTGTCTCTCCCCCAAACTCACACAATTTGATATGAACTGAAGAGCCGCATGAAACTAGGCAAAGAGCCGCATGCGGCTCGAGAGCCGCGGGTTGGCCACCCCTGTTATAGGTGATAACCTCAGTTTTCTTGGCGTTTAGCCTAAGGCCAACCTTGGCACACTCTGACAAAACTCTGTTCAGGAGTTCCTGTGCTTGCTCCACGCTGTCGGGGAGCAGGCTGATGTCGTCCACATAGTCCAGGTCTGTCAGGACTACTGTGGGGTGTCGTCTCGACCTCCTTGGTGTTAGAGTGAAGCCAATATCCTGCTCTCGTCCACTGACGGCCTTCCTGTGCGCATAATCCAAGACCATGATGAAGAGGAAGGGGGCTAGGGTGTCCCCTTGCATTCCCCCAGCCAGGATGTCAAACTCCTCGCTGTTGCCGTCTGGGGTCACCACCCTGGCCCTTGTTCCTGCGTACATGGTCTCTATTGCCCGGAGTAGGTTGGGAGGGACACCATAAGCCTCAAGGATCTTCACCATTGTGCTTCTGTGGATCGAGTCAAATGCCTTTTTGAAGTCGATAAAGCACAGTACAGCAGTCAGGTTATCCTTTCCCACCTCCTCGATCATTCTCCTTAGTGCCAAGATCTGGGCTGCGGTGGTTCTTCTCCCCTCTCGAAAGCCATTCTGGTTCTCCCTCAGGTGAGGGTCGATGGTGTGCCATATCCTGTTCAGTATCATCCGGTTGTAAACCTTTGCGGTGATACATGTCAGGCTGATGCCTCGGTAGTTGTCTGGCTTTGAGAGGTCTCCAGCTTTAGGCACCGGGATGATGTTGGAGAGAGACCATATATCAGGCTGCATGTTGTGCAGTAGAGCGAGGTTGCAAAAGTCTAGGATGAGGTCATCGAGATCACAGTACTTTAAGACCTCCGGGGGTATGCCATCCGGCCCAGCACTTTTGCCCTCTCTCACTGTGGACTTCGCCCTGGCAAGCTCACTGGCTGTGAAGAGATCATCGTCGATGGGCAGGTTCTGAAGGAATGTTGGTATGCGTTAACGTTTATTTTACCCATCACTATTCAAATTGTAATTTAGTTATTTCTGAATAGAAGAGGCGGCAGTTTCATTCCTTCTTTTTTTCCGACTAAAAAGCAAAACCAATTCATCAAATGTCTTTATCTTCTCAGTGAAAGGTTTAACATTGTGTTGTGGGAGCTGTCTCTAGTACTTGATCAACATTTTATTACCTGTAGAACATTTCCCCATTTTAACCTCCAATATTAAAAACTCACTTCTTATATTGGGTCCTTGTAATTCAAGCTTTCAGTAATAACTTCTGTTGATCACTTAGCCTCGCTTTTTATTCGAAGTGAAATCAATTTGTCCGCAATTCTTCTGACGAGTAGCAGAAAATGTTTACAGGCGCAGGTAAAAAGATCGAGCTGGATACATAGAGGTGATTATAAAAAGACAAATGTATCGCAGAAAATTGGAAAGCTCATAAAAAATAAACAGCAGGTGAATCAATAAGAACAACATTTTTTCCTGCTTTTGGATTATGATTATAGGACAATTTCTACCGAGCGGCCACTTCTCTCAGTTTTATAATGTCTTTACGTTTATTATTACTGCAGGAGGTACGCTTTAATAGCACTTACTCCTTCTTTAAAATGTTTGTTATAAGACATGCAGGTTTTTCAGTTTCCTATTAAATTATTATAATAAAAATAACGAGGCAATAACAAGTTTAGTCCAATTAGTCCATGGAATTGACCTTGTTAAAAAATCCTCCCCTTGAAATAATGTGTGTGTTTTCATTATTTTTACATTTTTTATTTAAACATATCCACATATCATGGGAGTGGTGTTGACATCTAGTGCTGAATGTGAAGAAGACTGAGGAGATGGTATGGGACCCAAAGGCAGTGGGTGACCTTAGGCCGGTGTTTATCCACAATGAACCCATAACTCAGGTCAGCTCCTATAAGTACCTTGGTGTCCATCTGGATAATACACTCAGCTGGAAGGCGCATGTTCAAGGTCTGTGCTCTAGACTTCAACAGCGCTTGTACTTTCTGCGTCGACTCCGGGCTTTGGAGTCGACCAGAAGTTCATGTTACTGTTCTATCATGCAGTGTTGGAGAGCATCATTACTGCCTGGTATGGTAACTTGACAGTGCAGTCAACGTCACAGATCGCTCGTCTGGTACAGACTGCTATAACAATTATGGGGGTTAAAAAACACCCATCTCTCCAAAACATATACGAGCAGTCCATTATCAGACAGGCAAACAAAATGGTGTCTGATCCCACCCACATACTCCACCCAGAATTCCAGCTCCTACCTTCTGGTAGAAGATTCAGGGTTCTCAAGAGCAGGCTGAACCGCGATAAGCTCTCATTCCGACCTATGTCGATTAAGCTTCTTAATATTCACATGAAATGAAATGTAGTCAAATGTAATGAAATGTACTTTTTAAATGTTGGCCATGAGGGTAGTGCAATAGGTCGCCATTGTCGGTATGTGCGTCTGTGTATTGTGTTTGTTCAAACGGTGTATGACTGATGATATGTGTATCTCTCTTAATGTCCACTATGTTTGTATATGTACATGTATGCGGAACTGCAGGACGGAGTCCGGAACAAATTTCTTACAGGGACAATAAAGTATATCGTATCGTATATGTGGCGAAGATTTTATAATTGTTTTTATTCTTATACGTTGGGAAAAAACCACTTTCAAGGTTTTTTTTTACATTTATGTAAAAAAACAAAGATTTAGATTTGGCTGGTAAATTAATTTATATTGTAAAATGTAAATCCATTTGTATATAAATATATTGTTATTGGTATTATTATTTATTTCTATATGTTTCATATCCAAATATGAGGGAACATAAATGTCGAAAGTGTGCAAAAAACGACATTGTATAGTATGTCAAATAATGTAAAGAACATAGTATAGTATGTCAAAAATATCAGAAAAATAAGACATAGTACATAATAAAGAGGGGGAAAAAGTAAGGAAATATTTATTTATTACATTTTCTTTTGAAAGAACTCAATTAAATAAGTATTATGAACCTAATGTTGGCTCAAGTCAATAAAAATAACTATTATCAACTTAAAGGTGGGGAAGGTAATTTTGGAGCAACCAGCTCAAGTGCGTTAGAATTTGAAAATACACAGCCGGAGAAAATCTGCCACTTCCTTACAGAGCCCCTCCTCCAACACACACGAACGCGCACATGACCAATGAGGGCACGAGATAAGTTTGTGCACAGATGGAAGGCTGACAGGAAGGTAGGCTATCCAGTTACTTTAGCCGGGCCGGCTCAGATGATTGGTCGTGCTTTTTACAGTACTACGGCTTCCACAGATGACATTTCTTTATGGATTTGTTGTCAAAGCACTTCAGATATTCATTGCTATCGGGATGTTAAGAGCATTCCATGGAATATAACAAAAAGTGTATCTCGAGCCGGTTTCTTAAACGTACCTACCCCACCTTTAATAAAAAATAGTTGGTTCAATATTTATTTTTTTATAAAAGTAATACAAAATAAATAAATAATTGTCTTAATTTGTATAATATTTACCAACAACTCAATAAAATAACTATTATAACATATAACAAAATAGTTAGTTGAGCTTCATTGAATAACTTTTACAACACTGATTAACAAAACATTAAAATGGATGACTCACAGGAGTGTGCTTCTTTTTTCTAAAGCTATGCTTTCTGCCCTCCTGCTTATTAATTGAGTTGTCTGGTACCTTGTCTGCATTAATTGTCTGTATTAATATTGAATACATTATGAGTAATTATTAAAAAGCTAAATCAGATCAGAAAATGTGTTTACACAAGTTGAAGTAACTTTTTCCCTTCAGCCTGTTGCACCAGGCTCCTGCTCATGGTTACCGTTCTCTCGCTCTGATTGGTTCCCCCTGGTTTCAGCCGTTTAGCAGATTAAACACTGAGCAGGAGAGGAGTTGGGAAAGCAGACCCTCACCCCCGTGAAGTGAACCTGCTGACCGACGTCTTTTGTTTTTCTGGGCTCATCAGACGGCCTGTGGGGGAATTAACTGAGGAGATCGGGCTGGTTGCTGTAGAAACATCACATATTATAAATCCGGACTGCAGCTACTCTTCACAGGAAACAGCAGTGTGCAAACACACAAGTAATGCCAGGTTTTATTTTCTCTGCAATCACTTCCTGCTGCCGGATGCTTCTCTACCTTCCTCGACAGTAAATGATGACGTTATGAAGAGAATTGGACAAGAAATGAAATGTTTCTGCAGAAATGCTGTGTCATATTGATCGGATGTCGTGTTGCTGGCCCCTGGTGGCTCAGGCTCACAGTGTGCTCAGAATATATCCGAGTGATTTCACCTGTCCGGTTGAGGGAGTGTAAACCTTTATTCAATGTATAAAAGGTTTATGTGGAGCTCTGTAATGGAGTTTATATTGCTGATGATAGAGCTATACCTACTGCCAACAAAGCAAAACAAAAGTACTTCCCATTAGGACAAATTGTTCTTCTTTTAAACTAGAGTGATTGAAAACAAATGGATCCTCCCTTCAAGACATTCTTTACACAAATCTAGTTCCTGTATGATCAACCTGCAATAAGTGGATATTAAAAGTGATTCAATTATAAAATTCATTTATACATTTGAAGGCTCTGCTGTTTATTTATGAGTCGGAGCACGTCTTTGTTTCAGGAGATGGACGTCAGGCTGCAGACTCTCCCTCTTCATCCTGAGAGGAGGCAGTGTTGTCATGCAGAGCTCACATCTCCATCAATGCCCTCTGAAAAGTGTGTGCATCCCCCTCTTCCACTACAACCTCTCAATATAAAGTGCACTGCTGATTCTTTTTTGCACAATGTAAACAAACACTGTCTCTCTGATACGGCGGCCAACAGGTGCAAACACAATGTCCGAAAATACTTCCCTTCCCTTAGGAGAATTGGCTGCAGCTTCAGAAAGGATGCAAATATAAAAACACAATTGTGCCAAAACACAGCAAATGAAATAATATATTATCACCTAATTGACAACACATTCGCTGCGTTTACTAAAAGTGCTGCAAACACGAAACGATGAAATAACTAAAAGCTGCAAGAAATTCTAAACATGGTAACCAGGAGAAACTAAAAAAAGTGACGCGCACAGCTGGGATCGTAGCGCTTGTTGACGTTCTGCACTTTTAGTAAACGCTGCACACGTTTCATCAGGTTGGTGAATGTTTTCTAAATGCAGCACATGTACAGTAATATCAAGCTACTGAAGATGTTTCTTCATTTGTGTGTTTTTGCACATTTTTTCTTCTAATGAAAATGTGTTGGGTTGCATTGGCACCTGTTGGCCACCGTACATTCTCCTCTTTCTGTGCAGGCAGAGTAAACCAGAGTTTGTCAGAGACAGAAAGTTGGAGTCACCTTCTGCTGTTGGAACCGTGACATGGAGGGCCACAGAGAGAGCAGTGAGGCTCAGCGGGGCCCCTGTGAACTTGGCCCCGGGACAGATGGCAGGTGCGGATCCTTGGACCTGTTAATGAGCAGGTCGTGCCAAGTGGTGTAGGACACGTGGACAAAGGTCAAACTACTGAGCTGGACATCAGGGGGACGCCACGTCTGTCTGCTTATCATGCTAACATGCAGAAACTAAAAGTCTTCACAAGATTTTTACGGAATATTAAAAGGGTGGGAAATGTAGATTTTCAGCTAATTTAAAGCTTACTTAACAAAGCATCTCCAATTAATTTTCCGTCCTCAAACTAAAGTTTATCGGTTAAATGATGAGCGAAATGACACATCGAGAACTTCAACATGCAGACCCTTTCTTTTCATTGTTGCTGCAGGAAGGCATCTCTGTATTCGCAGTTTGGACAGGGGGTTCAAGTACTCTGCAATAAACATTTACCATGTGAGTACTAGTGAGTTAGTATAGCACATGTTTTCTTTGAGGAAAAGCTAAGAATACAACTAGAGAATGTTAGGAGTTTGAGAAAAAGAGTCAAATCCAGACCACATAACTTGAACTTCCCATTATTTGGATATAAAGTGGATTTTGGGATTTGGCATGTCTGTGTGAGAAACAGGAAAGTGGGTAAACTACAGAGGGAGTAACATGTTCACACCTTCGATTAGTCTGGCTGAAACTTTGATTGGTTCCATGGAGGCGTTGAAACACATCCAGAGTGATGTATCATGTTTTAATAACCTTATCTTTGACCCTTCCAATATCTGCAATGTGTGTATCTGTTAATATTCATATGTTTATCACTCAGATAGAAGTGCAAATTCCTCATCTGCAATTCTGATTGGGAAAGAAAATAATTGCGGGTTATTTCAGGTCCTAACACGCTGTTTGTTTTGCTCTCATTTGTGCCGCCTCTCATTTTCAGAGATCATGATCTGCATCAGCTATCGATCTGATGCTGGAGCTGTTTTATGTGAAGCCAACGGTGTGAAGAGGCAGAGACAGGCGCCATCCTGGGAGCTCATTTGTAAAGCGTACAGGTGTAAGGAGAAGCAGAGGAGACAGGTAGAGCGTGCGATGGATGACGGGGGTACACAGTGGACCGGTGACAGGAGGACATCAATAGTTAAAGCTTCAGTGATGTATTGCATTTTGTAGTTTTGCAGTTGAAGTTGAAAGTGGTTTGGGGATTGCTGCGGCCCACACCCAGCGCTTTGCTCGGCTCTGTCATGTTCAGGAGACGTGATGCTTTCAAACGTTATTGTCAGGCACTATCAGTCATCAGCCGCTCACCGGAGACCTCCACCTGGAGCTGAAGGGCGAGATTGGCGGAGCATGCAATCCAAGCTTTATGAACTTATACCCTGACAAAATCTGCTCAATACATCTAACAGCGCATAGATTGTTGGTCTTCCATGCAGTTTAATATAGATATTCGAGCATCAGATGCACTTTTGCAAAAAGAATTGACGGTAGCTGCCATGTTTCTCTCTACATGTTTCAAAAACAAACTTAAAATTAACTTAAGCTTTTTTTTTATTTGTCCCAGAATAATTTACGTTTAATTTGTATTTATTATTTGTAAATATCAACCAACCTCAATTTACAATAATTAAGATAAAGGTCCCATGTCATGGCCAGGCCCGCCTTAACCTCTCCTCAGGCCCTGGGTTTTGTAGGCCCCCTATTTTTTTAATTTTTTTTATTGTATTTAAACAACAAATCAAAGTCATTTATAGCCTCGGCAGGCTCAGTGATCACACACAACACACACACACACACACACACACACACACACACACACACACACACACACACATTGCACTATTCATGTTGTTACCGCAGCAGTACTTGGAGCGGCCAAAAAGGCAGAAGAAAGGCCTGCATCACAGCAATAATTCATGACTCATCATATCGAAAATAGTCTTTATTTTTTTGGGCTAATACCAAATCCTATTATAACAAAAACGTTTCCATATTGGGTTTGCTTATGAAGATTACTGCTCAAAATATTACTTGAACGATATAACATTGGGAGTAGTTTTCTTGCACACCCAAATAATAAAGTAAAACATTGATAATCTCTTGTTTTTATTTAGTTATTGAGTTACTAAGGTTTAAATACAACGTTTAAGATCTTAATCTACATAAAGCCACTCTAGTTTAACATTTTTGTTGTATCTGCTGCTGTCTGATAACAAAATCTACAACATATTGTAGCAACAAACATTCAAAAGTATTTGCAGGGACTGGACTGTTTATGTGCAGCTGTTTGTTCTGTGGTGCAGAAAGGAAACAGGGAGATTAGCTGCTGAATATGCCATTGAACACAAACCTAGTTATGTAAAACGATGCACAACACATTTAACCCTGCAGGCTACTGGGAATCAATGAATAGTTCAGCATTGCCTTGCCCCTTTAGAAGTGCTTCCGTCTGGTTTTCTTTGAAGAAAAAGCCTTTATGATCTTAAAATCCATCTCACGAAGAATGTCATGCTCAATTGACATCAGTGTGAGGTTACTGACTCTGTCTTGCTGCATGCTTGAGCGCAGTCTGTTTTTCACCAAGGCCAGTTTTGAGAATGAACGCTCTCCGCTCACGTTGATCACTGGCAAAGTTAGGAAGAGCCGTAGAGCTATGTCTGTGTTGGAAAACACTGTATGGAGTTTTCTCCTTCTTAACATTTTCTGTAACTCCACTGCAGACGTGCTGCTCAACTTCTCATTGTGTACCAACTCCCTGAAGTGTACAGCTTCCTCCACAAATTCCTCTTCCAAGTCACTGGAGTATTTTTGTTGCAGGCTCCGCGCTGCTGAGCGCAGGTCTTGGGGGGAAATCGAGTGAAATCTGTTTAAAAACCCAAAGTTTTCACACACGTCATTATATGACTGGTATCTTCGGTCCAGCTCTGACACTAGCCGGTCAGTCACACGGATAAAGACTGATGTACGGAAACGACTGTGGCCTGACAGCTCGCACTCAGGCTCAGATGAATCATCAGCCTGGCTCTTTCTTTTTCTCTTTCGTTGAGTGTCTGCTCTGTACTCGTCGGACACGGTGGGGGACATGTTCTTTGCTGCTGTCTCAAAGTTGTCAAACTGATCCCGTAGGCCTGCTACATATTCACGTAATGACCTGACTAGATCCACAGCATTGCAGAGGTCCAATTCCACTGCCTGTAGTGCAGTGCTCACGCCCTGGAAACGTTGGAGAATGGCATTCCACATGTTGCACATTAGTGCAATTTCCAGTTTATTCCTATTTGTATGCAATACCCTGGCCTCCTCTCTTGTGCTCAGATTATGGTCCACAATGTTGAGCAGAGATTGCTGGATACAGGCGTAATTCAGACACAGGGCTTTGGTTGCAACAGCATGCGCTGACCATCTTGTATCGGAAAGCGTTTTTAAAGTTTCAATTCTGTGATTTTCAGTAGGCTGCAAACCCGCCTTGATCCTCTGCCACCGTGAAGTGCTCTTTGATGCAAAGTTAAACAACGCTTGCACAAAACTTAAAAACTGTTCAGTCTCTCCACAACAGTTAACGCTGTTAATCCCCACCAGATGTAAGGTGTGCGCTGCGCAGGGAACCCACTCTGCCAGTGGGTTAATCTGTTTGATGCGGGCCTGCATGCCTTTGTATGTGCCTGACCTGTTGCTAGCATTGTCATAACACTGTCCTCTACAGTTATTGATGTCAATGCCCATGTCTCCTAAAACACCAATTACTGAATTGAACAGCGCTTCTCCGGTGTGGCTGGAAATGGGGAGGAATTTGAGAAAACGCTCCTCTATACAGCCCTCTGGTGATACGTACTGCAGGATGAATGTCAGCTGGTCCACATGTGTGATATCTGGCGTGGAGTCCACACTGACAGAGAAATACTTAGCCAGTTTTACTCTGCTGATGACTTCATCCAGCAATCCCTGTCCCATCAGCTGTATGAATTCCTCACACACATATGGATTTCCTCTGCCGGCATTTCCGTATTTCTGAATATGGGCTTTTAAAAAAGGATCAAACTGACTGATCAGCTCCATGCTACCCAAATAGTTGCCATTGTTGGTGTCCCCAAACCTGTGGCTGTCACCCCTAAAAGCAAGTCCCCGCTCTGCCAGATACTTGACTACAGTGACAACCCTCTGCAGCACCTGTGTCCAACATAGCCACTCCCTGAGCATATACTCCCCGTTACCCAGCTTGCGCTTGAATAAGCTTCTGGAGAAGTATCTCTTCTGATGCTTGTACTGCTGCTCTGAGGCAGAGAGGTCAGCTTCTCTGTTTTGACACAATTCCGGACCCATTTTCGCCCAGTAGAGAAGCACCTGTTTGTCCATGTTGTTGCCCCAGAGACCTGGGTCAGTGCTGTAGGGGTCGTCTAGTTCTCCTGTATCCTCGTTTTCCCGCTTGTCTTCTCCACTCTGCTCTATGCGCGCCTGGTCCGTTCCTCCAGATGAGTGCGGGCCTCCCTCGCGTATTTGTCCGGATGCCGTTGGCTCCCCTCCACGTAGCAAGTCCTCGTTGTCCGCTCCATCTCCTCCAACAGATAACGTCCCTCCTGTCTGTTTTTCCTGTCCCGCTACTCCATCGCTATCAGAACCAGACGGCCTACTTGGCTCCGAGGCCGGCATCGCCGCCACCGCTGCTGCTCGGTACAGAACTAATCTGTCCTTCCTCCTTATCCAGGTTTACAGGTTTAAAATAACCTGTAAGCTTCGGCATGTTTTGTAATAGCTGCTTGTTTCGAAACTCCTTTTCCCTCAACAATTTCCTTTGCCGAGCGCCACTGTCAAACTTTTTCTTCTCCAACGTTTTCTCCTAAACAACCTTCATCTGTCACTCAATCACTCGCAATTTGAATAAGTCACATGTGAAACATATTCTCATTCTGATTGGCTGTTAAATGGTGCCCACTGACTGTTACGGAGTCAACATTTTTGATGCTGTTGTTCTGCCTGCTGTGACGTCACGTTACTCCGTTCTCCGCTTGTAATTATGCAGAAGCTTCAAAGTTGTATTTATCGTCTGAATTTGCAGAAACAAGTTTAATATTCTGAAAGCCAAGATTTTGTTTATTTGAAATCAGATGAAAACAAACTGTAACGGACCCTGCCGTGTTATCTATGATAACTATATGTCTTACATTCATAATTTCAGCGGAGGGAGGGGAAGCGGAGCTGAGGAACAGCAGAGTGACGAGGGAGAGCTGTCTTCTTCCCTTTACAAGCTTGAAAAATGTATTTATCGTGTGATTTTGGAAATAAAAGATTCATATTCTGAAAGCCAAGACTTTGTTTATTTAAAATAAAAAATAAACACCCGAAAAAAGAAAAAAAAACAATTTGAATTTTTTCTTTTTTCTTTTTTTTGGCTCATGATAGGCCCCCAATCTCCGTAGGCCCCTGGGCTTCAGCCCAGGTCAGCCCGTGCATTAAGGCGACCCTGGTCATAATTCCATTGTTGAGGTCTACTAGAATAGATTTACATTGTTCAGTGCTCCAAACTCACATTGGTTTCTCATACAGCATCTCTGTATAGCATGTGTATTCACTCTCTTTCCTAAACGGCTTGGAGCTCCTGCCCCCCCCCCTCCTTATGAGCCCACTGTGCTCTGATTGGTCAGCTCGCCCACTGTTCTGATGAGATCACCACCGTTACAGCGGAACATCAGCATAGTGATTATGTGTTAGAATGGCGTTAGCAACCAGAAAATGACACCAGTAATGACAAACAGATGAGAATGCTGCGTGGGGTCTGGGTGCCGTGTTGGCGGGACGTTGTGGGGCTCTCTGCTGCGAGGAGCGGACAGTGTGAGCTGGGTTCATTTCCTGCTTGCTGCATGGGATCTGCGAGACAGCGAGACATCGGGGGGTGCTCATGGGGCTGCAGCACCCCATCTGCGAGGCTCCACTAGCACCTAGCATGTGTTTACAACAAACTGTCCCTAGCCACAATCAACAAATAAATAAGTAGATCAAATAATGAAAAGGTTCTGTGTACATCTCTAATCAAAATAAACTTGACAAAGAAGACGTGTTCGTGCAGACACTCTCCAGATTCCTGAGCAGTCTTTCCCCCTGCAGAGCATCGTGGGAGTCTCGTCCACCACATATCTAACAGGAATAACATGATATATACATGGTCCAATGTGAGGATGAAAAGAAACACTCTACAACCTACTAAACTAGATTTATTTTATGTTTTTCCCCCCATTTTGATTCAATTTAACAGCACCGAGATGTTGCTGCTTGTCACGGCATGACATCATGTTGAAGTGAATGTACTTCTTTGTTTCTGGGCAGAGACAGCCTGTTCTCCTGCAAGGAAACAGTGCCATCTATAGTAATACTGAGTGGAAGAGCGGGCTTTATTACATGACAGCCTCAATACAGTATCCTACCTTAAAGAAATACTGAAGCTATCTCCATTTGTTCCGAAAAAATATGCTTTCCATATATTGTTAATCTGACCTGATTCAGATTTCCTCACTGGAACTCTTTCTGACTGAGAGAAGTTTCTCCAAACATTAGTTATGGATAAAGCTGGGGCTTATGCGACGGTAAATATCCTCCTGACAGTTGGAAATGAAAGTAATATGTCTGGCCTGGCTGCTGTCAGTCTTACTTAACGGTTCCTGCAAAGCCTTCAAACACAACGTCAAACTTTTCGGTGTTTTCAGCAGCACGGATAACACGCTGCTGCAAACGGTACACAGCTGCAGTAAAAACCTAAGCACGGTTTCGCCTGTTTTAACTTGAATGTATCAATCACCCATTATAATGGTGTGTTTTCCAACATTTTGACAAGCAGTCCTGTCTCAGACTCTGTCAGATCCACATGTTTTATACCAAGGTTTCTGATGTTTGATGTTCTCAGTTGTCTTTTTCGACACATTTTAAGGGAAATGTGTTTACATTTTTACTTTTTACCATAACCAAAAGCAATATAATTGCAATCTATTAGACTGTTATTGAATCCTTCGAGCCTGCAGTTGAAGATAATTACAGAGAAACACAACCATGCCACATTCTACAAAATATATGGGTTTTGATTTCTGTGATGGGAAATATTCTTTTGACAGTTTATTTGTGCATCTTTTATGAAATATCGAATTAAATGCAAGTACTTTTCTAGTTATAGCACACTAAATCCCCTCTTCAATCCAGTATTAGCTGCTAAACATTAGCATACTTTAAATTAGCATGTGAACTAATGCACACATTAGCATAAGGAATAAACAACTGTAATTGTGTTGCAGTTTATGTCAGGCTGTGTTTGTGACAACTGTCCGTCTGATGTTAACATTGATGATCCATTTTGAAATAAATAAGCTGTCTGTGCATGCTTTCTTCAGGTGACCTTGCTTTGGTCCTGCTGAGTTTCAGTGTTCAGTGTGCAGCAGGCGGTGCTCCGGCCTCAGATAACTACATCTCTCTGTGTCTGCTCTCTATTAAATGAGAAATGTTCGGTCCAGCCTTGGCTCGAAAAGAAGCAGAGCCTGAGGATTAAGGGAGGCTCTGCATTGTTCCTGAGGGCCAAGAGTCTGTCAGTTTCCCTCCCAATCGTAGCCCTCAATTACTGCATGAAAGAGGAGAGGACAGGCTCTATAACCCAGCTGCACACGGAGCACTTCTCCTGGGAGGAGCTGCTGCACCAGCTCCAGAGAAGATTCAAACTCCATCGCTCTTTTTCGACAGTTAGTTCCAGATATCTGCTCACCTTTTTTCACACACTTCACATGTTGCTCCCAAAGAGTCATCCTCTACACCAGTGGTTCTCTCAACAGATCAAGCCTCAGGACCCACTTTTTTCCTTTGTCAATACATCACGACCACTCAAATGTATTTCACAGACCATAGTGCAGTACTATATATGCTTCTCAGCATACACTTTGAAGTAAAGTGAAGTACAGTGCATATATTTTCAGTAAATGTAGTCCATGAAACAAAACCACATCCTCAACATATTAGTGCCATGCAAGGCAGATTATATCCCTTCACAGAACTAAAGTATGCTTTGCTGTCCCGCCCTTTAACTTTACGTGGCCGAGTTGCTGTGGTTCTTAAATGTTTCCACTTTACAATAATACCTTACAGTGGTATTTCACGATCTGACTTGTTGCATCTCTGCTCTTTAGCTCTTTAGAACGACCCATTCATTCACACATGTTTGTAAAGGCAAACTGCATGGCTAGGAGCAGTGTCCCAATACTTTGTCTTATTATACACTATACAGACAAAAGTATTGGGTCGTGATTAAGAGCAGTGTCCCAATATTTTTTTGGCATACACTCTATATAGGCAAAAGTATTGGGTCATGATTAAGAGGAGTGTACACCTACTGGAGCTTTTATGACATTCCATTCAAAATTCTTAGGCATCAACATGAAGTTAGTTGGGAAGGCTTTCTACAATATTTTGGAGTGTGTCTGTGGGCATTTTTGCCCATTCATCCAGAAGAGCATTTGTGAGGTCAGACACTGATGTTGGACGAGAGGGCCTGACTCGAAATCTCCGTTCTAGTTCATCCCAAAGGTGTTCAATGGGGTGGAGGTCAAGGCTGTGCGGGACAGTCAAGTTCTTCCACACCAAACTCACCCAACCATGGACCTTGCTTTGGTCACTGGGGCACAGTCATGATGGAACAGAAAAGGGCCTTCCCCTAACTGTTTCCACAAGGTTGGAAGCATAGAATTGTCCATAATGACTTGGTAAGATGAAGCATTAAGAATCCCCTTCACTGAAACATGGATACAAACATCAATGTGCTTATGATATATATACAGAGAGTTTCTCTGTGTTGAATCCCACCTGATTCAGAAAACGTCGGCCGCTGCTCTCTGAGCGAGGTAAGGAATAGATTGTTAATAGACATCTTTGGCTTTCTTTACTGCAGCCAACACATACTGTGTACACACACACACACACACACACACACACACACACACACACACACACACACACACACACACACACACACACACACACACACACACACACACACTACTGCTTGGCAGTCCTCTCAAAGCACCTTGGGGAAAAGAGGCTGCTGAAGAGAGAACAATTGATATTTAAGTTAACAACATGCTGAACGGGGGAGTTGCTGCGATCCTGAGCCACAGAGCCTCTGATTACTGCTTTAGTGTTATTATTCACTGCTGCTGTTGGTGTAGGGGAGACTGAACACTGTTGAATGTACATGTAGGCTACAAGTGGTCTTCAAAGGCTAAAATCCCTGTGGGAGTTTCTCTCCCACACTCCTCCCCCCTGCTTGAAACGCCTAAATTGGATTCCTTTTGTTTACTTCCCGTAGTGACATCACTATGTATTATATTGTATCTTATATACATTGTCTCCCTATTTAAGGTTCATACTATGTTTATCTGTCCTAATTGTAAAGCACTTTATGCATACATGTTATTTTGATCTTATTTCATGCTGTTGGTGCAAAGCAAATAACAGTCAATAAATGTGTTTTTTCAAGTTGTGAAGTTAATGAAGGTACAAAATGTGTCTATACTTTATCTCAGCTGGCAGAGAAGATGTTAATTCACACTAACATTTACTTAACTCAGATTGCTCTTGACTTTTTGAGTTTTGTGTTTAATATAATGGTTTATTCTCTGTTTTCTTTATAGTGAGCTTCTGTAGCTTTTTAATCTCACTTTCAGTCATTAAATCCTCTCTGTGATTCATCATTTTACTTTCAAAGTGCAACTAAACTAAATTAAATGAGAACAAAAGCCTGTACATCTCTCGATTAGCCAAGTCTGCTAATTAGACAACAGGGCTTGCTTGCGTATATTTCTAATTTCTAATCACAAATCTCTGCAACATACTTTTACAATTGCCATGGCTTCACACCTACATGAGCTGCTGTTTCTAAAAAGCCCTGTCCCCTCTGCAGAGCCTTTAATGAGATGAACCCAGACACGGGGAGCAGCTGTTGCAAAGAAAACACATTGTGACGTGATTGTGATCGATGCACACCTCCTACCGTACCCACTGCATAATTTGGTGGATGGCATCAGGATAACAACCTGCATTATGTGGAGACAGCTGTCGCCATGGCGCCTGGGCAGCCATTGCATTGGCTCCTGCCGTACGGAGGCCGAGGCGGGGAAGCCAATTACAGTGATTTACTGCCTGCTGCGCGTCGTCACCTCCTCCAAACCTGCAACTCTGTCCAGATAAGCAACACCAGGGCTACCTGAAGACAGCGTTATTACCCAAATGTATTTCTGCTATTAGCTTATCCTTCAAAAATATAATATACTATATAAATATGAAGTATTCGTCGAGCATATATGCATATACCCTAACGAGTGTTTTGTGATCATGTCAGAGACTGTGATCTTGAACATGTGCATACTTTAACAGAATAACATATATATATATATATATATGAACTAATTTCACATATATTCCATGTCACAGTTTACATTTTTTAAAGTTCCCCTATTATACAATTTGTCAAAAATATATTATAGGTCTCAGATATATACAAAACATGTCTCTGAAGTGTTTGGCTGGAAATACCAAACAGATCATAATTGTAGCATCCCATAAACCCCTAATGTTCAGCCCTGTTCCAAAAGTGCTGATTCTGTGTCTGTAGCTTTAAATGCTAATAAGCTGCTGCATGGCACGCCCCTCTGTGACGTGATTGGTTTAAAAGTACACACTGGTGCTCTAGGAGGAGATTCAGGTGATAAGGTGGACGGGTGTTATCTTCGGCTTGGCCAAATCTGATCAGCTAACTTTCAGACAGGTTTTTATATGGATCATATATTACAAGTGGATAATAAGTGACCTTTAAGTCTCTTTGTTTTGCATAATTATTAGCCAAAGTTCTGCAAACATGTTTCACTTTCCTCAATGAGAAGCTGTGCAACATTATAATACACTATATTAAGTGTATTTTCCTGAGGATGAATTATTCTACTCTAAAGAGTGTTTTGTGATCATGTCTGAAAATGTGATAGACAGTATTGAAATCTGTTTGTCTTGCATAATTATTAGTGTAGCCTGAGTTCTTTCCCTCACCAAAAGCTGTCAAACATCATAATAAACTGTATAAATATTAGCTTTATAGTGTATTTGCCTAAGGCTATATGCATCTTCCTTGATCTCAGGGTGTTGTCAGAACATTTGAAAATGTGATATGCTTGCTTTTTCTTTCGCAGAATAACATCCATACATCACATCTTACCTGATCATTTCACGTACGTTCCGTATCACAGTTTTACATAATTGTTCACATAGGTCATGCATAAGTCACTTTATCCGCAATAGACATATTCACGTCTTTTTGTTTTGCCTAATTATTAGTTTTGCCTGCAAACGTGTCATTATCATGTGACCCCACATTCCTTTGTAACACCCTTTGTAACAAACGGGAAGATGCTGCTGGTTTAACTGTGGAGGCTGAATGATGTAAATGAGCCTCGGCGGAGGGTTTGAAGGCATTCATTCACAGTAATGAATTCGATGCACAGTATTTGATGAGGCAGATGGAACTTGGGAGATGGAGAGACGTGTGAAAGACAGTGTGGGCATTTATGATTGACTGTAGGAAGTCATCTGAGGGAGCTTTGAAGTGTGAAATGTTGATGATGGCCGGGATACAGTTTGAATCTGTTTCAGCAACCTTGATGTGCTCTTCCTGTGACCTCTCAGGTCACAGGAAGAGCACATCAAGGTTCTTCAGAATACAGACGACTGTGCAGATGAAGGAGGAACAGGAAGTGAGCAGCTCTGTTGTTGTGGACACAAGATGATGTGGGAACTTCAAGCTATACTCACTAATTATGGATATATGGGTATAGTCTAGCACTGCAAAGCTAATTGTATGTGTTTTTTCAATGCAGTTCCAGCATATCCCGGTTTAAACAATGCTTAGGTGTGAACTGACTTGGATACACCAACATAAACCTCTTAGGAAACCTGTTTGTAATACGTTTCTGCGGAATAAATGTAAGGATGTCAGTCACCCTTTTCTGGTAAAAAATAATGAGGACTAAGAGATACAGACAGTACCAGCACCGCCCTGCCGGTAGGTGGCGTCGACTAAACCAAACGGTTGCATCGCCGACGCCAAAAGAGGAAGTGGTCGCGTTCTGATGACAGCTTTTGCCGCGACATTCAAAATGGAAGTATAGCTCCGGATATAAAGCAGCTCTCTGTAACAGCGGCAGTGTTTTTCAGCTCTCAGTAGAAGCACAGGTGTGTTTCAGCTTTCTTTCGGTGTGCTCCAGGTGTGTTTACCCTGACAATGCTGAAGAAGAAGGCCAGCAGCGCAGAGAAGAGGCGGAAACAGTCTCAGACCGAAGAGCGAGCCGACAACAACAAACGCAGATGTGCGGATGCTAACTCCGAGGTAACAGCTTAAGCTAGTGTCATGCTAATGTAATGCTGTGTTTAACAATTGGAATATATTATAATATACACGATTCTGTAAACTGACACTAAAATATTTGATTAATTTCTTTTCATGGTTATCTTTAGGCGAGATGTATATGTATTTAAATCCATGATTAAGACCGTATGTTTTGTGTATTAGCTTTAGACTACCTGGTTCTGATACTGTCAGAGCTCTCAGCTAGGGCTCTGAAAGTTTATCAAATAAAATAAAATATATTAAAACGGTAGAACCCTGGCGGTCTGTTGTCAGTCATGTTAGATATGCCTAACATTAAACATTTATCAGACTTTGGTACAGTTTTTTTTTTAATGAAGCTTGCTGTTTTCATTTTCGATAGTATTAAGCTGTGTTGATCAATGGCAACCAAGATATACCCAACAGTGAATTGACGTTTTTGATAATTTGTATGACAAAGCCTTAAATTACATTTATAATCAGGGATTTTTACTCCACGTAAAGTCTTTAAATGTCTAGTATTCTTAGTCTTAAAGTCCATAATCCAAAATTGATATATATGACACAGGAAATCAGAAAAGAAATCCCCTCACTTTAAAGCTTGAATAAGAAAAGATTTGAATAGTTACACTAATTCTGCAACAAAATAAACTGACAATTGAAAAATATTTTTACTCGTTTATTTAGATTTTTTGGGTGAAGTAAAACGGAGTTTTTCAATTACTTGGGTTGTAGGTTAGCCTACGGGCATGTTATTTAATTCCAAGTTTGTTTAAATAACATGGGAAAGCTCTTGCAATATAATTTTAAATTATAACTTAATTTAACTAAATATAACTTACACAAAAAGTCTAAATGGTCCACATACCGTTTGAGCTACTAATCATTTTGGCACAGTGTTAACATCTTTATTGCCTAAGTACCTCCAGAGTAACATGTTGGTTTCTTGCTGCAGGGCTCGAAGGATGATATGGGGGACGCAGAGCTGGACCGGATCGGCAGCGACATCGAGGAGGGGGGGCTGGACCTCAGCCTGGCCTTCCAGCCCATCACCGCCTACGTCGCTGACAAGAAGGAGATGTTGCAGCAATGTCTGCACGTCCTCAGGGAGAAGAAGTTACGCAAGATGCTGCCCGAGGAACTCAAGGTGAGGGATTGTGTCTGAATACTCATGATCTGTGCATGCTTGGAATAAGATAAGCAGGATGTCAAATGAAAGTTTGAACTTGTATGATTTCAAATGCTGAAAAAAAGGGTACCTTCCATTGATCAGGAAGGTTTGTGGAGAAATCGGGCTAATTTCTCAACATATTCATTTACATTTTGGACCTCTCAAATGGTCTGTGCACCACAATAAAATGTATTTTGCGTTGACACTGTATTTACTGACTTCAGTTTTGGATTTAAGGACCACATTTTGTGTTGTAAATCAACATTTGTGGCCATATTCTGTACTGTTGGACACAGCACCATTCATCTGAAAAGCAACACCACCTTGAGATAGGGATCATTGCATGAACAGGTTTGTTCCATGACTTTTATTGTTTTATGCCACCTTTTTAGTTTTCCAGGTCACATAAGTCAGAGAGAGAATTGCTACTATTTATTTGAGTTATTGAACACACATACCTTTTTAATCCATATCTGTAAGGTGTGTGTGCCTACTCAAGATACTGTAAACATGTGTTAATGAAATGTATCGGGTATTAAATACTTGGCTAAACTAACAAATACAAGCTATACAGATAGAGTAGTACGACTGTATGATTCTGCTGTGTGCTCGGATGCTGTTATAGCATCCCATCGTTACAGAAACTATTAAATACATTATCATTCACAGGACTGTAATTTAGAGCAAATCAAAAAGATGTGCTGGGATCAGCTGGAGCCCATCTCAGAGCAACATCTCATTCAGATTCTAGCAGGTAAGAATTAAAGCCATTTGGCAAGTTTTTCTTACAAACTATCTTGAAACAATATTTCAAACGCTGCATTAGGAATCCCTAAAGCTGTTGGTTGTTCTTTAGGGGAAGACCTGACATCTGGAAACACAGAGGAGACTTTAGAAAGCCAGTGAGTGAAATGACTTAGGACAACATTTCAGAATACAAGTGCTTTTTGTCATGAAATGATACGGCGGCCGACAGGTGCCAACGCGCTACAAAACATTTCCATTAGGAGAAAGCGCTGCAGCTTAAGAAACAATGCAATTATAAAAACACAAATGTGCCGAAACTTACTAAAAGTGCTGCATAAACACTGCAAATACAAAACGCTGCAACAAGCTCAAAACGCAACGGAGCGGCGGCGCTTTTAGTTAACGCCGCGCATGTGTGGTCAAGATTTTTGTGTGTTTGCAGCGATTTTCGAACCTGCAGCGTCCCTCCGAATGGAAGTGTTTTGGGCCACCTTACATATCCCATACTTTAATATGATCATTTATTTTTTTCCTCGGTCAAGGCAAGACAATAATGTGGACTCTACATCTAGCTTAAAAGAAACTGCAAAACCTGAGGACCCTAAACAAGGTAATTCACATGCTAGGTACACTAAACTAAAGGAACAATATTTAATAGGAGCATTTCAAATAACAATGTGTAATTCTCTCCACAGAGGGATCAGGTGAGGAGAGTGACGTCCTCAGTATAAACGCAGACACTTACGACAGTGACATAGAGGGACATAAAGAGGAGCAGGGTAAAGCTGTGGAGGGGGTGGTAAAGGCAGCTGCCGTAGACTCAGCTGCCGTAACCCCAGCTACTATAAACCCTGCCCCCCCCACTGCCCCACCTGCAGAAGCAAAGAAAGACCTGCAGAGCGACATAGACCGGAGTGTCAGTGAGATCTTGGCCCTCTCTGCAGGCACAGAGGAGGCTAAAGAGCAGAGTGTGGCCCCTCCTCAGTGCACTGATGTTAGCTCACCTGTTGTTCCCCCCGTGTCAGGACGGGCCCCTGCAGGAGGCCCCCCTTCCCTGCAGCAGCTGGAGCTCCTGGAGCTGGAGATGAGGGCCAGAGCCATCAAGGCCCTGATGAAAGCTAGTGATGGGAAAAAGCTTTGTGTGGCAAAAAATGTGTAGTATGCTTTATTTGTTGTTGGTTTGCTGATTTGTGTTATTACTCCATATTGGAATGATTCTGCAGACTGTTTAACGCAGAATAGAACACATCTGATATGATTAACATTATGGGGTCTGCCCATGTACTGTTGTGTTTGGCCACTAGATGGCAGTGTGCACCTTCAGTACAGTTGAGGTGTCTGAAGAGCAAGAGGAGGTATCTAGTGTCTACTCCCATTACAGCCGAAATGCACACGTTTTTTTAAAAACACAATGTTATTTTGGTTTACAATTTGTCCTTGTTTGAGTTTCTGACCATATCAGAAAGATATGTTAATAAATAAAAAGACAAAGTTTTAGCAGCAGTGTTGTGAGCTAATTTACCTGGTTTGTTTCTTTACTGAACTCTTGTTTTGGTAATGCTCAAGTAAAAATAGTTATATCTTTCTAGTTTTTATATTCTAAATATTAAATGGATACTCAACCCACAAAAAAGAATCATTTGCTGAGGATGCATAGCGCCTGATTAAGCGTGATATTGTTAATGGAAAGTGTTTCAACGTAGTGCAGTTTTAATAGATGTGCAACTTAAGTTCATTGAGATTGTGTAAGGATGGTTTTCTTAAAGGTGGGATAGGTAAGTTTGAGAAACCGACTCGTGATACACTTTTTGTTATATTCCATGGAATGCTCTTAACACCGGCCAACTGCCTTTCATCTGTGCACAAACTTATCTCGTGCCCTCATTGGTTATGTGCGCGTTCGTGTGTGTTGGAGGAGGGGCTCTGTAAGGAAGTAGATTTTTTTCCAGCTGTGTATTTTCAAATTCTATGATTCTAGCGCACTCAAGCTGTTTCTCCAAAATTACCCCACCTTAAGTTTGATGTTGTTAAATGTGACATGCATTTACTTCAGTTCATCAAAACTTTCCCTCTTTTTTTAAATTCATGTTTTTGCGTTGAGGCATGTAAGTTTACATCTAGGTAATGCATTGTAAATCATAAATAAAAGTTAGCCTTTTTGAAAGCGAAGTACTCTTTTTAAGGCTACTTACTTTCTAACAACAGTTTAGTGATTGGTGCAAAAGTGCTACAACGGTCATACATCATTGTCTTACAACTAGTTAAACAATGATTCCTGTATTTGGTGAATGTTTGGCAAATGATGCACATGTGTTGTCAAGTTGGTGTAGATGTTTCTTCAATTGCATTTATTTAAAAAAAAAAATTTGCTTTAATATTTTGATTGCTTCTGAATCTGTGGCGCGTTTACGTACACACGGCAGCGTCACGTTGAAGCTTGCCGGTGGGCGCGTCTGGCGTGGACCAACAACCAATCACATTAATCTCCCGCCCCGACACACAAGCACACGGTTTGATTGGCTAGTGCTTGTTCTGGCATATGATTTGATTGGCTAGCGCTTCCGTCAACGCTTGAAAAGTTTAACTTTTCTTAACTTTCAAAGCGAGCAACGGAGCGGCGACGCGATGGAACCACAAGGCAGTTCGGCAAAGCGTGACGTCACCCCATTCAAAGGGAATGGGAAGCCCATGGCACCCGTTGGCCACCGTAGTTGAGGCAAAGACAACAGAAACAGTTCCCATAGTGTAGTAGGCCTATGTATAAAGTGAAATAATTCTGAGATAACTAGAGCAGCTGTCCTGACCTGTAGATCTTTTATCCACCACAGGAACTTTGTGTCCTGTTCCTCCTTTCTTCCTATATTGTGGCTGTAATTTATTTGCGAAGCCGCTTTGTTCCTGTAAGGCTTCGCTGTGTGTGCAATTACATGCAGATGTAGAGAAAACACAATGAAATGTTTGATAAGAAGCCAGGTGCCTGAGTATTTGCATTTAAAAGGGGGTGAAATGTGTGCAGGTATCTTTTGAAGAGGAAAATGTCTGCTTTAGAAAAAACCCGATATAACAATAGTTAAGTGCTGGTAGTGTGAATGATTGCTGAGTATTCATCCCTGTCATTTTCCCGCTATTAGAAGGCCAATTATGATTTGATGGGAGCAGATAAAAGGCTTTTGAGGCAGACGTCTAAATGAGCGGTCTGCAGGGCGGAGTGATGCTGTTTTGTTCAGCGAGTTCTTTTTCACATGAACTTGATGATCTGTGTTAAAAATATTGAATGGTGCCATTATGAAAGTCAACGATAAGGCTATACAAAAAAGTTTTGTCGTGTCATTTTGCTCCGAGATGAACAAGCCTTTTATTATACCAGTATCCTCAATAATTATTTCAGGATGGTTTAGTTTTTTCCTACTTTGTTTAACTCGTCATCAAACATCTGGAGCAAAACTGGCTCCACAATGTTGTATTTCTGCCAAAACGGAGATTTATCAACAGCTGAGTTGCAGCCTTGAGTCATTGCTGTTGCAAAATTAAAAAATGGCCAATGTCTTTGGCCACATATAATTGAAAAACTAGTTGCATGCTTGTTTGTAAAACTCCCGATAATTCTGTCTTTTTTAAAGAGCACATCCGGTTTGCATAAATGAAGTACTCCTCTTCAAATATCCCATATATGACACTGATTTTTTTCTGTATCAAGTTTACATTTAAAAGGTCTCTCACTGACACAAGGTTGTTCAAAACGTGTCTGTGTGCAAAGACATTGATTCAAAACAAAGCTGTCCTTGAGTCTGCTGTTTAAGTAGAAAATGGTAGACCCTTATGTTGGTTTAGGAGCACTAAATCACATTTTTACATTACATTGCATTTAGCTGTCGCTTTTATCCAAAGCGACTTACAATAAGTGCATTCGACCAACAAGATACAAACTTGAAGAAAACAGAATCATATAAGTACATCAGGTTTCATAGAGCCAAACATTTCAAGTGCTACTCAACTGGCTATAGATAAGCCAGTACTGGCTATATAGATAAGCCAGTACTGGCTTATCTAGATAAGCCAGTACTGGCTATATAGATAAGCCAGTACTGGCTATATAGATAAGCCAGTACTGGCTATATAGATAAGCCAGTACTGGCTTATCTAGATAAGCCAGTACTGGCTATATAGATAAGCCAGTACTGGCTTATCTAGATAAGCCAGTACTGGCTTATCTAGATAAGCCAGTACTGGCTTATCTAGATAAGCCAGTACTGGCTTATCTAGATAAGCCAGTACTGGCTTATCTAGATAAGCCAGTACTGGCTTATCTAGATAAGCCAGTACTGGCTTATCTAGATAAGCCAGTACTGGCTTATCTAGATAAGCCAGTACTGGCTTATCTAGATAAGCCAGTACTGGCTTATCTAGATAAGCCAGTACTGGCTTATCTAGATAAGCCAGTACTGGCTTATCTAGATAAGCCAGTACTGGCTTATCTAGATAAGCCAGTACTGGCTTATCTAGATAAGCCAGTACTGGCTTATCTAGATAAGCCAGTACTGGCTTATCTAGATAAGCCAGTACTGGCTTATCTAGATAAGCCAGTACTGGCTTATCTAGATAAGCCAGTACTGGCTTATCTAGATAAGCCAGTACTGGCTTATCTAGATAAGCCAGTCCAGTGTGTAAGCTTTCTGCTGTCCTGATGTCAATGGGGAGCTCATTCCACCATTTTGGAGCCAGGATAGCAAACCCACGTGTTTTTGCTGATGGGAACTTGGGTCCCCCTCGCAGCGAGGGTGCAGCGAGTCGTTTGGCTGATGCAGAGCGTAGTGCACGCGCTGGGGTGTACAGTTTAACCATGTCCTGGATGTAGGAAGGCCCAGATCCATTCGCAGCATGATACGCAAGTACCATTGTCTTGAAGTGGATTCTAGCAGTTACCGGAAGCCAGTGAAGGGAGCGGAGGAGCGGAGTGGTGTGGGAAAATGTAGGAAGGTTGAAGACCAGACGAGCCGCTGCATTCTGGATGAGCTGCAGAGGTCGGATGGCACATGCAGGTAGACCAGCCAGGAGGGAGTTGCAGTAGTCTAGGCGTGAGGTGACGAGAGCCTGGACCAGAACCTGCGTGGCTTTCTGGGTCAGCTGGGGACGAATCTTCCTGATGTTGTAAAGAGTGTATCTGCAGCAACGGGTTGTAGGAGCGATGTTTGCAGTGAAGGACAGGTTGTTATCTAGGATTACTCCCATAAATATGGCATCATCTTCAATAACGTTACTATTATACAGTATAAATATTCACCAAAATTATTCCAAACCATATTCTTCCAAACTCTCTGATGTAGTATGAGCAACAGAAGACTATTGATGTGTGTAATGAGTTTGGTAGTAATATACTATAGAATAGTGAAGTGATTGAATATTATTATATTCTCTTTTTTCGGAGTTGCACTTTGCAGACGGTACCTGAGCACTCGTTTCTTCTCCGGCTGAAGATAGAGAGACCAATGTAATGTGTCCAGCTCGGAGCGAGGACGGCGCATATTGGCTTTTTTTGATCAACATGTGATTGTAGTTCGTTGTCAACCTTACCATGTTACTTAGGAGACGTAATTTGTGTCTGAATAATGTTTTGTTCATGAGTTATTGATCCGTGAAATCCGAATCTGCCAATATCGTTCTAACTTTACTCAACTACGTTTCAAACCGTGCATTTTCAGCAGCCGAATCAAGTGCCTTTTGCTAAGGATGACACTGTGCTTAACTGCAAGGGATTGCAGAATATCATTATAATTCATACCCAAATGAAAATCAAATGAAAATTATCCATGCTTCGCGATAATAGCCGTAGCCTACGGTACAGAGTTTAGCTAGTGTTGTCTATGGTTGTCACTCAGTCATCAGTTTCTATAGACCAGTGGTTCTCAAACTTTTTCTGCCATTCCCCACTTTGAACAGGTGGGCCTTTTCAAGCCCCACCTGTCGTGAGCTACTTTTACTCCTCTCTTTTTAGTTTTTTGCAGTGTATATATTTAACACATTTTAACATTATTATATGCTGACTTTTAACCTTTGTGTGCTGTTTGGGTCTGTGGGACCCGTTTTCAGTGTTTACTAAAAGAACATACATGCAATTTAATTATTTTAACCTGCTTGATTTGGGGGTTGACCTCACATCCTCTAGGGGGGACCTCACCTCCTCTAGGGGGCACCTCACCTCCTCTAGGGGGGACCTCACCTACTCTAGGGGGGTCCGCACCTACTCTAGGGGGGTCCACACCTCCTCTAGGGGGGACCTCACCTCTTCCAGGGGGGTCCACACCTCTTCCAGGGGGGACCTCATCTCCTCCAGGGGGGACCTCACCTCCTCCAGGGTGGACCTCACATCCTCTAAGGGGGTCCGGGGGCATGCACCCCCAGGAAGATTTTTTTTTAAATGTTGAAGTGAAATGCATCAATCTGGTGCACTTTGAGCACAACATGAATTTATAGATACAGCTCTCAACACTCAGACGAAAGGGAGCTGTATGCTTTTCAATAATCCAAACATCTTTAGAATATGATCACAACCAATAACAAATCTTTTAAACTGGTATATTCTTATCTTATGTTACCTAGTTAGCATTCTTTATTTCTATGTATGCATATTTTACTAATCACTCCCCTTTTTAAACTGTTTTTTCTTTTTTTACTGTCCTATACTCAGGGTTGGGAGGGTTACTTTGTAAATGTAATCAGTTACTGAATACTGAATACATGGCTCTGAAAGTAATCCGAGCGTATTCAGATGACTTTTAGAATACTTTTTCTTTTTCCATTTTCAAGAACTCAAACACAACATCTTGGTGTCATTCTGGACAGCTCCCTCTCATCTGCACCCCACATAAAAAACATCACCCTGACTGCATTCTTTGTACTGTCTTAAAACCTTTCCTTGGAATATGTTATGAATTGTAAGGTGTCCTTGGGTGCTTTGAAAGGCGCCCCTAAATAGAATGAATTATCATTATTATTTATTATCTGAAACGATGTAATAACTTTTAAAACTGTTTCCATTCACTTTGATTTGATCCCGTTATGAAATGTCATCATTTCGACAATAAAGAAATGCTATATAAACGTTATCTTTTATCTAACCATCTCCGTTTCTAACTTTGAATATATTTTAAAAGAGACCTCTCTCTCATCTGCGTGCGGGGGCGGGGCCTCACAGACATGCTGCAGCGCTGTGCAGTGTGCACACAGTTCTGCCTATAATGAATATGACATTTTGTGAGTAAACTTTTCCACCAATAATTCCAATAAGTATTCCAAAATGTATTCACTTCAAGTTTACGAAAGTAACTGTAATCAGATTACTCGTTTTTCAAATGTAACACCAGCTGAATACAGTTACTTGTTTTTGGTATTCTGATTACGTAACGCCGTTACATGTATTCCATTACAATCCAACCCTGCCTATGGCACACATTGGAATGATTTCTTACTTTATTTTTATTTTTTTACTTTCACAGCGCCGGTGTTGTGTCACATTATGCCTCCCCGTCATAAAATGCCCCCCCCCCCCTCCCCCAAAAGAGGTTTCTATGAATCCCACCCTCAAGAATTTTTCAGGGTATGGTTCTAGGACTGGTACCAATAAATGGAGCAAGTTTCATGAATGTTACACTTTTACTTTGTACGCATATCGTATATAATAATATGCTGACAAAGACTATGTAACATTTGTCAACATATATTTTGATTATTAGATGACAACTATGTAAAATTAAACAATACATTTTAAAGCACGTTTATACAGACAGGACGTAACAATAATGATAAAAAAAAGATTTCAAAAAACAAAAACTGAAAAGGAAGTGACGAATGAATTTCGACACCTACGGAGCGAAAAGTTAGACCAGAAGAATCAAGACTATACCACTAAACAACTTTATTATTACCATGAATAAAAACCCTGAACGTTTACTTTTCGTTTTAAACATCGTTTTAAGGTGTAAACCTATGGTGTAAACGTGTCATTTAGAGGTGTAAACGTGTCATTTAGAGGTGTAAACGTGTCATTTAGAGGTGTAAACGTGTCATTTAGAAATGCGCGTTTCCGTGACAAGGGGGGCATTTCATGACGGGGAGGCATAATGTGACACAACACCGGTACCGCATCCGCAAACACCCGTTGAGAGTCTCCGGCTGTAACAGTCCACTACCGCCCGCGAGGACCAACGTTCGATTCCGGCCTGAGGTCCAAAAAATAATAATAATCTCCCGTTCATCGCGTCAATTCGCGACCCACCTATCACATCTCTGCGCCCCACACTTTGAGAAACGCTGCTATAGACTATCTGGATTTAGTTATTGCGTAATAATTATTGTGTTCCCACAAATTACTAATGCGTGGGAACGTAATAACTAATTCGTGGCCACGCATTATTAATTCGCGGCCACGTATTAATATTTTTCTCACCAATGTCACCAGGGGGGCTCCGTACTTTTCACAGTCTTAAATGTGTCTTTTTTGATATCTGTTTTGTTCTTAGTGGCCACAGAGAATTGCAAAACTAGTGGAATGCATGTGTGAAATTCTAGATGTTCCTGTCTTTTTTGAAGAGCACATCGTGTTTGCTCTTCCAATTTCCCATGTGGCAACACACTGTTTTTTCTGCATTAGGACAATTACATTTAAAAGCTCATGCTGCAGGCCATAAATGTCTTTAAAAAAATCCGACCACTTGTTGGTTTTGCAGCAAATGTTCTTTATTGCATATGTATGTAAAACTCTAGATAATAGATATTACTGTCTTGTTTTTAAAACAACATCCCAGGAGATGAAATGTAAAGGCACCTCTGTATAACTTAATGATATTTCCCTAAAGCATGACTCATCGTATTTCAGTTACAGACAGTGTTGGATTCATTTTGTTTTTATTAATGATACAAAGGTGCTAGCTGCTACTGCATTGGGAAAAGGCATGATGTTCATCCTAAAGAGATTTTCTACAAATAGTGACTTTAGCTGGTTCTCTGTGGCCTTGAATGCTGGTGTCTCTAAATGGAGAAAAATTACAGTTGTGGTGGTTTTATCCCAGGTGTGATGCAAATCTGTTTGCTTTTCACTTCATGTGTAAAAGCTTTGCAGGCTTTCAGAAAAATGCATTTGAAAAATAAGAGCTCCTTTTTATTTTTAGTCACACTCCACACTCCCTGAGAGATTTGATATTCCTCTCCTGCATAGCATCAGCATTTTGAGAGCCGCCTCCACTGACATCTGACTCTGGGAATCAGTGCATGCTCTCTGTTTCTCTCTCTGCGTGGCTTTAACCTCTCTGCATTTAAATGGAGCATTAAAACCATAAAACAACCATTGTCAGTCTGTCGGGGGAGCAGCAACCCGATAAAATACTTCTGAAGGATATCGGTCACAATCCTATCAGCATAATCAAATCAAATATCACACAATTACATCAAAGCAAAACTCCCAAGCAACATGCTACAAACCACTGTGGCCTTAATGGGAGTTTATTCACCACTAATAGAGTAATCTATGGTTAATCTCCAATCAGTAAACATGACTGCCCTCCCTCTGAAATGAACTATATGCAAACTCCTGCAATTAACTATTTTAGCAGATAATTAGGAGAGCAACGGTTTGTTTCTTTCCACATCAATAAACACTCATAGGGTTCAACAACCCTGAAAAGGGGGAGTAAAAATGCAGATTATTTTTAAAGTGGACTTTAATATTAAAGTACTGTTGTCATCACTTAGTTGTGCAGCCATTGATTAAAGAAGGTGTTACCTTGTGGATGGATTATATCAGGGGTGTCACATACAGAAATATATACGAAGGGCTGGGTCACTCACTAGAGGTATATCGCCTTTATAAATTAGCAAAATCAAATGTAGGTACATTTTGCTTGTGCATGTTGGCAGCTCACCCCTTAAAACAGAAGTCTCAGATTGATTATAATAAGGAGAAATAGGAAGGGCTTATGGACTTTTCTTATCAACTAAGATATGTTGAGAATGTTTCCAACTTTAATTGACTTTAATATATTTGAAAAGTGGTCTTAACACATGAATACTACTGTATAATATATTTTTACATTTATAATTAAGAACTACAATATAAGACAAGCACAAGTTTCATTTGTGGGCCATATTCCATAGTACTTTTACATTCTGCTGAGGGCAGATTCAAAATGGTCCGCGGGCCACATTTGGCCCCCGGGCCGTAGTGTGGACATTCCCTGGATTATATGGTAATGGTGAAAATCAGTTTGGTTAGCAGTTAGTTCAATGTGCGAACCAGTTTGGTTTCAACTGCCCAGAGCCCAAGTGGTGCTGCGTCCTGACATCACCGTTCACGTTGCTTATTTTCTCAGCGGTCTGCGTCGGGTCGATGCTGATGTTTGGCATCATAACGCCGTTATTAGAGTTTCTCTCATGATGATAGCAGCATAGCCACCGAAGCTAGTCTACTTGTTGCTATCATAAAGTGGGAGAAGCCGTTTTCTACTGGCATATACTAGTGTATTTTTCCCTTTTGATCTTACTTGTGATGGTCTGACATGGCAACCTGTGTAGCCCATGTATTGATTAATAATACAAATAACTAGAGGAAAGCTAATGCCGCTGAAGCAATGTGCTGCCCAAATCGGTCAATAACAGCAAGCGGGTGGTCATTAAACTTGGCTAATGGTTACACAAGCCAAAAAAACATGACATCACAAAGTGGCCAACATTTGATTAGCTCATTTTCATATAAATGGATCAGGACAAAAGTGAGCAAATCTTTTTTCCTGAAACTTTCAGAATCTCTTTACACAGTGTACACACATGTGTATAAAAGACATGAAAAAGGGGATTTTGTATAATAGGTCCCCTTTAACCCTCTGATGTATTTGGTTCATAGTTCTTGAACCAAATACAGTTTGTCAATTTCAAATCGAACCAGTTAACGGGGCCGATAGCCGGGGCTAGCTTGGGTAAAAACATGAGAAACTGGTTCAAAATCGAGCACCTGCTTCGAAATTGGCCCTGGAACCACTTTGGTTTTAAAGAGCTACAATAAACTCTAAACACATCCAGTTTCTGTGAAGTACTAAACATTACACACACACACACACACACACACACACACACACACACACACACACACACACTGTTCACGATGCTGACACACATTCACCATTTGTTGGAAGACATTGATCTGTCATATCCTGGCGCAGTGCCATTTTTATTATTTTTGATGATTTATATCCTGCAGAAGCACAAAAGGCCCGAGCAGAGTAAATTACTTTTGTCAGAGTTGTGATAAACCCGTCGGATATCTTCTCTGCAGCAGCTGGTGTGTGACATGAGTGATGTCAGGAGAGCAGTTTATATCCGAGCGAGTTTCTGTCCGTCCTTACGAAGGAGTCACGTTCCTCGCCTGTCTTTAATGGCTCTGTCGTCTGTTTTAACTCCTGCAGCACGTAGCTCTCCTGGGTAAAGACATTCTGTTGATTCAAAAGATACAAGCACATAAATGATACATGTGTTTTCATTCAAACGTCCATATGTCTCTTTTGACTCCTTCATTTAATGGTGAACCACAACAAATCATCACCTTTAGTTGCTAGCTGATAACTCTTCTGATTATTTGCAAAACAAGCATCATACTCCTATCGTTTGAGAGTTTAAGACAATTAGTCTGAAATGTGATGCTAAACCAACAGACTACAAATAATTTTCAATAATAGAAACGTTTTGAAAAGTTGTTAAAAAGTCTGAACAGTTTTGCCTTTGAAAGTCATGGTACCTGAAATGTGAGCACAGATTTAATGAGAGATTTAGGTACAGATTTGAACATGTCCTTCCTCTGCAGGACGAGCTGTTGCATGCTGGGAGGAGAAGAAGAGGAGGCTGTTCATCTCCCTGTCAGAGTGCCTGAAGCTTCTGCACAACTCCTCGGACCTGCACGGCCTGCATTAAGAGGTATGTCGTCAAACTGTCTTTCATTTACCGACTCCTTAACTCCTAACTCAGTGGAAATCAATGCTGGCATATTCATCCATTACACAGCAGAACACAGACATGTCATTGTGAAATTATTGCGTGCTGCTACGGGCTCAGGTAATGAACTATTTGTTTGTCAGAGGCTGAAAAAGTTGGGCACTTTGATAACGATTTCTGTGGGATTAATCAAGGTGAGTCTGAAGTGAGTCCTGCATTAATCAACAGTCCCTCTGCACTCACTTTAACCAGCCCAAACTAATCAGCAGCAGACCCCACAGCACTTCACCTATTCAGCGTTTACACCATTCCTCCTGCAGAGAGTGTCACTTTGTGCAATTTAAAGGTCGTATAGAAGTGTCGAGTCATTTCAAAACGATCCATCATGAGTCACAACAAAGGTCCTTAATTGTGATAACCTCACCTCTAACTGCTCCCATCAGTCACACCAGTAATGATCTGTCATAATAGTGTGCATGATTTGTGTGTGAAGACATGCAACAGCTTCCTGGGTGTAACACTCCTGTATTTATCCTACAGCACTGAGGAGTCATAACCGCTGTGTTGGAGGTTTTATCAGAGTTTTATCACTGGTGCTTGGACTGCATAATAAAACGTGACTTAATGAAAGTAAGCAGGATAATGTCTCCCCCCCCCCGTAGCGGAGTGTTGTTGTGTGAAGTTGCTGTTGTACTTAACCTCATCACCACCAGCTGATGGAGGACGCACAGGGTGTTCTTATTTTTTATTTAAGGCTGATGAAATGACTCAGCAGTTTAGAAGTGATTACAGAAGTACATTTTATTACACAGTGCTTTTTTTATTCTGCACTGCAAGAGGAAGTGTGAGTAAAAGTTAGCCATGAGGGTTGTGAAATAGATCTTCCATCACACTGTATTGTACTGGTATCTTACCCAACGGTTCCGTATCCTATCCTATCGTATGGTATCTTATCTTATCTAGGGTTGCAATGGGCAGAAAGTTTCCATTGGAAGTTAAGCTGGGGAATTTTGGAAATATTCGATGCAAAATTAAACAAAAAACATGACATTTCAACAGATTTTTTAATTTGTTTTTATTATAGTAGAACAGAACAAGTTTTAATTATTTTATTGAACACTTATTTGTTTAATTGAAGAACGAAAACAGGAATGTTGAGTTAAATATTACTCATCTGTGCATGTGATGGAGGAATGCACAGTGCCTGTAGGGGGTGTGGTCTCAATAGCCATGCAGTAAGCAGTGTGCTATGGCATGGATATTCAAGTGTACTTGAATGGCATCTGTTTGTTTTAGTCAAGATTATGCTAAAATATACTTTCCCCAACTATATTTAAGTTCCCTACAAAGAGCCAACCTTCAATTTTGGAAATACCCAGTTTATTCCCGTTAATTCCCATGGAAAGTTTCCGTCTTTGAAAATCCTTATCCTTTTGTATCTTATCCTATCGGACCTCACTTTATAGTATCTTATCCTAACATTCCATGCGGTATTGTATCATATTGTACTGTAAGGTATTGTATCCTATCATACTGTACAGTATTGAATCGTACGGTATTGTATCTTTACGGTAGAGTAGTGTTCTCATTTTGTCTTGTCTCGTATTGTGTAATTCGTTTTTAACGGTATGAGGCGCCTTGCTAGTAGCTTCTGCTTCCTCTTCTTTGATTTAAATACAGCATTACATTAACAAAATCTCCACAGTGTGACAGGAAATCTGCACCGGTGACGCAGGATTCAAGTCTAAAGTTGCAGAAGATGAGGGTTGAAATCTTCCCCGAAAGCGTTTCTTTTTCCGGAGTGATGGTGTGTAAGTGTGTGTTCCTGTTACGGGCTATGTCATGGGAGTGTTTCCATGGTAACGTGGCTGGATAGCGCTCTCGGGGGAGTTTCTGAGCTCCTGCTTTGCGGGGAATGATGATAATAGTGCCGAGTGTTGGATAAAACTCAACTGGGGAAGGCTTACCCCCTCATATTGCTGCTTCTTCGGCACACTGGCATTTTAAAATCCATCCTACAGTGTGTTCAATATGCAGTGCTTTTTCTGGTGATTTCACGTATCGCGCTCTGACAGACAGTGAGAGTAACTGCTGGAGCGTAAAGGACACAGAGAAGCACAGAGCTGCTGCTCAGACCTCTGCTGTTTTATATTGTTACTGACAGTTGTGAGTTGTGTTCTTTAAGAACTTGTAGTGCCATTTTGCACCTTCACATTGCTAAAAATACTCAGTTTAACATCTTCTTGATTGCATTTTCTGCAGATTTTGTAGAAAATATTTTGAATTCCTCATGTGTATCAAACATATCCATGCATGGTAGCTCACAGTGTTTTATCTCTGATCCGGTGCCTCCTCGGCTGCATCAGATACCTGTTTATACCCAGCAGCAGCAGCTCTTTTCCCTACACTGATATGCAAATGTGCGTGTTATTCACTGTTAGATGTCGGATTCCAGCAGCTTAGCAAACACAGCTTTGTATTAGATCACTTTGGTGCATAAATTACATGCAGAGCCAGTATAAGGCCTGCAGAAAATGACTGAAGACTGAAACTCTTTGGAGTTGAAAATGTCACATTAATTTCAAACACATTACCTCCCGCTGCAGGACTTAATGAAGAATCCATTTGAATGTCATACCTGCTTACGCGCAGAAAGTTTATTTGAAATGTCTGAGTCAATTACCCCGAGTGTGTGTGATAAGGAGCTGCTCAGTGAACCTGAAACACGGCTGTGAATCATTTCCAGGCGAAAGTCTTTTTATTTTTCTCCTGCAGCTTAATGGGTTTGTCCCAGGCGTTACTGCAAACGACAATTTCACTTAAATCTGTTTTAAAATAAGAACAGGCTTTTTCTATAATCTGAGCAAAAAGAGATAGACAGAGCTAACCGATTGTCGCATGACTTTTAAACAGATTTAAAAGAATAATTTATTATAAGCTTTTCTTTTAGTTTTAAAACATATATTATTCCATGGTGCCAGTTGGATTGCAACCATAGACTGTATATATAAATGGACGTAGTGTCCGTGACGTCACCCATAGGATTCTGCAGATTTGCCGAGAAGCCCTTAGTAGGCGGAGTCGGCCACTAACGGCTCGACTGTGACGTCAGAGTCTAATCCCGCCTGCTCCAAATAAGGGCAAAGAGGCGGAGCCGAGGCAGGACCTGCTGCCTCCGAACTGGAAGTAAACAGAGCTAGCTCAGGCTAAGAAGCTAAGCTAACATGAAATACATGCATACCAAGTTACTGCCAATAGTGTAGTTCCCCTATATAAACGTTACATTCATAATCAAATGAGACAATCTGCAAAATAATTAGCTATATTTTGTTATTCTTAATGCTTGCCATTCACACGTTGAGAAAAGACGGACTTCACCGCCCGGACCTAACGGAGCCGCAGTGGGCTAGCTCCGGGACGCCGGCTGGAGCTAGCCCCCTGCGGCTCCGTTAGCTCCGGCGGCCACCACTGGGATAATTGGGTCCCCTATTAACATTTGCTCCCGTTTAGCATTATGGGCGTCATAGCCATAGACTATAAAAGTCTTACCTAAGGCTGAATCATAAACTAAAATGTATATGTATGTATAAAGGGTTACGTCCTTAGCTGGCTAATAAGTAGCAAGCTAAGCTACCAAGCACACAAACACCTGCGAACGGGGTTAACATGTATAATTATCATTTTAGACTTCTTGGAAGTTCTGTTAGTACATTCATGCGCACAGCACAACATTTTAATTGTCTGGTATTTGTAACAATATTCCCTAAAAGGCACAATCACCACAAACACGGCTAAAGGGTCAAGTACAGTAACTGCAACTAACTAACGTTGTAGCCTCTATGGTTGTAGCCTAGCAGAGTGGACAAGTTGCTGTTAGCTGACAGTGAGGAATGTACGTGTCCATCAAAGTGACCACGCCCTAATTTATGCATAACTGTAAAGCTTAATATTAATTAAACAGATGAGTTGAGAAAAAATGCACCCCCCACACAGTAGTCATGAAGGGGGAATCTAACTATACAGAGAATATGGTTTTTTGAACCACAATGTAAACATGTTTATTTCTGCTGTAAAGTTGGGCATTTTAACATGGGGGTCTATGGAAATTGCTCCCTTTTGCAGCCTGCTCCTACTGGCCACTAGATGAACTGCAGTGTGTGGCACTTCCGTATTGGCGTCCCGGCTCTTCCCCAGAGTTTGCCGCTTGATTGCAACCAATGTAGTAGTATCATTGAATTGATGCAGTAGAGAACCTAATTTCCTACTTCCTGCTTGACTCCTACTGTTCCCATTAGTGTCTACTTCCTGTTTGACTTCTTCTACTGTTCCAATTAGTGTCTACTTCCTGTTTGACTTATTGTACTGTTCCCATTGTGTGTATTTCCTATATGTCTTCTTCTTCAGTTTCCTTTAGTTATTACTTCCCGTCTTCTTCTACTCTTCCCGTTAGTGTCTACTTCCTGTCTGACTTCTTCTGATGTTACAGTTAGGCTCAATTCCAAACCACCCCTACACCCAAGCCCGCCTTAACCTGCCATCAGGCCCTGGGGCTGGGGTCATTTATAGCCTCGGCAGGCTCTGTGATCGCACTTCTCCACTCTGCTCTATGCGCGCCTGGTCCTCTCCTCCAGATGAGTGACGTATCGGGCCTCCCTCATGTATTTGTCCGGTTGCCGTTGGCTCCCCTCCACGTAGCAAGTCCTCGTTGTCCTCTCCATCTCCTCCAACAGATAATGTCCCTCCTGTCTGTTTTTTCTCTCCCGCCACTCCATCGCTATCAGAACCAGACGGCCTACTTGGCTCCGAGGCCCCGCGGCCGGCACCGCTGCCGCTCGGTACAGAACTAATCTGTCCTTCCTCCTCATCCTGGCCTACAGGTTTAAAATAACCTGTAAGCTTCGGCATTTTTTGTAATGGCTGCTTGTCTCGAAACTCCTTTTCCCTCAACAATTTCCTTTTCCGAGCGCCACTCTCACTCAACTTTTTCTTCTCTGACATTTTCTCCTTAACAACCTTCTTCTGTCACTCAATCACTCGCAATTTGAATAAGTCACATGTGAAACATATTCTCATTCTGATTGGCTGTTAAGTGGTGCCCACTGACTGTTACGGAGTCAACATTTTTGAGAAAAATCTCTGGAATTCATCAATCTGATTGATTAGCAGAGCAAATGATCAAAATAGTATGGAGGGAAGATATTTTCGTTTGGATTACTGGTCTGGGGGAAGCTCGCGAGTGTGTGTGTATATGTGTGTGTGTTTGTTTCCCGGGGAAAACACACGAGATACACCGGCTGTTGTTATGCCTGCTGTGACGTCAAGTTACTCCGTTCTCTGCTTGTAATTATGCATAAGCTTCAAAGTTGTATTTATCATCTGAATTTGCCTAAACAAGTTTAATATTCTGAAAGCCAAGACTTTGTTTATTTGAAACCAGATGAAAACAAACTGTAACGGACCCTGCCGTGTTATCTATGATTACTATACACCTTACATTCATAATTTCAGCGGAGGGAGGAGTACAGCAGAGTGGCGAGGGAGAGCTGTCTTCTTCCCTTTACAAGCTTCAAAAATGTATTTATCGTGTGATTTTGGAAATAAAAGTTACATATTCTGAAAGCCAAGACTTTGTTTATATAAAAATGTTTTAAAACATCCGAATTAAAAAAAAAAAAAATTTATTGGTTCATGATAGGCCCCCAATTTCCGTAGGCCCCTGGGCTTTAGCCGGCCCTGCCTACACCCGCACGTTCGCGCGGAGGGTCCGCCACATTAAGTGCTGTTACAAACCAACGACTGTGGAGGGGGAGTGGGTTATCAAGCCCTCAAACAGCGAGTCTGCAACGATCGTGACTTCACCTGCTGCCCTACATGACCGGACTCAACGCTGTGTGTGTCCGTCAGGAAACAAGCTGTTTATTTTATTATCTTTTCTTTTTAATGACTGATTTGAAATGCCATTGTCTTAATGTCTTTCGTTTTTTGTAAAGCACTTTGAATTGCCTTGTGTTGAAAGGTGCTATATAAATAAACTTGCCTTGCCTTACAAGTAGTTCCAGCAAACATCCACTGATAAACTGCGATGTTAACAACCTCATGATAACCTCATATGTTTTAACTTAGGATCATACCTGTGTTTAGTCTAGAAAAAGGTAAATGTGTGCATTTTGTGTATATTTACAGACTGTTACAAAAACTAAGAAGCTTATAAACATCAGGTTTAAAACTAAAAGAGCTTTACAAAAAATTACAAACACAATTAAAGATGTTTGGAGTTTTATTTTAGTTATTAATTTTAATTTTTTGTCTAAGAGATGCTGATTTGAAACCGTTGTTACATACAGTTACGGCATTTCCTGTTTCTGCCGGAGAGAGGGGAGGCCGTCCCAAAGCTTGCTGCTGTATTTACTCCCTCCATCTGACAGGAGGGAGCCTCGTTTAGCTGTGAGTGTCACTCCAACACAGAGTTCACTCCGTCACGGAGTGGGTGTGGTTTGTAATTGGGCCTAAGTCTCTACTTCCTGTTGGTCTTCTACTGTTCCCGTTAGTGTCTACTTCCTGTCTGACTTGTTCTGCTGTTACAGTTGGTCTCTACTTCCTGTAGGTCTTCTACTGTTACCGTTAGTGTTTACTTCCTATCTGTCTTCTTCTACTATTCCTGTTAGTATCTACTTCCTGTCTGACTTGTTCTGCTTCAACAGTTACTCTCTACTTCCTGTTGGTCTTTTGCTGTTCCTGTTAGTGTTTACTTCCTGCCTGTCTTCTTCTGCTGTTCCTGTTAGTATCTACTTCCTGTCTGACTTGTGCTGCTTCTACAGTTAGTCTCTACTTCCTGTTGGTCTTCTGCTGTTCCCGTTAGTGTTTACTCCCTGTCGGTCTTCTTTTGGTGTTCCCGTTAGTGTTTACTGCCTTTTTGTCTTCTTCTACTGTTCCCGTTAGTGTTTAATTCCATGAGTATATTCTGATGCGTATACTTGTAATCTTTACTGACTTAAAATGTTTGATGTTTACTTGTAGTAGAGTATTTAAACTAAAGACCATATTTATACTTTTACTGACAGGATTTGAGTACTTTATCGACCTCTGCCTCGTAGAAATAAGGAACATACATATTTGCAGAATATTTGTGACAGCTGGCCTACTTGTATTTAAACTCGGGTGGTTTTTATTTGTCAGTGGTTGTCTCTGTGGACGTGCAGTGTTTCTGACAAAACAGAAAACCTTTCCCTGCTATCTTCCTCTTCCTCTCTCTTCAGGGCTGAATCACATTCCTCTGCCTCCCTCTGATGTGTCTCTCATATAAAGATGCACACACACGCACACACACACACACACACACACACACACACACACACACACACACACACACACACACACACACACACACACACACACACACACACACACACACACACACACAGTGTGGATAAATAAATGCATTGTCTCTCCACTTTGTGCTTCTGGCATCAGCCTGTCTGGAGTGTGTGTGCAGGCAGCGGTGTGTGAAATTGAGTTCAGGACTGTGTGAGGGCGCGGCAGGAGTGTGTGTTGGCTTTTACATTTTATTTATTCATATTGCACACGGGGTCAGTTAAACAGATTCAGGGGTTGGTGGAAATTTGACACAATTTGAGAAAGGGTTTGCATTTCCTCTGAAAGGTTATTCATGTGATTTATGTTTTTCAAATCTATAATTTAATAAAGAATAATACAGTTAATGATAGGGGTATTTCCATTTTTGAAACATTAGGGTATTTTCCATTCATTTAACCTCAATTGAATCTTTTTACTGGTATCTTGTGTGGTATCTACATACTATTTACTGTTCAATTGCATTTTTTTACCATATTTTTTTTATATAGCAAACTGTAAATACAATGAAAAAAAAGGTGATATCTTTAACAGTTTTTGTGTTTTTGTTTATTAAAAGGTTTTATACTGTAAACTTATCAGCAAAATCTATAATAATAAAAGAATGCGTACATCTTAGGCTATTAACATTTTTGTAACACTATTATAAATGAAGCTTTAAAGTGAGAGTTGGATATATCTTTCCTACAAATAGCACAATATTAAATGCAACACCACACGTCATCATGACTTTTAACTGTGTATTTTATACTTATATTTTAACCCAATTTTATCTTTAATTTAACTTCATCAGTCATTTTAACCTACTTTTATCCTTAATCTAAACGTATCTATCCATAATTCTTTACTTATTTTTTATCATTAATTTTCCTTAACTTTGATCTAATTTTAACCTTAACTTTAACCGAATGTTATCTTTAATTTAACCACATTTTTGTCCTTTTCTTTACAGTAAGGTTATTCATGTGAGGGCTAAATGCAGCTTTTAGTTTTCTTTGATATCTTTATTCCTCTCTGACAGTCTTTGCTCTTAATGCCATGCAGACTGCGGCTGCACACAAAGCAGAAAGGTAATTCATCTGGAGTCAGTGATTGAATAACTTCACAGTGATGAATTTCTTTTCCCTGATCCACAGAGTTCATGTGAGAATAATAATAGCACCAGCCCGGACTAATTTGCACAGAACAAATGATTTTGCCTGTAACTTTTGTGACTAGATCAGCGGTATTACGCAGCCCGTCCTTCCTGGCTGTGTGTGATGGATGTGTTGTTAGCGAATGATGCGTGTGTGCAGATTGCTGCGGATAACTTGCTGGTTTGAAGAGTTATAGTTAACAGAAATGCCACCGTAATAAAATCATTCAGGGATTTCAGCTTTGTCTCTCATTCAGTGACACATGATGAATGTGCTTTTGTTGAAAGAAAATAAAGTTTCCAGACTTTTTGACGACGCTGTGTGGATGTCAGTCAAGTTTTAGTTTAAAAGATTAGCAATGGTTGAAATGTCCTTCCCTGTCACCGAGTCTGCAGTATGGAGGGTGTCCTGGTCTTCATTTTAGAGCAGCATAAATCACTTTGATGTGTGTATGCATCCTCAGCCTTACTGTCAAAGGTCAACACATACAGTAGTACATCCTCCATCTTCTCATGCCTGTAACACTCAAGCATTTCATTTACATGTACAAAACTGCAGCATCATGTATATAGTAAACATGCGATGATACTCCAATTTCTTCTTGCTCTCAAAGCAATGACAAAGTCTACCTAACCTAATTTTATCCTTTTTATTTTAACCACATTTTAATCAGATTTGATCCTTTAATTCAACCACATGTTATCTTTAATCCAACCTAATTTTATCCTAGAGTTCAAACTAATTGTAAACTTACATTTAAACCACATGTTGTACTTATTTTAACCTAATTATATCCTTTATTTCAAACCTAATTATATCCTTAATTTGAACTTGGTTGTATCCTTTATTTTACATCTGTATTTGTGCAAAAACTGCAGCTACAGGTTTCCATTATTTTGCGTTACTCGACCTACATTTGCATTTCTTATTAAAGTCAATGCATTAGATCAGCATTGAGCCTAGGAACTCGATAAGAGTGTGAGCATGCCTGGCTGCAGAGAAATCTCATGTATGTCATTATCTACTCTTAAAGCATCTGCCCTCATTGAGTAAATCCCGTCACACTAATCAACGCGTCAGTTAGCCCTGCTTTAATTCTGATCTGCTATTAGCAAACAGATTGCATTTTATACTATAGTTGTTGTTTGCCCTTTTCTGCAATGCTCAGTCCTTTTAAACATGTTAATGATGTAATTAGTTGTTGTTGGGCCCTAACGCCTGCTCCGCTCTGATTTCCATAAGCTGTCACACGAGTGCAGGATAAATTCATCCTGACTGGCTGCAGGCGTGTTTCTGAGCGTGAACTTGAAAAGAGCAAAGCACATAATGAGTGCAAACATGAAGAGCTGCTGCTGGGGTTGTTCTTTAAACATATTATATACTCTCATGGGTCTCATGCACTGTTAAGAAGACTATTTTAGTTTGAAATGCAAGTACAAGCTTCTCTCAGACATAAGAGTTGTGATCGAGTAGTGTCAATTCACCTTTTGCTTCTCCAGCTCTACGGCACTTCTATTTTGACAGATTATGCTTAGGTGATTGCGTTTAAAGCAAATTGCTATTACAAAGCATAATTATTATAAGGGGGGGACCCTTATCAAAACATTTACATTTTATATAAGGGGGACCCTTATCAAAAACGTTTGATTTTGATAACGGGGACCCTTATCTAACATCTGATGGCCACAAGCCCTTAGAATCAACTGAAATATGACTTACGCATACATATTCCTTTATTGGCTAAAACCTTATCTCCACAGGCGTTTCACAAAGATTCAGTCCAGATTTTATTTCCTTTACACACCAAACAAAAATAATTATGGAAAATATCTGATGTGAAGTTAATGCTTATTATTTGCTCCATCATAGTGTTCATTTGCAGATAGTAAATATATATCCCTCACCTGTTAGCACCAGGTTTTCTTTTGTCAAACAAAATAACAAGATATCATTGTTCAGCTATTCTTTTATGATTTGTATATTTAGTTTACTCTTTGAACTGTTCTTATGTGTCCAATGTAATATATGTGTGGTCTTATAGGGTCACGTATATTTAAATGACAAGAGCCACCCATTTGGCTATAGCTAACCTTCGCTAGCTAGCTTGTTAGATGGGCATCCAAGGGTAGCTAACATTAGCTAGCTAAATAGCTTACATTTGCTTGCAAAATGGCCAACATTCGCTAGCTAAATAGCACACTGACAGGTTAATTGAGTTAGGTCTCTAGGATAATTTGTTTTTATAAATGTCAACACTGTGCACCTTTGTCTACCCTTCTGGCATTGAGACTTATTATAAACTGTCCACATGAGCTCTAGTACGCCGTTTCTTCAGTAGCTATCAGCTCATGTGACACCTCCATTATCTGAGTTACAGTCTGCAGCTCCCCCGAACTTTAATCCAATCAATATTTCAGTGCTGAGTTGGTCCTTTAAACAAAATGTATTTTCTCTGACAACCTGAACAAGTGTCAGAGGAGGTCTGCCTCCTCAGAGCCCACTAAAAGGCTTTTAATGAGACCCCCCACACGCTTTTATACAATGCTCTGTCCCCTCATTAAATCTTGATGACATGGGGAGGTATTCAGGACGGTGGAGAGACCCCTGTGTTCTTCTGCTGACTCTCCATGGGAGGGGAGACCAGCTGGACCTGAGACGCTGATAATAGCCTCCTCGCTCCCTGTTCACAATTCACTTTATACTGCTCTGTAATGGGCTTCAGGAGTGGAAGAGCCAGATATTTCAATACATATTCTTCTTCTCCTTCTTTAGTTACATCTTGTCTTTCTAGCTTTCTTCTTTTAATTCACTCTTTTCTCTTTGTATTTAGCTCTTTGTGAGAAATGCAATATTGTGTTTGTTGAAATATATTATGCCTTGCTCCTCGAATGAAGACGTTCCAGCGCTGAAAACAAGCGTGAACACATCATGACACCGTGCTGAGCCTGTATTGTTTTTCAATTTGAATTAGTGCCTAAATGAAGCATTACGATACATGCACTGTGTCTTTTCTGCAAACGCTGTTATTTTAATCACATTGAAGCATGGTTTAAGCAATAATAAAAGGAGAGGGGAGGCTAATTTTAACACCTTTCATTTTCCATTTGCCTCACCAGGAGGTGCATTCAAGGGCTGTTTACATTCCAAATGCACGCTGGATATTATGCTTTTTGAACGCGTGGAAACACTCGAGGCTTATGCTTTAGAAGTGATGGAAGAGAAATGTAATCTGTCTTTAACCGCCGCACTGTGTAGACTAACACAGTTGCAGGTTATATTTCATAATGAGATATTGTGATGCAGCAGGTGAAACACAGAGCAATCATTTTTGAATATTATTTACCTAGTATGAAATGAAGCCTTCAGAGTAGCTTCATTCTGGTTGTGTTGAAGAGTGTGCAGTGGGAAGTTCAAGCATCCCTCAGGAAGGAACACCAGTTTTCTGAGGGATGAAGGAGGCGGAAAGTTGCACTCACACAGGATTATTCAGCTTTTTTTCTAGTTTGTGTTGCTGTATTTGTCCAAATTGTATCATGTTTTATCAGCTCTAATTGTGCTGACTTTGAAAGGCAAATAGTTGTTGTTTGAAACTAGTACCTAAAATGTAAGTATATTGGCTTATTTGATCACATGATTCCTTCAGATACAATTGCAGATCTGCTATAAGATAGCTATTGTACCTAGCCAACCTAGTTATTTCAAATATACTGACAAAACACTTACATCATGAAGCCGTCTTACTGTGCCAACAGTGACAGTTGGCCAACTTTACATTCCCCAAACGCCAACACGCTCTAGAGTTTTGGGCCGTTGTTTGCACATGTTGGCCACCGTAGAATAGAGTCACGTTACATACATTACATTTTGGAGATTAAACATAAATATCAGAGTCTGAAAGCTCTGGTTTTAAACTCAGATCTCACTGTGTTTTCGCCCTGTGCATTTACATTCGAAGGTTTATTTTGTATCTTTACAACTGATATATTCACACAGGTGAAGTAGTTATCTGACCATTCCCTCTTTTCTCTGAGTCAGAACTTTGCATTTGCAGAATAAAATTATTCCGAAAACAACCGGCAAAGCACTCAGACAATATAATATATTCTTCCAATCGGCCATCCCTAGAGAAAGTAAGCCCTCTTTTTCTTTATCTCATCTGCCACATACATTATGATATTTCACATTTAATATGCATTGAATGATTTGTTACTGCTGCAGGGACAGATAAGCTCCTCTTCTCCTCCTCTTCCTCCTAACGAACGCCCCTCCACAGACAAAGTAGTGCAAGCTGAGCAGTGAGGCATCATGGGTAAAAGAGTACACTACACAGCATGTGAGTAATTTTGCATTTATAGTCTTTAGCTGGACTTTACTGTCAGTGTGACTGTGAGGTTTTTTTTTTCTTCAAATGCATGGTGTACTGCAGAGGAAAGAGCTGCATGCATAGAGTTTAATAAAGAGGAAGTTGGTCACACTGACCATGTGGAGGATTAGGTGTTTGAGTGCTCAAATTAATCTGTCAAACCCGTAAGAATAACAACATGCTGTTTGTCAATTATAAATAAGGATGCATTTCATACCGCTTGCAACTCAAAACAAACTTACAGTAATTGAGTTTCAGGCATTTTTAACGGTGCCAGTCTGTTTGATGTTGCTAATCCTCCATCACATTTGAACAAAGACCACTGCAATGTGTCTTTGAGAATCTGATAAAGCACTTGAGAAATAAAATGTATTATTATTATATTAAAGTGGGGAAGTTTAGGCCACGCCCAGCAGAACCTGAATTCTGTAACTAATGCTTCTTATCAGAGTTCTGCCTCATTAGGGCTGCACAAAGATGCTTTTACCAACTTTATGTTGATATGATGAAGTTTTTAGCATACAGCAAAGATGTTGAAATCTATTAGATATGCAGGCGGTAATCAGAGTTTTGTTTGTACCTGATGAGTTTTAGATCTGCATTAACTTCTGAGGTCAACATCCATGATGCAATTTGTTCTCAGGGTAGCTCCTAACTGTGTTTATTTGTTTGGTGCTGGGCAGGTAGAGTACAGTGGGACTTTAGCTTTTTCACTGATAATGGCTGACTACTACTAAAACAAGTGAGACTGCTGAACTAACGCCATAAAGTCTCTGAGTGTAGAAGTGATTCATTTAAAGGTCCCATGTCATGCTTTTCTGGTTATTACCCATCCCCTTGTGTTATGAAGGTTTTTCTGCATGTAAACGGTCTGCAGAGTCAAAAACCCTCAAAGTACACCCTGTAGCGAGTAAAACTCTAACACAGAAAAGACCTGTCTATGCTGCTCCAGAACGCCTCGTTGGACATTTCTCTTTTTCCATTTGTTTCTTCCTGGAACCAAGTGACGTCAAAAGACACTTATTGTTTTTACTTCAGCTGTGAGTGTTTGTGTGTGCTCAGGATGAGTTTCGTGCTGTATCGCCGACCCGGAAACCACACCAGTAAGCCAGCTCACTGAGCAGCGAGCCTCGCAACGTCCCGACCAATCAGAGCACACTGGGCTCACAGGGAGGGGGGGGCAGGAGCTCCAACAAGCCGTTTAGGACAGAGAGTGAATACCGGTGAATACACACACTTTACAGAGATGCTGTATGAGAAACCAATGTGAGTTTGGAAAATTGCACAATATAAATCTATTTTAGTAGACCTCTACAATGGAATTATGATCAGTAGAAATGGCCATGACATGGGACCTTTAACATTAGTGATTTTATCCATTTTTAATATAGTATTGATTATAGATGCTTCCAGCAACTACTACTACTCATACAATAATCAACCTGGTTTAAACCCTGAAAACTCCCATATGTATATTTAGTTTTTCTAGGCTCCATTAAAGATGACATATTCTGCAAATGTTCAGGTTTATAGTAGTATTTGTTGCCCCTACTGTGACATGTTCCATGCTTTAATGTTCAAAAAGCTCTTTTTTTCTCATTCTGCCTGTGCTGCAGCACCTCTTTTCACCTTCTGTCTGAAACCAGAGCCCAGTCTGCTCTGATTGGTTAGCTGGCCGGCTCTGTTGCGATTGATCAACCACTGTGAGATGTCCCGTGTTGGAGCGTAGCCAATAAAAACGTGAGTGTTCCGAAGCAATGTCACTATATTCCAGAAATAAACTAAGGAGTCCAATGGATGTGTTTATAATAATAATACTGGTTGGATTTGAATTATTGTCTTCCTACATATATAAAAGCAGATACATGTTTGTGTATTAGCTCAAATGTAATGACTCTGAAACATGAATCGATAATTCAGCAGTGAATTGAGTCTAGTTCTCCTGTTTCCATGTTTAAAGCGGTCTCCTACACTCACAGCAACCATTTGTCTCTCTGGCATTTGTTTTACCAATTACATATGACTGTCCTCTTTAATTCCATTGCTTTCCAGTCATCTGGACACAGACAGAAGGGAGCCATTGTTAGAAGCATGCCCACTTACTCTGTGTTTGTAATGAGAATACTCTTCCTGTCTGCCAAATTACTGCTTGTTGTTCCTTCAGATGCTCCATATGCCTTTATTTAACAGCGGGACATTGAAACAGCTTTTATTGGGAGATATCCATGAGTGCTATTGTGAATTTTAATTTGAAATATGTAAGTTGGCGGAGAACTGTTCCTGGTTGCTGGAGATGTGATAAGCCCGCCACCCGTTTGTCTGGTTAACCCCCCTCCTCCAGGGACCAATGAGAGGCTAAACACATGACAAGAAGACTTCCAGTGTGAACTTTCCCTGAACTAGAGATGCTGCTGATCCATGGCCGTGTCTCTAACTCCTCTCTTGCTCCCACTCACCATTTTCCTCTTCATTCATGTTTCTAGCAGCAGCAGCAGTTCTTAAGCTAAAGACGCTAACAAGCCGCTGTCACAGTGCAGTGCCACTTCGCTGCCTCCCCATCATCATTTGGGATTGTTGGTTTGAAAGACAGCAGTTCATTTTCCAATATGTGGGCTTTCACTCCTTCTCACACACACACACACACACACACACACACACACACACACACACACACACACACACACACACACACACACACACACACACACACACACACACACACACACACACACACACACACACACACACACACACACACACACACACACACACACACACACACACACACACACACACACACACACACACACACACACACACACACACACACAGCGGCTGACCAGGCCATTGCTTTGATTTATCCACTCTGCTCAGGCACTTGGCAGCAATGGACCACATGTAATGAAATCCTCTCAAGATTCGGGGCGTTTTCCCTTCTGCAGTAAAAAAACAAAACGTAAAAAATAGATTGGATCTCCTAATTGTTAAATGACAGTTTGCAGAAAGATAATCCTACTTGTTTTAAAATATGTTTTGCTAATGCCTTGAAAAATCTCTGAAATGCTTCAATTGTGCGTTGAATAAAAGGCTGTCTTAATGATCCAGCACATGCAGAGCCATGAAACAACAAATGTTTCCATTTGTTTAATGAGGCATATTTTAACGTGCATACTCCCATATATTCATGCATGCCAATAAACAATATTAGAGCCTGTGTATATTTGGCTCTTAATGTCCAGCACACACATGTTTGCTTTAAATTCATCTACTATTTGATTTAAAGGTGATAGGCTGTGTGCACAGGCATGTTAAAGGCCCAATGAGGCAGTATTTACAATATTTCTTTACATAATCCTCAAACAGCCAGCCATTTTCTAAAACCAGTTGAGTCTTTTGTCTGTGCATCAATGTGCACGTCTTTAAGTCACCAACAGGGGGCAGTGCAGGAGTTGATAACCACTATGCAAGTCCTTTTTCCTTCTGTCTGACAAACAAAGGAGAAAAGAGTCAACCATTTACATGCATCATTCTTTAAAATACTTTAAAATACTCATGATGTGACTGTCTCTTTATCTGCCTCTCTGTGTGCTTTATCTTTAGTTGACTTATCAGAAAGAGAAAGAAATGTACTTTTCTGCATATACCTGAAAAACTATCTCAAAAATGTATTTAAAACATGCTGCTAAAATGCTTTTAATCAAAATGTACTACTATAACGATAAAACAGTGTTTTTGTAATGCTCTTACAGCCTTCTATTTTGCAATTGTGCTGTTCAGATCACATGTCTGCAGTTTGCCTTGAGGCAGTGTGTTTTTGGGGCAATTATTGTTCTAATTATTCCGCAAAATGTATTTAACACTCATAATTAAAGGAGATAAGATGGAGTAGGCTACTGTACTAGTAATTTCTAAATACAACCTAAAAAATTGATTTAATTGGCTCCACATTGACAAATGACAACGTCAAAAGCAAATTTAGCTAAATTGAGATACATTCACAAGCTATGTTGGCTACTTTTTGTTAGTGACAACCACAAGCTAACATTAGCTATTTTACATTAGTGACAGTCACAAGCTAACGTTGGCTACTGATAAGCATACTTTTAATTAATTGGCTGCGAAATGAAACACACATTGCTCTTCCTTTTGAACTTTTATTTTATTTTATTTTTGGACAACTGAATCTGTTGTTTATCATGAAGCGTCTTCTGAATTGAATATATGCAAATGGAGCAATTTCAAGGCAACGTTGTTGCAATCATTTCAGTTTTGTTCACTATATTGTCTGAGCTACCTCCTGCAAGATCTCCACATATCTTTTATTTTCGACATGCTCCACCTTCCCGGCAGTATAAAGTATTTACAGAGTGCGTTGGGTAATTTATAACTTTCATCAACCTCTGCTGGCAGCCGAGGAATTGCCAGTGACATTGACATGCCTCTAGCATGGCTTTATGTGGGCTAAAGATGGACACTAATATAAAAGTGATGGATTAACAACAGTGGAACAAAGAAGCTATAGCTAACTCAAGATGAGATCCTCTCAAACATTTTTTAATATCCTTTCTGTCAGTGTTTAGGAGTTTATGATGAAGTATGAAGCTAATTTTTTACGGACATTTTCTGCTACGAGGCGCTGTTATCTTTGATTGTACAATGGTGTAAAAAAGGCTGTTAGGTAATGTTAAAGGATAACATATAGAAATACTCAACCAACCCTACATATATTCCTGTGATAAAGCCTTATTTTTGCATAAGCGAAGACGTGATGTTCCCTGTTTTAAAGTAGTATTTTGACATGATTGTACTTTTAACACTCACAATGTCAGAGATAAGATGGAGTACTACTTATTTGCAGAAGTGTGGACTCGAGTCACATGACTTGGACTCGAGTCAGACTCGAGTCACCAATTTGATGACTTTGGACTCGACTTGACAAAATCACAAAACACTTGCAACTCGACTTGGACTTGAACACCAATGACTCGGCATTGACTTGGACTTGAGCCTTCTGACTTGAGGTGACTTGATACTTTAATTTAGGGGTCTCCAACACGCCAATCGCGAGATGCCGCTAGAAGAGCAGACTTCCGTTGGGGGGAGCAGAATCTTCAGCCGCTGCAACTCTTGCTGTGAATCCATGCAGGCAGGGGCGGGACTTTATTTTGCTGAGCCACCATGCGGCCAATCATATGCGAGGACACACTAGGATCATACCATTATGTGAAAGAAGGGTGGGGGACAAACGCTCCAAAGACAGCAGGTGTAGTGATACAGGCCAGCTACAGAGCGACGGGGAAACGGGGAGCCGGATTTAAGTGCAAGCACGTCGGAAAAAGTCAAGAACTTGGACTTGACTTGAACTTGCCCATCCTGACTTGAGTTGGACTTGAGCCAGAGACTTGACTTGAGCGCAAAGACTTGAGACTTGACTCGGACTTGCAAAACAATGACTTGGTCCCACCTCTGCTTATTTGTAAATACAACCTTAAAGCAAAACATTAAAATGGCCTTTAAGCTAACATTAGCTACTTTATGTTTGTAACAGTCACAAGCTAACATTAGCTACTTTATGTTTGTAACAGTCACAAGCTAACATTAGCTACTTTATGTTTGTAACAGTCACAAGCTAACATTAGCTACTTTATGTTAGTGTTAGTCACAAGCTAACATTAGCTACTTTATGTTAGTGACAGTCAAAAGCTTACATTAGCTACTTTATGTTAGTGACAGTCAAAAGCTTACATTAGCTACTTTATGTTAGTGACAGTCAAATGACCCAGCGGTTGGTTTCTGAGGGCGGCTGGTATATCTGTCTGCATTGTATAGGGCGATTGTAGTATTTCAACCCAGTCTCACGGCATTTTGTGTTATAGTCACAACATTTAATCTATTAATTCGTGTTCACCAACACGATTTTCCCCTTTTTTTCGTGTCACACAGAACGATTTTAAAAACAATATATTTCTATTGGTAGTATATTTTGTGCCTGCAACACGTCTTTTTGTCCGGTCGGGTCTTGGAATACCGGAAGCTGTGTGGTTCATAAAAACATGTTCTTACTCAATATCAAGCCACGATTATTATTTTTTCATTTTAAATCGCATAATGTCTGACTTTTCTTGGCGTCCGTGAGGAAAATAAATGGGGCTCAGAGCCTCAGAATACTGAAATCTGTATGTTTTAAGTATTTGTTTCCTTCTAATTTGTTATTCTTTTCTAAATAACAGTTATTTTCTCGACAATAACACACAATTATCCTTGTTTTTATTTATTTGTTTAATTCTATAATCTCTGGCTTTTTTGGCATCCGTCAGGAACTGAATTTCAAAATAAAACTAGAGAATGCAATTCCTGAAGAAAGTGCTAGTTTGAATGCTTTATGCTGAAAATCTGACGCTAAACTGCTATGCTGAAATGAAATGTATAAGAAGAAAGTGAAGAATTTAGATTGAAATGATACATGAACACTGGGGAATTGAATGTGTGATGAGAAAAGAAAAGAAAGTAAAAAGGCTTGGAAAAGCAGCAGAATATTTGAACTGCAAACTTCTGAACTAACTTGATGGCGATTGATCTGTCGCCAACGGCATTTGATAACACCCCATAATACGCTTAGATGCGTTGATGGCTGCATCGTTACCAAACCTGTGAAGTTTTGGGCCGTTTGGAGCAGTTTCACTGAAGTTATGAGAAAACTGTGTTTCATGACGAGCATTGTGTTGCCGTGGCAACGACATTTGAAGAAATCTCAAAACTGTGCCGTAGATGTCTTCACGGCTGGACTGTTAGCACACGTGTGAAGTTTGAGCACTTTTTGAACATTTTCATAGGACTTATAGCGACATTATGTTTTACGGCTCAAAACTGTCCCGTAGATGATTCCTACGTTTGTCATGATAAATTATGTCTCAGCAATGTAGGGTTTGGGAATTATGGCAGTTTTAAAAAAATATATGAAGGCAAATTTCAAGATGTTCTACCCTCTAGCTGTGACATCACGCACTCTAGTTAATGTTAAAATCTGAAGAAAACCTCTAAAACAAGGTCTGAACAATGTTTAATATCTCTAAAAGTAAGAATCAGATTTAAAAGTTGTTTTACACGAATGATGTCAGAAAGATGTGTAACATTTTAATGTTGGAATGAGGTTTCTGAGTGAAAGTATGAATGAACAGTTAGCAGTTGAAGTCGCATGAAGATTTGTTGAAGTCTGAAGAATTTCTCCATTGACTTCAATGGTGAAAAATGTGATGTATTATGGGATGTATCTCTGGAATTATGAAAGTTATGAATGCACGTTGGGATATGGTGTTTATGCGATATGAAATCCGAAAAACATTTATAAAAAAAAAGAAGAAAATAATACTTTAATCCGAGTGTGCTTGCTTTCTCTTTGGAAGTCATCACATAACGGCATTGTAATACACGGGTCAGCTGCATTACATATTACACATCTGCCGTAGTTCTCTATTTATAGAGCCCAGATTAGAAGACCTTTGGACAAACTGGTAGAACTGCCACCGAAACTGAATATGTGACGTGGATCATAAATATATCAGCAATTAAACAACATCTTCCATTTCTCTTCACACAATACGTCTCCTTGCAGCAACATTAATTCGGCTGACTTTTATATTTGATCCAATTGGTAGATTGGTTATTTTTACACCATAAAAAACAGCTTATAGAAAATGAGTTATTAAAGATATTGTTGATTTTCTTTGAATATTAGAATATAAATACTGAGTTGAGAGAATAGTCAGGGGTTTTGGGTGATGGGAGACACATCTATGGATTCAGAATTTCAATAGTTTATCATTAAATGACGGATATACCTTTCTGTCTGTGATGTTTTACAAATCAGATATTAATGTGTAGAAGTAAAACATGTGAATAGTATTGCAATATCCTGTACAATTATGTGAAAACATGAATAAAACTACTAGGGCTGTATCCGAATATTCGTTCGTTGGCCAACTATTCAGGTTTCAATTTCATTATTCGAATATTCGTTTTTTAAATTGTTTTCCCTAAATGTATTCTATCAATAAAGGTGAATTGCCATATTCTTATACTATATTTATATTTTTGAATTGCACTGTTAAAATGCGGAAATATATACAATCTCAGCCTGTGCTCCTGACATCGCTTTCACTCACAGTCACGAACGTCGCGCTTCACCTCGCTTCAACTCGTTTCAAACACCTGAACACAAAATGTCGAAGACTTCAGCTGTGTGGGACCATTTTAAATTGGACGATGATAAGAAGAAGGCAGCGTGCCAAATATGCGACGAGAAACTGGCCTACCACAGTGGCACAACAACTCTGGATGCTGTAAGTATTAGCCTAGCTTAGCTTAGCTGTTGTCAAGTTGCCATGATGAAGCTGCTTTATCCGCACATGATAAAAACGTGCACTTACTTTGCTTGGAAATAAATATAAATCTTTTAAGTTTAAATCGTAATAGTATGCTCTTGCTGCGCTTCTGCTTAACAGCGTGTTGTCAGGTGTCTCGGATTCGGAGCGTGTTATGAAACCTTTTGGAAAATGTTTTTTTATTAAAGAAAAAAGATTGTCTCCGTTCCGAATATTCGAATATTCGCTGCTGATTACTACCGAATATCCGGAGCCCGAAAAATTGTATTCGGGACAGCCCTAAAAACTACACATCTTCAGATATTATACATAAGTGTCCTACACTAATAATACAAAGTGGGATTGTGTGCTGTGTGTACCTTGTGTGTACCGCCTAGTGGTTAAAGCACGTTATTGCATTTTTTTTTTAATATGTTATATTTGATGAAAAAAATATTAAGGATACATACAAAATAGGGGGAAAGTAGAAGGTCAATGATATAAATATAGAATATAAAAAATCAAGAAGATACTGTAAGGGATCTCTACAATAGAACAGTTTAGTGCAGGATGTACAAAGATATTAATAGGAGGATGTGCAAAACAGAAAAAACGAATTAACCTTTATTCAAACATTAAATAATACTTTAGATTAAGGTCTTCTTTTAAATAAGAAAAAAGCTTTGGGGGTATCTATCTACAGATAAATATTAAGCCTGACAAAGTACTTAACGTCTAATATATTGCTTTCCTGCAATGTTAACTATGTTGAAGCACTTATTTTAACTGATATTATACATATGAATTATACTCTTATGTATGTAGATAGAATAAGAAATGTGCAGAATATGACAGTTTAATGGAGGTATACACACATATTGATAGATGTCTTGTAATGCACTGTTGAGGAACCTGCGACCCAAGTTTTTCATTCATTGCATAATTACACCGTAGTTGTGTATATGATATGTCAATAAACCTTTGAAAATCTTGAAATCTTGAAAGGGATGTGCAAAATAGCCATTATATACAGTCTTTACTTAACTATTAACCCCCGACCCGTTCGAGACCAGTTTTGGATAGTCTGGCGTGGTTTCGTCCCATTTCAAAGTGTTGTTTGACGCTCGGCGTAACCTTGGCGCACTGCCTCTCCAACATCCAATCCCAGAGCTTGAAGATTAATCACGGGGTTTGTCAAGCAAAGGGACTGTAGTCCCAAACGATAGCTGAGGATTATGGGTAGTGTAGTGTCTTCGGCCATCCTAAACTCCGAAATTTTTTGGATTTCATATCGCATTAACACCATATCCCAACGTGCATTGCGGCTAATACATCCAATCACCGAGCTTAAACCATAGCTGAGGATCTTGGGTAATCAGTTCAGTGGGTGTGTATCATGGATGTATAATAAGTGCGTATCGCAGTGATGCTCAAATTGTCCCATATAGACCTACGTCTGTTTCCGGTTATTTTATTCTGAAATTCAGTTCCTGACGGACGCCAAAAAAGCCAGAAATTATAGAATGAAATAAATAAAAACAAGAATTAATTGTGTGTTATTGTTGAGTAAATAACAGTGTGTTATTTAGAAAAGAATAACAAATTAGAAGGAAAAAAAGATTTAAAAAATATAGATGTCAGTATTCTGACAATTGTTTTTTATTTTCCTCACGGACGGCAAAAAAAGTCCAACATCGTACGATTTAAAATTAAAAACAATAATCGTGGCTTGATATTGAGTAAGAACACGTTTTTATGAACCACACAGCTTCCGGTCTTCCAAGACCCGACCGGACAAAAAGACGTGTTGCAGGCACGAAACACACTACCATACCATAGAAATACATTGCTTTTAAAATTGTTCTGTGTGACACGAAAAAAAGGAGAAAATCGTGTTGGTGAACACGAATCAATAGATTAAATGACGTGACTATAACACGAAATGCCGTGAGACTGGGTTGAGTATTTTCAGACCATATTATTTCCTACTTGTTCTTGCGTAAAGGAGTACTTCTTACCCCCCTGTATGTTTGTGGTGCTTTCTAACACATGACTCGGGTAGACTGGGTTCCCATGACGATTTGTTGGAAACGCATACCTGTCATTGTAAATAGTTAATGTAAGCTCTCCCTCAGGGTGAACACGTCTTGTTTGCAAGTCCCTGAGTGTTACACAGTCTGCTGCCTCCAAAGAGTTAAACCCAGGAGAGATGCTGCAATACTTCCTCATGATTTCTGCTGACTAACAGGCCCGGACTGTGTTTTAAGTGAGATACTCTAATGCTTAATGATGAGTAATGAATAGATAATGAAGTATTAGCTCAGTGTCTGGTGATGCATTTACTGGAAACAATTATTAATCTAACATAATCATAATTATAGACTGAGTATTGAGTAGAGATTACTCATCACCTGCCCAGCACAGATTGCTTTCTTCTTAATTGTTGTCAAGTAATTTTAATTATCTGCAAATAAGCCAGTGCACACATTAAGCAGCAACTCCTGAAGAGACTTTCTGTGAGTCACAATCAGATTTAAACTTTTGAATTTACACTGTCGCACTTTAAAGTGCAATAGGACATTTAGGCGGTAGTGTGTGGAAGAGAAACTGCCTCTGGAGGGATCTTTGGAATTTTTGCCTTTGCAGAGAATTTACATACACAAAAACCTATAGAACAAACTATAGGAGAGGGTAAACCACAAAAAGCATTAAGGGTCATCTGAACGCAGCCTCTTGTATAGCAATGTTTTAATACATATTGGAAGTCTTGACTCTTTTGAAAATAGTCCCCAGTAAGCCATTATAACCATAATTGTGCTTAGAGCTTGAGCTTTCCCGATGCACTTTCTCTCATTCTGAATCTTCTGATCCTACTCCTAACAGAATACAAAGCCACTTACTGGACATACTCTTCAGTGTTTCCTTTTTGGCAGTTTTGCATGGATGCTTTATCATCAACTCTTGCTTTGGCAGGCACATTTAAAAATGCATCATTAAACACATTACAAGCTTTTTCTAAATAGCTATGCATGTACCATATCATTATATTGGCATTTTACACAATTTTTATTTTTTTATTTTTATTTATCCTTTATTTATCCAGGAATGTCCCATTGAGATACAAGATCTCTTCTTCCAGGGAGTCCTGACCAACACGGCACACAACAAGTTTCAACATAAAACAAGGGCATTAAACAAAAAACATACAATTCAAATATAAATACAGAAGGCCATTTGTGCAGTGGCAAGAAGCATAATCACATCAGCAATAGCATCAGGTAAAACAGTTACATGTTTCATGAAGGGCTAATCGTAGCATACCTTTAAAAGCATTTACAGTAGGAAGTGCCTTGAGACAAAGTTTTACTTGCAGCGTATTCCATAAAAAGGGAGCATAGTGGGAGAATGCAGCTTTACCAAGCTCTGACTGCATCAAAGGAACATTTAAAAGCATCCCATTTGCTGCTCGTCTGGTATTAAAAAAGCAAGTATAAAAGGACAGAAGTCTGGAGATATATAAGGGCAGCTTACCTAGTAATGACTTGAGGATAAAAATCAACATGTGTGATTGTCTTCTTTGGTACAGAGAGGACCATCCTAAGGACTGATACAAAGTGCAGTGGTGGGTGCGAGAGCCTGCACCCGTTACAAAACGTATAGCAGTATGGTACGCAGAATCCAGCTTTTTAAGCAGCGAGGAAGGAGCATGCATATAGATCACATCGCCATAGTCTAATACAGACAGAAAGGAACTCTGCACAATTCTCTTCCTGGCTTCAGACGGGAAACATTTCTTTAAACGGAAGAAAAAGCCCAGTTTAGGTCTAAGTTTTCTCAGTAGGTTCCCAATATGAACATCAAAGGCCATCTTTTCATCAATCCATATGCCCAGATATTATACAATATATACAATGCACAATTCAAGCATTTAGTTATTTCCCAAGCCGTTAATGCAAATGTAAGCAGTAGGAGTAACAACAAGCGCAAGGGATGGTGTACATCAAGGTGGATTAGCTTTCCCCACACTGTCATTTAACACTGAGGTGATGCAATATCCAAGTTGTTGAGACAAGATAGGATAAGACTTGAGAATTTCAGATATTCAAATGATTTCTTTCTTGACAATTCATAATGGCAAGATGACACGAAAGGGAAGGAAAGACAAATGAAAATAAGATCTCCTGCATACTGTAATTCAAATTCATTGCCATATTTGTCTCTGATTTCTGATCAACAGAGTTGCAGTGAACCTGTAATATTCATTTGAGATGTGGCATCTGCTTTTATTAATGTCTTCAGGATGGAGTAATTTACTTGGCTCAGCAGCATGTTAGATATCTTTACACTCTGTCTCGCTTCCTGTTTAAGTTGAAGCCTCAGTCTGTACCTCTGATGTGTAGTTGTGGATTTGATCTGTAATGAGGTTGGAGGACTTTGTTTGATATGCACCAAGTCGTATTATATTTGCTTTATTAACCTTTTGCTTCTGTCTGTAGCAGCTTCTACCTTGACCGTCCTTGAGGGCAAATGTGTTTTGCAGCCACACAAAAAACAACCTTAGAAAAACATCTAGTGACAACAGGAAACCCTCTTTATCTCCTGCAGCTTACTGGAAAACATATCCTCAGTTGGGGAGCATTCACCAGCCAATTTATTGTGCATGATGCTTTGAATAAATGAGATGCTTTCTTTACTTAAAGTATATAATAAACCCTGTTTAGATGTGTAAGCGACTACAGTATATGCTTCCCACTTGAGCTGCTATAGCTATTTATAACAGGTATTTATAAATCCCTGCCTTAGTCATGAGAGGAATTTATACTTCAGGCTACTTTGCTGTGTCTTTTCTACCATACTGTCTCCTCTCTGAGGAATTTACCCTTAGTGTGTGACTCCTGCTTGAACCGTAGATATATTCAGTATTTATATAAAGGTGTGAACAGGTGTTGCAGCTTGTTGTGCAGAACCTCAGATGTTTTGTTTGTATTTCTGACGTTTTTCTTCTGTCTGGTGTTTTGCTGGGGCTGACAGTTTTCTTTGTGTGTGTGTTCACACTCTTCATCAATAAGTACTTCCTGAGTTTGATGCACGAGGTCTCCTGCTAACATAAAAACGTTTCTGCAGAGCATTTCACTCTGACCACAGCATATGCACATTTGTTTAGAGAATAAAACTTGAGCTGTTACAGTAATAGCTCCAATACAACTGTCCTTCCATGTTATATAAAATACATTTCTCCCCTCTTACATAAAGTATGTGTATATCAAGTGTATGAAAACCACCTCTCATGTATTGCACACATCTGGGACCGGAGCGCTTGGTAATGTTAGGGGATTATAAAGTTGGACCACTGTCACTGTTGGCACAGTTGGTCTGTTTCATAAATGTTTTGTCAGTATATTTTGAATGACTCTGTAAGCTATGTTAGACAGCTAGCTTAAGGCAGATCTGCAATAATATTGGAAGGAATCATGGAATCACATTTTTTAAAGAAGCCGATAACATTTACATTTTAGGTAAGTTTCCAACAACAAAGATAGTTGGTCAACGCCAACAAGCTGTGTGCATCTTTAGTGTCCCTTGATTTCCGTTTTGTTTTTAGCTTCTTGCAGTGTTTCCTTTAATGCAGCGCTTTTTGTAAACGCTGCACACTTTTTGTCAGGTTTGTGAAAATGTTTCTTCATTTTAATGTGTTTTTGCATATTTGTGTTTTTTCATTTGCATCGTTTGTGAAGCTGCAGCGGGTTTCTCCAAATGGAAATGTTTTTCATTTGCACCTGTTGGCCACCGTACTATTCCGATCATCTAGTGCATCATGCGATAATAAGTGTATGCACACATAACTTCCCCTAAGAGATAAATGAGGTTTATCGCAACCCTCTCTTTGTGGTTTCTGCATTTAAAGCTGTGTGGACAAGTCCATAAATCACTCACAGAGCTAATGTGGATTTCCTCTTTGGAGAAAATGAGTATGGATTGTGAGGTGACGGTGATTGCAGAATGGGAGTAAGCACATTAGTCATTGTTATCATTCAGACCCAGGATGCTTTTCAGGAAACGATGACACCGGGACATTAATAGGTGCAGAGGATAAATGCTCTTATATCCAGCCATTAGCTTCTTTTGGGTGTCTGCGTAAATGGTTATTTAATAGCAGGAAAAGGTCAGTAAGTAAATGTATTCAACAACAAACATCCTGAGATTATTCCACAGAGCAGTGGCTTCACCAACAGGTCCAATGTGTTGACATTTATCATTTAGAAACTGGAAAGGGTACGCTAATCAAAGTCTTCCACTGTCAATGCTTTGGAAACTCTTTTGATCAGAGTTTACCAAGCTATCAGAGTGGTGCAATTCCATTAACCGTGCAGAGGACGTGGCATGATTTCATCAGAAACTGGTAAATATTTGTAGACGACGCTTGTCATACTGATCAGATTCTCACCTTCAGGACCAAGTCCTATAGCTGTCATCACTTGTCGTTATCTTTACCAGCTGATGGAGCTATAATAGCTTAAAATATCTTCACATTTCGGTTTTTTAAGACCACAAAATCAGTCCTTAATTAAAATGATATACATATACGTATGATTGCTAAAGAGATTATTTCTGCAAAAATGCAATGGAGAAATCCCATTGAACCAGGGAGATGCTGCCTTCAGAGTCATCCTACAAAAACAAAAAACTATTTATTTTTGTATTTCTCTTTAACATCAATCTACTGACAAATACGTATTATTACACTGGAAGACTAACTTTACACAGTGAAAGACATCTAATTATCTGTTTGTACCCTTATAAAATTCATGCACAGCTTTTGATTAGCTACAGAAAATAATGTAACACTTATTACAGGAAATAATTAAAGGAATTACAATTTATAATCTTTACTTGTCTTCTCAAGTTGCTCTTTTACTGTACTGTGAGAATGAAGATGGATGGATGCCCACTTCCTGTCATCCTGCATGAAAAACGCCCTTTCCCATGAGCCACTGCAGGGTAAAAAAAGTTTGGACAAAATCAAATTTGATCCAAATTGCATTTGCTCCCACGGAGGAGACATTGAAACCTTCTCGCCTGAATGAGCTGACAGTGATTTAATTTGTCTAAGTAGATAAATCATACATATTGAACGCGTCTCTCAGGCGTGTCACTGCTCAGACCTGATTTCATTTGCCCCTTTCTGCAGGAGCGCACGCCACGCATAAACACAGAAAGCTCTGAAGGTTACACCATTTCAGCATTTTAATTAGTTCCCCTCCTTCTCGACATACCTCACCCGGATGCCTACTTTTCAGATCTCCTGTAGAAAAAAGTATTTTGAAACACAACATATACTGACCTTTTAATAGTTTGCATTACATCAAAAGAGAGGATTCGGATAACGCCCTTGCAATTCTGGAGGGTTCAAGTGCACCTGATGTGAGATCAGTGGCGTAACAAGGTTGTGATTGGCCCCGGTGCAAAAAAAATGTTGGGCCCCCCCCCCCCCCATCTCAGCGCTGCTTGCTTCTTTTTTTTTTCTCTCTCTCCACTTTCAAAATCTTTTTAAAACTCATAACAAACAAACACAATTCCCAAAGTTGTCTTGAAATTAACTTAATAAATAAACGAAACAAAAAATATAGCCTATTTATGCAAACAACATTGAATCTGGACTTGAAATTATTCTGATTAGGCCTATTCGGCATTATTCCTGGAGCCTGCGCTCTATCTCTCTTTCTCTCACTCTCTCACTCTCACTCTCTCACTCACAAACACAGGCTTCAAATCAAGTCATCATTATTACAACAAATACAGACTTGCAACTGATAACACTGGCAATTATTATATATTTATTAGACTATTCAAAAAAATCATGCTTCAAAAAACAACGGCACAGCGAACTAATCACAGAATGAATCATTCTTCATCATGGCACAGCGGCCAAACGTTATCACAGACACAGTTTACTAGGTGCGCACCATGCACATTTTCCAACATAAGAGAGGTCACAATTACATTGCTACAGATTTAAATCTCCGATGCCTCTCCATAACAAGAGAAAAGCGAACGCATCACCATTAGAAGTTAATCTTGCGGGCCTTGCGCTCAGCAAAGTCGTCAACAACCCTGCTCAGGTCTAACATCCGGGCCCTGCTGTTCTCTATTGAGAGTGTTGCCAATCCACTGAGTCGTTCTTGTCCCATGCTGCTTCTTAAATACGTCTTAATCAATTTGAGATTTGAGAATGAGCGTTCTGCGGTCGCAACAGTGACAGCTATGGTGAGATATAACAGCAATGCTGTGCACACTTCACTAAATGTGGCTGCCATTGAGCTGTGGTCCACAATAAGCATCTTGGTCATATCCTTCACAGATGGTTCTTTAGCTATTTCAGTCTTAAAGCAGGCTCTGAATGCAAGGAGTTGGACGGGGAAACTCGGGGATAAATCCCTGCTGTAGTGGTCCGCGAGGCGCTGCGCGTGCTGGTGAAGGGCATTATCCTGCGCACGGTTCAATGTCCCGGGGTGGATAGCCTGGAACAGTTTGTTCGTTTCACGCATAGAAGTGAACCTCTACACAGCTGGCTGTTAATGATGTCCAGGCTGGCGTTGAACACATTAATTCTGAAACGGCTCTCGCCATCACTAAGCCTCTCGTCTTGACTGAGTTCATCGAAGTGGCGTTTCATCCTTCTTTTGCGAATTTCCGTGAACTCGCTCTGTGCTCTCCAATCTATCAAGATTTTGAGCGGTGCATTTGACCTGGTCAAAGTCATCTTGGTATGCAGATAGGGCCTGGATTGTGTTTTGGAGGACACCAACAGCTTTGTGAATGTCTACATTCTTTGCCTGCAACATCTTTGACACTGCATTCATGTTTTCCAGTATTTTTGTCTGTTGTACGACAAGAAAAATACATTTTTCCATATGGTTTTTTAGGGTTGTAGCCTCGTCCCGTTCCTCCCTCTTTTCGCTGACCAGTGCGATTTTAGTTAGAGCTTTCATGATATCTACATACCGGTATCTAAGGGCAGCAATTGCATCATGTCTTGAGCACCACCTGGTTGGGCAGAGCCGCGTCATGGTAACTTTACCATGCTCTGAGAGTTCTGATGACATGATACCAGAAAGGAGTGACCATCTCTTAATACTTTGGCTGAAAAAAGTATAAAGAGTCTCAACAATATCATAAAAATTGCGCAGCTCCGCTATATTCTTTACGGAGTCATTCAGTGTCAGATTTCAATTGTGTGCAGCACAGTGTACATATTTGGCAAGCGGTTCCATCTCCATGATCCTGGCCTGCACACCTGAATAGAAGGGGCCCTTGCGAGAACTGTAGGACCACCGCCGGGCACAGCCAAATCCATCCTCTCCTCCTGGCTCATGGCTGGAGAAGAAGGTCGCACAGCCACGGATACAGCTTCACTTGTGGAGCTAGACGATGGTGAGGCAGGTGAGCTATCGTAAGCCTCCGACTCCGGCTGCCGCTGCACGTCAACATTACCAACGTTAGCGTTCGATTTCGAGGACGATGTATGACAAAAAAAACTGTCTAATTTTGTCAGTTTAGCCTTTACATCTCCTTGTTCTCTCTTGTCCTTTTTCTTTTGAGCGTCGCTCTTGTGTTTTGGTTTGCTGTACATTATAAATGCTAGCTATTCAATTTGTTATAATTCTGCCGATCTTGCTGCTGCTATAGCTATGTAGTACATATAACCTTTGATGTTGATTTAACGGTTCGCTCGTCGCGCAAGGTATCACATGACATGAAAGGGAGCAAGGTCATTGGACAGACAAATTACAAATTAATTTAGGTTGCTAGGTTACTTTGAAGACTGCGTGAACCAGTCAATGCCATTGGGGCCCCAAAGAAATATATATATTACAAAAAAATGAATAAAAGAGAAATTAATTATATACATTTTTTATGTTTTGTTTTGTTTGCATGGGCCCCTGGAAGGCTGTGGGCCCCGGTGCAATGCACCGGCTGCACCGTCGATAGTTACGCCACTGTGTGAGATCAATTGTGTTGGAGAGCGGCAGTAACACTTAGGATGCTCTTTGCCGTGTGGGGAAGCGGGGGCCATGTTTGACAAGAGGACAGAGGCAGTCTCAGGAGAGAGCGCTGATGAAAGACAAACCATTTGTGCCCACGGCTGAACACTGAAAGCTATATTTTACGGCTGCTTTTCTACCAAATTGCTTTTGTGCGTTGGGGTGGCTTTTTAAATAATGCAATCGGTTAAAAGCTCTCTATGAAGGCGTGGGAAGCTGGAGTGCATTTTTTTTTTAGGAGAGAGGGTTATAATTTATACACAATTGAAATATGGCTGCTCTGATTCAACAAGGTTCAACATGTGCACAAAGTGTTTGAAGAGGCGTTCGCAGACCTTCGCTCCGGTGTGTTTAATAGCTGTCATTCACACTGTTTGTATAGCAAGGCTTTAACAGGACTATGATATGATGATGGCGACATGTGGCCTCTGCTGCATTTTCAAACAAATTATTAAAAAGTCACCATTACTGACACATGCAGCTCCTTCACCTCTGCCCCCCCTCTCCGTAATTAAAAGCTGTAAGTGGCTGTTAGCATGGTGGCACATTCACCAGGGAGGCGAAGCTCAGACTCTGGACAATGGCTGACAAAATGATGGATCAGTTCTTCCCCATTGGCTTGTAGATCCATTTCCTCCCCCCTTCTTTGCAGAGGGTATTATTGGCGTCTGCCACTCAGGCTGCCGTGCCCCCGAGTCCCCTAACTGCTGAATAGTCAAATGAGAGGCGGCCTGTAGAATAGTTAATGTTTAACATTGGGTCACCCTGCAGAGGATCGAATGGACAGCAGGGGCCCGGCTACCTTAATGCTATTGTTAGCCTGGGTTCAAAATAACCTGATCAATGTTATTGTACCTGATCAATGTTATTGTTAGCCTAGGTTATCCCGAACGTGAGCAATGTTAGTGTTAGCTCGTGTTAACTTTGGTCTGATCAATGTAAGTGTGTGCCTTGTTTAAACTTAGCCTGATCAATGTTAGCGTTTGCATGTTAACCTTAGCCTGATTAATGTTAGCGTTAGCCGATTAATTTAGCCTGAACGATGTTAGCATTAGCCCAGGTTCACCTTAACCTGCCCGATGTTTACCTAGTTAACCTTAGACTGTTCAATGTTAACGTACATCTGTTTTAACTTTAGCCTGATCAATGTTAGCATTAGCCTGTGTTAACCTTAGCATTAGCAGGTTAACCTTAGCTTGAGCAATGTGAGATTAGCCCAGGTTAACCTAAGCCTGATAAATGTAAGCAAGGTTACCTTAGCTAGGAAGAATTGGTTGGACCTGGTGTTTAATTGTTTCTTAATTCATTTGTTATAACTTATTGAATAGGTGGCAGCAGGAAGGATAGTTTGTCTTTTCGATTATGAATCTTAAAAAAAATCATGTTTTCTGCTACAGGAAACTGTGTAAAATAATTCAGAACAAGCAGGTTTATCTCACCAGGGAACCAACAGAGTTAACTCTTCCTGTTTCAGAGTCGGGGGACATGCATCACTGTTCAGAAACATTTGTCCGCTTTCATCTCTCATTTGTTCACAATAATGCAACCCCCCCCCTCTTCATTTATGTTATTTGCATGGAGCTCCATGATAATAACAATGTGTTTTATAGCTGAGAGAGGATCACAGGAACGTCCCCGGGCTAAAGAAGGATTACTCATTAAATCACACCTCAGGATATTTCTTAGATGGAAACACACAAAGCAATAAAACAGAGGAGAATAATAAAAGAGGCTGGGTGAGATTTCGGAGGTGCTGACTTTTTGACAGCTGTTTGTTTTGGAGGAAGCGCCGGGTAATTTATTTATTTCTCTGACAGATATGCAAAGCATCTCTGCTCTCTTTGCTGAGATTCCTCGAGCCCTCCTTGTTATTCAGACGTGAACAAACACTTTCTCTCTTAAATGCACAGACTCTCCTGCAGGTAAAATTAAAACACAGCAACATTTTGAAAGGTAATCACTTAATGTGACCGATGCATGCCGCACCCTCTTTCATAATGCTTATTAAACATTAACTGCTTCAGTTGACTCTCAGGCTTCAGAGCCAATTTGCCGGGGTAATTGAAGGAGATGAGAGAGTCAGCACAAAGGACTCGAGGCAGCATGCTGATGAGGATTTATGATGTCTAAGACGGTAAAAAAATGTAAGTGTTTGTGCTGCTAAAAGTTCAGATTCAATACTATTTTACAGCATTGATTCCCTCACTGCTACAAATCAGACAATATCCTTATGTGGTCAGGGTCATTTTCTATAAAAAAATGCTGGAAAATCGTCTCATTTCAATTAGATTCATTTCAATTGTCCTTGCAAACAGTAAATGTTGCATCAGAAATGTTGCACAGGCTAATAGAAAAACAAAACCCTGCCTGTATGGATTATATTCACTGTGATCCCCTCCCTTTATCCGCCAAAGGCTTTATCAATACAGCCATGACTTTTATTAATCTCGGAGCTCCGCAGAGGCATTGATCCCAGCTTCTATCACTGCTCTGATCTCATCTCGGACTGTAATGTGAAACCAAAGGGTCAATAAAGACGTCTTATTTAATTCCCATATCGGGCCGCTTCAGTGGATCGAGCAACAGAAGATGTGCGTCTCTTCGATAAACATCTTCGGTTTCATTTTCCCCAGTGGCTGCAACGCAGATGTTTGCTTAGTCTCAGATGACAACTCCCTTTGCACCATGCTATGGGAAATCTCCTCCATGTCCCTGTCATTTTAAATGTCCTCTCTGGGATCATATATCATTGACAGATTCTGTATAAAACACTATACAAGTCTACTTTGTTTGGACAGTACAAAGCAAGAGTTTTATTTGGCATGAAGATGTATAGCTTAGCTATTATCAAAAAATCTTGTCATAACAATATATCTACGAAGATTCAGTATCATTCATCAAGTCTCTTTCTGTTTGTTTGGCCATAGATGGATATAAACTTTAATTTCCTGCATATTATACCGCTTTTCTTAGTCTTTTCTTCAAAGATTAGGGAAAAGGAGAAAGGGGAATTGCAGATAAAAGCGATACACTCAATATTAACTGGAAGTAGAAGCGTCCTACTCTGTAGAAATACATTGTGAGCGATAACGCTGGTCGTTAGGTGCCCTTTGGTTCAGATGAGGTAAAACAATGGATTAATAATACATTTTTAAATCAATGGAGGCAGTGAATAGGCCTGGGTATTTATTCTGATTGCAGAGTGGCAATAAGGGGCCATGACAGCTAGTAATTAAGAAGCCAGCCTTAACACAAAGGCTGGAGCTAACTGCAGGAGTAGCTGTGCATGTTAATGTCCGCGCCATGTTTCACCTGTCAAGTTGGTGAAAATGTTTCTTCATTTGCGTGTGTTTTGGCACATTTCTGTTTTTATAACTGCATCGTTTCTGAAGCAGCAGTACGTTTCTCCTAATGGAAATGTTTTGGACCATTGTAACGCGTTTGCACCGGTCAGCCACCGTAGGTCCTGCAGGAAATGTGCAGCAGACATCTGTCTTATTATAATATCTTGACCGCACTGCAGTGAAGCCATTGGCCATGGCTAGACTGCTGCACTGCTGCGTGGGAATATATTGAAATGCAATGCAAGGATTCAAATGTTAAAGTAATACACACTTGTTTTCATACGAGTCATGCTCTTTACTCAAGTTATTCTAATTCACTTTATTGTCTTCACATGCACCAAAAATATCGACTACTTTACTGTCAGTCTAATTTCCCCCCTTGACAGCATGATGGATTAAGTGCTGCTGTCTGCCTGCTTTAATTGGTTTGTCTAAATGTTTTATGAAATCAAGATAAAATTCAATCAATCCCCTTAAAACTGCTGAATCATGCTTAAAAAAGGCAAGGACGTTTTGATTGATGTCAGTAGCCGAGGGGTGCCGAGAAGCTCAAGGTTAAACAGTGCGTTCTTTATGACGAGGGGGGGCAACGCCCTGCAGCCGCTTTTACTGCAGGATGCTCTGCTGCTACACACACTGAGATTTACAGTACAGTGTGTTCAATGGACACTCCCTTCATCTCACCAACACACTCTCAGTGGAAATCAATGCTCATTGCTTTTTAGCAGCTGACATTGTTTCCTTTATTTCTGCTTCGTTTGGCCATTGTTTATCCAATGGTGCCCTCACTTACAGCCATGATGTAAATCATAAGATAGGGGCAGTCTTTGTTTGGAAGCAAACTTTTCTCCGCAAAGCACTTGCGGGCAAAGGCAACATGTTAATCATAGCGCTAGCAAGGTAGCTGGTGGAGACGCCAAGCTATAATGCCCCACAGATCGATAAAAAAAAGAAAATCAATTTTAAATGCTAAATTAAAGCCATATATTAATTTCAGTATTTCTTCCTACTGTATATTAATCTGTTCGATCGTTGCTCACTGCAGGGTAGCACTGCTGTCAATCTGTGTTTGTGGTTAGTTGAAGTCAGTAATAACCATACAGTCTGGGGTAATTGCAGAAGGAGGGACTGTTATCTAAACTGCGGAGTGGAAATAATAATGTTGTCAGTAGCCTCCAGGTTATAAACAGTTTACATGCTAACGGATTATGTGATTTGATGAGGACATTAGTGAAATAGTCTGCTACACCTCTACCATCTACTACTAAAACCAAATTACACCATGTGGTTATGGTGATAATCTTGTATTTGCTTGTGCAAACTACCAACCATTTTTTAAATTGTGGTTGGCGCTGCCTGTGTTTTGCGCACCATCAGCTACGTGTGGCCAGATCGCTCTAAACCTCGGACAATAAATCTGATGTGCTCCAACTTAAATATTTGTATCATTGTATCATCAGTCCACCACGGTGTACCCCAGGGCTCTGTGCTTGGCCCCCTCCTGTTCACCATTTACATGCTCCCCCTCGGCCAGATCATCCGACATCATGGACTCAATTTCCACTGCTACGCTGATGATACCCAACTGTATCTCAGCACCACTCCATCCTCCCAGCTCCCCCCTCAGTCTCTCATCAACTGCCTGCATGACATAAAAGCATGGATGTCTTCCAACTATCTTAAGCTGAACAGCAATAAAACAGAGCTCATGGTTGTGGCACCCAAGGCCCTGCTCCAGAAGGTTGGTGACTTCGTCCTCGAGGTCGACGGCTGCTCCATCTCCCCATCTCCTGAAGCCCGCAACCTGGGTGTCATCCTTGACTCCACCCTCTCCTTCCATTCCCACGTCAAATCTGTGACCAAATCGGCCTTTTACCATCTAAGGAACATTGCAAGACTCCGACCGTCACTCTCGGAGTCGGTTGCCGAAACCCTAGTGCATGCGTTTGTCACCACCCGCTTGGACTACTGCAATGGTGTCCTGTTCGGGGTTCCTAACAAAACCCTGGACAGGCTCCAGTATGTCCAAAACTGTGCTGCTAGGGTACTCACGCACACAAAGCCGTGGCAGCACATCACTCCCACCCTCATCCACCTACACTGGTTGCCGGTCAAGTCCCGCATCACCTACAAAGTCCTCCTCCTTACCTACAAGTCCCTCCATGCCCTTGCCCCCCAGTACCTATCGGACATCCTTCACCCACATGCCCCACCCCGGAACCTACGGTCCTCAGATTCTGGCCTGCGTGGTAAGCAGGCCAGAATCTGAGGATTGCAGGTTCCCCCGCACCAAACTGCGAACCTTCGGGGATAGAGCCTTCAGTGTAGCAGCCCCCACCCTCTGGAACGCTCTCCCTGCGGAGATTCGCAACATCCCCACACTCGACGCTTTCAAAAGAGCCCTCAAGTCCCATCTGTTTGCCAAGGCTTTCGGCCCCTAAATCGATCTGTTGTTTTGTCTGTCTGACTTTTGTTTTGTTATGTTTGTTTTTGCCCTATTACTTGTAAAGCGACCTTGGGTCCCTTGAAAGGCGCCATATAAATCCAACCTATTATTATTATTATTGATTATTCTGCTCATGTCTCACTCTTTTGAGCATTTGCTTTAAAATAAAATGTAATGAATCTCTTTAAAGCCGTGCAAAAATAACCTAGGATAAATTGTAATATCCTGTCAGTTAAACAATCAATAAATAAACCCATCATTAATAGACTAATGATTTTAATTGTAATGAAGTTTCACTGCTGGGCCTTCACCACACACCTCTCTGTTTGATCGTCATGTGATTTCTAAGTCTAATTATGCTTTAATGGCTTTTCTAATTGCGGATAAATTGCTTATTTTGAATGAGGATTGATGTTTTTATACAAATGAGATTGATTCCTAATTAAAAGCTAATTGAGCATAAATCAGGAGACGGTGTTGGAGGAGGCGGAAAATAACTATTGAGTGTTTCTGTGGAGCTGTAATAGGAGGTGCATAGACATTTTTTTCCACATGTCGAATAAAATGCCAAGCCATTTCCTGCCCTCTCTTTGTGTAGCTCAGCCATGGTGCTCTGCCATTGTTCGTCTGCCTGCAGTTATCTGTCAGCCGGGGAGGCAGCCTATTATTTTCTGCCATTTGACTGTCCCTGCGCCACAGAGCAACACTTCTGTCAGGCCATGTGATCAATCCGATGTTTTCGACATCCAGCGAGCAGTATCTAGTGATCTGTAATGGTGGTAATGTTTCCTGTCAGAAAACGGACAATATGGCGTTGGAGAAAGCTAAAGTGAGAGGAAGAAGAGATAAGAGGCAACCTTTCAGGGAAATATCACAGGCCAGTCTTCTCTTATATCTGCATCCCAGACAGAAAGCCAATCACAGTGGAGCAAAGCAACATCATTTCAGACGCTGTTAGTCCAAAATCCTATTGATTCTGTGAGATAACAAGAGCCAACAGAAAGGCATTATGATTCTGCTGCTTACATGTGTTTCTCTCAAGAAGACGGCTATTACTCTGCAAACACTTCCTGTCACTCCAAACTCACAAAGCTGTAAAGTGCCTCCTTAACCTGTCGCAATTTTCTAGATTTGAATCGTCTTTTCCAGTTCATAGAAATCCAATGTAACGTTAGAGAAATGTGCAAAAAGAGTTCTCACATGGCCCAGAAAAAATAAATCCAGAGTCTGTTTTTTATTTCCATCTCTAGTTTTAGTATTCCCTAAACTGTTTGCATACTAATACAGCATTATGTTGTGCAATGTTAAATCTGCGTTTGCTGATACATAATTACTTGTGCGCCTGTCAAACAGTTCTCTCCTCGGTGCATTCAGCTACCTATGTAGTGGGAAGCTTTCTGTAATTAGTTTTGCTCGCTGTGGAAATTCTGCACATACCCCATTCAACACTTCTCACAAAGGCAACAATTGGAGGAGAAATTAATCCACAGCAGGCGAGCAAATGTAGAAAAAGCTTGAACAATCCTAATAATGGACAAAAAAATCGTCCTCAGAAAGCACACAGACTTCCTCAAACCACTGACTGTCTCTCTCTAGCTGCGATTCACCATATGCTTCACCTGCTTAAGGGAGCGATTCCACATTGATGTATTATGTTTTGGTACTTCCAGTTAAAGCGTAATTGCTACTTTGCAAAGCAACGCCTGCTTTATCAACCTTTGCTTGCTAACTGATTTTTTTGTTTTAAATGAATGGTTATGAAGTTCTAACAGTTTTTGAAGCGAGAAACAAGCTACTACTTAGATAACCAATATGTGATTACTTTATTAAAAAAAACGTATATTTGAGAATTTACAGGAGTTCCGTAGCTTAATAGCTAATGTTTGCTAACTAAACAGCACACTGACAGGTTAATTGAGTTAAGTCTATACAGTACTGCCTGAACGGTAGACACAGGTAAGCCCTTTACGTTTAACCATAGTGTGTTAAATAATAATTCCCATTTCAATTACGAGAGCCACAATTTGGCTATAGCTAACATTCGCTAGCTAGCTTGTTGGATGGGTAGCTAACATTCGCTAGCTAAAAAGCTAACGTTTGCTTGCTAAATGTCTAACTTTCGTTAGCTAAATAGCACACTGACAGGTTGAGTCTATTGGATAATTTGTTTTTATTGTCAACACTGTGGACCTTTTTCTACCCTTCTAGAAGTGAGAGTTATTATAAACTGTCCACATGAGCTTTAGTATGCAGTCTGAGAAATTAAACATTGGGGACTACTTACAGATGTGCAATAACAAGTTTCCTGGCTCATGTTGGACTTTCTGCAAAGATTAATCAACTAAAACTGTACAACTGTTTGTAGTATCCATCCATTGTTCATTTTGGTTGTTGTCAGAGTATTTTCCTGCTCAGTCAAATGAGCTGTTGCCCTCTTGAAGTCTCGTTGTCAGAATCATTTAACTTTTTCACCCTGGAAATGATGCTGCACTTTAAAAAAAAGGCAAGCGTCTTTCATTTAGTTTCCTACAGCAGTGTACGCCCAGCAAGCCTGCAAGAATTGTACCTGAAACGAGAAGAGAGGAAGGCACAGTAATATGTTGCCCTGTATTCAATTTCGTAGAGGAAAGCAATCGGGGAAAGGAGCAGGGAATGTCTTGTTCATGTGTAGTCACTTCGAAACAAGCAATACACATAATCATAAAAACTGTACGATATAACTTTAATATAAATCCAGAAATGTTCTCGAAAATGAGTTTCATATCTTCAGACTCTCTCCGTTTCAGAATGTCAGACCTTAAACATTATATTGGATGTTGAGGAGACATACAAACTGAGCCTATGAAAATTGTCCTGCCATGGTTGAAAATGCTGAGCGATTAATATGAGTGCATTTTGCTGCCATCATTTCGCTTTCATTATCAAGTAACAAGCGCTGCAGAAAGAATACAAAAAAAACATGGCAGCAGCTGAGCTGTGAGTGTGACATTGTGTTGACAATCAGTGTGTGTGTGTGTGTGTGTGTGTGTGTGTGTGGGCCTTTACTGTCTGCAGCAATCTGGCTTAGCTTCAGCTGTGCTGAGGTGTTATTGCGCAGCTGTCTGGCATTAGGCCTAAAAAAAATGGAGGAAGTCTTCCCCATGTAGCAGCAAGGCCGTGCACACTGAATGTGCTATTACTTTGATGCTAGCTTCTGAACACCAGAAATTAAAGTTGAAGAGCGATTTCTGAAGTGTGATTTTAAACGGTCAGTCAGTCCTGGGGAGAGACTCGAGTAGAGCCGCTGCTCCTTGAGGTGATGTTGTTTTTATCGCATGGTACATCATACTGCTGCTGATGCTACACATCAAATCTTCATTCAATTGCTTTAAATCTTAAGAATTACAACTTTAATGCTGTGGTATTTGCACAATGATGCACACACCCGAAATAAATATGCACACAGAAAAAGAGGCCTATTAACAGGAAATATAGTCCTTTTTCAACTTTGTGCCAAATATATCTAAAAGGAATGGCAGGCTTTGCATCATTACAACTTCTATAGCGACACAATTAGCCCAAATAGTGTTTTGTATTGCCAGTACTAGTAGAACTAATGAGCTAAATCAATTGCTTTATGTCTTCGGGAAGGCAGATAAGGTGTCAAAGTATTTATGGTACTTTTTCCGGTTCATAATTATCCCAACTCTGAGGTTATAATAAAGGAAGGGTTTCACTTTGTGGCTGAATCTGTCTGCAGAAAACTGTTAACAGATTGAAAAAAATATATCAAATGGGTTTCTCTGACAGCTTGAAGTCAGCAGTCTTTACAGAAATCCAAACATGATTAATCTCTCCCATAAAATGTGAGGAGTGGAGCCTCCTTTCTTATGAATGGACCTTCAAACTCCTCCAGGGACGATTTATCAACGTCTGCTGCACACAGAGGGAAAGGAAACCATATGACTTCTGTCAGCTCATGAGTTCCCCTGCAGAAATGCAATGATTAAAACCTAAATAAATTACATTACCCACTGTCTGTCTTCGCATTTCAAAGCAGATCAGGTGTGATTATATTAAGATAACATATATACAATTTGCTGTTTTTTAAATTGCAGTTTGTGGGATTATTTCCAGTTGATATACTGCAACTGCAATTGCAATATCTATAAAATATAATAAAACCGTTTCATCAGAAAATATGTGGCTCTGGACCGGGCACTTTCAGAGCGGTTAGCGGTGGCGCGGCGTGAAATGCAAATTCTGAATTTCACTTTCAATGCAGCTTGGAGCGTTCAGGAATAGCAAACGGCTGCTATGAAAGTTTTATTCCAGCCTTCTGACGGTAATCCCTTTCTCATCAGTCCTCTGAACGCTCCCTCTGCAGTTAAAAGAGGAACAATCGATAATGAACTGAATCTGGACACATTACAGCCCCCCGTCTGGGATATGAATGCTCTCTGTCCTCTATAGATCCATAACATCAAAACGCAGTGACCCGGCTAATGAGAGAATACGCTCTCAGTGTACCGTGATTATTTTAGGTTAAAAAGGAAACTGCACTCTGAACCGTTCAGGAATCACCTTTATAAATTAACACAACAGTCCTCTGCACTGTTGCTCTCCTCATTGCTAAGTGTGTGCCCAGCACCTTTCCCCCCCCCCCCCCCCCCCAGTTAATTGAGTAATTAAATATTTTCATCCCCCTGCCCTGGAAGTATAAATACTGTAATAACAGGGCACTCTTTCTGCGTTGAAGGTCAAGCATGTCGCACAGACTTCCAACTGCCCCTTTAATATTTCATCACTTTGAAATGAAAAATATTCCATGCAATTCAAACGTAGCTGTAGGCTGCTCCTACAATACAGGCAGGTTTTAGTCCGTTTTATCATGGTTGGATCATTGTGTTTTTTATTTGTTCTCCAATATAATCCCGGCAGTGCACAAGTTGTCAGTAATATCTCACATTGACCCTCCTGTTATCATTAGGGTCAAACAGAAGTCAATGTTAGAATAACAGGTGCTTTGAGTTGGAAAACTGGGCGTGAGGTAACAATTCTGCATGATTTTACATGCAACAAATGGTTATATACTTTATAGATACATTTTGTTCTGAATTGTGTAATATATGTGTCAGGTCATCATGGGGTTTGGGTAAACTAACAGGCTAAAACAGAACAGACAGAGCCCTTCCTCTCGTTTCTTATACTTGACCCATTTCTATTCAATCGTGATGTGTTTTTTCACTTTGTGTGTGTGTGTGTGTGTGTGTGTGTGTGTGTGTGTGTGTGTGTGTGTGTGTGTGTGTGTGTGTGTGTGTGTGTGTGTGTGTGTGTGTGTGTGTGTGTGTGTGTGTGTGTGTGTGTGTGTGGTGTGTGTGTGTGTGTGTGTGTGTGTGTGTGTGTGTGTGTGTGTGTGTGTGTGTGTGTGTGTGTGTGTGTGTGTGTGTGTGTGTGTGTGTGTGTGTGTGTGTGTGTGTGTGTGTGTGTGTGTGTGTGAAAGGTTACAGAGATGACTACATTACGCTGCCTGGCGGGAAGGACCTGTGTAAATGTCTCAATCCATCTGACAACATCATTTCATTCTGACATGAGCTTCACACCTCTACGTAATGAAGTCAGCCCTCCATGTACATCTGTGAGCTCTGATATGAGGTGCATGAAAACATGTCTGTCTATATTATTAGAGAAGAGAGGTTTCAACAGCAGAGTTATTTATTCCTACAGTTTCACAGCTGCAAGAAATAAATCCATGAGGAACGGAGAAACTCTTACTGTTAAAATAGATTTGGAAATACGAGTTGGTGTTGAATAAAATCTGTGAATAAATGGATAATTCACAGATTTGACATTGTTTAGTGGTTGTCCCCCCTCAAGGTGCACTATACGAGCAAACTGTGTGTTGCTAATACAGTCACATACTAATGATAGTAAATACAGCGCTAGCAAAGCAGCAGGTGGTGATGGCGAGTTATAATGCCCCACAGAACGATATAAAAATCAACTATAAAGGTAACAGACCCACTCTAAGGAAGATTTCAGTGTCTGGATTTTAATAATGTGATTAAGGCGAGCGCTACGTTAGCTAGCTAATAATTGAACACCACTGACTAAGGCTGTTTCTCCTGTAACTGTACAACCAGCCAACGGGAACCCCAGGATAAAAACATATGTGGGTCATTCCAGAATTGGAGGACAATTTAGACACCAACATTTTTGAAAAATGAACCTTTTATTTTATAAATGTTTTTATGTATTTAGGAAAAACAGATAATAAACCATCAAAAAAAGTGATTTGCCCAGCTAGGCATCAAATGTATATTTTCCAATGAAGAACTATCCCTGTTACTCTAATTATAGTAACAGGGTTGAAAATCAATGCTAATTTGAGCTTTGAGCTAGATGTAGCATGTAATGCTACTTTCAAGGCAAGGACAAACTTGGATATCTAATGCAAGAAAGATAACTTTGAAATGAATATGCATTATTCTGATAATATCAGTAACAGGGTTGAGTGGGTCAGAGTGCCACACTCTTTTAAGACTGAAAAGATTGTAAAAATAAAAGAGAGGACTTAGTTTTGGTCTACCCATGGCACTAGCACATGGCTTGTTGATGTCACTTCCACTGTGCAATCTGACTTACAGTTTTTTCACTTCCTGTGCCAATCTAAAAAGGTTTGGGTAACAGGGTTGAACGCATGTTGAGGGACACACCTTCTGTGCAAAATTACTGTTATCTAAAATATGTTAATGATTTAACAAATTTATTTTACCATTACAAGAGACATATATCAATAGAATAATACCAACAAAAGTAAATAAAATCCCTATTTTAAATGTTATATTTGACATGCAAGTTGGTCACCAAGAAGCGGGGACAAGAGAAAAATGCCATTCAAGGGGATGTTCGAGAGCTATTTGATCATTTAAATAATATTCTGAAACCACATTTTCTACAACTTTATATACATTTTGTCTCAAGACAAGTATGTTTAACACAACAAGTGCATGTTTTAGCATTTTGGGCATGGATTATTAGATTTTTTATATGGGGGACATGAAATGTCCTCCATAAGCCAAATTGAACTCAAATATCCATTTCAGTGTTCCTACCGCTGCTAGCTGCAGCTTAGCATTGCCGTCAGTCCATCAGCGAGACCAGTGCCTGTAGTCAGTTAAAGTCAGTAACCATACAGTTTGAGGTAATAACAGCAGTACAGTGGGGTATGTTATCTAAACTGCTATTGTTCTAACATAGTCTGCTATTGTTCTAACATAGTCTGCTACTCCTCTGTCATTTATGTGTTTATGTGTGTCTCAAAATTAAATGCAAGTTAAATCTGAGCGACTGTACAAAACGTAATCTTCTGACATTTCCTATGAGGAGTTTAAAGAGTTAACTACCTGTCATTTTGAGCATTTGATCTCCATCAGCTGTCACATAGTCGGAGTGTGTTGAGAAAGTTTAGACCTCTGCAGTATTTCATTAAGCAGAACAGGACACATTACTCAATTGAGTGTGCAGCTTATAATAGTTAAACAACATTATGTAGAGAAGGTCAGTGCATGTGTGTTGTGTTAATATGAGCAGTGATTTCTAATTAAAAGAGCCACTATTACTGGATGTTGTTAATTGGAAATTCTAATGCTGTAAATGAGTCATGAATGTTTGCACCACAATAGAACAATTATTAACTGAGAGCTGATTGACTTTAAATCTCCAGATTTTGTTTTATCTCTTAAACCCGACCCCATTTGCAATTCATATCGAGACTCAATGAACTGCGTGAGATCGACCCAATCTGCAGATAAATGTGAGCCCTGTCAAACCATGCAGAGACAAAGCCTGACCTCTTTTGTACCTACTCTGTTCATTTTAGCTGTGTTAGGAATGTTCTAATGACTAAATCCCAATCTGTGTACACACTCGCTGCCGGCTTCACTTGGGTAAAGCATTAACTCAGAATGCAATGCAAAAGGAAGTTTGCATTTTGTTTTTAAAGTAGCTGTTTAGCAGCTGAGACTTGAGGTCTTTTCACATGGTTCAGAATATCCTCCCCATGCATCAGTCCATCGGCATTTTCCAAAATAATGCAAAGCACCATAAATGATATTGGTAGTGAAGCTATCACTTTTAGAATTCAAAGCTCAGGAAATATATAAATATCTCCTAAAGTGAATGAATCTTAAGGAATATTCTTGTTTTAAGATGTTGTTCTCTATGGACAATGCATGTGTTTCTTACTCAAATGCCTGTCAGACAATATGTTGGGCTGCATTTCCCACAAACATCATAATAAGTATGTTCTGTCTTTACTGTGACATGCTTTCATGTTCAGAAAGTCTAATAACATGAGCTTGCAAATGATGCACTTACTTAAAGGAATATTGTGATAACTACCATATGGGTTCAATTATTATTGGTTATAATATTTTTTAACCAAAGCAATAAGTCGTTGTTACAAACGGGCAGGTAGACATTCAAAATGAGTTGTGAAATGGATGGGAAAAAATACAATCGATGGAGAAAATGTGAGGAAGTACAGGGGAGGAAACACCCAAATAAAGCACAAAAAGTTGCGGCACATCAATCGTGAGTTGACATTTCATTAGCACTTTGTGTCAATAGAGAGGTGGTCTGCAGGGAGAGGAAGAGGAGGAGGATATGAAGAAGAGGACGGGCCTTTTTCATTAGACACTTCCTGATTGCGCTGGAAATTACGAACACTGTGGCTATAGGCGTGATGGGGGGAGGTCCCCGTTACATTTTAACTCTCCATCAATCATCCACCCTGCGCTTTTTACCCCCCCCCACGAGTTTCTCCGCCCGCTCTGGATGCAGGAAGTCGTCGCTCCTCTTCCTCTCCTCCTAAGGCAGCAGCCGAGGCGTTTGAAGGAAAATCACCGGCATAACGACTCCTGCCATTCCCCATAACGCCCTCATCCATCAATTAGCAGGTTTCCAGGAGGAGGGAGATGGATGTGGCAGAATAAGGGCAGACTTTGGGATGACTGTTGCACAGAGGGGGGGTGGGGGCCCCACTGTTACCCCTGTGTAGGGGCCATAACCACAGCAGTGCCGCAGGCAGTGTGAGGTAGCAGGGACTGTCCATCACACACACTTTAAAATCAGAGGGCAGCGGCAGAACAACTATTCAGATCCTTTACTTAAGTAAAACTACTTAAACTACATTAAGAATGGTACTTAAGTAAAAGTGTTTCAAGTGTGTTTAAATAAATGTACTAATGGGAGTATTAGGATTAGAAATGAATTCATATTTATTAAAATATTCTTTAAAATCTTCCCATTTGCTGGAACTTTTAAATGTTTTATGAAACATTTTTCTCCTCCAAAAAAACTGGTGTTGACTTTTTCTGTCACTTTCTTAAAATATTGAAATATAATTTGGGATAGTTCAAACAATTCTAAAGAGTGCTGGTTTTTACTTCTCAGATGCTGATTTAAATGTTTTCATCTTGGTTTAAATTCAATAACTTTGGCTTTTGTACTCGTTCTCAGAAAAACAAGCAATTTAAGATGACCTTTGAACTTAAATGTGGAACTTGTAATCGTTGAGTCCTCTTTATTCTCAGCGATATTGGAGCTGTTTCAGTCAAATAATGACTGTTTCAAACTGTGTTTCGTTTTGGTTAATGAACATGTGGGGCTAGTAACCCCAGAGAATCAGTGTCTGGGGACTTTGTCCTGGCTGATTTTCTCTGTGTATGCTGCTCGGGACGTATGTGCCATACAAGCGTACACAGCTCATGTTCGGAGAAACCTTAAAGAAAGGCATCAGTAAAATGGAACTTCTGTGTGAACTATTCATATCTTAAACTGCACTGTAACTTTGTATTCATGTACTTTTTCTTTTAATGTTTCTTTTATTATCTTTTCTTTTTAATGACTGTTTTTAAATGCCTTTGTCTGAATGTCTTTCATTTTTGTAAAGCATCCTTGAATTGCCCTGTGTTGAAAGGTGCTATATAAATAAACTTGCCTTGCCTACATTATATATGCCTATAAATTGAGCTGTTACTCATAAACTGATGATCTTTGATCAGATATGCAGTTTGATGAGAGCGGCTGAGCGAAACACCCAGAGATGTAAATAGCAGCGTCAGCCTGCCAGACTTCAAGTGTTCAGCCCTCTCAGCCCACTTAGCCCTGATTCCCCCGGCTCTCCAGCTCCTCTGCTGTTACCGGTTCAACATCCATCCGTCGGCCTCTCTTGACTCCTCCTAAACTGCCTCGCTCAGGAGCTGGAAGCATGCACATCACAGCAGCAGAGAGAGGGGGAGTTCTCGTCAGTTTCAGCCTTTAAAGTGCCGAGCTGAATACCTCAGGCTCTCACCGTGTGAGCTGTCTGCTCACCCAGACGTCCCTGCTTTCATCCGGCTCCAACATCCCTCTATGCGTATTCTGCATCATGCCAGGACACACAACATTACAGAGAGCTGTAGTTTAATTGTTTGCTGCTGCAGATAATTAGACCTTTTGGGGTAAACAAACAGCACTTATGCTAATGTACATCATGACACTTGTCAGGAGATAAATAATAATTAGGTGGTGAATGTTCGAGATGCATCCTCACCTCTGAGCATTTCTTTCCAGAAAGGTCTCTCGTCACATGCTTGTTGCTCCTCACTACGTGATATAGAATGCAACACGTAGGGATGGCCTTTACAGTCAGGCAGACAATTACACAATGTCATTGGAGATCAATGATCGGCGTTGATGTAAAGTACATTTTAAAAGCAATAGGGGAACGATGTCCTGCAGGCAAATACCTAAAATGGCATTTTACTGCAGCATCCACAGTCTCTTCTTGGACTTTTTAAGTGTTTACTTTGACATTTGGCTTTAGCATCATTAGCTGTGAGGAAGCGTGTCCAACAGACGTACACGTTATGTTTATGGTCTCCGTACTCTCTGTGGAGGACCTTAAGCTACAAATATTTGTCTTTTATCGTCCTTTATTTAAAAGTGAAAGTAAAGACAATCCTAACTTTGGATCTTAGTTGTTGTGCAATACACCACACAGCAGTCTTTCTATCTATCTAGATAGTTCGGTGTTTGGTGCTGGTTTTCTCCGAACAGGTCAGGTGTGAAAGCACTCTGAAGCAGTGAGCTCCGTTCTCCTGCATGAACAGGCTTTGTCTTTGAAACAAATGTGCAACAGGATAATGGGGCAACTGTGAAAAATGTTTCCAGAGTGCACATTGTGTTAAGCCACCATTTAAAGTCCTGCCAATACCCGCAGCGAGGAATCGATCCGCAGAGTCTTCTTGAAGCCCGGAGCCTCACTGCGTATCGATAGGTTATGGAGATTCACTCTGCAGTGTTTGGAGGATCTGTCTGCTCTGATATAAGACAACTATCTGTTCACATCACTGGAGTTTTATATAAATAATATGGATATATTCTTTAATTTCCAGTCATAAAGCACAATGTGAGCACTGAAAGCTTTTAAAGTGACTGAGAACACTTCCTTCTCTGAGTGATGCAGGTGTCCATGCTCCTCTGAGGGGAAGACAGGATTAGGGAGTGAAGTAAATTGTGCTGTCACTTTGTGATAGGCACTGAGGCTGTGTTTCCCACACACACACACACACACACACACTTAAACACATATGACAATGTGTTGCCATGGAGACCTCAGCCGGGAAACCTGCAGCAGCCGATGCATGGACGCTTCATGCAAACACAGAGAGCATGTGTGTGGAACATATCTGATTCTATAGACATTGTTTTTTTCTCACATGTAATATTTCAAATGTGCAGGAAGCGCGCCATGACGTTAATGGATTGTAGATTAGTCAAAGTATTTTACCATTCGTTTAATTTGTACATGGGCATCAAATGACTTCTTATTCTTCTCCTTCTTGTTCTTCTTGTTCTTGTTCTTCTAAAAGGCTTGTTCTTGTTCTTCTCTTTTTCCTCGTCCTCTTCTTTAAAATGTCTATATTGTGTTTGAGGTGCTCTGCAGAAAGTGGTGGTTAGTGACAGGTAATCATGACCCACATGAAAACAGAGCTTCAAACCTCTTTGTTGGCAAAATGACCTAAAAATTGAATAATGTCAGGAAGTATGCAAATAGACAGAGCAAGTGACCATTATGATTATGCATCATTGAAATTCAGATTAAAAAGATGAAGCCCCTATTTTCTAACATCCATCAATATGGTAATTTTAACATTTACTAACCCTGTTCTCAGTTTCTTGCTTCTGTACTTTTACACACACACACGCACACACACGCACACGCACATACACGCAGAATAATTTCTCTCTTAAATAAAAAGTCCCCTCTTTTTCTCCTTACCTACTTATTCTGATATTAACATTCAAAATAGTAATCACCAAATGATCTCTGGCTTCATTTAATTAGCTCCAGGCGCTCTGATGCTCAACCAACGTGTGCAAACATCGTGGGAGTCTCGGAAATAATTAAAACATTTAAAAACCGGAGCATATTAACACGGCACTCTTTTTTTAGCATGTTGTCGTACAAAGACAACTAATTTCCCGTAATATTTCTCGTTGTATTACAGCGATGTAGTTACAAATCAATAGGAAATATTGCGTCATGGCCATATCAGATTTACTCATATCATGCCTCTCTGTGACCTTGTCTTGTCTTTTTGTGTTTAATTCACTGAGTTATCCGAAAACAAACACAACGCTGCAGACTTAAGCATAAATTGCTAAAACAGATGTAAATAGGGTTTGTTTGAGACTATTTTCAGCAGCAGGTTAATTAGTTATTAGTGACTAATCGAAGTAGTGTGGCTCAATTTATCTATTTAATGGGATTTGTCCTGCAGGAATATAAACTTAGGTGCATTGCTAATTAGCATGCAAGCTAACGTGACTCAGCTTTGTAGGTGAACAGTCAAACCTTTTCATATCGTTATTTATGTTGTTTTATATGAAGTGCTGTCATTTCGAGTCTTAAAAACGAAGAGATTTATGTTTATCCTTCTGTTAATTTTTTGAAAATGAAAGCGCTAGTGAGGTGGAGGCTCTCTGCATCACCAACCGGATAAAAAGCCCAGCTGAACAGCAGCCAGGGAAGGTCAGTATGGATTATGCAGCGCGGCGCTCCCTGTGGAAAAGACTTGTTTGTTGTCCGTCCCAATGTCAGATCAGGAATCAGTAGGAAAGTGTCCCTCTCAGCAGAGCTACTTCCTGTCGATGTTAATCCAATGTTAGGGCTGATCTGGGCCAGCAAGAAGGAGAGGAGGAAGAAGAAATCTAGGCAATCGTTTGCCTAGATTTATTCCTGGATATTCCTTCTTTAAAAACGTTGCACTTAAGAAACAGCATGCAATAGACTGAGTGACCATGCATGCAGGCCTTTAATTAGGCCATACAAGTTTAAACAAGGTGATGCAGGGACGCCTCTGTGTTTCAGAAGTAGTGTGTGCCCTTTCAGTCTTTACAGGAAGTATTCTCTGAAGTGTGATGTCTGCTCCAACCGAACCTCACCTGGGAAGACCCAACCTTAATGCTATTTATACTCTCCCCTTCACCTGATTCTAGGCCAGACAGATTTTCAACACAGTCTTTACAAGTTGAATGAATTTTGGGAAGAACTGTTCACTTGGGAGGATAAGATCAACATGAGCCGGGAAGAGATGAAGGACCTGAATCCTATTGGAGCTGCAGAGGAAATCATCTTCACCAATAAGGTATTAAACAGTGTGTGCGATTAGAAAACCACACATGCAGCTCAACCCTCTTTGCTTTAAACAGTCGGCACACAGAAATAATCTTAATTTCCTCATATTCTGTGGAGCGGGTGTGGTCACTAGCACAAACCTTATGCGGGGAAAAAGTCTGAATTCTGACGAACAAAAAGTCGAATTATTTTGTTCTCAAAATTCCGACTGTCCTCAAACTCAAATAGATATTTTTACTTTTGGTCAAATCTCAACATTATTTCTCACGTGGCCCTAATCCTCTTCCGTAGATACTGTATTATGTATTCGATTAAATTACAGTTCTTCAGGAAATCTTCACATTTAATAAGTTATATTATTTCAGTCTTCATTTATTCTTAAGACAACACTATCTTGTTTTCCCTGCTGAGAGAAAAGGCCCTTAACAAAACAGTTATTCCTTGTGTTCATTTGATTTAATACCTTTTAAAACTGCACCCAAAACTATGTTTTTGTACAGGGTTTTGTAAAACTTGAGATGACGTTGTTTTATAGCTGAAGGCAAACTGTGTGCGTAAAGGAAAAAGGTGCTGAATTACTTAGCATGACTCAGCACTAATGTCCAATGTTACCGCCTCTATGTGAAGCCACTTCAGCTGCAGCCTCTTGTGTTCGCAATTACTTCCTTGATTTATAATAATTTGTGTTTGATTGAAGTAGACATCCTGTTTCAGATGTTGTACCTTTAGTTTTCTTGTATTGCTGTTTGTTGGCAGAGTTGGTTTACGGCTGTCATGATGCTTCTATAGAGCAGATATATGGCGGTTACCTAATGTCCTCAGAGTGTGTGCTGCATAAACAGCTTCAGCAGCCTGATTCATGCTAGTGCACGAGTGTGTTTCACATGAGACATGAGCTGGGTCTAAATGTGTTCATCTTTCCAACTCACAGTGCTCTTAGATTCTGTCCTGCTGTCAAAGACATTTACATTGCCCATTTTACCTACTGTACCTACCTAGTTTTTACACTGATTTTACAAATAACTGCTGCTTTGTGCGTTGTAGCTCAGTCGAGGTAATATGTCACTGACTACATTATCACACTTGATTAGTCTAAATGAAATCTTTAATTAAGTCTGTTTTTGAAGAATCATCTATTTACCTACAATACTGATATTAGCGCTATAGGTAGTGTGTATTACGTCTATCATCCCAGATAATGTACCTTAACTAGAGCCTCTTTGCACACATGCACTGCCACCCTGAAGTTATGCTACATTACCCGTAAGATTTTTATGTGAGAACACACATTTCTGAATCCTCTGAACGGGAAAATAAACAGGATTTAACTAGCTATGATGCACAAGGTCGTAATGTATGACTAGTTTGTCCAGAGAATTCATGGTTGGTCAGAACAATTTAAAGAACAGAAAGAAACTTAGTTGTTGACCAAAATGACAAGCCGATACTTTGCCATTGTGTAATCTGCGTCATGTCATGTCCTCCTACACGTTCTTCCCTAAACCAAACTTATTATTTCCAGTAAGTGAGAACAACAGAAAACGTGTCTGAAACAATTGTCTGCAGTTAGTTTATTATGACGGCTAAAGTGTTTTCGTTGCTTTACCCTACCATTTAACAATTCCAGTCTCTGACAGGTTGACATTAATCAAATGGCAACTCCTTGCCTTCTCATCTGTTAGGAATGTTTGTATAATGACATGCTTTGTTTTTCTACAATACACTCTAAGTTCTCAGCAACCTGTTGTGTGTTTCTGGTGTCTATCATAATGAAGATAAAGGGGTCCTATTTATTTTAAGCAGCCTAACTCTGCGGGACATCTTTCCCTTCGCCTGTGAGGTCCATTGAATGTCTCTGACCCACGGTGACCTTTCCTTCACGTCTCTTGTAATTGTGCGCTCACATTTCCTCAGGTGGCAGCTGTAATTGCAGACCTGCGAGAGGACAAAAGTTGAATCATTTCCGGAAACAGGCCATTAATTATGATGTGCAGTAATTGCAGATCTTCGGGGCAGGCTAATTATGAGACTGAGGAGGCGCTGGCAGCACGCTGCTTCGTGTTTGGGAAATATCCGACACCGCTAACCGCGTGAGTGCCACCACATTCAGATCAGATCATATTCAGCATAAACAGAGCAGGGCTTGGGATGAACACCTGATCATTTTAACAGCTAATTTCTCTCTGTCTCTTTTAATTACCGTTTAAATGATCGTTGCACAGGGTGGATTACTGCATCCACCTTTGACTGAAGTGTGGAAAGGTTTCTGGAAGAGGAAAGAGCTTTATTTCTTCTGGGTTTTTGTGTTATGCAAAGCTTTTCTAGAAAGCAGCTGTGTGTTTGTGCTGTTGTCAAATGAAAGCTTGTTCCATGTTCAGTTTGAAAGGTTGTTTCTTCTTTTTTGCTGTTGTAAGGCAATTTGAGTTTCTATTTAGAAAGGCAAACCAACTCTGTTGAAAACACACACAGCGACCTTGGGATGGGTCTCAGTTTATTTCCTACTCAGCAGACTGTTTATGTCTCCCCCCCCGTACATTTCCCAAATACTAATTCTGTGTGCATCTCATCTGTTTCCATTTAGCGACACGCCCCCTGACTCATGCATAATGGAAATCAATCGTCCTGAGTCACCATACAATTAATGCCACCAATTTAGAAATGCCTCTGTGTTCGAGGTAAAGAAGGGCGGATTAATTTGCCGCTAGTCTTGTATTAGTTAAGGTTCTGACGTCCTTCACTTCCTGTGGACGGACAGCACTGACAGCCCTGCCCTTTCCTCAACATCTTTGTGACCTTTTTGGAAGTAGTGCTCAGGGCCTCGAATGCCACAGATGGACCAGTGCTGAGAAATGAAACCTGTATAGCTCTTTAATAGCTTCTGCTTCTGGCCTAGGAAATTATGAATTTGCTAGAAAACCCAAACCATACGCTTTTTGAAATGTTCTCCTTTTCTTTGGATACAGGTGACCTAATTCAGTTATGGCTGCCGGCTGATGCGACAATGCACAGTGCCTAGATTGAGTTTTTTTATTAGAGACTAATGAAAAATCGCTCGACTAAGACTTTGTGTACCCGACTAACGCTTGGTCGACTTTTTGGGGCAGCCCTAACCGAAACATGATATGTTTTCCAGTTCTGAACCAACTACTCTCCACTTTCAAACCATAATAATAACATTTTGAGACTGGCCAATAACACTATCTCTGACCCCAACCATGTCCTAAACAGTGAATATGAATTGTCCCACAAGTTAGTAAAGTTAGACTGATACACTTTGTTGAGAAACAGTCAATCCTCAATGTAATGTTAGGGTTTCGTCAAGAAAATGTTTCTTCATGTGTTTTGGCACATTTCTGTTTTTATATCTGCATCGTTATCAACATTATATATATTGGCCGATGTAGCGCAATTTAACCTGTCTGTCACAGTGTGAAGCTGATTCAGACTTGGATTATAATTTCATAAAACATGATGGAAGTGACGTATCTTGTAAACACAGCTCATTTTAAAAATGTTTGATTATAGTGATGGAAATCAGGCTCTCCCTGGCGACTCACTTACACCCACTTGCCCTTTCAGCCCCCTCACCTAATAGCTGTCGGCACATTGATCTCCCCTGAGCTGTCTGTCACCTCCCCTGTACCCACCCCCCCCCCCCTCCACATCAGCTGATGAACACCGACAGACGGTGCAGTACCGGGATCCGTGACCTTTACAAGTTTGGGCTGCAATTTAGCGCAGATTAGCCGAGTCTAACATGTAAATTATCTGCAGAAAGGGCAACAGAATCAATTTCTTTTTTAGCTCAGTTATGACTGTATCTTCTGGAAGGAGAGGCAGCAGCACAAAACAGAAAACAATTACCAAGATTTAAAAGCAAAAACCAAGACAGAGACACGTAACCTTTTTACTTTGAGAAAGTGTTGCCGCTTTTAGAGCTGTGCACTCTGCAGGGATCATTATCAGTAAAGGAAATGTGCACAAAAGCTTTTATTCTTTATATATAAGTTTATTTGTCTTCTTAACAATGTATTTCCTGCCTTTTTAGCAAATTGCACATGCAGTTATTCTCCTGGTTCTCCTCTCATGGGTCTTTAGATCCTCCCGTTAGGTCAATCATAAAGAATTTAAACGCTCTCGCCGATGGCAGAATACTTTTTAAACCAATTAGGCCGCCCTGCCTCCCGAGACTTCGCTATTGACAACAAGCCAATGTAATTTCCATAGCAAAGTGATGGGCGGCCTGAAGGCCATCGGTGGGGATGCCGCCATGCATCTTAGCTTTGTTCTCCTTTTACGCCATCAACAAGTCAAAATGTCTCAGTCAGCAGAGTTTGAGATGAAGTGACCCTAACCCTAATGCCAGGCAGTGTAACTCCTGATTACTCCTCCAGTGATGCTTTCTCAAGGACAATTACCAGTTCTCCTTGGTCTGGGAACATGGTGACCCCATATTACAGCGAGGCAGTGAATCAGCTTTATTGGATTACCTCGCAGCCATGACCCACTCTAACCCTCGCTAACCAGTAATGCATTAGATCCTCACACTCTCTGCAGGGTTGTTTATGTTGACCTCTGATCAGGATAAGTTGAGGTAATTGATGTGAAAAAACCTGCAAATGAGATTTATGATACAGCGGACATATTTAATCACCACAGAGTATTATCCATTGATAGTAGGCGAGTCGATCTTAAATAATAAGAATGAATCGAAGCTTAACGCTTTTGTGCATTTCCTGAAGCTTTGAGGCGTTTTTAATTGAGATGGCTAAGTTGTTGTGCTTTTCACCTTGTAGGCCTGATCATTTCCCCACTTCGAGTTCAAATGCTTATGTCTTAGTTCTTCTGGTTTAACACTAGCAGCATTGTAAAAATATGACTTAAAACTAGTTAAAAAGTCAATGTATGACAGACAACGCTGATGCATATATATGATGACATCACACAGGAATACATTACATATTTGTCTGGGGTTTGACACAGATTATAAAAAATAAACAAAGTGTTGTTGACATGACACAGGAATGAAAATCCAGCGCATACATCTACTGAAGTCGTCTCTTTTGTCGTGACTGCTGATGAAATGTCATGATTCAGACGCACCGCTGCCCTTTAGAAAGCTCCCGCAATACATTCCCCACCATGAATAGATGTGCAGAGCTGTTATCACACACAACTGGACTGGAGCTCTCTGAGCATCAAAGCCTGCCTAAACATGTCTGAACATGTGGCTGAATGACTGCAGGACTCATGATGTGCTTGATGTGATGTCCGTGTAATCAATCCCAAGTGCTCTGACGCTGCCTGCATTGTAATGTCTGCACATATATCACAAAAAGCATTATATAAAGGGAGATGAATGTGCAGCATGTGGAATACTACAGGACAATTTTTGAACATTTGCTTTATGACGAAAGCTTCCTTGCGCTGTGTAAAAGCTTTATGTTATTTATATTCATGCTAATACTTGTGTACTTTTACTTACTGGAGTAAGATTTTGAATGCAGGACTTTTACTACTTTTGACTGAGTATAAAATGTAACAACTTCTGGCAGAGAATGTATTTAGCTTTGACCAAAATCATGAAGAAATGATTGCAAAATGAGCAAAAGCTGGCAGTAAAAATGTTGGTTTGTAAAGAATAATTTGAGTTTAGTTTAATCAGAGATGTTACAGTGACATTGTTCTCCGTGTCCACCATGTTCTCATTTAAAAAGCTCAGAAATCCTTCAGTTTACAAACCTTAATAGACAGCCATGACAACAGTCGCTCTGTGCCGCTGGTCAGTGCACGTCGCGCAGCAGCAGACACAAAAGCAGAAAGCTCAAGCTGGAAATCATTTCCACACAGCGGGAGCTGCAGGAGCAGATCCTCAGACTCTCTTCAGCGAGGCTCTCGTCACGTAAGGAGCGTGGGCGAGCCAGGCTCTGCTTTCTGAGGCTATGCTGGCCTTCATCAGCGGCTGCTTCCTCCTCCAGAGAAGACGCCTGCTGTTTTCATCTCTCAGCCTCATGTCGGCTGTGATCAATCACTGCCTGTCAGGAGAAGCAGTATTGATCCAGATCTGTGTGTTGGTGCAGCCTACAGTACTCCAGTTTGCATGTGGTGTTCCTCTTTCAATCAAAAAGACAAACGTTCATGCTTAGGGAGACCTTTCAGTGCTGCACACCAGCAGCTTATTCTCTCTGACTCCTGTGGACAGAGAGACAAAATGTTTGATTTCAGGGAGTGCCGAAAGAAAAAGAAAGAAAGTGAGGCGCCCTTAGAGTGGTGGCAGCTAATGGTGCTGTCAGTGGCTAATCACACTGTCAGCTACCATTACTGTTCACGCCTCCATCTTGACTCTGTGTTCCTCTTCAGCCTGAGCTTTAAATCCTTAGATAGACACAATCACCCAAACCTGTTCTCAAGTGTCCCTTCAGAAAACTTTACTGAAGGTTTCTTAAGCTTATGGTTTGCAGTTATTCCCCTAAAGCTTCACTCGCTCTAGGGCCGGCATAGGGTTGCCAGCTTTATAAACCTTTACTTGCAAAAATTCAGTTGAGGAACTAACTATTTAGACTACCAATATCTGATAACTGTACAGCGATGTTTGGAGCTGTGAGGAGCTGCTGAATGGCTTATGGTCGCTAGCCCAAATATCTAATGTCCGCCAGCTAAATAGCTAACAATCGCCAGCTAAAGAGCTAACGTTCGCTAACTAAAAGGCTAACATTGGCCAGCTAAATAGCTATTGTTGGCTAGCTAAATAGCTAACGTGCACTAGCTTAATAGCTAACGTTTGCATTTTTACAATGCTGCTAGTCCTGAACTGGAAGATCTTAGACATTAACATCTGAACAGGAAGTGGGAAAGGGGCAGGGCCACATAAGGGGAATACTGTCAGTTTTTCTGTAGCCGCTCTGTGTGTGAGTTAATGTTCATGTTCCAGGTTTGAAATTATACAACCATCAGCCCCTGTGGGAAAATGTGTCTTTTGCATTTCACACTTTACTTCGCGGATATGTAGAACAGCGCTGCGGGACACACTCCACCTCTGGGGCCGAGGCTGGGTCAAGGGCAGAGGCTTAACATGCACCACCTTAGGGGGGGAAGAAAAGCATGGAGACACACGGAGAACATGCCAGGGCCTCACACTAACACACACACAAGGAGTGTGCTGTGGGCGTGTGGTGTAATCACAGCTGACATTAATCAGATCTATGTGTACATGTGTGTGAAGATAGTGAGAGAGACAACATAGATGTAATGATTTATCTCAACTCAACTGTCCATTATGTTTTCCACTGATGTGTGGATTGTTTTATCTGTACATGGCAGACAATTGTGTTTCCCAGCAACCCAGTGTCACGGCATTTCGTGTTATAGTCACAACATTTCATCTATTGATTCGCGTTCATCAACACGATTTTCCCTTTTTCCGTGTCACACAGAACGATTTTAAAAGCAATGTATTTCTATTGGTAGTATGTTTTCGTGTCTTTTTGTCAGGTTGGGTCTAGGAAGACCGGAAGCTGTGTGGTTCATAAAAAAAATGTCTTACTCAATATCAAGCCACGATTATTGTTTTTAATTTAAATAGTATAATGTCGGCTTTTATTGCCGTCAGTGAGGGAAATAAATGGGGCTCAGAGCCTCAGAATACTGACATCTGTATTTTTTAAATCTTTTTTTCCCTTCTAATTTGTTATTCTTTTCTAAATAACTCAACAATACTCAACAATAACACACAATTATCCTTGTTTTTATTTATTTGTTTAATTCTATAATATCTAGCTTTTTTTACGTCTGTCAGGAACTGAATTTCAAAATAAAGTCACCGGAAACAGACGGAGGCAATACACACCCACTGAACTGATTACCCAAGATCCTCAGCTATGGTTGAAGCTCGGTGATTGGATGTTTTAGCCGCAATGCACGTTGGGATATTGTTTATGCGATATGAAATCCGAAAACATAAAAATGATACTTTAATCCAATTTAGTTTTCTCTTTGAAAGTCATCACATAACGGCATTGTAATACACGATTCGTCTGCATTAAATATTACACATCTGCCTTAGTTATTTATTTATATAGCCCTGCTGAGAAGACTTCTAGACAAACTGGAAGAACTGCCACCGAAACTGAATACGTGACCTGGATCATAAATATATCAGCAATTAAACAACATCTTCAATTTCTCTTCACACAATACGTCTCCTTGCAGTATCAACACTAATTCGGCTGACATTTACATTTGATCCAATTGGTAGATAGGCTGTATTTACACCATAACGGTGCACAGCTGATAGAAAGGGACTTGTAGTTTTTAAAGATATTACTGATTTTCTTTGAATATTAGAATGTAAATACTGAGTTAGAGAATAGTCAGGGGTTTTGGGTGATGGGAGACACATCTATGGATTCAGAATTTCAATAGTTTACCATTAAATGACAGATATACCTTTCTGTCTGTGATGTTTTACAAATCAGATATTAATGTAAAAAGTATTATTTGTTAAGTTAACACTGTAAACTTGACAGTTTTTTAACCCGCACCGCCTAGTGGTTAAAGCATATTTTATATTTGATGAAAAAAACATTAAGAGTACATACAAAATAGGGGGAAAGTAGAAGGTCAATGATAGAAATATAGAATATAAAAAATCAAGAAGATACTGTAAATTTGATCTCTACAATAAAACAGTTTAGTGCCAGATGTACAAAGATATTAATAGGAGGATGTGCAAAACAGAAAAACGAATTAACCTTTATTTAAACATTAAAGAATACTTTAGGTTAAGGTCTTCTTTTGAATAAGAAAAAAGCTTTGGGGGTATCTACAGATAAATAATAAGCCTGACAAAGTACTTAACATCTAATATATGGCTTTCCTGCAATGTTAACTATGTTGAAGCACTTATTTTAACTGATATTATACACATTAATTATACTCTTAAAATATGTATGTAGATAGTATAAGAAATGTGCAGAATATGACAGTTTAATGGTGGTTAGTCCAGTTTTGGATAGTCTGCCGTGGTTTCATTCCATTTCATAGTGCCGTTTGGCGCTCGGCGTAACCTTGCGCACTGCCACTCCAACATCCAATCACAGAGCTTGAAGATTAATCACAGGGTTTGTCAAGCAAAGGGACTGTAGTCCCAAACGATAGCTGAGGATTATGGGTAGTGTAGTGTCTTCGGCCATCCTAAACTCAGAAAAAACTATTTGTTTCTCCGAATCGAAGGGGGAAAACAGAAAAGCATTGTACACAATTCAAACCAATCAATGTTGTGTAATTAACAAGGATTAACTGATACCGATAGTTGATGAGTACTGCAGATTACTAAGCAAACTTCGAGACCGGAAATACTGTTTTCACCCCAAGCTGTTGCCTGGCAACGCAATTCTGTTGATAGTTATTTCATATCTCATTAACGCCATATCCCAACGTGTATTGCGGCTAAAACCTCCAATCACTGAGCTTCAACTATAGCTGAGGATCTTGGGTTATCAGTTCAGTGGGTGTGTATGGCACGTCTGTTTTCTGTAACTTTATTTTGAAATTCAGTTCCTGACGGAAGTCAAAAGAGCCCGATATTATAGAATTAAACAAATAAATAAAAACAAGGATAATTGTGTGTTATTGTTGAGTAAATAACAGTATATAAATAACTCATCAACTTAGTTAGGGGTTGGGCTACAGTGGAAAAATTGCGGCAGAAACTGCGGTAGAAGCCGGCCATACCGAGGAAACGGCGGAGATCACTCCTGGTGCCAGGCACCGCACATTCAGCCACCGCAGTAACCTTAGCTTCCACTGGTCTGACTTGGCCTTGCCCAACCTGCTTCCCTAAATATTAGACAGTAGCTTTACCAAACTCACATTTGGCCAGGTTCAACGTAAGCGAAGCCTGTGCGAGCCGGGTGAATACTTGCCCCAGGATCTTCATGTGCAACTCCCAGGTGGGCGTGTACACAAAGAGATCATCTAAATAGGCGTTACAGTTACTTATTCCGGAGAGGACAGTATTCACCAATCTTTGAAACGTAGCAGGAGCATTACACATACCAAACGCCATGACTGTGTACTGCAGGAAACAGTCAGGTGTTGCGAAAGCGGAGATCTGTGAGGCACGGTCCGTTAAAGGTACCTGCCAGTAACCTTTAAGTAGGTCCAATTTACTGACATATTTCGCAGAACTTAAACTGTCGATGCAATCCTCCATTCTTGGCAATGGGTAGCAATCTGTCACCGTAACAGCGTTCACCTTACGGTAGTCCGTGATAAAGCATGGAGAACCATCAGATTTCGCTTCTACAAGACACGGCGAACACCATGGGATAGAGCTCTGTGTCACCAGGCCATTTGATACCAGATATTCAGCCTCCTGTTTCATAAGCTCGCGCTTGGTCGGATTGGCACGGTACGGATGTTGTTTAATCGGCCTCGCGCCTTTTACATTGATGTCATTAACAGAGCCCAGGCCTCAGCCGGCCACTGTAACGCCGCTGCAATGCGCTCAAACGCACCGAAATATGCATCCACTTCATTCTCCCGGAAAATCGGCACTAACGAAATGTTTTTCCCTACATTGAAGGCAGGTGAGTGAGAATGAGGTGAGGAACTTCCTCCGACAAGACCAGGAACACCGGAGGCGCGCAGCTCGGAGTCTAGCTCCAGCTGACGTATCCGCACTTCCTTGTCAATTTCCAACTTTCGGACTTCCTTGTCCATTTCCAATTTTCGTAGCTCCAGCTGTAACTGCCTGGCTTTCTCCCTGTCGTTAGTTTCCCACTGACTTTGCCTGTCCTTGGCTTCCAACTGGAGCCGGGCGAGACGGACCTTGAGTTTAGCCCCCTCCCGGGAATCTGTACTACCAACAGGAGAGGGTTGGCATCTGCGAGGCGGCGTGAGCGGTGCCTCACACGGCTCGCCCCCCTCGCTGTCACCACCCCTTCCTTCAGTAAAAGTAAACTCTGCCTCTGCCGGACACAACAGGCCCTCAGTGGGAACTTCGGACACGGGTAGCTCAGCTGGTACAGCCGGTACAAGTACCTCTCTTCGCACCATCTCATCCACCACCAACGCCTTCAATTCTTTCTTCAACATTTGCCGACTTACCACAAGACTGAAGTGCCGCGCTATCTCTATTAAGTCATCCTTCTTACACCGGTCCAGCTGCTCATAGGACGGCCAGACCAAGAACGCCTCTATGTCGAACGATGCCATACCTGGGTGTACCGCCCACACGTTTCACAAAGTTTTCAGCCACAATAAAACCACCTATAACCCCAGGAATTGATTTAAATTATCCCGGACGAGAGCCACCACGTGTTACGTTCCCTATTGGGCTAGGGGGACCAAAGGGACACGACACGACCAGATTGGATTTGGTATATGTTACCGGTGATTTATTTGTAACCCAAAACAATGAACACAATAATATACACGACCAGCCTGGACCAACGACGGACCAAACTGTTACGATTTTAACAAAAGGGGAACTCCAAAAGAGAGTTGCACAATATGATACAAAAGAAAGAACGTACCTCACTTCTAAAGTGGAACAAAACACTAAACAAAATGAGACGGGGTGGGAACACAGCTGTTGCTGGTCAACAGGGGCTAATCACCTGGGTCTAAGCAATACTTCCACAAATGCTGATCTACAGACGCTAAGCTAACCTGGGTCTAAGCAATACGCACACACAAACCCTATACTAACACAGAACACTACGACACACTGCTAATCAGTGTGCTCGCACAGAAACCCTACAGACCACACTGCTAGGCAGTCTAACGAGGCACAGAATACACACTGCTAAGCAGTCTAAGGAATCACAGAACGATGGCAGTATCACAATGAGAGGCTTGAGGCGTCTGTCACACAATACAGAGCCTCCCGAATGGTGTCCGTGCCCGGCCTTTATACTCCTCCCCCGGATGACGTGGCAGAAGCGGGCAGGGATTGGGTGACAACAGTCCAATCACCGTGGATGTTGCGAGGTCAAGACGGCCACTGACAGCATAGGAACTGCACAGCTCATTTACATACACACACACAAACAGAGTTAAGGGCACAAGGTAGCAGCGGCTGTAACAGTAATATACTCACAGCTGACGTAACGCTTTAATATAATATCGCTAACGTTTCCCCCTGGCTCCGGTGTTTGTGCGGTGATTGATGCGTGGCTCTTACAGATTGTATTGAGTCCTCAGTTAGCTGGATCAGTTCACAGTTTGAGGTTTCTCGGCCCCTCCTCTTCAAAGCTGCTGCAGATAGATTCCTCCTCCAAATCCATGCAAATCAAACCTGGCACCTGTTTGTCAGCGTGTGTGCTTTTATTAATCTCGGTAATTTTTGCAGACATGAGAGGGGAAGCTATCGCCTTTGTGTCAGCCGGCTGAGTGCTGGAACATTGCTTATTGGTTATGGTTGAATTATTCATTTGGAGCTCTGAGGTCCATGTCAATGACTGGTCCACGCTAACTCCTCTTCATCAGCACAAACGCTCCTCTTGTTGTCCTGCAGCTCCGTGAATATTGGCCGTGATCCAGCTCTGCATCTCTAAATATTTCACATATCTGCTGATGAATGGATCCCAGCGCTGTAGAAACATATCCCTGTGTCACTATGATGCATGTTTATGTGAAATTGATCATCTCTTACTGAGGCAATTTATTCTCGACAGTAGCATGTATCTAGAGGTGTAAAAGCTCCTGACGAGGGGAAACTGTCGTTGGATGTGGGAGAAAACTCTGTTCCTTCCTCTTCACCTGGTCTCTCCTGACAGCTAATATGGTGTCTTGGGATTAAAATGCAAAATTCTCTTTGTTATCACTCTAAACTTTAGCTCTTTCTTCATCCTTATAATATTTGGTGCAATCTCAGGGTTATAACGCCTCCATTGGACTCCTTTGTTTACTTCGGAAATATAGTGACAACACTTTGAAACACTCACGCTTCTATTAGCTAGCGCTGCAACAATTAGTATGTGATAGCCTAAGGGGCGGGGCAATTCTAAGTGGTTGATCGATCACAACAGAGCCAGCCAGCTTACCAATCAGAGCAGACTGGGCTCTGGTTTCAGACAGAGGGTGAAAAGAGGTGCTGCAGCACAGGCAGTATGAGAAAGCTAAATAACTTTTGAAACATGGAAACAAGTCACAGCAGATGCACAAAATACTAATATCAGCCTAACAATCTGCAGAATAATGCCCTTTCAAACTAAATTGGATTTATTTTTACAGCTTGTCGTGTAAACTGAGACTTGTGGTCCTTGGTGGAGGCATATAAGATCATAATATCAGTTTAAAGCCATGAACACAATAATTGAATTTTCAGGTTGTGACATTTGTCAAATCAGGACTTTCTCACATAAAATCTGTCATTGATAAGGACAAGCTTCAGTTCTTATTTTGCATAGTGTTGCAGTGTTTTAGAAGGAAAATAATACTTTAAAAAATGATTTCAAGATGTATCCTAAAAGAAATGGAGGTAATGATGAGCTTAAATGAATACTCGGTTGATTTGTGAACTGTTCGAAAATTCTACCACGGCAATATTGAGAATTATGATTTGTTTCTTAATGTATTGCAAGAATGCTTTGCAGAAAATATTTCCATATTCAATATTTTTCTTTTTCTACATCAGGGAATGTATTAAATATTATTCACTTCTGAATAGTAACATTTGTACTGTTTTCTTATGGACCAAACAAGTCAATAATATGTGTTCCAATAATGGACGTCCATGTTTGCAGCGTCCTGAGAGTATACCAGGAGCTTTATTTCCACATGTTGACTGAACTGAAGGCCTTTAAGCCCACCAATGATAACGCCAAATAAAAAGTAATAGCCTCCGAGCGTATGATTCATGTCTTGATCCCTGCAGCTACATTAAACACACATCGATCCCCCCCCTCTAATCCTAATGCAAAAAAGAAATACGGAGTAAATTCCCCCTGGTGGATATTCCTGCTCTCAGAGACATCGAGAGTGCGTTCAATCGATCGGTGCTTTTGGGTGTAAAATAACCTTTTGATGACCAGCGAGGAAATGCTGAAGCTTTCTCACACACCCTTATTGATTTCCCCATCTGTGTGCACTACCCCCCCCCCCCCCCCCCCCCCCCCCCCCCTCTATCTTCTGTGTGTGCAGCACATGTGGAGCTGTGAGTTTACACCACATGTAGTTGTGAGTGCATGCTTCGCTGCATTTAAAGGTTGCCCGTTCTTTGGACAATCTTGCTGTGCTTACTCAGCTGAGCAGCCATCACTGCAGTTCACTTAGTTATTTCTTCCTGTTGCAGGTGAGGGGTGGGGAGTATGCAGCCTCAAACTATAACAATAGTGAGAGCGTCTAAGAAACAAAGGATGCAGTGTGATTTTTGTGTGTCAGGGCTCTGCCACCTATAGAAATAGTTGGTCGAATTGAACATGTCTTTTTTTAACATGTCTTTCGCCAAGGCAGCCATGGAGTTTTGTCACTTAAGGGCACTATTGGAGAAGATATGATTGTTACTTTGGCATGATGAGGACTTTGACATGAATTCATGTACATATATGGTCTGTACTTATATAGAGCTTTTATCCAGTTTACGACCCTCAAAGCGCTCTCTACATGTCATTCACCCTTTCATACAGAGCAGTGTACCTTACTCTAGGAACTAACATTCATACCCACTCACACACGGTTGGCCATGCCATCGGGTTAAGTATATCGACATGTTGACTGCATGGGCTGGGATCGAACCCACAACCTTCTGGTTGAAAGACCAGAGCACTCCCTCGCAGCCACAGCCGCTGAACAGTGAAAAAGAATGTAATTTACATCAGGTTTACAAAAATTCCAGTCGTTTTTAAAGCCGACTCCCACTCTAACTGGTAATGTCATCAACTCTAGCTCTGAACATTCCGTCCCATTATACACTCATTATCAAATCTGAGGCAGTCTGAACATTTCACAAAACTTTAACTGAGATTTTAGGAAAACCGGTCCATCTAGCAAAAAACCTTTTTTGGTCCATTAAAATTGAGAGTGTCGTGAGCCTCTCGACTGAAGTGAGTGAACTTTGAATCTTTTCTCTCGGTTAAAGTATGCCATATTAGTTTGACCCTAAATTTTGAGTTCTGTTCTGTTCTTTTTTCACGTTCCCATCTTTTATTCAAGAGGAAAAGCCCACTTATAAGCTTAATTATGGTCCACATTCTCAACAAAAAAAAATACCTCTAAGTTAGCTCCTACATCCAAATACTAATTCCTCTCCCTTTCCTCCAGTGTAAGCAGCCGCGCTGCACACTCAGCTCTCTGTGGCTGCAGCCAAATAAGATTTGTGCCCTACACGGTGGGCATTTACTCTGTCTGACGGCTTATTACCGGGCCCATGTTGCAGCATAATCTACAGCGGGATGGAGGCTCACACTCATTTGCTCGGTCGTTAGGTTAAGGGTGAATTCATCATGGGGGACGAGTGTATCGCAGCGAGAAACAAAGGTGATGCAGAGTGAATTAAGAAGAGGAAGTTAGGACATTTCTCATTGTTATATTTGTTGTTGTCACTAAGTGACATCCCAAAGAATAGCTGAGTAAGGCTGCAGCTGACGATCAATGTGTGTGTGCACTTGCCGGGGCTTGTTGTTCCTGTCAGAGTCAATAACAGCCATTGATTGAACATGTAAGGAGCAGGAACCTTTGTTTGAAATGGGCTTTTGATGGTGTGTCAGTCAGTGAATGCATCTTCACTTAAATCAATGATGCATTTGTGATGATGCAGGATGTTTTGTTCACCACCTTGGAGTCTTGGATTCTCTAAGCTCGTTTGGAGGAGTGTCCCTGCAGCAGCTGCTCCAAAACATCGTTATCACTCTGCCCATAACGAGCCAGAGTGTGGGGGGGGCGGGGCGGGCCCATGTCGGGGGAGGAACCCTACAGTGACACCAGCTGTCTGCATGGACACATGTAGGACTTCTCAGGTGTCCTCATTAATGAGTTTCATAGTCATTGTCTCTTTCTGATATTTTAAACTTGTCATATACCTACAGTAAATGCCCTGCAAACGTATGCTAATATTACGGTGGCCGACAGCTGCAAACACGCTAAACGGCTCCGAACATTTAAATTAGGAAAAACCCGCTGCAGCTTCATAGAAAATGCAAATATAAAACACAAATGTGCCAAAACACATTCAAATGAGGAATCAACTCACCCACTTGTCGAAATGTGCGCAGCATTTACTAACAGGGCTGCACAAACGAAACACTGCAAATAGAAAATGCTGCAAGAAGCTCAAAACACAACGGAAACAAGGGGGACACTGAAAAGTGATGCACACAGGTGACGTACAGGGATTTTAAAGTTGGCCAACTGTCACTGTTTGCAGAATTTGTCAGTTTCATAACTCTAAGTGTTGTGTCAGTATATTTGAAATGAATGTTAGCTACGTTAGAGAGCTAGCTTACAGCAGGTCTGCAATAATATCTGAAGGAATCATGCGATCACATTGTTAAAATAAGACAACAAAACTTACATGTTAGCTAACTTTCCAACAAGAGTTACAGTTGGCCAACTTTGTAATCCCTGAACATCCCCAAGCGCTCCGATCCCAGTTTGGTGCATCACTTTTAGATTCCCCTGGTTCTGTTGTGTTTTGAACTCTTTGCAGTATTTGGTATTAGCTGCGTTTGCACATGTTGGCCACCATATATTATACTAGGAAGAAAATACAAACAAAACAAGCAAAAATAGAATAAGACAGGTACAAAATACAACAACAATTGCAGTGCAGTTTAAGATACAAAAATGTTTGTCTTCGGTCTTGATTTGAAGGTAGTGAGGGTTGCAGCGGACGGAGTTTATTCCAGATATTTTGGGCTTAATAACTGAATCCCATGCAAAAGAATGCTAATATGCTGTACTGACTCATTCACAGTAAGAACACACACGTGTCCTTAATACATCTTTAATAGAGTTTGATCATTTAGCCACAGCACATCATCATTTCCTGCCCCCTTGCTTCGGGTCAGACTGTGATTGTTGTTAATCAGCAAAAAAAATCCTGACTTTCTGCTTCTTTGTTCTTTGTTCCCCCTTTGCTCGAGTCTCTGCAGGAACCTGCACTCAGAAAAAGGCAATTAAGCTGTGGAGCTCATTTCCTGCCATAACTCCACAAACAAACTAAACAGGTTTTACAAATGCCTCATGATTCTCTAACAAACACAATGTGGTTTGCAAATACAAAACACCATCTACAAACTAATGCATTTAGTTTTGCAAAGAAAAAACGTATCTATCAAACAAACACATAACATTGTTCTAATAAATCATGTTTCAGAGACAAATTCAGCTTAGGTTTTACAAGTTCACACGTTTTTTTTACAACTACAACACTTTTTTTTACAACTACAAAACTTTTTCTTCTCATGGCGGAATATTACTAGTAATATTCCGCCGTGGCTGGCACATGCTCCACGGCAGCAGGGGGCGCTACTGAGTCCATTGGGGAAAGCGGGAGCCTCCCGCCGGGAGGTTGAGCAGAGCATGGAACAGCCATTGCCAGCCTGATGACAGCGGTGTTTCTAGCGATCCAGCGATCTGGGTCAGTGTTTGAACAAGGTGAATTGAGCGATCACAACGAAAACAGCCAAGACACATATTGAGACCAGACCACTAATGTTATTAGGGCTGTACATATAATAAGCCTTTGTCTAAAATGGACAACATTGTAACTAAGAAGATTTAAACCATACAGCGATTCTGCACTCTTCATTTTCTTTCCTGCTATATTCAATGAGTGATACAAATATGTTTTACCACAAGTTCTTAATAAAACTGACACTGTTGGACTATAGGCTACTAGTTGACTGCTCCCAGAAATAAAATGAAGTACTTTACTGTGTACTTTGTGAGTAATCCTCTGTCAGAGTCCCCTCCATAGTACATAATGCATGTTCTCTGCTATCTTTGATGAATGATACAAATAAAATGTTACCATTAGTTCTTAATGAAATTGATACTGTTTGACTTTGTATTAGTTAGCCTACTACTTACAATACATTGAAGTACTTTTACTGTGTATTTATTGAGAAATCCTCTGTCAAAGTCCCCTGCTGAGAACAAAATCAAGCCACTTCTGCTAAGTTTGATGAGGGAATTCTTTTTTGTTGCCATTAGTTCTTCGTGAGATTGATCCTGTTGGACTCAGTACTACTGAAACTACCCCCACAAGTACTATGAAGTACTTATTGTGTACTTTTCCAGTAATCCTCTGTCAATGTCCCCTCCCAAGTAGAAGAATGCATGTTTTTGTTTTAATAACCGTTCAAAAACATTTCTTCCTGAGACTGATATTGTTGGACGGAGTATTTTAAGAGGATGGTAGACATGATATCAGCAATACTTCCAGTCAGTACTCCGGCAGCAACATTTTTACACCTTGGAAAGTCTTTAGAGTCTGGCCTGGATAGCTGGTCACAAATATCCTTCAGCAAAGTGACAAACCCTTGTGGTCTTTTAATCTATAATTATTCCTCTGCCGCTAGTTCGTGCCTCGCAGATTCTTCAGTCTCATCAGCCTCATCCTTCCATCAGTCCCAGTCAACGCCTCCAGCACACTTCCAGTGTCTGACTCCATATGATATTGTCCTGATGCTGTAAGGGTGATGCCCTATGATCACAAAATTACCCCTCTAAAGTCTAAGTGCCAAGGACCTCATATTATGTCTGTCATTAATGTTACATCGCCCATTATAACAATTATATTTACTTTTTGCTCTTCTCTTAACTAAATAGTCCTGTCTTTAAGTATAACCCAATGTAAAGTCCTTTTCCTGCACCATTTTAAGGCTTCAAAACAGCCATTTTTACTGTATGTGTTTGGAGAAATGACACAATCAATGGCCCAGAATTGTACTTTATAAACTATGAATCTTGTGGTGCTTGAAGAAATACAGACTGGTTAAGCCGGCCAGGTTATATTTATATGCCTTTTTTGGAGCCCTTTTTTTCAATATTTATTCAAATGTCACTAGTTATTTAAACAAACCACTATCTGAGGATAATACAAGCAACCATAAAACGCCCTTTATCTAGAGAGCCATTGAAGTCCATGAATAACTTTTTCTTTCCACAAATATTTTCAACTGCTGTATTAATAAAGTTGCCACGTGTTTTTAAATTTAAGTTAAGCCACTATCTGTGCAGAACATTACAAATATTCTTCATTTGCAGTATTTTAAAAGTGTTCATAAAGACTGCATCAATTATATGCTATATATCTATATAATATCAATATTGTTATTAACTTCAAACAAAGTCAATTTAAATAGCGGGCAAAAGTGGGTTAATTGCCATGGATGTGGTGTTTGATATAGTTTACATTCAATTTTAACTATTTTAGGCAGAAAAACGTATATTGACGAAACTTTTTTTAATAATTTACTATAATTTAGAAAGGTTTTTATGAGAAATCATTTCAAAAGTAAACTTATTTTTCATTTTATATTTCAATTTGAAATGTTTGCACACAACATTATTAATTTATACATTTTTATAAAAAATGTAAATTATGAATCCATTTATTGTATTTCCATGAGGCTGGGGAAGATATCCAGCATGTGGTTCAACATGTAATACAAGTAAGTATATGTACAACATGGAAAAGTAAATCAAATAAGTTTAATAGGATGTGGATTTATTTTCTCTCACCTTGTAATTACACAATCAAACAATCTATAATTTAGCTCTGACCTTCCCAAAAACATTTTGTTGAATTGGACACATTTTTCGAAGCTCTATTGAATGACATGCAATGACTGGGACTGATGGAAGAATCTGAGAGGAATGAACTAGGAGCAGAGAAATAATCTTATTTTAAAGACAGCAGCATCATAAGAGGCCAACAAGAGTCACATGGGTTTGTCACTTTGCTGAAGGATATTTGTGACCAGCTATCCAGGCCAGACTCTAAAGACTTTCCAAGGTGTAAAAATGCTGCTGGAGTACTGACTGGAAGTAGTGCTGATATGTCTACCATCCTCTTAAAGTACTCTGTCCAACAATATCAGTCTCATAAGAAAGGTGTTTTAACGCTTATTCAAAATAGCAGAGAAACATGCATTATTGTACTCAGGAGGGGACATTGACAGAGGATTACAGCAGTCTCAATATCATTAAGAACTTATGGTAAAATTGTCTTTTTATCATTCATCAAAGATAGCAAAACACATGCATTATACGGAGGGGACTCAGTACACAGTAAAGTACTTCATTTTATTTCTGGTAGCAGTCAACTAGTACGAGTCCAACAGTATAATTTGTATTCAGAACTTATGGTAAAAAATATTTGCATCACTGATTGAATATAGCAGGAAAGAAAATGAAGAGCAGCTGATTGACCGAGTGCAGAATCGCTGTACAGTTTAAATCTCCTTACAATGTTGCCCATTTTAGACAAAGGCTTATTATATTTACAGCCCTAATAACATTCATTTTCTGGTCTCAATATGTGTCTTGGCTGTTTTCGTTGTGATTGCTCAATTCACCTTGTTCAAACACTGACCCAGATCGCTGGGTCGCTAGAAACACCGCTGTCATCAGGCTGGCAAGGGCTGTTCCATGCTCTGCTCAACCTCCCGGCGGGAGGCTCCCGCCTTCCCCAATGGACTCAGTAGCGCCCCCTGCTGCCGTGGAGCATGTGCCAGCCACGCCGGAATATTACTGCCAAAGGTCACGTGACCTGGCAGTAATATTCCGCCGTGAGAAGAAAAAGTTTTGTAGTTGTAAAAACAAGTTTTGTACTTGTAAAAAAAAGTGTTGTAGTTGTAAAAAAAAACGTGTGAACTTGTAAAACCTAAGCTGAATTTGTCTCTGAAACATGATTTATTAGAACAATGTTATGTGTTTGTTTGATAGATACGTTTTTTCTTTGCAAAACTAAATGCATTAGTTTGTAGATGGTGTTTTGTATTTGCAAACCACATTGTGTTTGTTAGAGAATCATGAGGCATTTGTAAAACCTGTTTGTTTGTGGAGTTATGGCAGGAAATTAGCTCCATATTAAGCTAATGCAGCGTGGTGTCACAAGGTTGTAGATATTTCAAGAGCAGAGAATTTAAGAGCAATTTAGCACTTGAAGAAAGAGGAGAGGGCTTGCATAAAACCTTTTACTCACTCACAGATTTATTATGCTTTTAGTTGCGTTGTGTGTGTGATATAATTAGCGGTGGTGCCAATAAGGCTAGCAGCTCAAGGACATGGTCATCGCCTGACCATCTGTCATTCATTTCCTCCTCTTGTTCTGGGCACGCCAGGGGGGGGAGTTTAGCCTATGACACATCTCAGCACAGGTGAGGAGATGATGAAATAGGGCGCTGGACTTGTCCTAGAAACACTGAGACTTTTTCGGAATTGAATAGCCAAATTGGGGTATTATTATTATGCTTTCAGCGAAGGCCTGTCCAATTCATAACTGTGTCATACCTTAAGCCGTTTCACTATGTCTTCTTCATTAAGAAGCAAATGAGAGCAGCACTGCAGAGGGCAGCGATGATTTGTGCCATGGTACATGTAAGGAGGGGCTGTACGGTGCTCCCACACACAGCGGCATGACTTATGGCTGCGCTGACTCGTAATCTACTCTTTTTAATCAACACTGCGGCTGCTCGCTTCATGCTGCTGGTTTTATGGGCTTTGCATTAGAGTGAAAACAGGACATCACCACAGCAGGAGAATACAAAGTGCTGCTGCAGTAATGGACATGCTTCCCTGTTCCTGCAGAATGCCTCTGATATTGGTGTTCCAGTGCTTTTTAACAGCTTGTTTCTATGCCCCAGCAGCGTGACAGTAACACCCTTTATCAGGAGCTGTTAAGGTGCACCGTGAACATTTCAGAGCAGGTGTGAAAAGCTTCCTATAGGTCAGATAAAGCTGCTGTCAGGCTGATGTGCTCCATTCGGCACAGTCTTTAATGCAAAATGAAGCTTGGAAAATCGAGTGTTACCCTATTCACCTTTCCCCACATCCGGTTTGAACCGTATTGTCCATAGTTATTCCGGTTAGGCACTAGCAGCATTGTAAACAATACTTTGTATTGGTGGTCGTCGTCGTCGTCGTCGTCGTCGTGCCGTCGTCGTCGCCGCCGCCGCCACCACCACCACCACCACCGCCATCTACCTAGTTAGCTAGCTAGCTTACCGTAGCTACCCAGCCTAGCTAGCGAATGTTAGCTATCTAGCTGCTAGCTATGGCCAAATTGGTGGCTCTCTTAATCTAAAATGTAATTATTATTTCACACCCTATGGTTCGACTTGCAATGCAGACCTGTGTCTACCATTCGGGCAGTGAGAGAAATTATAAAAACCTTATTGACTTGCTTATTAAAAGCTCTCATACAGCTCCAAACATCGCTGTAAATTCTCAAATATACGTTATTTGGATAAACCAATCACATATTAGTGATCTAAATTGTTAGTTCCTAGCCTGAACAACTGTTATAACTTGATTAAAGTTCATTTAAAAGCTTTAAAAACTGTTTCTTTGGGAGGTAAATATTAATAAATCTGGTGACAATATGCTAAGTAATAGCAATAACGCTTTAACCGGAAGGGCCAAGACAATTTACGGCAACATGGGCCAGCGAAACATAAGGTGTAGCCTATAATGATTATGCGTTGTAGAAAGTAAACTCCTTTCTTTGTCATTTTTGAAAATATTCCGTTTTTTAGAATTGCGCATCCTGCAGTTGTAATTCGGTGTCAAAGGAAATGCAGGAAATAAAAGGTATTATGCGGTGCATGAACACTTTAGTGTCCACACTCAGTGAGTCAGTGATGTTTGCCAGCTTACGGGATTGAATCTAAATTTAGAAGCTTCATGTCTCGCTTGTATTTAAAATTTGGATTGCTGATACCTGGACTACTTTTCCTGACAATGTGTCATGACGGGGAGTCCTCTCTGCTGCCAAGAAGAGGGGGACTATATTAGGGAAGAACAAGATGGCCTCAGGGGCGTTGTTGAAGGACAGGTGGGAGATGAGTTCCTGACACGCTCGTCATGTGTGCGCTAAATCTGCCGTCGCGTCAGCCTGACAGCGATCACTTTATTTTGTGGGGGGGGGTCTGACAGGTAGCAGAGATGCAGGTGATCACTTCCTGTGCACTTTGGCTCCGTGAAGCGAGAGGTTGCTTCCTCATTCAGCCTCTCTGTCGGCCCCTCTTTGGGCTGACGGGCTGTGAGTGACAGATGAGTTTGAGAGAAGTGGCAGTGTACACACACGCAAATTCAACATGGTGGTGAGGAGAGCCATCCTGTTGTTTTGATTGGCTCAACATGAAGTGCAGATTCTCCACGACAGCTGGTTCGGTCAAACTGCACTAAAACAAATCCCTTCTTTGTATTTATATTATCATACAACCCATTCATCTGGGACAAGGAAAAGGGATTCTTTTGGGGGGTTCAGGTTCCACATAGCGCTTCTACTTGCACTCCAACACATAGTACGTGATAGGCTAAGGGACGGGACATCTCGAAGTGTTTGACCAATCACATCAGAGCAGACTGGGCTCGGGTTAACATCAAAATATACTACCAAAATAACAGTACTCATTATTTAATATAGAGTACTGTTATTATAGTGTATCACAGAATTCTTATTATTGAGGCATTAATGTGGATAGAGTTATTGCAGCAGATTAATGTGAAGTTCATAATATTAATATATAACTATTATTATTAAAGTAGCTAAAAACTAAGCTTTTCAAATAAATGTAGTGCTGTAAAAAGTGCCATATTTTCTTCCAATTGCAACGGAGTAGAAGTATGAGTTAGCATATTAAAATACCTCAAATTGTATTTAAGGACATCACTTACATTTTAGATTAGACAATTAAAGCCTGATTCAACATAGCGTCATAAAAGCAAATATGTATTTGTAAAAATAGTATTTTTAATTTGAAGGTTTTTTGCATATAGCTTTCACCAGAATCTCAACTTGAAATGTGCTGTTTCTTTCCGTATATATCTCCAACTGGTGCATTTAGATCCTACCTCCCCCGACTTAAAGGGCTTTTGTTTTACTGAACACTTTAAAAACGTCGGCGGTAATGTGCAGCTGTGGTCAATATTTATGAACAACCATAAAGGCAAACGTAGTGTGGCTTCAAAGCCAAGCTATTATACAATCAAAGTTAATGTGCATGCAGAGAGGAGAACAATGCAGTCATTAAACAGAAAAGGACTGCTGTGTCACTCAAATGTGCATAATCAGAGAACTTTAAGTGCAATTCAGAACAAAAGACCCTGCTGCATTGAAATTCAGACCTATTGAGACAAAGACAGAAAATATGATACTTACAAAACTTATAGCCACACTGACTCACAGCAGACTGGAAAAATCAATAGCAGCAGATGCCCTATTCTCTGCTCGTCTTCGTACTGTATAAGTCCCTCTGCTGAGAGGTGGACGCCTGTTCTCTGGACTAATGTCGGAGCAATGAGCCAGGAAACGGGGTGTGATGGACACATGGTCAGGAGGATGAGGAAGATGAAAGCTGCAGACTCTCTGCTTTAATATCATGATAATAAAGTGGATTAGTACACGAGTACAGTTGTGAGTGAGTGAAATGTTTCTTTTTTTTAATGTGTTTTGGCACATTTATGTTTTTATATTTGCATCGTTTCAGAAGTTGCTGCGCGTTTGGTTTATGAGCCGTTTGCACCTGTCGACCACGGTAAAATTCAAATTCAGGAGACGTAAATAAAGAAAATCTTACACTGGCCGAAGGAAATACAGTCCTGATAAAGTGCATGATTTAACCTGTTCCAAAAATATAAAACACTTCCTGTATCTATAGCCTCAGCAGAAACAGCAGGGCACTGAGATAATGCAGGGCTCCCAGAATATACATATCTTCTTGGCTTTGACTTGAAAGCTTTCCTGTAAGCAGCATGGCGTGAGAGGTTGCAGTAATATAGATATTATCTGAATGAGTATTATTTCTTTAAAGTATGTTATGGCCTCTTCATGTGGGAGGATTTAAACGCAGTGCATCTCAACAATCAGGTATCTCTTCGTGGTTCAAGGTCGCAGTCACTGCACGCCTTCGTGTCCACGCTGACTTCATCAGAAGTAAACATCACATAAAAAAAGATGTGTGTTTGCATCCCACGCTGTACTATTGTTCCTTCTCTTAACAAATGCTTCAGGTATGATGTGTTTAACAGCAGTGGTTAATCAGAAACACCCACACATTTGAGTTTTACTTTACTCTGGACTCCTCCTGCAGTCTGACCTCAGGAAGGACGGCGCCCGCTGCCTCAGACAGCAGATTATACTTTATCACATTTAAAGGGCGAGGACCTTGAAATAATGCACCTTTAATATGATTACCCGTCAATAGTGCAGGGAGGGAAAACACACACACACAGCCTTTAGTGTCACCTCATATCTGGCTGACCCGCGCTGAGCCACTCTGAATTTCTGCTGGCGTCAAATCTTTTGTCCTCACAAACTTGATTTTCATTTGACTCAGGGACCTGAGGGGAAGGCTTTCAATCCAAACAGAAAACAATGAATTTAGTCTTTATCATGGTTTTGAATAAGGTTTATAGAAAGTTATTGACTCGGATATGGAGAAGTCATTCCTGTAGTTATTTCCTATATTGTGATAAGTCATTGTGTCAGCATGAAATAGTGCTCAAATTCATTGGAAAGTCCGATTTTGGAGAGGTTATTCTGTGATATGCGGGAAATCTCTAAGCGCTTGACCAATCACAACAGAGCCTGCCAGATAACCAATCAGAGCAGACTGGGCTCTGCTATCAGACAGAGGGTCAAGTAGTGCTGTGGCAAGACCTTGTTGATATGTCCTCTTGTATGGAGTTGCTCTGTACAATTCTAATCCTTAAGATTTTGGTTATATCAATATTGGTAATTGATTTTTCAGCAATAGCTATTCTGTAATAATTGCCTCTTGACAACATAAGCAATGTAAGGAAAACCAATATATGTGTAATGCAACGTGAGTGCATGCATATTTAAATTAAACTGGATGATATTGGATCTTTGGCTTAACATGACTTTGTTCTTAAGGCTTTCTTCTTGTTTGGTTTGAGCATCTAGCTATCACACACACACACACACACACACACACACACACACACACACACACACACACACACACACCTACTGTATGAAAGCATTTTCCTTTTGGATACTGAATTCAAATTGTGTTCCCAGCAATAGATATTTAAGGGAAACAATGTAAGTGCCTGCATGTAATTCAAGTAAAGTGGACGATATTTGATCTTTAGCTCTTAGTCTTTTTTTTTTATGTCCTGTAATACATCTATTGTCTCTTTGGAGAAACACATAGATCCAGAGAGCTCTACAACAGTCATGTGATATTCTGCTCTTCTTGTTGGTTTGCCAGACATATTATAGCTTGATTGGCTACGCTAATGATCTGCATTATTGGAAACTATAAAACTCTGCAGACTTGTTGATGGGAATGTCCTTAATGTTAAAGTTAAAGGAGTTGGAGCAGAGAGATGTCCTGATGCACTGCTGCGCAGCTAAGGCATATCTGAACTGACAGCTAGCACTCAGGCTAATGTGGTGGCAGGCTGTGAGTGGATCCTTTCTGCCCTGATAACATGTTCCCTGCATGGTGCAGCGAGAGAGAAAGACTCTCAGAAATCTCTAAACTGTGCCACTGTTCCTGTCTCCAGCTTTATTGATTTTGGATTACAGTCGCTTTATGTTTCCCGTAGATTTCCAGCTCATGAGTTTTTTTTAGCATGGCTCCAGTGTCCAGCAGTGTTTTGGGAATGTGTTGAATACAGGATGCTTGTATGCTTGAGTAGACATCCACCCATCAATGCTTTGCTTTGTCATGTATTGGTGGAGCTGGTTAGGACCCGACTGTCTTTGCTCTGTAATAATGTTCCTCTATTCATCTTATTTGCCGACTCTAAGGCGCTTCCACGTTGCTGTATCATGTGGTGGTACTTCTGTTTTCTTCAGGCAAGCAACTAACAATTTATATTTTCAATATGTGATTGGTTTATCCAAAAAACATTATATTTCAGAGTTTAAAGCGGTGTTAACAGCAATCTGCTTGAAAAAAACATGTCAACAATGTTTTTATAATTACTCTCACTTCGCGGAGGACACAGGCCATAAGGTGTTAATTCCAATTTGAATTAGAGAGCCACACTGTTACGTCCCAACTACGGGAAGAGGAATGCAACACACACATTCATTTATATAGAACTAGCTGAAAACACTCAGACGACCAGAAAGGCAGCAGCCGTAACACACACATTTAGAGAGAGCTAGCTAGATGGCTAACATTCGCTAGCTAGCACACTGACAGGTTCAATGAGCTGGGTCTCTAGCAAACTTGTTTTTATAAATGTCAACACAGTGGACATCTACACTTCTGGCATTGAGAGTTATTATAAACTGTCCACATTATCTTTAGTATGTTTTTGTCCTTTTCCTAATTGAGTCATTACAATTGTCCTCATATGAGATTGTGGGCCATTGCCATATATCCCAACCTGCAGTCACTAACAGAGGATGGATGCTGTAAAAATATCCAATCAGTGTACTGTAAATGACCTCAAGGGACTCACCTCCTTATGCTTTCACATGTAAATGTTTCAGAATGCGCTAACCACTCCTCTTCTCTTACTCCTTGCTTCATGTAAAGGAGTCAACATTTACCGTGTGCATTGAGGAAATGACACATAATCTTTGTCCCCAGCACCACAGTTCATGACTTCATTTTTCTCTGCTGCTGTGACAATGAAAAGCCTGTGTAAAAAGTAGAAACCATGCCCTAAAACGATATCTCTAGGCGCATTTATTTCATCTTAAAGGGCCGCTGTGAGGTCGTCCTGCAGCCCCTCCCTGCTGACATTTCCCAACCTGACATTCTGTGACATTTCCAGTTAAATATTGCTGGTATTCCTGCAGAGGAATTAAAAGCATGTCTAAAAGGGATTCCAAAGCTCTTCCTCTCTGTCTCTTCATCACCACTCAGTGTGCCTCCCTTACATGCACTACCTGCTCAGTGTGGTTAACTTGCATTCGCAGGTATTAGAGAAAGTCTTTTTAATCCAGAAAGGATTACCAAAAAGTCTCTCACCCTAAATATACTGAAGACAGACACACAGTCAGAGCTTATGGAGCTGTTTGCAGCAGACATTTAAGAATGTAAGAAGCAGAGGAGCACATACAGAGAAACAAATAGCTTTAGCAATCCTGATTTGTTGAATGGTCCAAAAAAGTATTTATTTGCATTAATGTCTTTATTCACCTGCAGCCAGTGGCACTACTTTGTGCTGACCACAGTTACAAAATGATACTGATAGTGTTTGCTTGAATGACTTACAGTGTTAATTATAGCTAGGTGTTTAGCTAGGCTAGGTGTAAATATGAGTTTTAATTCTACAAATTAAAACACATATTTCGCCATGCAAATATAAAAAAAAATACGACCTATATTTCCTCATAGTATGCAGTTGAGTCTAATATATAATTTCCATATTAATGCTAGCTTGCATTATGTATGGTTTAAAGTTGTTTGTGCTAGCTTGTGATGCTACTGTGACTTCCTGTTTATAATGAAATGCCTTTGATTAGATGTCAGTAAAGAATTGTTCTTAGAAACAGAATCATATACTACTCAAGTCCAGCTAGAGTCGAGACATTTCCTCAAGAAATGCGTCACCAAATTAAATATGGTGTTATTTCTCACCCTAGTAGTAGACATACTGTAAGGATACAAGTTAAGTTATAACGTTGTCAGGATGCAGTCAAATTTACAAAAACATGTTGAACAGACTACAGGGAAGGGAACACCACAAAACCTGTCACTCTCAGTGTTTGATTAATCATAAGCTCCCCAACAGATATTCCTGACAAACTAACTATTTAATGCTATTATCCATCCATCCATCCATCCATCCATCCATCTTCTTCCGCTTATCCGTGGTCGGGTCGCGGGGGTAGCAGTTCCAGCAGAGAGCCCCAAACTTCCTTTTCCCTGACGACATCAACCAGCTCTGACTGGTGGATCCCAAGGCGCTCCCAGGCCAGCGAAGAGATATAATCCCTCCACCTGGTCCTAGGTCTACCCCTTGGTCTCTTCCCAGCTGGACGTGCCTGGAACACCTCCCTAGGGAGGCGCCCAGGTGGCATCCTAACTAGGTGCCCGAACCACCTCAACTGGCTCCTTTCGACGCGAAGGAGGAGCGGCTCAACTCCGAGTCCCTCCCGGATGACCGAACTTCTCACCTTATCCCTAAGGGAGACACCAGCCACCCTGCGGAGAAAACCCATCTCGGCCGCTTGTATCCGCGATCTCGTTCTTTCGGTCATGACCCATCCTTCATGACCATAGGTGAGGGTAGGAACGAAAAAGCTTTGCCTTCTGGCTCAGCTCCCTTTTCGTCACAACGGTGCGGTAAAGCGACTGCAGTACCGCTCCCGCTGCTCCGATTCTCCGGCCCATCTCACGCTCCATTGTTCCCTCACTCGAGAACAAGACCCCGAGATACTTGAACTCCTTCACTTGGGGTAAGGACTCATTCCCTACTTGGAGTGGACAATCCATCGGTTTCCTGCTGAGAACCATGGCCTCAGATTTGGAGGTGCTGATCCTCATCCCAGCCGCTTCACACTCGGTTGCGAACCGATCCAGTGAGTGCTGAAGGTCGCAGACCGATGAAGCCATCAGAAAAAGCAGTGGTGCAATCCTTAGTCCACCGAACTGCAGACCCCCTCCCCCATGACTACGCCTCGAAATCCGATCCATGTATATTACAAACAGGATTGGTGACAAAGCGCAGCCCTGGCGGAGGCCTACCCTCACCGGAAATGGGTCCGACTTACTGCCGAGGACCCGAACACAGTTCTCTGCCATTATATCTTTATTAATTCAGTTTCAAGCACCCTCTTACGTTAGAGATTACCCTTTCCCTCCCAATGTGATTTGAGCATGAACTGCTGCCTCCTTTGTTAGAGGAAACAACTGTCATAACACATCATGGTACGTATACGCACTTACTTAAAGTCTTTTTTCAAGACTGTTTGAATCAGGATTATGCCTGTTTTTAAAGAAGATGGTAATGTCATGTCACTATGAACAATTATATTATATTATCCATTAGAGAAAATAATATCACAATATTTTGATATTTTAATGCACAATTAGTGTTTCCAGCCTCTCTCATCTTGCTTTTATCTGTTTTATATCATATTAAAGTAAATGTATTTAGCCATTTTAACATCACTTTGGAGCCTGAGAAACTGGGATGGACATTTAAAATATGATTTAACTTCTTATACATATGAAATGTTGGTTTTCATGGTGTTGTTCTGTCCTTGGCGTTGCAGCTCAATATCTGATTCACATGTCATCTCTGTGTGAATATTTTCTGATAAATATGGAGCTACACCCACCATAGATCTCTGTCACTGCAGCCCGCATGATTTAAGTTTTTACTTCTATTACCAAACAGTACCTGCGAGGGCCTCTGCACAGAATATGGTGGATTCATTCTGTGTTTCCACATTAGCCTGAGACGTGCGTCGGGAGATAATTGATTGTAATCAAAATGTAAAGTAAGCCTTAGCTGTCTCACTAATGGATGTAAAAGTTTATTTGACTGCAGCAGTGAATCAATCCTCAGATATTGACCGCAGGATGCTGCAGGATTAAAGATGGTTGCCGGGGTCACAGGGCAGGCTTTGTTTCTGCAGCAGGTTAGCATATTGAAAGGAAATTAACCTCCCCAACATAAATCATACTCTTCCATCTCTTAATTCATTATCAGTCCAGGGATGACAGGACTGCTAAACACACTTTGTTTGTGAAAAAGTTAGTGAAATTATTTCTATTAAGCTTATGATTCCCCGGCTCAAGGGCGCTTCCACATTGCTGTTCGCTAGCTAAATAGCTAACGTTTGCTAGCTAAATAGCTAACGTTCCCCAGTTTAACAGCACATTGACAGGTTAATTTAATTTACACCGGCTGAGAAGGGATTTGGTAATATAAAACCATTCCAACGCGGCGTTATGGATATTGGATACACTTCATTTTAAAATGCAAACACTGGGAATCAGAGTGTTTAAAATTGAGCTGTCAGGTTTCCTTCAAGAAGTCTCAGCTCATATTGACTCTGCATGATGTAGGCTCTCCACACACAATCAATACTGCGGCTATAAAAAAAAAAAAAGGGAATCAAATATGGGGATGAGGTCTTTCTATCTGCAGCTTGCAACCGTGTGTGAACACATGTGGCATATTTCCTCCGTAAATGAGACAAAGCAGCAACCTGTTTAAGCGCTCCCAGCACACAAGCATGCAATCAGAGAGTCCTCACACACGCACACGCACACACTCTGCAGAATTAGAGGAGGATTTTTTGATTGTGCCATTAAAGAAGCCCTCATTAAGACTCAAAGGACAATTTGCATGCTCCGATCCACTGAATGTGAATGAGGCTCCAATCAATTACTCTCATTATCCTGCAGCTGATGTATGTGGACAGAACACACACACACACACACACACACACACACGCACAGAAGTTCAGCAGCTTTTCTTACATGTGTGCAAACAGCAGAAACGCACAGGATGATGCAGCAGGTTAATTAGTTTTGTTGTTTCTCAGATGCAAAAATGTGTGTGTGTGTGTCAATTTTCCTTTGAACCTTATCGTATATATTGAATGATACAAGTATAGTTTGAGTAATCATCACGTCAAAAATAAGATGTTGATATTGGTAGGATATGGAAGAATTATGCCTGACAATATATATAAATTCAATGATTTCATATATTCTTTATGCAGTGTTTTGTCGACTGATTTCTTGTGTGCCTTTTATTTATTTTAAACCTGCTGCTTGAACGTTGATATGTATAATTAAGAGATTACTTTATCAATCGAAGTCTTGATTGATGTAGTTAGCAACTGTTTAGATAATGCTACAAATATGTGATTACGTTATCCAACAAACATATATTTGAGAATGTATAGCTATGTTTGGAGCTGTGAGGAGCTGCTGGCTGTATGAGAGCGCCTGGTCTGCTTAAACAATTAAAAGGGTATACACACACAATACATCATGGCAAGTCTAAACATGGGGTGTTAAATAATCATTCTAATTTAAATTAGCTCCTGGATAACCAATTTTGATGATAGCTTCCTAACATTTGCTAGCTAGCTTGTTATATGGGTAGCTAAGGTAATTTAGTGAACGTTAGCTACTTTTATTTATAGATAGATTGCAAACATCCCCTTACAAACTAGCTAATGTTCACAAGCTAAGTGGCTAACTTAAATAAGAAGTGGGAACATTGGCGGAGCTACATAAGGTAAATATTGACATGGAATGTGGGTAAATGTTTTACTTCACATTCACTGCGGCTGGGAGGCATCCAGAGTGAACATTTTACTTTTAGTTAAATGCTCTGTTTAAAAAAGACTCCGTAACCTGTTGTAATAAAAAAAGAAATGCTGGACTAGCCTCTGTGATATCCACAGCTTCGTGTTTTGGGCATCAAACCTCAGATAGCATGATTGCCTGGTCTGCAGAGAGTCCTCTTGTTGACAGAGCTATTAGTGTGAGACACCACAGGATTCATCACCGTCAGCCTGTGGCTCTTACAAATTCATCATTTCATTAGTTTTCCTCAGAGGGTTGCAGAGGGGGGGGGGCGTCGGTGTTTGTGAAGGCGTCGGACTCTTAAGAAAACAGAGTGTGATGCTGCTGCTGGTGTGAGGGCGTGGACACAACAGGAGCAGGATTAATATGTATTTCATTACTCCTCCATCAGAAAGCCATCTATCTGCAGGCCTCTAATCTGTCGCACAGATAATTAATATCTGCTTATTGAGTAAATGGAAGTCATTATGTTGATTTCCTTCAGATCATTCATCAGTCTGCGCCTCGCTTCACTTTCCCTCGGCAGGTATCGATTACACTCCTGATATATGCTGTCACACTTTTTATGTAATCTGCAGCAAGGTCAAGGTGTTAGTGTGTGCCTGTGTGTGTCTGTCTTCCTGTACCTCACACACAGAAACCATGGCAACAACATACATCCACCGCCTGCATGAATTGCCAGTTGATAAAGAGCTTGCATATTTAACTAAACCAGAAAGTGCAGTGTTGTGGTATTTCTGTGTTGGACCCTGAAGGCAGCATCTTCCTGGTTCAATGGCTATCTCTATTGGATTGTTGAAGAAAATGTTCTCTATGGCAAACAAAGATTCATGAAACTAACCCGTAAGGCTATAAAGGAACTACAGCACGGTCACATGACTTCCCGTCACCACCGCTAAGCTAAAGGAGGCTAATGTTGGGCGTGATGACGTTTTGTAGTAAACCATTGACCCCCAGACCAGGAGACAGGTATACCAACATTCAGAGTCATGTCAAGGGTTTTAGGAATCATAATGCAGAGTCATGTCAGGGTTTAAGGACTCATAATGCTGAGTCATGTCAGGGTTTAAGAACTCATAAATAATGCTGAGTCATGTCAGGGTTTAAGGAATCATAATGCAGAGTCATGTCAAGGTTTAAGGACTCATAATGCTGAGTCATGTCAGGGTTTAAGGAATCATAATGCAGAGTCATGTCAGGGTTTAAGGACTCATAATGCTGAGTCATGTCAGGGTTTAAGGACTCATAATGCTGAGTCATGTCAGGGTTTAAGGACTCATAATGCTGAGTCATGTCAGGGTTTAAGGACTCATAAATAATGCTGAGTCATGTCAGGGTTTTAAGACTCATATCAGGGTTTCAGGACTCATTACAAGACTCATATATTGTATTATTTATTTAGTCTGTCGATATTTATTGACAGTGTTTCTTCTCATTGTGCAGGGCTGCTCAGAGATGAGGAATGGGAGGACATGTGATTCTGGATCCTCACTGATCAATTCACAGGTTAGTGCCATCTCATACCAGCAAGAAGTGGATTTATAGGTGGAAATTAAGAAACACAACAGCATGTCCATATTTCTGTTTCTTTTTGACAATCCTGAAGCTTCTCAGTTGAGGAGAGATGATATCAGAGAGCAGCAGAGTATACACCCTGCTGTGAGCCCTCAGGGTGAGGTGGTGGGGGGATATATCAATGTGCCGAGCATTGCACAGAGGTGGAGCAGCTGATGGTGTTCATGGGGGAGCAGAGATCAATCTTGAGTCTCTTTACAAAGAAGATGTGTGTCTTGTCTTATATTGAGCAGCTTGTGAAGAATGGGGGTTGTATGGTGGTTCTCTTATCCTGACATCTGTGTCACTCACCGTCAGCTCTGATCTCAGAGCTCCATAGACTGTGTGATGAATAAGGTGATAAAACTGATCATACAGTGCAGGAGTCCAGAGCTATTTCCTCCTCTCTCCTCCCGTCTATATCGGACGCTGCTTCCGGAGGAGATTGGTGGCTAGGATGCTGAATATTTCATGAGGCAGGAAAGGTTAGATAAGATCCTCCACGTGTTGGAGACAGAGCTCTCACCTAGCGCCATGGAGAAAATACATCCTATGTGACCTCTGAAGAGAGAAATCTCTGGTATTAAAACACTGCTCCATATGGTGGCCGACAGGTGCTAACAATAGCCCAAAACACTTCCATAAGTAACGCGCTGCAGCTTCAGAAACGATGCAAATAAAAAACACATGCAAATGAGGGGACATCTTCACCAAATAGCAGCATTTAGAAAAGATTAACCCGACTTGATAAAACATGCGCACCGTTTACTAAAAGCACTGCAAAAACAAAACACTGGTCTTCCGTTGGGTTTTTAGCTTCTTGCAGCGTTTCGTTTATAAACGCTCTCAGTAAACGGTGCGCATGTTTCGTCAAGTTGCGGAATGTTTTCTAAACGCTGTGCAGGTGTTGTCAAGTTGGTGAAGATGTTTCTCAATTTGAATGTGTTTCTTATTTGCATCATTTCTGAAGTTGCAGCGTGTTTCTCCAAATGGAAATGTTTTGTACGTGTCGGCCCCCGTAGGTCCACAACCATAACACAATCAAATGATTGTAAAACATCAGTTTAAAACCTCACAAAAGCCACTTAGAGAAACATCGTTCTGATTGTTTGTTATTATAATTTTTTATTTGCGCATAAGGAAATAAATATAAAATGGCACAAAAGAAATGAACGTGAGTGTATGAGTACTGCCATTGTTAACATTAGGTTTCATTTTGACTAAATGCATGCCTTTCAAAGATTTTCTGATTTAATTAGTTTACTTTTGTTTGTATATGAGGTGGTGTTTGATGCGTGCTGGCAGGGTTATTGTGAATCTAATTTTAACTTCTATTTCACTGTGATTGTTGTATTACATGCTGAGAAACAACACCTCAACACGAGGTTGAGGACTTTGGGGGGTATGATGGTAAATGGCAGCTTGTTAGAGCTGTTTGTGCTAAACGTCACACAACACGCTGACATTTCCTGTCAACTTCTTATTTCTGCACACTCAGGGAGACACACCGACTGCAGTGTATGGATCTGTCTTTACCTCGCACAACTTTAATTCAATTAGGAGACTTCGTTGAGGCCCCACCCCCTCATTTGTGTCTCTTTGTCGTAGTTTTAAGTGTCTTTGAAGTTTTCCTGACTTTTTTAAGTAGTTTTGAGTAGAGTCTTCGCGGTCATTTTGTGTCTCTTTGTGGTATTTTTTGTCTATTTGTGGTCAGTGTTTGTCTTTTAGGGATTTTGAGTCTCTCTGTGGTCCTTTTTTGTCTCTTGTGTTCATTTTGATACCATTTGTAGTAATTGTGAGTCTCTTTTTGTTCATTTTACGGTTGTGTTGCCCCAAATATTCGCTCTTTATGGTTTCATTATGTCTCTTTGCAGCTGTTTTGCATGCTTTGTTTCTAATTGGCAGGACTTTCATGCAATTGGATGAGTTTTTTAGGCCTGGATCATTATACTGTGTGTGCAGCATTATCTTGAATGCTTCTGGTCATGTTGCCCACATGTTCCCCTGCGGTTGGCAGCAGCCTGCCTAATGGACTATCTGTCAGCCCCCCCCTTCACTGGAGGACGTGTTGTGACATGCACCAGTACTAAAGGCAGCGTGCACGCCACCAGCAACAATGAGGGTATGTCATTTCTTAGCGGAAAACTCTGACCATCACGCTCTGTGGCTCACCGCCTGTTTTCTGGCTGCAGCAGTGACGTCTGCCAACTTTTGAAAATAGCGATTAGACAAGTTTTATTGGAGTGAGCTTTTCATGCGGGGAGCAGAAATGACCTTTAAGTGCTTTTAAGAGTTGTCAAACAGAATGTGGGAGGCTGAGATGATGGGTATGTAATTTATGGGGATGCCATGAAGTAGTTTTTCACACTGGTGCTGGCCCAAAAGTCTGTAAATCCTTAACTTAATGATTCCTCACAAATAATGGGTTTTTCAGAACATTGGTACACAACTTTATCTCTCTGTTGAACAACTTGCGATAATGTTAAATAAAATAACACAGATCGTGTTATCTCATCCAGCCAAATAATATAAATGCATGTGTTCTCCTCTGAGTTGGCGAGAGTCTGATAAATATGCATGTGTTGGTGATGTGTGTGCAGGCAGGTGTGTTTTCTGCACAAAGGTCAGTGTCTGTGAATACAACACGAACACAGGTCCTGTGATTACGTGAGGCGATGAGGCTGAATATAAAGACAAAATCATTTGTCACAACCAAAACAGCCCAAAGGCATTAGGTCAGTTACAACACATTTAATTTAGTGGTTCGGATTTTTGCATCCAGTTTCATATTGGCATAATTCAGAGTATTTCCCATGTAAAGCCCTTTACACATGTCACAGATGTCACTATGTTACGAGAGTAAACTAAGGAGTCAAATGGAGGCATTTAAGGCAGTATTTAGATCAAGAATTAATGAGGCTGTGTGCGTGTTTTAACATTGTTGATGTTGTGTAGATTTGTAATGTGCAACGTCATCTTTCCTTCTCTATCAACTGTTACTTCTGGCAGTCTCAGTATGGAGCCTGAACATGATCAGGTTTGTAAAATAAAATAATGTTTGTTGGACATTCTCTGTTGCTGTGACACAATGTTTGAAGTGCTGGTGGCCTTCTCCAGTCCTGGGGGGGTAATCACAACACTTCCCACTGCTGCCTGCTTGGCTAAGCAGTTTTAATACACAAATCAATTTTGCATTACCCCCCTCTGGCTGCGAGTGCTCATAGTGTGAGGGCCATGAAACATTGATGGGTCTTAGCATGCAGATTGGCACTGGGTGCATCTTAAATCTGCTCGGGTCTTTTTTTAACGAGACAAAGTCAGAGGGCTGTTTGTTCTGCTTGTACAAATGTTGTTCTGCGGTTTCAGTTTGGAAAGAGAGACAGTTGCTCCAGTGGAGAGGCCCTCAGTGAGCGGAAACAGAACGTTTTCACATGACAGACTATTAGGATTTCTTCAGTCCTGAGACTAGGATAAACTGAAAAGAGTACAATGAAGCTTATAAAAGTTAACAGCATTTGATTAAACAAATGATGAGGCGATATACAATGAAATCTGCGAGTAGGTGGCTCCCCGTCTCCCAGCTGTTGGTCCCGTTCACGTTGGGTCAGCGAAGAAGATTCTCGTGATGGACAATTCTCCCTGTCCATCACGGGTTATCAACTGTAGTCTTCTCCTATTGGTCGGCGTCAACGGGGGCGGGTCCGAGGCAATTCCTGTCGTTTTTCTGATGTTAATTACAGCATTCCAATGGCGAACCGTGTCTATCAAAACTGGACCTTCTAACCTTCTCTACCATAAGCCGTCTCCAAAGGCGTTTCAGAGAATTTGGCAGTACATCCAACCGGCCTCACAACTGCAGACCACGTGTAACCACACCAGCCCAGGACCCCACATCCAGCATGTTCACCTCCAAGATCGTCTGAGACCAGCCACTCGGACAGCTGCCGCAACAATCGGTTTGCATAACCAAAGCATTTCTGCACAAACTGTCAGAAACCGTCTCAGGGAAGCTCATCTGCATGCTCATCGTCCTCATCGGGGTCTCGACCTGACTCCGGTTCGTCGTCGTAACCGACTTGAGTGGACAAATGCTCACATTCGATGGCGTCTGGCACGTTGGAGAGGTGTTCTCTTCACGGATGAATCCCGGTTTTCACTGTTCATGGCAGATGGCAGACAGCGTGTGTGGCGTCGTGTGGGTGAGCGGTTTTCTGATGTCAATGTTGTGAATCGAGTGGCCCATGGTGGTGGTGGGGTTATGGTATGGGCAGGCGTATGGTATGGACGACGAACACAGGTGCATTTTATTGATGGCATTGTGAATGCACAGAGATAACGTGACGAGATCCTGAGGCCCATTGTTGTGCCATTCATCCACGACCATCACCTCATGTTGCAGCATGATAATGCACGGCCCCATGTTGCAAGGATCTGTACACAATTCCTGGAGGCTGAAAACATCCCAGTTCTTGCATGGCCAGCATACTCACCGGACATGTCACCCATTGAGCATGTTTGGGATGCTCTGGATCGGCGTATACGACAGCGTGTTCCAGTTCCTGCCAATATCCAGCAACTTGGCACAGCCATTGAAGAGGAGTGGAGCAACATTCCACAGGCCACAATCAACAACCTGATCAACTCTATGCGAAGGAAATGTGTTGCACTGCGTGAGGCAAATGGTGGTCACACCAGATACTGACTGGTTTTCGGACCCCCCCAGACCCCCCCAATAAAGCAAAACTGCACGTTTCAGAGTGGCCTTTTATTGTGGCCAGCCTAAGGCACACCTGTGCAATAATCATGCTGTCTAATCAGCATCTTGATATGCCACACCTGTGAGGTGGGATGGATTATCTCGGCAAAGGAGAAGTGCTCACTATCACAGATGTTTTCAGATTTGTGAACAATATTTGAGAGAAATGGTTATTTTGTGTATATAGAATAGGAGCAAAAACAAAAGTGTTGCATTTATATTTTTCTTCAGTGTATGATTGGTTGATCAAACTGTCAGTCCAAACGTACCCTCTCATTCAGTGCAACGGCCAGGGCATTCTATCAAGGATGTAGAATACCTTGGTTGAAGGATATTCTACCCAGAGACCCAGAACAAGATCTGATTGGTTGCTTACACAAAACCACTGAAATGCGTAGTGCATGGTCCGAGAAGGACAAACAAATCAACGTAACACTGTAATATTACAGATCAACAACACAGATACGATTCTCATGTATTCATTTTATATACATTTTATTTATATAATTAAATTTTTTTGTTTGTTTTTGAGTGTTTCAGGGTATTCTCTGAATACCTTGAAGGCCCTGACGGTTCACCACTGCAGCATTCTAATGTCTGTGGTTACTTAAACATTCCCTAATAACAGTATTGCAGCGTCAATAAATGAGTGTTAAAGACAGTGTGTTTAGTGTACACCACCACATGTCATTTCACCTTCAATTCATGGTTTCAAAATGTATGGTTTGCCACATGCTAATGCTAACCGGAAATGAAGGATTTTCAGAATAAAGGTTTTAAGTTAAAAGTGTTGAGAACTTCCGGTTTGTTTTTCCAGAATAAAACAGCTTTAATTATAAGAATATATTTAATCTAAATTACGCCATATAAACATTGATTTTATATTCTTACAAAGCACACACACACACACACACACACACACACACACACACACACACACACACACACACACACTATCTACCATCTAACCAGCTAGCTAGCAAATGTTAGCTATTTAGCTAGCTATGGCCAAATGTGTGGCTATTGTTATTGCAAATATAGTTATTATTTAACAGCCTACTGTTAGACTTGCAGTATGGACTTGTGTCTACCATTTTGGCAGTGAGATGTAATTATAAAAACATTGTTGATGTGTTTTTGTAAGTAGACCGGGCGCTCTCAGCCAGCTCCAAACATTGCTGTCACTTCTAAAATATACATTTTTGGATAAAGTGATCACATATTGCTAATCCAAATAGTTCATTTTTCGCCTGAAATACTGTTATCACATAACAGTTCATTTAAATGCTTAAATACTGTTTCTTTGGCAAGTAAAGGTTGATAAAGCTGGCGACGCTATAAAGAAATAGCAATTAGGCTTTAACTGGAAGTACCAACACATTATACGGTAATGTGGAATCACACTAGGTGACTAAACTCTTATCGTTTCTGCATTAAAGATTCTGTGTCATTTGGCGAGCCACTCTCTGTCTTTGACCAGCATGACTGAAAGAAATTATAGCGGCCATGATTATCTTTCACTATGAAATGAAGCTATCAAAGGAGAGAAAGAGGGAATTTCACACTTTGGAAATGAGATTGAGTAGGCCTACGGGACTGTGAGGATGTCCTTGAGTAGAGGCACACCATCTGAAACTCTTTGATGAACATACACAGAATTCTGCAATGAGTGGCAAAAGGCGTTCGAGGACCTAACTACTGCTTTTATTTATGCTTTTATAGTAACTGCCATGACTTTGACACCTCATCAACGTGAAGTGAACTTTAAAAAGATTAAACATATAGAAAATCTGATTTAAACGAAATAGTTTGCAGAAAATGTGAAGATAAAATAACCGTGAGTAGATTTTCTGTTTCAGTGAAGCTGAAAATATAAGCTTATATTGAGTGCATTTACAGAACCTGACATACAACATGCATGCTTGCTTTAAGGAGCAGTGTGTAAAATGTATGTAAGTTAAAATATAATATTCATAATCATGTTTTCATCTGTGCATAATCACCTGAAACTTGTTAGTTTAGATTAAGTTATTTCTATCTATCATAATGACCGGGCATTTCCTCCGTGCTACATGCTAACGGCGGCGTCGGTACTGAACGAGCTCTCCTGATGTGAGACTACCTTACTCCAGGAGCAGGAGGCTGCAGGCTCTCTGTGCAGGAGAGGGTTTGTTGCCATGACAATAGCAATGTCACTTCAATGGCAGGGATGTTAACATGGCCGTGTGTGTGTGTGTGTGTGTGTGTGTGTGTGTGTGTTTCATTTCACATGCAGGTGAAGGAGAAGTGATACAGATAGTGGCATTAATTTCCTCTGATTTCTGAGGCAAAGAGAGGAATATTAAAGGAGTTAAATTAGCTGCTCTAAGTCGTCCAGCTACTTCAAGAAAAGGCTTTATTCTCCTGCGTGTTTAGCTCATGAGCATTTGTTTGTTTTCCCTCCAACACAACCACATTAAACCCTGGTGTTAATGCAGAGATCTGTGACTGATAATGTTCCTATTTTACACACGGCAGGGCTTAGTGTTAGCTGCTGTATTTGTATCGTGTTGCAGGTCAATGCCAATGATTCTCCTCCTGCTCGATACTAACATGCTTATCTGTTAGCTGAGACCTGCCCGGCCTTGTGGTGTCCTCAGGAACACAGATTGAATCCTCCATGGAAGGAAATTCAGTTGTATGCACTTTGTATTAAAGCTCTCAAAGCATAACGTATAGGAAGTGACAGCTGAAAGTGATACTGAATCTGTTGTCTGTGTGTGGCTGGAGGTTTAGTTTGGAGATACCTTTGTGAATGTTTTCAGTGTTTGTGCTTCAGTGCGTAGCGGCGTATCCAACACACTCTCACTCCCTAAGCGTCCAGGAGCGACGTTTGGTCAGTGTCCGTGGCGTCCAGTTGTGACGCTCCTTGGCTCCTTCAGCGTCATAAAGGGACGCAAATAGCTTTCAACTGATTGCAATGTATTCCCATCTGTGGCGGGATTTGACGCTCATGGAAGCACGGCATTCGTTTGTGTCGGCTGCCCTTAAAGGCAATGTGAGCGTCCATTCTCATTGGATAACGGAGAATTGTACACCCGGAAGTAAGTATTCCCCTTACTGTCGATTGATTTTACAGTGATATCTGCACTACTCATCGACTAAAAAACACCAGATTATCCTTGTTAATTACACAACATTGATTGGTTTAAATTGTGTGATTTATAAATAAATTGTGTAATCTCACTTTATGCTTTCTGAAGTAGGAGCTAACGTTAGAGGAACTACAGCACGGTCATATGACTTCACGTCAACACCGCTAAAAGATATTCCTTTCATATATTTACATTCAGTTAATATTAGCAAGGCACAGAGAAAGATATACAGACCTTTTTCATTAACTACTTATCTGTTTGTGTACACTTTATCCAGTAATTTAATTCCAAGCCTCTACACTGAGACGAGTCTGCAGAGTTTTTGTCTCCAGCACTTTTCAATTATGTCTGTGTTATCTGGAAACAGCAGAGAAAAGACTATCCTCTTTCCTCCTGCTGTCAGACTGAGCACAGGGCTGAGATAAATGTAGCTCTCATTATGAAACACAGACTCGTTTGGCTGAATGTGGCTCGGTCTCCATCGCTGGACAACCCCGATGATTGGACGGTCCTCTGAAGATCATTTCAGATGGGTAGCAGGGACATTAGCTGCCTGTGCGAGCTGTAGAGGGGAATATTGCCCTTCTTAATCACATCCAACAGAAACTCTACCTCAGTCTGCTGCATTACAGACAATTATGGATGGGGTTTATGTTGAGATTTGTGAACTTGTGTTGTATGTATGTCGGAGCGGAGGACCTTTTGTAATCCCTCAAATTCTTATTAGGGCCCAATCATCGACAGAGAAGGAGTGAATGACCTATTATAATCCAACAGGTTATTATTATTAAGGAGGATGCATGTAGAAAAAAGGACAATAAGGGAGATGCTTATCCAAAAATGTAGTTCCATACCAACTTGCTTATGTATCAAGTTTAGTGTAGCTACGGTTATAGAAAAAGTTAGTTCCGAACAAAAGGAGGAACCCTAAAAAGTGAGTTTTGGACATCCCTTACCACAATTATTGATTCAAATACAAGTAAAGTTTATAAGTGTTTTTTTTAGTGTCTCCACCTATTGTTTGATTTGCATGTTATGCCTCTGCGGTTATTAACCTGTAAGTAACGGTGAGGTGCAATGGGATATACAAACAGTAACTGGAATTAATTATTGGTTACGGGCCATTTAGCAACTGCAATACGATTCACACATGTAGGAACTAATCACCAGACTGTGGTTCATTAATATATAGCATAAAGTAACGTGTACAATAATTACTGATGTGCAGATTACTCGGTTACTACTCGTTAATTACCAGATAGATCCTGATTATTTCCTGTTCATGCACCAGTACCTCCTCACTGTTTCATGTATCTTCAGAAACATTTAAGTCAGTGTGAAGGATAATGTTGCCGTGTGTGATGTGAATGTGTGTTGTTGGAGGAGAGAGGGAGAGATGTGAGTGTCCCGTCTATGAAAGCGCCATTAAATTGTCAGTTATGATGGATGTTCCGCCTTTTCTGCATTAACTGGTACATTAGAAGTCATTAATTCTTCAGGATGTGCTCTGGAGATCACAGCCTCCCAGGGGGGTCTCTGCCTCCATAAAGGGTGGGGGGAGGGGTGGAGTGGGAGATAAAGAGAGGAAGAGGGGGACTCGCAGTGTGATAGCCGCTTCTGATTTGATGCATGTTCATTTTGTTGCAGTGGCCTTGAGCAGAGGGCGACTCTTTCTCCGCCTGTAATGTGAGGAGATACTATATTATCTGTTCTTACTGCACTTTTCCTCCCTGTCCTCTTCATTCAAAATGCCACATCAAAAGATAGAAAATAGCTTTTTGTATCTCTTTAAGTAATCCTCAATTACACACCAAGCATGCGATAATATTATAATATAGAACATTTACTTGGTTTTTCATACAGGTGGGGCGTCGGTGTAGCCGTCAAGACAAAAAAGTCTAATTTGAAATATTTTTAAAAGATGTTTAGGACACAATTATTTCTTCTTCCTGCACTTTTCTTCCAACAGCACAGAGCTGCTATTGTGCTTTTCTGTGGTCTTCCCCTTTTCCTGTCCGGCAGTGGCTCAGTCAGTAGGGGCTTGGACTGGGAGCTGAAGGGTCGACGGTTCAAGTCCCCGAACAGACTGAAACTATGGAGTGTGGACTGCTACTTGGAGAGGTCCCAGTTCACTTCCTGGGCCCTGCCGTGGTGCCCTTGAGCAAGGCACCGGACACCCCCCTTCCCCCCCACTCCCATTGCTCCCTGGGCAAAGCTCTGCCACTTTTTACATAAAGCATCTGCTTATAAATTAGAAGTCAACCTGAGCTAGCTAACGTTAAACTCAGACAAGTAGGCCGCGATTCGTGTTTACTTTTTGCGATGAAAGGATGTTTTGTACTAACAGCTACGTGCGAAGATGTTTCTGTTGTTTTTTTGCACGATTCGTTCTTCTTGGTTTAAATCTTTTAGCTCGACTCCTCTGTCAGTGGAAGCGCTTTTATAAACAGCGTCAGACTCCACCACCTCTCATTGTCACCTCTCTGAGTCACACCTCCACTTCTCCTCTCATCAGCAGAGAGACATACGCTGCACCGCTCAGTCTTCCCACCTATTAAAACGTGTCAGAAATATTTCAGATCTTTTACGCGGCATAATGAAAAGTTATCTCCCCCCTCCCTCTCTCTGATGCAGCATGTGAAGGGAAGCCCTCAATGTGTGATTCCTCTCTGATGATGATGATCACTTCCTCTTCTTGAACGCAGCCCACACATTCAGAGCAGATCTGAATGGAGAGGGTCTCTGCACTGACCCCTGCACACACTGCGCCTCACTTACCACTCTTAAAAACAAGAGGGACGTGGGAGGCTTGTAATTGGCAAGTGTCAGGGAGAGATCATCGTCCTCAGGGCGTCAGTCCATTCATGTTTCTCTGTAAACGCTGGTCTTTCCTCTAAATGCAGGACATGATAATCCAGATAAACCTGCAAGCGTCGGTAATGCATTACACAAGGAAAATGTTTGGCGGTTGTTTAACTTGGAGCTGCAAATTGGTCCTCCAGCGAGGTGGTGCATTGTGGGAAAACATTGAGCCTGGCCTGATCTGGCAGTAAGGGGGTGGGAGGCCAGATATTACAAGTATTACTGTGTTACAAGTGGCACATCCAGTGACAGCTCTGTTTCCTATTTGAGTCCTGCAGCAGAGAGCAGTGAATACATGAGGGAAATGGAAATGCATTTTTGCTTTACTGACTAACAGGTTCAAACCATAGGTTCAAACGCACTGGAAACTTACCCTAAATACATGTCATCGGCTTATTTGAACAATTTGATCACATTATTCCTTCTGAATAATAAGCTAGCTAGCTAACCTTTTCATTTTAAATGACAAAACACTTACACTTATGAAAGAGACTTACTGTGCTTACACTGACAGTTATCCCTGAACGTCAACAAGTGCTCTGGTCCCAGCTGTGTGCGTCACTTTTTAGTGTCCCCTGGTTTCTGTTGTGTGTTTAGCTTCTTGTAGCGTTTTGTGTTTCCAGCGATTCATTTAGGCGGCGCTTTTATTTAACGCTTTCATGAAGATATTTTCATGTGTTTTGACACACTCATGTTTTTATATTTGCATCGTTTCTGTAACTGCAGAGCCTTTCTCCTAATGGAAATGTCTTGAGCCATTAGAGCGTGTTTGCACCAGTCGGCCAACGCATAAGCTTCCCTGCCTAGGAGATATTATAGCTGTAGAGGGAATCCCTTCTTACAGAGCAGGACCCCTCTGGGAGCTCCTGTGTTTGCTCGCTGGGAGGGGAAGTAGTTTTATGACAAGGACTCGTATCGATGTTCCTGCCATCATCTGTAGAGAACCTGCAGTTTGAGTCAGTGTACCGTCATCATTCTGCATGAGAACACACCCTTTACAGGAGATGTGTAATTTCAGAATGTCAAAGCAGATTTCACTTTAGCTGTCATCTTGCTGAAAAATGAAAGAAAAAGAAAAACTTTGTTTAAAAAGACATATCAGCTTTAAACAGGACAAATGACAGGAAGTCATTTCCTTTGTCCCCACAGCCATTCACAGCCTTTGAAGAGCCTCGAATATAAAAACATTATTAATTTCTGACATTCAAATGTTATTGCTTCCTCCAGGGACTGTGTGTGTATAGAGTGTGTGTTGCTGCCTCCTGTTCATTTGGGTAGTTGACAGGTGAGGTTTCTCATTGGACCATAACGTTATTAATAATGGAGAGTGTCACTAAAAAGGATAGGTGTGGGGGCATTAAAATGTTTGTCATTAAGCCCCCCACCGCAACTACACTTTCCCCCAGCTCACTGAGACGTTCAATAAAGTTCAATTTAATTATTTGTCACTGTTGTCAGAGTTGGTCTGTTTCTTCTTTGTGTTTTGTCAGTGTATTTGAAATGACTAGGTAAGCTACGTTAGCAAGCATGTGATCACATCAAAATAAGCCAATTAAAACATTTTAAGTTTCCAACAACAGTGAGAGTTGGCCAACTTTACACGGTCATTTTATTTACTATAATAAAGAAAATGCAGGAACAATATTTGTTGCATGTTGGTAACACTTTAATGAGTGTTCGTGAAGCTACAGTTTGCTGTTAATACCTGAGTGCTGCTGCAGCAACAAGTCAAGCGTTGGTAACTCAGTGTTTAATTTCTGAAGAGTACTCAGATTACTTCCTGTGTCAGGTTACTCTCGGTTCCTCATAGTGCTGCTTCCTGTTTTCTGTAGTGTGAGCTGCTGTTACCTGTGCTGTCTGACAGCCCCTCCACAGACCCCCTCCTGTCAAAGTTGTATTATGGAGGTTAGACTTGCACACTCCCACTTCCTCAGGATGATTTGGTGCATGTTTGTGTCTCTGTATGTTTATAATGGCGCGTTTCCACTGCAGCGGGTAGCTCGCTTTAAGCGTGCCGAGCCGTGCGGGGCCCGTTTTTGGTTGCGTTTCCACTTGGCCTAGTTTTGGCCCGGGGCTACTTTTTCACCTTTTTTCTGGCCCCACTAAATCGTGGTTCTAGGGCCAGGAACAACCAGGCTGAGTCGGGCTGAGTATGCTAAACTAGAGAGAGAATCGCTGGCAAGGGGGCTACAACTACAACAAGATGAACATATTTGACCGTGATTTAATTGTAATACACGTTTCAAAATGATGCCGAAGTAACAACATACTGATACCGGTTAGTAAAAACCATGAATTAATGCTTTGACAAGTCTGCAGACAGACCGCAGGTGAAAAACCCTTTTAAAATGCGTGTTTTCTAAATGGAGCTTGGCTAAGCTAACGTTATATATGCTCCGACCGTCCACACTCACAACAACGGCCTATACAGACATAAATAAACCAGCGACTGTATTCACCATGACACAGGCAGTCTGTGGTTTGTACTTGTTTAACTTTTGTCTAGTTTCTGAACAGATATGAGGAGCTGTGAGCTCTGACTGCTAAGAGCTAACGGCTGTGTTGTTTTTCTGGGGCTCTCATTGAAGATGACGTCACGGCTCCGCCTACACTGCGTTACTATAGTAACTACCCCAGTTCCTAAACTGTAATGGAAGCGCAGCATTAAAGTGAGCCGGGCCTAATAAGGCCTAACCAAACCGAGCGAGGCCTGCAGTGGAAACGCGCCATTAGTAGGAGGAGGATTCTTGTATTGTCTCTCCTCCCACAGAGACGTTTTGTTTCAGTCTGCGGGGGCGCCGTCTCCTCCAGTCTCTCTGCAGACCCTCTTCCTGCAGTGGGTCAGCCTGTAATAGCAGCGCTCCCAATTACAGCTCTCCTGAAGCTCTGTCTCACCCTCTCCTGTCAGTGGAGAAGCTTTTAGGAGCCTTCTTCTTCCTCAGTGCTTAATGAGGATGAGCAGCAGCCCCCTGCAGTCTGACACAGCTACCTGTTGTGTTCAGCGCTCGCTGTCTCTCTCCCTAAACAGCCGAGCTGTCGACGCCAGGCAGACTGACTCCAAACTCTCCCCCCGTGCAGGGACTCGCTGCCGTGACGGAGAATAAAAGCAGAGACATATAAAGTTTCCAGAGAACAACGAGAGGACAGCTTCCTCTCTGCACACAGTGAGGAGGGACACAGTGTTTTTATCCAGTCTGCCAGGGATCCTCTGTGAAAGAAAAACTTCCAAGAAGCTAGAGAAGATCTAAATCGGTCCAGGTTAGTGTAGCAAAAAAAGGGGGAACTGTAGATGTATAAAGAGGATTGATAACTTCTGGGTCCTTTGTGTGGTGCTTTTTGGCCTAAAAATCCACGTTTCTTTACATTAACATCGGGAAAAAGCTGATTATTTTCCTTTTTTGTTAAATAAAAAGAGTTGCAGGGGCTAAAACAAACTCAGTTTGCTTAAAACTGTTTAGTCTGTGCAGCATCTCAGGATCCTGCAGATGTTGCCAGATGTGGTCCGTCGAAAAAACGGTTCTTGTGTTGCTCCAGCATGCAACACACCTGGCAACCTCACTGGGATGAAAGCACGTGTTCCTAACAGTATCTCAAGCACGGTACTCTGCTCAAAACTGTGAGGAGAGAAGGTTTCATTTGTCCACATTAAAGGCGCAGTTTCGGTCCGACTCTGTTTGCCTTCTTACACTATGCTAAGCTAAAAGTCCTGTCACCTGCTTCATGCATACTCATCTTGCTCTCACTAAGAAGCATGTTTTCATGTTAGTTCCAATGTGTATGAGTAGGTTGCATCATGCGTAAGCTGTTCTAGCTACAACTGTTTGTCTCCGGCTGCAAGTAATGTAGTTACAGTAGGTGAGACTACCAAATCTAGAAAAGGAACTAGGATCAGCTATTTCACTATTTAAGGCTCTATTCAGCTCATGTTCAGGTTGATCTTCGTATTTAGTGTCTCTGCTGGGACATGTTTCCATGCTTTAATGTTCAAAAGGTCTTTATTTTTCTCATACTGCCTGTGCTGCAGCACCTTTGTTCACCCTCTGTCTGAAACCAGAGCCCAGTCTGTCCAGTAGTGGCTCAGTGTCCGGCACAGTCAGTAGGGGCTTGGACTGGGAGCCTAGGGTCGCCGGTTCAAGTCCCCAACCAGACCTAAATATGGAGTGTGGACTGCTACTTGGAGAGGTCCCTGCCGTGGTGCCCTAGAGCAAGGCACCGGACATCCCCCTTCCCCCCTCACTCCCATTGCTCCTACTCCTAGGAAGGGTTAAATGCTGAGGCAAATGTCACTGTGTGTGCTGTGTGCTCTGCATGTGTGACCATTACAGAGGGTTTCATCCCTCCCATTCTATCTTCTATCTCTCTAGTCTGCCTGATTGGTTAGCTGGCCGACTCTGTTGTGATTGACCAACTGCTTAGAGAGATGTCCCGCCCCTTAGCCCATCACGTACAATGTGTTGGAGTGCTAGCCAATAGGGAAATACTGTTACTACTCTTACTCTTTCATTTTTTGTAAAGCACTTTGAATTGCCTTGTGTTGAAAAGTGCTATATAAATAAACTTGCCTTGCCTTACATAGTGATGTTACTATGTTCCAGAAGAAAACAAAGGAGTCCAATGGAGATGTTTCAGGCATGGGGGAGACTACTAGAAACTCCCTCTGGGGGCAACTTTGCAGACTTACATGTACAAAAAGCTATGGAATACACTACAGGGAAGGGAGACCCCCAGAAGCAGAATAGACATGAGCAGAGTAGCATGAGACACATCGATCTTTCATCTCTGCAGGCAAATCCATTCCAGTAACATTATTGAGAACAGATTGAGAGGAACTCTTTTGCAGAACTAACTTTGGTGTTTTGTGTAGATCGTGTGTGGCTTGTGTGAAATTCAGTGCAGTGAGAAGTCCTGAAGTAGCATGAAACACACAAACGCTGTAGATTTACCTCCCACTCCTCTCACACACCACCGAGCAGAATCACACACACACACGCTTTACAGTGTCCAGGGTTTCTTCTTCATGTGTTTAGATGGTATTTAATGTGTTATTTAATCCTCAAATGCAGTATCCATAGCAGCCATATGAGGAGTGAGAGCATGAGTTTATGAGCAAGATTGTCCTTCTGGATATTTCTCATATTAATGGGGAGTCGGTTCATATTTATTATTTGAAATGTGACAGCCAAGTTTAAATATATTTGTACTTCACTACATTTATTTAACACTCACTAGCTACTAGGGTTATATTCTGATTCTGACTTTTTACATATGATGATGATTCGAATGGATTTTGTAAATGTAATACAGTTTGTGACTCTGAGCAGCAGCTGTTTACAGCCTCGCCCTCCACCCCCCCAGGGAAGAGGACACTTTTTGAGAAAATCAATATCTATCTAAAGGAGAGACACTCGCAGCATTAATCTTGTGGCTCCGCTGTGATTCTCACTGTAATTAATCGATGCTTTATCCGGAGAAATTTGGCAATTAATCTTTAATTCTCTAATGGAGCACACAGACAGAGATTATTCAATACCAAACTAATGAGCTCTATTATAAGTGTACAGGAAGAGGAGGGTGAAACGCACGACTGTGAGGAAGAGGAAGGCTAGGCTGGTCCCTTTGGAGACGGTTTGAAAAGCAGCAGAGCTTAAAGAGCAGCACGTGTCCCCTGGTATGGGATGAACTGTACATGAACTACTGCTGGTGACACAGGTTTACTCACACACACACTCTCAGACACACACACACACACACACACACACACACACACACACACACACACACACACACACACACACAGGCCACTCTGCATCATGCAAGTTTCATCAGACAGGTGAACGCACCGTGAGAGAGAACTAAATCTGTAATCAGGGATGCCAGACTTACTGTCCGTCTTCTTGACGTTTCAGCTTGAATACAAATCCATTTTCATGAGTCTCATTAAATATAACGGCATTTTATTTCTGCAGGAATCTTATGAGAAGCTTTAAGATTGAGCTGAGTCTCTTAAGCATGTTTCCTCTGACTCTTAATGAGCAAACAAACAGATATTCCAGACCACACTTAGACCATTAATTCTTTACATTTCAAGACAAGAAAACCTCATCATAAAAACCTTTTAACGCAATTTTGCAAGTTGTATTTAATGTTGCTTTGTCTCTGCAGTTTTGCAATGCAATTCTTGAAAATGTGCATAGAAATAAGATTATGACTTATGACAAAAATGTGGTCCAAATATTGCTGCTGTCTAAAAGTGTTTAGCCTGACGACTTGCAGACACACTCACCAAAGCATTCATTCATGTTGTTATGTTGGCATCATTTTGATACGTGTATGACAATTAAATCACTGCAAAATGTTAATTTGGTTGGTGTTGGTATCTGTATGAAGATAAGCCCCGCCTCCTTGCCAGCGCACTTACATTTGTCGCTCAATAAGAAGCATAACTTGCATTGTGGGACGACATTATCTCCTTTCCTTTCCTAGAGGCTGGTCCGGTGTATCCTAAAGGAGATAACAAAGGATACATCATCTCTAGAGGATCAAACAGCTCTTATCATGGCTGCACCTCAGAGACTTCAGGGTCTTTTCCCTCCATTTTAATCAATTCGACCGCAACCCTGATCTATACCTGACCATCTGCAGCATTTGTCTTTCTGTGGCTTCACTCTATGTTCTCCTGCTGCCATACACATGCAGGAGTGAATCGCATTGTTATCAAATGTTACTGTGATTTCCATGCACAGGGAGGCAGGCCTCCAAACACGGGGATTAACGCCCATTGTGTTCCTAAGCGCAGCGTATTAACCATTTTCTCATGAAACACCATGAAAGCCACTTTGAAACAGGATCCTCTGATACGCCGGTGTCAGGGGAACGGTGTATCTGCGAGCCGTGATCTCACATTCAATTACAGCTCCGTCTTAAATGAGACATCTCCGCCACATCGTGGTGTTCTGCAATGTAAAGGGAGTAATGCACGAGACCTGTGTGTGCGCTGTGAGCTAAGATATATGTAACTCTGCATGAGCAGGAGGAGAGATGTGAAAGCAAATAGTCCTTTTTGCCCCCGTTACTTTTCTCATTCCACTTCCTATATTTAACCCTTCCTCTGTCGGTACTTACCTGTGAGTTTCAGGTGTGTGTGTAGCTAAGGTTGTCTGGTGGTCGCAGGTCACGTAGTCTATCTGAGGAGCGTTTGTCTCTCTGATTGAATCGTCCCCTGGCTGCAGGTTAATGGAGCTGGCTCGTATGATCAGGATTATCCTCCCGCTGGATCTTCTGTGTTCACCTTGTAATAGAAATGGATTTTTACTTTCTGACTCTTTAATCTCTGCACAAACAAGAAGCATGTGACAGACCCCTGCGACTTTATAATGTGTTTTCAGAAGAGATACTTTGTTCTTTATGTATGCTAGCAACACGTACATATCTCTTTAGATGCAGACTTTCCTCTGGTGTTACCTTTGTGTTTTTTGGATGATCCTACAAAGTGTGTAGTTCTAAGGTGAACTACAGAAATTCACAGAATGTACAGCTGTGAGGATTCTAACCATAGGCTGTTCAATTATAAATGATACTGTCGGTGTCGCGACAGACAGACAGATAGATGATGTTTGCTAGCAAGCTTATTAGATCGATAGCTAATGTTTATGGAAAAGCTTCTTATCTTTCAGGCTTAATGTTTGTTTTTTTGACCACATCATTTCACCTTTACTTTACTTCATCCTCTTGTCTCTGTATACTTATATTTAAAGATTTTCAACGGTCTTTTACTTTATTGTTCGCCCTTTAGGAGACACTTGTCTGTGACCTGCACACATTTGAAGTGTTTTATTCCTCCAGTATGTGTGACTGAAGTTGTCCAGATGTAAAGTGAGAAATGCTTTGTCCTCTTCTCTCTATGCTAACCTGTATCTTTACAGAATGAAGTATTGTCAACACTTAGTCCTTGGATTAAAGTATCTCGGAGTGAGTGAGGAGTCCTCTTTGCCCTCCTCACATCACAATAAATCACTGTGCAGTAATGAACGAGCTGCAGGCTCCATTCATCTCCCCTGTAAACCCTGGCTGTCTGATTTGTACAAATATTTCTGAGGGTGAAAGCGATGAAGGGTAGTGATGCTCTGATGTGACAGAGACCTCGGTAGTGAGATCCATCAGGGCGGGGAGGCCATTATCTCTGTAATCTAACACGACTCAATAATTAATCACCTCATCAGCTGTTTGTTTGACTCTACAACACTTTCCTCCTCAGATAATCCTCCTTTCATTTCAGAAAACACACACCTCTTTGGTTCATGCATATACAAGTGAATTATGTGGGCAGTTCAAGGACAGAAACACCTTGAGACGTAACAGGCCTTTTGGTTTTTGGACAACATGATGCTCCCTTTAAGAAGTTTGGAGAAGGTAGTTCACTTTGCCTTTGCTACTTTAATAGTGAATTTAGCATGTTGTTTATCGGTTCTGTTCACTATCAGCGCTCTCATAGCAGCGTTTTCGGCGATATTTGGCAGCTGTTGCCTGAAAAACACTTTAAAAAATCTCTAAATAGCAGACGAACACAGATTAAAGCAGAGATTAGGAGCTAAACACATGTACAATTATCAAAACTTATGAAAAATGTATTTACTGCATTGTAAAGGACTTAGTAAATAATAGTACAGTTTAAATTAAATTAGATTCAGAAGTTGTACATGAATACTTAAAGCTTCTTTTTTTTTGTAAAGCACTGCGTGTGCTTTTATCCAGTTGTGCAGCAAAACATCTTTTAAAGGATTGTTCCTAATTGAGAAGGAATAGCTGCATGAGCTGGAGGTAAGACAGTAATCTGAGATAAATGAGCTCCTGAGTTTCTTCTGGTTTCAGTTTGACCCTGTGTCTGCTCTGTTGTGTAACACCAGCTGTGTCATCAATTAACACACAATGTGCTAAAGTGCTGTTAACGAGCACGCTGCAGAGAGAGGGGGATAAACACAGAGTATACTCAGTCAGAGTCTTCTTCCTCTTCTCCTCCTTCTTCTTCTTCTTCTCATGGTCCTCCTGACGCATAGTATTTCCCGGAGGACGAGATTTGTGAGAAACAGTTTTCAGCTTTTATTTGCTTTCCGAGCTTTAAGGGCTTTGTTTATCTCTTCAGTGAAAGACCTTTCTCTCTCCACTCACTGACTGTGCTTCATTAGTTTTTCTGTAGTGCTACAAAAATAAATTCCAATAAACGCTCTGCTTGTTTTCACATCAGGTTTCATTTCCCTGCATGCACAGCTGCTCTCCAAATAAAAGGTAAAGGACGTAAAAACGTCCCCTTCAGTATTTGATCCAAGGCAATCTGATACAATGCAGGTAAGTCATCAGGAAAGATATCAGGTGATGCAGAAACCTCTCCTGTCAGATATCAATAGTCAGAAACAAGACAGAATTCTCAAATTGCATGAGTTTAAAGACCAAGAAACCGTATTTAAAATGATAGAATTGTTGAAGTCGTGATGCATTATAGTTAATTGTATATATGTGTTTTTGTCTAATCTAGATGTAGACTTTGTATCCTCTATTTCTATGAATACTGATTAATTAAAGTAAAGAAAAATGTTGACAGAAAAGTCTCTGTTGCCTTAAATATAAAATCACAATACAAAGAAATGTTTCTTTGCAGAAGATTATTGCAGCTGTAATCGTAGTCCAATTTTAAACCGGTACATACACAATTAAGTTTATGTTGAATAAAGCCCATTGTTCCATGTTCCTTATTCAAGTTGTATTGTTGTTGTTTTTGTTTGTCTGTATTACGTATCATAGCCTTAGTGGGAGTTTCCCTATAGAAACTCTTATTGGAGGATCTACATTTAATGACATCATGCAAGTGGACAGGGAGGAACATACCACTTGTTATTCAAAATTCAAACATTTCAGATTTAATCTCATGCACGGAAAAAAATTCAACATTGTGATCTTTAATTAACTCAATTGTATGACTCATAACAAGGAAATAGCCGCTAAGTTAGCATGTTAAGCTAATGTTAATATGACTAAAGGATGCCTAACCTGGAACAGATAATGCACATTATCACTGTACTAACAGAAGTTTCCCATCCATACAGAGAGGGACATGTGAGTAGACTCACACTGATTGAGACACACAGGACAGGATGTAAAGATATCTGGAACGGAGGTGAGGATTTCAAAATAAAACAGGAAATGAGGCAGGAAGACATTCAAATATTATGCAGTGTCAGAAAGTAAAACTGCTGCTTTAATATTTATTATCCAGTGGGCGATAGCGATGTGTTAGCATTGTGTTAATGTGTAAGCAATGTTAGCATTTATTATTTGCACAGGAGAAAGACAAGTGAAGTTATTTATGTTTTTAACCCCTTAAAAGTATTGATTAATTAACTAGCTAATCTTTAATTTAAATACTCAAAGGCTGCTCTTCTGTTCTCCTGCTGCACTCATGTCCTCTGTGTCCTTGCTTGAATCAGGATGCTTGTTTTTATTGTTTTCTTGTGTTTCCGTGGATGCAGCCCATTATGAGGGTCTGACAGGAAGTCCAGCGCTGTGAGAGTCTGGTGAGGGGGGTCTCTGATGACTGTTGATTTGCCCGCTATGCTGAGAAACTCTCTCCTGTTGCATGGTATTTAATACATTACATTACATTACATTGCATTTAGCTGACGCTTTTATCCAAAGCGACTTACAATAAGTGCGTTCGACCAAGAAAATACAAACTTGAAGAAAACAGAATCATATAAGTACATCAGGTTTCATAGAGCCAAACATTTCAAGTGCTACTCAACTGGCTTTAGGTAAGCCAGTCCTTTATTAGTATATAAGTGCTTTGTTAATAGTTATATTGCTCGAAGTTGAGTCGAAAGAGATGAGTTTTCAGTCTGCGCCGGAAGATGTGTAAGTTATCTGCTGTCCTGATGTCAATGGGGAGCTCATTCCACCATTTTAGAGCCAGGATAGCAAACCCACGTGTGTTTGCTGATGGGAACTTGGGTCCCCTTGGCAGCGAGGGTGCAGCGAGCCGTTTGGTTGATGCAGAGCGGAGTGCACGTGCTGGGGTGTACAGTTAGTAATAAGCAGTGTTCACAAAGTTTAGGATTTAAATATGAAAGGGACTTAAGGGACAGAGCCGATTGGTCCTTTGTTCGGGTGACTCTTCATGATTAACTGCCTGCACATTTCTGCAGAGTTACTGAATCCTGCTGATGACCTTCTCTGTCTGATATTTAAAATATAATCTACCCCCTACAAGCTTTAACAAATCACCATTTAAAAAAAAAAAAAGGCCAACAGGTCCATTTGCTGCTCGTTTTAACACTTCCTACATGCTATCTAAATGCTAATCAGCTAATTGATATTTTTGGCGAGGATAATAACTTCCCGTAGCTCAATAGGAGGAACTTAAAACATACCAGATATGACTCTGTTTCTGATCATGCTTTGTGTCCTCCTGGATTGCATACTCATATTCAAAGTGCACTGTTTCTGCATGATAAATAACAGGAAATGATGCATAGTGTACATTCTTAATACTGCTACTGAACAATGCGAACACCAGGTTAAATCAGAAAACATCACATATATAATAATATGCATCCTAAGGAGGTCATGCTTTCGGTGTATTGTGTGTGTGTGTGTGTGTGTGTGTGTCTGTGTGTGAGACTGTGTGTGTCACTGAGAGCTGTCCGTGGTGCTAAATCGGACAAAGAGAGACCAGTACCTTTTTCAGTTTTATGTAACGGTACGTCCACACGGCGGTCTGCGTTGAAGCTTGCAGGTGGGCGTGTCTGAAACTCGACCAACAACCAATCACATGAATCTCCCGCCCTGGACACAAGGGCACGCGGTTTGATTGGCTAGAGCTTGTACTGGCATATGATTCGATTGGCTGACGCCTCCGTCGAGGCGTCAAAAGTTGAACATTGCTCAACTTTTGAAGCGAGCAACGCCAGCAACGCTCCATGTCGCTTCCCAAAATGCAGTTCGGCTAAAAGTGACGTCACCCCATTCAAAGTGAATGGGCAGAAGCGTTGGAAGCTTCAACGCATGCCGCTGTGTGGACGGGCCGTAACGGCCCCTACACACGGCGGCGTGCGTTGCCGCTAGGTGGTGGGCGTGTCTTGAGCTTGTGGAGTTTACGGGAGCAACGCGACCAACAACCAATCACATGCATCTCTCCTGTCAATTGCATAAAAGGTTTTACAAGTCACACTTTATATGATGAACATTTATGACATTAATGTCTATGGTGCTATTTTACGCAACATTCCATGCTGGCTAAATACTGTATGTCTTCTAGCTGTCCATTCAAACGAAGTACACTGGATATAAACTCCCCAAACAGGTGAAAACCTACCAGTTTCACCCACTGTCTCTGCCTCCTCCCTCCATGCCTGGCTCCTCCGGTTTGTATCCAGTTAGGTGAACAGGGACTGATCATAAAGCACCGGGTGATTCCCTACCGCTACGATTATTTTCTCCTCCATTTTTTGGCATATGAGGAAATGAACTGCGGTTTGATTGATTAGCGCTTGTACTGGCAGATTTGCATAAGCGGGATTTGATTGGCTGACACTTCCGTCGAGGCTTCAAAAGTAGAACATTGCTCTACTTTTGCCTCGAGCACCGCGAGAAAAGCTACGCTTTGCTCCCACAATGCAGTTCGGCGAAGCGTGACGTCACCCCATTCAAAGTGAATGGACAGAAGCGTTGAAGAGTCAACGCATGCCGCCGTGTGTAGGGGCCGAAGGCTGAAGGAAAACAGACCCGTCCCTAACACAAATACATCAGGACAGTTAGTCTCCTCGATGATGGTGACAGGGTGGAGATGGGAAATGAAAAATATCAATGAAAAAAAGGAGTAATATTTGTTGTTATTATGCAAGGTGGAGCCTCGCAGCGGCGAAATAAGCGCATATATCCGCATAAGCGCATAAAGGTGCGCCGCATTTGCGCTTCAGATGAGGCTCCATCCGCAAGTGTGTGTGATCTGCGTGTAGGGAGGGGCGGCCCTGCGTCCAGCCATCCAATCAGAGCAGACTGGGCTCTGGTTTCAGACAGAGGGTGAAAAGAGGTGCTGCAGCACAAGAAGTATGAGACAAATAAAATGCTCTTTGAACATTAAATCATGTAAACATGTCACAGTAGAGGCACAACATACAAATATCAACCTGAACATGAGCTGAATAGGGCTCCTTTAATATTCAGGTTGGATAGAATGGATGTATAGTAGGCTATAGAAGGATGCAGGGTGCATGTCTTATGTCTGACAGTGCAGTGAGTGACGGTGTGGAGGACGAATGGCACGCGGATGTCTGCCGAGATCCCTGCAGCCAATCCCCTTGCAGAGCTCGTACAGCGAACGAGTGTGAGGTATGCCTCCGCGCTGTGTGTGTATGTCGAAAGCTTCGGCGGAGGGTTGCAGACGTAGTGATGTGGCTTGAATATCAAGGGGCAGGACTACTTCCTTTAAAGAGCTGCTCCTCGCGCTGCGCCGCCACTCAGTAATGTCGCGCGCGTGTGTGGCACCCCTGTGAAGAGAGACAGGCACTGCCGGCTTTTTTAATGATTTGATTCCTTTTATTTCTTCTGTTTCCTTTTTCCTTTTGTTTCATGCCTCTGCTGAGAGGAGCTCATTGTTTGTGTGTTTTGATTTAATAAATATTTAATTTCCTCATTTTATCCTGTTTGTGTTGGCTTTTATGTTTCCGAGTTAAAGAGCGGAGCCGTCATTGTGACTATTGGCCAGGGTTCACTCAGAGATTGTTTCCTCAGGACGTCCGTAACTTTCATTTGTAGAAACGGTAAGATCTCTTTTACACTCATTCCCCTGCAGCGCTATGATGGATGCTGTGTGCATGCGACACTGACTGACGCTGGTGATGCTTCATTGTGCTCTGACGGAGAGATGCTGCACATGTGCTCCTCTCCACATCTCCTCATCTCCTCCCCTCCTCATCTCAAAGTTGCCAGACATGCTCCGGAGTGTATCTGTGTCCATAGGCTGAGCCACGGAGTCTGCACCCGGAGTAAAACTCGCGTCATGTTGGGAATATTCGGGATCGGGACTGTATTTGGAGATTTATGGCTGCTGAAAACAAACCATCCAAACGATTTGCAACTTGGATTTAATTGAGAATTTTATTTAAAACACGTGATTTAAAACACGTGATTTAAACTAAAGCGATTAAAATGGTTTAAATGCTAAATAATGTTTGTGATTTATAGGTTAAAGTGCAATTGGAGTTAATTTCTGCATGTTTAAATAGGATTTCTGGTCTTATTGTAGGTGTATACAAGCCTACAGTTCTTATACTGAAAGATATGAGACTGTGTGTATTTTAAATGCTAAATGCCACTTAACAGCATTCATTTTATTAGCTTTTATAACTATAATTATGATGCCAAAGGTAAAATAATGTATCTGTACATCTCGCAGTGCACGGCAGCTAATCAATGCTTCATAGTGTATTTCCGGGTTGCACGCTGATTGGCTGAGGCTCTGATTAGTTTACTTAGGGTGGCCGTGTTCCCGCCACCGCCCCTTTTCCGCTGCGCAAACCCCTGCGACCAAAAGTTTGAGAGTGCACACTTTAGCTCCATAAATAACCGCAGCGCCGAGCAAACACCTACAGGTAAGAGCCCCCCAGGGTACACATTCTTTATTTGAAATATATCAACCGTGCATTAAATGTAGGCAAATTGAGTGCATTTATCGTTGACCGCGGCTAGAGTCACAACGCTCGGTGCAGGAGGAAGACATGTTGCTGTGCAAAGCTCCTGCTAATACACTTGCTCACGTTGAGCTAGCTTAAATACTGCGTTAGTGTGCTAGCTAACCTCCAGCGGTGTGTGTTTTGGTTTAACCCAAAGTGTGTCCCACACACCGCCGCCTGCTGCTCTCTGCAGGACTAGCATGTACTTTCTCAACATTTAACACAATGCGCCTACAAATATGAATGCTCCGTGTTTAGCTTTTGTCGTGCTGTAGAGGGTTTCCTCAGTGTTTCTGAGTTAGCATTTCTGGTAGTGAGTGCAGGTGTGCTGCAGTGCACAGGTGTGTCTCGTTAATCAATCAGAGCTCTGTTCACCTGCAGCTCTGCGGCTGTAACATGCAGCACAACGGGCTTCCCTTTTAAATTAAACGAATAAAATAGATGTGTGCAAGACTACAAATTACAACAACTTCAATATTTTAAAAAATCTATCTTTTTTTTAAACAATATAATTTACACCAGAGATATCCATAATGTAAACGCATTGATTTCAAGATTTAAAATAAAAGCTTTGCCATTAACAATACTTCAATTTTGCAACCACTTTTATTCAGACCGTTTTAATGGAATACACATTGCTTTGAGCACTGTAGCTTTGTAGTTCTATTTTGTATTTAATATTATACTTTTGCTATGTAACATCATTTGCAACTCTCTTCAGAAATTAATTCCTGAATTAAAACGACATTATCAGCCTCTCTCTGCACATAAAGACACAGCTTCATGTGGTGGTGCATTCAGGGTCCAGAGATTGAGGTGTGTGCCATATATTAGTAATTGTATGACTTTCATGCTTTGTTCAGGAATGTTATGCACACATTCACGTGTCCATTAATTTGAAGAAATCTTAAAAGAATGGCACAGGGCACTACTTGTGTTTTTAATCCATGTAATAATCATGTCTCTGTATATTCTTCTAATCATTTTTATACACTTTTTACACCTAGGAGTCTGAAACCAAGAAAGGCTGAATCAACAGGATATTTATTTATAGCTGTGAAGTAATCGACACACTCACAGATTTGTTTGCGGTTGGTCTGAGAGGTGTCTGTACATACAAAAGAAAAAGGAATGCATGATATTGTATATAACTGACATTGCCATATTGTATATTGCAGTGTGGAAAACTAGTGAAATGTTTACCTGATGTCTATAAACTCAGTTACTATCTAAATCTTGTATCTGCAGTCATCTGGAGTTTCTACAGCGGGGCCTAGTTGGCTCTACAGTAAACTGATTGATTGTGAAGGTTGGATGTCACTCAGTAGCAATACACTCTTGTTAGAGATTAGTCATGGAAAAGGCTTTGCTTTTGTACTGAGGTTGTAGCACGCTGCGTTTGATTTATTTTCCTTACTGGCGGTGGCTTGTCAGGTGATGCACGCACACATTGAGATGAGGATGCTGACACTAAATTAAATCATGCAGGTGATGCTGTCCACATGTTCAGAGGACGTTTTTTGGCGTGTTTCTTCCTGCTGACAGATCAGTGTTTGTCCTCAGTAGTGTTTGTGCTGCAGGCGTTGCAGAGTGTTGTACAGTAATGTGCTGAATATAAACAGAGGCGTGCTCTTTGTCTCTGTGAGGCACCTTTTCCTGCTTCTGATGGTGTGCAGAGAGTGGCTCTGAATACAGAGCAGCTGATGTCTGAGGCCACAGGCACTGAGTCATCTGCAGTCTGAGGGTCAGGAAAATGTTTATATTTTACTTTGTACTAAGGCAGAGCATGTTATCTACCTGTGTGCATCCTGCAGGGGGGGTGCATGCACACTTTAGTGTAGAATTCTGGTATTTAAGATATCTTGGAGTATATTGTGTGCATTTGAATGCTCTCGTGCTCCAGAATTAACATGGTCACATGTCTCCTTAGTATTGATTTGAGGCTATGTGAGAAGTAGGGCTGCTCGATTATGGCAAAAATCATAATCGATTATTTGGGTCAATAATTGATATCACGATTATTAAAAACGATTATCCATTTACTTTGAAAACATCAATTTATTGCAGAGAAAAAATGTAAACAGTATGTTTTTAACAGTTGATTACCCTGAACTTTAAGTATAATTCAACTGAAAAACCAATTAATAATATAATAATAATAATAATAAAGAAATTATCGTTTTATTTAGATTACGTTGTTTTCGTAATCGTTGCAAGCCATAATCGTAATTGCGATTAAAATACGATTAATTGAGCAGCCCTAGTAAGAAGCAAGTTGAAGTTTGATATTAATTAGTGGTGCACGATAATTATCGGTCCGATATTAGGAATTATGACGTCATCCCGATAAAAGTATTAATAGCCCCGATAATATACAATATATTTTTTGGGTAAAAAGAAAAAAATAGTGCGGTGTGGGTGGATTGGGATGAGGGGTGCTTGTTTTTCACTGGGCTCCTCCCGTTTTGCCAATACTGTGGTTTAGGAAGAGGGGAGTTTTTCACAAATCCAGCGCTCCCTAACTCATGCCTGGCTGTGACGTAAATGGTGTGCGGCCGTGAAGCCAGGACAGTAAACAAACATGTCGTCGGTAGTATGGGACTATTTCAAAGTTTCAGAGTTAGATAATTCGCTTGCTATTTGTATTAACAAATGCAATGCAGAAGTTCCACGAGGAAGGAACAAGGCAACGAGCTATAATACTTCCAACCTGATTAGTCACCTGAAACATCGCCAAAGGCACCGGGGCTTTGAAAAAGGCAAGAACTTTATTTGGGAAAATAAATATGGTCACTTTGAAGAGTCAAAACTGTTCTTGGCTTTGTTTTGTTCATAGTAGTAATGCTCATGTCATTTGCTCACTACTAGTCTTTTTTTTAACCACCAGGTGTGCAAAAACTACAGGTACATTTAATATATATTATATTATTATCGGTTATCGGTATCGGTCTTGAGAAGCAGGAAGGTATCGGTTTCAAAAAACCAATATCGTGCATCCCTAATATTAATGCAATATGTGTTAATAAGTGTAAATGCAAAAATATATTTTATCAAAAACTCCACAATCAGGTTTTGTTTAGTGTTTCTTAAATAGTAATTTTGCACAATTTCTTTAAGTATCAGTTATGTCAAGAGCAAAAGAGAATATCATTTCAAATCTTTAAGGAATATTTCCCTAATGTATAGTCATCAGTGCTGCAGCTAACACATGACTGTCAAGGTCTATCAATCTGCTGAATATTCAACCAAGTTTTTAGTCTAGAATGTCTGAACATTTTGAATCATCAGTTATTCCCTAAGCTCAAGATCAATACTGTAATATCTCAAAACATAAATACTTTTCTCATTAAATTACTGAAATGTAGGAATAAATTGTCTAAATAGTTGGCTTTTAATTTAATAAAATGGCAACTTCGGCATACATCTTTGAAGCTGTAGATTGGGGAAGCCCTTATGTTTCTATATGTCTGTCCTTATAGTTTGAGGCGGTGTCCTCTTTGTGTCCGTGCTCCTCAGGAGACTCGAGATCTTTTTTATTTTTATAGGAGTTGTTTTGTCTTTAAAATGTCAGAAAGTAGTAAAAAAAACAATTATTACTTCACCTCAAAATGACATCCTGACATGTCTCCAAAGACGTTCACACTTAAAAGCTTAGTTTGAGGCATTTTTCTAAATAACTCAACCTAATAAATCTGTTATCATAATATTTGGCAACGTATGCATAAATGTTTGCAGCTGTAGACAGGAGATGCCCTCATGTTAATATACGGTCACATAATGCAGAGTGCTCTGTCAGATGGTCTGGGTTATACTCCTTTTGTCCTTCTTAAATGTCCTCCTCCCCCTGGCCTTTTAGTGTGTGTGGAGTCATTACAGCCTCTCAGCAGGCTGTGCAGCCACATGTCTCCTATTGGTGTTGTATTGTGTGTGTAGTCCTGAAGCAGAGCTGATGTAAATAAATACAGTTTGTTATTTAATTTGTATTTGCATGTCTGTTAAAGTGACAACATCAAAGTGAGGTTAACAGTGTCAAACCTGCACAAAAGAATGAATATTATATGTTAAACTTATCGGTGTGCAAATGTGTTTATGGTCTGGTGTCTTAAGTTGTGTAATTCTGGCGTCAGACATGCGTAATGTATTAGTCATTCACAGGTTAACTCGGCGTGAGCGGTGCAGTGAAATGTGTTGCACGAGAGCAATAACATGAATATAACACTATTTATATGAAATGTAAATGCATTAAAAGGATAATTAGTCCCACAATCAACAAAAGTGAGGTACAGGTCAAATGAATAAAAAAGTAATAGACTTGCCTATTTACTAAAAAGTTAGATGCGTTATTAAGAATATAGACAAAATACAAATAGTAACAAGTAGCATTATTTAAAAATGAAGTGAACAAAGTATTGAAGGAGCAAATAACAAATACATATATGTATATATAAATCAAATATGAAGACTAAACATGAATTACACAAATGTGTTTATGGCACAATATTACATGTGTGTCCCTGTGCAGCTTTTTATATTGAAGCAGATATAGTTTACTGTGTTTCTGCAGCTTTACCTTTTTTTTGGTGAAATTCTTAAATTGCCACAAACATTTGGCGTTTATTCCTCCGAGTCATTCATAACTCAGTGTTTGCAAGTAAACAGATGCAAGGATAGGCAGGTCATTTAAAGGTCACCTATTGTACAAAATCCACTTTGTCATGTCTCTTCTACATCAACATGTGTCCCCTCTGTGTAAAGAGACTCTGAAAGTGTCAGGAACAAAGACCCCTCTCTTTTTGTCCTGATCCATTTCTATAAAAACCTGTCTGAAAATGAGCTGATCAGATTTTGGCCACTTTATGATGTCATAACGATTTTTTTGTCTTGTGTAACCATTAGCCAATCACCAACCAAGGTAACCCCCCCCCCCCGTATCACCTGAATCTCCTCCTAGAGCACCATTGAGTTCTTTTTAACCAAATCTCTCTCAGAGGGGCGTGGGGAGGGGCTCCTTATTTTCATCTAGGGATGCTCCGATCGCCAATTTCGGGGCCGTTCGCCGGAATCAGTATCGGCCGATCCGATCGAGTGGGCGGGGCCTAAATGGAAGATTTAAACATCATTTTAAATCTTCCATTTAAAGTGATGTTTAAACTCAGTTAATGGGGCTCATTCACTGGAGCTTCCACAAACAACAATCAACTTAATTATTACATTCAAAGGATGAACATTATTCAAGTTTACATTCACTTTGGATAATACCCCGGGAGAAATGAGCGGAAGCGCTCTCTTTTCCTCTCTCCCTCTCGCTCTCTCCCTCTCTCTCTCTCCCCCCTCTCTCTCCCCTGACAGCCTGTCAGCATCTCATGCAGCTCACTGATCCAGTAATGAGTGACCCGACAGTGAAGAATAAATATATTTATAACTAGTTTAGCTTGTTCCAGAGGTAGATAAAATAGCTAGTGTTAGGTCTAACTCTTGTGTGTTTCGCTGCGCTTACCGGTCCGGTGGGCGGAGCTGCAGGATTTCTGCTTCACACACGTTGCATTCCGCTATTTTACTGTCTTTTTCGGACACCTTAAAATAATGCCAGACCGGTGAAGCCATTTTGGCGAGCTTGTTTTGCCGCACAAAGAGAAAAGTGTCATGTATTTTACATCATGTGATAGGCTCTGGTGATCGGCATGTTTAGAGAGCACCGATCGATCGGTAGAGAGTGAGAATCGGCCGATCTCGATCGGTGACCAATCGATCGGAGCATCCCTATTTTCATCTAAAGTAACAGACACAGAATCAGCACTTTGGAAACAGGGCTGAAACAGAGGGGATTATGGGTAATGCTGCAATGTTTGGTGTTTCAGACAAACTTCAGAGACATGTTTTGTGTATATCTGAGAACTATAATATATTGATGAAAACAGTATAACAGGGTACCTTTAATATAAACTGACTTATATTTCTGTAGTTAAATTTTATAGTTTTGATACTATTACACCTTTTCTGCAGAAAAACAATTCCTAAATAAAAACTTCATTACCAGCCTCTCTCTGTAGTGTTAGTGAAGATAGTTGTATACCATGCAATGATTATATCTCTGAGTGATTCCCTTGTTTGTTTATTTAACACTACTATGGACTTAATGAATGGAGCAAGTCAGGCTAAATTAGTAGAATATTTATTTAGCTGTGAATGAATCGACACACTTGCAGTTATTTTAAGTAGATGGGATTGGTTTCTTTCATGAAAATAGAATTACATGATGTTGTAAATAACTGAAATTGCCAAATGTGTTTCCCCCATTATATATTACAATGTGATAAAGTGATGGATTCTTTTAACGAGAAGACAACAAATTCAGTTTCTTTTTGCAATGAAATCTCTTTCTGCAGGCCTCGGATGGCAGCAGGGCCTGATGTAGCTGTTGAGTAATTTGATTGATATATATATATATGTTTGTTTATATATTGTTTCAAAAAGAAAACTGTGATAAGAGAGCAGGAGGATGTTGATATGTTGACATTAGTTCCAGACAGATAGTATATATTTACTAGAGATGGACATGTGTGAATTTTGTTTCACACTGACTGTTGAATCTCGTTTATTTGAATAATTCCTTTCTCCATAAGTGTTGGTGAGGTAACGATCATTAGTGTGAGTTCTGATATGAATAAAGTTGTATACAACAGTAGTGCACTGATGTGTTTGGAGCATTGGTAACACAGTGTCAGCACTGTTGGCCATTTTTATATATATAATTATTAGCCGATATGCTGGTGTGGAAATTATTTATTGTGTATGCAATTCTATGTGTAATGTTGTGGAAATATTGTATTTTCAATTGGTTACAATATTCTCTAAAATAGAGAAAATAAACTTGAATAATGTACATCATTTGAATGTAATAATTAAGTTGATTGTTGTTTGTGGAAGCTCCAGTGAATGAGCCCCATTAACTGAGTTTAAACATCACTTTAAATGGAAGATTTAAAGTGATGTTTAAATCTTCCATTTAGGCCCCGCCCACTCGATCGGATCGGTATCGGCCGATACTGATTCCGGCGATCAGCCCCGAAATTGGCCTCGGAGCATCCCTAGTTTTTATAACGGTACTAATTCCCTTTTCTATGTCTATGTATGCAACATTTAAACCAAAGCAAATGTCCTAATTTTTGTAAGAATACTTGGTAATTAACCCGATTCTGAAAAGTGAGATAAGAGAGCAGGAAGATATAGACACAAGTTGATGGTCTTTTACATTAGTTCCAGACAGATGTTGTGTATAATGCACATGTGTTGCAGCTGGATGTTATTCCACACTGACTGGTATTTGGATTTTGGTTTATTCTAATTATTCCTTTTTCCATAAGTGTTATTTGGATATAATGCACTGTTAGTTTGGAGTCAGACAGCCAGTTATATGGAGTGTTTCATCCCTTTTTACTATATTTATTTTTTCTATGGTGTAAGTCATGTCTGCAGTATAGCATTTGAAGGAAACACTTTGTGTGGAGACATCTCTGCTCTTCTTTAAATGCCAATCTGTAATCATATCTACTTTGCATGTAGGGAAGGTTAAAACAAAGCTAGTGTTGAGGTGTTGCATGTTGTTCCAGGAGACCTATTCTGCTCATTTCATTCAGGTTCATTTTTGTATTTAGTGCCTCCACTGGGACAGGTTTCCATACTTTTACTTTAGAAAGACAACTACATGGAAATCATTTCAGATGCACATATAAATATATGTATCTTCATATTTGATAGCATTCTCCTCCTATTGCAGCGTCAGATCTGTTTGCAGCGAGGACATGTTGAACCTTCTTGCATGCGTTTTACTTTTCAAGGACGTGTGCCTGCGTGCGTTCCTGTTCTCTTATCTGTCACGCTCAGTGTAATCCTCTCCGGAGCTGCAGCAGAGCCTCCTCTTCCTCCTCTTCCTCCTCTTCCTCCTCTCTCTGAGTGCTCACTCAGGTTCAACAAGTTCATCACATCTCCTCTAAATCATCTTCTGATCACACAGAAGGTCTTACACAAATTGTTTCATATAATCCCTGACATTTACAGAGTTATTAATAATACCTATTTTAGCATATGTATGGCAATCATATCATGTTTCTTACTAGAGTTAGATGTATTTTAATATCTAATTTTAGGAAACCAGAAACCATATGCATAACATCTTAGTTGAGCTGAAATTAAGAGAAATATTTAATTTTCAAATGAGTCTTCTACAGAAAATCACCATGGTCTGACTCAATGCACAAAACATAATTATTGTCCGGGAATAGATGTAGTATCACTCACATACTGTAACATGTGCTCAGGAGTATTTATATTGTCTTTCACCCCTAAATAAATCCTTTTTTAAATGAAGGTACAAGTCACCTATAATACATAATGTGAGTAATTTTAGTACTTTAAAAAAAAAAAATTGAATACAGGATTTGACTTGTAACGGAGTATTTTGAAACTTTGGATTTGCTCTTTGCATGCTGGGAGCCGTAAGAGGAGCTGGTGTTTCTGTGGTGCGTTTGTGGCCTCCGGGGGATCTGGATGCTGCGCTGGCTGCATGTTGAAAGCCTCGGCTGCTGCTTTTATATATATATATTTTTTTTTTGGGAGAGGCGTCCTGCCAAGCGCTCTCTTCCAAGTGTTTATCTGAGAAAATGTTCCTGCCTCGTGGCTCCTACTCCGGCGGGACAGCAGCCAGTATTTGTGAATAAAAAGGTTAAACACATGGAGATTGAAGGCAGACGGCTTCTCTAACACAGTATGTTCTCGTGAGGATTTTTGTGGCTCAATATTACTTTTAAAAATGGCTTTCTGTCCTGCAGAAACGTCCAATTGTATGAGCTTATTTTCAGGCTCTGACTGGGTTTATATTTGGAGAAAGCAGATGGAAAGAGCAGCAGGAGGCAGAGCTGAGCTGCACCACGCCTGAGTCTCTCACCTTTAATGACCATTATCAGCTGACGTTCAGAGGATGATATGCAGCTTTGTTGTCGATATTTATACTGCATGAAGCGGAAACAGTAAACATCCTCTTGCATTGACAAATATCCTTTTTTAAGTCTTTAGGTGCAGCAAAAATGCATTTCTTTTTATGATTTAGGATGTTGTCTGCTGCTTTATGCTGATCTAAAGCAGTGGACACAATTTGTTTCATTGTTTTTACATCTTGGAAGTGTAAAACATTTCAATATATAAGAAAATACATGATTTTTATAACATTTTAATACATTTCCTGCAGTAAGAGTATTGTAGTATGTAGGGATGGGTATCGTTAAGGTTTTAACGGTACTACTACTTTTATCGATCCCGCTTATCGGTCCGGTCTTTTAACGGTACTCTTATCGGTTCTTTTGGAGAAAAAAATGACCCTTTTTTTTGTGATCAACATGTTTTATTAAAGCAAAAGACACGACTTTAATACACACATTTAACACATACAAACACCAATATTGGAATGATTATGCAGTCTATGAGAAAATAGGAGGGGGGGGGCATATGATTAGATCTACATACACACTGTTTTCATGACCCAAATATGTATATATGTTCATTTGAATTAATTTCTTATTTTTCATAGTTATTTTTAGCATTGTGTGCATTTAAAAAAATAAGTGTTTTGCATTATATGTATATATTATTTTAATATGTTCCTTTACTAAAGCAAATTTTGCACAATTGTGTTTTAATTTAATAATAATTATATAATTAAGACATTTTATATATTCTAACTGTTTTGCAATTTTCTATCATTTGTCATTGCTTGTTTCTTTTTGTGTGCTACGTTCAAAATAAATGTTTTTCCAAGTAAGATCCTTATTGGAAATGCAGCTACTACACGCAGGAGACTGTTGCACAACATGACAATTTTGTTAGAAGTCTACACTGAAACTTAATTTAGAGCCGGAAACATAATGGACTTAATCAAAATCGCGGGATCCGTGAATCCAGGACAATGATCGAGAGAGACCAGTAGCCTGAGAGTTACTCAGCGGAACTTCACAGACTCAGAGATTTGCAAATCCTGACTCACTGTGCAAAACACAGCAGACTCGTGCGGACTCGTAACCGTATAGCAGCAGATCCAGAGATCCAGCAGACTCGTCCTCATGCACGAGTCAACAGCAGACTGAGATTCGCCAAATCGCAAAATAACCCTTTTTTTGTGATCAACATTTTTTATCAAAGCAAAATACACTGTGTAGCGGAGGTTAATATAACGTCAGTTTAATATGCTCGTGAAATGCAACAAGTTTTCAGTTTCACCGATAGGATTTCTACGCTCTTGGTGATGCTGACTCGTATGACTCAAATGACTCGTATGATCCGGATCTCTTCAATGACTGACTCAGAAGACCCTGAGTCCGTAAAAGGATCCGGATTTGCCATCTCTAGTGTTGCTGCATGTAGCAGCCGTGTGTGTGTAAACTGCCCCACCCCCTCACAAGCAGGCGGGGGAGAGAGATCGAGGGAGGGAGGGCGGGGGGTGGTGAGAGTCTCCCTCCGGTTGGCGTAGTTTTGGCACAATTCCGTTGTACAGACTGACGTTAACAGCAGCCCTTTTTTTTGTCGACCCCTAGTATGAATATATATAAAGAATAGGTTAGTGTACACGATAATAGACCAAACTTCTACTAACAAAATGTAAACGTAGGATACATGACACCAGTGTGCAAAGTATTTGCCGTTTTTAAAAGAAATGTAGATGCAAAGAAGTACATATAAATATACATTTTTCTTTTAAAACATAAACATTATATACAGGGTTTCCCACACATAGACTTTACTTGGGCGGGCCGCCCAGGTATGGTCCGCCAAAGTATATCTCGCGACCCATTTAGGTTAAATCTTTATTTATCCGTCCCCGAGTTCGATTAACTACCCCTCCTGTACCTGTTCGCTCTGCTATCGCGTGAAGGGTCTGCTTTATGCGCTCTGCAGTCACTCCGCAGCGAGGCTCCGGCGAACAGTTCATGAGCATGCTCATGAACTGTTGATGAGCGTGATCCACTACCAATAAAGTATGGACACTTGTCACAGTAAAGAGAACTAAATACTAATATCAAACGGGCAGAATAGGGCCCCTTTAAGAATACTACACAGGTTTCAGAATGATGTTTATTTGAAGTAGGGAAATATCTACAGTGTTATGTATATATATCTGTAATGTTGATACAGTCGATCTGTTTTTACCTCTATATATTGATGCCGTTGGCTGTTCGGTCTGCCGCTGTCTTTTCATTCAAGTTATTTATTACATCTCTCTGCATGTGCTGCAAACTGTCCTGGTTCAGAGTCTCTGTGATCCTCTCCTCGTTGCAGTGCATGCTGGTCACGTGGACGATGAGTTACTCATCTGAGGTTATTGTTTGTTCTAGTGAAGAGAATTTCTGTGTTAATGGGTCATCAGGGCCGGTTATGGAGTCTCTGCTTTGACCTTGGTGTGAGGACATGATGAGTCACATGAGTCAGGAAGCTGAGAGGCAGGAAGCTGATGATAAGGAGGGATATAGATTTCATGAGAAACACAGAAATATCTGCCCAAACTGCAGCATGTTAGCCTGATTGATCCTCTTTTACACTATGATGTTTTTTTTTTTTTATTCTCCTCAGAAATATTGATCATCTTCATTCCTGTTCACTGCAAATGCATTTGTGTTTTCATGGAGAAAATCAATCTTAAGTTATGGAAGGTTTACAGTTCCATGAGATGCATCCAACAAGGGGAAACACATGAATACAAAGGAAACTAAATGTTTGGTTTTTACTGCTCCAACCTGCGTGGTTCTGTGACTCTAATTTAGATGATGAAGAACAGACATGTGTGTTCAGCAGACTCCACTCAGTGTTATATGTTACACAGTAAGGCTGCCCAATACATCAGGTTTATATTTCTTTTTGCTATTGAGATTGCAACCCATCCTGAAAGAGTTATTTGCTCTCTGCTAACAGGGTCTTCATGCGTTTGTGCTTATGACTGCACATTTGGTGCATATTAAAATATTCTTTAGGAATTATTTCAGAAAGCCAGAAGAATATACAGGACTGTCTCAGAAAATTAGAATATTGTGATAAAGTTCTTTATTTTCTGTAATGCAATTAAAAAAAACAAAAATGTCATACATTCTGGATTCATTACAAATCAACTGAAATATTGCAAGCCTTTTATTATTTTAATATTGCTGATTATGGCATACAGCTTAAGAAAACTCAAATATCCTATCTCTAAATATTAGAATATCATGAAAAAGTATACTAGTAGGGTGTTCAACGAATCACTTGAATCGTCTAATTAACTCGAAACACCTGCAAGGGTTTCCTGAGCCTTGAAAAACACTCAGCTTGGTTCAGTAAACTAAATCACAAGTATGGGGAAGACTGCTGATCTGACTGCTGTCCAGAGGACCGTCATTGACACCCTCCATCAGGAGGGTAAGACACAAAAAGAAATTTCTCAAAGAGCAAGCTGTTCACAGAGTGCAGTTTCAAAGCACATCCACAAAAAGTCTGTTGGAAGGGGGAAATGTGGCAGGAAACGCTGCACAACCAAGAGAGATGACCGCAGCCTTAACAGCATTGTGAAGAAGAGTCGCTTCCAGAATTTGGGGGAGCTTCAAAGACAGTGGACTGAAGCTGGAGTCCAGGTATCAAAAGTCACTGTTCACAGACGTGTCCGGGAAATGGGCTACAATAGCCGTATTCCCATGGTCAAGCCACTTCTGAACTCAAGACAACGGAAGAGGCGTCTGACTTGGGCTAAGGAAAAGAAGCACTGGACAGTTGCACAGTGGTCCAAAGTCCTCTTTTCAGACGAAAGCAAGTTTTGTATTTCATTTGGAAGTCAAGGCGCCAGAGTCTGGAGAAAGGCTGGAGAGGAGCAAAATCCAAGTTGCTTGAAATCCAGTGTGAAGTTCCCACAGTCAGCGATGGTTTGGGGAGCCATGTCAGCTGCTGGTGTTGGTCCACTGTGTTTCATCAAGCCCAGAGTAAATGCAGCTGTGTACCAAGAGATTTTAGAGCACTACATGCTTCCGTCTGCTGAAAAGCTCTATGGAGATGAGGAATTCATTTTCCAGCATGATCTGGCACCTGCCCACAGTGCCAAAACCACCAGTAACTGGTGTACTGACCATGGCATTACTGTCCTCGATTGGCCTGCAAATTCCCCTGACCTGAACCCCATAGAGAATATGTGGGGTATTGTGAAGAAGAAGCTGAAAGACACCAGACCCAACAATGCTAATGAGCTAAAGGCCGCTATTGAAGCATCCTGGGCATCCATAACACCTCAGCAATGCCACAGGCTGATTGCCTCCATGCCACGCCGCATTGATGCAGTAATCCGTGCAAAAGGATTCCCAACCAAGTACTGAGTGCATTAATGGACATTTTCAAATGTTTGATTGTGTTTTGCTGTTATAAATATTTTTTTTTTACTTGGTCTGAGGAACTATTCTAATTTTTTGAAATAGGATTTTTGAGTTTTCTTAAGCTGTATGCCATAATCAGCAATATTAAAATAATAAAAGGCTTGCAATATTTCAGTTGATTTGTAATGAATCCAGAATGTATGACATTTTTGTTTTTTTAATTGCATTACAGAAAATAAAGAACTTTATCACAATATTCTAATTTTCTGAGACAGTCCTGTATTAAATGATTTGTGTTGCAACATTTTACTGCAGCTGTATCCCAAATGTACTCAATTTGACTGGTAGTTTGAGCATGGTGCAGCAATGGCTATTATCGTGTTTGTCATAGTGCAATAATATGTTAGTTTCTTCTTTGTTCGGGTGACAGAAGTCAGTTTTTATTCCCAGTTTAGCTTCCGTTTGACGCACTTTGGCTCATCTCAAAGAATTTGTCACTGGTTCCTTTCTTAAGTATGAGTTTAATGAGTTGAGTATTATTCCGAAACGTCATCGTCTGCTCTGTGATGTCTCTTTCCGTCTGCTCTGTGATGTCTCTTTCCGTCTGCTCTGTGATGTCTCTTTCCGTCTGCTCTGTGATGTCTCTTTCCGTCTGCTCTGTGATGTCTCTTTGACTGCTCTAACATGAAGTGCTCTCTGTGTCCATGTCTGCAGAAGGCCTTTCCCGACTATCATGGCAGTGAGACTGTGTGATGTAGCTTCCCTGCTAAGAAGTGGCTCGTGGGCTCCAGAGCCGTGGACTGGGGTCTGTGGCTCTTCTTTTTTAAATCATTCTACACCATTAATCAAAATGAATTCATGTTCAAGGCATTTGGGGGTTTGTGAATGGTTCCTGTTTTTATGTAAGGGCTAATCTCTGGGTGTTTGTGTCTAGTAGTGAGGGCTTTATGGCTTTTTTAAATATGGTGTGAGTATCTGCTCTGTTAACAAAGGTTCTTCATGCATTCACTAGTTGCTGTTTTAATATTTAAAGCCTATGCTAACATGTTAATGGCTGCACATCTATAGGCTTACATGTAACTGCAAGAGAGGGATTTCACCTGTGGTAGCACCACATAATGTCATATTTCACGTTTGCATGTAACATTTGCTGCGGGTATTTATGCTAAAAACACACATTTAGATAATTGAAGAGCCTGCCTGACTTCTTTCGGAAATGTAAAGGCTTGTAATGCTACACCAAATGATGTTATACGATGACAGAAAAGGGCAAACACGCTACAACGGCACTAAATATTTCCATAAGGAAATGTTCTGAGCCGTTTGCACCTGTTGGCCACCGTATATTAGTTCACAACACAATGCGAGTTGCATGAAGAATCTTTAACTTTTTTTCTTGAATGTCTTGAAGTTAAAATACATTTCAATGAGTCCTCTCTCGAAGTGTTTCTGTCTTCTTTGCATTTAATTGTGACTTTGCTTCCTGTCTCTGCAGCAGGTTATAGCTGCCATGGAGACACAGCTTTCCAACGGGCCGACGTGCAACAACACAAGCAACGGGCCGAGCACCATCTCCAACAACTGCTCCTCCCCGGTGGAGTCGGGCAGCATGGAGGACAGTAAAACGAACCTAATCGTGAACTACCTTCCTCAGAACATGACACAGGAGGAACTCAAGAGCCTGTTCGGCAGCATCGGAGAAATCGAGTCCTGCAAGCTAGTTCGAGACAAAATCACAGGTAACACAAATGTTCTCAGATGCTGTGGGCTATGAATGTGTCAGCTGCATCGTTTTCACCATGTTTTTATGTTTTTTTAAAATACATAGCATGCAAATTGAAGGTAGAGCTCTAATATAATCAATTAATCATCTCAGGGGGAGTTCACAGGAATTCTACGAGACAGGAACACATTTCTTCGGATGTATTTTGATGTTGCATGAATGCAGCATTTGATATTTTGCAATATGGAGGGTTTTTTTTGGGGCTACAGAGCTACTAGAAAGACAGTGGAACCCGGTGCATTCCTCCGTCTGGATGTGGAGCACTTTTGCTAAATGTTTAGACAAATTGCTCGTGTTACCGCCCATACATGATAAACTCTTATTGCACTATTGGCAACGAGCATTGTCCACATCGAGACGGGTAACATTTAACCACACCTTGGAGCGCTTCTCTCCGCCATCCCTGCCGTGTGTTGCTGCATGTAACAGCCACGTGTGTGTAAACTGCCCCGCCCCCTCGCACACAGACGGGGGAGAGAAAGATCTCGTCTCGATTGGAAAGATCGAAAATACATCATAGACGCTTATTTTTGTCTTTTTGCATATTAGAAACGAGTTGGCGACACTAAGACTGCGATATAATGTTTTTGTAGCAATAATACATTTAAAACCCTATCTGTATCACACATAGAAATTAACACTAAAGTTGACTTTGAAAAGAAAAGTCTGCCAGTTTCTTAACTAAACATGGGGTATATGATCCTCAGTAAAACAAATAAGTACTAATTAACCTTTAGGTTAACATCTGTAAGACGATATTTAATGTATTTTATGTTGGAGTTTACCAGTTAAGGTTTGTACAGAACTGTTTGTAAACTGCGTGTTTTATAACGTACACAAACAGCGTTGGGTCAGGACCAATGCAGTCTCGCTATTTGACTTTACTTGATCGTTGTTGTTGGTTTGCAATTGCACTTAATGTGGCAGCCCCTCCATATGAACTAGCTAACGGACAAGGGTGTAGGGATCGGTTTGGTATTGGGCCGATACTTGAGGCTGCAGAATGTTTCATGAAGGTTTCCTCCTCGGCCTTTGTCCATCTGCTTCTTTATCACAGTCTGACGTTGGTTTTTAAAGGATGTAAACACATCTGACTCGTTTTAAGATTAAGATGACCTTGTTGTTTTATTTTAGAGGTGTCAGTTGTCGGGAGCAGTTGGGGGTTCGGTGCCCCTCTTAAGGACACCTTGGCAGTGAACTGGCACCTCTCCAACTACTAGGCCACACGCTTTATTTCTGGTCTGATGGAGACTTAAACCAGCCACCCTTCAATTCCCAAGCCAAGTCCCTACAGACTGAGCGACTGTACAGACTGAGCTACTGTACAGACTGAGCTACTGTACAGACTGTGTACAGACTGAGCGACTGTACAGACTGAGCGACTGTACAGACTGAGCTACTGTACAGACTGTGTACAGACTGAGCGACTGTACAGACTGATCTACTGTACAGACTGTGTACAGACTGAGCGACTGTACAGACTGATCTACTGTACAGACTGTGTACAGACTGAGCGACTGTACAGACTGATCTACTGTACAGACTGAGCGACTGTACAGACTGATCTACTGTACAGACTGATCTACTGTACAGACTGTGTACAGACTGAGCGACTGTACAGACTGATCTACTGTACAGACTGTGTACAGTAGATCAGTCTGTACAGACTGAGCTACTTTACAGACTGAGCGACTGTACAGACTGATCTACTGTACAGACTGAGCGACTGTACAGACTGAGCGACTGTACAGACTGAGCGACTGTACAGACTGAGCGACTGTACAGACTGAGCGACTGAGCTACTTTACAGACTGAACTACTGAGCGACTGTAGAGACTGAGCGACTGTACAGACTGAGCGACTGAGCTACTTTACAGACTGAGCTACTGAGCGACTGTAGAGACTGAGCTACTTTACAGACTGAGCTACTGAGCGACTGTACAACTGAGCTACTGAGCGACTGTACATACTGAGCTACTGTACAGACTGAGCAACTGTACAGACTGAACTACTGAGCGACTGTACAGACTAAGCTACTGTACAGACTGAGCGACTGTACAGACTGAGCTACTGTACAGACTGAGCTACTGTACAGACTGTGTACAGACTGAGCGACTGTACAGACTGATCTACTGTACAGACTGAGCGACTGTACAGACTACTGACGCCCGTTTAGTCCAGAAACATCAACATTAAGAATGTAAGGGTCTTTACATTGAACAGAGGGTTCATTGTCTTGGTTATGAGGCTTCATTGTTGTCATTATGTCAAATGTCATAATGCTCTAGGCCTTACACACATATGTTTCTCTGCTGGCCTCTCTTACCTATGCACTTTCAGGCTTTCTCTGAGAAGCATGTTATATTAAAGGTGCATTTTTAGTAAATAGCCTGCAAAGGAATAGCTTCTCTGTATGTATTTCCTGAATTCATACGAGAATGAAAGTGTATGAGGCTGCAGGGAGTTTCTGTGGCTATGCAACCACAATTCTGTGTGCTGGAGTGAAAGATGGACTGAATTGACAGGTGATGATGGTTTAAAATGATTGTACATGGGGTGCATATTAACAGGAGTAGTGGGAGGGATTTAAGTGAAAGGAGATAAAGTAAACAAGCAGTTAGAAATCAGACTGCTGCAAAGAAAAGACTAGTAAACCTTTAAACGTGAATCAGCATTAATCACAGCTTGGAAACAGTTGTACATATGCATTATGGGTGTTCCCATGCTACCTTGTGTGTCAGACTTTAATCTGCTCTGTCCATAAACCGTGCAAATCACCGCTGCTGTTTAATAAAACTGCTTAATGTCTGGGAAGTTAATGCAGACCTGCATATTTTATGATCATTTCTAGATTGCATCTTTTTACAGAAAGAAACAAGTAATAGTAAAACAGTGGTAGCTTCTGATTGGATTATCGAATGTCTGAATGCAGATTGTGTGTTTGTGGCTCTTAGCTCTTAGAAATGCCGCTCCCTGACTTTAGAAGATTCCTGTGCACTAAGCGAATGGATCTTAATGCAGATATTTTAAGAGCCTCCATCTGAAAGGTATTGACATGTTTAAATAATGGATAGTAGGGGTGTAACGGTACACGTACCCTTCGGTTCGGTACACGTGTGTACCGAAGTGTACCGAACGAATATAACGTTAAAAGTAAAAAATTGAGAACGTGAACAACTTTTTGGAAGCAATCTCAGGTGCTGCGTCGCAGCATTCAGAGTAATTTGCTCACATTGGGTTCAACGCGTCAGAGCGAGCAAGTCATTTCATTGGACGAGAGGCATACTATGAGAGCTGGTCACAGGGATGCGTTTAAATTTAGTCAGTAATTTGAGGAACTGTCGAAATGGCGAACGCAGATAAAGTTGATCCCGAAAATCTTCCAGCATCATTGAAGTCTCCGGTTTGGGAACATTTTGGTTTCGCAGTTACGTACAAGGATGACGGACAAAGACAGGTGGACCGAACCAAAGCTGTCGGCATTGTTCAACTAAAATTGGTTACGCGACTGGCAATACATCAAACTTGCACACTCATTTGAAAAGGCATCACCCGAACGTGAATATCACCGGTACCAAAAGAAAAAAGACTGAAGTGGAAACCCAACTCCCACAAGCATGTAAGCCTCCACCACTCGCAAAAAGTTCAGACCGAGCCAAAGCTATTACAAACGCCAAATATCCTTATGTTGCCATGTTAGCAAAGCGTTACCTGTATCTGCTACCTCTGACCCTAGAGAGGGTGTTCTCCACAGCAGGAGACATTGTTAGTGCCAGCAGATCTGCCCTTTCGACAAGCAATGTGGACAAGTTCATTTTTCTTTAAAAAAAACATGAAAATACAATGACAAGCAAGTCATAATGTCAAACTGGCTGCTTAGGTACTAGTACAGTTCAAATACAGATTATTTCAGTTCATCGAAATGCTGCACCTTAATGTTTATTTCATTTTGTATTTATTTGAGTGAATATTCACAGTTTAATAATAATTAAAAACCCAAAACTAATAGTTTATGTTTTGTGAGTACTAGTACAGTACAGTTCAAATACAGATTATTTCAGTTCATCAAAATGCTGCACCTTAATGTTCATTTTATTATATTTTGTATTTATTTGAGTGAATACATTATTCACCGTTTAATAATAATAAAAAAAATAAAATAAAATGCTGAACCGAACCGTGACCTAAAAACCGAGGTACGTACTGAACCGAAATGTTTGTGAACCGTTACACCCCTAATAGATGGATGATCGCAGTAACCAGCAGAGTTGGGGAGTGAAAAACTGACTTTAAACTCAGTTGGGTAAAAAAAGAGTCTATTAATTTAAAGGAGACATGTCATGCTTTTCCGGTTATTACCCGTCCCCTTGTGTGTTATGAAGGTTTTTATGCATGTAAATGGTCTGCAGAGTCACAAACCCTCAAAGTACACCCCGTAGGGAGTAAAACTCTTAACACAGAAAAGACCTCCCCAAAACGCCTCGTTGGAGATACGTCATTGTCCATTTGATTCTTCGTGGAGCCGTTACGCTGTTACGTTAAGCCCCCGCTGATTGTTCCAAATTGACCAATCCACGGACTTCCTCACACACACACACTCATACCTCATTCACACCAACGCAACTCCGGTGCTAGAGCTTTTCAGGTTCAGAACCGGTTCTTCGGTTTAGCTCTGGCTCTTTTCACACTGCCCAGAGTTCCGACTGGTGCTGCGTCATTGTGTCATCGTTTGCATCATGACGTAACCGTTTGCGTGTCTGCTTCATAAAGCCAAACCGCGGAAACCCCTCACAGCTGACACCGACAACAACAACAATGGCCGATTGTGCTCCAGCTTCCTCTGTACCTCTTCAGAAGACCAGATTCCCAGCAGGTAGCTGGTCTCTTCAGTGGACCACTGCTGCTTGTTAAGTTTCTCCATCGTTGTGAACAAACTGGATACAACGCCGGCTTTTTGTTGTTGTTCAGGAGTTGATTCTGCCCCCGCCTCGACGTAAGCGTGATGTATGCGGTGCTTTTGCTCTGGCCGGACAATTTTTGGTGCTTGAAATGAACCGGATTCTGGAGCTAAGAGGCTGCTTCGCTGCAGTGTGAACAGGAAAACCCGGTGCTTTTCAAGCTCCAGCTCCGAACCGGCCCTGAAACACCATTGGTGTGAATGAGGTATCAGTGCAGGCAGCTCTGCTGATTTCTCCTCCCTGGCTGCAGGCTGATAACAGTTAGTTGGGAAATTCTCTCTGCGTTTATCAACCTTTTTCTTACTCAATATCAAGCCACATTTATTGTTTTTACTTCGGCTGTGACTTTGTGTGTGCTCAGGATGAGTTTGGCTGTGTTTCGCTGTGTATTGCTAAACAAGGAAATAAGGATGCTCCGATCGATCGGTCACCGATCGAGATCGGCCGATACTCACTTTCTACCGATCGATCGGTGCTCTCTAAACATGCTGATCGCGAGAGCCGATCGCATGACGTAAAATACATGACACTTTTCTCTGTGTGCGGCAAAACAAGCTCGCCAAAATGGCTTCACCGGTCTGGCATTATTTGAAGGTGTCCGAAAAAGACAGTAAAATAGCGGTATGCAACGTGTGTGAAGCAGAAATCCTGCAGCACCGCCCGCCGGACCGGTAAGCGCAGCGAAACACACAAGAGTTAGACCTAACACACTTAGCTATTTTATCTACCTCTGGAACAAGCTAAACTAGTTATAAATATATTTATTCTTCACTGTCGGGTCACTCATTACTGGATCAGTGAGCTGCATGAGATACTGACAGGCTGTCAGGAGAGGGAGAGAGGAAAAGAGAGCGCCTCCGCTCATTTCTCCCGGGGTATTATCCAAAGTGAATGTAAACTTGAATAATGTACATCATTTGAATGTAATAATTAAGTTGATTGTTGTTTGTGGAAGCTCCAGTGAATGAGCCCCATTAACTGAGTTTTAAACATCACTTTAAATGGAAGATTTAAAGTGATGTTTAAATCTTCCATTTAGGCCCCGCCCACTCGATCGGATCGGTATCGGCCGATACTGATTCCGGTGATCGGCGATCGGCCCCGAAATTGACGATCGGAGCATCCCTACAAGGAAACAACACCCCGACCAATCGGAGCACACTGTGCTCACAGGGAGAGTGGGGGCTGGAGCTATTGGAGCTACAACGAGCCGTTAAAGGCAGAGAGTGAAATTCAGTGAATACACGTAGTTTACAGAGATGCTGTATGAGAAACCAATGTGAGTTTGGAAAATTGCACAATATAAATCTATTCTAGTAGACCTCAACAATGGAATTATGATCAGTGGAAATGGGCATGACATGTCTCCTTTAATTCAGACATGCGAGTGCTTCCTGAGGCTGGCTGCTCTGACTTCACATGAAACGTTCTCCCTACAGACGCTTGCTCTGTCTCTGCGTTTTCAGGGCTGTGGATTTAAGCCAGCCAACATCTGGGTGCTGCATCAGATGTTAAGTAATCACAGAAAGATGCTCGCTGCATCATCTCTGTTGTCTTCCTCCCACTACCGGCTGCTCTGTATCCCAGCAGGAGGCCTCTCCACCTGAAGACAGCTCACAGAGAGTAGTTTGTTTCATAGGAGGAGTCAGAGCTTCATAAAGTGTCATTTCACCCGCACGTATGCTTCTAATAGCTGTCCCTGAGGTGCAAAGTGAACTTTAGTTTATGAACTTCTCTTGCTCACAGCAGAGATAGTCACGCTAGTGATTAAGCCTGGAGGCATGAAGTACGGTGGCCAATGGGTGCAAACGCGCTACAACGACCCAGAACTTCCATTTAGAGAAATGCGCTGCAGCTTTAGCAACGATGCAATGATGCAAATATAAAAACTTGATGAAACATGCGCAGCCTTTACTAAAAGCACCGAAGTAATGACCTTAGAAAAAACATTATATACATTTGCTCTTCTTCTCTGTTTTAATTCTTATTAATTGTAACATATTTGGACATTTGAACACATCACCTCTCAAGAAGCACATTTTTCTTCTTTTTGATATAAAGAGAAACTAGTTAAAATGTTTGGGAGTGATTGACATGTTTGCACCTTGATCTGGTCTCTGGACACGCCTTGATGTGAATCTGACCCAGATTTCCTCTCATAGAAAGTTTTTATCCCGAGTTTCCTCTGTGCTGTATTAATATGCTGAAGCAGCTTGAGCTGCTGAACTTGACCGCACTGGAATTGCAGAGAGACCCAGAGAGTGGGCGGAGGAAATTGAATTGTCTCTTTGCACATAGAGTGGGTGTCAATCTATTGTACATTTAGAGATAATCTGCAGAGGGAGGGGAACACACTGTGAGAAGCAGAGCAATTGCTGTCATTTTTTATTTAAGACATGTTTGTGAAAGGTTTTTTTAGAGGATTTATTCTATAAAAAACCTGCAGACCGGCCTGACCTGCTGTTTTCTTCACCTGCCAAATAACCAAAACTCTCTTGACTACGTGATGCCATTAGGTTTAACAATACAGAGTCGCAGGGATTTCTGTGGTGGACCCTGAAGGCAGCATCTTCCTGCTTCAATGGGATTTTTCCATTTTGGATTATTGCAGAAAATAATATCTGTGGCAAAAACAAATTTTTTTGTTACTTCCAGGTTTTGTTCAGCAGGATAATCTCCACATATTATCACCATTTATGGTTTCTGAAGTAAGAAGCTAATATTAGGCTATAAAGGAACTACAGCACGGTCACAGCATGGTCACATGACGTCACATCGCCACTGCTAAGCTAAAGGCAGCTAAAGTTGAGCGTTATGATGCTTTGTACTCATTTACACACTTGTTAGCAACTGCTGTTTTTAAATTCACCAGTTAAAATACATCAGTTAAATACATTAACTGATGTATCGTATGCTGCTTCAGCTTGTGTTAACCTTATTTCCGGCTAACATGTCATGTTTTTAGGACTTGTATTGCCGAGTTATGTCAGGGTTTTAGGTAGGGATGCTCCGATTGGCCGCCGATCGTTATCGGCCGATATTCACTCTGCCGATCGATCGGTGCTCTCTATAAAGGCCGATCATGACGTAAAATACATGACACTTTTCTCAGTGCGCGGCAAAACAAGCTCGCCAAAATGGCTTCACCGGTCTGGCATTATTTTAAGGTGTCCGAAAAAGACAATAAAATAGCGGTATGCAACGTGTGTGTGAAGCAGAAATCCTGCAGCTCCGCCCGCCAGACCGGTGAGCGGAGCAACACACACTAAAAGTTAGACATAACACACTTAGCTATTTTATCTACCTCTGGAACAAGCTAAACTAGTTAATATGTTTATTCTTCACTGTCGGGTCACTCATTACTGGATCAGTGAGCTGCATGAGATACTGACAGGCTGTCAGGAGAGGGAGAGAGAGAGAGGAAAAGAGAGCGCTTCCGCTCATTTCTCCCGTGTTATTATCTAAAGTAAATGTAAACTTGAATAATGAACTCAATTTGAATGTAATAATTATGTTGGTTGTTGTTTGTGGAAGCGCCAGTGAATGAGCCCCATTAACTGAGTTTTAAACATCACTTTAAATGGAAGATCCCCATAAGCCCCGCCCACTCGATCGGTATCGGCCGATACTGATATCGGTTTTACTTTGTGTTGCAGGGCAGAGCCTCGGCTATGGGTTTGTGAACTACGTGGACCCGAAGGACGCAGAGAAAGCCATTAACACCTTAAACGGCTTGAGACTCCAGACCAAAACCATCAAGGTGAGAAGTAGTGTATCATTAATGTATTCCTCTCTCTGAAATCTGTTCTGCATAATCCGAGACATGCCGCTCACTCGGTTTGGAGTCAAACATAATGAAGCTGGAGGAATGTGTGGGGGGGGGAACCTTTTGTTAATCTGGGCACACTCTGCGCTGCCTCACCTCAAGTAGAGCAGAACTGTTTCTATGGTAGCATGTGCTGTGCAGGGAGGTGGCTGCCATTAGCATTCATCAGGCGGTGTGGAAAATCGTCTGCTTCATACAGAGCTGCAGGATTCATACCATGTGATATATTTTACCAGGAGTTAGTCATATCCCTTCTCCACACAGCCACGGCAATGTCTGTAATGGCGAGTTCATGTTTGAATAGCAGCAGATCTGTGAGCTGCACGCCTGATTATTCCTGAATCTGACTCTTAAATATGGTACTGGCAGCTGAAGATGAGGCGTGTTATGAACCATACCGAACACATCTTCCGCTGCTCATCTCTTCATCTCTTCTGAAAGCTGAGCATGGAAACATTTTCTAACATATTTCACTCATCCTTAATTCTCCTGCTGCTCTGTGAGAAGTGAGGAGGAGTTGAAGCGTTAGCAAGTATTAGCATCAGATAAAGGTGAGGCTGAGTGCCTCCACTGTGTCAGAATAAAATCGATCTGAGAGTACAAAAGGGAAGTCCTTTAAAATGCTTAAAGGAGCCCTATTGTGCTTTCTTTGGTGCTCCCTTTCCTGTAGTGCTTTGTATAGGTGGTTGTAGGGATGGGTACCGAGCCCCGGTATTAAACGGGCCCCGGGGCTGAATTATTAAAGACCGTGGTACCGTTAAGCTTCGATGTTATCTGTCTTTTTATCGGTACTGGAGACATTTAAAAAAGATGTATGTATTATTGCTACACAAACATTATATTGCAGTTTTAGTGTCGCCAACTCCGTTTCTGATACGCAAAAAGACTGCAAAATGCGCATGAATGTGCACCACATTCAGACGGAGAAATGCACCGGGTTCGACTGTCTGTTAAAGTTTCAGCTACAATGAACCAACCCTGGTGCTGTTTCTTTTGATGTGAAATAATATTTATTTAATTTAAATAAAAAGCGATGTTAATTTTGTTTACAATTTGTTTAGTTAATTTACCTTTTTCTTTTTCAAAAGAACTGATAAGAATACTGTTAAAGGACCGGATCGATAAGCGGTATCGATAAAAGTAGTTGTACTGTTAAAACCTTAACGATACCCATCCCTAGGTGGTAGTGCATGTAAATGGTTTGAAAAGGCTAAATTCCCAAAGTTTCTGCAGAGAGTTTGTCTTCTTCTGGCAGTGGGTAAAAAGAGGACCTTCTTTGAACATTAAAGTAAACATCACAGTAGAGGCACAGAATACTAATATGAACCTGATACTGAGCATAATACATTCTCTTTAAAAAAGACAATGAGGACTCTGTTTGGAAGGTTGTTAAAAATGATATCACCAAAATGTGCCCTTACATTTGTCAAAAGTGAAGAATTTTAAGCAGGAGTTATTTAAAAATGTTTGGATTTTTTTGTTTTTCTTCATATTTGGCACAAATGTGAACTGATTAGATTCAATCGACAATGTAATGCAAGTTTATTTATTTATATTAGGGCTGTCAAGTTAACGCGTTAATAACGCGTTAACGCAAAAATGAACGCCACTAATTATTTTAACGCGATGAACGCATGTGTATTTTTTATCCTCGGCCGCCCTGTAGTTTCAGAGAGCATCAAGTTTAAAATACATTCTACAAGCTGATGCTGACAGCCCCGCTCCTGCCGCCCACTTGTGGCAGACCACACTTCCACGCTCACCGGCAGGCACCGACTGGCCATCGGGAGGACCGGGAGGGTGTGTGTATGTGTGGCACGAGCGAGCGAGGCATACCTTACGTGTATTGCTATTGTTAGCATCTGGTGCTAGCTAACTGCGCTAATGAATATAAGGAGCTGTTTCAATGAAAACAGAGGAACAACATTTCGCCGAGCACTTGACTTTATGCAGGAAGCCAGACAGCGGGACATTGTACGAACAGTCAGCACACTAAGCACGGATAGTGCGCGCAACATGATTGCAGCGTCCAGGCAGCTCCCGTTCGAGCATATGCCTTGAGTTGCACATAGCTCCAACGATCCAACACAGTGTCTCTCTCCGCGCGCGCACACACACACACACACACACACACACACACACACACACACACACACACACTGTAATGTTCAGAGGTTGTTGTGTTTAATATTCATGAGAATATTTGTCATTGTTCAAATGATAATAAACATTAGCATAACGCATATTTGTCCACTCATATGTTAATAAGAGTATTAAAAACTTGAAAAATATCCCTCTAAGGTACATTTAGAACAGATAAAAAATGTGCGATTAATCGCGATTAACTATGGACAATCATGCGATTAATCGCGATTTAGGGCTGCAACAAACGACTAATTTGATAATCGATTAATCTATCGATTAATGAAACGATTAATCGACTATTCGGACTATTACTGTATGCCTTGCACAATTTCTCAAAAGCTCTTATTTAGCCATAAACTTTTAGATTTAGCTTGAGGTTGTTTTAGGCATGTGGAAACTAGCAATGAAGACAACAAAGATGAATACTTGATTCAAAAATACATATTATTAAATTAACTAAACACATTTTGAACAACATTAAGATTGCTTTTTATTTAAATTAAATAAATAATATTTCACATCAAAAGAAACAACAATGTTTTAACAAATGGTATTAATTAATGTGATGACAGAACTGTAAACAGAATAGCTGAAACTTTAACTAAATAAATAACTCAGTTACCTCTAATCATTAAACCATGTTTGTCTAATGGAGTTAACTCTGTGTGTTGCTGCTAGCATACATAACACCTGACGTGGAAAAGTTACTCGTGGATGGGGCTACAGAGCTACTCGAAAGACAGTCGAACCCGGTGCATTCCTCCGTCTGGATGTGGTGCACTTTTGATAAATATTTAGACAAATTGCTCGTGTTACCGCCCTGACATGCTAAACTCTTATTGCACTTTTGGCAACGAGCATCGAGACGGGTAAAGTTTAACCCAGTGGTTCCCAAACTTTGTGTGCCCAATGCACCTATTGTGCAAAATAGCCCTTATAACACGTGTTATCACTCATATCATGTACTGCACTTGTTTGATTTACAACTACCTTACATAATAGCTACGTTCAGTGGCGGACTGGGACAAGAAATCTGCCCGGGCCGGGAATAAAATAAAATCGTCCCTCCGTTGCCTTCTGCACAGAACATAGTGCGAGGTGGTTGCTATGCAACAACAATAACAGATAGCGAATGTCGTCGTTTAGGTGTTTTTTTTCTTCTGGAGATAGGCACTTCTCAATCCACTCCTGCATAGTAAGGCCACCCCGGAGGTCGAAGTTAACCTTACATGTTTCCATCTTAAGCTTAGTTAGTTAATTAGTTTTGTGACGGACGTAATGTAACAGTTGTAACGGTTCTCAGACGCGGAGGGATACTGATTTGTGAAAAGTAACAACAACTATTCCCTGGATATACGCTCATTATATCACGGCTAAGAAACATCAGATTGCTTGATTTGACTTGTCCGTTTTATAAACATATACTAACTGTGCTTGTTGTAAATCAAACAAGTGCAGTACATGCTATGTTATAAAGCCGTGGAGGGCGGGAGTTTATAAACCAAAGAGTAACCGCCCTTACGGGACGCTGTAATAAGTAAAGCGAACGCACCCGCAAGGACACCTGGCCTCGTATTGGTTGAGGGATTTTGACAGGATTGTTGCAAAAAATTTCAAGCGCGCACAGAATAAATCTGAGAGCAGAACAAATCTGCAGCAATATATCTGAGTGCAAGCGTACAGTTTGAGCAGAAGCAGAGCAAATCTAAGTGCAAGCAGGCACTATTTGAGTGCCTGGACAGGGTTTGAGGGAAATAAATACATAAAGTATCCTCTCAAATTTAAATACCACACTCTTGAATAAAGATAGGGAATAACCCCCATACGCAGTGTGTTGCTGCATGTAGCAGCTGCGTGTGTGTAAACTGCCCCGCCCCCTCGCACACAGACGGGGAGAGAGATCTCGTCTGATCGAAAATACATCATAGACGCATTTGTTTGTCTTTTTGCATGTTAGAAACGAGTTGGCGACACTAAGACTGTGATATAATGCTTATGTAGCAATAATACATGACATGTATTTTTTAAATGTCTCCGGTACCGTTAAAAAGACCAATAACGTTGGAGCTTAAAGGCACGTAAAACACACGTGATGACGTCACCAACGAATCGACGACTGAATTAGTTGGCAACTAATTTGGTAATCGATTTTAATCGATTAAGTCGATTAGTTGTTGCACCCCTATCGCGATTAAATATTTTAATCGACTGACAGCCCTAATTTATATACAATACATTTCAAAGCAAGGCAATTTAAAGTGCTTTACATTTAGGGCTGCTCGATTATGGCAAAAATCATAATCACGATTATTTTTGGCAATATTGATATCACGATAATTAAATACGATTATTCATTGACTTTGAAAACATCTTATCCGGAAACCGGAAGTAGCTAAGAGGCTCCGGCTTGACGAGGTTAGTAAAAGTTGACTGTACGCTAGAGACCGGAGCATTGAGGACCGGAGAATAAAGACACGGCAACTAAAGCTTCCCTTGTAACGTGTTTATATGGATTTAAACAGACTGCAAGTCACAACCTGGCTGAGAGGGCTTTTAGGGTCGCTATACATCCTGTCGCACGCAGGATGTATAGCCCAAGACAAATTTAGAGCATCATTGCGAAAGGGAATGCAGCAAAAATAATCGTTTTCTTTCGTTATCGTTGCAAGCCAAAATCGTAATCGAGATTAAAATACGATTAATTGCATAGCCCTACTTTATATATATGACATATAAATACAGCGCAACAGAAAACATTGCAAAATGACATTTATAGCGTTAAAAAGCCAAGAGGAAAATACAAAAAAAACTAAAAATCAGTGCAGTCTAAGATATATGGGGTTATTTGATGTAATAGAGGTGTATAAACATGCATTCTAACCAATGCATCTGTTATATACATTTGATAGCAGTATTTCTGTTTCATCAGAGTTTCGATGATGTATTGATCTGCAGGATGACTGTGGCTTTATGGACAGATGTTGATTGATGCTGTATATTTCTGCAGCTCTGCACACATCTCCTGCCTTCAGAGCGTGATGATTTTTAATAAGCCGCCTCGCCGTCGCCGCTCTGTTGACTGTAGAGATGATGAATTTATTTCTAAATGAGAGCTGTCTGCACGGCGCTGATGCTGCATCCATCTCTGTCAGATACACACGGAGACACTAATTCCTCTCTGTCCCATTTACATGACGTATCAATACAGAGCTGCAGTGATGTGGTATTTGTGTGTTTTGAATTCAAAGCTAACGTTAGATTATAAATTAACTGAAGCACGGTCAAGGCGTTAAGTAGTCTCATTTAGACACTTGTTAGCAACTAGTTTTTATAATCACCAGTGGGGTGTTTCCTGACGGATGTTATGTCGTTAAACTTATTTTACGCAAATTGGCAAAATATAATGGTAAGCGGTCATTGACTTGGAGTTTGGAGTGATGCAGCGCTGCAGGATGAATGTTAGGTGCAAGAGCTTTTACCGGCCAACATTTAGTCAGTGTTTTAGGAACAGCGAGCACATTTGACTTCAGCTTTATTTGTGCAAGTTACATTGTTGTGCAGTTTATTAGAAACAAACAAATCGGACCCGTGCTTTTGTTTGCAGGAACTCCATGTTTTACGCTTCACTATCCATCCACGAGTCTCAGTTTCAAAAACATCTTTCAATACCTGGAGCTAACCCCCATCTAGATCTTTCATTTAGCCAAACCTGACTCTAGGAGAGTAGAGATTTCAAAAATGTCTGAATTAGTCAAACAAGAATAACCCTGTTAAGCACCCTGTTTTTAATAACAAATCATTTAAAGTTAAACTTAGGTTGCATTATCACATGTACATGCTTAACGAGTCATAAAGAGAGAGGCAGTGTTTGAAGGCTGTCTGTTAGAAATGGGTCACAGCATCTGCTCTGATTCTCAACACATGATTTATATGTTTTATTGTGTTTAATGTGCACTCTGTAACGTGCATCATTGCTCTCTGCAGGTGTCGTACGCACGCCCAAGCTCAGCCTCAATCAGAGACGCTAACCTGTATGTCAGCGGGTTGCCAAAGACGATGACTCAGAAGGAGCTGGAGCAGCTGTTCTCTCAGTTTGGACGCATCATTACCTCACGCATCCTGGTGGACCAGGTGACCGGTGAGTACCCCCCATCTCCTCTGCTCTTCCCCACACACCCTGTCACAGCCTGGTTTGGAGGTTGAGGTTGTGTGAGCGCCCCAAAAATACAATTCTCCACTCGAGGTGTTCATAGATATGTGTGTAAAGCAGTGGGGCTTCATCATTCCTCTTACCCTGCACTCCCTGAGGTGAGCCTGATGAAATGTATTCAGAGCTGAAACACTAAACACATCATCACCCCTGGGGCCCCTGTCCCTCCCTCAAACATGATGGGATTGCTTCTCTTTATTTCCCAACATGGAGGATTCTGTTAATGCAACAACCTGTGATCAGTCGGTAAGAGGAAACTCTGCACAAACATCATATGACTGTACTCCATTAGAGCAATGCACTTATTTTTTAAACTACGAGTAGATTGTTTAAAAGTGAAATGTTTAGCCAGGCGCAGCATGGAGAGATAGACCTGAGAGAGAAGACTGAGAGAACACACACATGCAGAGCTGCGAGAGGTAAATGAGACCCAGGAAACATGTGGCTCAGAAATAGCCTTATTTAAAGAACATCAGGAATGATGTAATGAAAAACAGACCATTGTTTGTGCAGGGGCTTGTTATGATGAATTATTTGTGATAATCATGACCTGTAGTGTTGATGTTGTCCCATGCCTACTAGCAGCAGTCGATCATTTCTAGTAAGATGTTCAGTCAAACATTGTTTCTTACTTCTTTTTTATTTCTCACCTCTTGGGGACGTCTGCATGTCACGATCTTCGGTCTTGTTTCTCCCTGCTGCCGATGAGCAGGTCACTGCCAACTTTTTGTGCTTCTGTCTTTTGGTTTGGTTTTAGCAGAATTCTTTTTATTTCAGAATCTGGACCACAACATTATTATTCACCAAGAAATGCACAAAATCACCCTGAGTGTAACTCGTATAACTTAATAGGGCTGCACGATGTTAGCCTCTGCGATTGAATAAGCACAAAATGCTGCGAAATAGGGTGCGTGTGCGATGGTGACAACATATTTGTTTTATGTGCAGTCTAATCATTATTGCTTAGCTGCAAAATGAGTCCGTGTTAGAACAGAGCCGGAGACTGGTGGAAAGAGATGCTATGAACTGGTAGTGCCAACATATTGTACAGCATAGTGGAAGCGCCCTAGAGCCGGGGAGGCATACGATGAACAGGAATTGGCTGAACTGTTTGGGGAGCGTCTGTCACTATCACAACAGACAATAAACCGCAATATGACTTTTCACCATCAAGCAGCCCTGTAGCTCACAATCAGCTAATACAGCAACAATCATTGTATTTATGTATTTTAGCTGTTAAAGCTCACTATTAAGCTCTGTCTCCTTGTGCAGCCTTTTCACATGTTTTCAGAACGTTTTGGGAAAACACTCCAGATCAGGGTGAAATAAATGTTTTTGTAAATGTCCGCTGCGGCATGTCGTCATGGCTGGTGTGAATAAAGTTGTGTGGATGTTTTTCTCCTCAGGCGTGTCCAGAGGGGTGGGATTCATCCGTTTTGACCGGCGTGTAGAGGCCGAAGAGGCCATCAAGGGTCTGAACTGTCAGAAGCCCCCCGGGGCTGCGGAGCCCATCACAGTGAAGTTCGCCAACAACCCAAGCCAGAAGACGAGCCAGGCGCTGCTGAGCCAGCTATACCAGTCCCCCAACCGCAGGTACCCCGGACCCCTGGCCCATCAGGCACAGCGCTTCAGGTAAAGACAATAACATTGAAGTCTTCGCTGTGCTTCTCCTGCTGTAGAGCTCAAGTTAGTGAACATTAATGTGACCAGCTCTATTGAAATCAGTCAAAAGTCGCCAACGGTTCACTCAATCATGGATTTATGTGAAACACTTGGGTTTTGTGACATATTTTGCTGAGTACTTGCAGAATACATATGGGAAAGATATCATTGGAAATCTTTCTCGCCTTTCCAACAAAGCATTTATCTCAAAATGTGTTCTGGGTGAGTTTGCCTCTCAGTGCAGGGAATCGGTGGTGAAAATGGCATATTTCAATGTAGTAGAGTCAGATTATTTGTCCTGCAGCAGAGAACTTTACAGCATTACAAAAGCAAAAGTAAAGTGCAGCTAAAAGTAAAGCAAGCCCGTTATTAGAATTCAATTAAAATGGGTAGCATATATTTTTTTAAAGTAAGACTAAGCTGATATTGATGTTCAGTAAAGAGGTTAATGGAGACATGGATTCTTTATATCAGGCATATTACTCATCTGTCATCCTGTAATAATCATTGAAAGTCTTTCTTAATATTGAAATGAATGTGTGTTTGCCCTAGGCTGGACAATCTGCTGAACATGGCGTACGGAGTGAAGAGGTAAATAGATTTTCTTTAATTGATCCTGAGGGAGGTTCAGAGACCGCATGAGGGATAACTCTCTCTGTGTGTAGGAAGCAGCACAGCAGCAGGTTGCTCTGATTCAATATGATCAAAGCTAACACTGCAGCGTGTTACACATCATGAGGGTGTGTGGCTGTTTGTCTTTTCAATGTAAATATTCAATATGATACAGAGGAACATGAGTGCATGTTAGAGCAGGAAGAGACGATGTCATTAAGATGAGCTGCTCCTGTGTCCTCACTTTAAACAGGCTCTTTTCTGCTTTTCGGACTGTAGTGTGTTCTATTTGTGCATGTCAATGGTCTGCAAAGGCTGAATCCCAAAGGTCCCTCTGGAGGGAGTTTGTCTCCTAATATCAACCTAAACATGAGCAGGATAGAGCCTCCTTAAAGGGACAGTTCACCCCACTACAGTACAATAATGGATTCCTCCTACCTGTGCTGCTTATGCTTTACTAAATACATAGCAATGTTTCTTAGTATGTTTAAGGCCCCGTTGTCGTTGGGAGCAGTTTTATGCAGAAGCTATTGCTGTTGAGTTTGTAATGTATGTTTGTGTGTAATTACCCTTATTGCAGTTATGAAGTCTTGTCGAGTGTGCCTGTCCATAACGATAAATGCGCACAGGTTAAGTCTTAGTGCAGGAAACACTTAAATGTTCATACCTCAGGCTGAGGCCTACATATGTCCACAGGAACAGCCGAGCTGCATATTTACAGGTGCATGCATACTTGCAAAGCATTTTGTTTACATCCTTGTTTGTTTAAGCAAGCATGGAGGAAAATCAACACACAACAGGCCCATTGGCATTATGGGTATGCGCCACCATGCTGCAGGATATAGACAAGAAACATTATTTATTCAGATGTTAGAAAACAAAGTGTCTGATAAATACAAGCAGTAAATGACCTCATGCAAACATACTGATCCTGTTCATCTGATGTGTGAGTGTGAAGATTTTAGAGAATGATTTTACGTTGCTGTCTGAGAAGAGAACGGTGAGGTGCTTTAATCTTGACAGGACGTGGCAACATGTCAGGATTAAAGTGCCCTCTGTGTGTCGACACGACAACAGACAGACTTTCACTGTGTCTTTCTTGCTATTGCACAAAATTGCACACTTGTATTTCTAGCTCGGCTGAAGGCCTTGATCTAATATGGACAGCGCCGTCCTGTTTTAAACTTTGTTGCATCACACGTCTGCAGGATTCTTGAGGATGCCAGTTTGTCTCAGCTCACTCTGTGAGAGCGAGTTTGATTGAAGTCCAATCCGCTGAGAGCTCAAGCGCGACAATGCTTGGTGATTTCCATGACGTGTGTGTGTGTGCGTCCTCGCTGCTGCAGCACACCTGTCAGGCTGCATGTTCCCGCAGAGGCCTAGTGGAGCAGATAATCTCCTCCGACACCTGCGGCAATAATTTATAGGCTCCATGCAATCACTTTCTCCTGACTGTAGAAACCACATTCCCCAAAAGCTTTTCATCCCACTGTTGGCACAACGGCCGACTGGCACATGACACGTTCTCCCTGTGTCTGGTTCTGAATAAAAGCCTCTGTTGCAGCAGTGTGTTCTGCTGCCTGTAGATCTCTGCAAACATACTGATCCTGTTCATCTAACTAAGGAAGAAGTGAATGTGGCACATGGTAGTCAAGTTTTATAAAGTGTTATTTGCAGAGGTGTGGACTCGAGTCACCAATTTGATGACTTGAGACTCGACTTGACAAAATCACAAAACAATTGCAACTCGACTTGGACTTGAACACCAATGACTCGGGACTTGATTTGGACTTGAGCCTTCTGACTTGAGGTGACTTGATACTTTAATTCAGAGGTCTCCAACACGCCGATCGCGAGCTGCCGCTAGAAGAGCAGACTCCCCGGGGAGAGCAGAATCTTCAGCCGCTCCTACTCTTGCTGAGAATCCTTGCAGGCAGGGGCGGGACTTTATTTAGCTGGGCCACCATGCGGCCAATCATATGCGAGGACACACTAGGATCATACCATTATGTGAAAGAAGGGTGGGGGCACAGCAGGTGTAGTGGTACAGGCCAGCTGCACAGAGCGACGGGGAGGCGGATTTAAATGCTAGTGCGTCGGAAAAAGTCAAGAAATTAGCGAAAACCGAAAAAAGAAGCAGCGTCTGGCTGCATTTCAATGATATTGGAGAAAGCAAAGCTGAGTGCAGGATTTGTAAAATGAAAATAACCTTTTTTGGTTACCTTTATTTTGGTAACCACTCAGGATTTACTGTCAGAGGTGGGAGAAGTTCAGATCTTGTACTTGAGTACAAAAGTACCAGAGTGTAGGAATACTCGGTTACAATAAAAAGTCCTGCATTCAAAATGTTACAAGTAAAAGTACAAAAGTATTAGCATCAAAATATAGTTAAAGTACCACCTCAGAGGGATCAAGATGCAGGTGTTCTCTTCCCCATAGAGACCGCCTGGCTGCACATTATCCCTGGCATAGAGATAGATTCTAGGTCCCTTATAACATGTTGTACACAGTGGAAATAAACATTCTGGTTACCTCAACATCAGGGATCTTATACATTAAACTCCTTCTGAATCAAACCGTCACGGTAGCCTTACCTTACAATAGAAAAAAACACGTTACTTTACCAGCAGAGAGAAAATGGATTATTAAATGATTAATGTGACTAATAAAGAGCAGTTTGATTATTAAGTATTATTCTGTTGATCGATGTCATTACATTTGGTGAAAAACACATAATGACTTGTTTAAGACTCGTTTTGTCAAAGTTTAGGACTTGGACTTGACTTGAACTTGCCCATCCTGACTTGAGACTCGACTTGGACTTGAGCGCAAAGACTTGACTCGGACTTGCAAAACAATGACTTGGTCCCACCTCTGGTTATTTGTGAGGGAAGAAGTCATTATGATATTGGTGCTCAGGAGCTTAATTCATTTATGTTCATGACATAACTGTCCCTGCAACGGTTTTTGCAAGGAGGCTCGTTTCACAGGCAGCGATTCATTGTTTTCTCCAAATGCATATTACCAGATATGGCAGATGCTCTTACAGCTGTTAGATTAGCGTCTGTATGATTACTTATAAAAGAATCACTTGCCCGTCTAATTTACGAGAAGTAAGGTGTTAACACTGAGGGTGAATTCACTAAGAAGTGATTACCAGCACAAACCTGCTCAGAAAGTTGTGAAAAGTGCACTGTTTTTGCAACAGGGAAATGAAAGAAGTTTGTATCTTCTGAGGGCTCTGCAGGTTTTTTAAATATGTGCAGATATGACAGTTGGCTCTGTCAGTAGCGTCGGTGCATTCTTTAGTGAGTTCCCCCAGAGGAGTGTGCTCTGCAGGACCGTCTCCTGTCCTCTGCTGTCTTCAGAGCTGTTTGTGTCCTCACTGAGTCTCTGCGTCTCTCTCTGTCTCACAGCAGGTTCTCCCCGATGGCTATCGACGGCGTCACCAGCCTGGCGGGCATCAACCTCCCAGGCCACGCTGGGACCGGGTGGTGCATCTTTGTCTACAACCTGGCGCCGGACGCAGACGAGAGCATCCTGTGGCAGATGTTCGGCCCGTTCGGAGCGGTCACCAACGTGAAGGTGATCCGTGACTTCAACACAAATAAGTGCAAAGGATTTGGTTTTGTCACCATGACTAACTACGACGAGGCCGCCGTGGCCATCGCCAGCCTGAACGGATACCGCCTCGGGGACAGAGTGCTGCAAGTCTCGTTCAAAACCAACAAAACACACAAAGCCTAAACCCTCAACTGTGTTACCATGGGAACGGGAAGATTCACTTTCTACATTAGTAAACACAGCTTTGTAAATCAGTGTTACGAAGGGAAATTTAGCGTCCAACAATGTGATTTCTTTTTTTCGCTACGCGTTGAATCTTAATATTGTTTAAAAAATAACCTTGAGGTGTGAGCTGAGACTCACAGGAGGACGGTGGGTTTGTCTTTTTGTTGCACATTAAGTCTCGTAAAGTTCAGCATTGTGATTTCTTTTGTATTTGTGTCCTCAGTTGCCTTCAGGTGCGTTTTGCCTTCAGTGGTTAGCAGTTCTTCTGTTGAACTATTTTTGTAAGTATTCTGTTCATTGTAATTTGAGTTGTTATCGGTCGGCTGCATAATGTTGTAAACTTAACAGATAAAAAGACAAAAAACACACTTCTTAAAGCAGTACCTTGCCAAAGAGCTAAGAACCTCTTTGATGTGGGTTTAAATGCATCTATTTTTATAAAAAGAACAATTTGGAGACACTTTTTACTGGACCTGGAACAAAATATTTTGACTTTGAGAAATATCTTCATATTGTGAGCTTTTGAACTTTACAGGAAAGTTTGCAGAGGTTGACATTTCTGGGGAGATTTATGATGTAAAAAAAACAAAACCTTTTGAGATCTTTGTATTATCTTTAGATTATAGGATCGATAGCTGGGCTGGTTTGTAAAGTCTTACACGACCAGAACCTCTGAATCCATTTGGACAAAAATGCTGAGGAAAAAGTGCATGCTAAATTATAACGTGGAGGTATGTTAAAGGTGGAATGAGTTCTTCATAACGGATCCCTTCAGATGCATCTGAGGCTGCAGCTTCTGCCTCTGAACACATCACCACTGACGGGGGTTTTTACATGAAGCCAGTGAAGGCAGCAGCCGGTCTGGGGACAGACGGAGGATTCCTTTGTAAATAAGTCCTTTTTATGTTTATCAGTATTATTTTAGTTTGGACCTCATCGGAAAGTGTGATATTATAGATATCTTTTCTTTTTCTATTATGGAGTATGTAAGGTATTTTAATTTGAGATATTGACTTACTCTCAGTTGAACTCTTGATTTCAAATCTGTCGTAGATAGTAACAAAAAAAAGACAACTATAGACATGTTTTTGTTTTTTATATATAAACATTATAGATATATATTTATGTGGTAAAGAATGGATATAAACCACTTTTTTGTTTTCATATTCATATATATGCATATAACCTGTCTTTGGAGTATATTGCTTTATTCACGTGGGGAGTTGTCAGAACACCACACCCCCCCCTACTGAGCAGTGTGCTATGCATTATTCTAATTAGTATCTGCAGCTGCTTTTCTATTCCTCTGTGTTTCTATAAAGGACTTGTGACGGGGGCAGATCTGCTGAGTCATGCCGGACCCTCGCTTTTTCTAATCTTCCTGATCGTTTGATTGTGCAGAGGGTCCGGCATGAGCTCAGTCCCCCCCCCCACCACATCTCTTATCTCAATTCTTACTATAAGAATGATTATTTATTTGGAGTTGTATAGTCTGACTTTGTTCACGTCTTTTTTTTCTGGAATAGAATCTCTTTTTGTTGAGTATTTAAGAGGATGTACATGTTATTTACTTTGTGTTTGGATACTTTGGAGTTTTTCCATGTTCAGTACATCAATAAATAAGTTGAAGGGCAAACGCAGCTTTGTGAACGGATTATATTTTCCTCTGCACGCAGAACACGTTTAGTTCACGCACCCTAAAGAAGATCACTCCGACTGTCCCTTTGGAACAACATTTCTACTCGTGCTGATGGGTCCTGGGTGGTGCTTTTGTTTGCAGCTCGTACTATGCATGCTTTTTGAACACATCTCCACCATATATGCTTTTTGAAGATTTAAACTTTTAGAAATGCTAGCTTGTATTAGAATGCAGCGTCTTCAGGGAGCCGTCGGATATAGAGAATTTATTTTTGCCTCTTTTCAGTTGTTTCTTTATGCCTTTGAAGTGATCCCCGAATGTGACCCAAGTCACGCCTAGAATCCTTTCCTGCAGTTTAAAGCGTCCGCCATATTGATTAGAGATGTGATGGTGCACGGTGAAGCTCCTCATCATGCAAACACACAGTAGATGCTGCAGTGAAGCAGGTGAGGGGCTTTCTCTGAATGCTAACATGAAGAACAGAATAGCTGTCACTGTGAAGAGGACACAGATCAATCTGAGTGATGGCTCTGTTCGTCATGTGGTAATAACGTGTTGACACCTGATCAGCTCTCTTTTCCTCTGCCTTTATGTAACGTCGCTCATGCATACCTGAATATTGTTATTTGAGAAGCTAATACAAAACAAATAGATGAAAGGATGCCATTTTGAAGCGATACATTGGTTTGAATCATCGTGCAGTGTCAGTCAATTCAAAACATTCCCATAAACAATTTATTTGCATAAAGTTAGTGTTGAAGATCAGTGCGGTTCAGTTAAATGATGGTGTTATACTACACTAATATTTCAACAGTTTGTTTCTTTTTCTATGATTTCAATCATTTCCTTGCCAACTATTTTGCTTTCTTAGTTACAACTAATTCTAAACTATCTAACTAAGCAAACTATTTTGCTTATACATTTCAAATGATCGATTACTTGCAACTTGAGCTAGCTAACTGTCCTTTTCCAATTGTTTGCTAGCTAACTAGTCCGCACTCCAGACCTGTTATTCTTTCCAAAAGTGCTCCAGCTGTAAGTGGATATTCGTTTGATGCTTCACTTGGTGATGTAGTTGATGCTTTATTTCACTTTTCTGCACTGGTTTGAATTTCCTCAGGTATGTGGTGATGTGTCTTCCTCTCCTTACCCTACATTTATGTGTGTGTCCCTCCAATAAGATGCCCCCCCCCCCCCCCTTCTCCTGCAGCAGCATGTTCTGGGACACGCTGAATAAAACATAGCGGTACACTGCTGATGTCAGCAGCCGCACGTAAACATGTCTGCAGACGCCCCGGAAGCTCCGGTGATTTATGGCCATCCTGATTCTCTATTACTTAGTCTGTATTCATGCACAGATTGAAGTTAATGTTCATGATTGAGCACAAAAGCAAAATGCGTTAGAAGTTGGAACATCAGCACTTTGCATAGGGTGGCCCAACGGCCCAACACATTTGTATTAGGAGAAATGCACTGCAGCTGTAAAAACACAACTGTGCCAAAACACACGCACATGAAGAAACATCTTAACGTACTGCACAACACATGCACAGAGATGGAGCTCTTGTTGACGTTCAGGGTTTATAAAGTTGCCCACCTCTTACTGTTGTTGGAGTCATCCCTAAAATGTAAATGTATTGGCTCATAGTGATCACATGATTTCGATATTATGTCCAATTTTATAATTCCTGAACGTCAACAAGCGCTGCGGTCCCAGCTCCGGCATCACTTGGTGTTCCCTGGTTCCCGTGGTGCTGTGAGCTTCTTGCAGCGTTTCATTTATGCAGTGCTTTTAGTAAACGGTGTGTTGTCAAGTTGGTGAAGATGTTTCTTCATTTGCATGCGTTTGGCACACTTTTGTTTTGGGCTGTTGTCCTGTCGGACACCGTACAATACTTACCAGGTTTAATCCTATTTGGCATTTAAACCTTCATCAAAGTCTGGTCCAACCTGAATTTAGATCAATCACTTGATAATTATCGAGTGTTTTCTTTTGTGTACCAATTTCATTTTTCTTGGAAGTAGCCAAGTACGCCAACAAGATTGCAACTGATGATGACCATGCAGAACTTTTTACTCGGAAAGATGCTGCTGGTGTAATTAATTGACAAATGAATGTGACTGTCCTCAGGAGATTTGTTGATTTGAGAGCCATTTTTCATGTGGTTTATCATTCTTTGTGCAATTGGTTTTACTGTATTATTAAAAAGGTTCAGGACTATACTGATTTGAGAAATATAGATGGATAATAATATGTCTAGCAGGTGTCCTTTTTTCGCCCAATCCGGTATTTAATTTGGTTTTAATCTGAATCATTTTGACGCAGATATCTTGTGTGCACGGCGTGTGGCGCTCCACGCGAGTCTAGCTCAGTAATTCTGGAACAATTAAACATGTAGAGAGGCATCATGTCACTACATGATAAATCACAACGCAGCAGCTTTTATTTGAGAAAATGAGTTGCATTGAATCATAAAAGCGTAGGATAAACCAGTGTCTACTTGAAACTCATGCCTCAACCACAGTGAGGACGTTTGAATGCATTAGTTCTGTTTTTGGCGAGTATCACACTGCAGACATATTCACCACGGCCAAGTAGGTTATGGTTTAGCTTGTACGGATAATAGGAGGAGCAAGTGAACGCAGCGTTGGCTTTCGACTCATTTAAACTTGAAGTCGAATTTCCTCTGTAACTGTAAGGACTTTCTCTCATGCTGCTAGTGTACCAACCACAAGCTTAGCTTCATGTTAACTGTGTGTGTGTGTGTGTGTGTGTGTGTGTGTGTGTGTGTGTGTGTGTGTGTGTGTGTGTGTGTGTGTGTGTGTGTGTGTGTGTGTGTGTGTGTGTGTGTGTGTGTGTGTGTGTGTGTGTGTGTGTGTGTGTGTGTGTGTGTGTGTGTGTGTGTGTGTGTGTGTGTGTGTGTGTGTGTGTGTGTGTGTGTGTGTGTGTGACCCTCAGGTCAGGGAGCATCATGGCACTTAGTGTGTCCCCTGATGAAAGGCTCTTGGCGTCTGAAATGAGAAGTCCTTTAAGCTGATTGTGGTGGAGAGGAAGAGGAGTGCCTCTTGATGTGACTCCTATATGATCCGGTGTTGCGGATAATCCATAAGTACCTTCTCTGTGTGTGTGTGTGGGAGCTTCCTCCATTTTCTGCACCTGTCTGTATGAGAGGTGATCAGTGCACTAATTCAGATGAGTGGAATTGATTTAGAGTAGCATGTTGACCCGCCTGAAATTAATTAAACGATGAAGGTCAGAGGAAATCGTTCTCTTTTAGATTCAGCACACGTTGCAGCGGTGCCACACACGAGGCTTCTCTTTGCGTTATATCCCTCAAAGATCAGACACCACCTGTTCAGCGGTGCACGCTACAACATGTCTGGTGATTGGATTTAAGTGCAGTTCTTACATCAGTTTGCAGCTTCCTGTCACACCAGCGCTGAATATCTCCCCCGCATGAGGCCTTGGCACCTCCGCTTCATAATGAGGTGCTGTAGAAAAAGGGTGCAGATTAGACAGCCTACACTAATCCAGAACGGGCCGATGAGGTTTTGGGGAAACCGTGTCATTTCTCATTCTCCCGAGCCACGGAGAAAGCAGGGCGTCCTCTGTCCTTCTTTCTCTTAGCTTCTCATGTTGACTCTGGAAATCAGAGCGGAGTTTGATCTCTCCTGTGATGGCTAACCAGGATTTCTTAAGGCAGAAAATGTGTTTATGTCTCAAGGCTGTGGGTCAGCAGAACACGCAGTTTAGCGTGTCTGTGTTGCATGTGTAAAATGCGTCCTGACAGTCATGCTATGTGAGGTTTGCATCGCTGAGTTTGCAGTGTGCCTGATTTAAGGCTGACCACAGTGCAGCCGGTGGAGATGAGATCTCCTCGCAGTATTTACCCGGGGAGTGATGATGTTTGAAGTCTCTCTGTGAGGGCTGTTGTCTCCTCACACAGACGCTGTGTCCACATGGAGAGACAGCTCCAGGTCATTGTTTATGGATGATGCGGGCTCCGTGTGTGTCTGAGCACGGCCTTCTGAGTGGAGAGCTTCTGCGTGACTCACACTCACTTACTCAGATTATTGCATGACCCACTCCGGCTGCAGTCAGAGTGGGGACGCTGCTCTGTTTTGTATTGTGTTTTATCTCTTAGTACAGCATCAGACACTTTGTGGTTGTTTTGTGTCTTTTTTACCTTTTGTCATCTCAGAAAAGCAGAATATTTTGCCTAAATCTGAAATAAACAAAGACACTTTTAGAATGAAATCTTTACTAACAAACCAATGTATTTAAATGACTATTCTGAGTGCGTGGTGGCTATTTGAAGCTCAAGTCGGTATTTCCCTCAGCAGCTCATCTCCAGTGTTGCTTCTCTCCCCCCCCCCCAGTCTGCACATCTCCAAGGAGCTCACTCATTTGCATGGCTGCTTGTCAAACCCTACTGACACCGTTTTAATCATGCCAAGTAAATAAAGGTGCACCGAATTGTTTATTGCTGTGCGAGCGGCAGACTCTGAGCAGCAGCTGTAAATCACAGTCAGAGCAGGAACAGAGATGACTGTAATTGAGTGTACCCAAAATGCATGTCCATATTAAAGCTCTCAGCACGTGCGGCGAGAGGAGCAGCAGCCCTGACTGCAGTACTGTAAATCTGGAGCTGTTTACGGAGGCTGCCATCTTGGAGCGCTCCGGGAGGGAAACTTGGAGCGGGTCCATTTACCGGCAGCTTGATGAGAGAGCAGCGAGGCGACTTAATTAATACAACATCTCTGAGCCCAGAGGCTGCACAGGAGGGAGGAAGAAGAGCAGACAGAGGAGAGGAATTAAAGATGTATATTCTGCAGGGATAGGTTGCATCGGAGGATTGTTGCTCCTCCAACACGGACCCTATTTCAAACTGTAGACTTCTGCATCATTTCTGTGAATTGATGCAGACGTTAACTCTGGCTGAAGCAGCAGCTGTTTCACATCCAGATTTGAGATTGAAACACCTCCAGTGTGTAGGATGTTTTAGACTTTATTAAAAATGCATCCGCTACAATACGAGACTGACAGCAGGCGTTCGCTCTCGTGAGAGAAGCTTTCCAAAAACTAAAGACCCACTGCTGCGTAAAACAAGAACCATTGGCCTTTAAAACCTCTTCAACCCAAACACTTCTGATTTGTGGGTTATGTTTCTACCATGTCACTTCTGTTGGCCTAACTTTGCCTGCAGAGCTCCATCAAAGTTCCCTGGTCCTCTCCTCCCTTTCCTTCCCCTCTCCCTCCTTTCCTTCCCCTCTCCCTCCTTGTATCCATTAAGTCAGCTGGCAAAACAACTCCTTTGGGGTCGAGGATGTCAAACAAGATTTGTTTTGTGTTCTGTCTGCAGTAGAGGAACAAGCAAATAAGAATCTGCAACCTCAGCTGTACAAGTTTTATTTTTGTGACGGATAACGATACGGTGAATTCAAGTCTTCAAGAATAGCTCGGCTCCTTCATGGAATCAGTCTGCATCGGACACGGAAGTGGAGGCTATAGATATCCTGAATAAATCCTCATCAGGAGGAAGCTGCATCTGAAATGCTCACCAGCTTTCTCTTTTGGTTAATGTTTCCAACTCACTGGGTGATGATTAGCATATTGAAATGCAAGTAGGAGTGTGTGCAGCTGTGCTGGGAGCAGATAAGGAGAAGAGAGTGTGACCTATCAGTCACTTCCGAACTGCTTTATAATTACTGGGATGCACAGACTTAATATCCCTCTAAGAATAATGCAACATTTCATTTCCCCCCCGTCTGTTGTGCATGTTAACACGGTGTAGCCTACTTCCTGCACAGCGGGGGGGGGGGGTTACTGCTGCCTGTGGGAGAGAAGAAGAACTCAGATTGTGACACATTGGGGTTGTGTTCACTGTCGAGCTGAACTCCTCTTAACTTCTCACAGTTTTATCTGCTAAGATTTCGCATAACTTTAATTTATTTTGTATATTATATTAAATACAACACATTTATGTGAATCTGGAGATATTTAAAGGTAGGTTGAGAAATGTTTAGTAATCAAAGCCTTTACAGATGTGTTGACAGCAATAACAGTATAGATTAGATTGTGTTTCCTCTACCGCCACCTTGAGGTTGACATTTGTGGTTTATTCAATTTATGTAGCCCCCCCCCCCCCCCGCCCCTTTTTCCACTTAATAATAATAATGCCATTTCATTTATAGAGCATTTACTCCGGCAAAGTGGAAGCTCCCTCGAGACGGCGAAGCATAAGGTGAATAACGTTATCATTTTAGTTTCAATGTGTTCATTGACACAAGTGTGTGTTCAATAATCCAGCATGTTATTCTGTTCGCTCTACTGTGATGAAATATGGATCTACTGCAACAGGTACTTTTGATCCGTCACACTTTTAGACTTTGAAGAATGTCTTCTTGAGATGAGATCAATGATGTGTGTGTTTACAGGCTGCAGACCCTGAAGTGATGCAGTGCATGCTGGGAGTGAGCCAGCTGTTTTTGTTGTCTCTTATTCATCCCGACTGCTGTTGCTGCTGTAACTGATGAGTGAATCAAACGCATTGGAAAAGTGACTTCTTCCTGCTTTTTCAGCAACAGTTTCTCCTCTCCCTCTCAGCACTCGACTCTAATTGAAATCCAATATGTCCCAAAGAGGGGTGGCTATGTTCTTTAAAGAGACACGTTTCACTCATTGTAGGGGCCATGAATCCCGAGGCTGTGTTCTCAAAGCCTTCTCCGCACAATATCGTTTCCCGCTCGCGTTATTAGAACTCTGCCATTTGAAACTGGACCCTCATTGTTTGGCAGACTTGTTCCCGGGTCATTGTGCGTTATGCAAAAATGAATTAAAGGCCGCGCTGTACAGGATGTAGACCTATTGTGATACGGCACTTCAGAATAATTGCCATAATTGTATAAGTATGTGGAAACTGCTCCACAAAATGGAGCAATGACTATTATCAGGTTGATAACCAATAATTACTTACAAAGTATGTGCTCATTAAGCAGCTCCTGCAGAGACTCTGAGCTCCATATAGCCCTCCCACCCGCTGCTCCCCTCACAACCCCCTGCTTTTTATTCCATCTGTTTCCCCATCTCCTTCCATCTCTCCCCTTCTTTCTTCTTTCCCTGGCCTTCCGTTCTCTGAACCATCTCCTCTGCATCTCGTCTCATCTATCATCCTCACAGGGGCTGCACGGAGGAAAACAAAAACAATTTACAGACGTGGACACAGCCGCAGAGAGTGTTTGGATTGTTGCTAGTGAGCACAGCATGAGCCAATCCTTCTCAGTACGGTACACACACACACACACACACAAACGCACAAACACACACACACACTAGTATTTTGTCCCGCAAACAAAGTAATCCAAGGGAGGCGTGTCAGGCTGAGTGTGTGTGAGAGAAACTCACTTTGGACTTTAGCCTTTGCAGTCCATTAACATGCACACATCCTTGTTAACACACTACAGGGAAAGCAACACCACATTTAAAGTTCCCTGATAAAAAGAGTGAAAAGAATGAAAACTTTTAAATTCTTTATTACCTGAACAGTTTTGATATCACTACACTACAGTAAACTGTGAGCTTGGACCAGTCCTTGACTTTCAACAAACTGTTAGAAGTTTTTGTGCAGCAGCTGCTAACATGTCTTGGTTTCTGTCTCTTTTGACATGTGCCCTTCTTGACATTTGAAACCAAGATGATTTTCTTACTTTAAGCTCTTTCCCTTGAATATCAAAGTGTTCATTAGCAGCTACAGACTGACATTGAATCTGATATGATTTACCTGTTTGGCAGCAAGTTTCCTTCATTGAAAACAGCCTGTGTGTGCCGGTCTGAAGTGGGAGAGCAGACTGCGGGAGGCCTCTGGTAACCACATGCTATCACAGCTCGAACTCCCAGCCTCCCACCACGACACGCTTACACTCAAGCACTCCACAGGGGAAGTGAGAGCACAAACAGAAACATTTACCCTCCACTGCCACGAGTACACCTCCCTCTGCCCTCCCTCCTCCTCTCAGCTTCACATCTCCCTGTCTGCTCCTCCCACTGGTGTTTTCTGCACAGACTCTCCTCCTCTCAAAGCTTTCCCTAAAGCTTCCTCCCAGGCTGTCAATTCTGTTTCTGTTTATCTGTAAAACTCTCCTCCAGTGGCGGTTCTAGAAGGTTGATAAAATGATACTTTTTTGATAAGGGTCTCCCCTTATATACAAATGATGATGTGCTGGAAGGAGGTGGGTGTTTCCCTCCTGAATCCTCCCCACAACTCACTGCTTTTCTTTTCTGATAAACTCTAACTCCTAGATTTTCTTTTTCTATCCAAGGTCCATAGAAAACACTCTTTTTGTCTCGTCACTTTAGCTGGTTAATTTGAATGTGAGCCTTTACACACACATTGTGTTGCATCTAACAACGTGCAACCATGCAAGTTGTTAGATGTTCCACTTACAATCAAAAGCTATATATAATCATTTGACTTCTATGTTGCAACACAATTTAGATTAAAAACCGGGGCTCCAAAGATAAGCTATCGATTGTAAATGAAGTCAAACCAACATCCAGCCAAATCAACCCAAATCATTGCACACCGTCACCGTCAGCTTAAAACATGGAACCTGCTCGCTGACACTTTTTTGGGGGCAAAATCTACGCGGAAACTTTACCGGAAGCCATGACAGACAGAGCGAAAAACCGAGCTGGATTTGGCCGGCTATTGGTTTGACTTGATCTATAGAAATCAATTGCTTTTCCTTGGGTTCCTAGATGTTTAATCTGAATTGTATACATGGATGTGGCCAGTCTAATTTGAGCAGCTTTTTTTCTGAATTTGTAACATTGAAAAAAACCAAGTGAAAATCGGTCATTGAATACAATACAATACAATCCGGAGGCCAAACATCTGATATATCAAATTGAATGTCTTTTCAATTTCAAATTAGATAACAAATATTTACTTTCATACACCTTCATTGAAGGGGATTTTTACGGTGGCCTACAGGCGCAAACACGCTACAACTTTCCCATCAGGAGAATTAGCTCAGGCTATAGCAGAGCTAGCTGATCTATAGCAGAGCTAGCAGGCTAACAGGAGGCAGTCTAATCCTAAATGAGCCTTTGCTACGCAATCTGTTCAATTAAAACAAGAATCAAGTATGATTATACCAAAATATGAAGTACTTTATTTGTGCTTATGATGAGCAGTTATTTAATACAGCAGTTACATTGGTGCTGTGAATGGATACGGTCTGGTGCACCTCTTTTTGTATTGTTCCCGTGTCAACAAGCAAAGACTAAAGCCAACAAATGGTTTCGGTTCTCTCAATACTCTTTCACTTCTCTGAGATGTTATTTCTGATGATGTTAATCTGTAAAAAACAGTTGAAAATATGAAGTGATATTTTGAAAAGAGGCTTACTTTACACAGCTGCAGTTTTTAGTAACACAAACTGGCTAGTATAGTGCATTTGTTGAAGACTACTTTCATCCACAGATTAATACACATTTGGTGAAAGCATTTTTTAGATGCTAAAATAAACCGTTCATGTGCATCATGAAAAAGAACGTGTGCAACTCTATGCTAAGCTAAAGAGAGCATCTAGCTGGTTTGATTTTTCATGGGACAATTAGACAAATATTTAATATCACACACAATTTCTCCTTTTAGAGTTAAAGTGGCAATAGGCAGGGGTTTTGCTTTTTGTGTCATTATTCAAGAACATTTTTGTTGCATAATGTGATGGATCACCTCAATTCTGTCTTTTGGTATAATCTCCATTCAGGGAGTGAATTTTATTTTATGAGAAGATATTTATTGCCTTTTTCCTGATGGTCGGAATATGTCCCTAAGATTATTGCTGGTTTTATTTAACCTGCCATTTTAACTTGACAGAATTGAACCGATACAGCAGTTATTCACCTTACCCTTACTTCCGGTTAAAGCTTAATTGCTAATAGCAGCTTTTGAATCAACTGTTATTAAGTTATAACCGTTTTTCAGACGAGACACTAACTATTTTGATTAGCAATATGTGATTACGTTATGCAAAAAACATATAATTGAGAATTTACAGCAAGCTTTGTTTGGTTCTTAAAAGGAAAACATCAACAATGTTTCTATATATAATTACTCTCACTGCCTGAAAGGTAGACACAGGTCCGTACTGTAAGTTTAACAATGGGATGTTTAATACAAATTCCCATTTCAATTAGGAGAGCCACCAATTTAGCAAAAGCTCGCTAGATAGCTAAAAGTAGGTAGGTAGTTGGATGGATAGATCTATCCATCTAGAAGGGGATTTTTACTCTCTCATAGGTAGAGCGGTTTCTAGCAAAACACCTAACGTTCACGCTCGCTAAAAAGTTATCTTGTTTCTATAAATGTCAACACTGTGAACCTTTTTCTACCCTTCTGTCCACATCAGCTTCAGTATGCAGTCTGACCGGCAGATATGCTTTGGTACTTGTCCTCATAACTACAGAGTTATTCAAATTGTATACAATTTGGGGCCATTTTCGTATGCCATCTGACAGTCACTGATTGATGCTGTAAAACCATCCGATCGCCGCAGTGTAGCTGTAAATGATCTCAACTTAAATTCATTTTTTACAATGCTGCTAAACCGGAAGAACTAAGACATCTCATTTTGAACAGGAAGTGGGGAAAGGGGCGGGGATACATACAATGGTTATTGGTGGCAATGTAATTGGGCCCTGCAGTAAATGTAGCTTCACATCATTTATGTAATTGTCAACCCACAGGAGGATTTTACTGTTTTTAATTAATAAATGCTCTATTCTAATACAATGTAAAGCTGTAACAATGATTGAAACCTGATCATCATATTCTAACTACAGCGAGCTTGTTGGAAGAATACATTTTCTGACAGCACTGATGTCAGCGGGGGCCCTTGGGACCCTGGACTGTCACCGCAGGGGCTAGCCGGGGGGGGGCTACATCCATGCAAGCCAAGGGTCACAGTTCACTGTGGATGCCCCGCTGCTTCAGCACCGGCTGACAGGCCACAGGAGTCTGGAACTCTATGATGTACTGGCATTTGCTAGGCTCCTTCACCCCGCACAGCGCTGTCTCCGTGCCGCATGTCAGTGTGACCTAGAAAGCAGAGAGGAGGAACGGTGAGGAGGAGGGTTCATCTGCTGATGGAGACTAGCTCTCTGAGTTTCAGATCATACTGCAGCTGGTTCAGAGCAAGAAAGACAAATAGTGCAAGAGAGGGAAAGAGGTAAATGTCAGAGAAATCAACAGAAGAAGACAGACAGGAAGTCAACACTAAAGGGAACAGCAAAAGAAGACAGACAGGAAGTCAACACTAAAGGGAACAGCAAAAGAAGACAGACAGGAAGTCAACACTAAAGGGAACTGAAGACAGACAGGAAGTCAACACTGGAGGGAACAGCAACAGAAGACAGACAGGAAGACAACACTAAAGGGAACAGCAACAGAAGACAGACAGGAAGTCAACACTGGAGGGAACAGCAACAGAAGACAGACAGGAAGACAACACTAAAGGGAACAGCAACAGAAGACAGACAGGAAGTCAACACTGGAGGGAACAGCAACAGAAGACAGACAGGAAGACAACACTAAAGGGAACAGCAACAGAAGACAGACAGGAAGTCAACACTGGAGGGAACAGCAAAAAGACAGACAGGAAGTCAACACTAAAGGGAACAGCAAAAAAAGACAGACAGGAAGTCAACACTAAAGGGAACAGCAACAGAAGACAGACAGGAAGACAACACTAAAGGGAACAGCAACAGAAGACAGACAGGAAGTCAACACTGGAGGGAACAGCAACAGAAGACAGACAGGAAGACAACACTAAAGGGAACAGCAACAGAAGACAGACAGGAAGTCAACACTGGAGGGAACAGCAAAAAGACAGACAGGAAGTCAACACTAAAGGGAACAGCAACAGAAGACAGACAGGAAGTCAACACTGGAGGGAACAGCAAAAAGACAGACAGGAAGTCAACACTAAAGGGAACAGCAAAAAAAGACAGACAGGAAGTCAACACTAAAGGGAACAGCGGAAGGAGACAGACAGGAAGTCAACACTAAAGGGAACAGCAACAGAAGACAGCCAGGAAGTCAACACTGGAGGGAACAGCAACAGAAGACAGACAGGAAGTCAACACTAAAGGGAACAGCAACAGAAGACAGACAGGAAGTCAACACTGGAGGGAAGAGCAGAAGGAGACAGACAGGAAGTCAACACTAAAGGGAACAGCAACAGAAGACAGACAGGAAGTCAACACTAAAGGGAACAGCAACAGAAGACAGACAGGAAGTCAACACTGGAGGGAGACAGACAGGAAGTAAGAGTGTTTAGCCGTGTAATAATTGGGATACTGTTCACCGACATGGTGAAGCATGTTTCTTGCCATCTCTATATCATGGTCTAAGTTTCTTTTGCAAACAGAAATCTGACCTATATTTTGGAAACTGTTGCTTTATATCTGTAGCTACAACAAGCAGCTCGTAGCCCAGCACTTTGAATTTAATTAATAAGTGAAGCAGTTCACTTCCCCCTCCCTACAGACTCTTTGCAGCATGCTGCTTTAATTTGGATTACCTCGACTTCCCTCAGTGAAACAGTACCTCAGCGGTCCCACAGCCGGAGAGTACAGAGAGGAGAGCGCTCACCGCGGCACTACCCAGAGACGAGTTCAGCTTCTCAAATATAATGAGCCCCGACTTCTGACGAGACTTCATTTATGCCGCCTGCTCTCGGTGAGGAGGTCGCATCAAAGGAATTCATTTGAGTCTTTTCAAATGGGGCCCTGGATGGCATGAGTACATATATTTGCAAACGACATTTATTAGACTGTGATTTGTGCAGAGGGGGCCAGGCACAGGAAATAAGATGATTACATTGATACAATTCTGACACAAAATGTAAATGATCTCATAAAAGTGTCTGTAAGAGGAGGCAGAGAGAGCAAGTGGAGCAGCATTAGACCAATGAGGACTGAGAAGGGGCATGTCAGCTCCCATCACCGGGCCCTGAACACAACATCTCACTGCCAGGATGCTGAGTGGGAATAAACACACAGCTGATCTGTCTCTGTCCACCCAACAGGGAGGAGTGTACATAAAGACTTGTCATTGATTTATCCCCAGTAAGGTTTCTTTGTCCAGGCCCAAGGTGTTATAAACTCTCTGTGGAAAAGAGGGAAGGGAACTTTTGGATTCTAGCTCTAGCCTTCACAAAAACCTATTCAACACACTCCAGGGAACACCACCAAAACTGAAAAAGGCCGCTTTAAGTTTTCCCTTAAGCATAGCTACAGGGTGATTTTTTTCTTAAGAAAACATACTCATACTTAAAAGTGAAATAATGTTTGGACCATGAGACATGGTTGAAATGATGTTGATTTAAGGCTAAAGATGCATTTTTAGGACATATTCAAAGAAGCTACACTGACTGAAAAAAGGGAGGACTTGGTTCACTCTGGTTCACTCTGAGTGAACCAGAGTGAACCTTTTTCACACACCAACAACTATGTCACTGATAATGGTCAAACTTGATCCATACAACAAGCCTGTTAATACATCTCTAAATGGCAGTGCAAGTTCTCCTGTGACAAGTGTGTAATGTTCGGTAAGAGTCCGTTCACATTGCATTAAAAACTCAAGGCGTGTCAATCAAGCATTTTGCTAAGCGATCAAAACCATTACTTTAGGGTGTTTTTTAAATATTGTCCATGTAACAGCAGTGTTTCCTGTAGAAAATATTATCATATTTGATTTAATGAGTTTAAATCACATATGTATTGAGCTCTGATGAAGGACTTTGTTTCCATCTGTCAGTCAGTGTGTATGTTCCACTCTTACTTTGTTTATCCCCGAGTGTGTGTGCAGCACTTACTGTAGTACTGCGGGAGCCTCCTTGCCAGCAGGGTTCTCCGTTCTCATACACCATCTGACTGTACGGGTTCTTCGGAGTCCCCGCCCACATCCCCCACCTCCTGAGAGACACACAGCAGGAACACAGGGTCAGGTTCTATTTTCATGAAGTGGAAACAAAGTATTTTATCAGCAGCTGAGCACAGAAAAAGTTTGTCTGGTTATTAAAAAACACAAAGACCTGGCAGCACGTCCAGCCTGGCACCACGCTCAACAATGGAGGGGAATTATTAATTAGTCAGAGTTAATGTGTGTGCAGCACCACAGAGGCCGATCTGCAGCTCATTACGCTCTCACCAAACATTTCCCAGAGAGACAGAGCAGAGTGCCAGCGCTGTGTCCGGACGCTATATTCTGCCAGCTCCTCTACAGTTATCTACAGTTTGGTCTGACAGATGCCATGTGACCAAGCTTTCACCACATAACTTCCTCTCTTCTTCAGACGTGCTGCCGCTGACGACTGATTCAGTAAAACAGTGTAATCCTGTTGGAGGGAAAATCGTTCTGCATGTGGTCGATTGGAGCTTTTACTGATGTCCTGCCCTACATGCAACTGTCTGCACCGGAGGAGAAAAAATACAATGAATATTTTCACTTTGAGCAAGCACGGGATCTGAAGCCTTCTCCAAATGGTTTGCCAACATTCTGTAAATGCTTTCGCAAAATGCTAATAATCAAATGTACTGTTCTCAGAGCTGTCTCGGGTGCCCAAACGTTTCCTTGAGAGATTACAGATCTTTGCTTTCAGTGTCAAGGAGGCTTATATGATGTTTTTGGGGGGATTTAAATACATCTCAGCAGTATATATCCCTTTGTCGTATATTTGATATTGCTGCTGATATTGTGACTTTAGAAATAAAGGCGGAGGGAAGAGAAATAAAAAATTGGACACATACCTAAACCACCGAGTGTGCCAATCCAGAACAGATACGCTCCGCTGACCGAGAACCGGAGATCTCTTTCTGATGACCTGGATAACCCGTCCTCTTCACACAGCAGGGTAAGGACCAATAGCTACTCCAAAAGTAAAAGGCTAGAGGGAAAGCTAACGCCTGAAACAGAAGAAACATCTCGACCCCTCCTTTCTCGAAAATTTTAGGCCCATTTCCCAGCTACCTTTTTTATCAAAAGCCCTGGAGAGAGTGGTCTACGCCCAGCTGCAGTCTTTTTTAACCACGCATGGAATCCACGAAAAGTTTCAGTCTGGCTTCAAACCCATGCACAGCACTGAAACAGCCCTTTTAAGAGTTTTTAATGATCTGCTCCTAGCCGCCGACTCAGGTAGCCCAGCTGTCTTGGTGCTGTTAGACCTGACAGCTGCTTTTGACACTGTGGACCATAGCATCCTGTTGTCACGGCTTGAACAGTCCGCTGGCATCACAGGCTCTGCCCTTGCATGGTTCAGGTCCTACCTGACAGACCGTAGCTTCGCTGTGCAGCTAGGTGCCTTCTCCTCTGCAAAAGCCCCTCTTACCTGTGGGGTTCCCCAAGGCTCGATTCTGGGCCCCATCCTTTTCCTACTGTACTTACTACCCCTAGGCTCAATTCTCACAAAACATAATATTCCCTTCCACTGCTACGCCGACGATGTACAGATTTATCTCCCTCTCGAAGCAAGTGTCACACACTCATTACAACAGTTGATGGACTGCTTAACTGAGATAAAATCCTGGCTGAGCAAAAACTTTCTTAACCTCAACGAAAGCAAGACTGAGGTCATCTTTTTTGGACCCCAACCTCCAGCAACCCAGGTTGATATTCTAGGCTCCCTCCAACAGAACATCCTCCCCTCGGTCACGAACCTTGGGGTGACCTTCTCCAGTACTTTTAAATTCGACAAGCAGGTCAGCAGCGTAGTCAAATCCTGCTTTTTTAAAATAAGACTTTTGGCCAAAACCAAGTCGTATTTATCTTTTAAAGACCTGGAAAGGGTTATTAACGCCTTTGTGACCTCGAGACTCGACTACTGCAACGCTCTGTACATGGGTATGGACCAGGCATCAATTAAACGCCTGCAGCTAGTCCAGAACGCAGCTGCACGTTTGCTGACTGGCCATAAAAAACGTGACCACATCACCCCAATTCTGGCCTCACTGCACTGGCTTCCAGTTCGGTTCAGAATTGATTTTAAAATCCTTTTATTTGTTTTTAAAGCACTAATGGGCTGGCTCCGGCCTATATAGCTGAACTCCTCCAGCGCTACACCCCAGCCAGAGCTTTAAGGTCTGCTGACCATCTGCTGCTGGTAGTGCCCAAGACCAGGCTCAAAACCCGAGGGCACCGAGCCTTCGCAGCAGCTGGCCCCAGGCTCTGGAACACTCTGCCCCTCCACGTGAGGTCGGCCCAGACCCTAGGGGTTTTTAAATCCACACTAAAAACTCACTTCTTCTCTCAGGCCTTCTAGTCAGAGCGGAGCACGACTCCTCACTATTCCCTGTGTTTGTTTTATATCTGTTGTAAATTATTGTCTTTTATTGTGATTTTATGTGTTTTTAATGCATGTACAGCACTTTGGCTCGACCAAAAATCGCTTTTAAATGTGCTTTATAAATAAAATTTGATTTGATTTGATTTTGATTTGAAACTCTGATTGTGGGTGACTCTGCTGTAAGAGATGTAAAAAGTCTGTGTAGTAAGAACAACACCAAAGTACTCTGTTTTCCCAAGGATGTGGTCTCTGACTTGGCTGAGAAGATCCTGCATATTGGGGCTGAACATCCAACTGCGAAGAATGTGGTACTACACATTGGAACAAATGATGTTGTGAAACAACAGTCAGAAGTGCTGAAAGAAGACTTTAAATGTTTGTTGGAAACTGTCAGCTCTCTAAATGCAGAGGTGTTCATCAGTGGCCCTCTACCGCCAGGCAGATTGTTTGCACTGAACACCTGGCTTTGTACTGACCATTCTGTCAATTTTATTGACAACTTTAACTTTTTCTGGGACCGCAGACATCTTTTCAAGGCAAATGGAGTTTGTCTGAACAAGTCAGGAGTGAAATTGTTTATCTCTAACGTATTCAACTGCCTATGTCATCAATCTGTTCCCTTTGCCAAGGACAAGCAACAAGAGGAATCAAAACAACACATCGCTCAGAAAACCTTGAAAATCTATCCGCCTGAGGAATGTCTTGATTATGGGAGACAAATGGAGGAGTCTCCACCGCCTTTCACCCCCCCTATCACCTCTGAGGATACTCCTCCTTCACCCCACAGCTCTCTCTACTCTCCGTTCACCCTTTCACCCTCGCCCACCCCCCTGGAGATCGCTGAACACACAAAGGAGATACAGAGAGTTGGCACAGATTCCTTCCTGGAGTTCAAAGACCAAACTAAGGCGATACGCAGGGTTGGCAGCATGTCCTTTACCCCCGCTCATCAACGACGCCCACCAAAATCACTGCACCATCTCCCCCGTCTTCATCACCATGCCTATGTCAACCACCTCCCCCCCCCTGGCAGCATGTCCTCTACCCCCGCACCATCTCTCCCGTCTCCATCACCGTGCCTACGTCAACCACCTACCCTCCCTTCAAGAAAGCATCTGCAGTCTCCGAAGCCTGATAAGGATGTGTGTGTACAAAACGCAACACACTCTTACTGATATCTGCTGGGTCCAGGCTCAAGGGCATATGGCACTCTCAACTCTTTCCAGGACATGCCAGGGCCCTGCCTGCCAGTAGCTTTTTTGCCGATATCTGTGTTGATAGGTAATAGATTAAGAGCGGTGAATCATCTTAGATACAGGAAGCGCTCAAACGTTTGTGTGAGTTTATCTAATTTGGCAGTGATTCCATGTCAGCCACAGCTTGTTACAAAAAACCCGACTGATAGTGTGTTTAACAAACTCAAACTAGCTTTATTAAATGTCAGGTCTTTGGCAGGAAAAACATTTTTAATCAATGATTTTATCACTGAGCAAAATCTTGATTTTATGTTTTTAACGGAAACATAGATTGAACAAAATAACAGTGCAGCTGTTCTTATCGAATCAACCCCTCCCAACTTTAGTTTTATGAGTCAGGAAAGAATGCATAAGAAAGGGGGTGGAGTTGCTATTCTGTTCAATGATTCCATTCAATGCAGGAAGACATCTTATGGGAACTTTGCTTCTTTTGAATATGTGGCCCTTCAGCTGAAATGCTCCTCTCGAGCTCTGTTCCTAAATATCTATAGACCACCCAAATACTGTGCAAGCTTTTTTGATGACTTTACTGAACTGCTGTCTATAGTGTGTATTGACTTTGACCGTTTAGTCATTGTTGGTGATTTTAACATCCATGTTGACAACCCCCAGGACAGAGGGGCAAAAGAACTGTTTTGTGTTCTTGATAGCTATGGACTGACTCAGCATGTGACGGAGCCCATGCACAATAAGGGACACACTCTGGACTTAATTATCTCAAAGGGTCTGAATATCTCTATGGTTGCGCTCTCTGATCATTCCTGTGTTTTCTTTGAGAGCTCTATTTCTGTTCACAAAAATGTTCACAAAGCGATATTTAACTGAAAATACTAGGGAAATGTTTACTCAGAATTTTTCTTCCACACTTGCCCCTGCTAACAGTAAAAGAGCTAGTAGATCATTTTAATTCAAAAATTAAAAATGTTATAGATGCCATTGCTCCAACTAAGGTAAAGGAAGTGACTGGGAAGAAAAGATCTCCATGGAGAAAGTCCATGACCGTGAGAGCAGAAAAAAGAGAGTGTCGAAAAGCTGAACGTAGGTGGCGAAAAACAAATCTCCAGGTTCACTTTGAAATCTATAAAGAGAGACTTGGCCTTTATAATTTGGAATTGAAAAACGCACGACAGTCTTTCTTCTCGGACATCATTACCTAAAACAAAAACAACGCACGTGCCTTGTTTGCTACCGTAGACAGACTAACTAACCCCCCAGTGTCAGTAGCCTCTGAATTTCTATCCACCAGGGCATGCAATGATTTTGCCTCCTTTTTCACTGACAAAATTCAGAAAATCAGACAAGCAGTCAGTGCCTCTGCATCAGGTACGGTAAATGTGTTGTTCCTATGTCCACCTAATATCAATTCAAACACCATGACACAATTCCATCAGATTAATGATAAAAACCTAGAGGACATTATTCAACTTCTGAAATCCTCATCCTGCTGCCAGCAGGATTTTTCAAAGATGTTTTGCCTCAGATCTACTTCATATAGTAAACAAATCTCTTCACTCAGGTATTTTTCCACAGGCCCTGAAAACTGCAGTCATTAAACCGCTCTTAAAAAAGAATAATCTAGATGCTTCAGTAATGAACAATTACAGGCCCATATCAAACCTGCCATTTCTAGGTAAAATCATTGAAAAAGTTTCGATGTGTTCCAGTCAGGCTTTCGTCCAAACCACAGCACTGAGACTGCTCTTGCAAAGGTCTTCAATGACATCCACTTAAACTCAGACAGTGGCAGAACTTCAGTGTTAGTATTATTAGATCTCAGTGCTGCGTTTGACACTGTTGACCACAACATATTACTCGACCGACTAAAAAACTGGGTGGGACTTTCGAAAACAGTTCTAAATTGGTTTGAATCCTACTTAAAGGACAGAAACAACTTTGTTTCTATAGGTAAATACACATCTGAGTTGACAAATATGACATGTGGGGTACCTCAAGGCTCCAACTTGGGGCCTCTTCTCTTTAACATCTACATGCTACCACTGGCTCAGATAATGAAAAACAACAACATAAGTTATCATAGCTATGCAGATGACACACACATTTACGTAACAATTTCACCAGGAGACTATGCTCCAATTCAAACACTGAGTAAGTGCATTGAACAAATCAATGACTGGATGTGTCAGAACTTTCTCCAATTAAACAAAGATAAAACTGAGGTAATGGTTTTTGGAGCCAAGGCAAAACGTATAAAAGTTAGCGCTGAGCTTCAGTCTGCAATGTTCAAAACAACATAGAGCCAGAAATCTAGGTGTAGTCATGGACTCTGACCTGAGTTTCAACAGTCACATTAAAACAGTTACTAAATCAGCCAACTAAGGGGCTTAGTTATCACCTAAAGAATATATCTAGGATTAAAAGACTAATGTCACAGCAGGATTTGGAAAAACTTGTCCATGCTTTTATCTTCAGTAGACTGGACTACTGCAATGGTGTCTTCACAGGTCTCACTTAAAAATCTATTAGAAAGCTGCAGCTAATTCAGAACGCTGCTGCTCGAGTCCTCACTAACACTAAGAAAGTGGATCACATCACTCCTGTTCTGAAGTCTTTACACTGGCTTCCTGTGTGTCAAAGAATAGATTTCAAAATACTGCTGCTGGTTTATAAAGCTTTGAATGGTTTAGGCCCAAAATACATTTCTGACCTCCTGCTAAATTATGAACCATCCAGATCTCTCAGGTCTTCAGTGACTGGTCAGCTTTCTGTCCCCAGAGTCAGAACTAAACATGGTAAAGCAGTGTTCAGTTATTATGCCCCAAATATCTGGAACAAACTCCCAGAAACCTGCAGGTCCGCTGCAACTCTGACTACTTTTAAATCCAGACTAAAGACTTTTCTTTTTACCGCTGCTTTTAATTGAACTATTCACATCTTAAACTGCACTGTAACTTTTATCCATGTATTTTTTTTTTCTTTTAATGTTTATTTTATTATATTTTCTTTTTAATGACTGATTTTAAATGCCATTGTCTTAATGTCTTTCGTTTTTTGTAAAGCACTTTGAATTGCCTTGTGTTGAAAGGTGCTATATAAATAAACTTGCCTTGCCTACATTTGTGTCAACAGTTCAACAGCTGCGATTTCCTTTTACTCAGTGGCATCAGGCGAGAGGGCGAGACGGCAACTAATGAGACTCGATCAGTCAATACATGTACGTCTGTGGTAAACACTTCCTCACAGCTAATGATGCTTATGAGGCTATATCAAAGTAAACATTAGTAATGATAAAAGCAGTGAATGTAGAAGCTGCATTGAAATATAAAACACTAACAAGCCAAGGAAATACCAGTTTGAGTGTTAGCCTGCCACTGGAGATCGATCCACCAGTCCATAGCTTTTAATGTAACTACACATCGATGCCAGTCATCAATGTCTAATCACATCATGTTATGGTTTGCTTGACTGGCCATCGTAATTGGGCTCCTTATAGATAAAATGTATACATTCATTATTATTAGTGTGAAAGTGAAAACCTCAGAATCTACATTTACTGCCAAGTCACATGACATATAGTGGACGGGTTGCTCATGTCAAATCACAAAAAGTAAACTACATTTTAAAGTAACAAAAACATCTCCCCATTTCTCTCTCAAAGGTGTAGTTATGGTTGCCTTAATGCATTCTCTTAGTCTAACATCCAGGTGACAGATTCTGTTCTCATTTGACCCAGATTCTATTAGTTTGGTCTGGGAGGCAGGTAAAGTGCATCTTATCTTATCAATTTCTCACCACATGCAGATGATGGATGATAGTGAAACCTTTTAAAGGCTTTAAACCTGCAGATATCTGGCTCATAATGTAATCTGTCTGGCCTTCCATCACAGATAGACCTGCATTTGCATCGATAGTGATTGAGAGCCAATCTCATTACATATTTTCTGAATTACTTGGTAAGATTTCTATTGACACAGAAATAGAGTTGTGATTAAATTAGCTGCAGACCATCACATGCACGCTAAACAAAGAGTCATGCTATATTTTGAACACATAAATACTTTTTTGGGGTGTTATGATGATATTGCTCATATACAATATCTTGTATTGTTGAACTCATTTCTATAATCTGATGCTTATTGTGATTAATTAGCATTAGAAAGCAGATTAGCTTCTTTTGATGAAGGCTGCAGCTGATTTAAGCCCCTTTTATTTCTTTAAAGCGATGCCAGTGATTCTGTTTTCAACTCAATCACAACATTAATCCGAGTTATAAATCCCCACGATCCACGGATAATCTCACCCCCCTCCTTGTATATAGCCACAAATCAACCTCTCAGAAGCTATTATCATTATACACTCTGCTTTTTAAACTCCTGCAGGTACTGGGGGGGGGGGGCTTCACTGAACCGCATGAAGCTGAGAACACAATGCAGGCTCTAAATATACATTTACCTTCAGTGTTTTCTCAGCAGACTGATGGAGACTGGTGGAGAGCTGACTCCACTTCACATGCACACGAGGAAGCTGCCTGAATTGAAGAATGTTTGCATACATGTGTACTCAATACCAAAAGAAACCTTTCTACTGTCTCCACTCAAGTTCAACACTTTCTGGAAGAACAGCGTCTGTCAAAGATTTATAAAGCCAAACGTTGCATCTATTAGTTTGTTCTTTTTATTTCAGTTCTATTGTATTATTTACTTTATTTGTAGTATTTGTATATAGTTTTCTCTAAAGATTCAATGTTGACATAATATCTTATAATATTTTTCAAATATTTTTGTCCTTGAATAAGTAATAAAATATAATGTATTTATTATTATTATTATTATTATTATTATTATTATGTATACTGTTATTATTATAATTATTATAGTTTCCCTGAATTTATTGAATCAAATATTGTTTTTTTATATATATATATTTTCTATATATTCTTTCAGATTTTAAAACACATGAAAACAAATGTTTTGGACATTATTAGTGTGAATCAATGACGACAGTGAGGCCATTTCACACGGCGCTAAATCAAACTGCAGGTGAACACTTCATATTTCACTGCCACACATCTGTATTCAGCTAACAGCTCAGCCTCATTAACAACCACACGTTACCACGGCAACCCGGCAGAAAGGCCATCAGGGTGTCAGTGTCAGACCCCCCCCCCCCCACACACACAACCACACACTTTAACACACTTACCCCTGCCTTCAGTTAAATATAAAAGATAGCCCCTCCCCTTACTCTCTAATGGCTACCCCCTGGGTGTTATATCAATATAAACATGTAAATATATATATTATACTCCAACATGCCTGTCTATCACACACAGTGTAGTGAACATGCAGCATATACCTTGAAAGTATTTTGAAGGAGTATTTGTGAGAAGTTGCTGCAGTGTCTCATTTGTAATCTGCTCATGTTACAGTATTAATCTCACAGATCCCTCTGTGACTGATGGGAAATAAAAAATGGCCTCCCATTGAGATAATTAGCCACAGCACTTTTCTTCTATCTAAACATGAAACAGTGATTAATCCTCAGAAGGATGAAGGAGGGAGGGAGGGAGGGAGGGAGGGAGGGAGGGAGGGAGGGAGGGGAACCAACAGAAGCTCTTACTCTCTTTATGCTGTCTCTCATGAGGAATGGACTGTTGATCAAATGAACATGTTTCCATAGGAGCACAGAAAAGAGTGTGTGTGACAGCCTGCAGCCAGTGCATTCTGGGAAAACGACTGGGGACAACACTGCTTATATACAATACAAAATAAAAATGTCTCATAAATAATAGCTACAGTGTAAATTGCAGGTTGCTTAGTGCTATGTTGCGAGGCGAGCTCTGATGAATGAAGCAGTTACATGGAGATGTGTTTTGAATACTGACTAAATGAAGCTGTGGAGGAACTCCTCCTCCTCCTCCTCCTCCTCCTCTCTGTGGGGGCGGGACAACGACAAACAGTTTGACCCTGCACAGCAGGAGGTCGAGCTCCTTCAACTTTACGAGGAGATCCCAAGCTCGTGGCTGCCTGATTTCCCCGGGGTCCCAAAAATAAAAGCTATTAGACGACCCTTCACCTTCACCTCCTCAGACTCACACACTACTTTCTCTCCCACAGTGTGTGGGAGAGAAACGCCTTCTTGAGGGAACATTAGGATGTTAGCCTTTGCAGACCATTTACATGCACAAATATAACCGGGAAGGGAAAAGCACAAAAAGCAGGATAGGGCCTTTTTAAATCACTTATTAATTTCATCTTGTTTTCAAAAATGTCGGTGTGTGTAAGCACTAGGAGCAGTGGCTTCCAGACGATATGCTAATCTCATCTCAGATAAACCTCCTGACCTTTACCTCGCTCTCCTCACTGTATCAGCATGTTTCCCAAAATGTTACAAATATTCCTCAAAAGCCTCTTAGAGCTGACGCTCTGATGATTTCATTTCTGTTAATATGACTCATTTTAAGGACTTTTCTTCACCCCGACTTTCAGTGATTCAATTTCAAGGGAAAGACTTTGTGTTTACACTGAAGCCTAACACATCCTCTAAACAATATTTAACTAAGATACATTTTATTTTACCGTACACGGTCTGTCAACAGGTAGTAATTAGCTTAGCGCTCAGGCCATTTCCTGCTAACAACCAAAAAGCCCTCGGCAGTAATAACCTCTCACCAGCAGCAGAGCATGGGAAATATTAATGTGAACACTGTAAGCTTAGCATAAACAGCTGCTAACAGCAGGCAGTGAGGTTACACTAATATGGGATGTCGTCTTTCTAATTTGTCAAGCCAGTGTAGGAAATGCAATATATAACCATTAAAGGACATTATGTTATGGTTTCACATGTGCACATTATTCCAAGTATGAAAACAAATCCATGTTCTTTTTAAAAGAAAGAAACAAAAAATAATATTACGAATATTAATTAATTAATTAATTATTGTCAGCGCCAGTTTTTGAAGAGAAAAATAATTTCCAAATATAATACAAATATATTTTATGTTTATTAGAGCCAAAACCACTGCCTTTTACTTCTTTAACCAACAACTTAAGTACTTAATAATAATAATAATATATATTTGTACTGTATGGGTTTGATATCATTTATAGCTAAAAATTATTTACAATTGATAGTTCAGTCATTCATTATATTTACAGTGTAAGGTCAGAGTGTAAGGTAGCCTACACCAAATGTCATGAAAGTACGGCAAGTAGCTCTGCTCCCGCGCTGACAAACCAAAACATTAACCAAGAAACGGAACTGAAAACAGCCTGCCTGGCAAAAGTTGGGAGAAAATTATGAAATCCTTGAACCACAACAACAACAACAACAAGAAACGGTATCTAAAGGAATATTTGCTCATCAACAAACCTCAGAAATGGCTGCCGACGCACTCTACAAGCTTCTTATTTACCATAAGCTCAAAAGCACGTTGGAAATGCACGTGACAAAGAGAAATCAATGCATCTATTTCTTCCTCAGTCAATGCTGTATATGAACATAAGCACAGGAACTGATTTACATGTGTGTTTGTGCAGCTCTGCGTGTGGAGGACATTATGAAGATGGACGACGCTGTCATGGTGCCACAGTGTTTGTCGCTATGCAAGCGTTTTCCTCCACTCCATTATCATTACGGCAGCGCGTGCTATTGTTGCAGAGGCCATTTCAGGAAGCGGCGCGAGCAGAAAGCTAAATGGGAAACGGAGACGCTGGAATCAGGAGGTGAATGTGAGGCGTATAATATCTACATTTACACATAATTGGGAGCATACAGTGTGACTGCTGGGCCTTATGAAATCTTTATGGCTGTGTGTGTGGCCACAATAGGAAGGGATGTATTGTTCCATATGAGCATTCGGAAACTTAATGCTGCAGAACCACGCATGCAGGAAACGCTGAGGGAACAATTAGAACTTTTATGAGCCTTGACACAGTTAACAAACTGACGTTGTAATCAAAATTCAGCAACATTAATACTGCACCAACACACTACGAGCCAGCGCTAAGAATGTTTCTGCTCCTCTCCTCACATGCTGTCCTTTAGCAGGAGGAGCAAGTGTGATAAATGCTGCTGTTTAAATCCCCCCCCCCCCCCCCCTCCATGCAGATTGATATCAGGAAGACAGATGCATCCCGCTGACTGATGGTCTGTCAGGATAAAAAATGAACTTTAGTCCCCTCCATATATACCTCCACAGACACAGTGCCGCTCCGCTTGCTACACCCACAACATACCAACGAGGTGTGAGGCATTAAATCATCTCTGAGCACACCGACAATATTTTCTGTTGTGTTCAGTCGTGTCTCTAACACTTCACGAGGAAAGCGTACACATTTTATTCTCCTCCGGCTCTAGGGTGCTTCCACATTGCCGTATCATGTCTTGGTATTGCCATTACTTTGCATATTGTCACCAGCTATAGCATCCTTTACTTGCCAAATAAACGGTGTTTAAGCGTTTGAATGAACTTATGAGGTAGTTACAGTTTTTCAGACGAGGAACTACTAAATAGCTAACGTTCGCTAGCCTGAATAGCTAAACGTTGCTAGCTAAATAGCACACTGACAGGTTAATTGAGTTGGGTCTCAAGGTTAACTTGCCAGTGTTGCTCTTGCAGTTATTATAAACTGTCCACATCAGCTCTAACATGCAGTCTGACTGGCAGATATGTGGTGGTACAAGACTGAGTTATAAAAAATGTCGTCATGTGAGATGTTGTGCCATTGTCATATGTCATCCTGTCAATAACAGATGCTCTAAAACCATCTGTGCAGTGTTGCTGTGAATTTCAAATTGGTACATTGTGCTTATTGCTAAACCAGAGAAGCTTAGAATGGGTTCCTCATGAGACTAAGAGTAAAGATTCAAATGCTGTTTTTAGTTGCAGACAGAGTGACCAGCTCTCAGATGGGGACGCTGGTTCTGTTTGGTCCTCACGCCTTGCCATACACGGTGAGTGACAGGCAGCAAAGCGTGGGGTCACATGACTCAAAGCTAGCATGCTGTTCTCCTCTTTCTGCGCTAAAAACATGCTGCTGCTCCTCCTCCTCCCGCTCCTCCAGTGAGTGGGTGGTGTGGGAGGTGGCGACGCAAAAACAACTTTAGACTCCAATTAATTCACAATCTGAGAGCAGGAGGAGATAATTGCTGATGAATTATCTTTAACGTGTCACTTCAGCTGCCAGCAGGAGACGAGTCAGGCCTAATGGCTTCACGTCTCATAAGAGAATAAATGTTTTGACACTTCTTCTGTCGTCTTAATGCCTTTATTCGTCTGTGTATAGCCTCTGTGCCCGCTCTGCAGCCAGTCATAAAGACATTGGTCCTGAAAGGTCTCAATGGGAATGGTTTCTGTAATTGCTACCTAAAATAAAGGCGACATCTCCTAATTATCACCTCAAATGAAAAGCTAAAATGTATAATAAGCTTCATGTTTATCTGGACCTGTCTGACAGAAACACGACGAAAGATGTGACAATAGAACAAATGGAAGGCTGAGTGAAATCTGCTGTTTCACTCAGCAGGTAGAATATATAAAATAAGCCATACATGAAACTGTTATTGATCAGAAGCTATTAAAACGCTAACGAAGATTTGTTAGCGATTGATTAAGGGTCACATGAAGCAGATTGAATGAATACTCTTCATACGAGTGCTGTAACGATGATTACTGTCAGAGTTCTCCAGCGCTGCAAGTGAAGTTATCTGATTAATATCAAGAGGACAATGATTGCAGGGTGTGTGTTGGGTTCCTGGAGCTGTTTAGAAAAGACCTCCCTCTGCTGTGTGTGGGGTGAGCTGCTGGTACTCACCCTAACGAGACCTCGGTCCCCGCGGTGCTCTTCTGAGTGACCTGATTGAACGGGCACAGATTGTAGGTGTACCTGCAGAGGAGAGGAGCACATGAGCGTTAATACTGTTCAGGCTGCTGTTTGAGGAAACATCACATAGTGTCTTCAAGCGTCACACACTGTGTATATCTTGATCAAATTACATAATTGAAGTGTAATGCTATTTATATTAAAGCTGCTCCATGCAATATTCTTTATATTCCAATGTTTTTCTCAGAATTCAGATTTTCAGATCACTTTTGGTCAGATGTCGAAAAGGAATGTCACAATCCTCTTTCGTACAAAAGATATGCAGCGTTTATATTTGATCTTAATATTGAGGTCCAGCACATTTGGATGTGGAAATGTCACGTACTTTACCTTTAAACAATAACGGTAACATGTAAAAGAATGACCTCTAAAAACTCTATGAAGTCTTGGGTAAAGCCATACTAAAAAATAAAAAGTGTGTAAAATAAATTCAGCAACACATGACTGATGGTCACACACACTCACACACACACTAAAGAAAGCATCTACATGTATAAGTGAGGGTCATGTGACCTCGGTAGCAGGAAACATGAAGTGAGTCTCTGGGTTAAAAAGGACAGATTATATACGTCAACATGTGACAGAAGCTGATCAGATGTCCGTCTTTTCACACACACACACACACACACACACTACATTGACTTACATGCATATCCTAACCTTAACCATAACACATACCATTAACCTAAACCTAACCCTAACCAAGTCTTCACCCTAAAATGAATGATTCCCCTCATGGGGACCTCCATTTTGTCCCCACACGTGACTGTGTAAACAGATTTAGGTCCCCACAAATATAGTAATGCTAGGCCACACACACACACACACACACACACACACACACACACACACACACACACACACACACACACACACACACACACACACACACACACACACACACACACACACACACACACACACAACACACACACACACACACACACACACACACACACACACACACACACACACACACACACACAACACACACACACACACACACACACACACACACACACACACACACACACACACACACACACACACACACACACACACACAGATCAGAGAGACAGGAGGAGACGGACAGACGGGATGTAGAGCTGAGGAACATCCAGAGGAACAAAGACAGACGGAGGATAAAGAGTGCAGCAGAGAGTGGGCTGCATGAATCACAGCCCTGGATATATCTCATTATATAAAATATGTGACAGATGATGACGTGCAGAGAGGGCGGACCATGCAAAGGTCACCAATCAAACTTTATAATAACTACAGAAGGCTGTGATCAGACGGTGACAGCTGGGATCCTCCCATCCGCTCCTGAACGCAACACTTTGTCTTTTCAAAGTGACAATAAAGAAAGAGGCCAGAACAACTAAACTGAGACTTGAACCAGATCTACAAAAGGAACTTCAAGTGTGGATCCAGCTGTTATAAAGCATCGCATTCTGCAACCAGCATGTTGCAATAACTGTACTTTAATAAGTAATGACAGGAGGTTTATTCTTATGTTAGAGAGCCTCAGGGACTGTGCTTTACAAGGTATATACAGTTCTCCGACAGTAAGAGTATAAACTGCAGCCATGTTTGACGTTAGTTACATTATCTTTGTCTCAGTTTAAGGGCTCAGTATTGTACTGATATTCCAGTTCACCCAGTTTAAAGAAAACATATTTAAAGTGGGCCACTCTCCAGTCCACCTTCATTTTCCACATGGAGAAGCAGCTCTCACTGAGTCTGATTGAAGTTTCAGACCGATTATCATACAGCCTGGAGATGCTGTATGCCGAGTATGAGATGTATATAAATATTTCTTATTACCTCTGTGAAACAACATACAGAGGGATGGGGGGGGCTCATAAATTACCCAAGAAGAGAATAATGCAGCCTCTCCAAAGAATCAATTTGTATTGGAAACAAAACCGAAAACTGGAAGCCAATTTCGATTCAGAGCATCAGAGAGCGGTGAGGCGGAAAGCAGACGATGTCTCCTCCACACATACATGAAGGAAAGTAAGAAGAATACTTTGTAGAAAAGGAGCAGAAAATAGTTCCATTATAAAAAACTATTTGAACATATAACAAATAAAGTAAAACAAAAAAGAATAATAAATAAAAAATAAGCTTGCAAAGTATTTAAATACCACATTTATATTTATCTACTTAGATTACGAGTTTTTTTATGTTATTAAAATGTATACAGTAAAAGAAGATTTTTTTTTGTCCTGCAGAGTCCCTCTTTTCACCCTCTGTCTCAAACCAGAGCCCGGTCTGCTCTGATGGTCAACTGGCTGGTTCTGTTGTTATTGGTCAATCATTTAGAAATGTCCCGCCACACATTCAATGTGTTTGAGTTCTGGCACGTGTTCCATTGTGATGTCACTATGTTCCATAAGTAAACAAAGTTTCAAGATAGAATGGAACGTAGGGATTTTAGCCTTTGCAGACCATTGACATGCAAAAAAAACCTATAGAACAAGGAAGGGAAAACCAGTCTCCAGTTGATCCTGCACCAATCACGTACTGAGTTCAGCTGCCTGAATGTGAAGATCTCAAAGTGATATGTATTATAAAACAATGAGAGAAATATTCTAATACAGCCATAAATAATATCTCTAATGTAAAGGATCCCACATTAGTGTGAAGCACGCTGGCTCAGAATAATATTTTGCACTTCTCCTCCTCTGAGGTGTTAAAAGAGGCTCCAACAGAAAGAGTGTTGGAGGATCTACTTTATCCTAAGGTGATAATTAGATTTATCACAAAGAGAAAGAACTATCTGAGGCTGAGACACATCTGCTAGGTCGTATGAAGAGAACACATTAAATAACCAGCTGATAATAACAGAAATATAGAACATCCTCAAACTGTCCTGTAGCAGCTTGTTAAGGCTCCTTCTTTAGTGAACCAACAGTGTCTGATAACGTGAGTGTGACACCTGCTCTGATACACTTATACACTTTCTGCATAAACAAATATATTTAATCCCACATACAAACAAGATTTCACTTCCTCCGCGTACGTGCGTGCATCTGTCTGCAGCGGTTAGCCTGGTTAGCTTTGTCTTTACGCTAACACTGAACAGAGAAAGCTAGTTCCTTCTTTTCCTAATTTCTTTAACTCTTGAGAAAAAGGACGCTCATTTACCAAGGACACAATTCTTAAAACACTCATTCAATTAGCTAAGCACATTTTGTTAAATGTTTGTGCAAAATACCTGGTATTCATGTTATGATATTACAGTGTTAAAATGGAGTGCCTGTGTGGCAGAGCACCTAAAGCACCATGGGAACGGAATTTTCTCAATTGTGTAATTGAGAAAACGTTGGCTCTCCTGCTCAATGCCACACAGGGAGGCACACATTCATTATAGAAAGAAAAAGTACTAACCCAAGTAGTTCACATGATTTCTTTGATCATTCTGTTCAATGTTCTATTCTTACTCTAAACGTGCATTAGCGTAGCAGTAGCTCTAAGCTTTCCTTGACTTTCCTCTCTTTAACTGAGTTGTTTTCACTTGAACACAATGTTTGCCACAGAGCCTGCATAAGATTTATCTGGTTTAACATCTTCAACATTCTGCCTCCTAAAAGGCAAACTAAGCAAACCCTGCTGTGTGAGGGCCGGGGAAACTCTCTGAGATGTGTCTGCAGATAACTTCCTTCAGTCTTCAGCCGCCCACAGCCTGTGGAGCTCCAGCTGGCAGCGCTCCTGAGGAGAGCAGCTTCTCCAGTACGCAGAGGAGGAGGAGGAGGAGGAGGAGGAGGAGGAGGAGGAGGAGGAGGAGGAGGAGGAGGAGGAGGAGGAGGAGGAGGAGGAGGAGGAGGAGGAGTTCTCTGTGGTGATTAAATCTCTATCACATTATACACATCTTCACTATGATGGATTTTGATTGAGTTTTTCACAGTAACATCCTCTGTAGACTTTGTGATGCTTCTGTGAAACTCCCAAACACCCCCCATGCCTGAACAACCTCCATTGGACTCCTTTGTTTAATTCCGGAACATAGCGAAATCACGATTGAACACTCGCGCTTATATTGGCTAGCGTTCCAACACATTGAACGCGATTGGCTAAGGGGCGGGACATCTCTAAGCGGTTGACCAATCACAACAGACATGGCGAAAAGAAGTGCAGTATGAGCAAAATAAAGACCTTTTTGAACATCAATAAAGCACCAAATACTAATATCAACTAGAAAATGACCATAACATGTCCTCTTAGAGAGAGGTCATCATGTTGACAGCTTAACGGCCCGTCTACACAACGCATCTCTGCCCATTCACTTTGAATGGGGTGACGTCACTTTGCCTCGCTTTTCACCGAACTGCATTGTGGGGGAGCGAAGCGAAGATTTCCAGGATTTCCAGGATTTTCAGGATTCAAAAGTTGAGCAATGTTCAACTTTTGAAGCTGAGCTGGAAGCGTCAGCCAATCAAATCCCGTTTATGCAAATCTGATAGTACAAGTGCTAGCCAATCAAACCACGTGCAAGCTGGGAGAGCCAGACCGCAGTTCATTTCCTCATATTCCAAACGAGAAATGACGGGAGCAAATCACCCGGTTCTTTACGACCAGACTATTTACCGGGATACAAACCGGAGGAACCAGGCATGGAGGGAGGTGGCAGAGACAGTGGGTGAAACTGGTAGGTTTTCGCCTGTTTGGCGAGTTTATATATATATATATATATATTTATATATATATATATATATATATATTGCTCGCATAAAATCCCCGGGGTTTTTTGCTTTGTATGTCGGGGGCGGGAGTTTCATGTGATTGGTTGTTGTTCGCGTTGCTCGCAAAAAATCCCCAAGCTTTCAGACACGCCCACCTCCAAGATTTTCAAGATTTTTTCAAAGCTGCTGAAACGGTTAGTTTTGATGAGATAAAGATGAATAAAGAAGTACTCACTCGTAAACGTTAAGCTGGTAACACTGGCTGTTCAGAAACAGGAACTCCCAGTCTGGACCGTAGTCTATGGCCAGCTTCTTCCGAAGATCACTGGAAAAGAAAAACACCTGTATTTAAACCAGCAGCAACATTTAAGCTAATATCTGACACCATGACAACATTTAGACAATTGTCTGCAACCTAGGCACCGAAACACAGATGGACATGTCTGATATAACTTCAGGTATTATAAAGGTATCTGCGTAAACTGGAGTAAAGCTTCTCCTCAGTGAAAAATAATCTAGTATTTCTCTAGATGTGTGTCATGTGACAGCTGCTGTATAACCCCCGTGTGTCCCCTCAGTCCAATTATCTGCTTATCTCCACTAATGGCAGGTACCGGAAGTGAGCCCTTTGTGGTAACAGCGGCGCTGCACACTCCTCCATATGCATAACTCAGAGGTGCTAATGGGGTGAACACATGTTTAAAGAGGAGGCTGTTTGGCTCCAGGTTAATAAGGTGGGGGGGGGATTCCGGGTCAGGAAGGTAATGCAGGTTGTGCTTGCATTCTCACAAAGTGCATGTTTTTAGATAAGAAGGAGTAAAGTGGAGCAATAAAGACGTTAGCTTCCTGCTGGTTTTAAAGCCGCTATGCCGAGGATAGATGGTGAGTGATGAAAGACAGAGAGGAAACACAGCGGTTGGATTCATCCTTGGGGTTGAGGGGGGGGGGTGGGGGGGTGCGTGGTATTTTGACCTTTAGCTAGCTGAACTGTAATGAGCAGTATGCAGGCCTTCGGGGCACAGCGGCTACTGAGCAGCTTTATGAACATTATTATCATTCAGGGATTAGCAACAGGAAGCTAACTCATCCCTCCCTACCTGATCTCCATGTTGATGGTGTCATACGCCTCCTCCACCTTCTTCAGACTGGACGCCTCCCGCTCTGCAGCTGCACACACAGAAGGTCACGGTATTAGCAGAGCATGTTGTCTCATCTGCTGTGTGTGGCTAAACCATTAGCTCTGTATGACAACATGTCCGCCTGCAGGCTAACTCCTGCTAAGTGACGTGACAGGTGAGAGGAAACACTGTGAACATGCTATTAGCATGTTATTACCTCCCCTCGTAGCTCGTAACATCTGCTGCAGCTAGCATGAGACACTGTTATACTATTATACATTTCTGAGGAAAACATCAGCTCGGAGCTACAAAGGACGGTCCTCCTTAAAGAAGGTCTGCACCCTCCTAGAGACTTTCTAGATGGTGAAATTATGAAATAATGTGTGTTAATTCCATTTTGCATCAGATTAAAAATGAAATATTATAAAATGTTTAGGTAATGCATACGATCAGACCTGCTGCAGAGGTCTAATGGAGGATATTGGAAGTGTATCTTGTGTGTGAGCTGTCACAGAGGTCTAAATAGTAGCATGTTAGTGGCTGCACAAAAAGACCCCCCCCCCACACCCCCCTCTGCACTTTGTTCCTGCAGATGTGCTGTGTCCAGAGGCAGTAATGGATATTTGTACACCCCTGAACTCCTTCAGAAAATCACACACAGACAGATTCCCTCTCAGACCCAAGCATCAGGCTGAGCGGAGACAAAAGGAGATCACAATCCACAGAGGCTGAACTCTGACCCCTCTCAGCTCAGAGAAAAGAAGAAACCTCCAACCTCACATTCTCTCAGCTCCGTCAGCTCAGACACATACAGGAGTCTCTGTCTGCAACGTCAAGCCTCTCCTCTTATTACACTATCAACCCATCGCTAACTCGGACCAGAGGCTTTGCAGAAACAGTGTACTAATAACCTGCATAATTATCGGCCCCTAAAGAAACCACTCTGTTCACAGAATCCAAACACTCGGGATAAACATCGAGGCGTTTGTGCTGTGAAAGCAGAGGCTGCTGGGAGTTGACAGAGGTCACCTCGCCCCCTGCATGATGGAGTTGGAGTGTCTGATGGTGTTAGTTCTGAGTGAGTAACAGTGTCTGGCAGGAGGAGCCTCATGTGTTGAGCAGAGACTTTTCCTCTGTGTGAAGGACATCAGGAGCATCTGCACAGCTGCCATCACATAACTGGTATTAACCAACATGTGTAGAAGAGAAGTGATTTACTTACTACATGCATATTTTATTTGACATCCTCATGGCCAAAATGTAAAGAAGACATTTACAAAGTTGAATTGCTTCCCAAAAAATAATAACAATACTTTAAGAAAACATTAAGAGTTAGAATGGAGATGAACTCCAACTGTAATATATGAAACCACAAACACAGCCTGTTGGCTTAGCTTAAAGTCTGCATCCTCCTGTCAGCACCTCACAGCTGATCAAAACTCCTTTCTTTATTCTGTAGTGTGTATTTGTGTGTTTGCTGCTGTAGCTGCGTGTGTGTTGAGGGGTAGAGGTGTTGTTCTGAGAGTGTGTCAGCTGCTACTCTACTATGCTGATGTGTGATGAGTGTTTACCATGTGAAGGCAGCAGAATAAACAGAACGAGTGTGCAGTGTGTGTGTACTCTATTTATGAATATGTATGATGCAACACCGCCAGCAGCTGACCTACTTCTACTCCTCATGACTCCTTGCGTCCCCTTCAGGGAACTCTGTCATCCTGCAACACGCTGTAAGAGCAGGAAGGAAGCGACTCGTGTTCGAATCAACAACTCTCCCCTCTGACGGTGCTGAGAGTCAGAGACGACAGGTACGGCACTCTGACTACTTCCTACTGAATTCAGGGAGCCCTGATGACCTTTTTCAAACGTGTGATGGATAAGCGTTTGCAAACAAAAGAGTTTGACATATCTGGAGTTGCACGCTGGAGAGCATCGGTAGGATGGTTGGAGCGCTGCCAGCCTGTGTTAGCTTCAGGAGACACAAATCCATTTCAGAAATCACTCAAAAGACACTTACAGCATTTGAGAAGGGAAACGGGTTAATCTGATGGAGCTCACAAAATGCACTCCTCCTGTGGTTGACACAGGAGGGGGGGGGGGGTTATGGATCAACCTCTGAATAAGAAACAGAGAAAGACCATTGGACAGCAGGCCACTCCTCAGTTCTCCTGTGGAGCCAACAATTAACATCGGACCTATCGTGCTCACGCTAACACAATATCTGCTGATTTACAGACGTCTATGTCCCAGTGTATGTCAATGGGGAAAAGTCTTATCAAGAAAGTCAAATTAGATATAAGAGGGAACCCTTATCAAAAAATGTACATTTTAAATATTTGGCCTCTACCAATAATTGCTTCAATGCCCGTCGCCTCTCTTGGGGGCTTGTTGCTGTGCCCACTAATGTTGAAATAAAGTAGATTCTTGTTGGCAGATATCTCTCACACGGCTGTTATATGTTTTCTATTCTAAGCATCACCCTCATATCTTTAGATGTGAATCTCTGTGCATCAGATCAAAGTGAGGAGGCTTCACACAGCCCATATGTACAGGGATAATTTGTTTAGAGCTGCTTAAAGCCGAAACACCCACAGAGACAGAAATAAGTGGCTGGACTGTGACTGTGTTTGCATGGAGGACACAACAGCTTTACTCTCACTCAGATAAGCACATTACTCTTTATCTAAGTACAAACTTCTCTTTGATTATATGGGCTTTTATCTTGGTTAAATGTGTGCACCACGGACAGCCTCCATCTTCACCATACAGCCTCTATCAGCACCATGGACAGCTACAATCAGCACCACGACAGCTACCATCAGCACCACGGACAGCTACCATCAGCACCACGGACAGCTACCATCAGCATCACGGACAGCTACAATCAGCACCACGACAGCTACAATCAGCACCACGACAGCTACCATCAGCACCACGACAGCTACCATCAGCAGCACGACAGCTACCATCAGCACCACGGACAGCTACCATCAGCACCACGGACAGCTACCATCAGCATCACGGACAGCTACAATCAGCACCACGACAGCTACCATCAGCACCACGACAGCTACCATCAGCAGCACGACAGCTACCATCAGCACCACGGACAGCTACCATCAGCACCACGACAGCTACCATCAGCACCACGGACAGCTACCATCAGCACCACGGACAGCTACCATCAGCACCACGGACAGCTACCATCAGCACCACGGACAGCTACCATCAGCACCACGGACAGCACCAACAGAACACACTACGTCAACAACAGATCATATTCAGACTCTTCTCTACATGCAGTATTTCTTCTTACACCACATGTGTCTGAACACCTTTATCATCATGTGTACTGAGAAAATATGAGAGGCCGTCTAGCTCACAACTCATACTTGGCATTGTGGGGCAGCATTTTCTCCTTTCCTTTCGGCATCCAGTGGTTCCTAAGCTAAAGGAGGTTATATAGGAAGTTTGAAACCTCCTTATCATGGCTGCCACTGAGGGACTTCCGGGTCATCTCACTCTGTTAGGAAGGTTCCTAAGAGAAACGGAGTATTTGACTGCAACCCTGCATTGTCTCTCACATACACTATCATTCTCTCTCACACACAAAGTTTTCTATCTTGCATACACTACTAGAGTACTATATTGTAGTATGATGTTGTGTGTAAGTGGGAATAACAGTGTTTCTAAGACAATACAGTTTGATTTATGGCCCAGACAAAAGTGTGTGAAAGAGAGCATGATTGTGTGTGTAAAAGTGTTTAGCAATATGTATAAAAGAGTTTAATGGTGTATGTGTGAGATCCTGATATTGTTTGTAAGACCAAGTTTGAGTTGTGAACTAGATGGCCTCCCATAAGAAAACACTGGAGAGACACACACACACACACACACACACACAGAGCTGAGACACAAAGTAAAGAGGGGTACCAACAGAGGCTGTGATCGTGTGTGTGTGTGTGTGTGTGTGTGGTTGTGTGTGTGTGTGTGTGAGTGTCAGCTAAACTGATCATCATTGACTGTCTGATGTCAGCTCAGTGAGGGGGGGGGTGATCAGCTGTGACCTCCACCAGCTACCGAAGGGGGGGGGGGGGGGCTGGTAGTGAGCCTGCTGACCGTGTGTGTGTGTGTGTGTGTGTGTGTGTGTGTGTGTGTGTGTGTGTGAGCCTAGATCTCGTCAGTGCATCGGTGTAATCGGGAGAAAGGAGAACCAAGAGTGAGAGACAAGTTGCACTACTGCAGGACACACACACACAATCTTTGCAACCACCTCGATCCCTAAAGGAGAGCGTGTGTTGTGTGTGTGTGTGTGTGTGTGTGTGTGTGTGTGTGTGTGTGTGTGTGTGTGTGTGTGTGTGTTAAGTGCAGTGCTTTGTGCTCTAAATAATACTGTATATAAAGCTGGAGCTACAGCCCTGCTCCTGATGGAAGTTATTCAGACGTCCACTGGGTAATTATAACAGAGGCTGACAGGTGCCCTAGCAATCTGAGTGTGTGTGTGTGTGTGTGTGTGTGTGTGTGTGTGTGTGTGTGTGTGTGTGTGTGGGGGGGGGGGGTTATCTATTAGCACTGTGAGCTGCTCTGTGAGCGTCACATGCCATTTCCTCTCCTCAGCTCCACATTTAGCTCTGCATTAGTCCACAGGATGCCAGGAGGAGCTGTGAGAGGAGCCGTGGCACTTTGCTCAACACAAACACAATCCCAGATGGTTTCCTTCTCCACAGTCACACACACGCATGTGTGATTTATAACACACACCCCAAAAGGAACGAGCAAAAACACAGAGCTCTGTCATTTCCCTTCAAAGGAGACAAGAGGAGAAATCACTTTACTGATGTTCCTGAGAAGAGTCGTGAAAACGGACAAACGCGTAATGATAATACATTCATGCTGTAGTGGTGGACTGACTGACAGTTACTCTCCTTATGTAGCCCGCCCCTTTTCCCACTTCCTGTTCAACAGGCCCATGTGACTGACACACACACACACACACACACACACACACACACACACACACACACACACACACACACACACACACACAGTCTTTAGGAGTATTGCAAACTGAACCCTGACATCGTTTCGGCTAAAGCAGAGGACTAAAGTCTGCTGGTGTTTCGCTGCAGGCTGTGATTCTGCAGTAACACAATGCTCACTTCCTCCTCTCCTCTTCTTCGTCTGTTTGCTAAGATTAGCTCTGCGTCCTTTAAGTTGCTTTCTATATTTTGCCTGAGCTGCAGTTTTGTGGTCTCGGGAGATGTGACGGATGTACGTACACAGAAAGGAACACTTTCAGCAGGAAGCATGAGAGCAGCAGAAACTCCGCGCTGGGATTTACCTGTCAGCTGCACTTAGCATGCGGGCTAACATGCTTCGGCGAGGAGTAAAGCTGACATGCCGTTCCTCTGATCCCCCTCACTGTGTCAGCCGCTCTGAAAATAAACTACATCGGGACATGTTCGGGGGGGTCTGCACCAACATTTCTCGTGTCGGCTTATCACAAATACTTCATATGTAAGACAGTGTTGCAGACTTGCTTCATATTTGAATAGATAACAGTATGGAAGGAGTGCAATCATATTTCAGTTTGCATGGTTCTCTTAAATATGGACAGCATCACAGCTTTCCTGCAGTGAAACAGGAAGCACGGTGTCGCTGCGTTCATGTTAACATTAGAAACGTGCAGACAAGTGCGGAGCAGAGTTTGGGGATTTGTCTAAAAGCTCTGTATCACCAACTGAAAAGCACTTCAGAACACACACACACACACACACACACACACACACACACACACGCAGTGGTGTCTGCGCTGACAGTGCAGCAGCGGAAGAAGAAAAAGCTGCCTCCATCAGCCTCCATCTGTTCCTCTGTGTAACTTTTAATTGGAGAGACAGTGAAGGCAGCAGAGAAGGAAGCAGTGATCCCAGTGGATCCTCACAGAGCTGCTGCCAGACGGACAACCTGAGCCGCATCTCAGGCCAGGACAGGGATACAGGGATACAGGGATACAGGGGGAAGGCTTATCCCGGCCGAGCGGCTGGAACTTGCTTTCAAGGAAACCGTTAGAAAAGTAAAAGCTGCTGAAAGTTTCTGGCTAAAAAAACTAAAGTTTCCTCCAGAGGGAGTTTCTCTCAGGCTCACAACATATTTCCAAGGGAACGGATTAAACTTGTTGTGGTTTTCCCTTGCCTGTAGTGTGTTCTAATGTGTGTGTTAATGGTCTGCAAAGGCAGACAACAGAGCCGGTCATGAAAAAAAAATATGAACCTTTAAAACAGGGGTGTCAAACTCAAGGCCCGGGGGCCAAATCCGACTTCATTTGTATGTGGCCCGCAAGAGCTTGCAAAGAATATAATACGTTTATTATACGGTTACATATCGATTTACAGAAGCACGTTGCCCATAACCTACATGTCCCACAATGCATCTCGTTTTGTGACATGAAGAGACTTGCAATTATTTGCCCTGGACTTCTGCTTTCAGACGTAGTTAGTGATTACCTATCCAATAATAATCCAATTCAGAGGCAATAATGTCATATAATACATTATTATATGACATATTTATATATGTATTTTTTATATAGTCTTAAAAGTTACAACCGGCCCTTTGAGTGCAACCATGATGCTAATGTGGCCCGCGATGAAATTGAGTTTACACCCCTGCTTTAAAAACATAATAAGGCCCCTTTAAAATGTGGCTGCAGAGATGAATGTATAATATTAGCTAATAGACAGAAAGGTACAGGTGTTATTTTGATAAACAAAGGGGAATTATTTGAGATTCAGTCTATAACAGGAGAGGATCTTTAAATATCCGGCCTTCTAGAGCTAGAGACAGGAGCTTGCAAGTGTGTGTGTGTGTGTTTGTCTTCAAATCACAGCCCTCACACATCCATCACTAGATAACGTGTGATTCAATTTGTCCTGCATGTTTCATTTCTGCTCACATTCAGATGTATTTCATGTCTTTTAATTAACTCTGTGGATATGTGTGAGGGGAGATAAAAAACTCCACACACAGACACACACCGGCAATCACTCAACACTCAGACGGTCGGTCGCCTGGTTGCCGCGGTAACCGCTGCCTTGGTGATTGATTCGTTGCCAGAGCGGCGTCGCCGCAGGAAGCTCTAATTAAAACGGGATTACAGAGTCATGGCTGCACGGTACACTGATGCACGGCGGAGAGGAAATCGCTCTGTAAATGTCACTGTACTCACACTGCAGATACACACTCAGCAGATCATCACTAAATACTGTTTACATGTAGAGCTTAATGTACATCCTAAATGAACAACACTTTCTAAATGTGTGCTCATCTCATTCTCAGAACTTAATCTACCTCAAATCTAAACGACATGTCCTCTCTTCTCTGCAGTGCTATGAGTGTGGGTACTTTTAGCATTGAATATATCGGCGCTACAAATGTCTGCATTATCTCAAGCTGCATGACCGTCATATAAGTTTGCAAAGAAAAATGTTCAACGTCGAAACATTGAGATAAATCAGGGGTCAGGTTAAAGGCCCTCAGACCAGACTGGACAAACTGCAGCAGCTTCCTGTCTGGTACACTATCCAAACTCTCCCATAAATTAAAGTATATTGAAAACTCTGCCGCCTTCTCGTCACCCGCTCTCAGGACTTCATCACCCCTGTGCTGCAGAACCTGCACTGGCTCCGTTGCCCACCACATCCATTTCAAAATCCTCCTCCTCCTCACTTACAAAGCCCTCCATCACCCCGGCCCCCCTACTACCTCGCAGACCTGCTCCATCAACACACTCCGTCCCGCTGCTTTCGCTCACCAAACATTTGAAATATCCAGCAGCAGACAGCAGCGTTTATATACGAGATATTTCCAGATCCTGCCTCCTGCAGAGTTGTGTGTTGTGCCAGCGAGCAGCGAGGTCGGAGTAAAGTCATTTATCTGTTGGGGCAGGATGTGATCTCCCGCTGCAGCAGAGCCCCCTCTCACAGCCCGATGCTGCGGACCACCCGCATCGCGCTGCAGAAACAGCAGCAATGCGTACAACGGCTGCAGATTAACATCACACACAGGGAGAGGAGCTTGGGTTACTTACAGGACACATTGTTGCAACCACATGTCCAACAGAGGAGCTCAGTACAGGTTCATAACTGTAACTCAGCTGAAAATGATAACTGTCAAAATCCTGTTTCTAACTAAAGAGGAATGATCAAATCTGTCCAACACAAGCAGAAGGACTTTCCTTTCACAATATTACAAGTCTGTCTTTGAGACTTCAATATTTTGCTCTGTAAACTCTCCACATCAGACTCCTCAGAATATTTAATGAAACTATAAGTCTTCTTCTATTCCTGCAGCTTATATCTGCTGCTGTCTGAGGGTGGGTTCTCTCTCAGACTCTGAATCAGCAGCTCCCCTCAGTAAACAAGCCACAGTGATTGTTGGATTTACATATTTCTGAATAAATCATTTTTGCATTTGTGTGATAAGCAGCGCTCTGCTTGTCTTCCTCCTCCCTTCTTCACCACATTCACGCATGCTTCCATGAACTAACCCCCGATCATGATCCCTCGTGCCAAAGAGAGGAGAAACGGCTGCTCACAATTCAAGTTTCCGCAAGAGGAGGCCAACTACAGAGCTGCCGAATGTGTTATTTCTTTGTTGGACCCTGAAGGCAGCATCTCCCTATCCCTACGGCACTTGCACATTGCCATATTATGTGTTGGTGCTTCTGGTTAAAGTGTGATTGCTATCAATTAGCATAGCGCCTCCAGCTTTATTAATCTGCACTTGCCAAAATAACAGTTTTTCAGGCAATAAAATAATATGTGATTACTTTAACCAAAAGTGTACATTTCAGTGCCCAGTCTGCTTACAAAAACACGTCAACAATGATTTCATAATGACTCACTGCCTGAATAGTAGACACTGCAAACACAAAATATTTTAGGGGTTAAATATTAAATATGTTTAAATAAGAGAGCCACCAATTTGGCAACAGCTCGCTAGATAGCTAACATTTGCTAGCTTGTTAGACAGGAAGCTAAGGTTTAAGTAGATCACTCTTTAATTACATCCTGGCGCTAAAGAAGATGCCTCCATTAACGCTGCATGTAGGCCTCACCAAACCACCCTCAGAGAGTTGCCCGCCCCCCATCCGAGAGAGCAGGGCTGGTGTGTTTTGGCTGCAGAGGAAGCGCTGGTCGGGGGGGCATGAATATTCCAAATGACTAATCCTGCACACTTATTTCTGACATATCTGCTTCCACTGGGAAATAAAACACTTCTGATGCAGGGGACCATCTGTTATCTCACACACACACACACACACACACACACACACACACACACACACACACACACACACACACACACACACACACACACACACACACACACACACACACACACACACACACACACACACACACACACACACACACACACACACACACACACACACACACACACACACACACACACACACACACACACACACACACACACACACACACACACACACACACACACACACACACACACACACACACACTCTGTTGGGAGCGTGCTAACAGACAGGCTCTAAACTTCTGTACAAATTAAACACACTCTTCTTAATTCAGTGTGTGTGGTAGATGTGGAGCTGCAGGGTGCCGGGGAACACACAAAGACACACACTGTACGTGGCCATAAAGCCTGTCTCCTGTAGCAGCTGGATAATGTGTTCGCTGTGTGTGAAGGGGAATAAACTAGCTGCATCACCTTCAAAATAAACACACACACACACACACACACACACACACTCAAAGAGAATCATAGCCACAGGAAAACACACACTCTCATGCACGGACAATCTGTTTTGATATTCACACACAGCTTCTAGGTATTCACAATATATATATTTATATTTTATAGAAACTACTGCATGTGCATTTCAAGCAGACAGGTTTACATCGGCACTGTGGAGCACCTGCCTCATGACATGAAGCAGCTTATGCATCACAAGTGCTTTATGGTGTGTGTGTGTGTGTGTGTGTGTGTGTGTGTGTGTGTGTGTGTGTGTGTGTGTGTGTGTGTAACTGACCTGTGTCTGCAGCCTTCAGGTGAGGATCCTCAGCATCCACAATGCCTCTGATCTGCAGAGAGAGGAAACACATACACACTGATCACCTGAAGGGGTACAGAGCGTGTGTGTGTGTGTGTGTGTGTGTGTGTGTGTGTGTGTGTGTGTGTGGTGTGTGTGTGTGTGTGTGTGTGTGTGTGTGTGTGTGTGTGTGTGTGTGTGTGTGTGTGTGTGTGTGTGTGTGTGTGTGTGAGACAGAGCGATAGTAAGCAGCTCCTAGCAGACTCTCTTGATGTTGGATCAGGAGCTCCTCAGTGACTGTGAGGCTCTCAGGAGCTTTACACACGTTTAATGATGAAGAAGACTGATGAAGAATACATGCTTCAGCTTCAGTCACGGGGGGGAAACAGGCAGCACACACACCTTCGGCAGTAAATTGTAAAATTAATATTTTATGGAAAGTGCATTATGGAATGGGGCATAGGTTATGGTTTTATTAGATTAATATTACTTCCTGGAGTCGTGCGTTGCATGGGACACAGGCAATTATCTTAAAACTTAGGTTGTTAAAATAGAAAAACAGCAGGGCTAGCTAACCATCAGCAATAGCTAAGCTGTACAGTGTTTGTTCCCCTGAGGAAGTTGTGCCGACATGTCTGATTTTTCTTGAAGAAGAAGAAACCCTCAGCATCCCAACAACAGGCCACAGGAAGTGAACAGGAAGTGCCTCCTCTGTACTGACGGACTGAGAGCGGCAGGAGTAACGGAGGCATTACTCCCTGTGATGTTCCTGAGAAGGAAAGCCTCCAGCGGCAGTTTAGAAAGCAGCGGAAACAGCGTCTCTCTTTGAAGGAGCTGTACTCCGATTACTTCCACACATGTGCATCATGGGTATTTGTCCACCGAGAGCCCAGGAAGCGTCTAATTAATTGACAAGCAGATATTTCTGAGTTTAATCATCAAACAGACTGCGTTCTGCTCCCCAGCAGCAGCCCCCTCTCTGCAGAGATGGGTCTTTAAACGCAGCACTAATCAGAATAAATGACGCTCTGCACATCACAGGAGCTGATGTTAACTTATGTAACACTTACAGACCTATATTCATGAAAGCTCCCTCCCTCTGCAGCACATCTTATTTATTCTTAATATTTAATGTGTCACATCTTCACATGATCAGTGTGCGTGTGTGTGTGTGTGTGTGTGTGTGTGTGTTTGTGTGTTAGTGTGTGTGCGTTGCTCCACATTCCTCCTCTCTCACAGACAGAGACGATTAACTGTAGATATATAGAGTGTGAGAGTTTCAGCTCAAACTGATCATCTTATCAGACGGATTTATGGAAATGTAGAGCTTGTTGTGTTCTTTTCAAACATCATGCACTTTATCTGAGTCCTGATGTTGTTTAAATCAGTGGTTCTCAACTGGTGGGACCCATTTGGAGTGGGTCGCAGATGTGAGAGTGAAGAAAAGAAAATTGAAAAAAAAAATGTTGAAGGCCTGATTTTCTAACGCAGTAGGCGTTGGACTGGAAGTACCGGAGACCAGAAGCGGTTTAGCAAACTTCTGTCACGTAGTGATCATCTTCTGAATAAAACATCTTGCTGATGCTTTTTCGAGTCTTCTGGCCAATCAGAATCAAGATTGTTGCCGGAAGTCCCCACGGAGAATAACTTTGCGGTAGAACTCTTCTTTATACATCCATGGGTACAACTTCAGATAACAATGAACACATAATGAAATATGACCCCCGGTTTGATGACTGACAGGTCACAGAACAATGGGGGCTATCTAACCAAATCCAAGTGTGGATTTTAAATTACTGTATAATACAAATGGTCGCTTTACGTTTGGAAACCATGTTACCAACCATTATCTCTCCCGATCAAACCGGCTTCATCAAAAATAGGCATTCATTTTTTAACTTAAGACGACTTTTTAATCTACCAGCCTTCCGCAAATTCTGTACCTGAAGCTGTGATATCTTTAGATGCAGAAAAGGCATTTTATCGAGTGGAGTGGAGGTATCTTTTTCACACCTTGGAGAAATGTGGCTTTGGAAAGAACTTTACCTCATGAGTAAACTCCTCTCCCCTAGCTTCAGTGAGGACGAATAACACGCACTCTGAATATTTCCCTCTCCATCGCTCTTCGTTGTGACCCCCGCATTAGAGGTATTTTCAGAAATGGGGTAGAACAGAGAGCTTCTCTTTTCACCTTCTTCTTTATGTCTCTAACTTATCTGTGTCTGTCCCTGCAGCTCTCTCTATCCTTAGCTCATTTGGCGCTGTATCCGGTTATAAACTCAATTGAAGTAAAAGCGAATTGTTCCCTTTAAATAGAGCGGCGCGTGAGTTCCCTCTACATAGTCTACCATTTCAAACTGCACTACACAGCTTCACTTACCTCAGGATACATTTAAAGATCTTTATAAAGCTAATTTTGTCCCGCGTACAGGAAGACTTCATGTTAAATCTGTCTCTGGTTGCCCGAATTAACTCTATAAAGATGAATATACTCCCAAAATGTCTATATTTATTTCAATGTGTGCCCATTTTCCTCCCTCAAACTTTTTTTCGGAAAACTGACACTATTATTTCTAACTTTATTTAGAACAAGAAAACCCCAAGGATACGCAAGCAATTTCTACGGAGACCAAAGGCGCGGGGTGGATTGCTCTGCCGAATTTGAGGTTCTATTATTGGGCTACAAATCTGAGAATACCGTCCTGGCTGCAGTCTGACTCACAGCACTCTCTGCCTGTCTGGCTTGAAATGGAAGCTGCGTCCAGTATCTCTTTCAGTTATAGACTGGGCTTTCTTGTACTAACAAAACAAATTAAAATCAATATGGACCATTACTGTATAATTATCCTTGAATTATGTTATACAATGCACCTATTAAACAAGTATGGCATTTTGAACAACTTTTACTGTAATTTGTGTGCATTTTGTTTTTAACTAAGATGATTTTATGATTTATTTTTTGTGTGGACGCTTTGGACATACCTGGAGAAGGAAGAAATGGGTCTTCGGAATGATGGGGGGACAAATGCGGAGACCCCAAGAGTTTGTTTTGCATCTTTGCTTTATATTTCAGGGATGCAGCAGCAGTAAGATAAGCGGGACGGTGAAATCTAATCAGTGTCTGTCTATGCGAATGTTATCTCACAGCGGTTTATATGAGCTGATGAAGGAACTCCATAACTCTGCTCCTCTTTATCTGGACAGAGGAAATGAGAGGATGCTATCTGCCGCCGCTCGCCTCGGCTAAGCAGACGGACATTTTCTCCAGGCTTCAGATGAAAACAGGAGCTTTATGAACCTCAGGAATATTTGTATCTGTGTCTGAATTAAAACACTTTAGAGAGAGGTGTTAGAGGCTGATCTGTGTGTCAGAATACATCTGATCACAGGGAGGATCGAGGACTGCAGTACATCTCAGTTCTTTTTTTCCCTATTCATCAAAAAGGATTTCTCTCGTCTTACATTGTTCCTGCACACAGTGATGAAACATCCGAGTCGTTTGAAACAAAATGAGAGGGAAGGTGTCAATGTACTGCAGGTAATAAAGCAAGGATTAAAAGTCCCCTATTATACGCTTTTTCATCAATATATTATAGGTCTCAGATATATGCAGAACCTGTCTCTGATTGGCTGAAACACCAAACAGATCATTGCAGCATCCCCTCTGTTTCAGCCCTGTTTCCAAAGTGCTGATTCTCTGTCTGTTACTTCAGATGAAAATAAGGAGCCCCTCCCCACGCCCCTCAGAGAGATATTTGGTTAAGATAACACAATGGAGGAGATTCACTTAAAGGTGTTACCTTGGTTACTGGTTACACAAGCCAAAAAACAAGTGGCCAAAATCTGATCAGCTCATTTTCAGACAGGTTTTTATAGAAATGGATCAGGACAAAAAGAGAAAGAATCTTTTTTCCTGAAACTTTCAGAATCTCTTTACACAGAGGGAACACATGTTGATGTATAAAAGAAGATTTTGCATAATAGGTGCTTTTAGGTCAATGAACAGAAGAGCTGCAATCATCACTAACATAGGAAACTTTGGGCAACACCAACTGATATTTCACTTCCTGTCACCTTCCTATTTGATAAGCTTCACTGTATCTGTACGACCTCATGTCCTGAAAACTGAACCACATCTATAGAGATGCTGCTGCACTGAGGGAACGTATACAAAGAATAGGTGCCTTCACCATGATCCTGCACCAACACATGAGAGGGAAGGAACCAACAAAGAACCATCCAACTAACAAACCAACCTTTTAACAGATCATTCAAACCTGGAAAGACTCTCTGCAACCCTGCAGTCCAATACAAATCGGATTCCCTCAACTGGTGTGCGTTTGAACAAAAAGGGAATGGAGCTCACCTTCACCCTGTTCTCTGTATTTAGGACGTCCCACAGAGAGTGCTGGAACATGGGCAGGTCCATCTGACGGCCCCCTCCCATCAGAGCCTGGGGGAAGAGGAGGAGGTTTAGTGAATATATGATAAACCAACAAGATACAGCACAGAAGAAGTACTTAATAATATTCCAAATATAATGCACATAAAACGAAATGTTAGATACATGATGTTGGTTACACATTTGAGTGTCGAGGAGTTTAATGCATGGTGCGGATGAAAGATTAATACATCCTGTCTTTCTTATATTTTCATAAAACATCCGGAGCTGTAGCCTCAGGCCTGACGACACCACTGCTCTCATCTTGTTTTAAAAACTGGAAAGCTCTATGTTGTTGTTTTTTTAAATGTAAGTTTCATTTCAACGTCATCTTAATACAGAAAATATGTATATATGTTTTCTGTAATGCTGCAATTTGCATGAAGTGTGTGTTTCTTCTCAGCCTGACACACTAATCTTATTCTTCACATGCATTTACTCTGCCATACAAACTGCCATACACAACTGATAATAAGTACATCTTAAAAACTCCTGCAGAAAGAGGAGGGAACCTGCCATGTGTGAGGGATAGAAGTGTAGCGGGTGGAGGCGCCAGTCTCCTCCCGAGGGAAGGGGGTGCAGCTCGGTGTGTATTCATGTGAAACAGAGACCGCTGGAAGCCGTTTAGTGGGCGCTGTATCTCAGCAGGCTGACCTTTAACTCTATGCACAATGAAGCTAAGCTAACATACACACGCTGCTAAGCCAACAGACACTGCAGGAGGAGAATCAGATCCTCGGAGCTGAACCAGCATTTCACTGCCACAAGATACAACACTCAGACTTGATCTTTTATTACTGGTACTTTAACAACTTTAACAAACTGTATATAAATGTCGTCTTGTAGGTAAATATAGCATCCATCACTTCAGAGCAACAGTTATTCTGGAGGAAAGAGTAATTCCTCTCAGAGTGCAGAAATTGCCTGTGTTATTACATTTTCCCAGAAGCCACACAATAACCAATACCATAGTTCCTGTACAGTTAGTAACATTAACAACCTACTAGCAACTGATGCTGACCACAGACCCTGAAGACTGATAAGACGAATACATGTTCCTAACTGAACGATGAATTCAGACCCAACAAAACAGTTTAAAAGCATTTCCGAGTAGAGTCACTTCATTTACCCTGAGTGCTGTTTGTGTACTTTGGAACCACTGCTAGATTTCTAAGAACTAAAAGTCATGGTGGCCCCAGCGGTCCAACAAATGAAAAAGGGGATGATGTAGAGTAATTACGGTGACTAAATAAAGAGATTGTATTGGTGATTTTCTTGCAAGGAAACACTTGAAGTCGTACGCTCCCCATCTCCAGTCTTTTTCTTGAGACAACAGTATGTGACATCAGAAACAACCGACAACAACCCTTCAGCCTGTGATACCCCGTCCCCATCATCCGCTCGTCTGCTAATGAACACGGTTCTTATTTAAGATAAAGCAGAGACAGATCGATATTCAGCGCTGCGTCAAGTCTATATTCTCCTCAGGAACATTTCAGAAAGGCCACCGGGGGGGGGGGGGGGCTTATCACGCAGCTAAATGTCAATGTAATTATGAGCGTCTGTAGATAGTGAGGGGAGCACATCCTGCAGCACAACACATGCACATTAATAAATGTCACTCTGCAGAGCGCCCAGAGGATGACAACATCACCGATACTACTGCACTAACAGAGAGATGTTATACAGGACAAAATAATAACTATATATATATAATTATATCTAACAAACGCTATTAATATGCATGGCTAATTGTTATGTTACTAGATGTGCACTCCTCACTGCAGGAGGAGTGCAGTAGGGAGGGTCCTTGTCGCGGAGGTGATCTCTGGGCCCATAGATCTCAGCCTCCGTTACGAATTGTGTAGCTTTGTTGGTGGCTAAATGTACGTAGTGTGTGCATCTGTCTGTGTTTTAGTTTGTCTGTCTCTGTTTGCTGGTTTTGTGTTGAAAAGTGTTCCCCTTTCCCCATGTCTGTTGCTGTTGATTGTGTGCACCTGGTGCCCTGTGTTGTCGTCTCCCCCCCCCCCACCTGTGTCTAATTGCTGATTAGTGTGTGTGTATTTAGGCTCTGTTTCCCTGTCTGTTAGGTAGCTGGTAGTGTGTGTGGTGATGGTGTTCACATGGACAGTCAGATTGAGGCTGTGTCATTTGTCTATGATTAAATAAATGCCCACACCGGGATATATGTGAACTCTCTGCCTCTGCCTCCTTGCTTGGTTGGTTGGGCCGCTCAACGGTCAGTCTCACAGTCCTTATGAGGAGACTTCTGGGGACACTAAGCTTTGCAAAGTTTGGAAATGGCACCAGGCTTTCCTGCTTTGTTTTAATTTTTTATTTGAAATATCTGCTGTAGTAACCTGCCAATCACAAGCTTTCATCGCCCACAGGTCATTACACAGATTGATAGCAAGCAAACATCCAGGGATTGTCATTCTTCCACAGAGGCACTGATATTTCAGAGTCAGATTTGGAAACCGTCTCTCCCCTCTGAATCTGGTGCTAGACAGGAAGCAGGAAGCCATCTGTGAGTCTCATCCTCTCCTCCTCTCTCAGGATGAGTCTGAGCCAGCGAATGTCGGTGGGATAAAGATGAGATGACGGACAGGAGGTGCTTTCTGTTTCCTGTTTCATCCCTCAGCTCGCAGACCGATCGGTGGCACCGTCAGTGGCCGAGATTATTATGATGATGGGGGGGGGTGGGTTTCAGGCCTCTGAGAGCTTTAATATTGCAGGCCACCATCACCATGGAAACACATAGCGTGGCAGCAGAGGACACAGGGTTTTGCACAACATGTCGGGTCAGAGGAGAGCACTGTAGCTGAAATACACCTGAACTCTGACATGCATCTAAAGACAAAGGCCGTGCAGCACGTGATGCTTCAGAGATACAAGTTAATAATCACATTATAATCATATAATGTGAAATGTAAAATAAAAAAAACTTGCATCTTGATTTAAGTAACTCAATCTTTGGTACAGTGTCTCCTGTGGTACAGAGTTTCGCTTCTTTGTAAAACACACCGGTAGATCCCACCAGTAACCAAATGAAGCAGCCTGAATCTACAGGATTACAACTTTAATACCGCAACTTTAACTTTAACTAGCACCCACACCAACTCAAGAAACGCATGAAATAAGCCGATTATTCACTTTGTCGAAATAATAATCCCTTAAAATGTGTGTAGAGGCTGTCCTGCTGCAGCGGCAGATCTATGATCGTTCTCAGAGGAGGTTACTCTCTCTACACAGTGTTCCTGTTGTTAAAGCTGCTTCAGAGCATCAACAGTATTTGTGCAGTGGTTACAGCTGATAAGAACACACACAGCCTGGAGCTGCTTTAAGGCTGATTGTCAGAGCAGCTTGTCGAGCAGCAGCGCTGCAGTCAGAGCTACAAACAGTCTGTTTACACACATCTCTATTTTATACTACAGACTGCTCTTCAGATCAGACCTCTGTCAGCTGTGGATGCAGCAGATCAGATGAAGCCTCTTCACTTCTCCTCCTCTGACCTCCCACTGCCTTCATTACAGCTCATCCAATCACAGCTACAGGGCGGAGAGGAGAGGAGGAGGGTCAGGTGTGCAGCCTAAAATAAATGAAGTCTCTCAAATCATTGGTTGTGCCTCTCCTATCAAAGAACCATGACACAGTGAAGTGTATCTCATAAGAGTCTCCACCTCCACCTCTCCTCCACCTCCTGCCGCCAGCAAAAAAGAATACGCTTTTGAGAGGAAGGGGATGCATGCTATTGGAGAGAGGTGCAGCCACTACTATGATGTTGTTGGAATACAGAAGAGATATTGTTCAATCTTAACGAGATGTTACAGTGTGCACTGAGCATGCAACACGATGGCCTACATCCACAGTCTTAGCTTCACTGAGAATCAGCTGAGCTCCGCACATAGCAAACTCCTGGGTTACTCTCAGTGACGTCAGAGCATGCACTGCTCCAAATATTCACTAAACTCTGCTTCGAACACACACAGTGTTCGAGAAGCACTGCAAGACAGGGAGAGGATACTCTGACAGGCAGAGGGATCTGTTGGCCCAGCCGTAATGACCTGTGAATGTGACTTTGTGTTTCCCATCAGCTCTGTTAGAGGCCTGCTGCCCCCTGCTGGAGGCTGCACACTCCACCATCATGTTCCCTTTATCTCTTTATAGTTGCAGGTGAAATCTCAGGGGTATGCTTGTGTGCAGCGTTGCAGGATAAGCATTTAAAGCATGCACACTGATTCAATATAACTATAACTAACTAGATTGTGTTGCACACCACACACACAGCAGGGAACAAAACTGCAGTGCAGTGCAGAACAGCAGTCTGAATAAAAGCAGAAACATCCACGATACGAAAGATTAAGAGTCTGTTATATCCTTAAGAGCTGTGGTCCTCTAACATATCGTCTCCATTTCCTGTTTCCAACGAATGGCTTCTCTTCTGAAGCTACGTGGAATACACAATCGTATATAACTGCAATATTTCTTTATGCAACTGTTGTTTTTTGTATCCATACTTTTCAATTAAAAAGTAGTGACATTTCTCCAACTGTGCTCTCTTCTTATTTCCACCAGAGGTTTTATTTATCCTGCAATAAAAACATCTTCCATACTCAGTGAGATCAGGGAACCTCCAGCACATAGCCACAGCCCACTGGGTCTCACACCAGAGACGCTAAGAGAGGAAGGATCTCTGCAGATTTAGTATGAGTGATGGTGATGTGCTTCCTGCAGGAGTATCCCATAATGACCGAACACACGATAACCCTGAAAGAGCACTTCCTCCTTTCATCATCAAATCCTCTCTGTTCCTGAATTATCTGCACCGCTGAAGAGGAAACCAGCTTCAGTGCGGAGGCAGAAGCTTCTGAAGAGGACGGAAACAGAAAGGGGGGGACTAATAAAAAGGTGTGAAAAAGACACAAAGGGAAGCATGCCAAAAGACATCCCTGAGTGTGTAATCAGAGTCTGCAGACATTAGAAACTGATGAGGAAATAACTCTGTGTTCCTTCCTGTGTGCACAAAAGGCCCTCCGTCCTGATGATGTAACTCCCTGTTCCTTCTTCCTGGAACTTCAGCTACTTCCCATGATGTCAAAGTAATTAAGGGCAGTTTCTGGGATTAAAATAATGTTATCTCTGGTTTGACTAAATAGAAGCCAATCAATCAATGTTTATTTATATAGCCCAATATCACACATGTTATGTCTCAGTGGACTTCACAGTTTGTACAGAATATCAGTATGACAATAATAAGTGATTTCGATTCATCTTTCCTTAACTCATTTTAAATAAAACACACACACACACAAATCCATGATAACAGGACATGAGAAAGAGGCACATCCAATCCATGTTCATATATTGAAATTGCGAAATGTAAGGGCATTATAAAGACAAAAAAAAGTAATAATTATATAATTTTAAAAGAAGAATTAAAGGTGGGGTAAGTAAGTTTGAGAAACCGGCTCGAGATACACTTTTTGTTATATTCCATCGAATGCTCTTAACATCCCGATAGCAATGAATATCTGAAGTGCTTTGACAAAAAATCCATAAAGAAATGTCATCTGTGGAAGCCGTAGTGCTGTAAAAAGCACGACCAATCATTTGAGCCGGCCGGCTAAAATAACTGGATGGCCTACCTGCCTGTCAGCCTTCCATCGGTGCACAAACTTATCTCGTGCCCTCATTGGTCATGTGCGCGTTCGTGTGTGTTGGAGGAGGGGCTCTGTAAGGAAGTGGCAGATTTTCTCCGGTTGTGTATTTTCAAATTCTAGCGCACTCGAGCTGGTTTCTCCAAAATTACCTACCCCACCTTTAAGTCAACACACAGTATATTCGTACATTTTAGTTTTTTATCTTGCAAAATGTAACTGATTTTTTAGAAAGTACCAATGGTATTAAAGAATCCAATAAGACAATGGGGAATGTGTGATACAATATATAATAAAATTATTATTTCATAATCTCTTTTTTTGGTTGTTCTCCAACCAAAAAAAGACCCTAACCCGGAAGGTCAGATTTTATATTTGTATGTGTTGCAAAAGGAGTATTTTGGTCATCGCTGTGATTCGTTCCTTAATAAACATCCGTACTAAAGTTTGAGTTTACCGATGTTTAATCAACAAAAGAAACCAAAGCAGGACCACACGGTCAACAGAGAAACTCAGCCTCTCATAATGATAATAATGATTTACTTCATTGGATAAAAACCTTGCTCAGGAGGTCAGACGGGACCTTCACTAATGCCCAGAAGAGCAGTGTAAATTGAAAGACTCACCACAGCCTCTTCCTCAGAGAGAAGCAGCTCCTCTTCCTGCACCAGGACCAGCTTCTCCTGCAGCTCCTCCACTGACAGACTGACACACAACAGCACAGTTAGCTCATGGAGAGGAACGTGCCATTAATTAGTGTAATTAAAGCATGTGAAAACATATGATGAGCTGAATAAAATGTTGATAGCATATTAGCATCCTCACAGTTTAAGCACATTAAAGGCTCACAACATACTGTATTTAGAAGGGAACTGATGTGTGAATGAAAGGAAAACCTTTTTTTAAACTTGTTTTCCCTTTACTGTTTTTGTGCATGTAAATGGTCTGTAAAACATTATAACACCTTATATGTTTAAGGGCGGGACATCTCTAAGCGGTTGACCAATCACAACAGAGCTGGGCCAGCTAACAAATCAGAGCAGACTGGGCTCTGGTTTCAGACGGAGGGCAAAAAGAGGTGCTGCAGCACAGGCAGAGAAAAATAAAGACCTTTATACAAAATACAAATATGAACATAATGTCCAATTAAGTTAAAAAGACAGTATTTCCACCAGATAGTTAATTTAGTTCTCTGAGTTGTTGTAATGGTAAATATGCAGATTGAATTGAATAAGCAGCAGGTAATTCCATAAAACCTCCTTCAGGGCAGCTAATTATAGACAACACCATAAAGCTACATTCATATAAAGAATGATTTCTCAGTGGGAGAGATATGGGAAAATATTATCTTATCACATGAGGGAAACCTCAGCAGGAAGGAAGACCCAAGAGCAGTACAAAATAAGAAATCAAGCAGTCTTAACAAAAAGCGAGCTTTAATAAAAAAAATCTGACAACAAAGAAAAACTAAACATCCACAAACCGGGAGACAAGAGGACGGATCACAGGAACAAACATGGAACACAAGGGTCACACGGAGACGAAAGGGAGACAAAAACGAACCGAAGTCGTTTTCAAATAAGTCTTCCGTCCACACAAAATCGGCTCAAGAAACGTGTCCGTCCACGCTCGAAAACACTAGAGATGCTGTAGTACATATGCTGGGCCTGTAAGTGGCGCTGTACTTACGCCACAAAATACACCAAAAGCAGTGAATAAGACCGATGGCGATTATTATTATAATTATATTATTATTGTTGCTGATGGTTGTGGTAGAGGAGCTTAATGTTGCACTAAAATCTGTATCATGGTCAGTAGCGTCTGGAGCACGAACACAACCCTGTGTGTCCCCAGACCTACCCACTTTGGTACAACGTTATCAAAGTGTATCGGATTCGGGCTCCGTATCCGCGGCTCCGTTTCGGCCTCGTGTGGACGAACCGTCTATACGATAGAGAAGGTTAGCGTATACAACTGATATCGTGTGGACGGGGCCTAAACACACACAAGGGTAATCAAAAGACAAGACACAACTGTGGGGGGGGGGGCACAGGGGCAGCAGGTGAACACAGTTCAGGCAACGGAGGGAAAACACAGGAAGTAAAACAAGATAAGAGACAATGAGAAAATACATTCCAAAATAAAACAGGAAACTAAACACAAACCTAAAATCATGACAGAAACAAACCCCCTGGAGTCATGTTTACTCCGTGTGATCCTGAACAGGAAGAAGATGTATTACACTGAGCAATTAAAATAATCATTAATATGATTCTCATGACTGAGACTGAGCAAAGCCATTGTTTCAGTGTCAGAGAGTGTGTTTAAATAAAGCTTTTTATGTTCATCACCGGTTTCCTCCATGATGAAGAATCACCCACGTGCATGCAGGAGTCTGCAGGAGCTGATTAGAGATTAGAGATTAGAATGCACATTGCCGACTCGTTATCTCCTGGATCTGTCTCTAATGACTCTCAGCTAAACACCCCCCCTCTTCATCCACTCCATTGAAATGCTAATTATTATTACTAACGCAGATTCACAGATAATTGTTATCTCATTTATTCTGGGCACTCATCTCATTTTGTGTCTGTTTAGCCAATGATAACTGCTTCTAAACATCAAGTTGTGATGTCGTGAAGCACACAACACATATTGCAACACACACAGGTTGCAATATGAGCCTACCAACTGCTGAGGAAATTAAACGTGATGAATCCCCTCAAGGTATAACGTGTGTATACCGTGTGCGTGTGTGTGTGTGTGTGTGTGTGTATCCTAATGGAAATGCTGTCTGAGGCACTGTAGGTGTGCATTGCACAGCACCTGCTTTCTGCTCCATGATCTGTGTACTGCTCTCTGATTTCTCTGCAGCCTGTGCCACCCAAATATATCCAGCTCATGTTCAGGTTCATATTTAGAGTGACAGGTGTCCATGCTTGAATGTTCAAAAAGCCCTTTATTTTTCTCATACTGCCTGTGCTGCAGCACCTCTTTTCACCCTCTGTCTGAAACTCACGTGCAATGTCTTGGAGGGCTAGCTAGTAGTCAATGAGTGTTCCATAGTGACTGTCACTTACAGAAGTTAACAACAGTCCAATGAAGGAGTTTAAGGCATGGAAGTGTGTTGGTAAATGAGTGAATGCTGTGCATCTAAAACACTGAAAGTCTCTGTGTTTATGTCTTTACCTGCCATCCTTGTTGCTGTCCAGTAGTCGGAAGGTGCTCTCTGAACTGTTCTGACCTCGGACCCCTGCAACAGGAAACACATCGGAGTTAATGTTAGCAGCAGTAATATCTCCTGCACAATGCTCTGTCTCTCTTGAATGCTCACTGAGAGGAGGGGATGGAGAACAGGACAGGGCTGCAGATGGATTTAGGAAGTAACTTGGGGGGGGGGGGGTGTAATCAGCAGTGAGTGGGCCGTGCAGGAGTAAAATCCCGTCTGAGTCCAGAATGCAATCAGGAGGCTTTGTGCTGCAGTTGGCTGCTCACAAAGTGATTTCCCTCTTCCCCCACCCCCTCCCTCCACTAAAGAGCATGTGACCCGGATGATTGACTCTGTGAATAGAGACCAAGTTCTCTTATGTGCCCCCCTCCCTCACTATATGAAGGGGCTAACTGATTGGCCCTGCAGTCTGGGGAAAAGCACTCTACATAATGCTAATTGCACATCCGCCGCAATTAGCTCTCGGTGCTAATTACAGAAAAGCTAATTGTGGAATTAGCATTTTTCCTTCCCGTGGTACAGCACTGCGCATGTGCTGAGTGTGTGCAGCCGTGAATCCATATTTATAAAGCTGTGCTGGTTTTTATTGACTTTAGGAAGATGCACACACGGGCGGCTCAGCTGTGTTTGCATCTATTCCCTAGCGCTATGTTCCATGGCTTCCTCCTCCTCTTCAGAGCTGCCTGTGAATAAGTGAGGAGACAGAAAGGAGGCCATGTTTTCTAATGGACTCCATCACTCAGTAACACAAAGAGGGTAGAGAAGGGAAGAGCCCCTGGTTGCGGTCGGATAATCCAAAAATCTGCTCCTGTCGTCTATTCCTTGAGTTCTGAGTGAAACGTCACGGGGTTAAGGGATAGTGGATAGGAGAATTCAAAAGGATTTAGGAGACGAGACTGCGGTGCTTTAGAGAATCCGAATGCACTTTCACTGTGTACATCACCATTCAAACATCTTTTAAAAGTTGAACAAACCCCACACAGCTCAGTGAAATGTTGACTTTATTTGATCATTTCAGTAAAAACTAACGTTCATATTTCTCTTTTTGATTTTAATACTGATGAACGTTCAAAACAAAGCACTCTGGCAACTTACCACATACGTTTTAAAATGCTTAATAAGCACCGTAACTTTCATGATATAATTTCACGGTCATAATCGGTTGTTTCCGTGAACGGCCGACTGTTGTGTGACGTTAAAATGCTGCGGCTGCAAGGCATTGTGGGGCAGCATTTTCTCCTCTCCTTTCGGTTAGGGAGGTCCAGTGGTTCCTAAGCTAAAGGAGGTTATAAAGGAAGTTTGAAACCTCCTTTCCTTTCATTTAGAGAATTCGAACGGCACTTATCACTGAGGGACTTCCGGGTCATTTCACTCCGTTAGGAAGGTTCCTAAGCTAAATGGACTATTCGACTTCAGCCCCTGTGTTACTGCGAAGCTAACAGGAAACACTTAGAGACAAGGAGTTACATGGAGACAGGAAGTGATCTCTCTCTGCAGGTGTAGCTCAGATACTTCACACACAAGTGTATTAACCTCAGTTTAAGCGATACAATTTGTGCTTACTTCACGTATCTGGTGTTCTAGTTTTACAGATCAGAAGCAGAATGGTCTTTAAACTGCAGCATGGACCGTTTAACGATAGAATAACAGGATGCAGGGTGGCCAAGAGCTAACCTCAACATGCCCTGTGCATCTCTCCTGCTTTTTAAAACGAGCTTACATATATTAAGTTCATTAAAAAGGAAAAAAACGATGGTAGAATAGATGCTATAGCTTTTGTTTTTCTGAGAGAAGTGATCTTATACCAAGTTAATGCTAACAATGTTAATAATGAGGATATGACAAATCATGACATTAATCATGGGTTGGAAAACAAACCAAACGTGGAAATCATTTTGAGGAAGTTTGCCCTAACTGTGTCATAACTGTGAAATGATTTGATTTGATCACCCATCATAGATGATGGAAGCTATTTAGATAGAAGAGATCTTCAGTAATGGTCCTCTATTCAACCCAGTCGCTCCCGAGGAGAGATAACGAGGAGAAGCAGGAAAACCAGGTCACCTGATTTCAGAGGAACGTCAGGAAATCAGACCGAGACAGACAAACAGCAGCTCTGCACATTGAACGTACAGAGAGAGACAAATATAAAATAGTACCATCATGTCGGATAAACATCATGAGGAGGCACAGACCTCCAACTGAGCCCAACGCTGACTGAGGGGGGGCTTAAAGAAGGTTACAAAAAACAAACAGCAGGCACATTAAATCAGCACTGGTAGTGATATTTTATACTTCATGCTATCTGCACAAACTATATCATATGAAAAGCTGAGAGTCCACAGATTCTATTGGTATAAGTTTGATCCCTGTGCGATCAAAACTCACTGTTCTGTATGATCAATAAAAGAACATTGTACCTTGAAAATCAATAGTGACCCATTGGCGGTTTTAGGTATACAGCGACCTCTGGCGGTTCTAGTGTTAATAGCTGGGGGGGGGGGGGGGGGAAGACACACACACACACACACACACTTACTGGTGTCTCCTGCCTCCAGAGCTTTCAGGGTCTGCTCCGCCTCCTGCTTCCTCCTCCTATGCTCCTCCAGTTTGATCTGCAGGTCCTCTGCCACCTGCTGCAGCTCCCGCAGCTGCGCCTGCGTGCACACACACACACACACACATTACATTACATTACATTACATTGCATTTAGCTGACGCTTTTATCCAAAGCGACTTACAATAAGTACAATCGACCAGGAAGACACAACCTTGAAGAAAACAGAATCATATAAGAACATCAGGTTTCATAGAGCCAAACATTTCAAGTGCTACTCAACTGGCTTTAGGTAAGCCAGTCCTTTATTAGTATATAAGTGCTCTGTTAGCAGTTCATTGTTAGTAATTCTATCGCTCGAACTGGAGTCGAAAGAGATGAGTTTTCAGTCTGCGCCGGAAGATGTGTAAGCTTTCTGCTGTCGTGACTTCAATGGGGAGCTCATTCCACCATCTTGGAGCCAGGATAGCAAACCCACGTGTTTTTGCTGATGGGAACTTGGGTCCCCCTCGCAGCGAGGGTGCAGCGAGTCGTTTGGCTGATGCAGAGCGGAGTGCACGCGCTGGGGTGTACGGTTTAACCATGTCCTGGATGTAGGAAGGCCCAGATCCATTCGCAGCATGATACGCAAGTACCAGTGTCTTGAAGTGGATTCTAGCAGTTACCGGAAGCCAGTGAAGGGAGCGGAGGAGCGGAGTGGTGTGGGAACATTTAGGAAGGTTGAAGACCAGACGAGCCGCTGCATTCTGGATGAGCTGCAGAGGTCGGATGGCACATGCAGGTAGACCAGCCAGGAGGGATGATCCTGAACTGAGACTGATGTTTAATACTGTCTGAATCTAAGTGGTGGAGTCTGATGCTACAGAGATGAAGACATTAAACTGGTTGTGTAATCAGAAGCAATGCATAGCTGTCATTTAGAATACACAGCACAATGATATTAAAGCATGTGCAATACAATTTGATTGAAACGTAGCTTCTGTGCAAAGAAAACATCACCCTTAAATGTGTGCACTTGGAAGACATTATCTTAGCTACTTTGGACTCAAAGAAGGAAATATTCCTGCAACCATTTTCCGTATTAAAACAGTCATTAATAGAATCATAAAACTTTCAAAAATCATTAAGAGCTCTAAGGATTTTATGAAACCGTCAATTAAAAGTGTTTTCTAAATCATTGTATTATTAAAGCTGCATGTTCAGGGTGTTCTGAGCAGAGCAATACATGAAACCGTCCTGTTCCCCGCAGCAGCCTCAGTGTACCTGTTTCTCCCTCCACAGCAGGACCCCCTCCTCGATGAGCTGCTGCTTCAGCTGCAGACCCTCGTCCAGCGTCCTCATCTGGCCCTCCACGTACGCCCGCTCCCTCTGACCCAGATTCCTGCCGGAGTAAAGTAAATACATCGTCACTCCAGCATTTATTCAAACATGTACGGAGTGTGTCCAACATAATAAAGATATTCTGAGGTGTATTCATTCTACTCATGTATTGAAAGGTGAAATGATGTCTGTCTTCAGGGAGTGGATATTGTGATGCATTACATTACACACATATGGGGACATTACGCCCTCTGGTGGCGATGCATCATCATCACAAAAGAGTTAAGATGTTTTTATCAATGATTACAATACATTACATGTTACTTTAGATCATGATCATCGGCAAAGTGATTTAAAATAACGGTATGCATGAACTTAATGGTAGATTTCCGCTCAAATAAACGAAATATTTGTTATATATAATTGTGCATGTGCTGTGTGGTTGTGATGACTGACCAGCAGGAGTTCTGGCAGCGAGCGTGGCTGTTGTATTCATCTGAAGCATCGCAGCAGTCTGCACACCCACAGAGGACATTTCATATAATTTATTATGAACATATTATTATCTGCAGACTGCGTCACGTAGGGCTGCATCAATCAAACAGAAAAATGATATTTTTAATGATTTAATAATCATGCAACAACAAGGTCTGTTTCTAGTCTCTCTAATCTGGAGATGTGCGGCTTTACTCTGATTTATATCAAAGTGAAAAGCTTTCGGACATTTAAACACATCAGCTTTGGGATGCACATCTTCACCATATTCTGACATTGCATAGAACACATACTAAGTAGAAACAGACAATAATCAGCAGATTAATGGATGGTGAAAGTAAACGTTGGTTCCAGGAGAATAAAAGGAGGGAGGAATAGGAGACCATTTTGAATGGCTGCTATTTGTTTCCTCCGCAGGTTGCATGAAGTGTGCTGAAGGTGCTGCAGACGGACAGAGTGGAGGCGTGGACGCTGGAAGTGATTTTAAAGAAGTGTGGAACAGAAGAGAGGGGATTAGAGAGCTGCAGAATGGAAGACATCAAGCTGTTCTGCATGAATGAGATTCATTTGTGCAAGTGTTAATCCTTGCAACCCTGCAGCAGGAAGACCTACCCTTAAACCTGAGTGAAGATTTTTGTCATATCATTGTATAATAAAAGCCTCACCGCAGATGCCATCGTTGACTCGTGATGATGGGATGTAGTGTGGGCGGAAACCCAGGTTGGTGCAGTAGAAGCGCCCCCGCGGACAGGCAGAGGTTCCTGCAGGGAGCAGAGGACCACTGCATCGTCACACACCGTCAGAGCAGAATGCATATAATGGCTGTGTGTGTGTGTGTGTGTGTGTGTGTGTGTGTGTGTGGTGACCTGGCTCGTCGGAGCCGTCCTCACAGTCGCAGTAGTCGTCGTTGACCTGCTCAAAGGGGATCACTCTGGAGCCATCGATGCACAGGAAGGACCTTCGCTCCCTGTAGAAACGCTTATCTGTCACACAACGAAAAGACAACATATATGAAAACAGCTGAAGCTGGACATTTGACCAGACAGAGGAGTCAGGAATATTTGTTGAATATATTCCTGTCTTGTCTTCTTTTTGTGTTGTGCATGCAAATGGTCTGTAGGGCAACAATCCCTGTGTTACTTCCAGATGGAGTTTCTCTCCCTGTTCTCCCTGCCTGAAACTCCTCCATTGGACACCTTTGTTTCCTTCCTGTAGTGACATCACTCTGGAACACTTACTAAATATACACTCAACACTAATATGAATCTGAACGTGAGCAGAATAGGGACCCTTTAAATAGTCCAGACAGAAGAGAGATGTTTTTCCTGTATAAAAACACAGATCAGTAATGATTGGTACCAAGCAATGGCAGATTCTTCAAGATGCAAAGGTTTTATTGTCATATTGAAGACATAAAGAAGGAAATGGAGCAATAAAACAGGGCCGAAAAACTAAATAATAAATGACGCTCTCAGGTGACCCGGTAACAGGTGAGCTAGCCGCAACAAGACAGCCTCAGGTAACACTCCGGGTTAACAGTCAGGTAACACTCAGGTAACTCACAGGAGGACGAGATGCCTCTGAGTTTCCGGGTGGCTGCAGAGCCGCAGAGGCACGCGGCGGTGATGAAGAGGAGAAGGGAGCAGCTGAAGAGCAGCTTCATGTCCGGAGACTGACCCGTTCAATGCACATTCAAACACACCAGAGAGGACATGTCTGCACTTCCTCAAACATGCGGTCATGTGACGCCTCTCAGCCTTCCTATTGGCTCTCATTCGAGCCACATGTGACTCCTTCGACCAATCGCAGGAGAGCATTACTTTTTCAGATTTGTTCGACCTTTTTCAAAATGTGAAGACAAACGATGTAATGACATGTGAGTGTTTAAATACTGAACTTTATTACACTGATCACATGATGTATTTTATTAATAAGTCTTGTTAAAACGCTAACATTTGAATAGGTTCAAAAGGATTGTTAGATGTTATCGTCAGAAATAATGAAGAAATGTTAAAACATTTCATGTTTGAAAGCTTTATTAAAAAATAAACAATATTTACAGTATAAAAGTATGGTTTTAGTTTGAGGCACTTTAATGTGAAATCAGTCGACATTAATCAAATGTTCAAAACGATCATTTGTCGGAGCTGAGTCTGCTGTAGAACCCCGGGCTGCACCGGGACTCTTTCTGCAGGGAGGATAGGTCTCTGATCATGCCCGGGAAGGAGTAGGAGTCCAGGGGGGGCCGCAGGGGGAACATCGGCATCAGTCCGGAGCTCACGTACGGGGACATGTAGCCGCCAGCGGAGGAGTAGGCTAGCCGGAAGGGGTTGAACCCGAGACGGGGGCTGAGCCCGAACATACCCTCTCCTCCTGCGGCCGGGGGGGTACATGTGCAGCGGGGAGAAGGCAGACCTGCTCTCCAGAGCTCCGGAGGGGAGCTTATCCTCCGAGTCCAGCTGGTTCTCCTTGGAGCTCAGCACCAGCTCTATGGACCGGACCAGGTCTCCTTTACAAGTCCGCACCATGGACTCCAGCGTGTCCCGTCGCTGCTGGGGGAAGATCTTGGCCATAATGTCAGTGGGGTCCCGCTCCAGACCCCGGAAGTCCCTGGGCTTCTCCGATTCGCTTCCTGACTCCGGGTCCGAGGAGGAGGGGGGGCTGTGCGGACTGTCTGCACGCTCTGAGCGCTGCTCACACAACGGGGAGGGGCTGCTGCTGTCTCCGGTCAGTGAGGTGCTGCTGTCTCTGTTTGGAGACATCTCGGTCCTTTCAGCTGAGGAGGGCAGCCTCGCGCTGTGAGGGGCGAACAGGGGCCGAGCCAGGAACCCGCTATACAGGCTGAACCTTGCGTCATCTGAAAGGAGAGGAGCTGATTTAGAATCACATGTCCAACTATCTGTGCGTAAAAGTATTTCAAAGTGAAACAATATGCAAAGTTCTCTGTGCGTAATAAGTAAAACCGAGTGCCCAAAGTTATCGGTGCTTAAAAGTATTTAAAATTGAAATAATGTTTTGCCACAATGATGTGTACATAATTTAATTCAAAATCAAAGCAAGTGTCCAACGTTCTGTGCGTAAAAGTCCGAGTTAACGACATGTTGTTATATTTCAGGGTAACTTCAATGTAAAAGCTACTAATAAACCCAATATGGTAACATAATCTAACTGTGATTTACATTTATTTTAGAACATTGTCACGCTTTTCACTCACCAACTTTGTGGCTCTCCTCTCCAAACACACCGAACCTGTGCGCAGGAGGACCTCCACTCTCCCCGGGGTACATGATCCGGAGGTCCCGGGCCTCGCTCTCCTCCTGGGCCTGCTGCCTCCTCAGGGCCACCTGCGCAGCCATCACGCGCTGCCGCTCCGCTATCAGCGTGCACTTTGCGCACACGCAGTCTCTCCAGCGACAGAAACGCTTGTGGCCCTTCAGCGCAGATACCACGCCGTGGTTCCTGCACCTTGCGCACTTCGGGGTGCGGGGGTAGCCTCTCTCCAGAGCGGGGTTACAGGCCCGCAGGAAGAGATGAGGGGGCCGCAGAAGGGACGGAGGAACCTGCAGACCCCCGAGAGAGGAGGCACTATGCCCAGCCAGGCCGAGTGGGGTGATCCTGCTTTCCATTACGCACAGAGAGGTAAAGTCCCAGTGATGCTCCTCTGAGGGACTGATGCTTGGCGGTCTTGCAGCAGCTCCTTATAGGTGGTGCTCCTCCATGAAACTCAACATCGACACTCCCCCTTCTGCAGCCTCTGAACACCAGCATGTGTATTTGTATCCGGTTGAATGGTGCTCTAATCTGAGCACACACACAGCTGCAGATCAGAACAACACTTAAAGTGATATGTAAGGAAAAAACACTCAGACTTACATTACAGTTTTTGATGCTTTAAGATATTTAATCTGTTGCTTAGAAAGAAGGAGGACTGAGCTCCTTCTCAGAAATCATAAATGAATTGCGTCTTCCCTGCTTTGCAATGAATTTATGATTACACACATCGTGTTTTTTATGATGAACGTGTTTCTATAAATAAAGTTTGTATTCATAGCCTCAGGTCAGCTTCCTACAATTCGCCAAGAATATCCTCTGGTAATGTGTTAACACAACAATGGCCCTGACAGCCAGAGAGCAACAGGTAATTACCTACCTGGTTATTCTGCTCTACAAATTAGCTCCACAAAGGACCCATCTGTCAACACACACTAATCACAGCTTGTCACATGTTTCATTCACTTCTGTGCATTCACACTGATCCAGTTACAGGCAGCAGATTGTCTTACTGTCATTACCCAGAACAACACCGGGAGCAGAAACACAGAGTAACTAGTGGGGGGGTATATATGTTCCTATAGAGTGCAGAAAGACAGTAAAGTGTTGTATTACCTTCTGAAAGACTTCCCACCTCAATACATTACAACCATGTAAAGCATTGGTGTGTAAGATGAGCATGCAGATAGAAAGAGGTTTGTGCTGATAGACGCAGATCACAGGATGATAAATAAATGCAGAGTTATCATCTCATCACTGTGCAGGGGAATTTGAGGTTGGCACATGAAGCTGCTCTCACCTGGTGAGCAGTGTGTTAGTAAGTCACAGTCTTACTAAAAAGTGACCAATACAGCTTGAACCGGAGCACTTGTTGACGTTTGGGGATCATAGAGTTACTATTGGCAGAGTTAATCTGTTTTCATAATTGTAAGTGTTTGTCAGTATATTTGAAATGAATAGGTGAGACGTTAGCTATCTTACAGCAGATCTGCAATAATATCTGAGAGAATCACGCGATCACATTGTTAAAATAAGCCGATTAAACGTACATCTTAGGTAAGTTTCCAACAACAGTGACAGGTCCATTTGTGTTTTTATATTTGCATTGATTCTGAAACTACAGTAGCCTATATTTCTTTAAATTTAAATGTTTTGGGCCGTTGTACCGCGTTTGCACCTGTCGACCACCGTAGAATGTAAGAGCTGTTTTATTTGTATTACGAATACAAATGTGTTAAAGATGTACTCCTTGGATCCGTTTGCTTCAGTTTCACTTGGTCCAGTTCTAGAGTTTGCACACTTCAGTCAGTGTGTTTCAGGGCTATCAGATAAAGGTGCAGTTGTAGTAGACAGTGTGTTAATTGTTCTTTAAATCACTACATCAGAGGACAGGGCTTTATCTGGAGAAGGTGGCGGCTAATCCGCACCTCATCTCACCAAACCTGACTAACTCTGCCCGACAGAATCAGTAAATCAGGCTTCTCCTATCTGTAACTGTCACACTGTGTATCGTCTACATTTTCTGTTATTGTTGCCAACTCTGACGCTCTTCTTTTAAACATGTCTCCACAGTGTGAGCAAGTAAACAGATTGCCAGTCCTTCAGGGGGGGGGGGGGTGATCTCCTCTTCAGATGTGTACTCTCTCATCTGTCAGTCAGGGCAGCCTCCACCTCTTTGCTGACGGGTCAATGAACTCCAACCATGCACAGGGTCGTCTATTCTCTTTGTATGAACGCAAGTGGCTGCACACATTAGCGCAGTTCATCTACACTCTTGAGTTCAGCTCTCAGGATCATTCGTCCATTTCTTTGCTGCGTCTGTTGCTGTAAGACCCCGTGTCACTGTTTATGTGCAAGTGGCCACACTTATATTGTAACAAAAACAGCAGAGAAAGCAGCTCTGCCTCAGCAAAGTTCAACAAGCAGCTTCTCTCTCAGTTCAGCTCTCAAGATCCTTCTTATGGTTTATGAAGGAGCAGAAGTTATACAACACAAACATCCAAACCCAGACCAGGAGCTTTGAACTGAGAACATTCACAGTTACCCCTTTTTCCACTGAAAAAAATGGTTTTACTTGTGATAGTCTGACATGTGTAGCCCATGTATTGATAACATCTGATAGCTGCTATAATGAAAAAACAACAGAAACGGGTGGTCAATAATATTAAGGTAAACATAAACATTATCATGCAAATGCCTGGTTAGTGTTGCGTGACTTTATACAATATGTGTTTACATATATGTGTGCTGGGACGTGCTCGATATAAACTATTGAGGCTCCGGTTAATTTCGCCCCAGTTCAGCCGTGTTCATAATTCAAATCTGATGTTTATTTAAAAAAATGTGTGGAAGTGAATAATTGGGTAAAGATGTATTATTAGAGGCCATGCATCCACACACACTTATACACACATCTGTGCATCTGAATACCTGGACAATACATTACTCTGCCTCTCTATCTGGTGCCATCTTCCTCTCCCCTATCCCCCCCACAGCTCCTCTGGTGGTCTCAGTCCATCAGGGCCCCTCACTTAACCTGCAGCGCCTCACTGACAGGGGACAATGAGCCAAACAGCCAAGTGTACTCACCAGCTCACCGTGTGTGTGTGTGTGTGTGTGGTGTGTGTGTGTGTGTGTGTGTGTGTGTGTGTGTGTGTGTGTGTGTGTGTGTGTCTGTGTGTGTGTGTGTGTCTGTGTGTGTGTGTGTGTGTGTGTGTGGCCTAGCATTACTATACTTGTGGGGACCTAAATCTGTTTACACAGTCACGTGTGGGGACTCACCTCCCTTATGGGGACAAATTGGAGGTCCCCATGAAGGGAATCATTAGGCGCATTCACACTGCGGTACTTTTCCCACAAAGGTTCATGAGAACTTAGTTCATGAGAACTCTTTTGTCGCGTTCACACCAAAAAGAGCCGGTACTAAAATGTGTTCATGAGAACCTTTTTACCCCCACGAAAGTCTCTGCTAGAGAGCAGGGACTTTCGTGCGGCTCTCTTGTGAGAAAAGAGCTATATTTCTGATTGGCTGGGCGTATTGCAAACCACGCCCCGTAAAACTCCCAAAACGTTTTGTGAAGCCGCCATTTTATTATCCTCGCATTAGCATTATTAGCATTAGCATTAGCCCAGCGCAGAAACGCAGAGAGACTACCTTATGGCAACACAAAATAAAACATGGGAGCGGTGGAGATGAGGAGGTGTCGGCGTTCTGGCGATTTACTCGGAAGGCTTCAGTAGAAGCTGCTGGGAGTCCCAGTAGCTTCTACTGAAGCCAGTCCCCAACTCCGGGGACTTCCGGCCGGGGACTTTGGGCGGCAGTATACGCCGTGAAGTTGTTTGCGGCCTGCCAGTAAACCCAAAGCAGAAGAAGAAGAAGTGACGTCAGCGCCTTAATTTGCCTAATCCTCCCCCAGGGACTTATTCCGGTGTACTTAGTTCATGAGAACTAAAGAGTTCTCATGAACTAAGTTCTCATGAACCTTTGTGGGAAAAGTACTGCGGTGTGAATACGCCTATTAATTTTAGGGTGAAGACTTGGTTAGGTTTAGGATTAGGGTTAGGGTTAGGGTTAGGCATGAGTTGGTTATGGTTAAGGTTAGGATAAGTCTCCAGGAAATGCATGTAAGTCAATGTAATGTCCCCTGAAGTGATGTATACATGGTGTGTGTGTGTGTGGGTGTGCGTGTGTGTGTGTGTCTGTGTGTGTGTGTGTGTGTGTGTGTGTGTGTGTGTGTGTGTGTGTGTGTGTGTGTGTGTGTGTGTGTTTTGCTTTATTTACAGGTACACTTGCATGTCAACAGTGCATAACTCAGAGATCATCCTCTAACAGGAAGTTAATGACAGACACGAGAACACATACTCTCTGCAAATATGAAGAAGCACTTTACTCCGGCATGAGTCAATACGACAGAGGAGAAGAATAGGGAGGAATCCGACAAGTTTTTGTATGAATAACTTGCAATTAGGTTGCTGAAAAAGAGCTTCTGTGTTGATTGTTTCAGATAAAACACTTTGATCTGAGCTCCTGTTCAGAGGATATGTCCTCGTTGAATTTGTGTTTGCTGTGTGAAGATCATCCTGTTACTGAATCTGCTGTAAGAGGAGGGCAACCAGTGAGAAATAAATATAATACTATAACTTCATAGATTGAATTTAAAGGGTCACATGGGAAAATAAGTCTTGTGGGGTTCTGTTTTGTGTCATCAATTCAGAACCATGAGTCACGTTTAGTCTCTCTGTTTTAGCTGCACTATAAATACAAAATCTCACATTGTTATTGGAATAAAAAAGTGTAATATCATGCTTCTCTGCATTTCTGTTCAGGATCTGCAGGAACTACGCACAGACAGATAACCTGAGATAAAAATAACGAATGTGTTTCTTATTCAGCTGTAACTCATCAGGTCTCACTGGTTCCTCTGGGGGAAACTCACATGAGGCGAGTGTGCTGGGGAAGGATTTAAACCAGTACAAATACCTGAAAATGTATTTTACACATTCTCATAAAACATGGCGCACATGTACCAACTAAAACGTATTTTCTTTGAGGTTTTATGTTCCCTAATCTCTCATGATCTGTTGTCAGATGAAACTCCTATCAGAGACAGAGTTTAACACTGTCAGCTTTTTATCAGATATACTGAATAGTTTCTGAGTACTTTCCCACAATCCTCTGCCAGAGATGTGGCACTGATGTCTCTCTGCCTCCATATGATAAACTCACAACTCCTCCTGTTCAGCAGTGAGGAGCTGGTGGAGAAATAGGAGGAGAGGTTAAAGTGTTAAAAAGAGGAACTTTTGACATAAAGACATGTATACGACACGATGCGATACGGAATACTCACTACGTACATTTGAGGATGGGCTTCAGCCTCACGTTATTAAATCGTGAGACCTTGTATCTCAGATGTGACGGTAACAGTTATTGACCGCTCAGGACATGGTTGGTGTCCGAGATAATGTGAATCTGTTATTCGGGTAGGTTGGGTCAGAGTTTCTCAAACCTACAATCTTTCTGTTTTGACAATTCACAGATATATTCAATGAGGTCTTTCCATGGCAGCAGATGGTCTATCATTACACATGAACATGATATTCCCAGCAGAGCTTTTGTGTCTTTTGCACTGAAATTACAACTGAATTAGCGTTGATGACCTGGCATCATTTTAAAGGTCTCCTATTATACAATTTTTAGGCATAATATTATGGGTCTCAGATATATAAAAAACATGTCTATGAAGCACAAAATACCAAACAGGTCACCCAACTAGCCATGCCTCATACCCCTCTATTTCAGCCCTGTTAGAGAACCGTGATTCTGGGACTGTAGCTTTTAAAAAAAAATAAAAAAAGGAGGGGGAAAAGGAGGGGCATGCTCATGCAGGAGAATTCTACCGGCAGATACTTAGCTAAATGCTGCTGTGATTAACCGCCATATTATGTTCAAAACCACGTCAAACATTATTTCTGAAACAGTATGGAAAGACTAGAGCACTTAGTTGGCATACAGGGAACTGCTTTAGGCTGGTTTAGGTCCTATCTATCTGAACGCTCTCAGTTTGTACGTGTCAATGATGAATCTTCCACGCAAACCAAAGTTAGCCATGGAGTGCCACAGGGCTCAGTGCTCGGACCTATTTTGTTCACATTATATATGCTTCTGTTGGGCAATATTATAAGGAATCATTCTGTACATTTTCATTGTTATGCGGATGATACTCAACTATATTTATCAATCAAGCCGGATGAAATTAATCATCTAAATAAAATTCAAGACTGCCTCACTGACTTAAAAACGTGGATGATCTTAAACCTTTTGATATTAAACACGACCAAAACTGAAGTTATTGTACTTGGCCCGAAGAATCTACGAAACAAATTATCTAAAGATATACTAACTATGGATGGCATTCATTTGGCCTCCAGTGAGACTGTAAGGAATCTTGGTGTTATATTTGATCAGGATGTATCCTTTAACGCCCACATAAAATCAATTTCAAGGACCGCCTACTTCTATCTACGTAACATTGCAAAAATCAGGCATATCTTGCCTCAAAACGATGCAGAGAAACTAGTCCATGCATTTGTTACTTCAAGGCTGGATTATTGTAACTCTTTATTATCAGGGTGTACCAAGAAGTCAGTCAAGTCGCTTCAGCTGATTCAAAATGCTGCAGCTCGTGTACTAACCAGAGTTAGGAAAAGGGACCACATTACTCCTGTTCTGGCTGCCTTACTCTGGCTCCCTATAGAACACAGGATAGAATTTAAAATTCTTCTTCTCGCCTACAAAGCCCTTAATGGGCAGGCGCCATCTTACCTTAAAGAACTCATTATACCCTACTGTCCTACTAGGGCATTGCGTTCCAAGAATGCAGGGTTGTTGGTTGTTCCTAGAGTCTCTAAAAGTACAATGGGAGCCAGAGCCTTTTCTTATCAAGCTCCACATTTGTGGAATCAGCTTCCAGTTTGTGTTCTGGCGGCAGACACCCTATCCGTTTTTAAGAGTGTGCTTAAGACCTTCCTTTTTGATAAAGCTTATAGTTAGGGCTGATTAGATTCAGCCCCTAGTTTTGCTGATATAGGCTTAGTTTGTCGGGGGACATCTTACTTCTTCCTTCTCTCTGTCAATACCTGTGTACTCTCATGTTCCGATTAACCCAGCTTCCCCAGCTTCCCCAAATGTCTTTCTTTTTGGTATCTATATACGCTGGGATCCGGAGTCATGGATGATCCTGCGGTCCTGTGTCCTGCATCGCGAGCCCTGGATCTTGAGTCGTGGCTGTGGTCCTGGATCATAGGTCCTGGATGGATATCCTTGTGGATTCATCTTCCTATTATACACACATGCATTTCCAAACATTTGGACTACCTATGTTGCAAATGTATTATCTTTTCAATTTACACACGGCATCTATTGCACGTCTGTCCGTCTTAGGAGAGGAATCCCTCCTCTGTTGCTCTCCCTGTGGTTTCTCCCATGTTCCCTTTAAACTGTGGGTTTTCTTCGGAAGTTTTTCCTTGTACGATGTGAGGGTCTAAGGAAAGAGGGTGTCGTATTGTCATACTGATATTTTGTACAAACTGTGAAGTCCACTGAGACAAATGTAACATTTGTGATATTGGGCTATATAAATAAACATTGATTGATTGATTGATATGGAGCTCAAATGCTTTTTCTCTTGCGGGTTTACCACAAGGTGAGTTCCTTTTTTTAATCCTGCTTTTTTACACAAACTCTCTCCAGTACAGCGTTAGCTCTGAGTGTGAGCGATGCTTGCTAATGTAAACAAAGACCATATTACTTCCAAAACACGTCACGCATTGTTTCTGATAGAGACGCAGCCCACATTTTCGATAATATTGTACACCGTTTTTATAGATTTGGGTACAGAGGAAAAGAGAGGGTGTTGTTTTCTGACACTTTGTGAGTACCCTTACTCTTACAAAGTGGACACATTTATGTATGAAAGACATCAAAAAGTGCAGTTTGATGATAGGTGGACCTTTAAGGCGAATATTTGGATTTAAAGTCGATTTGTTCCCTTCACCGCTGCGGGGTAAACACAAAAACCTGGTTACCAATTGGTCATTGGCTCCGGCCCTGGAACTGCTTCAGCTGAGCTGCGCTGGCATCGAACCAGAGGACGACAACATGCATGTGCACGGAGCGACACCTGGACACGGTTCAAAGCCCGTCCTGTGCAGAAACAGAGGACTGATAACAATGCTCACTGCAGTCTGTTCACAGTCACACACTGTAGATTACCTGCAGATAAAGCGGTGACCACAGGTGTGAACAAAGCACCTTTTCCAAAAACATTTACAAATGTGGGACTGTGTGGATCTGTGTGGAACTTTTTGAAGCTCCTTGCATCTCCACACTGGAGATAACCGGGATCTGTTATCAGGTTGGATGTTGTATAATTGTACTTCTGCAGTCCTGATGCGGGCGTTTCATTCTGAGGGGAGCTGCCTTTAGTTCACAGGCTGCAGGGAATTATCTGATCCTGACTGAATCTTAAACACAGCTTATCACTGCCATCGTTGAGATGTGAAGATCCTCCTCATGAAGCTTCAGAGAGTGTGAGAAAGTAGTCCCCCCACTGAAGTTGTACAAATGTTTACACACTTTACAAAGCATTTTACTAACGGCCGGTTATCTATGAATGGATGATGGATAGACTAGTCAGACTCAGAGTCATTTAGGAGGGATTAAACAGTCACACTTCAAACATGTATTCATATTACATCTTTGTTTACACTGCCACGATTGCTGGTTTGTTGTTGGACGTGAGTGGATAAATGTATTATAAGAATGGTTAAGAATACGGAATTTACCTATATTAACTATATATAGTTAATATAGGTATTAACTATATATAGTTAAAGGTACAAAGAAGCGTCATCTGCAAATACTTGAACATTTGCACCATAAACAATGTATGTCTTATTACTACTGTTTTAATTTAGTGCATGTATTGACTATAGTTAGCTTAACTTGTCTCATGCTAGCAACTTTGTCAAGTGAGAGTTTAAAAAACTGTATATTGAAAGAAGAAACGTAATGGATGCTCATGTGGACTGTGCAAGGATGAACACAGTGCAGCACAGAACTACTTTCCAGGCGACAGGGTTGCCTACCTGTCAGTGAAGATGCCACAGGGTCACAGTGGGACACAGTGCTGTTGGAGGGCTTTAATTTCAGGCTTAATGAGAGGACAGAGAACAAGCTGCTGCAGAGCGAAGACGAGGAGGCGTAGAGGAGAGGACACAAAGGACAGCTTAGAAGACTCTGATGTCCCAGCTCATTCAGAGTAAAGTGCCTCATCGTGTTGCTTTTGTCCGACTCTCGTCGCTCTCTATAATAATGACGAGGGATTCATTCATTTGTTTCTTTACAAGAGTTTGTTTTAACGGTCGTCACCTTTAAGTAGCTTTTCTGCTAGCACCTGAGGGCGGATGTATTTAAACAGGACCACTTTATGTGTAAAAACTCATAATTTGACACATTAAAATCTAAACTTTTCTCAGCTATATCCTGGAGTTTATCCCAGGCTCAGTGGAAGAAATTGGCATGTTTTTCTCAAAACATTGCGGCAACCTTCCACCTCTGAAAAAGGCATTATTTTACCTAAATGAATGCGCTGTAGTTTCTCTCACCATCATCCATTTTATAGTTTTAATGACCAAACACCAATTGATCTAACACCACTGGGTGGAACTCTTGTAGGCCTAATTGGTCATTAGCTTTTAGCCTGTTAAGCTAATAAGCTAACGCATGTTTCCTCTTCCCCTCTGAATAGCAGGTTTTAGTTTTTCATCCTGAAATTTGACAAATGTGTGTCCCTTTCTTAAAGCGTGTGTTTGATCCTCTCTGGCAGGCAGGGGGTCCAGGAGCCACCCCCCAGGGATGACGTCCCTCCCAATGGGATAATTGTTTTTACCCCAGCTGTGATTCACTTGTGCTGCTACATCTAATCCCAAATACTATTCTGTAAAATCAATGCATAGACTTGTCTTGTTAAGGCCGGCCTGGTTTCCTACAGCCCCCCCCCCCCCCCCCCTGTCTGAGCCAAGCAGAGGCTGCCCGCCCCTCCAACAAAACAACCCCACTCCCCAGCAGCGGGACACTTCCTCCTGCAGCTCATGAGATGAAAGGATGAACACAGTGCAGCACAGAGTAAAGATGGACCAACAAAAGCTGCATATAACATCAAAGTGTTGTTTCTGAAGGGGGGGGGGGGGGGGGTAGGCACTGAGAAAAATACATGGTGGATGTTCAGGTAACAACACATCTGTGTTTCAAACTGTGATACCTTTCATTAGACTGCACACACTTTCACCTCTTACAATCTGTGTATTCAGACCACATCTCACAATCCTGCTACATTATTTCATGAGGAACAGATCATGAGGTGGTATGAACTAGAGACTGAATTAACTGATGGTCTTTGGCTTGATTTGAAAGTGAATAAAAAGGTGTTTGTCCTCTGTTTCAGGTGGATTTACCTGCAACACGATCGCTCTCTGACCCGGTGAAAGCACAGGAACGGGCTCAGCTTAATGAGGTGTGAACGTCTTTAAACAAGGAGCTTCTTGTACTCATGTGGCTCTTATTCTTAAAAAGCCAAATTTCATTTAATAACAACTTCTCCGGCTCCATACTGTTCATTGACTGACATCAATACATGTTTGACGAACGCTAGAGTGTTACACTCTTCGTCCACCTGCGTTTAGCCTACAGTTGGCTAACATTAGCGGTCGCTGGGAAGTTTAAGCCACTGTCTGAGTTTTTTACAAACAATGTCCCGTCATGCATATTCCTCCACAAATGTATATTTTGGTTAGTTTTAATTCACAATGTACTGCAAAACGTTTCTCTGTATTACAAGGATGGTGTTAGCATAGCCTGAAGCGACTGTTCAATAACTCGATTAAGAGCCACAAACTAAATAATACTGGAGTTTAAAATGCACTAAATATTATATAAACCACAGGTCACAACAGAAGGCCCAAAATAAGTCTGTGCACATCAGGATAATCTATTTTATACAATTTAAAAGTGCCTTTAAAGTGTCCAGTGTTTAAAGAAAAGTGGACATGTCTCAGGCAAGATAAAATGTATAATCAAATTAAATACGAAATCATAGCCTATCAAATATTCCTGCATGCGCATTCTGTAAATGCAGCTTAAAACATGATTAATCTTGCTTTTGATTGCTCTGAATCCTCTTCTGTTTTTGCCAATTTAAGCGTAATACTCATACGTTCTTGTGCAGATTAAGAAGAGGAGCTCCAACATGCCCGGTGCTGCTCGTTGTGTAACCGCAGATGTGTGTGTAATCAGATTGTGCCATGCACAGTGTGTTTATTAAACGGCTGCAGTGAGGTGTGAGGAGGCAGAATGCAGCACATTCCCCATTTTAACCAGGGAGTGTCAGCGAAGTGATAACAACTATAAAACAATGCTAATCTCCAATCTAATACAAACCCACATGCACATACTTAACACTCAGTCATGAGGAGAGTTTAATGCAGAGAAATACTCGCTGTACATCAGTGCAGTACAAATCCTTCATGACCTCGGTGCCCCCAGCACTTCCTGCTCAACATGTGCGATGACAGTTAGAATACTAATGTGAAAATCTGACAGCAATTTTGGAAATGTGGGAAAGTTTGTTCCACGTTATTTTTCATCTCCCAGCATGCCTTATTCCTTCCACCTGACTGTGTCTCATATATTGGTGTGAGCCTCCATTCAGGACTCCTTTTCCAGGTGAGTGACTCTGAAACACTGAGGGCGTAATCCCCAAGTGTTTGCCTGTGAGAGGGGGGGCCTTGTAGAAACCCTGGGAGTCCGGCGTCAGATTCACTACAGGACGGAGAGTCTGTAGCTCGTGGAGAAAAGTTACTACAGTACATCCTCTGGGGAGCATGATTGCTGAACCTTGACTCCTTCTCCATGTTGGAGGAAATGAGCAATGAGCCCTGTCATGCTTCGTTGTGATTGGCTGCAGATAAGGACCACCACCCACATTAGCAGCAGGTCATTATTTGGATTTCTTCAGCAGGTGGTGATGGAGGCGGTGATCAGACTCCGGGGCATCTCCAGATAAACATCGCACACCAGTCCCTGCTACGCTCACTGGGAGCCCCCATATCTCTGTACAACACGTCGTTACACTCTGCACACTATGGGTTGGTGGGGGGGCTTTACTGCACCAGCATGGGAGTAAAGTGCTCTCTAATGGACCAACAGCGTCGATGGGAGGAAAGGGAAATGTACCTTGATAGCCTTGTAGCTTCCCTCTCTTTTTAAACAGCATTAACCCAGAGACAGTGCAGCTTCAGTGATAGTCAAGCATTAAAGATGCATTTAAAAGGCACAATGACTAACATCTGTGGTTTGCAAACTTCCCAAAATCTATTTGTCATTAATGCGTTAAGGCCCCAGGTCTGCACGTTTTTATAAATCCTGACGGTACGAAACATCCCGAACACAGCAAAACATGCAGGCAGAGAGAAAATCCTGCCATTTATTACATCACTGCATTTAAGCAAAGTTAGGAAGTCAGTGCTACATGGACGTGACTTCATATAGATCAGCTGTAGACTAAATCAGAGAATTAAAACATTAAAGCAGAACTGTTCTGCTTTAGTTCCCTTAGTGATGCAGTCATTCATTCAGTAGCATATGAAGAGTTACTGTCAGCACTAATTAGCCCAAATGAAGCTTGTGTAATGGGAAACAAATGAACAGCAGCTCAGTGCTTCACACCTCCCTCAGTCTCAATGGGACAGAGTTATTCCGGCACTGATTACTGTGCACCGAGAACATGATCTGTAGACATGCATTTTGTTGTTGGGCCGCAATAAATAAAGTTGAATTCTCACACACACCTCCGGCAGGTTTCCTATTGTGTGCCGCCCCCCCCTCTCCAGGCTTCAGAGGTCATGAGAAATGTTGACTTAATCCTTTCTGCCACGGAGAGTCAAGGAAAAGAGCCTTTGTTTGTCCACAGGCTGCAACAAAAGGAGGGATTGGGAGCAGCGAACACACCACCTGCAATTAAGAGCTTAGCACCTCGCTCTGAGGAAACATCCAGATTAGTGCGGAGCGACGAGGGAAGCAGAGCGAGGTGTTCCTCTCAGAGTATACAGTCATCTGATAACTGTTGATCACAATGAGGCTCTTTAATGACCTCATGAACAGGCCTCTGTGTGTGTCGCCATATGCTGAGTCATGAACACATCTGCTGAGGGAGAGGAGGTGGCAGTCATGAGAAACACACACTGCTTTAATATACAGTAACTAAAAACTGTGTGTGTGATGTGAAGCAGGAAGTTCATCAAGATTAAAGAGGGTCACATGACTGGAACAAGTAAAAACCAGTTGATTAATAAAGTATCCTTAATCAGGAAAGCATGTAAGAGTTAAAGATTCATGATTTTATTTATGGATTGCCTTCTGTACTTCTGACAGACATTATTACCTATTATTATTATTATTATTATTTTTAGAGCAGACAGTATTACATTTACTTCATATACATTGTTTGATGGAACATGAAATTATTTATGAAAATAGGGCAGGACTTAAAGTAGGATTTATGTGGTATAAATATATGGAACAAATTATATCCGATTAAAAGTTATAATACTTGCGGCATAAATGAAATAAGTTTGTGGATAAACATCTTCTTTTTTTTAAGCAAAGTTGGCATGATCAAAAGATTAATATAAAATATCTACTACTTCAACAACCTGTTTAAAAATATCAAGCTTGGTATAGCTTATCTACAGTTGGTGTCCAATTGCACATTATGTTACCGTTATGTCTTATGATCGTAATTGTATTTTTATGAAACTTCTCAGTTGGTTATCATGTTCACACAGACTGGTGCTCCACACTCTCAGCTTCATCTCTGCACATTATAACTGAAATCTGCTAAAAGGTTTATGTTCTATAATAAGTGTTGCCCTGATGCTGGATGTTTGACAGTGACACCGAGCTGCAGCTCCAGGGTCTCTGTGGTCTTCTCTAACTCTCAGAGTCATGTCTCCGTGTGGCGCCTGGACCCGGATCATTTAGAAACCCCCATGGAGACATGCAGGTGGCTGCTGAGAGGGGTGCACTGTCCCAGGAGGGCGTGTGGATGCAGCAACATAAAGATATAAGTGCTAAGGAACCAGATTCTTATATTAAATATATAATATTGATTCACACAGATCAGACAGGCCTTTCAATAAAAGAAGCCGCATCAACTCTAAAAAAAAGCCACTATAAATATGTTATGCTCTGCGGGCTGGGCTAACTTTTGTAGCCTGATAGACATGTGAGATACATTGGTTGTTAGTTTTAAAATAATATCTGTGCTGAGCTGACACTTTTTAATGTATGCAGAGTTCAACAGCATGCAGGGTGATCATTTCCCTGCAGCAACACCAGGTGGAGACTGCCGCACAAAGTTACTCATAGAATTTAATGTTTTTTATATTCACCATATTGTCTTTGGCCACAAGAGGCTGAAGCATTCATGTCTTCTAACACAGTGATTCTCAAATGGGGGTACGCGGACCCCTAGGGGTACCTTGGGGTACTGCAGGGGGTACGTGAGATTTAAAAAAAATAAAATAAAATAAAAGGTTAATAGAAACCCATGCATGATTACAAAAATAATCTTAGTAAAATAAGTTAAATAGAAAACACAATTTTATATAAAATATTCCTAGAACCACCAAGGGGGTCCTCATATAAACATGTCAAATGTGTGTATTGTATTTTATAGTTTTTCACAATATATCATTTTATTCATTAGTTTGTTAAACATATATTACTTTAGTTGAAAAACTAAAACGTTATTTTTTTTCATGCATAAAATGAAAATATCCTTAGTTTGTTGTAATTCATGCACGAAGGAGTTAATAAATCACACACTGAGGGAACATCACTATATTGTAATTATTTGTATAGGCTTTTTCCATCAAAAATGTTCGGGGTCGGTCAGGGGGTACTTGGCTGAGGAGAAAATGTTTCAAAGGGGGTACATTACTGAAAAAAGTTTGAGAAGCACTGTTCTAACACAGTGGTTCTCAAATGGGGGTACGCGGACCTCTAGGGGTACGTTGGAGTACTGCAGGGGTAAAAATAAACGGGGTGCTCTCTTTTCCTCTCCTGACAGCCCGTCAGTCTCGTGCCGCTCGCTGAACCTGTAATAAGTGACCCGACAGTAAAGAATAAATATATGTATAACTAGTTTAGCTAGTTCCAGAGTAGATAAACTAGCTAAGTGTGTTAGGTCTAACTCTAGTGTATTTTGCTCCACTCAACGGCCCGTCACAGTGGCGGAGCTGTGATCATGCAGAGCTGCGTGTTCTCCGTCAGCAGCAGCTGACCTGATCTCTGATCTCTCTCTCGCGTCCGGTTATACTTCACTCGCGTTTATGTCCAAATCTATCAGATCTAGCTAGTTCTATTATATTATCAAAGGACACCTAAACAATAAGCGTTGCTTGTCAACGGCTTGTGGCCGCAAAGTACAGCGCATCATTATGCATAGGTTTATAGGAGGGGTCAAAAGGTAGTTTTTGTAATTGAACAATATGATTAATAGATGAGCATGTGCCTAACATTCGTCCACTGTTGATGATGTGGAACACTGTGATTGGCTGGTGAACAAAAAAACAATTACAGAGCATGGGTGGAAAGGTAAAACCACAAATAGCATAATAATGCCTCTTCAAGAAGCAGTAACCATAAAGTGATATATAATCAAGATATAGAGATCTAACACATCTGTTGTAGTTGGTCAAACATGCTAAAGAGTTGTCAGAGAAGAGTCCTCTAAATAAACTCTTTATAACTGCAGTTCACTTCCTGCAGCTGTACAGACAGATGACCAGCTGTGGTAGGAGCTGGGGCGTTTTGAGTCTGTGACCGAGCTGAGTCTCATTGGAATATAAACGTGCTCTCTTTATGTTATGTATATATTTATTCATTGTGTTTTATGTGTATTATTAATGTAACTTGTGTATATCATGTACTGCCCAAATAATATAAAATAAAGTTTTCTAAAAAAAAAAAAAAAAGTAGGAGCTGAGAAACTAATTTGCTCCGATTACTTTTAATATTTAGTGTGTGACGATAAAGCCATGTGGATGAGTCTAATGTTGTTGGATCATTTAAGTTTGAATAAATGCACAGTTGCTCTAGAGTCTGGATCTTGTGTTGCTGCCTGCAGGCCGCTGCAGTCAGCTGATATGAACTGACTGCTCACATGATGTCTGAAAAAAGGATCCATTCAGTGATAGGAACAGAGATGAGTTGCACTGAGCCTCTGTGACCACAGGAGGGCGCCCTGACACCAGTTTGTGCGGTACCAGCTCAGCAGGTACCAGTTTAAAACTACTGCAAATAAAAACACAATATCATACAATATGAAAATACAATTACAATTACATGATGTAATGTGTTGTATAACCACCAGGCAGCGCTGTGGAGCTATTTTTATTATATTTTATATGATGTCATCAGCCAGGTTATCATATCACACTCACACTCACATCAAACACACACACACTCACATCAAACACACACACACTCACATCAAACACACACACACACACACACACACACACACACAATAGAGCAACATGATCCTTCTCACAATTATTGGCTTTAGTGATTAAGATAACATGAAGCAAACTGAAGCAACATGAAGTGTGTGAGAAACAGGAAGTGGATGAGAAAGGAGCAGGGGCCCCACCAGGGGAGGAGGAGGAAGAGGAGGAGGAGTTGTTCAGTTTCTCAGAGATTCTGTACAGGAGACAGATCAGCCAGTGACTGCGCAAAAATATGAAGGCTACTGAGTCACTGTTTGTCAGTGCTGGAGATCTGCTGACTGCACAGATGTGACTGTCAGCAGCTGTCTGAGTTGTTTGTGGTTACAGTAATGTTAAACATATGAGCACTGAGACATGTGAAGTGTATTTGTGCTGAAAGTAGCACTGACCTGAGATCAGGGGTTAAACCTTACAGAACAACTGGCTCAATGTCGATGACACCTGGAGAGTAAAGCCTATCAGCTTGACTTTGTGTTTGATGCTGTTAGCAACCCACTAGCAACCCACACTTTAACCATTTTTAACCTAAGTTAACTGTAGCCGTTAGCTTTCAAAGCTAACTGTAGCAGTGATGCTTCAGAGGCTCACCCATGGGCTGTCAGAGTCAAACTATTTTACTAACTGCGGCCAGTGGGGCGTATGCACACACACAGGGCCTGTCCTCCTGTGTGTGTGTGTGTGTGTGTGTGTGTGTGTGTATGTATGTGTGTGTGTGTGTGTGTGTGTGTGTGTCTCAGGAGGAGCGGGTTATTCTTACAGAGGGCAGAGAGAGGTCTGCAGCTCTTTAAAGGATCCCACATGGTGTCCGTGGCCTCCTGAGGGCGAGGAGGTGTTATCCAACGAGTGGGGAAGGAGGAAATTGAGCAGGTGGAAATGCATTGTGGGTGAAAAGCTACCTGGTGAGTGACCCACTGGTGTAAAGCACAATAACTCAGAGAAGATGAAATGTAATCATGACATGACGTCAATCTTTAATGTCTTTACATTTTCATAAAAACTCATTTTGATCACTTTTTTTGTTGCTTCAAACACACACACACCTCTGTAATTCACTGATCCTCACAGAGAACACACACACACACACACACACACACACACACACACACACACACTGTACAAGAGGAGCAGGAACACACAAAGTACACACTGCTGACCTCTGCAGCTCACAGTGATTATCATTGTTCATATACAAACACACAAAGCTCTACAAAATTACCAAAGGAATATACAGTTAGACTTACAGGAATACTTACAGAGAGTTATATGATGGGCATCTCACTTTAAAAACATGATACCCAAAAACACACACACACACCTTATAAATACTTGTTCTAGTAAATCTGCTGCCACACTTGGCTTAAAAAATGTTTGTAGAAACAAAATCATGATGTGCATATTAATATTATTATTCATTACAAACACTGGCTATATGATTTAACATCACAGGGAGGACTGTTTCTCAGCGTGACCCGGCCTCTTCACAAAGTTTCCTAAGAACGCCACATCAAGGAGTCGTCAGTGTCACAGGAGTGTGATCAGTGATGTGTCAGACAGCAAAGATTATTGCAGGCCCAGAATACACACAAAGAGTATTTTATCCAATCATCAACGAGCAAATCACTAAAAATAGACAAAAGAGACTAAACGCTTTCTTTCAGACGCCGAGCAGCTCTCTGCTGTCACACCAAAGGAGACAGGAAGCTAAAATAACGTCAAACTTCACAAGAAATCTCAGCGAGGACCACAGCCGTCAGGAGGGGGGCAACTCCACCCAAATACACCTGTCTACATCTGTCTACAACTGTCCCAGGTAAGAAAACAAAGAGATAAGAAGGAAAATAGAGGACGACTACACAGGACTACATGTTAGCTCCATCAGGACCACATGTTGGCTTTATAAGGACTACGTCAGGACTACAAGTTGGCTCCATTAGGACTAGATGCTGGCTCCATCAGGACTGCATGTTGGCTCCATCAGGACTACATCAGGACTAAATGTTGGCTCCATCAGGACTACATCAGGATCACATGTTGGCTGTACTAGGACTACATGTTGGCTTTACTACTACATGTGGTCTCCATTAGGACTACATCAGGACTACATGTTGGGTCCATCAGGACTACATGTTGGCTGCATCAGGACTACATGTTGGCCCTATCTGGACTACATCAGGACTACATGTTGGGTCCATCAGGACTACATGTTGGCTACATCAAGATTACATGTGAGCTCTATCAGGAGTACATGTTGGCTGCATCAGGACTACATGTTGGGTCCATCAGGACTACATGTTGGCTGCATCAGGACTACATGTTGGGTCCATCAGGACTACATGTTGGCTGCATCAGGACTACATGTTGGCCCTATCTGGACTACATCAGGACTACATGTTGGGTCCATCAGGACTACATGTTGGCTACATCAAGACTACATGTGAGCTCTATCAGGAGTACGGCATGTATGTTGGCTCGATGGGGTACCCACACGGAGAAACAGGAAGTAGAAAAGCAGACACACTCTGCTTTGATGCATTACGTCCACTCGTTTTATGATAACTCATTGTTTTATGACTGATTATTCTATGATGACTCATAATTATATGATGTCACACACACGGTTCCTTGCACACTTAAACAGGATCAAACATTTCAAACAGTTTCGATTACAAAAATACTTTTTTGTATTTCTTTAAAATATCTAAAAATGTACAGCATTGGGTTTTTTCCTTTTTTTTGCGAAGTCATGCTTAACATGTATGTAATAATCATAATAATAACATTAATATGAATGATATACAGAGTAGTAATAATTATAGTAATAACATTAGCGGGCAGTGCTAACGTTGGGGGAGGGGGTACCTTCACCAGGAGGGAGCACTGCCGCTGCGAAGAGGAGTGTGTAACAGTATAAAAACAGTCGGGGGGCGGGGGGGGGGTGCTCAATGTGTGATGGAGGCGAGGGGGGCGCGGTCTGTCCTAAGGCCCAGGAGACTGCTGGGAGAGAGACAGAGGTTACCTTGGAGACCAAACAGCAGCACTGTTAATGACAACACAAGGGACACACACACCCTAACCTCACATGCATCAAACATAATGTCTAATATCTAACACTGCCTCTGCGGTAAACACCAGAGATCTTTAGATAACGACATAACCATGAGAGATGAAACTGTGATGCTGTATTTTTTAAAGTAAACATGATATATTCTGTTCAGGTTCATAATATGTTGTGCCTCTACTGTGACATGATTGTTGCCTTATTGTTCAACAAGGTCTATTTTTTCTCATACTGCCTGTGCTGCAGCACATCTTTTCACCCTCTGTCTGAAACCAGAACCCAGTCTGCTCTGATTGGTTAGCTGGCTGGCTGTGTTGTGATTGGTCAACCGCTTAGAGATGTCCAGCCCTTTAGCACGCACAATGTGTTGGAGGGCTAGCCAATAGGAGCACGAGTGTTACATAGGTGATGTCACTATGTTACAGAATTAAGCAAATAAGTCCAATTGAGGCGTTTCAGTATGTGTGGGAGACTTACTGACTTAAATAAAGTTACAGTGACAAAATAAGCACAAATTGATCATTATTAAATATATTAACAAATTATTTCAGTGGCTTGAGCTAAAAAAGTTTGGTCTTTCTTCACTCAGATTAAAATAACTTCTGACTACATGAACAAAACGCTGCTACAGTATGTCCCCCCCTCCCCCCTTTCACAGCTTCTTCCTCAGCTCCTCTCCATCAGAGCGACAGAGAGCCTGAGGAGGGAGGAGGTGAGATTTACACCTCCCTCTCTCCTGCTGAGACTCACCGACGGTGCTGCTTCGAGGGGGGGGGGCAGTCCTCCTCCTTCAATGGGACACGAGAAGCAGCAACACCGTCACAGCCGCACACCATCACACATCAGGAGCCTGCACACACAATGAGGTCCAGTTATACAGAGTGAACATCTTTAACAGCCTCTCCTTGAGCACACTGATTTGTGATATACAGTGCATGAAATATATGATTACATGTTAATTAATGTAATTGTTAGGTGGTCTTTCATGTTCTTCTTTTATAGTTTATTCCTCCTTTTTTGTTTTATTGATTCATATGCACAAATAATCTAAACATTGCACTACACCTGCTGATTCAAACCACACTTCCTTATTGGAGCAATCACTGTTTGTTAACATGCTTCAAGCTACATGCTAATCACAGTAAATACAGCACTAGCAAAGCAGTGGGTGGTGATGGCAAGCTATAACGCCCCATGGATCGATTACAAAAATAACTAAAAAGGTGACCCACTCTAAAGAGGATTTGAGTAATGTGATTAATGCGAGCCATTACTTCAATTACTTGACAGTTTCTGACAACATTAGAACTTCACACGCTGAAATGTGAACACACTTTTTGTTAAAGTGTAGCCTTCAAACCATGAAGAAGAAGTGACGCTGCTAAAGATTTGACAAAGGCATTACACACACACAAACACACACACAGTGTGACGAACAGGATGTCAGCTGACAGTCTTTCAGACCCGTGTTGAACTCATGAACTAACAGCCATGTCTCCCATGATGCCGCAGCAGACCAAAGAGAGGGGGCGACCCTCGACCCCCTCCTCTCCTCCTCACCCCCCAGATGTGAGGCAGGAATAGAATCGTCTCGGGGACTGTGTGGAACAATAAACAAGAGAGTAAAGCTCACTCAGTAGGAGGGGGGTTGGTCTGATGCGTGGTGCGTTCAGGGGGCGAGGGAATCGGAGCGTCACTGAGCCGCTCAGTGAGCCGCAGCCTACAGAGCGCTGTTTGTTCTGCCTGAGACACACGGTGCAGCGGGTTGATCATTGAACACGTCCGTGCACATCACTGATGTCAGGGTTAATGAGTTACCTCCAGAAACCAGAGCGGTGTGGGAGAGGTAAACACTGAGCGGCAGTGTGTTCTCATGAAGTGTGTATTATTCTCACACTAATGTTACCAGGGCTGCACATGAACTGACAGCAGGGAGTCATGTTCAACATCACACTACCTTTCAACACAATGAGATAGTCTGCAGGGCTTGTAAAGTTAACATGTATTTTTCTAGCATTTATTTCTGTGTGATATGAGAATCAGCCACAGTTAACATCAAACGTCTGTTCATTCTTCAAAATCTCATCTCCTGTATACTGAATCTTCTGTGGCTAATAAGGAAGTACATTTAAAACAAATATATATATACACAAGATATATTTAGGCTCGATTACATGACATAGTTTATTTTTGTGCTTTGTACCCTTGTTGTAATTCTTTAATCATTAATTCACTTTCACTTCAATTTCCTTGTTGCACACTCACAATGCACATTTGCCTGACAGTTAAAGTTAGTTAAATCTCAAGACAGATGTGCGTGTTTATGTCATAAGGGAAAGCATGTTCAGGTTGATATTGAGATGTTGTGCCTCTACTGTGACATGTTTCCATGCTTTAATGTTCAAAAAGTACGGTGTCCCTGAAGTGCAAGACACTACAGCATTTCACAAAACGCCACAGCATTTCACAAAACACTACAGGATTTCAGAAAACATCATATATATATTTTTTTCGAATTTGACCTGATTGACATTTTTGTGGGCGCATACACAACACCCAAAATAAACTGGTTTCTAGAATATACTCCTGTCTACAATCCACCAAGAACCACTCAACCCTAAATGTGAAAGCCAAATGGGAAGTAGAAGCTAATATCACTATTACAGAAGAGGAATGGTCTAACATATGTAAAATACAATCCACCACCTCCTCCCGCTCTGGCCTTTGGAGAGAATTCTCATGGAAGAATATTATTCGATTTTTTTCTAACTCCAAGAATAAAATACCATCAGAATGGCGGACCAGAATCTGGACATTGCTGGAGGCAATGTAGTAATATTATGGCTGATCATTTCCACATATTCTGGAACTGTCCAGTGATCAAACCCTATTGGCTATCTATAATAACGGAAATAAATTCAATTCTTGGCTTTGAGATTCCAAACAGTTTTGATGGATTTATTTAGCTAATATACCAGTGGAATTTAGTGTTCGGGACAAGTATCTTCTTAAAATATTACTGACAGCCAGCAAAAAGGCAATTACCAAAAAATGGCTTGTGAAAGATCCGCCAACAAAGGGAGAATGGATAAACATTGTAAATGACTTGTTTCGTATGGAGTGGCTGACTTTTTCTCTAAAGACCCTGACACACCAAGCAGTCACCAGAGAACTCGCCGACGCCGACTGTTGCGTCGCCGTGTTCTCCTGCGTCTTGGCCATGGTCGCACTGGAACACACCGCAAAGACTTCAGCCGAGCACGTACGAACTGCGCATGCGTGAGTGGCAATAACTCTCCTTACCAGCAGGCGGCGGTAGTGTGTATTCGTCATTCAAAAGAGGCAACAACCGGAAGACAGAGAAGAACAGACTGCGTGATCTAAACAAACAACAAATAGCGTGTGCGTTCCATTTTCACTCTCGTCCATCGAAAACATGTTTAGTGCGGTACTGGAGCTATCAGCCATTGGAGTGTTGCTTGTGGAAGACATAGAGTGGCGAAGTCCATCCCCTTCCGGTGGACCTCCATGGGACCTTATTTTGGAAAAATTATGTATTGAAGTCAATGGAGAGAGAAAGATTATCTTTTGATCCCGTTTGAATTGTGCAACCAATTACACATATGATGTTTGTCCATTTAAAAGATAATTTTGCAAGTAAAAAAAAATGTTTTTGTGTGAAGCGCTCAATGAACTACAACTCTGGTCTTGCATACGTCACCAACACCAAGATGGCCGTCACGTTAGCACATTTCCCCTCTTTCTTTCAGAATGAAGTGAAAAGTATTAAAATAGGTGAAAATCTCTACAAGTCTGGCCATGTTGAGAGCTGTACGTACACACAAGGGGAGTTAGTCGGTTCCGTAAGAGCCAGCATGCGGGACCGGCTTTACAAGGTTTCGGTGAGTAACACGAGTGTAATGTGTAACGTTAATGTACACGACTCTGGGATTTGTAGTCTTTCTAGTTGCGTATTTTTCATAGTCTTATATTTCAACAGTTTTAAGACAAACTGTGACTTTTTAGACATGGAAATGATTTTTTAAGATTGACAAACATCATATGTGTAATTCATGGCACCATTCAAACGGGCACAATTCAAACGGGATCGAAAGATACCTTTTCTCTCTCCATTGACTTCAATACATAAGTCCCTGTCTTATGACTCCCAACCCTTTACAGTCTATGGTCCCAACACATCAGCCGTTAGCACACACACAGCTCCTCATATATGTTTAGAAACTGGACAAAAGTTAAACATGTGCAAAACACAGACTGTCTATGTCATGGCGAATACAGCCACTGCTTTATTTATGTCTGTATGACGTTGTTGTGAGTGTGGACGAAGCAGCAACAGGTTAGTTTAGCCTGATGGATCCGATTCCATTCAGAAAACACGCATTTTAAAAGGATTTTCGCCTGCCGTCTTGTCTGCAGACTTGTCAAAGCGTTAATTCATGGTTTTTACTAACCGTTATCAGTATGTAGTTACTTTGGCATCACTTTGAAACGTGTATTACAATTAAATCAGGGTCAAATATGTTCATTTTGTTGTAGTTGGTATCTCCCATAGGATTTACATGGAGATACGCCCCGCCCCCTCTCCAGCGCCTCTTGTTTGAATAACAGGAGCAAACACAGCTGACAGCCGCGGTGAAACTCGAGCGATTAGAGCGATGCGAATATTGGGTAGTCTACCATAGTATTTACATTGAGATAAGCCCCTTAAAAACCATGACTTAATAAAGCATTAATTCATGTTTTTCACGCAGCGTCATTTCTTGACTGGCAGCAAAAACAACCAATCACAGCAGTGCTTCTCTGGCTGGCTCTGTCCAATCACAAACAAGAAGTGTTCTCCCTAAAGTAATACCCTTTCCGTCCAATGTGAAATGCTGTGGTGTTTTCTGAAATGCTGTGGTGTTTTCTGAAATGCTGTGGTGTTTTCTGAAATGCTGTAGTGTTTTGTGAAATGCTGTGGTGTCTTGCACTTCAGGGCCACCGTAAAAAAGCTTTTTATTTTACTCATACTGCCTGTGCTGCAGCACCTCTTTTCACAATCTGTCTGAAACCAGAGCCCAGTCTGCTCTGATTGGTCAACAGCTTAGCGATGTCCCTCCTCTTAGCCTATCAAGTAAAATGTGTTACAGCACAAGTTTCCATAGTGATGTCCCTATGTTTCGGAAGTGCTAAGGAGTCCAATGGAGGCGTGTGGGAGAAGAACTCTCTCTTTAAACTAATAACTGTGGGAATTATATATAGCTGATAAGATTCAATATAAAGTACTGTGTATCAATAATGGAGGACGTTAAACAGTGTGGTCTCTGCAGAGCGTCCCTAAGTGTGAAGCGCTTTAATCGGCCCTGTTCCTCACATATCACACAGAGCGGTGACAGCCTCATGGCCACGCTGCATCTATGAGTGTGTGTGTGTGTGTGTGTGTGTGTGTGTGTGTGTGTGTGTGTGTGTGTGTGTGTGTGTGTGTGTGTGTGTATGTAGGATAAGTCCCTCTTCCTTATTAGAGGGGCCCCAGCTGGCCCTCGGCTCTCCAGTGGGAGTTAGTCCAAAGCTACACAGGAACCACTGGTTTGTCAGGCTATTGGCCGAAACAAACTCCTCAGGGCAGGAAGCCACACACACAGATGTAAACACACACACACACACACACACACACACACACACACACATCATGTGTTGTCAGATGGAAAATCTGGATTACTCTCCTGCAGGTCACTGCTTTAATGTCCACTGTGATGTGGTGTGTGGACAGAGCATGAATGTCAGGTTTGATCGAGCTATATACACACACACACACACACACACACACACACACACACACACACACACACACACACACAGACCTGAAGATATACCAATATACAATCTTATAATGTAATATGTAATATGTTTTAAAGAGCCAGTGGAGACACTGCTGTAAAACTCTTTATGAATAACTACTCTGATAACTACCGTAAGGTAATCTCACCATTAGTCCACAACACCACACACACACCCACACACACACACACCACACACACACACACACACACAGCACAAACACACACACACACACACACACACACACACACACACACACACACACACACACACACACACACACACACACACACACACACACACACACACACACACACACACACACACACACACACACACACCACACACACACACACACACACACACACACACACACACACACACACACACACCTCAGATATTAACCATCCTTAATGTTAGGGAGGGAAACCATGAGAGTGTGTGCACATCATGAGTATATACGTTATTATGAAGTCGGGATGTTGTTGTTATAGTACTGACCAGGCAGATTACTTCCTGCTGGTTAGATTGAGGAGTAATTATTTCCCCAAAGCCCCTCACTTCCTCTTGTACCCCCCCCCCGCCCCACAGACAGACAGACAGAGAGAGGAAACCCCCCACACAGCAGATCACACAGTGTGTGTGTGTGTGTGTGTGTGTGTGTGTGTCTTCATGTAGAAGTCTGAAGCAGCAGCCTGAGTGTGTTAGCCTCCCTGAGGGGGGGGCACAACATGTTGCTTCCTGTCCCGACTCCCGGGAGTAGAGGGAGGAGGACCGGGGACAGGGTGACTGGCGCCGAAAAACAAACAAACACACACACACGCAGCAGTCAGTGTTCAGTGTGTGCACGTTCCTCTCCTCTTATTATCTGATCACCGTGAGTCTGCAGTAACATTAACTGTGTAATGTATCTGAAATAAACCCGTGCTAATCATTTTTTAATAAAGATTCATCAGAGCGGCCCTCGGACTCATGGTTTCACGTTTACGATCTCCTCCTCCTCCTCCTCTTCCCTTTACACTCCTCCGGTGTGTGTCATAACGTGCCTTTAAATTAAAAAATGTATTTCATCCTGACAGCGGGTGACAAAGTGACAAACACACCCTAATATCTGCTGCACAGTGCCAACAGCATCCCAGGACCATATTCAGGGGTTTTATGGCAATGTTAGTGTATCATAATCATATTAAAACATTTATATTTATAAACACTAAGACTCTGGAGAGCTGGATCTTTGTGTAAATGACAGCAGGAACACCTGATGAACTATATGTCAGAGTGAAGTTAGAAGTGGAGGAAGGCTTCCTTAATTAAAGCCTCACTCATCAATATGTTGAGTTAAATAAAGTGAATTAGTTATCTAAGGTTCAGAGCGGTGCCACGCCTCCACCTCACCTCTGATCACCTGATGAGTTACTTATACCGGTCAACACATCCAAAACCGATTGTGACCAAATTCACACACCACCCTCCCTTTTCCCCTACATTAATTAATTACCGCTGTACAACCCTACATCCCTTGCTATATCCATTAATCCCTCCCTTAATCTCCTCATCTCTCCGTACATATCCTCCATACATTCATCGCATCCTTCAACCCTCCCTACAACCGTTCATCCCTCCCTACATCCATTCATCCCTCCCTTCTTACATCCCTTGGGCCCATCATCCCCTCCCTAGACCCCTACATCCCTTCACCAATCCTTCCCTTCCTACATTCCTTGATCCAATCAAGTGGACCTTCATCCCTTCCTACATCCACTGGACCCTTCATCCCTTCCTACACCCCTACATCCACTGGACCCTTCATCCCTTCCTACACCCCTACATCCACTGGACCCTTCATCCCTTCCTACACCCCTTCATCCCTCCCTACTTCATTCCTCCTCCCTACATCCACTGGACCCTTCATCCCCTCCAACATCCCTTCATCCCTCCTCCCTACATGCACTGGACCCTTCATCCATTCATCCCTTCCTACATCCCTTCATCCCTTCTTACATCCCTCCCTCCCTACATCCACTGGACCCTTCATCCCTTCCTACACCCCTTCATCCCTCCCTACTTCATCCCTCCTCCCTACATGCACTGGACCCTTCATCCATTCATCCCTTCCTACATCCCTTCATCCCTTCCTACATCCCTTCATCCCTCCCTACATCCACTGGACCCTTCATCCCTTCCTACATCCCTTCATCCCTCCCTACATCCACTGGACCCTTCATCCCTTCCTACATCCCTCCCTACATCCACTGGATCCTTCATCCCTTCCTACATCCCTTCCTTCATCCCGTTTTGGCATAGTCCTTGCTAGTGAAATAACAAATACATATCTTACCATTACCCTCAGCTCTACGTAGTGTTTTAGGCTCTTTAAGCTCCTTATTTGTTTTTTTATCCTGCATGCTTGCGAGCAGAATATGTTTTGACAGAGTTCAGAGTATGTGGAGGGGAGAGTGAGTTAGATCTCACAGTGTGATATCTGCAGGTTATCAGAAGGTGATATTATGAGTTCTTGCATGATGAAATACAGCAGCACCAACATGTAATAATGCCTGATATTAGCCTTTGAATCATGGTAGCTGAACTCTTATAACCACAAGATATATTCTGTTTGACTGCTCTTTGATGGGTGGAGGGGTCTCTGTACCCGAGTCCCCTCTAAATAGCATCTTTCATGTCTCATGATGATGTGGCTTTACACTCCCACCTCTTCATCTCAAAGGCTGGAGTGTTAGGAGTGTGTGTTTGAAGTCCAGCAGTAGAAACGTGACTGATTAGCAGCAGAGACTGAAGGCAGCTGCAACAAGTTTCTCATGAGAGAGGGGAGAGGAGCCTCAGTAACCCCCCAGATAATCCTCACCTATCCATACATCACTGCAACTGTTTAAACCACACTGTACTCTCTGTGTGTGTGTGTGTGTGTGTGTGTGTGTGTGTGTGTGTGTGTGTGTGTGTGTGTGTGTGTGTGTGTGTGTGTGTGTGTGTGTGTGTGTGTGTGTGTGTGTGTTTGTGCGTGTGCGTGTGCGTGTGGTACTCACACATACTTCAGCAGAACTGCCTGGACTTCCATCCCTGAGGACTTCCATCTGCAGGAGGGAGCCAGCGTATCTAAACACAGAGATACATTTAGTTAAATGCAGTTTATATTAACACACTTTCATTCAACATTACAAAAGTTTGTTTTTTAATCCATAAGGAAAATCTGCTGTTAGCTTAGTTTAGCTTTTCCACTTGACGGCACTCAATGAAGGGCTAGCTTTTTTTCCCCATTTACAGTCTTAATGCTAGGCTAAGCTAACGGCTGCTAGTTACTATTCATTAACATTACAGAAGCGGCTCTTTTAATCAAAAAAGGGGAATGGGCTGTTTGCTACGCTTAGCACAACGACAAACTCCACATACAGCCCCTGTACATATCTGTAATTTAAACAGCATACTTAATTTGACAAGGCTAGCTCTTTCCCTCCATTTTCAGTTTTATGCTAAAGTTGGCCATCTGCCGCTAGCTGCAGATTATTCTGTACAGATAGGTGGTACAGTATGGATGCGTTATCTAACTTTCAGAAATAAATGAATACATGTGTTTGCCAAAAATATTCCTTAAGGTTAGAAAGCTTTTTCCTTTTAGATGATTTTAGTGTGTGTGTGTGTGTGTGTGTGTGTGTGTGTGTGTGTGTGTGTGTGTGTGTGTGTGTGTGTGTGTGTGTGTGTGTGTGTGTGTGTGTGTGTGTGTGTGTGTGTGTGTGTTGTGTGTGTGTGTGTGCTTGTGATGCCAGCTCAGCAGATTCATCTCTCTTTCATATCGTATTCTGACATCATGTGAGCTTCTGCTGTAGTCTCTCTGCTCTGGGCCATTCCTCTTAGATAATCTGAGTCTCTGCATTTTATTTATGTGGAGATGTTCTCCGCAGAGATGAAAGACGTTACTGTAACCCAGATTCTGGAACAAAGCAGAAATAAGAACTCATCAGGGTCAGGCTCCATGAGAAGAAACTCACCGATCGATAATGAACTGAGGTATGAACTCACAGAGGAACGCTGCAGATTAGAGGCCTCGATAACCGGAGAACAGAGGCTTTAATCAACCAAGAGAAGGGGGCAAACCATGATAATTAAGAAAGTGGAGGGGGCAAACCACGATGCAAACACTCAGATGTGTGCATGAGGCTGTGATCGGCTAAATACAGTGACACCGTGAGAGTCATAGTCAGCATTTGGTGGGCATCAACCCCTCTGGCTGGTGTGTCAGAGGCAGCAGCTGTCATAGAGGTGGTGGAGGGGGGGGGGGGGAGGGGGTGGTGCAGGTTACCTGAGCGTGCAGCGAGGAGGGGTAGGTGAAAGCGGGTGACAGTGCCTGGGACAGCTCCGCCGGGTACAGCGGGTATGACGCCCACACATCAGGGCTGCTGGGATAGAGACCGGGCACTGTGAGCTCATCTGTGGAGAGAGAAGAGGAGGGTAAGGAGGGGGAGGAGGGGGAGGGTGGAGGTGCACTACAGCTGCCCCTCGCTACTGACGCCTAGCAGGTCAGAGAGAATTCAGTGCAGTGGGGGGGGGGTACAGGTTATTCAGCGCTTTCTGTTCCATTTGATTAAACTCAGATACGCGAGTTAGCATCATGTAGCTGAAAGTGAAAACATGCAATATGTAAGCGAGGCTACCAAACAGCTGGACGCTGAATCTGACACTGTTTTTTTTGTTATACCGCCAATACTGCGACAATTTATTCTCCGTAAGCTTCATCAGCTCTAGGGTGCTTCCACATTGCTGTACTATGTGTTGGTACTTCCTGTTAAAGATGAATTGCTGTTACTTTGCATAGCAACGCCAGCTTTATCATCCTTTAATTACCAAAGCAACCTTTTGTAAGCTTTAGAATGAACTGTCTTTAAGTTGTATCAGTTGTCCCTCTGTGTCTGGAGAGGAAAACGTGTTTCTGTTGTTATTGTAAAGTGTCTCGTGTGAGCAGGGACACCTTTGAGGCGTAGAAACACTGACTGAGTGGGGGCAGGGATCTCAGACAGTGGATGATTTCCCCCTAAACCCAGTGAAGCTGATGTTATTCAGGGGAAACTGAGAGGAATAGTCTGATGTGATGATTGTCTTAATGAAGCGAGTAAAGAAGGAGCAGCGAGGTGACAGTGCAGAGTGGTACAGAGTTAAGAGACCCTCCTGCTCTCAGTGTCAGAAACCTGGCTGATATTTAAACATCTCTTATCAGGAACAACAGAAACTCTCCCAGTGGTTACGTCATGGCTTCATTAATCCTTTCCTTACACACCCTTTCTCCCAGATAAGAGCAGCGGTCATGGAGGAGGAATGTACCACCACAGCTGGCCTGTGTTCAGCATGTTCAACTATCAACACACAGTCCCTGACCTCAGAGAAATATTTAACTAAAGAGAGCAGAGCACAAATACTGGCCTGCAGCTCTAATAATGAGAGGTCAACAGCTGATCAATCATTCATCACATCCAGTTAACCATCAGCACAGAGAGCACTCAGATCAGTGTGTTCAGTGAGGAACACACACACACACTTGGGTATACTCACAGGGGTCTCTGCTGATGAACTGGGGCCCGGGGCTCTGCTGGGAGGGGAGGGGGTTGGGAGTGCCCACCAGCTTGTTCTTGGCCATCTTGGTGTTGGCCTTGGCGAACTCCAGCCGGAGGGTCTGAGGGATCTCTGGATCGAAGCGGACCCCCTGTCAACATACAGCGGCAGCTTTATACATCCGTTTATCCTCAGAGAACAACAATCTCAAGTATAATAAACACTCGTGGATCATTGCATCATGTTTTAAGATCAGGATCACAAAGAAACTACTAGTTGGAACTTGGGATTATTTATAGCATGATGGAAGGGTGTAGCATTGTAGGGGAGCGTGGGCAGTGTGGAGTCTATAACATTATAAGAGTGAATCTTATTATTACATTATATGTTCATTGTGCTCATGAGATGTTGCTATGACTTTGGAATAAATAGACACAATCACCAATCCCAGGTTCTGATGGGTTGGATACGAAACAAAGGGAAAAGTCATAGAAGAAAGTTTAGCTGCTTAGAAATGATGCAAAGACCAGGTGCAGACACTGTAGAGTAGATTACAGCTCTGCTGCCTGTGATTTCTATGACCTGACGGAGTCCTTAATTGGCCAAGTGAAATATATATTTTGCTCTCTTTTAATAAATAGTTGAACTTAGAAGTTGTTTGTCTTTCCTGGAATAAAAGAACACAACAGCGGTTGTACATGTTGGAGGAGATCTGAATCACATTAGTAGAAACAATAATTATGAATTGACTCGTCACTAATTTGGCAATAGCTTGCTGGATAGCTATCATTCAATAGATGGATCACTATCATTCGTTAGTTAGCTTGTTAGATGGGTAGCTAATGTAAGCTAGCTAACTAGAAAGACAGATAGTTAACATACGCTAGCTAAATTTGCGAGCTAAAGTTTGCTAGCTAAAGTTTGCTAGCTAAAGTTTGTTAGCTAAAGTTTGCTAGCTAAATAGCACACTGATAGGGTACTTGAGTTGGATCTCTAGATTTTTCTTTTATATAAATGTCGAAACTTTGGACCGTTGTCTGCCCTTCTTGCAGTGAGAGTTATTATAAACTGTCCATATGAGCTTTAGTGTGCAGTCTGATCAACAGATATGTTTTTGGTACTTTTCTAATAGAATGGGCTAGCTACAAGACACTATTAAAAATGTCCTGAGATTTTGGGCTATTGTCATATGTCATCCTGCAGTCACTAATAGAGGATGGATGTTTCATATATTATTTACAGATTTCTGATTGTTTGAATGATTCCTATAAGGCGTCACAACATAGGCTATTGTTCCTAGTACATAAGAACATAAGACGAGTTTGTTCCAGAAGACATTTTGCATGTCTTCTGGAATTTCCCCATTTTTGGAGGAGTGTTGAGCACATGATGAAGCTGCAGACATCACACATTAGTAACAGCAGCAACACAATGAATCACTGAATGCATCGCTGCAGTGCAGAAAGGCAGATTCATGTAGTGATCATGCATGTCTTCCTGCTGCTGCCAAGACTTGTTGTGTTGTGTAGATGCCCAGTGGGACCTGGCTAATATCTGGAACATTTGTTATACTTTTCTATTTCTGTAACATATTCACCACTGGCCATGACACATTGGAAGCATCCCAGCTTAAAAAGAGCACAAAATGTTGTCAAATTATTGAGATGCCGACACTACTCCTGAAACACCCAGCTCATGACGAGTGGAGGAAAGGTTTCTTTCTCTTTCAGTGTGCAATACTTTAAAACTCTAAATCATTTGTCTTCTCAGTGCGTGTTGCCTGAGGAGATAAAGGAACATTAACAGAAGTCTTCCTCATCAAAACACAGAGTGGCCGTCTGTCTGCAGGAAGCTTGTCTGACGGTCCATAAGGAGGGCAGATCTGAGGAGAGAACTCCTCACCTGGGGGGGGTATTTACTGTGCTGAAACAAGTAAATACCACCCTACACCCCATCGTGTAGGGTGGTATATACTGAGCTGAAACTCCTCATGTGTGTGGGGGGGGGGAGGTATTAAGTGGGATTGCCCTGGCTCAGCGCCTCAGTGCTGCTGCAGAGGTGTAATAAGTTTTGAGGAGATAATGAGTCTGGTCTCCACCTCACAGAGTTCTGCTGCACCCCCCTTCCTTCAGTTTTATTTCCCATATTTCAATATGCAGATACAGAATCTAGCTTATCTCCATATATACGACCCAGGGGACGCAGCTTTCCCTGAAAAACACGAGGCGTTCAGCTCCCAACCCCTCTGAGTGACTCTGGAAACAGACGCTCTATTGTTGGAACATCATTTATCTTTTCTTTCTGTCCTGCCTTTGATATCTCCAGATCTGACAGTCACACTTTAGCAGGATGAGAAACTGTTTCACAGGCTTAAGAATATGAGAACATATCTGTACACCTTAAATAACACAGTGGGAAAATAACAGAAAGACAGAGAAGATTTCATATCCTGCCTCATCAAGGCCACTTTCTGCAATAAGAGAGCTTAAAATTAAACCCTGGATCAATATGTGGTGGTTAAATGAGCTGATGTTGACCTTGCAGCATGTTTCTTTGTTTACTCCAACAGAAACGTCTTTCTTTCTGCTTGTGATGGGTGGTATGTGAGTGTCTCCTCCTGTTTAATGCATGTGCACAGAGAGATGTGAGGGCACGACTTACGTTCAGGGCGTTCTTCGCTGCCTCTGCCTCTGATCTGCTGTCAAAGCTGACAAAGCCTACCGGCTGGGGAGAGACAGAAACACGCTTTAGGCAAAAACTGAGTCGGCACTTCTGTCTGAGTGACAGAGACATGGTTTTATTATTTGTATCTCACACACACACACACACACACACACACACACACACACCCACACACACACACACCCCTCTCTCTGGTCTGTTTATAAAGAGAGGAAGGCTGGACGCTCACTTTGTCCAGCACCCTTCATCATCCAGCTGAACTATGCCCAAATACGGGCATTTAGAGGCAAACAGAGGGGGGCCAAGAAAGAGCATAAAGAAGTGTTTAAAGGAGAAAATAAAAAATCTGTGTTATTAATATATTTAATATGAATGTGGAGCCCATAAGAGACTCATGTCACATCTCTAACTGCTGAAGATTTAAAAAAAGACTGCAGGGTGTGTGTGTGTGTGTGTGTGTGTGTGTGTGTGTGTGTGTGTGTGTGTGTGTGTGTGTGTGTGTGTGTGAAATCTCTAAACATGTTGCTCCCATGAGGCTCTGCTGCTGGTCCGTGTGATCTTGAGGAGGAGGAGGAGGAGGAGGAGGAGGAGGAGGAGGAGGAGGAGGAGGAGGAGGAGGAGGAGGAGGAGGAGGAGGAGGCAGCAGCAGCAGCGTAAGAGGAATATAAATAGAAGGGTCTGGGATCGGGCTATATATGGAGACGACTGCTCAGGGACCGGGAGACGATCGATTGATTTACAGAAACTTTTTTGAAAGAAAAAACAAAGCGCACATCTGTCAGGAGGAAGGCGGCCATTATGAAGGAATGCTTATTAATTTAACAGGAACAACTTAAAGTGAACCCTGAGAACATTGCCTGCTTCAGGGAGTGGATTTGACTGAGAGTAGTGACAACACGGTGCACTGCGGTACAGTGACATCACTGTAACATCACTGTGACATCACTGCAGCAGGGTGAAAAGTCAAGCATCAAGACGTTCAGGGGGTGTTAGTTGGGATACCCTCTATTTTAAGCAGAAATATATTAACTCTTCTAATTGTCATGGGTGCTAATTGCCTCCTGAAAATCTTTGACAGCATGCATGCACAAGGAAAGAAGTCCCATAATGCAGCGGGGTTGGGTCCTTTGTTCTTAGATTTGTGGTATTACTCTCTGCACTCTGTAATCGCTCTAAACCCTCGTATTGAGCTGTATGGAAACAGTGTAATGTGCTCCTGATCACTGACACCTGCCAGCCCGGCTCATTTTCAGTCCCCCCCCACCCCCCAGGCAGAGTTGTCTCTGCTGCTGACACTTCCCCCCCGATCCATCCCACCGGGGTCCAGTGTGTGACTGCAAGCAGACTCTCCACCGCCACAGGCAAGTCACTGCAACAGCTCAACCATCGCCAAGATACTTCCTGACAGAGGTGCTAATCCGTCATCGCCCCAACAGAAACACACACAGGGGAGGAAGAGGAGGTGTAAAGCACAGAGGAAGGTGTGACGTGCATCTGTACATACCTGTTTAGATGTGAGTTTTATCAAGGAGCCTTCATATCCCTGCAACACAGAGAGAACAGACTTTATTCAGCGTATGCTTCACCAGCTCTAGGGCACTTTCACAATGTCTTTTATGTGTTGGTATATCCAGTTATATCCAGTGTATCCAGTATATCCAGTATCTCCAGTCATTGCTATTACTGTTGCATAGCGCTGTCAGTTTTATCAATCTTTACTTGCCAAATAAACCGTTTTTTAGCTTTTAAATGAACCGTTATTAAGATATTACCGTTTTTGTGTGTATTTAAATAAGCAATATGTGATTACTTTATCCAATTACATTAGTTTGAGAATTTACAGCGATGTTTGGAGCTATGAGGTGCTGCTGGCTGTATGAGAGAGCCCGGCCTGCTTAAAAAAACATAAACAATGTTTGGAGAATGACTCTCACTCCCGAACGGTAGACACGGGTCAGAACTGTAAATAATCATTCTGATTTAAATTACCACCAACTTGGCAATAGCTAACTTTTGTGCCATTGACATATTCATCCTGCACTCACTAACAGAGGATGGGTGCTGTAAAACCCATGTGATCAATGCAGTGTATCTGTAAATGATGTCAGAAAATGTATTCTTTACAATAGTGCTAACGCTAAACCAGAAGAACTAACACATAAGAGTTAGAACCAGGCAAAGCAGGGCGGGGCTATATAAGGTGAATATATATCATTTCTATAAAAACATTATTATTACAGATGTAATTGGACCTGATATAAACCATTTACCCACAGTACATACCATCAACATTTCTACATACATAGCTGATGTTGCATTATTCCCTTTAAGCCACTAAAGCTCATAATGGTTGGGCGACTTTGCAGAAGGCTTGCAACACCTCCAACATGCAGTGACCTGAAGTAACCTCTGATTCTGTGTGTGTGTGTGTGTGTGTGTGTGTGTGTGTGTGTGTGTGTGTGTGTGTGTGTGTGTGTGTGGTGTGTGTGTGTGTGTGTGTGTGTGTGTGTGTGTGTGTGTGTGTGTGTGTGTGTGTGTCAGGACAGAGTTTCTGAGGTGAAGCAAACAGCTTTATTTTTCTGTGGCAGGCAGCATTTTTCCATGATACGTAGAGGTGCACTTCCTGTGGATAAGACGTATTGAAGCCGGGCTTTAGGAGCACTTGCAGCTCTGCCATGTTTCCTCACCATTCATGGAGTCCATGCAGAGAGGAGCTTCTAAGAATAGCTAAGAAAATACAAACATACCTTAAAAGGTCTGAAGAGGAGGTAGAGCTCGCGAGGCTTGATATCCAGCGGCAGCCCACTGACGAAGAGCGTCCGGACCTGAGGAAGAGCAGAAGCAGAGCGAGTCATTGACCTACTCAGGTATTAATAGCTACCTGCAGACACAGAGCAGGTGAGAGTACGGTCTCTAAACTCAGCATCACATCTCAACTGTTCAACTCTCAGATGGAGCCATGCTAGGGAGTCACTGAGAGTGTGTTTGAACAGACTGAAGAAGGAAACCACATAGGGAGTAGTATATAAGTTATCATCATGTGTTGATGAATACAAGTAAACTCGAAGTAACACCTGCATTCATTACTTTCATTTTTATTTTAAACTGCATATGTAAGGAACAACCTGAAAGTGAACTCTACAAATAAAGTTGAAAATATAAAGATGTCAATGGCACTGAGCTAGAATATAAAATTAAGAAATAAAGTAAGACAGGAAAGTAATGGAGACTTCCTGCCCCAGTTAAAAATACAGTTACACTATCATGAATGTCTGAAGGTAACAAAAATCTCACTAATTAACAAATATCTATTTCTTTAATCTACTTTCTCTGATAGTTTATGGGAATATGATGTCATCAACAGCAAGTCGCCCATCTTTGGAGGAAACCAGCGACTGCAACCCGTTGACTTAACCTGTACAGCCCCAGAATGCACCGCGGTTCCCATTCCATGTAAGCGAAAAATAAAAAGCCACTAATCAAACCTCATACACTTCACCTGACTGAAGCTGGCTTGGTGCAGGCTGTGTGCAGTTAGACATCCTCACAATAATGACACAGTGTGTTGTAAACATGTGTTTACGACTGAATATAGAATAAAGAGCAGGTATGATTACACACAGCAGATTTATTAGACAGCCGGTACACACAGAGCTGCTGAGCTAACAGCACGCCTCATTCCCACAGGTAATCTGACTCCATGCACACACACATAACATCTTAGCAACTGAGAGGGGGGGGCAGACCCCCACCTTCACTATTACCTCACCTCAATCACACACTGACAGCAGAGAAAATCTATTTCATATAAAGAAAAATGTTTAAAAGGTGCAGAAAACACAGGCAGTGTTAAAGTGTGTTGGCTCCGACTGTAGATCACATTACAGTCATGACATGTGGAGTGTTTCTACATGACGTGGTTCCAGCGTTTCCTCACACACAACATCTGAAGTCATCTCAGACAAACTCTGATTCAACCTCTGCAGACTGAACAATGGGACACTTCCTGACGTCATTTGTTGTGACACACTAGTGTTTAAGTGTGTAAGTAACACACTCCTGCTGTAGTGAAGTTTCCTGAAGGTCGCTCTGCTTTATTGGCTTTTAGGAGATATTGGTTTTACTGCTTCCTCGTGAGTCACATACCTTCATCTCCAAAGTGCTGAAAACCCACTGAATCATTGACCATGTATGGCGTGCGCTCACACACACACAGCAGGATCAGAAGCAGCAACAGGCAGCGTGCAGTTCCCTGGCAACGCCTGAGCGGGGTGCAGCGGGGCACGGAGCCCCCGGCCACAGACATCACTTCCTATTAGAGCCACTGCTGCAGCCATGCCCAGGAGATCAATGCACCTCCACCCACAGACCCACCTTTACTCCACCAGCACTCTATCAGATGCCCTTCTGTTTCTATAGAATTTCGGCTTAAACCAAATTCAAATAAAGATGTAGAATTGTTTTATTAAACGATTACACACACACTGACCAGTAATGGATGTTCCCAGAATAAAATAACACATTGTACGTGATAGGCTAAGGGGTGGGAAATCGCTTAACAGTTGACCAATAACAACAGAGCTGAGCAAAGGCAGTATGAGAAAGAAAAAAGCTTTTTGAACATTAAAGCATGGCAACACGTCACACTAAATACTAATATCAAAATGAGCACAATAGGGGCCCTTTAAACCAGAGCAATAATCCCTCAGCAATAAACTGAAATCCAGCCTGCCTGTTACAACAAACTATTGCCGTCATTATTAAACTGTTCCCTTTGTTTTCACCTCCCAAAAAGTCGATTTGAAATGGAGTTTTTTAACTGGTTGTCTTACTGCTGTCTGAAACTGTAAGGGAACCAAGCAACCAATACAATTTACATTCCAAAAATTGTCCATTTTCTCCATCACAGAGTGCACTGTGTCTGTCTCTTGATTAATAAAATTGCCTTGGTCCTTATTCATGTGTCGTTTGTATTCAGCATGTGTACATGTATTAAACCTTTTTCCTGAAAAGCCTCATTACGTTGCTCCGCTATGCGTGACTCTCTTAGATATCTGCTGCTTCTTTAACGGAGCGTTATTTTGACCGCTAGTCTGGGCTGAGATGAGGGACGCGACCTTGGAGTACCGTGAGATGATTACTGTGTGGTTCCTCCTCCCGAGTGTGTGTGATGGATGCAGCTCTGACCTTGAAGAGTAGAGGAGTCTACTGTAGCGTTGCAGAGGGAAAAAAAGATGTGTGGCAGAGCTCAGAGATACATTTCTACTAGCGTTGGCCTCTCTTTGTTCCTGCATGAGTTGGCTCTGCGTTATTAAAAGCGTGGACTGACATGGCTCTCCATCATCCTCTCAGAACGACACACTGCAGAGATGTGGAGTGTGTGTTAATCTCTGCAGTCATGTTAGACCTGCGGGGTCACAGGTTAGTGTGCAGGTGAGAGGTCACCTGAGAGGCTGAACACACTCCAAACGTCACGACTGAACTGCTACAGCTCAGTTAATGTTCCAACAGATTAACCTTTAAGAGACATTTCAACAAATGACCTCTGAGGAGCACTTCACTGCCTTTCTCCTTCATCCTGCTCAACAAACCAAACTGTGTGTTACTCACACACATGTGCTCTTTCGGAGTCACATGTATGACATAGAGTTCAACTCTTCTTCCTGTGTGTGTGCTTCGGTGAGTCTCCATGAAGGATTCACATTCCTCCACAGACTCATTAACTGAGCCCCTCCTTCACTGCCTTTGTTGGCTCCTGCCCAAGTGGACACCTTCCACTGTTTGCTCTTCAGGTTGGGTTGGCAGAGCGGTAAAGTGGAGACAAAAACGCGAGACCGAGAGTGCATGAGGACGTGCATGAACCCGTTATGTGACCTGCTGCATCAGTGACTGCACTTTAACTATAGAGACAATATATTTCCTGTCTGACAATGTTGACTACTCAATCTGCCTCTTTCAAAGCATTGTCTTATTATGTGTTAGTCCTTCCAGTTAAAGGGTAATTGCTATTGCTTACCATAGCACCTCCAACTTTATCAACTTGCCCAATAAACCTTTTAAAGCTTTTGAATTAACTGTAATTAAGTTATTAACAGTTTTTAAGGTGAGAAGCTAACTGTTTTAATGATCAATATGCGATTACTTAATCCCAAAAATGTTTGAGAATTTGAGAATATGAGAATTTACAGCGATGTTTTGAGCTGAGGAGCTGCTGGACGTATGAGAATACTCGGTTTGTTAAAATATATATAATTACTTTCAATTACTTTCACTGCCTGAATGGTAGAGACAGGTCCGCACTGTCTGCAAGTCTAACCATAGGATTTTAAAAAATATTTCCCATTTCAATTATTAGAGCCAGAAATATTGAAAAAGCTAGCTAGATAGCTAACATTCAGAAGCTAGCTTGTTAGATGGGTAGCTAACTAGGGAGGTGGATAGAAACATATTTAGCTAGCTTGATAGATAGATAGATAGATAGATAGATAGATAGAAAGATAGATAGACAATGACAATGGCCCAAAAACATATTAGATTAGCCATTGTCATAACAGATGATAACAACTTGTCATTTCAACATTTAGGATACAGGACTGTCTTCACTCTCAGTTTCCATGTTTCATATTTTATCTGCTGCGCTGCCTCTGACCGCCGTGAAACGATTGGACAGTCGGACACGAACAGTTTCTCTTTGTTCCTTGCTCCTGTCTTGACACTCTTCCTATGACCATATAAGGTCCTTCTGTTCACAGACCTTGGCATCATGCTGTCAACGTATGGACCATAAGGAGAAGGAGTCAGTCTACTGGGACTAAAGAGAGGAGAGAGGCAGACTATAAACAGCAGCCGGGTGGAGGAAGGAGGGAGGAAACCAGATAAAGAGAGGGCAGAAAGAGGGTGGAGGGGAGGAAGGAGGAAACGGAGGGGAGGGAGATTAAAGTGTACAACGAGATGAGTTAGAGACATTCTTTGTGAAAAAGAAGGTGGATAATTATAGCTGTGAGTAAGCAATATTAAGTGGAGTGGACAGAAGATAAAGACAAGATGGCTGACACATTATTACAAACAAACTAACAACAAAGCCTTTTAAGGAGACTTGGACACTTTTAAATAAATATATATTTATATATATAGCTGTAGATATTTCAATTCTCCTTCATTCTCCTCACATCAGCGAGCAGCCGCTCCTGACGCTAAGCCTTGTTGTTGCCTTTTCAAATACCTCTTGTCGCGCAGCTGACAAATGGCCAAGATAAGACGCTTTTATAAATAACCTGCTACCTATCAGACACAGAGCCGCTGCTTTATTCAATGTGTAATGCGCCTTTATGTTCTCACTGTCTACACTATCTTCACCAGTCTTTTTATGTTTTCCTATCATGGCCACTTTCCCCTCTCATAGCGTCTCCTGTCACACAGCGTTAATATTTCTGCGTGCCCTTTTCAGAGATACGTGCCCACTGCCCAATGCACCACAGCTCCTCCACCCACGACTCCGGGTGGAGAAGGTCACGCTGGACACATGAACTGCGATTTGAAGAGGACCTGCTGTAGACACAGTCCAGATACACCGCGGGAGACTCGCTAAGCTCTGCACGAGTGATACTCGGATTCTCTCCGGGCGCTTGTAAAGATCCACTTACATGTTTATGGAGTCAACACACTGCTCAGATATGAGTTCATCTTGCAGAGGAACAGAGAGGCTCAACCCTCTGTGTTCACTCATTTGTCAAAACTCAGATGGACCTGCTGGCGCTCCTTAAACACACAGCAGTTAGCCTGACAGAGAGGAGGTCAAAGGTCACATTGCGGTGAGCCGAGACGCATACCACAAGCTCACCACCTGCACCGTTTAACACAAAGTGGGCTTGAAGTAACCCCAACCAGTAACAATGCTGCTGGTACAGGATGAGTGCCACTAATACTGATAGCAGTCGGTATTTAATTAGAAAACAGTCCTCAGACTGTATAAGCGGGGACTATTAAAATGTCTCCTGCATAACCAGATGAAGTGTTGATGTGATTGGTTTAAGTTGGACTGTGCTTGTTCCTGATAGCAGGAGCACGTCCCCTCTCTCCGTCATTATGAAAACACTGAACTGAAGAGGTCAGAAATGTGCTCTGAAGAGCCCGCAGCCCGGCTCCTTAAAAGGCCTGGAAACATCTGACGTCCAGCATGTGAGGGGCAGCATGTCAGCGGCACTGCATAAGAACCAGAACACCTGATAATAAAGGACCAGAACACCTGATAATGAAGCTTATCACTAGGTTAGCTGCTGGAGCGGCATACCTGCTGTGTTGCAGGTCCATGTTTGGAGATTCTGTTCCTCACCGGATTAACTGTGATGGTGTGAGGCAAAGCAGAGAAACAGGCTGAGGAGATTTAACTCCGGACATCAGTCTCGATTCACCTTATGCTTCACCGGCTCTAGGGCGGTTTCACATTGCTGTATAATGTGTCGATACTTCCGGTTAAAGTGTAATTACTTACGTCGCCAAATGTATAAATCTTTAATAAGCGTAACATGTATAGGCGTTTGAACAGGGAGTGGGAAAAGGAGCGGGGCTTCATGCGGTGAATTCAGAGGTACACAAAACATGTACAACAATTATTATTCATCCAGAATGTGAAACTCTAAAGAGTCCAGTGCCGTGTATAAAGTGAATACAGTCAGTGTGTATCTGCAGCACGGCCTTTTCTCAGTGAATGTGCAGTTACACCAGCCGCTGTGTTTGGGTATTCAGTTACACAGTGACCACATGCACTGAGCCTAATCTAATTCTCCAAGAGAAATATCAGACTTAATCTCATATACCTTTCTGACAACACCGGGCTGCACATGAGAGGGAAACACACCCAGAAAAAAAGACAAAGACTATACAAAAACTGTGCAGCATGTTGGAGGAATTGGTGTTTTGCACAAACATCATTGGCTGTGTGAAGATGTCACTCACTGAGATGATCTGTAATGAGGGGGGGGGCAGCAGCTGTGTGAAACTCACTCTGAACACTTTATTCTAGTGTGTGTGTGTGTGTGTGTGTGTGTGTGTGTGTGTGTGTGTGTGTGTGTGTGTGTGTGTGTGTGTGTGTGAGACACGCATTAAGATTCATTAGAATGGATTCATCTATCACCAGTCCTCTCTTTATCCTGCGTACATCTTCAGTTGGTATACTTGCCTTTGTTATCTCCAATATCAAATGTTCAACTCAGTTCTTGTATTGGTCTGCAAATTAGAATGTACATTTTCTGCATCGGTCGATTCATTGTTGCAGATATTCTACCACTTTTAACTGCTTTGAAGTAAACCTACTCCAAAAATATAAGATATTTGTCCAAAACAAAATGTTCCGCATCCCCTAAAACTTAGACATCGACACAGAATGACTCAGAATCAGCCAGGAGTACAATTATGGCAATTTTCTGTTTTCAATTGCCATTTTTTATCCTGAAAAGTACGGAAATGGATTCAGCATCCTCAATAAACCTCCAAATCACTCCAGAACTGTAAAGATTGGCATTTTTTTTAATATTGGACCCTAATTCAATTTATGCTAATTGCGCTAATTGACCAACACATTTAAGTTAGCATCCGGCAGTTTCTTATTGCTGGGGACCCATACTGCACACTCCTAAAATCAAACTTTAGGTATTTTCGGGTTCAGACTGCTGTCAACTTTTTTCAGAATAAAAAGGACATACAGTATGAGGCAGGTCACAAAGATTAAAGGCGAAATAAAAAGCCTATATTTTTATAATAAATGAAAGGTGCACATATTTTAAAGTATGAAAGAGTGCCTTTATGAGCGCCAGCCTTATAATAATACTAAGTATAACTCTTGACAGGTTTACCAGCAAATAAGAGTATTTAGGAGTATTTTAGTGATGGAGTAATGATTAATGTATAGTCGCGTGCGGATCGTACCTCTTCCTCGTGGTTGGTGAACTCACTCGGCTCGGTCTCCTTCTCGCTTTTGTTGTTGCTCATCCTGACGACTTTATCAACGGGACTGTCTTCTTGTTCTTCAGTCAGTTTTCCTCTGCTCCTCTTCCTCCCGCTGCAGGTTTCCAGTACCTCCGACAGACTTCAGTCCGCTTGCAGCTGCTAGTTAGGCGACATCAATGACGACAAGGATTCAAAGTAAAATGTGAAGCTGCGAGTAAAATCAGACAGAAAGCTTCTCCTCTTGCTCTGCTGCTCTCAGTGAAACACGCTGCTGTTAGACTGCTGCAAACTTCTCCCAGCTGAGGAGGACAAGGAGGAGGAGGGAGGGGTTTAGGGTGGGGTTAGGGTGTAGATCTGGTGGAGATGCACCGTCTGCTGCTGCTGCTGCTGCTGCTGCTCTATCAGGTTTATAAACGCTGTAATAGCAATGCGTGTTATTTTAGTCTCTGCAACATTCCTACAATATTTCTCTAACAGCAGCTGCTTTAATATTCCTATTTTTAGTCTAAATATTACTAATGTGTCTGTATTCAGCTGATTTTACATGTGCGTTCATTTAAACAGGTATTCTCATTGACAGACACAGAGATAACACACATGCCTATTCGCTGTCAATAGAAAAGTGTGATTGCAAACACATTAGTAAAATGTTCAAAACATTGCTGGTTACCCTGACAAAAACATTGCATTGTGACATTTAAAAATGATATTGAAATCTCTCACTTAAAGGTCACCTAGCAAAATCCACTTTTTCCTGTCTTTTATATACATAAACATGACATGTGTCCCCTCTGTGTAAAGAGATTCTGAAAGTTTCAGGAAAATGTGCTGATTTCTATAAAAACCTGTCTGAAAATAAGCTGATCAAATTTTGGCCACTTTATGATGTCATAACGATTTTTTGGATTGTGTAACCATTAGCCAATCACCAACCAAGGTAAACCCCCCCACCTTATCGTCTGAATCTCCTCCTAGAGCACCATTGTGTTCTTTGTAACCACATCTCTCTCAGAGGGGCGTGGGGAGGGGCTCCTTATTTTCATCTAAAGTAACAGACTTCAGCACTTTTGAAACAGGGCTGACACAGAGGGGATTATGTGATCTGTTTGGTATTTCGAGCCATGGTTTGTATATATCCGAGACCTATTGATGAAAAACAGTATAATAGGAGATCTTTAAAGGACAATATTTCATTTTGTGCTTCAAACTACAGTGGAAACGGTTGTTGGAAACTTCTCTAAAATGTTGGTTTTATCGGCTTATTTTAACAATGGGATCGCATAATTCCTTCCGAAATAATTGCAGATCTGCTGTAAACTAGCTAGCTTACCAAGCTAACCTTGTCATTTCAGATATACGGAAATAAAACACTTACAATTATGAAAACGGACTAACTCTGCCAAAAGAGACAGTTGGCCATCATTGTAATCCCCGAAGGTCAACAAGTGCTCTGGTCCCAGCTGTGTGTGTCACTTTTTAGTGTCCCCTGGTTTCCGTTGTGTTTACGCCTCTTGCAGCATTTTGTATTTGCAACACTTTTAGTAAATGTTTTTGTCAAGTTGGTGAAGATGTTTCTTCATTCGCCCGTGTTTTGGCACATTTGTGTTTTTTTTATTTGCATGGTTTCTGAAGATGCAGTGCGTTATCACCTGTCGGCCACCATATAACAATAAGAAACAGAGACATTAAGTAATTACACAACTCCACAAGAAGTACAACACAGTTTGTGTAATTTTTCCAGATTCGAATGACATATTATACCTTTGTTTTCTATGAATGCTTCTTCTTTTAGATCTTCTTGTAGATTACCTGTTGCCTGTGTGACCCTCGGCTGCATCATGTGTTAGTGTGCACACTCAGGAGAGTTTCAGCATGATGCATCATGTGTGTAGACAATTATCAACAGGACTGTGTGTGTGTATTTACAGAGAAGATCAGAAGACAACACCTGCGCGTTGCTCAACATTTGTAGGTGGTAACTGATCCGGTCTGATTTATGACCTGTGAGGGGGGGGGGGGGGGGGAGCTTGGAGCAAGGGGAGTGCCGTCTGAAACCCTCCACGCCTATGGCGGTCTGCGGCTCAGACGGTACACTCCAGCAGCTTCCTCTCTGATGCTCAGTGCAGCGGACACACACTCGCAGTATGTGACAGCCGGGCAGAGTCATTTCTGCTGAGCATGCACCTCAAAACAACAAAAGAAGGAAAAGCAATGTAGCCCCCCTCCCCTCAGATCACGTCTACATCCATCACAGATACATCTGAAGGAGCTCTGCAAGGAGATAAAAATGGAAATGCTCCCCTTGCTTCTCGACAAGCAGGAATCAAAGCTGCTGCTGGAGTCTGGGGAAGGGGGAGATGGAAGGGGAGGAGATGGGAGGGGAGGAGATGGGAGGGGAGGAGACGGGGAGATGTCCCAGCTGTGTTTGACAGGTCTCTGTGTGGTCTGATGCTAAGAGAGGGAGCCCCCCCCCCTGTGTGTGTGTGTGTGTGTGTGTGTGTGTGTGTGTGTGTGTGTGGCTAGGAGACAGTCTGGTCACGCTGTCCTGTAACATCTCATGGCTCTGACCCCCCCCCCCCACATGAAGGAGACGTCTATGTGTTATCAGAGAGTAACCAGATAAACATGCAGATAAAATGCTGCAGGGATTTATTTTAGTTTAAACGAATAACAGAGACAGTTATCTCGTATCTGTAGGCTTAAAATAAAGCTAACCAGCAGTGGGTTAGCTTAGCACAAAGATAAGCTAGTACCGTCGAAACCCTGAAAACACTTCCCCACCCTGTTTGCGCTCACTTCAACAGTTTCTCATGTCTGCAGGCTAAATATGAAGCTAGCCAGCAGCGTGTTAGCTTAGCATCAACATGCACATGATCACATGTCTGGCCTGCGTCATCTTCAACAAAGCTACTTATAGCATCTTTGTTTAACCTTATATCTGTATGTTCTGTTCACTGTCAGATAATGCAGATGAGCTGGACAATGAGAAGAAAAAGGCCCAGACTGAGGAGACAGGTGTGTGAGGAAGATTGAAGGTTTGAGTTAAATGAGGAGCGGCTGCTAGCTAGGAGAAGGAGGAAGAACTCTGTGGCGGTATCGGTGTGTTTTGGAGAAACTGGTGCATAGCATGTGTGCTAACCTGAGTTTAAACCTTGACTCAGTGTGTGTAAAGGTCTATAATATTCCTCTAAACTGCTGACATGTCTTAAAGCCGTGTAGAGGAAGTAGGTGAAGTTACATTCTCTCTTTGTTGTGCAGTGGATCCAATAAAAACTGAAAACCTGAGTCCTTCAGTTTTTATCACACAATAAACCTCTCTGACCTTTACTGCTCTGAGGGTACATCTCCATCTATTACTGTTATCTTGTAGTGTTTATGGTGTGCTGCTGTGCAGTAAAGGAACATAAGATGACTTATACACATGCTGGCCTTGCATTCTGTGTGTGACACGTTTTGCTTTCTATACTTTAAAGGGGCCCTATTCTGCTGATTTCAGGTTGACATTAGCATTCTGTGCTTCTCCTGTGACATGTTTCCATGCTTTAATGTTCAAAAAGGTCTTTATTTTTCTCATACTGCATCACCTCTTTTCACCCTCTGTCTGAATCCAGAGCCCAGTCTGCTCTGATTGGTTAGCTGGCCGACTGTGTTGTGATTGGTCAACCGCGTATAGATGTCCCGCCCCTTAGCCCATAACGTCTGTGTGAGTCTCCAGCTGCTGGTCTGTTTCAGAGGGGACCACAGAGTCCCTGTTGTGATGAGATTAATGGTTCCTGTGGTCTGCAGAGGAGGTGACTGCACCTATAGGTCACTCATCACTCTGTAAAGATGGAGCGGACCTGCAGGCAAAGGTCAGCTGTCACTAAGCCTAGCCTTACCCAACTGCTACTAAAGGGTGGAGAGCATAGACTGTATATATGGTGGAGAGGGTGGAGCTCCAAACCTAGCTGATCGAGTCTCTACCCAGATATATCTATTATATTTATGAATGTCAGTTCACTCAGGATCTTTGTCTTTAAGATAACTGACTGTATTAAAGGAAGAATGCTGAGAGGATGTTGGCACTAACAAAGTGCTGCAGTGATTGAGTTTCACAACACTTTGGGGGGGTTGGGGGGGGGGGGATAACTGTGTCCAAATATAGACAAGCATTTCTGTTATGAGCTGCTATCATCACAGTCATGGTGTAGACTAAAAGACCCCCCCCCATGAGACCACCGTCACTCTACATCCTGCAACTGTGCCCATCTGTCCTCTGCAACTTTAAACAAAAGGAGGAAGAGGAGGAGGAGGAGGAGGAGGAGGAGGAGGAGGAGGAGGAGGAGGAGGTGAATAAGTTATAGTAGAGAGGCCAGCTGCACTCTTACTCAAATAATTAGCTCCCCTCATCCATATCTGACCCCACAGCAGGTGGAGCTGGGTGCAGCAGCTGCATGCTGCACCCAGCTCCACCTGCAATACACTGTGGGGGTACCTGGCATTATTCAGGCCATGCTGCTGGAGGAGTGTAACCACACCGAGCTCAATGACAACTGGGACTGTGTACAATTACTTTACTTATAATACGAATAATTAAACTGTTATTGTGTACCTTAAGAGCAGACAGCAGCTCAACAGTCCCCCCTGGTGGTCAAACTAAGGTAATGTAAATACCAAATATATAAATGAATAAATACATAGAAGCTTCAATTTAATAAACTTGCTTAGCATGACATTTGACGAGTGCTTGATACAAGTATCATTTATAAAGAATTAAAGATATTAACCACTTTTGTAAAATATATAACATTTAAAAGTTATTATAAATAATACAAATAAAACAACAAATATTTGAAAAATGGAGATAATATTTATTGCAATCTTTACCAGAACAATTTTAAGACATTTAAATGTAATTAATTAACAAGGAGATTTAAAATGTCAGGTCTAAAATAGATCAGAAAAAGAAGTGAAAAAGCAGAAACTGCTGACAAATGATTCTCACGGGTGCAGGTAAAGAGGGTGGAGTTCACAGGTGGAGGTAAAGAAGGTGGTGTGAGATCCTCACATGTGGATGTAAAGAAGGAGGAGTCAGTTCCTCACAGGGGTGCTGCTGTTTCCTCTCACAGTCTTCTTCAGATGGTGGTAGTTTGGCAGGATCTTCATCAGGAAGTCCAGCTGCAGAGTCTGAGGCTGCAACACAGAAACACCACCCTCAGTGATAAGAACACCACCCTCAGGTATATAAACTCAACCCTCCGTCAGCTGTGTGGGTGGTGCAGGTGCAGCACTGACCTGAGGCTTCTCGCTCTGCAGGCGGCGGTTGGTGCCACAGCCGTACACCACCGTGTTCTCCGGCACCACCTCGCAGGTGTTGAGCTGGCAGCAGGCGCCCACGATGCAGCCGCTGCTCAGCACCACCCTCCTGCCCAGGTCAGCTGCAGGGGGAGTAGTTAGACACATACACAGGTTACACTTTTATATTATATACAGAGGTGGGAGAAGTACTCAGATCTTGACCTTGAGTAAAAGTAAAAGTTCCAGAGTGTCGGAATACTCTGTACAAGTTAGAGCCCTGCAGTCAAAAGGTTACTCAAGAAAAAGTACAAAAGTATCAGCATCAAAATGTAATTAAAGTACCAAAAGTAAAATGCACTAGTTATGCAGATTGACCCATTTCAGAATAATATATATATGATATGTTTTGAAGTAGTGATGCATTAAAGTGTTATCAAAGTGGTTAAGAGGCAGCTAGTTTTAATCACTTTGTATACTGCAAGGTAGCTTGTGAATTTACTCCAGGTGTATTTAAAGTCTTAGTGTTGATTATTATTTCACATCATTAATTTGTAAAGTAACTAAAGGTATTAAATAAATGCAGGGGAGTAAAAGTACACAATTAACCTCTGAATTGTAGTGGAGTAGATGTACAAAGTAGCATAAAATGAATCTACTTAAGTAAAGTAGTATCTCAAAAGTGTACTAAAGTACAGTAGTTGAGTAAATGTACTTAGTTACTTTACACCTCTGATTATGTATTATATACATTTTTATATGTACATACAAAGTACACAGAGAGGGATTTCAGTACTCACCCTTTGACTCGATCACGTTGTTGTCTCCGATGTTCAGGGCCTGAGACACTGATCCTCATCATGAAGGATTTAAATGTAATCACTGATGAAACAGATGTATGTTCAAAGACTGACTGTTTGATTACCACATGACTTTTTGTTCTAAAACTGTCTTTCATATGAACATTTTTGTTCACTGTTTGCATATCTTATTTTAAATTTAGGACTTCATTTATAATGTAAACCTGAACCAACAGCGCCCTCTGCTGGAAAAAATAGATATTAATAACAATAGAAATTCATATTTTCTGTTACTTCTCAGCTGACATTGACTCAGACATTACTGCAATACTCAGTCAGTCAGATGCTATAGATTAGATTATATATCACTTTAGAGGATACCACATCCCACTTCAAACACATTGTTGGTCCCGATGGTCATGGTTTTCTGCTCCGCGCCCTCGGAGTCCGGCAGCTGGTTTTCCGGGTAACTGCACACAGGAGGAGATACAACATGAGGTTACAATAGTATGTTCTTATTACATGTTATTGTATGTGTTCCCCTCCTGCCTGTTGATGATGAGCGCCTGCTCCTCGATCAGGTTCCCCTCCCCGATGATGATGGGCCCCGCCTCCGCGATGATCCGGGCTTTGGGGTGCACCACGGTCCGGGCTCCTGAGGGAGTAGCAGCAGGAGTGATGGAGGATGCCGAGTAAATAAATGATAATAATAATAATAATAATAAAACTCACCGATGGTCACATCTCCTCTGATCTCGCTCTCCACACACACCACTGCTCCTGCTGCGATCTTTGCGCTGCGGGAGAACAATATTTAAAATCACAATACCTAGAAGGAATAAATATACATACATAAACAAAAACATAAATACAGCTGATCAACAGTCAGTCTGGCATTTTTGTATACAGAATGAATACATGTTAGTATACCCACAGAATAACAGTCTGCTAACACATTGCATAATTACTGCCAACACAATATATTCATACAGAATATATGTATACACAGAATAACGGTCTGCAGAATTATCAGTATTTAAGAGATAGACACGGTTATTATTTTTCTGATATTTATAAAGTGTTGTACCTCTTCTGAGCGGCGATCTGCTTGCAGTCTGACATCCTCACAACAATCAAGGCGTTATCGATGTTTGATTGTAGATCCTGGCTCCGAGCTCATACTCGATCAGCTTTGTCTGACTCATTGCTGCCCTCTGCTGGACTCATCAGGAACACATTCATTCAACCCTAGTGCTTCAACTCATAACTCAAATTGTATTTAGCTATGTCACTATTAATATTCACAAAAAGGTTGTCAAAAATAATTTCATCTTCTTTTTCACTAAAGAAATACTTTAGTAGTATTTTATTCTCCCCGCCTCTCATAGGAAACTCCTGTGTTTATTGTCAGGAGAAATATGAGTTTAAACTCATATTTTATTCATTTAATATTCATTTAATTTCAAACCTTTATTTAGACAGATAGGTCCCTTGAGATCATGGATCTCTTTTACAAGGGAGACCTGCATCAATTAGTTCCACATGAAACATAAAAACAAACAATAGAGGACATCATATTTACATATTCACCAACACTTCCAAACACCCATAGTGTCATAAAGCATTTCGTGCAGACGTGCCTTAAAAACATTCAGAGAAACAAAAGTGAACAATTTCAAATTGGACTGTAGGCTGTTCCAAGCAAGTGGAGCTGCGCACATAAAAGCTGTTTTACCTAAGACAGTCCTCACTCTTGGTACATCTAATAAGACTACATCCTGTGATCTCAGACAATATATTATCTAAGAAACAGCCAGACACAGAGATGTATTCTGACTCTTAGTTTTTTTAATCCAAAATAAGAAATCTGTGTGGAAGGACTGATGGCAAAGTACGTCTTAAAAATCATATTAAAGTTAATTACGGAATTAATTGTAAAAAGAAGAAAAAGTAAGTATGGATTGTGAAATATACTACTGGTGGTTAAATAAGCAGACAGGAAACAGAATATGACAGAATCTTTAATTCTTGCATTAAGAACAAACTCATGACGGCGTCTGAATAAACTAAAGTAATCACACGATCACCACAGAGTGATCCTTTGGATACAAATACCCATAAGGCAATATGCTGTATTAAAATATGTTTATAGCAGGGTAAAAAATAGTAAATAAAAAAAGATAATGGTGAAAATAATTAGGCTCGGACAAATCAACAATACCTGAATAAAGTCAACGTCACCCATTAATGATTAATAATGGTGGATGACTGTAAAATTAACAATAAAACGTCTGTTGGCGGGCTGGTGTAATACTGATTGTGGGGCCTAATGCTAAAATCATTTAGGAATAAAACATTTTTCAAACATTATAATTATTATAAGAGAATTTGGCTGGATTAAATCTTTGCATAAAGAAGCGTTTCTTAATACCATCATCTCACTTATACCTGATTCTCTTTTTTACAGAATTATAAAATTATCTCCCCATCAGTAGAAGTATTTTCCAGGGACTTTCCTTTTTAAAAAAAACTCATGATCTTAAAACACTTCAAAAGAGGCAAAGCTTGAAAACCTTGTAGATGCTAGAGATTGTTCTGCTTTTATTGTGAAGGGCAGTGGGTTGCGTTTCCTGTCAGAACTTGTGGCTGCCTCTGAAGTCGGGGCCCGGTCTGGAGGGCCAGAAAGTCCCACTCTGCCTGTAAAACACAGAGGAGGGAATATAGATTTACTATTATATATTTGACATTTTCACCTTATGTAGCCCCACCCCTTTTCCCACTTCATGTTCAAACGCTTATGTCGTAGTTCGTTAGACTTGCATTGTGAACCTGTGTCTCCCATTCAGGCAGTGAGAGCAATTATACAAATAAGACCTGTGTGGCCTTTGTGCACAATGAACAGTCTAATGCTAAGCTAACACGCTGACTCTTGAACGAGGAAGAACTCGCCTCATGTTCTCGTCCTGCTGGTCTTCAGCCTTCAGCGCAGATCTGGAGATCCCCATTCCTGGAGGGATGCGGTCCGGATAGCGCACAGCGATCTTCATGCCGTTCAGATCAGAGCCCTGAACACACCAACACGACATGTTTGTTCAGCAGGAGAAACAGCAGCAACACTCACACGGACCTCCTGCTGTTATCCAATCCTTATTCCAGACTCAAGGTCCACATCACATACAAAACACACATCAATAAAGAAGATAAAAAGCTAAAAACAAACAGATAAAAACATCAAATCAGTCCAATCACAGCGAGCCACATGCTCACTGTCTGAATAGGCTGCTGCGCCAATGTCTCCAAATCATGGAAGAGAACCGGGTAGAACTCTTCACAGGGTTCATTAACATCGAGATAACACGATTGCCCGAGTCTTCTAGGTGACACATGCATTTGTACATTAACTTTCTTAAAAGGGCTTGACAGGTAGGAACCCCCAAGTTAGCAAACAGCTGACTGGCACTGTGCCATATTGGTACCTTCAGCAGCAACCGTAAAGCATCATTGTATGCAACTTTTAGTTTGTGTATGCTTCTAGCCGTGTAGTTACTCCACAGGTGAGCCGTGTAGTTACTCCACAGGTGAGCCGTGTAGTTACTCCACAGGTGAGGCGTGTACCATGGTGTACAGAAAGCTTTAAAAAGTGATACCTTGACATCTACAGAGCACTTGTGAAACTTACGCATTAATATGTTTGCCTGGGCATACAGTTTGCAGCGCTGTCTATGGATGTCTTTGTCATCTGTGAGATCATCAGAGATATAATGACCAAGGTACTTCATCTCACTGCACACAAGAAGAATGTTGCTACTGAGAATAACATTAGGAAATCAGCCTTTTTATCCTCTTCGCACAATCATGATGCTACTCTTCTTGGCGTTATACTTAATATTAAAACCAATGCCATACTGGGAACAAGTCCTCAGAAGCTGCTGTAAGCTAGCACTGCACGGGGAGAAGATGATTAAATCATCTGCGTACATAAGGTGGTTGACAACAGTAGCTCCGATGACACAGCCAGTTTTACACAAGTTCAGTTTCCTACACAGATCATCCATGTACAGATTAAACAACAAAGGAGATCAAATCCCACCTTGCTGACCCCATTACCAACATAACATGTTGTCCCACTTCACCTGCATAGTCTGATGTGCCTACCAGAAGGCTAAGATCCTTATTATGTACTTGGGTCCCTCTCTGGCACATTGTCAAATCATTTGTAATGATTCAGTCGATCAAATGCCCTGAAGCATCAATAAAACACAGAAACATGGTGGAATTATGGCTTCTATATTTTGCTATAATGTCTTTTAAAGCAAAAATACACATATCTGTGCCGTGTTTTCTTTTAAAACCGAACTGGTTGTCAGCTGTGGTAATATACCTTTCCAGCCTATCCAACAACATGTTCTCCAACACTTTGGAAAGAATGCTAGCTAAAGCAATGGGTCTATAATTATCAATGCCATTCATCTTCCCAGCTCCTTGATGACACAAGAAGCACAGATAACATGGAATCTGGTAAGACGCCATGATTAAGGAAACCAGTAAGACACAGAGCAAGAAGAGGAGCAAGCTTAAGACTGGCATGTTTTAAGTGTTCAGCTGAGATGAGATCCGGGCCACAAGCTTTGTTCTTTTCTAGATTCATTATAGTGTTGTCGACTTCCTCTGATCTGACTGTAACATTTTCAGTGGAGTCAACCTTTTCAACCACAAATGCATCAGTCTAGTCTTAACAGATCAACAACTCATAATAGTGTGGTCGCCACAGTTCTGCGATGCTGCCTTGACCCACACACTCCTTCAATGGAAGACGGTAAGGGAGTCTTACAGCTGTTTATGACTTTGACCTCTTTCCAGAAACCATAGCAACTATTGTTGCGCAGCTTTCTGGCAAGTGAGTCAGCCCTCATTGTGTCCTCATTTTTTTTAATGAAGCGGACAGCATACTTATATTTGGCATTAGTGGCCTGTTTATGTTCAAACAAAGACCCCTGTCTCGGCCTTCACGATTCCCGTGTTGTACAGGAGCGACCACATTTTTTGTAGTAGTGCTATCCCCCACAAGCACCCCACTAGCAGGCCGTCTTGGCTCATAATAGCGTCGGACATAGGTGCCAGCTGGCCACAGCTCTGGGTCATACATTTCTGCCACTTCCTTGCATTCGGCAGTGACGTGAAATGAGCTGAACCTACTCTGTGCCGACTCGATCTTCCGACAAGTAGCTGCTCCGCCAAGTTTCTCACTCAGATACTCAGTTAGCATGGTAGCTTCCAGTTGAGGGGCGAACTTAGTGGCAAACACACTCACCATCTTTGTGATCTTGTACGTTAGAACTCACTGGGCCAGTTCCAACTATACCCGTTTTAGAGCAGGAGGACACAGGGGGTGACAAGGTGTGCGCCTCAAGCAGTGACAGTATCTATGAAGTGTAGTTTAACTACTTCCAGGAAGTAGTACTCACATGCAGGCGTCTGATTGCTTCATCACAGTGATCTCGTTCGGTATAGTTAACGAAGGCGCATCGTTTGTTAATGAGGAGCTTCACACTGTGGACCGGCCCCACGCTGCAGCAGGAGACAGGAAGGAAGGAGTCAGGAGGTGTGACCAGAGGAGAGAGGGAAGGAGTACCAGGAGGAGAAAAGGAGTAATGTTCTCACTTGTTAAACATGTTGCTAAGGATGGCCTCAGACAGTGGGTACACCAGGTTCCCCACCCACACTGGAAACAGCTCCCTGTGAAACACACATCCAACACGTTATACTAATACTAATAATTACAATAGTCATAATATAATAAATACATATATAATGACTGACTGTTCAGCACCGCTCTTCATCGCCTGGTTAGGAACGATCTTCTGTTGACTCTGGATGTCGGACATATTCTGGACTAAAGGTTTGTTCTTTAATAATTGTAGAGCACTGTGAGGATGGTGAGGATGAGGAGCAACAGGATAGAGAAAAGGAGCAGCAGGAGGATGAAGAAGAGGAAGAGCAGCAGGGATTATGTTGGCAGAGAGGACTGGAGACACTCCGTTGATGTTAACAAGTTGAGCCGGTTTGAGGGGGACACCTTGAATAGTTCCTGTACACAAACACACAATGAACGCAGTCACTCTCTGCATGTTAATACATCTGGCCAATCAGGCGAAGCCCTACTGCTCTAGATGCCCCGCCCCCCATGAAGGAGTTATGCTATTGGCAGAGAGTAAAGCTAATGGATCTGAGATCTTTGTGATGGCTGAAGGGAAGGAAGGAGAATGTGGGAGATGAGGAAGAACTCTTGGAAAAAACATATGGGGATTGTTAGGATTGTTTCAACTATAACGTGGTTACATGCTTCAATGTTTAAAACACATGAAGTTAGTGTTGGAAGGAGGAGTTTCTCCTCCTCGTGACACTCACCTAGGGGACGGTTTAAAGCTGACAGCACCTCCAGAGCCTTCTCTACCGTGCCGTGGATTATTAAAGCGTTTGAGCTCTGCTCCCGAGTGAAGCCATACTCCTGCAACACAACAAACAGGAATATCTGTCATACACCACCTCCTTCTCTAAGAGGATGTTTGAATAAAGTCAGGTGTGAGTGTGACGCACCATCAGCTGAGTGATCTGCACCCTCATCAGCTCCTGAGCTGCTTCTGCACACGAGCCGTCCAGAGACAGCACCTCCCTGAAGGCTCCGGCCGCCTCCGCATACCTCTGCAGGAGGAACCAGACGGGCAGTAAGAGGAGAACTCTGAACTACTGTCTCCCTTGTTTTATATATCTAAATGTTTCCTCCGTGCGTCTGCATTGATCCCTGTGTTTACCTTGAGTCCGGCCAGCGCCCTCCCCCTCCTGAAGTGAGCTTTGACCCAGCCGGGGTTCATGCTGAGGCACAGCTCTGCGTCTGCCAGCGCCTTCTCAAACTGCTGAGACTTCTCGAAGCAGAATGAGCGGTTCCCAAACAGCCTGACACACAAACATCTGGACTTTAACTCCTGACCAGTCACTCTTTATTGTTTAAATAACCACTAACCAAGTCGATTTCCATATCCTGCTCATTCAACTTCTGGACAAAAACTCATTTATACAAGATGACCCTTGAACGCATCATACTGTAACTCAATGCAGCCTCTGAAGGCTAACGTTAGCTAGCTCTCCTGCAGACTTACCACAGATTTCCGTATCAAGGCTAGCAGGATGTTAAGACTTGATAAGCAGAATCAACATTTACATTCCTCTATAATTAAATAGAAACCGGTTCCTGTAAATAGTTGCATAACGTGCATGTCCTTAGTGAGTGTGTGTCCTTACTTAAACTCCGTGGGGTTGTATTTAATTGCGTCGGTGAAATACTTCACAGCCATATTAAAGTCTCCAGCACTCGCAAACTTATTGCCAATAACTGGAGAAAGAGGGAGAAAGTGCAGAAGAATTAACACAGAATATTATATCATAATATATGAACAAATGGGTCGGTTTATGCATGAAAAACGAAACTCACCCGCGAGATCAGTACTGATTTTAACATTATCTTCCAAAGTGGGGGGGGCAAAGTCCTGCAGACACACACACACACACACACACACACGTAAATGTTATTCTAATAATGCATTATAATATAGAAATACGGTAACAAAGCTCGGTTCTCTCTTCACCTGCTTCTTGTCTTCCTCTGGGGCTCCTTCAGGTTTCTCAGGGGGGCTCTTAGCTTCCTTTGTGGTGGTGGGGGGGGGGGGCCTCCTCTTCCTCTCGGCGCGGGGATTCTGCTCCAGCTGTCGCCTGGCGATCTGAGCAGCATTACTCACAAACGTGCTGCTCATGTCCAGCTCCTGCACAAACACACTCGTCACCATGAGACCACTTTTAATGGGTGGAATAAAAACAAATTGCACCTCAATCCCAACGAGGCGAGGATATGGTACCTCAGAGTCCGCGGGGTCCTTCTTGGTGTCTTCATCGCTGGACTCTTCCTCACTGCTGCCGCTGCTGCCGCCGCCGCTGTCTTTTGCTTCAGCCGGCGGCTTGTTTTTGGATTCCTCACTTCCTGATTTGCTCTGCTGTGCAGCTTCTCCTGCCTGGAAACCAGAAGAGACAAACACCTGCTGAATCTGTTCAAACATAATAAAGATTATGATTGCATTTCACGTCATGGGTCATAAATACCTCTTTGTTTGTTTCGGGGTTCAGTTTCTCCTTCTCCAACTTCTCAAGCCGTTTTCTTTCTTTACGTTTCTACAGGGCAACACAGATAGTTCAGTTTCTAATATATCATCGGACATAAATGCATTATATTCATTTATATATACATCTACCTGTTTCTTAATTCGCTTCTTCTCAGCCTTCTCTTTGCTTTTTATAACTTCTTCTAATAATCTGGCTCTTCTTTCAGCGTCCTAAAACATATTTATATTTTGTTATTTTTCATTCCGTCACAGAGTAAGATATCAGAAAGACTAAACAGTCAACTCACACTCTCTTTAGGCTGGACCTTTGCAGAGGATGATGGGTAATAATGGTCGGGGGGCTGATAAGCAGAGCCCCCCGTTAATGCAGTCCCACTGTTCCAGTCTGCCAGGTTTGAGTACGCTGTGAAATGATTAGGCCCAAGACCCCATTCACCATAAACCTCCTCCGTAACACCACACTCTCCATTGTTGCTGATATTAGCTAGGAAACAAAATGATAACAAGTTAAAAATCACTGAATAAATGTGTTATTCACTTTAGTATTCGTGCTACTTCTTACCAACAACGCCAACTCTAAATCTCCCCTGGATTCCAGGACGGCTCTCAAACAGATTCACCATCCTATGCTGCACAGGAGAGCCATACATTACAAACATTTACCATCATACTGTGCACACACTTCATTTACCCATGATGCACCTCACTCTCTGCTTCAACATCAGTAAAAGTACAACATAATCCTCTTTCTGAGTCTGTAGTAACGTTAGGAAAACCCACACGCCCTATGTAGCACGTTACATGCAAGTTAAATGTCTGACAACAAGATGAAATTAATTTGAGATAGTTTTGTTAAAAGTATATGTATGTGTCCTAAGGCACTGTAAACTGTGATTTATCATTATTATGTATACACTTACATATGTATGTATACATATATACACAGATAATAACACGTTTGACACGTTGTCAACATGCAGTAAAAAGTTTCAAAAGTGTACTCACAACCATCCGGATATCTGTAAACTCTGAAAAAGAATACAAACAAACATGTGACACCATGTAGTAAATCACATGTGAATCTTTCGTTACGCAGTAAATCATCTTTAAGAGTGAACCATTTGTACTACATTGGTGAGGAAGTTGTTCAGGCTTATCAGCAGGACTCATTAGCCTGTTAGCTTGTTAGCCACATTAGCTACAGACATCTTTAAATATCCTCATGTTCTTACCCGTCTCTTCTCTAAATATATCCATGTTAGTAACGTAAATCCTCCCACAGCCTCATAAACTCGTTAACTTAGGTAAATCACACGCCAAACAGCGTTAATTTATCTCTCTAACTTTGGCAGCGTGCATGTTGTTTCCGCGCTTTCCACTTTTTCTTCTTCTTCTGCTGCTGCTTTTCCTTCCTTCTTCTTTTTCTTTGGTGTTTAATGGTTAACAAAGTTAGAGTTGTACTCCCGCCACCTGCTGGACTGACACCCACTACTACGCTACACTTGATACATCCATACTGCTTTAGCCATTTACAAAATATAAATATTATCAATAAGTAATATTACAATGATAAACATAATTAAGTGTTTGACAGCTTGCACCAAAAGATGAAATAAATAAGATGTTATTAATTATTTTATTCATCACTCATCACATCATCATTAGCACACACACCTTCATCAAACTTCACTCAATACAATTATTTCAGGTAAAATACAAAATCTGGAGCTAATAACAGAAATATTATCAGGGTCCTCCAGAATCCAGTGCTCCTTGTGCCGGTAGATTCACAGTCTCATGTTCAAATAAAATATAAAAGATAATCAGAGAACCTTTTCCAGCTTGTAGTCAGAAAAATTACATATGTTAATCATATATATATATATATATATATATATATATATATAGCAGGGTTTCCGTTAGCCGGTAATTACCGGTTTTTAGCTGGTCAAATTGAATAAAAACCGGTAAATTCAAAACATGCCGGTCAAAATGTCCGATGCTCCGATCGATCATTATCGGCCGATATTCACTCTTAATAGTTTGATCGGTGCTCTCTATAAAGGCCGATCAGGAGAGCTGGGTCTGATTGATATGGACATAAACGCGAGTGAAGTGTAACCGGACCCGAGAGATCAGATCAGCTGCTGAGTCAGACGGAGACACGCAGCTCTGTATAATCACCTGAAGCCCCGCCCACTGTTTAGCGAGCTGCATGAGAAACTGACGGGCTGTCAGGAGAGAGAGAGAGAGGGGGAGAGGAGAGAGAGAGAGAGAGAGAGAGAGAGAGATGAGAGAGAGAGAGAGAGAGAGGAGAGAGAGAGAGGAGGAAGAGAGAGAGAGAGAGAGAGAGAGAAGAGAGAGAGAGAGGAGAGAGAGAGAGAGAGAGATCTGTTATAAAATGTGCGATTATAAACTGAAGCAATATAAAACTGAGCCCCATTAACTGCCTTTTAAACATCAGCATATCCGGTCCTAGTCCGGTGATTACCTGCTAACGGAAACTCTGCTACACAATTCTTCTTATTATTATTGAAACATGACCGGTAAGTTTCAAATGTGTCCGGTAAAATAAATTCTGTTCGGACATTTGACCGGTGAGAAAAAATCCTAGCGGAAACCCTGATATATAGATATATATATATATATATGTACATTCAGGAAATCTCTGATCATGGTCCCACCTCACACACCATTATTAAAAAATCTCTTTCTGCAGTGCTAGCACCCGTTTAACTTGGTCAGTGAAGACAGCACAGAGACTCTCTGCAGCATGTCATAGTCATTAAACGTAGCACAGGGTTAAAAGTCACAGTGTCTGCAGTAGGAAGTTTCAGTTGTTACGAGGAGGTCCGTGCATTGCGCACAGAGAAGGGGATCAGTCTGTGGTATACAGAGCCCAGCAGGATGCCGGCCACCAGCACCAGGACGCAGATCAGGCTGAAGGCCCAGCGGGGGCCGAGCAGGGTGTAGACCTGAGAAACAAACACAGGGCCCAGAGTCCGGGCCCCGCTGCCCGAGGCCGTCAGCCACCCCATGTACACACCCTGCAGAGAGAGACACAAACACACACACGTCAGTTGATCAGGTGGTTATTCAAAGAGGTTTAACCTTTGAGCGTCTCCACACTCACCTGAGGACGGGGGCCCAGGATCTTGGAGTAGAGGGTGTAGGACATGACGTTGCAGGCGGGGTACCCCACACCGATCAGGACGTCTGCAGAGATGTACTGCGCCAGGTGGATGACGGGGGTGTACTGACACCAAGTCTGCTGGTAGGGGCATCCAACGGGCTCCACAGAGCTGTTGGAGGCTGCAGACACCCTCCCCAATGTGCTGTTTGTCACGTCTGGGATTTCAAAATAAAAGCACAACCTCAAATTATGTATCTTCTTTTTTTAATTATAATGTTTTAAAAAGTGTTTACAGATATTATTATTATTACATGTTTCATGTTTCTATGCATTCCATAAATATTCCTTTCGATCTTATTTAATCCACTTTAATTTATGTTAAAGGTCACCTATTATACAAAATCCACTTTTTATGTTTACCTGCCCACTGGATCTGGGGGTACTGGTTCCCCCATGGCAGCAGGATGAAGAAGCCACAGAAGATAACGGCCAGGCCAGCGAGCAGCACGGGACGATCTCCGACCCTGAGGAACAAAACTCTCTCTGGATTAATTCTGAAATTAAATAAATAAATATATATACAGCATATTTCTGTCTGACACTCAGGTGGGGGGGGGCGTACCTCCGAGAGGCCAATTTCACCGCCACAAACACCGGGATGGACTGGATGCCGATGCCGCAGATGATGATGCCGTTGTACAGCACGGCCTCTCTCCCGGTCCACGAGAACATGTCCATGGAGAGGGGAGTGGCGATCCTGGACACACACACACACTCAGGTTTAAAATACTGGTTGACAGGAACAGGATAATATATTCGGTTTATGTCCTTCTTACGTCTCGAACACGGCGAAGATGAACATGACGATGAAGAAGAGGACATTGGAGGTCACGACGGCCAACTGATCAAGGCTCTCCTCACTTTCCTCACTGAGCTCATCTTCGTCTACAGGAAGGAAGACAATATTTTAGTTTCCTGTCCTTTCAAAATAAAACTCTGTGTTTACAGGAGCAAGCAAACCTTCTGATGTGTAGTTGATGGCTCGGATCTGTCTTCCATGGTCATCGACACGGTGCTCTCTGTGTGCAGCGAGAAACACAAAGAGTAAGACTCCAACATACACACACACACACACACGGAGCTGAACACACACAAACCTGAGAAGTACCAGCACCAGCAGCACGTTGACGAGGCCGAACGCAGCCGCCAGCAGAGCGGGGGCCGTGTACATGTTGATCTGCAGGGAGAGAATCTGCACGGTCACCCCACCCTCCCCCAGGAAGGAGAGACCAGCCTGCAGGGCTGACAAACAAACACACACACAGACACACACACGATGCAGGAGTTAAAGGTCTCCTGTTATACTATTTTTAGGCATATATTATAGGTCTCGGATATATAAAAATATATAAAAACAGTTCCCTGACACAACGGGGACACATCTATGCATAAGAGACATCAAAAAGTGCATTTTGCATGATAGGAGACCTTTAAACAACATGCATTGATTACTTGTAGGCTGCACCAACAGTGTACAGCTTTGTTCCCAATGCTGACATTTACACATCTGTGTTTAAAGCCTGTGTGTGTGTCACATAGAGAGGCTGCAGTAACATTATTAACCACCGCTGAGGAGTGTTAAACCTTAAAGACAGGTGGTTTAATGTAGGAGCTCAGATACTTCCTCAACTGGCTCGGTTGACATCAATTGAAGACTGTGATGAAGAGTACCTGGTCCCAGGATGAATCCCATGGCCTGGCAGGCGCTCATGTTGGCCATGGCTGAGGTGCGCTCCTTCAGGGACGTAGCTCCAGCCACATAAGACCTCACCACTGCCACGTTACCTACACCACGACACAGAGAGAGGTCACATGACTGCAGCATAGGAAGACTCACTGCAGGGCGGAGTAACACTCACCTGCTCCGAAGCCCACCAGCACCCGGGACACCAAGACGTGCAGCTTGTTGTGGGAGGGGGGCAGGTAGGCGTAGGCGTAGTAGATGTTGGCGAACAGGTTGATGAGGATGGAGCAGACCAGCGGCTCCCTGCGGGGGCGGTGATTGGACCAGAGGCCGAAGAGAGGCGAGGCCAACATCTGCCCCAGACTGTAGGCTGCCACCACCCAGCCCAGGAAGCTGGCAGTGGTACTGCCATCCACCTTCAAAATTAAACATTAAATAGTAAATATACCCCAAGTCTAAAATCCTCTGCAGCTTTTCTTACCTCCTGTTTGCAATAAAGGAAAATATCTTCTCACCTTCTGAAGATAAGGCCACAGAGATGTGATGACGATGGTGAAACCTGAAAGCATTTCGAGACACACATCCTCATAATTTTACACTAAGCACAGGATAAATGTTTTTATATTCACAGTGACAGGATAGTTTTAATATTATTATTTTGTAATTATGTGTAGCTGGTTCGGTGGTTCCTCACCCACACTGCTGAGGAACATGGTGAAGTACATGACTCTGATGGACCTCCAGCGAGGCTTGTAGTCTTCATCCTGATAGTCAACACACCTATGCAGGGGAGAGACAGGACAGTGTTATAGCACAGCTCAGTAGCGTAGGCAGAAATGTACTTCAGGGCAGGCCTGTATAAAATAGGGTGGGCCAGCTTTTACCAGGGGGAAAAATGACTTTAAGGTAGGCCTGGCCTATAATAATATATAATAATGCCCATTGCCAAGCATCGTTGTAGCATTCCCTCCGAATAATGGTCGAAGACTTGACTGATGATATGAATTTATTGAAATCTCCAATATCAACGTAAGAGCTATAAAGACACAAAAATAACAAATACATTTGTATTAGAATCACTTTAGCATACTACCAAAAGTTAACTGTAAACAGACAGTAAAGCTACAAAACAGTATATAAACGAATTAGCACACAACCTACATTTTTATTTTACAGTTAATACAAACCTTGTGCCTCTTCGGGGGGTGCTAAACTTAAACATAAACTTTATCCTTTACTTTCTCCGTGTTTATATGTAGTTTAATCTCCACTCCTTTTCACCGTCACAGTGTTTCCATAGCAACAACAACTTCCTGTCAACAGCGTAAACTCGCCTTCAAAATAAAGGCATCTTCTAAATAACACATGAAGTTAACCTAAATTACATTTAAGACATATTTACAACTGCAACGAAAGTAACAAAAACAATGTAAAATCCTTTTCAGTTTCACAGAACACAAATTGGGTTATTTACAATCGTTAGGCAACTCTTTTATTGCACTAGGTAACGGCAACAATAGGTTGTAGCATTCAAACCTGCTCATGGACTTGCAGTGGTCCTCGCTTTTTTTATGTCTCTCCAACGAGTTAAGCAGGTGCTTCCAGTCTACATATCCATCCCTCGTAAATGCACCTTCAGATCCTGGGCTGGGGAAATGTCTGCACATTTTACAGAAAAGCGCATCCCTACTTGCGCTGTATTCCACCCAGGGAAAATCTTCATACCACCTCAACCAGTTTTTACCGGAAATTAGTTCCGTTCAGAGGATAAAACACATATAACAGTAATTCAACTCGATATTTGTTCACTTGAATTTCACTTTGAATGCTTGGATATTTTCAATGGGTGAATACAAAAATGTATCATAATAATAAAAGATTAAAACAATTCCACCGAAGCTTTCTCAGGGTGGGCCAATGAGTAAACTGGGTGGGCCTGGGCCAGATTGGGAGATTTTGGGAGACGTCCGTGGCTGCCTCGTGCACACGGACTGAGGCTCGGTGCGCCCTCCGCGGAATGGCCGAGGACGTCGCTCGCCATTCCCACATCCTTTCGGCACTGGGAGACAGCAAGCCTTCCGACCACATGGAGACGATACGCGACCTGCTAGGTACGGAAGAACCCGACTTCTTGTTCATGGGACTGTTCTTGCATTCCCGCCGCCACTGCGCGCTTGCCTGCGGCCGGGCTGCGCTTGCCTGCGGCCGGGCTGCGCTCCTCCCTGCTGGGGACCACCGGGATATTCACGCCCGTTCCCACGTTGCACTGTGATCCAGATTTCTACGGCTGGCGGATGTTTTCTTCATTCGCCACGATGCCTACCGTGGCCCATTTACGACGGCCCGTTCCATGGCCTGCCCCCGCCCTCCGGTGGGGGTGCCCTCGCCCTCTCCTGCGGCCTCCTTCCGACGGCCCGTTCTGTGGCCCGGCCCTCGCCTGCGGCCCCACCCTCCTCGGCCCCTGTGGTGCTTCCTCCCGGACGCGAGGATTGTATCCATGTTTGAATTCTGGGGGGGCTTGTGTAGTGATCACTGTTTATCATAATTCACTCATGGAACTACAGGTTGGCGGTATTGTTCCGCACGGACACACATGTTGATTGTACCTCCTGTGTGCCCTCCTTTTTCTTCTTCCCTTCTCTTCCCGGACTGCAACCGGACAACATGTGCTTTTCTGCTGCTCAATAAAGCCAACTTTGCACCTTCGATGCACCGCCTCCGACTCTCTTCTCTCGGCACTACAATATAAATATATATATGTGTGTGTGTGTCCGCATCTGTAGCCTGTTATTGTCTCATTATACCGCACTGTGAATGAATCAAAGTAAATATATAAGTCGTCATGAACACATCTGTCCATCAGACAGAGGGCTGCTGTGCCTCCTGTCATCATTAATGGACGTCTCTTTAAAATGACCGCTCAGAGGAGAGGAGTTCTCATTTCTCTAACCGCCTGCCCCGCCTGCCCCTCCTCTCTCCTCGGCTCCTCCGCTCGCATCTCCTGTGGGCGGGACTAAGGCCCCGTCTCAGGTCGACTATTTTAATTTCCTCGCTCCTCGGTCCTCTGTCTCACCGGAAGTTGATTTGTCTGCGCCATCTTGAGTACCGTGCCATGGCTCTTATTTCTGCCGGAGGATCGAGGAGCGATAATGGAGGAGCGATAACCGAGGAACCACCAGACCATCCTCCGATTAAATCCTCAGATACTCGCCCCGCCCCCTTACTGTGTATCGCTCACTGATTGGACGATGCAGCGCATGCACTGATCTGATGCTTCTTGACATGAGAGCCGTTTCCCAGCGGAGTGAAGAAAATAAATGAAACTCACGAGAGTCACTCCTCAATTTAAACTGTGTTTTGTTTCAATTCATGTATCATTTAGTTACAAATATGTGATATATCTGAACAACAAAGTGGTCAAAAATCATTTTATTGGAAACATTTTCATGATCGCTTTTTTCGTTTTACATTTTCATTTATTGTCATTTCCATTCAGTCAGTCATTAAGTGCTATTTAAAATGTTAATGTGCTACATATCCACACAAACAAACAAAGTGTGCAATCCAATGAATGTTAATCTAACTGGGTTTTGATAGATAACATATCTCTTTTTCTTCTCTCAATTATTGTATTTCTATTGTGCACTCTAATCAATATTAATCAAACTATTGTTCGTTTATACATTTTAAGAATGGCGTTTATCTTTTTTGAGAATGAGTTCTTATTTTATTTATTGGGGTCTACAACAGATGATACAAAATGTTTGTGTCAGTAAATGTGTACTAACAGAGGCGGGGGTGTGTGTGAAAACAACTGGGACAGAGCTGCTGTCAGACGAACAGCTGTGCGGCGTCATCACAAACGGACGTCGCTTCACGTGCGCTCTGGAGGAAATTACGTCCCATTGCTCTTATAACTAATTTCCCTGTTTCTCGTGGTTTCCTTGCGTCTCTCCATGCTTCCCTGGTGGGAGGGACTAGACGCAGGAAAGTGAAGCAAGCAAGGATTTAATTTAACCGACCTGAGACGGGGCCTAAGACACGAGGATAGGAGTAGAGGAGGGACATTTCAGAAATGAGATACGGCCATTCACTCACCTGTCTGCGTCCTCCCTGAGCAGGGGAGTGGAGTCATCACAGTCTGCAGGCTGGGACATGTCTGGAGACAGCAGTCAAGCTGAATTACTTCAGTTTATTTAGAGTTTACAGCTGTCCGGTGGACTCTGGAGACGTAAACAAAACGTGTCCATATGTCCGGGTTAGTGAACGGCTCTGATAACTAATGCTAACTGAGAGCCAGCAGCTAATGTTAGCGTCTCAAACTAAAATAAACATGTTAAACCCACACGTTAGTCCAACGTATCATGCTGAATGGAGCAGTATCCAGCCGACTCTGAGGTTAATAAACGGCACTAACCACCCAGAGGCTCATAAACACAAAATATAAACAGAACTAAACTAATCACTCCGCTTGGTTGGCGCAGTCACAACAACATACACTTCCGGTTGAGCATTTCAAAGTAAGGTGAATCAGAGCTAAATGATTTAATTATTCTAAGTGGGCTGTTCAGCCTCACCACATTTTTGGATTGCATTTGATTTTGTTTGTAATATATTTATTTTATGCTCCAAATAAACATGTTAATAATCCCCTTGGTCATTGGTTCTCAACTGGATGCTTTTATTTTGAAGCCTGTTTGTTTTAACGCAACCCACTCACGTGAGAACTCCCCTTCCTCATTATAGACTCTCCCGTGTTTAATCACAGACTGCATTCATTTAATTAAATACAATGAAAAGCTCATGTTTACTGTTTTAAGGTTAATTTAAAATATAGTGTTATTACTTTATTATTTCCCAACACTTTAATAGGACAACAGCATATACACAGGAACAATAAATTACAGAGGAAATTAGAGTGCTTTGTCAGGGTCATATGTCTGTCTGTCTGTCTGTCTGTCTGTCTGTCTGTCTGTCTGTCTGTCTGTCTGTATGGTGAGTAGAAACTGTACAAGTATGCAGGTGTACACTGTACACAGTATATAGGCCTATTCTGTATATATTCAGTATATGTACAGGTGAGTATATACAGGTGAGTACACTATATACACAGGTGAGTATATACAGTTAGTTGAGTATACACAGGTAACGAGTATACACAGGTGAGTTTATACAGGTGAGTATGTGTATACACAGGTGAGTATACTGTATGTACACAGGTGAGTAAATACACGGGTTAGTTTAGAGTACAGATGAGCATCTATACAGATGAGTGTACAATGTACATACACAGGTGAGTATATATACAGGTGATGTATACAGGTAAGTATACAGGTGAGTATGTACAGATGAGTATTCAGGTGAGTATATGTACAGGTGATGTGAGTATACTGTATACACCAGGGGTCGGCAACCCCTGGCACGCGTGCCAGCATTGGCACGCGGCACCGTAACCAGTGGCACGCTAGGAATAAGTGGAATAAGTGTGCAAAAATATTTAAATTGTATTTTGGGATCCTGAACGAGACTGCCGCCAGAGCGCGTCTCCCCGTTACCCGCAGAAGGAAGCCATGCACACAACGCAGCCCCGCTCTCTTTAACTCCAGGTGACTTTCTGCCGCTTTCCTCCGTGGTGCTGATCGTTTCACCACGGAGAGGAAAGCACTTCACTAACTGCAGTTCCCATAAGGAGCTGTACAAATGCCGCAGTTTCTGCGTGGCTGTGTATTTAGTTGAAAGCCCAGTGGCGATCTGATCATCTCTCATTGAAATAATATGCTACAAAGGAGCGGACTGGCCATCTGTGTGTTGAACTTTCCTGTCGGCTCCCAGACCGTAGTCGAGGAGTACAGACCTCTGTTTTTCTGCTTCCTCGTTTCACTTCCAGAAACATACACACGTTCTCTCACTGTCGCTCTACCATCCACAAACACGTATGCACAAGCCACACCTCTCTCTCTCTCTCTTAAAGGGACAGCGATCTCATCTCACTCTGCATGACCCTAATATCATAACATGTGTGTTCTGGAGAATCACAGAACGGACAATCGTCCTTATTATTATGCTGTTTAAACCAATTATTTAAATGTGTTTGTTAAATTCGACATCATGTAAGTTGCACTGACAGGTCCACACACTGCTTCCCCGCAGAGAGGCTCCCCCGCCCTCCTGCTGATAGTTGACAAGCGTCAAGCTCCTCACCCCCCCCCCCCCACTTGATAATTCTCGATCGTTGGCACGCTGATAACAATTTTTTTTGAAAATGGCACTTCATATGAAAAAGGTTGCCGACCCCTGGTATACACTGTATGAGTATGGTGGGCATATACTCCCCTGTTCTTTCTAAATTATATTTAACACATGCTTCCACTAGCCCAGATCCTAAAAGCAAACAAAATGTCGTACCACAATTATGCGGATGACACTCAGTTATACATTACAATAAAGCCTGGCGACTACGGACCATTACAATCCCTCACCAACTACATGGAACAAATCAGAGACAATTATCTTTGGTGCCAAAGGGGAGGAACGGGCTGAAGTAAGCGCTAAACTAGAAGCCCTACTGCTAAATACATCGGAAAAAATTTGAAGAATCTAGGTGTAGTTCTGGACCCCGACCTCAATTTCAAATCGCATATCAACCTAACCCTAACCCTACCCCCAAACCCTACCGACGCTGAGTTCTTTTAAGTCGAGGCTAAAAACACTACTTTTTAGAGCTGCTTACCCAGAAGCCTTTTAACTTGTTTTAGCACTTACCGTATTTACAATGTCGTTTTTAAACTATATTTTGTATCTCATTAATGCATTGTTGTTATGAATCTGTTATTCCATTATGTTTATTTATTGTGTTCCTCTCTGTTCTCTTACTATTATGTGTTAATGATCATGTAAAGCACTAAATAAAGGTGCCAATTACCACCTATACACAGGTGAGTACAGGTGAGAATATGTACAGGTGAGTATATGCACAGGTGAGTATATACACAGGTGAGTATATACAGGTGAGAATAGACTTTATACAGGTGATCATTGACTGTATACAGGTGGGTGTTTCCAGGTGAGTAGTGTTTTCCGAATAAACGAGGAGCATGTAGCTAGGAGTTCAGTAAAGTTGGAACGATATTGGCAAACTTCTTGCTGTAGTATGACCAACAGGAGACTATTGATCTGTGTAGTGAGTTTGGTAGTAATATACTGTATAATAGTGAAGTGATTGAATATTATTGTATTATCTTTTTTCGGAGTTGCACTTTGCAGACGGTCCCTGAGCACTCGTTTCTTCTCCGGCTGCAGATAGAGACCAGATTGTAGTTCGTTGTCAACCTTACCACGGTATTTATGAGACGTAATTTGTGTGTGAACATTGTTCATGAGTTATTGATCCGTGAAATCCGAATCTGTATCGTTCCAACTTTACTGAACCAAGGTGCGGTGACCGGAAGTAGCGCGGCACAAGCTGTTCTCCAGGTATTCACATTCATACACTTCTGAGTTTGCTCTGTATTCACTGAATATATGTTCTGTGCTCGTGTTTTCATATTAAAGTGAATCCTCCAATGAGCATTTCTGGGAGTGATGTGTTGCCTACTGTTTGAAATGTGAGATGTTCCCTGACGAAATTGAAAATGAAAGTAAGAGAGGGGCAAAACGTGGGGGGACACATCACGGCGAAACTGACTTCAATCTCTATCTCTTTGTCTTGTCTCTAATCAATTTCTTTAAACGAAATCTTTATCTCTGCAGCTTATTTAACTCTGTATTCTTCTCTGCAGTCTTCACGGACTACAGTTTGCGCGGTTTGACGGGCCTTTGTCTCTGAAGCAGCACGATGGGTAGGTTCAATGAGCGAGAGCAGAACATAATATATAATAATACATAATTATTCATATTATCATGAGCAAGTCTGTTCTGTTATGTAAATGTCTAAAGTGATAGGTTTGTGTTTCACAGGTGCTCTGATGCTGATGGTGGTAGCGGTGTGTGTGTTCTGCTGCCGAGCTGCTCCTGGTACGTTTGTATGAAGTAGTAGCATGAGGTGTAGAAGTACTCAGATATTGTACTTAAGTCAAAGTAGAAGTAGGCTACTCTGTTACAAGTAAAAGTCCTGCATTCAAAATGTTACTGAAGTAAAAGTACACAAGAACATCAAAAATATACTTATAGTACCAAAAGTGAAAGTATTAACTTTGCAGATCAGCCCATTTCAGAATAATATATCAGGTTTTGATTATAATTATTTATGCTTTAATGTGTATGTAATGGTGCAGCTAATTTTAATTTGTAGCTGCATGGTAGCTTGTGATTTCACTTCAGGTGTAAAGTCTTATTTAAGTGTTGATATATTTCACCACATGATTCAAAATCTGCAAAGTAACTTGCGGTATTAAATCAATGTAGTGGGGTCAAAGTACACTATTTACCTCTGAATAGTGGTGTGGGAGTAAAAAGTGGCAACACATTTAAAATACTTCTAAAGTAAAAGTCCCTCAAAATGTAGGCCTACTTGTGTTACTTTACATAACTGGAAGTAGCTAAGTAGCCTACTAGCTTAGAGTATTTATATTTCCTTCAAATATTGAACATATTTAGCACTACCTTTTTTTTAGTTTCTCTAGTGATATGAACTATAAATAAGTTGGGGGAATTTTAGGTGAGATTTTATGGATTTCTATGGGGATTCCACAGTTTGCACAGATTTATAAAGCTATAAGTGATGCACACAACAATATCGTATATTCTGCAGTATGTGTTGATGGTTAACATGTTGAAAGCAGGTGTTATGGTGTTAAATGGTGTTAGTCAAACATGTGATGAACCTGTGTGCTGTGTTTCCTATGTGTCAGTGTCCAACAGCCTGCAGGTGGGGAGGTCTCCGGTCTCGGTGCAGCTTGGACACACAGCCACCCTCCCCTGTTGGCTCTCCCCCCCCCAGAGCGCCGAGCAGCTGGAGGTGCGCTGGTTCCTCCCGGGAGGAGGCTTCGACTCCCCGGTGCTGCTGTACCAGCGGGCCCATCTGGAGCACGGCTCGCAGGACGCCGCGTACGCCGGCAGGGTGTCACTTGGACTGAAGGACGCAACGTCCAGCGGGCTGCGGGAGGGGGACGTGAGCCTGAATCTGGCAAACGCCACGCTGCAGGACGCAGGAGACTACAGCTGCTACGTCAGCAGCGACAAGGAGTATGACACAGCCACCGTCAGCCTGGTGGTGACAGGTGAGTGCGGGCAAGTGGAGGAGACAGCAGGGCCTGCAGACCTCTAATCCTCTGCTCTTCCTCCTATAGTCACCGGGACCCCCCCTCTGCTGTCCACAGTGTGGATAACGGGCGTTCAGGTGAACCTGAGCTGTGAGTCCGAGGGTTGGTCTCCCCGCCCAAGCCTGCGCTGGGCCGACCCCCTGAAGACCCTCACCCCGCAGAGCCTGCAGTACAGCACCGCCTCCTCCGGCCTGGTGTCGGTGCACAGCTGGATCCTGCTGCCCGCCTCCACCCGGGTGTCCTGCTGGGTGGAGGAGCAGAAAGTCCGGCTGAAGCTGCAGGAGCCCCCTCAGGGTGAGAACAAGGGGGTCTCTAGGGGGGTTCAATGAATGCAGCAGAAAAATGCACAGGGAGGGATATTACAGGAGGTCAAATTTGAATGCAATACTCACATTTGCATTTTCACCTGCTCATATGACCATATACAATTTAAACTTCACAGACAGGTTTTTAATATCTGCAGAACAATATTTAAATCCCAGTACATCTCCTGTGTTTCAGGGTCGGGGGGGGGGAGCAGCAGCAGCAGGGTGGGCAGCATTCGGTCTCCTCCTCTCCGCAGTGCTGCTGGCAGCTGCATTTATGCTCTATAGAAAAAGAGGTACCTCTTTATTTCTAACGCATCTTTGTTATAATATGTTATATATAATAAAAATGATATGCTGAAAATGATCTGTGTTTCAGGAAAGAAAGCCAAAATTCCTGTTGAGGGTAAGAAGCATTGAACACATTATTATTATTTTTCATTTCACTTACACAACACTTTGGTGTGTTCATGAAATGTTAATTAAATTAAATGTAGTGTTGGTTGTATCTTTGAGTATGTGCCACAGATTGACACTTGTTTGTGCTTTATTCCCCAGAGAATCAGAAACTTCTACAAAAAGGTATGAATAAATTACAACAGACAAAAAGATATTATTCGGCTGTATTGATGACAATGATATTGTGTTACAGGCAGGATCGAGCCAACACAGATATCAACATTCCGACAGAGCTACGGTAAGGACACAATGTATTAATGTTATATTATTATAATAATTATCTCTGTGCTTACCCTCTGTGCTTTAAAATAATTTAACAAAAGTCCTGATCATAACCGATATGATCCTCCACCTTTAAACCCTTTAAATGGTTTGATTAAATAATGCCACAATTATTTTGTGAAACTAGAGCCCAGTCTGTTGTGATTGGTTAGCTGGGCGGTTCTGTTGTGATTAATAAACTGCATAGAGATGTCCCTCCCCTTAAATTGTACATGCACAACACCTATAGAACAACCTACAGGAGGAGGAACACCACAAAGAGAATAATAGGGCCTCTTTAATAAAAAACGAGGCACACACTGAGTCACACTGACGCTGCTTTCCATTTCCCACAGTTAATGTGAAACCACAACATGATGGAAATAAGTACCTCAATATTGTGAAAAATATAATCAGAGACCGGATGAATTACTCCGATGGAGATCAGGTAACCTTTCTCACCGCCATCACCGGGTCACCCCCCCTCTCCTCTGGGCGGCACTACTGGGAGGTGTCTCTGGGGAATCCGACGGTGGGGCTGAAGAAGTCCTGGTGGGTGGGAGTGACGAATATAGCCTCCATCCCAGCAGACTCGCACATCACTCGATCCTCCTCCGACGGGTTCTGGTTCCTATCTTCCTCCTCCACCAGCCTACAGCTCAGCACAGAGCCATCGGTGCTGCTGCCCCCCCCCGGGCCGCAGACCCTCGGGGTGTTACTGGACTTTGACCGGGGGGAGCTCTCCTTCTATAACGTGGAGGAACTGAGCCTCATCTGCAGCCTCACCGCAACTTTCACCGGGCCGCTGTTCCCCCTGTTCAACCCTGGGAAGGGCGACACGGCACCCATGGAGTTATTACAGAGGAAGGTGGAGGCTGAGCAGGGGGGGGGCAACACTGAGTCTAAGGTGGTCTGTGAAACTGAAGCCTGACACGATGGAGAAGCTTTATAGGTTAGGGAGTGTGGTGAGGTGCTGTAGCTGCAGTCAGAGCGGAACTACATTCTCATGTCTTGATGAAGAATGTAGAATATTGTGCTTTTGTTTGAACTGTAGTAAGTAGAAAATAAGCAGCTTAAAGAGAAACTGACATTTTGGGAACTACATTCCTCTTCAGCGAACATGTTGTTCAATTAACACTCCATAGTTCGGTCCATCCTCTGCATGTACCCGCTGATATTGATCCCAATTTGTGATATTAAACACTGTTATGAATTTTTTTTAATATTTGTGTGAATAAACTCAGTCTGCATGTGTTCATTCCAGTTCTCTGTTTCACTCTTTAAAAAAAACCAAAACATGTCATAATGTGGTACACTTTAATAAGTAGAGGTAGTATTTACAGTATGTACACCATCAACACACACTGCTCTGCCGTCACTAATACTCTTCATATGAAGTATTTACACTATGGGTCAAATCATCTGAAATATAGATGAAACTCTGATATGCAGTAAACACAGGTCAGCGGGCATCCGTACAGAATGCATCACAGGTGCATCATGGTCCAACAACACTGTGGGCAATAAAACAATGTCAGTCAATATAAAAACAACATTTACACGTGGACAAACACAGAGTGTATGCAGTGTGTGAGCTGATGCACGGAGAGCTGCACCAATGATCTCTCCATTGTTTTTGTCTCCTTATAATAAATCCTCAATTCGAATTTGGACTTCTAAAGCCTCTGGAGTGGAGTGCACCAGCTGGGCGTAACTCTACCTCCGACGTAGAAACGAAGGATAAGACCAAACTAAAGTTATGACTAGTGCACCACTTAGACTTAAGCCCTGTATGCGTTGCGCCCGGGTGTAACTTGTACGCCTAGTATGGAGCAGATGTAAATCGGAAAGACAGACTAGTATCCATAGTAACGTAAAATAGGCAAGAAGGATATTAACGATGGCGGTGCGTCTTGTTTACAGGTTTAACAATGAAAGCGCATTAAGACGAGAGTCGTCCGTGATCGAACAAACCCACTGGACATCTATTCGGACAGTGAGCTGATAGAGGTTTCGTTTCGGCAGACAAGCCCTTTTTGAATGACTCGAGGAGATCTCCCCTCAACTCCAGCACTGATCAGACAGAAACGCTGCGCTCTCCCCAACCTTCCAGGTGCTGATCGCGCTCAGATTTTACGCTAACAGGCTGCTTTGAATGGAGAAGTTTGAGTGTTAAATTATGTAGACGTGTTTTGCTTGGCAACAATTACTGTTTCGCGTGTATTGACGTGGACACGCATCTTAAGGCGAGGCGCAGCTACGACCGTGACTAGTCAAGCCTGGTGCACTCAGTGTAAATTCAAATAAGTCGGACGTAGCTAAGCCGGACGTTAAGAGTTAAGACCTACTTTTTTACGCCCAGCTGGTGCACTCCACTCCTGGAGTTACTGGAAATGTGTCAAAAAGTTTCCTGCGCTGCCCCCACTGGAATATAACAATATAACAATAATATATATAATATTAATGAAGCCGCATCTTTTTTTGAACTGGCCGACAGGTGCAAACGCCCAACGACGTCCCGAAACATGGGCAATAGGAGAAACACTGCAAATCAAGACTAATGTGCCAAAACACATGAAGAAACAACAATGTGCATGTGCTTTGGAACATTAGTGTTTATTATGTGCATCTTTCTGAAGCTGCCGTGTGTTTCCCGTGATGAAGTGTTCTGAGCCGCTGTAGCGCCTTTGCACCCGTCGGCCTCCGTAGACCCCGTGCACAGATCTGCACCATCAACACACATGCAACAATAAACTCCTACAGCACGAGGAAGATGGTTGAGAGTTTTGAACAAATGATGAAGGAAGCTCCAAAAAGTTCTTGGTTCGAGCTCCTCCACCTCCTCCACCTGCTGCTGCTGCTGCTGCACCGTCCCACACAGTGTGAAGTCAGCGGGACGACAACAAAAATAATCTCTAAGACGCATTCACTGGACTCATATTCACAGGTTACACCCATCTGATCCATCACTGAGACCCCCAACAGGAAGTCCTCCCTCTGCTGGTCTGTACATGAGGGTGGGGTTCAGTGTCTCCTCCCCCTACCTCTGCTGGTCTGAACATGAGGGTGGGGTTCAGTGTGTCCTCCCGCTCCCTCTGCTGGTCTGAACATGAGGGTGGGGTTCAGTGTCTCCTCCCCCTACCTCTGCTGGTCTGAACATGAGGGTGGAGTTCAGTGTCTCCTCCACCCTGTCTCTGCTGGTCTGTACATGAGGGTGGGGTTCAGTGTCTCCTCCCCCCTCTCTCTGCTGGTCTGTACATGGGGGTGGAGGTTTCAGTGGGCGGCGCTCTCCCTCCGCCCCTGCTTCTTCAGCAGCTGGATGCGGTTGTGGACGTAGAACTTGATGGACCTCCAGTCGCGCTGGTTGCTGACCAGCAGGGGGCAGAGCTCCAGGCAGCGCTCGCAGTCCGCCTTGGCCGGGACCCGCAGCTCCATCAGGTTCCTCTTCAGGTGCGTCTCCACCGCCACGCGCTCCGCCTCCGACCACGGCCGCTTCAGCACCCCACGCTTTCCTGCGACAGGTGGAGCAGAGTGAGAGGTGGAGCAGAGGAAACAGGTGGAGCAGAGGGAGAGGTAGATAGAGGGAGAGGAAACAGGTGGAGCAGAGTGAGAGGTGGACAGGGAGAAGAAACAGGTGGAGCAGAATGAGAGGTGGACAGGGAGAAGAAACAGGTGGAGCAGAGTGAGAGGTGGACAGGGAGAAGAAACAGGTGGAGCAGAATGAGAGGTGGACAGGGAGAAGAAACAGGTGGAGCAGAGTGAGAGGTGGACAGGGAGAAGAAACAGGTGGAGCAGAGTGAGAGGTGGACAGGGAGAAGAAACAGGAGGAGCAGAGTGAGAAGAAACAGGTGGAGCAGAATGAGAGGTGGACAGGGAGAAGAAACAGGTGGAGCAGAGTGAGAGGTGGACAGGGAGAAGAAACAGGAGGAGCAGAGTGAGAAGAAACAGGTGGAGCAGAATGAGAGGTGGACAGGGAGAAGAAACAGGTGGAGCAGAATGAGAGGTGGACAGGGAGAAGAAACAGGTGGAGCAGAGTGAGAGGTGGACAGGGAGAAGAAACAGGTGGAGCAGAGTGAGAGGTGGACAGGGAGAAGAAACAGGAGGAGCAGAGTGAGAAGAAACAGGTGGAGCAGAGTGACAGGTGGATCAGAGTGAGAGGAAACGTGGAGCAGAGTGAGAGGTGGACAGGGAGAAGAAACAGGTGGAGCAGAGTGAGAGGAAACGTGGAGCAGAGTGAGAGGTGGACAGGGAGAAGAAACAGGTGGAGCAGAGTGAGAGGAAACAGGTGGAGCAGGGTGAGAGGTGGACAGGGAGAAGAAACAGGTGGAGCAGAGTGAGAGGAAACAGGTGGACCGGAAGAGAGGAAACAGGTGGAGCAAAGTGAGAGGAAACAGGTGGAGCAGAGGAAACATGGAGCAGAGGAAACAGGTGGAGCTGAGGAAACGTGGAGCAGAGTGACAAGTGGATCAGAGTGAGAGGAAACAGGTGGAGCAGAGTGAGAGGAAACAGGTGGAGCAGAGTGAGAGGAAACAGGTAGAGCAGAGTGAGAGGAAACAGGTGGAGCAGAGGAAACATGGAGCAGAGGAAACAGGTGGAGCTGAGGAAACGTGGAGCAGAGTGACAAGTGGATCAGAGTGAGAGGAAACAGGTGGAGCAGAGTGAGAGGAAACAGGTGGAGCAGAGTGAGAGGAAACAGGTAGAGCAGAGTGAGAGGAAACAGGTGGAGCAGAGGAAACAGGTGGAGCAGAGTGAGAGGAAAAAGGTGGAGCAGAGGAAACGTGGAGCAGAGTGACAGGTGGATCAGAGTGAGAGGAAACAGGTGGAGCAGAGTGACAGGTGGAGCAGAATGGCAGGTGGAGAAGAGTGACAGGTAGAGCAGAGTGACAGGTGGAGCAGAGTGAGAGGAAAAAGGTGGAGCAGAGTGAGAGGAAACAGGTGTAGCAGAGTGAGAGGAAACAGGTGGAGAAGAGTGAGAGGAAACAGGTGGAGCAGAGTGAGAGGAAACAGGTGGAGCAGGTGTAGAAGTAGTCACAAGCATACCTGATTTTGGTGGAGTACATCTTTTCTTGTGGCTGCTGGCTATAGAGGGGCTGACGGAGGGGGGTGGTGCTTTCTTTTTTCGGGGTCTACCCGGTCCTTTCCTCTTTACCATGACGACCTCCACCTTCTCCTTCACCTCCTCCTTTTCCTCTTCCACCTCTGAATCTGAGAAGGAGTCTGCAGAGTTTCCTGACATCACTGCAGGAGGAACAGAGGACAGCTGAAGGAGGAGGGACTTTACAGGTGGAGGAGACAGATGACGGACACACAGAGACAGGTGGAGCAGAGAGATGGAGGACACGGGTGGAGCAAACAAATTATGGAGAGAGGTAGAGGAGACAGAGACAGGTGGAGCAGACATAATGAGGAGACAGATGACGGAGACATGTGGAGGAGACACAGACACATAGACAGGTGGAGCAGACAGATGGAGGAGACAGGTGGAGGAGACAAATGACGGATACATGTGGAGGAGACACAGACAGGTGGAGCAGACAGATGGAGGAGACAGATGATGGAGACATGTGGAGGAGACACAGACACATAGACAGGTGGAGCAGACAGATGGAGGAGACAAATGATGGAGACAGGTGGAGAAGACGGGTGGAGGAGACGGAGACCCTCACCATCCAGCTCCAGGCAGATGTGCTGCAGGCTCATCCCGCGGAACAGTACCCCCTCCTTCTCTCCATACAGCACCACCCGGCCCACCCGGCCCATTAGGGTGGGGTCCTGGAGGAGGGTGGAGCAGTTCTGGGTGACGTGGTACTCCCGCTCCAGGAACTCCTCCAGCCGCTTGACGCCCCCCCCCTCGCCCTCCTCCAGTAGCAACAGCTGGGTGAGGATGGCCACCTGCCGCCTCACCCGCGCCCCCGTCAGCGCCCCGGGGTTCTTGGCCCCGCTGGACCGGGCCAGGTTCCTCAGCAGGTCGGTGCCCCGCAGTGGGGTGGCGGGGGAGTGGTACGGACGGGAGAAGACATAGGGGCTGTCGGGGTCCACCCCCACCCCCGGGCTGGTCTGCAGCAGCAGGTCCAGGCAGGACTCGCAGTGGGGTGGCAGGATCAGCGGCTGCAGGCGCCCGCGCTTCCCCAGGACCCCCGCCCGCGGCAGCTGGCACAGCACGAGGCGCTCGAAGGGAGACAGCAGGGCCTCCATGCCAGAGGGTGGGGTGGGGCCGGGCGGGGGGGGTGGTGCGGCTGCAGTAGTCCTGCACGGTGAGCTTGGCCACCTCACACTCGCGGTGGCGGTTGTAGAGGATGAGCAGCGACAGGCTGGAGTGGCAGAGGAGGCGCCAGGCCTCCGCCGAGTGGGGGGAGCGGGAGAGGGAGAGGAAGGAGGAGTGCTGCTGCCGGCGGAGGTACACCACCAGGGTGGAGAGGGAGGACAGCAGCGGGGACATTTGGTGTCTCTGCGGGCTGGAGAGGACACACACACATTAAAAGAGCAGTAGAAACACACCCAGCACACATATCAACATAGACCCCCCCTCACCTCAGGAGCGCTCCGTTCTTCTCCTCCGCCGGGTCTCCACTCAGGTCCAGGTCCTCCTCCGGGTCTACGTTGGGCTCAGGGGTCGGAGGTGGAGCCAGCTCCTCCTGACTCTTCGAGCTCTCCACCTCCACCTTCGGCTGCTCTTCATTCTTCTCCCTCTTCATCCTCCTCCCCCTCCTTGGAGCAGGCGGGGGAGGTGATGGGGTCTTGACTCGCGTTGCTGCCGGTGGGGGGGCGGGGCGCTTGGTGCCGGTCCGTGGTGCGCTGGGCGGCTTCTTGGCAGCAGCGGGCGTAGCAGAAGGAGACGGGGAGAGTGAGAGGGAGAAGGAGACGCCGCCGGGGTTGGAGCGGGTCGATGGCGATTCCCTCTCCCTGGAGAAGAGGGGGGGGGGAGGGCTTGAGGCTGCGGGCTGAGGGACGGCGAAGGAGTGTGAGGAGGAGGAAGCGGAGGAGGGAAGTGGGGCTCCACTGTTGGTGCGCTGTGTGTGGGCCAACTCCATGGCGGCGCGCACCTCGGGCTGCGAGGCATGGTGCTTCTCGAGGTGGCGCGCCAGAGAGCGGTAATGGCGGCCGCAGTACGGGCAGTGTTGCCGCCGGCTCAGCGCCCCCCCTCCAGAGCTGCCGATGTTAATGTTGATGTTGTTGTTGATATTGGTGGTGGGGGGGGCCAGGGCGGGGGTCTGGGGTCTGGCAGGGGGGGTGGCGGGCTGCGGGTGGGTGAAGGAGGAGCAGGGGGGCTCGCTCTTCTTCTTCGTAGTGACCTCCGTGGTGAGCTTTCGCTTCTTACGACGGCGAAGCATCCGGCCCCTCATCTCCTCCATTTCCTCCTCTTCGTCGTCGTCGTCATCGTCGTCGTCTTCCTCCTCCTCGTCTTCCTCGCGGTCCGAGTCGCTAGGCTCAGAGTGGGTGAGCGGGGAAGAGGAGGGGGACAGGGACCACGAGGGGGTGAGGTAATCAGATACAGAGAGGGACAGAGGGTGAGGGCCCGCCTCTTCCTCCTGCATTTCAAAATAAAAGAATGTCAAAATGTAGCTGTAGCGGCATATAAGTTATGTAGCATATATTTATACACATAAATGGCCTTTGTCACAATAAATATATAAATCTGACCCACCATGGCGTTCTCCCCCCAGTCCGTCAGGCTGTAGTCCACTGTGATCTCCTCTCCCTTGGCAATGTCTCGGATTGCTATGACAACCAGCCTCACCTGCGTCCCACAATGCACCTCTCTGATGCGGCAGTTTGGGGGGGGGTGGAAAAGGACCGGCCCCCGGACGCCACTCGCCCCCTCCTCCCCCAGCTCTGGTACACTAAAGACAGGAAGTCACATGACACAACATGCAGCATAGATAATGGAACCCATCAGACAGTAGTTTGGGGGAGGCCTGCTTACCAGAGCTGGGCGGGGTCTGGCAGGTAGTACGGGCTGCCAGGTGTGGGGAGGTGGTCCTCGGCCCCCTCTGGATATTGACCTTCACCTGGACAGAGAGATGGATCAGAGGTCGGGTTGTGTATTTATGTGCACTGTATGTATATAGATATACAAGTATAGATATATATGTAAATATAAATGAAAGTGCATGTACCTGGGCTGTAGCTGTGCTCTGACATGCTCTCCTCCTCCTCATCTTCTGTCACATATGCCCGGTCACACACCTTCACCGGCGTCCCCTTCCTCTTCCTCCCACACACTCGCCTGAAACAGAAACACACACACACACACACACAATCAGAAATAAATCCAGCGGAGCAGAGAGAAATACCTGTGGCTTCAATCACATCTGTTCTCTACTGCTGTGGTTGCTCTTTCACATTATAACCTCTTAAAAACACAAGGAACACTCAGATTGCACTATTATTTACATCATCACATAGACGTAGAGTATAGAAGAAAAGCAGCTCTCAGACCGGGTCAGATCACAGACTCTGGGTCAAACCACACACCAGATCTAGACACTGGGTCAGACCATAGACTCTGGATCGAATCACAAACCGGGTCAGTGGACTATTGATTGATTGATTGAAAAGTTTATTAACAGCTTGTATATTGGGTACAGTACAGTACAGCTCAAAACATACTATGGACTATGGGTCAGATCACAGACCGGGTCGCAGACTATGGGTCAGATCACAGACCGGGTCGCAGACTATGGGTCAGACCACAGACCGGGTCGCAGACTATGGGTCGGATAATAGACCGGGTCGCAGACTCTGGGTCAGACTACAGACCGGGTTAGTGGACTGTGTTTTGCTGGTTCCTGCAGGTGGCTACATGCTAAGAGTGATGCTAACCGCAGCTAGCTGTTAGCTCGGCAGCTAGCGATGGGCTTTAATTGAGCGGCTGCGGACAAAGAGCTGCAGCAGGAGAAGCTGCACCTTCACCGGGAGAGAGTCCAGACCTCCGGGCCCCGTTTTTCCGGTGTACCACTGAAACCATGCATGCGAAGAAAGGCTCCTAACGTCAACCAAACAACCGTGCACGCTCGGAGCAGCGCGTGCGTCTTCTGCATTTCGCTAACGACCCCCCCAAACCACGGTGAAGACGCGACACCAGAGGCTGCGGCCCGTCACACTCACCCCTGCGGCGGAGGCTTGCTCCCGTCCCCGTCGCTGTCCAGGGTCGGCGGCTCCCGGTAGTCAAACGGCGACCGAACATTCTCCGCCATTAGCGCGCTTCACTCCGTCCGAGCTGCAGCGCGCATGTGCAACACATCCTCCGGGCTCAGGGAGGCAGGGGGGGTGCACATACAGTGTGAGGGTGCAGGGGCAGTGTAAAGGATGGGGTACGGGTACCATGCAGTATGAGGGTGAGGGTGCATCTGAGAAACATCAACATAAGAACCACACACACACACACACACGCTACACGAATGCACACGCACATATTGTATAAACACATTATTGTATCTTCCATGCATTCAAGTGTAAGTGAAGTTGTTAACCTGTATGATGCACATTAAATATGTTATAGTCTATGTTACATCTGGTTAAAATGGATATTTCCATCTGCTCTGTATCTGTGGTTTCCATTAGTCTCACAAGGAGGTTATACAGATAAGAAGTCAATGTATAATATTTAATATATAACTGCTCCATTTAATCCCAAGAATATATTCGAAAATGTTAGTATTTAATGAAATTACCTAATTTTGATTTACTAACCAATGTCCTTAATGTTGTGTTGGTATAATCGCTACCGTTCTCAATATATTCCTTAGAAAGGCAGAGAAAAAGTATTTTGTATTTATTGTGATCAGGTCAGCAGTGCAGTGTATAAAGAAGAGAAACAGAGAAGTAGAGAGACAGACAGATGGCTCAGACTGTTTAATGTTCACTGCACATCCAGGAAACAGCATCATCATCTTCATCATCTTCATCATCATCATCACTGCTGTGTCATGCAGTGAACTTCTAATATACATATGTCTTCAGAGAAAGAGGGTCCTACAGTTCAAACAGTGTAGCAGCATATTCAAGTATAACAGAAACGCGAGGAATCATCCGATTACACGTGTTAATAAAGCTAATAAACGTATCAAAACAACAGTTATTAATGTTAATAAACATCACATGGCTGCCGGGTCACAGTATCAGTGTTTGGCTACATTCAGAGGTTAGTAGATCCAGCGTCAGATTATCAGTCCACTTAAATAAGATAAATACAACATGTACAAAATAAACCTCAGTCTAATGTCATAAAGCTTTACATAGAGAGACTGCAGCTCTTTAATACTGGCTGGGGGAGGAGATCTGTGCGAGGAGGTGGAGTTAAAGCTGGTTAGGGAGGAGCAGGGTTAGAGGAGGTGGAGTTAAAGCTGGAGGAGCAGGGTTAGAGGAGGTGGAGTTAAAGCTGGAGGAGCAGGGTTAGAGGAGGTGGAGTTAAAGCTGGAGGAACAGGGTTAGAGGAGGTGGAGTTAAAGCTGGAGGAGCAGGGTTAGTGGAGGTGAAGTTAAAGCTGGAGGAGCAGGGTTAGAGGTGGAGTTAAAGCTGGAGGAGCAGGGTTAGTGGAGGTGGAGTTAAAGCTGGAGGAGCAGGGTTAGTGGAGGTGGAGTTAAAGCTGGAGGAGCAGGGTTAGAGGTGGAGTTAAAGCTGGAGGAGCAGGGTTAGTGGAGGTGGAGTTAAAGCTGGAGGAGCAGGGTTAGTGGAGGTGGAGTTAAAGCTGGAGGAGCAGGGTTAGTGGAGGTGGAGTTAAAGCTGGAGGAGCTGTGTTAGTAGAGGTGATAGGAGTTCCAGCTGTTGGTCCTTCATGTAGCTGCGGCTCAGAGGACTGCTGCCCCCCCCCCTCTCCGTGTGGAAGACGTGCAGAGTCTCTGCAGCGTGGTCCGCCCAGTGATGCAGCTCCAGCAGGACCCGGTACGTCCACACCTTCAGACCAAACAGCCCCCCCGCTCCGTCAGGCTCCTGCAGGAGAGGAGGAACATGCATTACTTTATGGAGCAGTAAACAAGAGGAGTAAACTGCAGAAACATTATTATTCATTGGTAGTTGCTTGATGATGAGCCGACGTATGCAAGTCTACATTTTCTGCTCTGTTTTATGTCTCCACCACCTCTTCTGTGAATTTCACGTAAAATAAATATAATGAAACGTTTTAAATTAGCCAGTTTAGCCCCTGTTATACATCCTGTTGATCGCTTATAATAAATATCATTTCATGTTAAATGATCTGAAGTTATCTATACACGCACTTTAAACAAGAAGTCGCTCAGCTAGAAAACATGAGCCATGTTTGTTTGTAAACACATCTCTGTAATCAGTCCCTGAGATGTTTACAGCGTGGGCTCGTGAGTAGCGATGGATGTTCAGGAATTACGTCAGTCCATCTTCACACCTCAACAGCAGGGAACATGTTGGTATGGCTGAGAGTGAGAGCAGCAGGGGCGGTTCTGGGGGGGGGGGGGGGGGAGGACATCACTGACATCTGACTCCCCTGTGGCCCCCCTAAAAATGAAAAGTGAAAAATGTATGATTTTTTACACGATTTATTGAATGACGGAATAGGCGGAACTAACGTTATTCGTCATTCTAGTCGGACCCATTAGAGCGGTGCACTCAGGACCCATTAGAGCGGTGCACTCACTTTCACTGTCCAGCTGAAGCCCGAAAAACACTTTTCATCTCGGATCATCAGAGGCTGTTGCATCCAAGAAAGACCGATTGAAACCTACGTTTCGAGAGACTACCACGATAATTAAAGGTGATTTAAACTATTGTATCCGTGTAATTGTAGATGTAAAGTAGAGATGTAACTGTTCATTGCCTTTATTTTTATATAAATATGATATGGTGTTAGTACAAAAATTGTACTATAACTTAAGCTGAAGCTAACAGTAATAACTATAAGATATATCTGAAATAAATAAGTGTACTGAAACAAATACCAATAACTGTATTTCATTGTTTTCTTATGCGCAATTACTTCATACTGTCTAGTTCTCTTTTTCGTCCTGCATTTATTGTGCCCCCCTCAGAAAATAACTGGCTCCCCAGTGGCCCCCCCAGTCAAATTGGTCTAGAACCGCCACTGGAGAGCAGGAGGTTTGCAGGAGACAGATAAAGGTGACATGCCCCCCCCTCCGCCTTTTCTCAGGTTAAACTTCTCAAAAATGACTTTAAGATATACACACATTACATTGCGTGTGTGTGTGTGTGTGTGTGTGTGGGTGTGGGTGTGGGTGTGGGTGTTACCTCAGTGCCCTGGTGGTCCGGGGTGACCTCCAGGGTGGTGTCTGGGCCCTCCAGCAGTCCTCTTGTGCTGAGCAGCAGATGCTCCAGACGGTGGCGCACATTCTTCTTCAGGGTCTCATAGTCTTCCTCTTGCTCCCCCCACTCCTCCTCTTCCTTCAGGAGGACACTGTGAAGGAGGCCCAGGCACTGTCGCAGAGCGGCGTGCAGCCGCTCCACCCGCTGCTCTCCGCTCGCCTCCTCCTGCGGGACCGGGGACGGAGAGACCATTCGTCCTCCGTCAGGGGAGTAGCTCGACAGGAAGGACTCCTTCTCCTTCTGAGAGGAGACAACAAACAGCTGGTTACAGACAGACAGACAGCTCAGTCACTCCTTACTGAAACACCCAAACCATAAAGAGAAGGGGACTGGGCAGGAACGACAGCAGCAAAAACCAATACACTCTATTCATTTTGGGGAGGGACCGCACCACAACATGATTAAAAAACACGAGAACAACACACTACTGAGAGTGGTGGTGCAGCTCCAAAGGAAATATCCACATATGTGTGTAATATAGAATGTATAAAGGACTCACGTAGAGCTGCAGCAAAAGCCCGCACTCATGGTGCAGCAGCCGGGCTATAGACACTGCTCTCCCGGTCTGAGTCGGGCCGGGCAGCGGTGAGTCCAGCGCGGGGCTCTGCTCCGTCTGCTCCGTCTGCTCCCGCTGCTCGTCCTGCTCCAGGTCTGCCATTTCCTCTCCACAGGTTATTCAGGAGAGAAATCCCCCCAGATAACGGAGTTATTTTCCGGTGTACAGCGGCGGTAGCCCGGAGGGGAGGCCGTGGCAGAGCGTCAGTGCAGCGGTTGCATGTCGGTGCTCCTGTCGGGAGGCGCCCCCCGCCACTCCGGAGCTCTTTGGTTCCGCCAGACCCGGGGGCTCTTTAAGGGGACGCACAGGAAAGCTGCTCTCCCAAATACAGTTGAAATACATTCAAATATATGGCCTTATTGTTAAGATTTCTCCAGTAAAGAGAGTTTTCTTATTAATGTTGAAAACCGTCATACACAATATGAATGAAATAAAAATACTGAGTATATTATTATGTTTTTATTTGTATGTAGTTTCTGAGTTTATCCTCTCTCATAACTCATAACTGATAAAGATGCTGACTAAAAACTGAGAAAAACTAAACAGTTTAAGGTAGAAAACAGTACAATTATAGAATATATTACCAAAAGTTATTAACATTAATAATTTGCATTGTCTGCAATTTATTTCATTTCATTTCAAACCTTTATTTATCCAGGTGCATCCCATTGAGATCATTGATCTCTTTTTCAAGGGAGACCTGCTCGAGTAGGTTCCACATAAAACATAAACAGAACAACAAAAAGGACATCATACAGCATCATTACAGGGTTTACAATTCACATAACTATCCACATGAGTAGGTACCAACAGCTTCCGATTGAGTAGCATCCAACCAAGCTTTAAAAACATTTAGTGGCACCAGATTGCTCAGTTTCCATTTAAATTGCAGACTATTCCAAGACAGTGGAGCTGCGCATCTAAAAGCTATCTTCCCTAAGACAGTCCTAGCAGTTGGCACATTTAATAAAACCACAGCATTAGATCTCAGGCAGTAGCTTACAATTCGTCGTGAGATCAGGGAGCAGATGTAGGATGGAAGTTTCCCTAACATGGCTTTGTATATAAAAATGTACCAGTGACTGAGCCTCCGTACAGTTAGCGAAGGCAAACCAGCCCTTGCATACAGGGTGCAGTGATGGGTTAATGCTTTACAGTTTGTCACAAATCTCAGTGCGCTGTGATACGCAGCATCTAACTTGCTCAGGTAATTGGCAGGTGCATTCATATAAATCAAATCACCGTATCACAGGTAAATCACAGGTAAAAAGGTCACAGTGACTAGCCTTTTCCTGGCCTTAAGTGAGAAACAGGACTTGTTCCTGTAGAAGAAACCTAGCCTAACCCTCAACTTTTTAAGCAGGTTATTGACATGACGTTTAAAAGTGAGACAATCATCAAGCCAGATACCAAGGTATTTGTAACAGGTAACCACTTCAATTTTTATTCCTTGCGTAGTTACAATATATACAACAGGCTCTGGTGTCTTTTTAGCTTTAGAAAAGAGCATTACCTTGGTTTTCTCAACATTTAAAAGAAGCTTTAGTTCAGAGAGCTGAGTCTGAATAATGTTAAAAACAGCTTGCAATTCAACAACAGCCTCCTTAATGGAGGGACCTGCACAGTACATCACGGTATCGTCCGCATAAAAATGTAAGGTTGCTCCATCGACATTTTCACCTAAACTATTGATGTAGATGGAGAATAAAAGTGGACCTAAAACAGAACCTTGAGGAACACCATTAGTAATGTTTAACCACTCAGAAGACAGCCCATCAAAATGAACACAATGGGACCTTTCAGAGAGGTAGTTTACAAACCACCCCACTGCATGGCTGGACATGCCAATACTGACCAGCCTCTGCTTTAAGATGCGATGATCGACGGTATCAAACGCTTTGGACAGGTTAATAAATAGAGCTGCACAATTCTGCTTATTATCTAAAATACTCGCCACATCATTCACCACTTTCATTGTGGCAGTGATGGTGCTGTGTTGCTTTCTGAAGCCTGACTGATGTTTAGACAGGATGTCATTTGTACATGAAAACACCTTTACCTGTTCACTCACTAGGCGTTCAAGAACCTTAGCCAGAACTGATAATTTGGAGATGGGCCTATAATTATTTAATAAAGTGGCCTCCCCACCTTTTAGTAGAGGCAGGACATACGCTGACTTCCACAATTTTGGAATTGTGTTTGAAATAGGCTACAGTCTAGTCTGCAACCGTCAAATTCTGCTTGGGGCAACAATATTAATAATCAGATAATGTCATAATGTCATATATTTAATAATATATATATATATATATATATATATATATATATATATATATATATAAACATTTGTACTTTTTATTCTTTAAGTACATTTTCTCTTCATAATTACTTCAGACTGAAGGACATTTATTTGTTATAGAGTATAATGTACTTTTACCTCAGGAAAGGGTCTGAGTACTTTGATCATATTCCAGTAACTGAATATATATGATTCTGAAATGAGTCTTTAGCATAACAACTACGTTTACTTTTATTATTTTAACTGTAATTTGATGCTTGAACTGTAACTCAAGTAAGATTTTGAATCCAGTAACCTATTTTTACTCATAATGGAGTATTTTGACATCAGTGTACTTGTACTTCAGTAAGACATCTGAGTACTTCTTCCACCACTGTTGACGAATGTAATAAAAAGCCTTTCCTCAAATAAAGTGATCATGAAGAGAGCAGGCCGGAGATCTATTTATTTGTGGATGAGTTGTAAAGACACTGCACATAGCTGTAAACAGACTCAAATATTACGTTGGTTTAAACTAACAGGAACACAATGCTTTTATCATGTTGTTTCATGATATTGGTTTATGAGGGTACATGAACAACATTATACAAGAACAGCATTGTTTGAGGTTATTATAGTTGTGTAATCTGTTATTATGCTTGTTATGTTTGCTTCTCTAATAAGCTCATAACTCAAATCCACTAAAGATATTTCCCTCATAAAACTATCAACAATAAATATTAAACAGGGCTGGCAGCAGCTCAAGTCTGTATGGAATTGGCTCGGGAACGAAAGAATGCTGTTTCAAGATCCGATCGGAGCAAAAATAAGGAGTGAGGGCTGTGTATTATCTCTGAGCCCCCTCATCTCTCACACCTCCTGCAGAAAGAGTAGACGGAGATGGAGGAAGAGAAGGCCTTGACGTCGTTCTCCTTCATGTGCCCGTTCAGCTGCAGATCTCACAGCTGCCACAGGGGCGAGACACTGAGGAGCTTCTCAGAAAACAACACTTTTATTTGAGTAAACAAAGTTATATACCGCGGTGTAAAATACTGCCCTGTATTTAAAATGTTACTAAAGTAGCTCAGATAAATTTCCTTTAGGCTTAAAGTACAAGTGCTTACTCTGGAGTGAGAGATTTAGAAATATGCTTCATCATACACTATAGAAGCATTTAAATATTATCATCCCAGATGTTTCCTACACTGTCGGGTGTTCAATTGTGTTTAAATGCTCTTAACATATTAATGCAAACGTTATCTGTGAAGCACCTGCAGCTGACAGCCGATTCTCTGAAAACGAAAGTGTAAGGTAACTTAAGCAGTGACTCAGTGAAGATGGCCAGCAGCAAGAATCATAAAGATCACTCGGATCAGTCATTAGCCCGCATGGTTTTTCATACCACTGCTATGCTGACGACACCTAATTAATTCTGTCCTTTCCCCGCTCAGAGACCCAGGTCGTCGCACGCATCTCTGCTTGTCTAGCTGACATCTCTCAGTGGATGTCTGCTCATCACCTCAAGCTCAACCTTGACAAGACTGAACTGCTTTTCCTTCCAGGAAAAGATTGTCCCACTCTTGACCTGACGATAAACATCGGCACCTCTGTTGTTTCCCCGACTCAGACTGCAAGGAATCTGGGTGTGACCCTAGATAACAACCTGTCCTTCACTGCAAACATTGTTGCTACAACCCGTTGCTGCAGATATACGCTTTACAACATCAGGAAGATTCGTCCCCAGCTGACCCAGAAAGCCCCGCAGGTTCTGGTCCAGGCTCTCGTCACCTCACGCCTAGACTACTACAACTCCCTCCTGGCTGGTCTACCTGCATGTGCCATCCGACCTCTGCAGCTCATCCAGAATGCAGCGGCTCGTCTGGTCTTCAACCTTCCAACATTTTCCCACACCACTCCGCTCCTCCACTCCCTTCACTGGCTCCCGGTAACTGCTAGAATCCACTTCAAGACACTGGTACTTGCATACCATGCTGCGAATGGATCTGGCCCTTCCTGCATCCAGGACATGGTTAAACTGTGCACCCCAGCGTGTGCACTACGCTCTGCATCAGCCCAACGACTCGCTGCACCCTCGCTGCGAGGGGGACCCAAGTTCCCATCAGCAAAAACACGTGGGTTTGCTATCCTGGCTCCAAAATGGTGGAATGAGCTCCCCATTGACATCAGGACAGCAGAAAGCTTACACACCTTCCGGCGCAGACTGAAAACTCATCTCTTTCGACTCCACTTCGAGCGATAGAATTACTAACAAGGCACTTGTATACTAATAAAGGACTGGCTTATCTAAAGCCAGCTGAGTAGCACTTGAAATGTTTGGCTCTATGAAACCTGATGTACTTATATGATTCTGTTTTCTTCAAGGTTGTGTCTTCCTGGTCGAATGTACTTATTGTAAGTCGCTTTGGATAAAAGCGTCAGCTAAATGCAATGTAATGTAATGCTAGGCCACACACACACACACACACACACACACACACACACACACACACACACACACACACACACACACACACACACACACACACACACACACACACACACACACTGTTTCACTGCATCTCTAAGCGGTGACGATTCATGAAACTCTGTGAGTTATGTATCTTATTCTTCACCCATGACTTGGTGTCACGATTCTTGTGTTGTGTCACGTTTTTAGTTTTGTGTGTCTGGTAGTGGGTGTTTTGCTTTTCTCCTTGTCATGTTTTCCTCCCTGTGTATTGTCTGGTCTTTTCCCCTGTGTTTTCCTGTCTCTCGTTAGTTTCCCTGGTGTGTCTAATTTCCTGATTGTTTTCACCTGTCACCCCTTCTGTGTCTTCTGTGTGTCAGCCCCGCCCCTGATTGTTCCCACCTGTGTCTTATTGTCATGTGTTTAAATTCCCCTGTTCCCCAGTCTTCCTTGTCAGTTCGTTTTTGTCTATGGTCATGGTCAGGTCTATGCTCCTTGTCGTTTGCCTTGGTCAGGTCTATGCTCTTTTGTAAATCGTGAAAAGCTTTGTTCCTCACCACGTGAGCGATTTTCTTTTTTGTTGTTTTCATCTTTTGTCATCTCATCCTGAGATTAGTTAGTGACCATTTGTTGCTGTATTTCAAAAAATAAAGTATCCTACCAATACTTTACCTCTGTCTCCCGGGTTGTGTAGTCCTACCTCCCTAAGTGCCTGAGTTCTTAACACATGGATAAAATGAAGATACACCCATCACACACTGTTCTGCAGCAAAATGCCCTATCATGCAGAGGGAGATGGACAAAAAATGTATTTACACACTATTTTATGTATATATAGATATCTACATGTAGTAACTCGGCAAGAGTAACTCAGCAGTTAAAGGTGCAATTAGCTCTTTGAGAGTTACTTTTTCTTTTTTGTCACATTTGTTCAGATTTCTCGGCTGCAAAAGCTGCAATCCTGCTGTAAAAAACATATCTATCAAACAAACACATACCATTTTTCTAATAAATCATGTTTGAGAGACAAATTCAGCATAGGTTTTACAAGTACACACCTTTTTTTACAACTACAACACTTTTTTTTACAAGTACAAAACTTCTTCTCACGGCGGAATATTACTGCCAAAAGTCACGTGACTCACTCACATGACCTTTGGCAGTAATATTCCGCAGGGGCCGGCACATGCATATATATATATATATATATATATATATATATATATATATATATATATATATATATATATCTATGGGCACATGCTCCACGGCAGCAGGGGGCGCTACTGAGTCCATTGGGAAGGCGGGAGGTTGAGCAGAGCATGGAACAGCCCTTGCCAGCCTGATGACAGGGTGTTTCTAGCGACCCAGCGATCTGGGTCAGTGTTTGAACAAGGTGAATTTAGCGATCACAACGAAAACAGCCAAGACACATATTGAGCCCAGAACACTAATGTTATTAGGGCTGTAAATATAATAAGCCTTTGTCTAAAATGGACAACATTGTAACTAAGAAGATTTAAACCTGCACTCTTCATTTTCTTTCCTGCTATATTCAATGAGTGATACAAATATTTTTTACCACCAGTCTGCTAAGTTTGATGTCCCGACAGGCTAGATTGGCGCGCTAGCCGTCGGCGGAAGGCTCTTGATGGTGAAGCGGGCACAATGCCCGCACGAACCGGGGGTATCGATAGCTTCCTGGGCTTGTTTCAGCCCAAGGCAGGACGAGCAGACCTGGTGTGACTCTGTGCTCGAGATCTCAATCCCGCAGCCGCAGAGCCGAGCCTCCGACTCCTCTGGTGTGAGGGAGAGACGGGTCCATCCTCGTTTGCCCGGGTGTCGGCGCGGAGGGACAAGCTAGTAACAGGTATGTTACAGAGAAAAGAAATCCAACCTTATCGTTATTCCGAAAGGAAAAAACGAGGGGGTAGATTTTTTTCCCAAAAAAATATGAACTGGTGTGTTAATATCTTTCTTATCTCCGTCTCCTCTGGTGTGAGGGAGAGAAGAGTCCGTCCTCGCTCGCCGTGGTGTCGGCGCGGAGGGATAAAATAGCAACAGGTATGTTACTGTTTGAAGAAAAAATCAAACCTTACCGTTATTCCGAAAGAAAAAACGGCGGGGCAGATTACAATATTAACTGGTGTGTTAATATTTGTTCAATTCTTCTGCAAAGCAAAAAAGTAACCGGCAAGCGCCCGTCGACCGAATGTTAGCTTGGGTTCAGTCTGTGGCCCGGCTACTGATATTCGAGATGTGCTCTGAAGCGAGAAGAGGTGTTTGAATGACGCTGCGAAGTGGCGCAAGCTACTTAAAGGGTGGGTGCATTCCCTGACGTAGACGTCAAGATCACCAGCCAATCAGGATTGGCGTAATGAGATTGATGCTTCTGTTTGCATACGCGTTGAGGCGCATCCCATAGTGAGACATCGAACGGAGTGTTATGAATGAGAACATTCAGTGCTTTTGCTATCTTTGTGTATCCTTTTCCTTGTTTGTGCAAGGTAATGATCTCTTCTCTGAACTTTTTGGACAATTCTTTTCACTTTCTAACATGCAATCAAACGTAACTCTCAACAAACCCCTAGCCAGTCCAGGTATGTATGTGTTTTATCTCAAGCACACCTGAAGTAATGGAGCCCTTGATTAGTTGCACCAGGTGTGCTTGAATCATCTGGAGACTGCAGTAGTCATTAAAAGTAGAATTGTATGTTGAGTTTGTATAACCCTTGTAATATTAGATTAATTGAACTACTTAAACAGTTCTTGAGTAATTGTTTATTATTATTAGATAATATATCATTATTATTGCAACTTTAGGTAACAGGTGTGTGTGTGTGTGTGTGTGTGTGTGTGTACGTCAGAATTCTGGAATGTGCTTCTGGAACCACCTGCAGTACCAGCAGCGAGCCCCAGGCAGGCAAGAACTTTACATATATCCGTTTCTCTTTATTACATTACATGTCGGTGTTGCCTCCGGGAGCTGGTTGAGTTTCAGCATCTTGATCAAAGGCACTTTGACATGTTGACTAACACTGACCCTCTGATTGGTAGACGACCCTGAGCCACAGCCACCGCCATACTCAGCAACTCACCAGAAAGAACATGTCTCTGAATGATGCAGTGTGAGAGGGGTCTCTACTCTCAGCATGTGTCTGGTGTCAGCTAATCATCATCATCTCCATCATGCATATGGTTCTTGTTGCTTTTACAACAATATAAGCACTCCTATGTTGTTGTTGTTGTTGTTGTTGTTGTTGTTGTTGTAGTACTTTACTGTATCTGTAGCTATTAACATGATTGCTCATATTTCAAGCCATATTATTCCTGACCCCTTATTTTGGATCAGTTTCATCAACAGGCCACCATTCACAACTATTATACAGCCCTGCTATATACTATGACCATTCTTTACTTATTTATAATATGATTCAAACCATATAATATAATTCTTAACTACATACTGTACTTGGACTTTTTTCAAGATACTTTTGACATACTATACTAGGCAAGGCAAGGCAAGGCAAGTTTATTTATATAGCACCTTTCAACACAAGGCAATTCAAGGTGCTTTACAAAAATGAAAGACATTCAGACAAAGGCATTTAAAAACAGTAAAAGATAATAAAATAAACATTAAAAGAAAAAAATACATGAATAAAAAGTACATGAATAAAAAGTTACAGTGCATTAAGATATGAATAGTTCACACAGAAGTTCCACTTTACTGATGAACACAACGGCTCAGTTTCATTCTAGTACTTTTAAAATAAATGTTCGGACATTCTACACTGTGACTCTTTTTTAAATTATATATATGAAATACTATACTATGATTTGTTCAACATATTTACTATTTACCTTTTCGATATATTATTTTGCTATGTCTTTTATCAAGATATTTTCGACATACTGTTAAACAAACATTTTTACATTATTTTTACATACATGAAGTTTACCTTAACCAAGCCAACCAGCATTATCTTGTGGCAAAGCCAGGGTGACAGCTAGTGATGTGACGAGCCGAGGCTTCGGAGCACGGTTTGAGTTATCCAGGAAGTTTTTGGTGAAGCACGTATTGAGGCTTGTATCGTTTTAGGCCAGTGACTGCTTCAGATAGTGGTTCAGAGGTGTTAAACCACTGACACTTCACAGTTTTATAACACTCATATGTCACTTTTTATGCATACTAATGTCACGAAAGCGGTATGAATATCACTACTGTTCATTTGCAAATTCTACATGTATATTTTCTACTTTCTTGTCTTTTAATTTGTATTGTACAATGCCATGTCCTTTAATGCTCCTGCAACACAAACATTTTCCAAATTGGAATTAATAAAGTACTATCTTATCTTATCTCTTAGTAAAAAAAGGTTGACACATGTAATTTTGTCATCAGTAATAATGACATTAAAAGCGGTGGATGTGTAGATTCCTATTTAGGGTTGGTTACTGACAGGCGTCATTAAAGCAGGAAGAACCGGTTCTGTTTTGTACGACAGCGTTAAACTGCGCTTCTTTTTAATAAAGTTTTCTTCAATAGTGTACCGAATATTCACCAGGCTGTGGGTCAGTACTACAGAGAGGTGAGTGTGGCTTTAGATTTTCTATCGCTGAACAAATGCTGTTGGACTTGTTTGATCGTCTCTGTCAGCAGAGCGCAGTCCAGTCAGGAAGCACTGAGCATGTCTGGCTTTTGAATATTTGTATCCACTGTTTGGATTGAGTAGATATTTTGTGTTGTGCTTGCTGGTTACATCGAAATTAAATGGGGTTTTATGCTAATTAACTTGGTGGTTATCCAAACAGAGGGATGTGTGTTTGTTGTTCAGTCAGTTTTTTTACATCAAAAACATGAAATTAAGGATCATGACTTGGTATAAAAGTGAACTACACATTTTAGAGGTCACATCCATTTCATTTGTATAGCCCAATATCACCAGCTCCAGCCCCCGTGCTTTGTCTCCGACTATGTTTTCTATTTGTCCTGCTTTATGTTGTAAAAACACTCTATGGCCCAATGCCAAACCAATACGTACACGCCCCGTGACGGAGAGTCACACTGATCACCTCTAACATATCTTTATTTTTTTGATGCTTTTATCCAAAGCTACTTAAAGGTGCAATAAGCCATGAAGATAAAAACATGCAGATAAATTGCTTCAAATACGCCGAGTCATTGTCAGTGCTGCTGCATTACTCTGAATGAGCCGAGCCCGTTCACTATGACAGCAGGTGTGTTTAGGTTAGGCAAGGCACGTTTATTTATACAGCACATTTCAACGAGTCCAAGATAATACAAATAAAACAAGTTAACATACCATAAGACCTGTATAAAATACAAGAATAGGACTTACAGTGCAGTTTAAGATATGATATGCAAAAAGAAAAGTATTTAGCCTGGATTTATAAGAGAAGAGAGTTGCAGCAGTTTAAAGGGAGTTTGTTCAAGATATATAATAACTGAACGCTGCGTCTCCATGTTTAGTTTTGTCTCACTCTGGGTCTGGGGATAGAAAGCAGAGACTTCCCAGAAGACCTGAGGGTTCTGGATGGTTAGAACAGAGTATATTGATCGCACATTAAAAACAAAATCATAACACTTTGCTTATATTATATTATATACATTTTTCATGCTGTCCTTGTTCTTCACCTTTTATTTGATCATCTTTTTCCCAATGGTGCAATTGCATCTCCTAATGACACTGTGTGCTGCATCTTCTCATTCCTGCAATGCCGGTTTTACACTTCTCAACAAACTATAGCCCATTCCCAAGTCCAAGTTTGCACCTCCTCGACTCCTCGCTTAGACTCCTCGCGAGCGGAGATGTCTTGCAGGAGTACTGAGTAGAGAGGAGTCGAAGCAACAGAAGTTTTAAAGAAAGGAGAAATCCTGTCCTCGGAGAGGTCGTTATAAAGCTATCAGCTGTCCATTGTTTTGATAAACCGCTGTAATTTATCATCTCTGTCAGAAGAGCACAACAGTGTTACTTACATATTGACTTTTAATTAAATTCCCAGCAAGGCTAAATGTGATATTAAAACCTACACACAGTTATAATAAGCTATTAAATATCTGGACACAGAATCAGGAATAATGTGTTGCTTTATGTCACTTCCTTTTGTATCAGATACGCTCATGGATAAATAGTCATCATGAACAGTGGGGTCTTTCTCAGCCTGCTGGCAGGTGAGTCAGGTTGGATTGCATTAACTAAGGCATCACTAACTCTATGTGTACTGTACAATATGTTCTATATTTAATATATGTAGTATACTGATGATAGGCATCCTTACCAAAATCTATCAATTCACGACAATAATCAGTGAAAGGAAATTACAATGCCCCATTATTATTTTATAGTTTATGAGGAAATGCCTGATGTGAGATATTAATCTCCTTTTCCTCTCATACAGCTCTCTGCCTACCTCTTTTCTTGGTCACAGTCTCTATCGAGGCTCCTGCAATCGACACAAATGCTTTGACCATTGCCTCACCGGAGGTCAGTAACCCCTCAACACCTCAGCCTATCATTTGGGCGGATACACCAACAACTAAAACATCCATCTCTCAAACTCCACCCACTGCATTTACTTCAACTGGGGTAACACTCTCCAGCTCCAACAGTAGACATGAAACCGCAGGATCTTCAATAATGGCAACTATAACTGGAGACAAATCAGGAACATCAGATGTGATTGAGGAAATAGTTACAGCATTACCAGTGGAAATTCAAACCTTAATCATTGGCTCTGTCAATGAATGGACCGCTGCAACAATATCCAAAGCATTCACCACACAACTCAGGCCAACTGCAAGTCATACCACAATGCCAACTGAGATTAATTTACCAACAGCAACACCATCACAAATGACACAGGCTAAAACACAAAGCACATCCACAGCAACATCAATATCATCAGCATTTGAGGATTTATCAACGGTGACTACAGCCCAACAAACTACACAATCTACAGCTACAGCGTCCACAACCTCAAATTCAGCACAAAGTACAGCACCTGAGGATTCACCAACTGTAACATCATTTACAACACAAAGTATGATCACATCTACACCAACACAATCTATTCTAATAACAACAGAATCTGCATCAACCGCAAGTACAACATCTGAGCATTCACCTACAGTGACTACAACACCATCTATTGCAACATCATCAACAACACAAAGTGCGATCACAACTACACGAACACAATCTATTCTGCCCACAATTGAATCAGCAACAACATCAACCCAAAGTTCACCATCTGAAGGTTCAGAAATCCAAAGACCAACACAAACTGCAGTCGTAGCCCCACAAACAGCTACTTCAGATGAAGCTGTATCATATATGAAAACCACATTAGAGACTCAACAAACATTAGCACCTCTAACAACACCCACACCTGCTAAACAAACTGCTGAATCTACGGCACGTGTCAGCACAACAACACATAGTGAATCAGTGATAACCCCAACACAAACTACACCACCTATTGAAACAGCATACACAACAACTACACTATTGGCAACAACTACACTATTGGCAGTATCATCTTCAGCAGAACCAACTAACTTCATGGCATCTTCAACAGAAACAACCATAAGAACCACACAACCAACACCAGTCACAGAAACAAGACGCACAACACCAACAGGCACTGTAGTGTCGACAACAAACAAACAAGACAGAAGGGAATCAACCACAACACGATCCCAAACTACACTGTCTGTAAAAACAATGCCACAAACTACAGTCAGAGGAATGCCACAAACTACAGTCAGAGGAATGACACAAACTACAGTCAGAGGAATGCCACAAACTACAGTCAGAGGAATGACACAAACTACAGTCCGAGGAATGACACCAACAATGGCTGCAAATACACAATCAGCAGGTTCAGTCACTTCATCTACACCTAGAGCAACCACAGTTCACAATGAGCCTACAACACAAACCGCAGGATCCGTGGAAACACAGACCAAGCTGTTTTCGCCAACATTAGAATCAACAAGAACATTGGCAAAAACGACACCGTCCTTGGCAACAAGTCTAAAAAAGTCAACACAAACTACAGTTACAAATACACCAGCAACAACCCAAGTAAAAGCAACAGCATCTGAATCAAGTGGGTCAAGAACAATTCACACAACTACAATACAAAGTAAATCCATACAAACACACACTATAGATTCTGTCACAACAGTAACACAAGCTACCCCCTTGGCAGCTGGATCCACAACCCACAGGTTACCTTCTCCAGCAAACACAGAGACAACCACTTTGTCAACATACCTGGCAACCCAATCTATGATACCTTTTAGTGAGTCCAATCTACTCAGAACAACATCTGCTGAGTCCTCTTCAGGAAGCACCCCTCCACAGAGTTCAGCCTTTCCCAGCACACCCAGTGCGTCAGGAACTACTTCCATAAATACACAAACTAGTGGACAAACATCAGTTCCTTTCAACACACTTACCAAGCTACCATTTGATACATCAACATCACATACTGCACAATCAACAGGCAACCCCTCGGCTTCACAACAACAACAACAAAGTGTCTCATTTGTCCCGTCCAGAGCATCTTCAAACCCAACACCGGCTCAATCTTTGGGTGTATCTCAGACGGACAGTACTGCACATGCAGCTACAACCTCGACTTCTTTATCAACAGAAGGAACACCTACCCAAAGTCCAGGTATTAATATTGTTAAAGAAACAGTGAATAGTTCTCCATCGGCCACACCATCCAAAATGTCAGTTGCTACTTCTGCATCTATGCAATCCAACTACCCTCCATCAGCCGGGCCTGTGTCTCGAACCACACCCTCTGACTCCCAAAAAACCTGTGACAACAACAACGGACGGTGCCACACACTCTACTCTTCCTAAACATTCGTCATTTTCCTCAGACGCATCCACCATCAATGAAGCCAAAGTTGACTCTAAGACTGTTTCGTTACCTGGGGAAAATACAGTGGTCTTCAGATATTCCCCGAAAATTGCTGCAGTGAGGCCGCTTGCCTTTGATCACCCAACTGTCTTTAGGACCTCAATCCCAGATTCAGATTCCTTCAATGAGGAGCAACACCAGCCAGGTCAAAACAGCACAAATTAAAGATGAATACACACGCTCAAGAAAAAAGGGCTAGCTAACCCTATCACATGCAGGAAGTGAGAGGTATGATCATTTCTTAAGAGGTGCTGGTAGACCAATTGTGTTAATTTTGGAAATAACCAGGCTAGCTCTTTCCTTTATAGAGTTGATTAGGAATAAAACCTGACAGGACTCATCATTTTAACACTTCCTATTCTCCCAAAGTGGACAGGTTTTTAAAATGTACATCCCTATTTCTCTGACATTCCGTTACTCATTTAGCTGATGATTTTATCCAAAGTGACATCCAATAAAAACAATCAAACATGCAAGCAAGGAGATACAAGCTCACAGCAGCAGGAATCATCTCTTTCTATTCTCCTGTGTGTACTCTTCAAAGATTAAACTTATATATAACAATAAACATGTTATAAACAAATCGAACACTTGATTGAAATTGACAGATCTTTTGTTTCTGGGTTCCTTTTCCATTTCATTTCTAGTTAAGGTTATCAACTTGCTTTAATATCATGTATTGGCTTTGTCGTCCTGATATTTCTGTTATCATTTCCTCCCGATTGATTTTTGCTCATTTTTCTTTCTCTGTTCATACTGTTATGTTTTTAATCTCTAAACAAATAAACTAATTATTCATGCATACAGATCGCTTGTCATGCTTTTCAATAACAATATTCATTTTGAATCCTCTCTTTATTCAGTCTCTCCTTATTCCCCAACATCAATCAAAACACTGTTAATGTGTATACATCAATAAACACTTAATACACAGAATGCATGATTTAGTAGATCTATATCAGCTCTACCTGTATTGGATATATGGTTATATCTTCCTGTAAGTTAAATGACTGAATGCATCAGATCTGCAGATTGTGAATGAACGCTAGAAATTAAACTCCCTCTGAATCTGTGCTGGAATATTTGTATTGGTCCTCGTGTCACAACACTTCATTCACCTTCACAGCCACACAAGACCTGAACAGGCAGCTGGCATCACCTCTGAATAACGGTTAAAATATTGCAAATATTACAATTATTTTGTATAAGTTGTGACTTGTGGTGAGTACATCCCTGTCAATATTCTATACGAAGGTATTTTATTCAGTTGTAGAATATGTTTCACAAAATACAAAAGCAAAGTTATAAGGTATGGGGGCTCAATTCAGGTAGATACAAACAACTGATAAACACATATATTCACAAAGGAGAAAGCTGCATTCTAGCAAACTGCGTCACAGTAGAAATATGTACAACTATATAAGGATTACTACGTAAGGCCATTGGCTTACTATAATGTAAGTCAATGGCCTTATGTACTCCTATAAAGATTAGCTAACACTACACATCACTGATGTTCTTGTTTTTTTGCCCGTGTAAGTACACAGGACTTACAACTTCCACAGTTTTGTTAGCCCCGGGTCCAGTATGTACATCCTGTATGTAATATAAATGTGTAGGGGGGTGTGTACAGTGGGTGGTCATTGAAAATGTGTTCTGATATATATTCTTCACATAATTTGAGCCAAGGCCATTGAGTGTGAGTTTTAATTTTTTTTTGATAAATAATGAAAACCGGTCCCTGCGGGAAGTAGGGGTGCTGGGGGTGCTGCAGCACCCCCTGTTGGCGAGTGGTGTACATTTGAAAAACTGAGTGACCACCTAAATAAAAATGATTAAACTACATAAAATAGTTAGTTATTTCCAGGCGATTTTTCACTTAACTCAGACACATTTACACATGTCTACCCTACTTTTATAATTTTCTAATCATAAATCTATTGATCATAAATCTATCAATTCGATTTATGATCCGGCTGAACCAAACGTGATCCGTCTCTTAAATGTGTTTCAACCACAGATCTTATTTCGAGCTATTTTCCAAAATCCTATGGAGAAATTGCATTGCTTTTTTGTCGAGGGAACCGGAAGGAGTTTACTTCCGGGTTTTAGAACGCGTCACTGTGGCACTCTATTTCACACACTTTCCTGACTTCATCAGTAAGTCCATTGTCTCTGGAATTCCATCAGGCAGAACTAGCTTCCTGGTGTCATCGGGATTCAGAATAATTTGTAACTTGGCTGGCGTTTTCACGGTCATGTCAGGTAACCCAAAAGGGACTAGAAAAAACAAGCCAAAAGTATAAACATCTCTAACGCTGGCTGGGGTCTGGCTATTAGTGTATTTAATATGCTGCAGGTGTTTTTTATGAGCATTGAAAATGACCTGGTTTAACAGCTTAAAAACTAGCTAGCTAAAAACGTAGCTAAACTTGCATAGCCCCATATAAAATACCTTATGTGAAACCAATATAATATTTGCAACTATTTAAACTTTTCACTAGTCAAACCGACACAACAGAAAATCGCCACTTGCATGATAAATGTATGAAAATTATCTGGTTAAGCCATCCTTAAAAAATGGTTACACGTGGTTAAACGTTGCTAGCTAACACATAGCCAAATACAAAGACAGATGGTAAATGAGTTGTTTATCTTGACACAACACTAAATGGATAAACATTTAAACATAGTTTAAAACAAAAAAAGCAACCATTTCAAATCCTTACCTTATTTAAAAGTGTTTTTGGGTCAGACACTCTCACAGACAGTGGGTAGCAGTAAAATGGCAGCTGCAGAAAATCTTGAAGTCACCTTGCTTTGTACGTCACGTGGTCATGTGACATGCTTGGAAGTGAAAATAACGAATTAGGTTGAATATTGTTTTTAAGTTATTTCAGGGTCTATGGAAGCTCATTTCCGCCACTTAAAAAAATGAAAATCCCCATGAAAAGTCATAATTATGAGATAAAAAGTCATAATGAGATAAAAATTCATAATAATGAGATAAAAAGTCATAATTATGAGATAGAAAGTCATAATGAGATAAAAAGTCATAATTATGAGATAGAAAGTCATAATAATGAGATATAAAGTCATAATTATGAGATAAGAAAGTCGAAATAATGAGATAAAAAGTCATAATTATGAGATAAAAAGTGTGCATGCGCTGCAGTGGCGCTGTCTTCAAAGGTCCCTTCATCACCTTGCTGCTCTCCACCATGCAAACGGCATCTAGTCCTAAATAAGGTAACTATTACAGGTGACTTTTGTAAATGTTAGATGTTACATATAGCAGCTAAACTACAACAATGCAGTTCATAGCTTTGACATGACCTGTTATGAACTATAATATATATGCCTATAGTTTTGTGGTAACGTTCACGCCACTAATGACAATAGTGTAGGCATACTGCTGCTGTGAGTTGCTAGCCTAACTCTAACCCGTGAATGTTATCTCAGATACGGTACACCACTATTTATAGTAGCCTACATGTAACGCAGTGGTTAAAAAGTAATGCGTTAATTGTACATTGCACTGTCGTTCTTTCTCGCTTTTCAGTTTGCTATTCTGGGGGAAATGCTAATGCCATAGAGATTATTCAGTAACATCACCAAACCGAAGTGGTACAGTCAGATAGCATGGATAGCATTCATTATGCATGTGTTGAACTTTCCTGTCAGCTCCTTGACCCAAGTCGAGGAAACAGGGGATTACTCTGTGGTCTCCCAAGGCCGAAGCAACAAGCTTCAGGTTTAATAATATCGAAATGACTGGAGAGAGGCGAGCTCTTCTTTGGAGGCCGTTGCATTTATTAAGTTCTTCTTGTTACACAAAATACTTCACAGAACTATATTTTCTACTGCTTCGTTTTACTTCCAGAAACATAAAAACGCTCGCTCACTCAATGCAGAAGGAGAGAGGATGAAAGGGAAACAGCTGCTGCCTTTAAACTGATGTTCTTCTTATCGTGGTATGATACAGGACGTGCTCAGTGACTCAGCCATCAAAGAGCTGCTTGGAAACAATTATATCCAGTCAAAATGAAAACAGCAGTTGTGTATGCTATTTGTTAAAATAATTGAATAAATAATTCTATTAATACATGTGTGTATTTTGCTGTTTTTACACATAGTCAATCTAAGGGCAACACGTGACTTTGTTTGTGTGTACATAAACATATATGTACTGAGAATATTTGGTACATCTTTGACGTGTCTCAAACAGCTACAATTATATTTTCATTCATCACAGGTTAAAGTATATTATAATTCTGACAATTGCAAGCAGTATATATATATATATTTCAATTTGTCCTGGAATGAAACAGGAAACAAATACACATTTCTGAAATATAAATTGTGACACTGCCCCAGGAAAGTTAATGATCCAGTTAATTGTTCATCAGTTGTCTGAGTGTGATATACAGGTTAACAGTTTCGAACACATCATTTGTTAATTTCAGATTATACTCTGACATTAGATCCACACAGATATGGAACACATCTTCATCACATGGGAAGTCCTTGAACACACACTCATCAAGGCAGACTTGAACTTTCTCCAGGTCCACGTGGTGCAAACAATCTCTGCCTCCATACAGATGAGGGACTGCATGCAATATGGAGGGACATCCATGGGGTGATCATGAGTTATGGACTTGACGGACTCTGTGATTGTTCCAAGTCAATGCAACCTCATTAAGTTTTTCCTAGGAGGCAAATAATAGTCAGTCAAATAGATTGTTTAAAGATACTGGGCAGTGGTGATTACTGCCTTAGTCAAGTAGTCCTGACCCATGGTTTGTTATATTTGTGAGATTTGTCTTCTAGTTATAAGATGGTAGGTTGGCACAAACATATTAATACCTGTAAAATGTAAATTGCAGCAGTGCAACTAATGTTACAACAGCTATAAAAATGTGGTGGATAAACCAGAAAATAAAAATTCTTAAGTACCTACTTATTTGACACTCTGAATACCCACATATTTTTGTTAGCCAGAAACAATAACTTATTATTCACTCTCTCCACAGAAAACAGGCAATTTCTATTTTACACATGGCCATTTGTGGCTCTTTAAAAATATTCACCACATTCAACATTTATTTATTTCATAATGTGACAAGTACCTGTATTATTTGTAGAAAGCAGAACTGGATCAAGGACTTGTCCAAGAAGTTGTCTGAGAAGTAGCCATCTACACTCAGTTTGTCAAAAAGGTCCATCCAAAACTGGACACACTCACTTCGCAAGGTCAGCCACCATCGTTCAATACGCTGGTTTCCAGTGTTGGACCAAAGGTTACTTTGTCTGTTTCAGCTTGGTTCTCAGAAAAATGCAAAAACTGCTGCATTTCAGCCATATGGCCATTTCCTGTTCCTAAATCAAGTCTGAGTCTGGCAGGGCACCCACCAGCATTGATAACAGCATCAATAAAGTAGCCAGCGATGATCTTCGGGTCTTTGTTTGTTTTGTAAGCTTCTTTCTGGAAAACCCGTCAATGCATCCACTGATTGCAATTCCAAATGGCTTAAGCTGGTCGTAACCATCAATGTGCCATACATAGTTTGGACCACAGCTGTGGTAGATGCGCCTTCGCAGTCTGTTTCTTGACCTCAGATCAACACCTTCACCATCCAATAATGCAGTATTCTCACTGTTTCTCTGTAAGTCACAATTCCATGTAACCAACATTTTTGGTGCATCCATCTGTAACCATGACACTGACCAGATGTTTCCAGTTGCTGTTCAATGAAGATTGCCACCTCAGCCACATCGGTTTTATTCTTTCGACGCCAGAGCTGCTTCTTGCTTAAAATCCTTTCAAGGGTGCGTTTGCTTAGTACAACTCCATGTGAATCAGCAAGCAAATTAAGTATTTCATCTGTTGTAAATCCACGTTTAAAGTTGTCCTCAATGTACTCACAATCCATTTCCGTGTCAAGATAAATAGGAGAACTCGAGCCAAAGAGCTGCTAGTTTGTCTGTTGTGACAAAGTATCTCATAATGACTTTTTATCTCATTATTATGACTTTTTATCTCATTATTTCGACTTTCTTATCTCATTATTTCGACTTTCTTATCTCATAATTTCGACTTTCTTATCTCATTATTTCGACTTTCTTATCTCATAATTATGACTTTTTATCTCATTATGACTTTTCATGGGGATTTTATTTTTTAAGTGGCGGAAATGGGCTTCATATTTTGCTTCTGAGCAAATGGAAAAAATCATGTCAAAAACGGAAACCATGATTCTTAATTAGAATAATGTCTTTACATATATATTTAATAGATGTTATTATTATCCACCTTTTTGTTTTCTGTCCTTTTATTTAAAACATTCTTTGAGACTTCATCTTCTGGTTCAAATTTCAATAAATGTAATTTGTATAATCACTCTTTTGTCTTTATTCTACATGAAAATGTTAGAGATTCCATTCAAATCTGTTGATTATTCATATCTTCCTCAGGCTAGGAATAGTATGTCGAATTTTTAATGCTAAATGTTTATCATTTTCTCACAGGATATAGAATGAAACAACACCGGTGTTATCCATTGTGTATGAATACATGCTTCAGCTCTTCAGACCAACATAGTAAGATGTGAGCATGTTCCTAATTGTGTTGGTATGCAACCTAGGTCTGCTCTGTTTAATAAAGCTAATCTGCCACTTTCATATTGCAGAATTTGTTCAATTAAAGCAGTCTTTAATTGTTTGTCCTAAACATAGCAATATATGCTTTTGAAATGTAACGTGTCTTTGAAAAATAATAGTATACAGTTTATATTGTGTATCACCTTTAGCTTAAAAATACATAGATGTGTTTTTTTTAATCTATAAAATAAATATTTTGACAGCAGCAGTGTGTTCAGGTATTAAAATATTTAAAGTTGGAATAAAGTATAAACTACACATCACAAGTATAATGCACAGCAATCCATAAAATAAATCCGATATGTTCATGAAAACTCCCCAGGAGACACCGACACTAACGTGGCCGAGTGGACTCCGGAGTTTGCTGCATGAGTTGCACTGTATGATCTGTGGTGTAGTGGGCTGTCACTCAAAAACTGAGTAGCCAATGGGGACACACCCCTGAAAGTCCCGCCCACCTGGGATGTTTAGGCGCATTCACACTGCAGTACTTTTCCCACAAAGGTTCATGCGAACTTAGTTCATGAGAACTCTTTTATCGCGTTCCCACCAAAAAGAGCCGGTACTAAAATTAGTTCATGTGAACCTTTTTACCCCCTCGAAAGTCCCTGCTAGAGAGCAGGGACTTTCGAGCGGCTCTTTTGTGAGAAAAGAGCTATATTTCTGATTGGCTGGGCGGATTGCAAACCACGCCCCGTAAAACTCCCAAAATGTTTTGTGAAGCCGCCATTTTATTATCCTCGCATTAGCATTATTAGCATTAGCCCAGCGCACAAACGCAGAGAGACTAACGTATGACAACACAAAATAAAACATGGCAGCGGTGGAGATGAGGAGGTGTCGGCGTTCTGGCGATTTACTGGAAAGGCTTCAGTAGAAGCTGCTGGGAGTCCCAGCAGCTTCTACTGAAGCCAGTCCCCAACTCCGGGGACTTCCGGCCGGGGACTGTGGGCGGCAGTATACGCCGTGAAGTTGTTTGTAGCCTGCCAGTAAACCCAAAGCAGAAGAAGAAGAAGTGACGTCAGCGGCTTCATTTGCCTAATCCACCCCCAGGGACTTTTTCCGGTGTGAACGCGATTTGTACTTAGTTCATGCGAACTAAAGAGTTCTCATGAACTAAGTTCGCATGAACCTTTGTGGGAAAAGTACTGCGGTGTGAATGCGCCTAATGTGTCAAAATCTCAAACAAAAAATGAGGGAGCGCAAACGAGAAGAGCTGCAGCGAGAGCAAAAGTCTGATCATTGAGAAAGAACAAACAAGAACTGCAAACAAAAACCTATGTTAAAACAAAGAAAAAATACTTATAGTTTACATGATTACACAAATGATTTGTTTGCAACTTATAGTTTTATTTTTGAAATGTATTTTATTTTGCTTGACTTAGTTTTTTTCTTCTTTTAAACTCATAGTTTTGCTTTATTCTGAGAAAGTATTGCTTTATCTTTATGATACAAAACTAATCCCATAAACACAGAGATATGGATGAAGTATAAACATTTTGATGCATTTCCCAAAGCTTTCTACTCAGGGTGTGTCAGCTAGCACTCCACATCAAAAAGTAACTGAACCCTTTAGCCTGGTTTTATTCATGAATTGGTCGTAACATCAGACCTTAATTTAAGATAATTATATCCTTAATTTAACCACATGTTTTTCTTAATTGAACCAACTTTTATCCTTAATTTAACCAAATGTTATCCTTAAAGGTGGGGTAGGTAAGTTTGAGAAACCGGCTCGAGATACACTTTTTGTTATATTCAATGGAATGCTCTTAATATCCCGATAGCATTGAATATATTAAGTGCTTTGACAACAAATCCATTAAAGAAATTCTGTGGAAGCCGTAGTTCTGTAAAAAGCACGACCAATCATTTTAGCCGGTCCGGCTAAAACAACTGGAGGCCTACCTGCCTGTCAGCCTTCCATCTGTGCACAAACTTATCTCGTGCCCTCATTGTAGAGCACTCGAGCTGATTTCTCCAAAATTACCTACCCCACCTTTAATCTAAACCTAATTTTATCATTAATCTAAAATAATTATGTCTTTAATTTAACCTTATTGTATCCTTAATTTTAACCTAATTGTATCCTTAATTAAAACCAAATGTTATCCTTAATTCTCACATAATCTTATCCTTAATTTAAAAATATTTTCATCTTTAATTGTACCCTAATTTGACCCTTAATTTTTTTTACAAGTTTTAATACAGATTCATTCAGAACCTTGCAGAGTAGGAGGGAGGTTTATGGTGTATAGGTAATATAGTGGTTTCAGCTATGTAATTCATCTGTCAAACTCAAGGTGGTGCTAGAGTAGCAGTAAGAGGATCAACAGAAGGTTAGCAAGATTTGTACTGTGGGAACATACCAAACTCAAATGGAAGCTGTCCAATAGCTCTTCAGATATTTCAGTATACCCAGAAAGTGGACCGACCAACAGTCCACATTTTTCAAAGATTGAGACTTCCTTAATAAGCAATTAATGTCCTATATCAATGAACTGTTACCTTTTTTTTGTTACCAAATTCATAAACATGAAGCTTCTCTCAGTATCACTATTACCTGAAGCCTTTAACACATTCATCCGTCTCTGTTTAACCAGGGTAAATACATACGTATCTTTGTCCTATACAGCCCAAAAAGCTGTGGTGGAAGCTGAATCACAAAAATTAATCTTGACATGTGTTTTAAAGGTCCCATGTCATGGCCATTTCTACTGATCATAATTCCATTGTTGAGGTATACTATTGAGGCCCGCGGTAAGGCATACATTGAAGATTTCCCCTCACAAGACTGGAAACAGACCCTCGTTGGCATGACTGGATACCGTTTTGAACTGAACCTGAGCGTCCAAAAGTATATATGTTCGGCTGGCAGACGGTGCGGCCATAGCTCTGGGCGTGGCTACTGGGTATCTCTACGTAGCGATACCCAGGAAGAAAACATTGGAAAATGAGAAATCTCCAACGAGGCGTTTTGGGGAGGTCTTTTCTGTGTTAGAGTTTTACTCCGGGTGTACTTTGAGGGTTTTTGACATGGATAAAAACCTTTATAACACACAAGGGGACGGGTAATAACCGAAAAGCATGGCATGGGACCTTTAATACTCTGCTGTCTCCAACAAATGTAATTTTTCATTTTACAGATTCAAAAGGGAACAAGATGGGTAAGTTAGTAATGAGAGTAACACATAGTAGAAAGACAGTGATTAATGCAAGTTTGTTTATTTCAAACCAACTAAAATATTTTCTACAAAAAGGTGCCATTGAGTTTGCTGGTGCATCAACAACAACTGATGGATCATTTACAATAGCGGCTCCATTAACACTGCATACATCATCAAAAACTGTTGCCTCACCAACAACAGGCAGTTCAATGTCTACGGGAGATTCAGCAACTGTCAGTGGGTCAACAATGACTGAGGAATCAATAACAACAACAGCACCATAAACACTGCATGGATCATCAGAAACTGGTGCCTCACCAAGATCAGGAGGGTCAACAACTCCTGGAGGTTCAGCAACAACAGGCAATTCAACAACTTCTGGAGGTTCAGCAACAACAGGCAATTCAACAACTCCTGGAGGTTCAGCAACAACAGGCAATTCAACAACTCCTGGAGGTTCAGCAACAACAGGCAATTCAACAACTCCTGGAGGTTCAGCAACAACAGGCAATTCAACAACTTCTGGAGGTTCAGCAACATTAGGCAATTCAACAACTTCTGGAGGTTCAGCAACAACAGGCAATTCAACAACTCCTGGAGGTTCAGCAACAACAGGCAATTCAATAACTCCTGGAGGTTCAGCAACAACAGGCAATTCAACAACTTCTGGAGGTTCAGCAACATTAGGCAATTCAACAACTTCTGGAGGTTCAGCAACAACAGGCAATTCAACAACTCCTGGAGGTTCAGCAACAACAGGAAATTCAACAACTCCTGGAGGTTCAGCAACATTAGGCAATTCAAAAACTACTGGAGGTTCAGCAACAACAGGCAATTCAACAACTCCTGGAGGTTCAGCAACAACAGGCAATTCAACAACTCCTGGAGGTTCAGCAACAACAGGCAATTCAACAACTTCTGGAGGTTCAGCAACATTAGGCAATTCAACAACTTCTGGAGGTTCAGCAACAACAGGCAATTCAACAACTCCTGGAGGTTCAGCAACAACAGGAAATTCAACAACTCCTGGAGGTTCAGCAACATTAGGCAATTCAAAAACTACTGGAGGTTCAGCAACAACAGGCGGTTCAACTATTACTGGACCAATGACAACTGGATTTACCCCAGCTTCCTCACCAGTTGTGATTCTCGCAGCAACCTTGAACGTAACATTTGAACCAGAACACAGAAATCAGAGCAGTGATCAATACAGAGAACTTGAAGCAAAAGTGGTAACAATGGTGAGCACATTTAAGAATTATTCACAACATTTAATGATATCTTGAGAAACTCTTCCAATGACAACTGGCTTTACTCTAACTTCCTCACCAGTTGTGGTTCTCACAACAACCTTGGAAAGACCATTTGCAAAAGAGCTCAACAATCGCAGCAGTGAACAGTACAGAGAACTTGAAAGACAAGTGGTAATAACGGTGAGCAAACTTTGGTCATTCACATCATTTGATGCTGTCTTTAGTAACTCTTCCATTCTGTGTGATTTCTTTTAACACCCATTACATTTTTTACGGTGTTTCATGTTTCTAATTTTTGTATCCTGCTTACAGTGTGACCTAATCTTCAGAGAGAGATTCTGGCTCATTTTCATCCGCACCTTTGTCATCGAGTTTCGGTAAGCTTTCAAACCTTGACTTCAATTGAAGTCACTCATAAGTAGAAAAAAGTGTCTGTGACGTATAGTCCAACAATCTGTCAAAGCAGTGTAATCTAAGGCTATAAATTGCAATAAGGCAATATTGAAAATGTGCTTTTTTCTTATACAATTATCGTTTGACTGACGTTTGTTCTTTTTCCATGAAAGGCAAATAGGGGGAAATGTAGAGATAGAGGTGGGGCTCGAGTTCAACACAACAACTGATCAAATCCCAACAGCCGATGTGGTTGTCGTTACTATAACAGAAGCCTTGAATAACCCAAACAACACCGTCAACCTGACTCTTGATCCAAACTCCATCACAGTTATTCGTGAGTGAACATTGAATACATGAACCGATATTTCCTTCCAGTCAATATTATTAACACTGTTTTTAAAATGTTTTATTCCTAACACCTCTAGGTTCAACAACGAGTGGAAGTTCAACAACCACCCCAGGGCTTTTTTCAATTGAAACATCAAAGACCTCCCGTGGGGCAACACATATGCATGACTTCACTACAACTGGTGATTTAACTGTTTCCAGTGGGTCAACCAGTTCCAGTGGATCAACAACAACTGTTGGGTCAACTTTAACCAGTAGATCACCCAGTTCCAGTGGATCAACAACAACTGATGGGTCAACTTTAACCAGTAGATCACCCAGTTCCAGTGGATCAACAACAACTGATGGGTCAACTTTAACCAGTAGATCAACAACAACTGTTGGGTCAACTTTAACCAGTAGATAACCCAGTTCCAGTGGATCAACAACAACTGATGGGTCAACTTTAACCAGTAGATCACCCAGTTCCAGTGGATCAACAACAACTGATGGGTCAACTTTAACCAGTAGATCACCCAGTTCCAGTGGATCAACAACAACTGATGGGTCAACTTTAACCAGTAGATCAACAACAACTGTTGGGTCAACTTTAACCAGTAGATCACCCAGTTCCAGTGGATCAACAACAACTGATGGGTCAACTTTAACCAGTAGATCACCCAGTTCCAGTGGATCAACAACAACTGATGGATCAACTTTAACCAGTAGATCACCCATTTCCATTGGATCAACTACAACTGGTGGCTCAACCAGCAAACCTCAAGCAACAACTAGTCCTGGTGATGCAGTTACTACAGCAGCCCCAAGAGTTGTGGTTGTCACAGCAACCTTGGTAGAACCATTTGTGGAAGAATTTAATAATCCAAACAGTGCACAATACAAAACACTGGAGACACAGGTTGTAACAGTGGTGAGCACACTTTTTTATAAAATCTGAAGTTATCTTTTCATACTATTAGGTTTGGAAAAATCTTTCAGTATACTAATTTAGTTTTTCTATTGTATTTGTCCTTCACAGTGTGATTTCATCTACAGGACTACATTTGGATCTCTTTTCATCCGCACATATATCATACGATTCAGGTACGTTTTCAAAACCTAAAGGCATTGTTCAGAATACATTTAATCTTTAATCAAGATTACATTGTGGGTTTCAATGTGTATGACAAAACACATTTAAACAATTATTAGATTAATCATGTGACTTAAGTATGTATGTTTTTATGCAGCCGTGTTGTGGCAAGGACACGTATGGAGAATGTTCAAGCAGAGGTGGGACTAGAATTCAACAATACAGTTTCATCAGACCAAATCCCAAAGGATGATCTTATTATAAAAACCTTAGTACAAGCTGTGAATACACCAAACACCTTCAACCTTACAATTGATGCAAACTCCATTCAAATTCTAAGTAAACAATTGTTTATATGTTTGATTCTTTATCTATAAAACATGCATTGAACAGTACTGTTTGCCATAATTACAATTATTTCAAGGTCTGTATTTCCCAATTACAATAGCCCTTTATGCATTGAAGAAACACGATTGCTTTGACCCAAATTAGTGGTGGTTATACACATTTTGAGCTAAAACTTATTTAAGTGTTATAACTGTGTTATAGAATCTCCAAATGCAACAACATCTTCACCAACTAAGGCTCCTGCAACTCCAGTTACAACGGCTAAGATTCCTGCAACGACGGCTTCTGTAACAGGCGTCGGTACAACTGCTGAACAACTCACCATACGGAGGCTGACCTTCAGATCTGCTGGAGAGACATTTATGAATGACTTGCTGAATCCATCTTCATCAGCATTTCAAATTAGAGCTACATTGATAAAGCAAATGGTATTTTTCTTTTTTTAATAATGATATATGCATTAACAAACATATACATTGTTTTGACTTATAAGAATGAGGTCATAGCCATAACAAAATGGATTGAAAATACTTTCACAAGATGGTGTTTCTTGTTCGTTGTTTTACTGTGGTTTTAGAAACAAGAACATTTCAGGTATTATTAAAAAAGGAACACTTTGTGACAACATCAGGAAGCTATGTTATTTTTGTTGTTGCTTGGTGGATAAGCATGCTTATAACAATTGCAGTTGTTGGACAGACAAAAAAGGTAGCATGAACATGGATTTGCTTTTACATGTTTGACATCAGTTTCGGTAACCTAGAGCAACACCCACTGCAGGACATTCCTTGAATTAACAAAAAGAGAATACATGTCTAAAGAACAGTTTCCAGTCAACTGAACAGCTCTCTAAAAACAAGGTCCCACTCCCTGTTGCAATCCATCAAAAAACATGCCTCTGCTAAATGTTCTCCTAAATTAGAAATAACGGAAGAAACCAACTGTCCATATACGTATATTATGATGTGCATAGATGTGTTAGCATAGATGTGTTAGTCAAGAAAATGTTTACTTATGTAAAAAACGGCAGTGCTGAAGTGAGGAAGAGCACAGCATCAATGTACTCACTGTTTGCCTGCTTGTGTTTCTGCAGCTCCAACCCATCTACCAAAAAGCATTTTCCTCTTTCCGCTTATTCAGGTAATGTGTTAATGTTACGTTGATATACTGTAATTTAAGGATTTTCTACTGTATATTCATGAAAATCATCATCAGTTATAATTGGAATAATTTCAACTTATTTAAAATTATGCAAGAGTATCATTTTTTTTTACATTTAGTCTCTAATTCCCTTTTCAGCAATGGATCTATCTACAACACTATGGATCTTCAATTTGCACCTTCATCGGTTCCCAATGGCACTCAGATTGCAGATGTGTTGGTTGGTGCAGCTTCAAGCATCACAGCCTTCAACATCGAAACTGCCTCCATTTCTGTGAACGGCATACGTAAGTTATCTCAAATTATTTCTCATAAAAAAACACAACATAAAAGACATGTTTTTAAAGTAATGTCTTCTTTCCTTTGGTCATCATTTACAGAAGTTTCCCATGGAGTAGAACACCGGATCAGTGTCCTCACTGCAACCCTCCTTGTGCACCTGTCAAGCTTACATTAAGGCAGGGCTTATATCCCTGTGAAATATCATTATTAAAATATTTCTATCTCTAATGTAAAACATTATAACTTTCTCATCATAAAATAATGAAACATGTGAGGGATTTTAACTGCTGTATGTCTTGGGAGGAACTATCATATATTCATTTAAACTCAATGCTACCTAATTAATGAACAGGTAGGAACAACTGTTTAACGGTAACGGCACACAGACAGAGGAGTACCATTCATGATGTGTCAAAATTAGGTTATTATTGTATGTGACGCCGTACAATTTAGACAAATACCATTTGAACCCTGTTATGTCTTAGAGCCAATACATACTCATTTCAGTATGTGCTCAAATAAAAATAATTTAGTACCCTAAAATAGAATCATATTTACATAAAGTATATTTTTTTATTTCGAACAAATTGCATCTATTTGGCGAAAAATTTCCAAAACTATTGTTGGCTTGTGAATTCTTAGAAACCAGCCAGAATTCTTATTATAGAATACATCAACATTATGAAGGAATTGCATCAAACATGATCTTTAACAACATTTTAACAGCCGTTTTATGTAACATTAACTCAGATTTATGTTAAAGGTTGGATACATCATTACTACTGTCAGAAAAAAAGACTTGTATAACTTTCCATCACTGTTATTATGTATATGTGTTTTTATTATCATATACAGTGTTATGAGAGCTTAACATCGTTTTTTTCCATAAACTTTCATTACCTAGTTATTATTTAAACACAAATTGTAGTGCACTTAGCTCAAGTGGGTGAAGGGTGATGAATCAGATATTTTAATATCAGGTAAAGATATTAACAAATTATCAAACCATGTCTCATGTTTTTTTCAATTTGATGTAACACCAGCCGTATAAAGTATAGTAACCATTCTCATGTGTACTCGATCAGTTAACAACATAGTTTTGTAACAAAAAAAAAGTTGTGTAACTAAAAGCAGATATAGCAAGTTACCAATCAATTAAAGGTGGAGTATGTAATTTTGGAGAAACCAGCTCGAGTGCGCTAGAACTTAAACAACTGGAAAAAATCTGCCTCTTCCTTCAGACTTTCTTACAGAGCCCCTCCTCCAACACACACGGGCCGGCTAAAATGATTGGTCTTTTTACAGTACTACGGCTTCCACAGATGATATTTTTTTAATGTATTTATTGTCAAAGCATTTAATATATTCATTGCTATCGTGATGTTAAGAGCATTCCATGGAATATATCAAAAAGCGTTTCTGAAATAAATTACATACCCCACCTTTAACTGATACACAATCAAACATAAATCCGAAAAAAGTGACACAACCAGTTATTCTAAGAAAGTGACGCTAACGGTGGTGGTGCATTTGATTGAGTGAAAGTTGAAGTCGCAAAGTCACCTGGCTCTCTAGGGAAATCTGACAAATGGAAATGCATTGTGGGAATTCCCAAAACAAAAATGTACATCAAGCAGCATAATAAAACTGTTCGGATGAGTTTATTGCTGCAGAAAAGGAGGCTTTGAAATGTTGAACGTTTATGGAGCTTGAGCCTTTTAGAGGGGATGGTAAGGCTTTTACACCATATGGCAAGAACATTTTGTTCTGGTTTGTACAGGACAGTAATGGTCTAAATGCTGTCAGAAGCTTTAACAACCCAAAGTTGTAATTTAATGGTGTTTTTTCCAAGTCATGTATACTTTTCGGTGTTCCTATGAGTATTTTCACATGATGATCTAATTGCTGTTTCAAATACTTATTTCTTGATGGTCAAGATAATTGTCTTAACGTTGTGTAAGCCCATTGTTTAAAATTGCAGGCACAACATAAAAAGGTTAAGTTATAACAAATGGACTTATCCTATTAGGATCAGTTGTAAGCGATTATTGAGAATACATTTTGGATTGCTAGATACAAATCTCTGAAGCCATTGTTTATAAAAAGACAATGCTAATGTTTCATTCAAACAAGATGGTTGAACTTGAAATACTGACAAAAAAAAGAGAAAGGCACTGACTCAGGGGTAAAGGGGCTTTAAGGAGGCTTCTTGACTTACAACAGGGGAAAGAGGATTGAAAAAGATGGGTGGTTGAGGCAGAGGGGTGATGGTAGATGGCAGACTAGGGAGGATGGGTGGGCAATAATTAAAAAGGCAATAGTCGGATGGCATCATATTTTCATTTAATTGTAATCTTCTTCAACAAACAAAACATTACGCTTTATGCAAAAAAAAAAAAGAAAAAAAAAATATATATATTTATATTAGGGATTGCTTCTCTCATTGTAAAATAGTTGGCAACAGGACACATCACATTTTTCTTTATCAATGGCCTTGTGCCATAAATTGAGCCTTCATTTCCCCAAGAGATTGTACCGAGTGCCAGAAGTCATTGCTTACAGGTTTTCAGCTAACCAATCTTAACGTATATGATGTCAATATCCTAGAAGATGAATCAAAAAACTTAGCCCTTGTCCCTTTTAATCATTCAATACATCATTTCATTTGTATCGGTTCACTTGGAAATCCACTTCATATGTAAACCAATATATCTGAGTCAATAGGCTTTACCTGGAATTCAATATATCTATGCAACAAAGTGCTTTTCACCGTTTGAGTTTTATTATGCAGGCCAGAAAGTGAGTATAAAATGCATTCATCAGCTTCGATGGGTATGCTTTGGTGTAATTGTTGTCGGTAGGTACATATATGCATGGAATAATGAACATTACAATACTTATACATTTGACATTCGTGTTGTTCATGCACTAGTGACACCAAATGACTCCGAGGCATTTAAAGATCCTCGTTCGTTTTGGCCGAATGTGTACCCAGCAGATAGGGTGAGATATCAACCTTGCCTTTGTTAATGTGAGATGACAGGGCATGACTGTTGCAGCACAGGGACTTGTCTGAAGGGGGGAGGGAAGAGGAGCCGCTCCTGTGGGGCCTCTAATGGATGGTCACACCTTTATGACCATGCAAGAGTAGATATTAAATACTTGGGGCGTGAGCGGGGGTGTCTGTGTGTGGTTCAAGTGTGTGTGTGTTTTTGTGTGTTAGTATTTAAAACTGTGGTTAAGGATTCTGAACCAAGGTAATTACCGCCCAGGAGTTCAGTGAGGTCGATCATTGGCTGCCTTATTATTAGAGTGGAACATCCCATTAAACTGTGTACACCGTGTGGATCAAGGTGTGTGTTTATGCTTCACCATAAAGGGCTTAGATATTGTCATGGCTTTTAAATTGTATTTAAAATGTACTTCACGTAAAGTAAAAGCCTATGTAGAATCATCACTTGACCCTGTAGTTGCGTTTAACACATTATGTTGGCTTTCAGCTCTTGTTTTTACAACGCTACTGTTTTGGTCTTCTCCAACTGCTTTATGCAAGTGAGATATTATGTGAGAATTATATTTCTAAAATTCTGAGAGAGAGCTACAAAGCAAGGGAAATATTTCAGAGTGCATCTTCACATCGTGACCTCATAGCAAACTGAATTCAGTAAATATTTAATTGGGTTGCTGGTGGCATATTCCTGTTTGTGTGTGATCGCAGATGAAAACTTTGGATGAATAAAGCATATCTTGCAACATCTGAGCATAGGGACAGCTCGGGGGGGGGGGGAATCCTTGGACTGTGGGAGTTCAGCTTGTTAGCATGCTGCTGAGCGGCTGCGGAACGTACTTTGTTCATCATGAAATGTTCACGGATAATTGGATGTTATGAAGATTAATGTGCGTTAGTTTTACAGAGCCGCAGGAGAACTGCAAAATACTTTGACTGTGAACAGCTGTCTCTGGCCTCTTTAGTGGTGCCAGTTGTGATTTTATTAGATGATACCATGATGGCTGATGAACTGATTGATCAGCTTATTGACTGATTCCTTTCATTCATTCACTTATATCTTTATGATTTGTACAATGTTCTTATATGTGCCTGGGAGGATCTGCAGTTTAACTTCAATATCATTTGCTCAAAATGATTGCAATTACAGAATTTATAGGAGTAATTCTTATTTTTGTTTCACTTTCGTCACTTTTAATTAAAACAGTACCTTTAGGTAGTTACCTACCTCATACCTATAATTATCTTACGACGTACATTTTTTTCCGTCGCAAAATGCAGAAAATAAGCTCATAGGATGAAAAAAATTTCCTTGACAAAACACACCACAGCATGCTTTCTCCGGGCATGTTCAAATATCATATTTTCATAGCCGGTATTAATTCTCTGAGTGAGCATGGCTATGTGGACAAATGCAGTTTATACCTTTATTTAATTGTAACCGCAATTGGCATTCATGTCGGGCCTGTCATTTAGGTTAAAACGGATTACATTCAGACTTGCTGCAGGCTCCAATTTGCAATACACACACAAAAAGACACACACAGACACTTCCGCTGAGGTATAAAATATTTAAATGCAAGCTCCAGTTTAGTAGGTGCAATTACAGGCAGTATACTGGCAATAGAGGTCATGCATGGTGCACGCTCTGCCATCATCTGGCTTTTACTTGCACATTTATATATTTTTTTGATTTAAGGCAGAAAATAGACCTGTGTTCAACACCACAAGTTGTTTTGAAGTTCTGCCAGATCAACTAAATAAATAGGCTGTATTCTGATCTATGAGTTCTGTAGGTATCACATGTAGGTACAAGTTTCATTTTGATACATTATTGATGTCGGCTGAATTATTCAACATTGCATGTTGCATTACACTTGCATTATTTACAGTATTGTCAGTTAAATCATTTTCTGAAATGACTAAATAAGCAAAGAAAAACTAATAATAAGAAATAGTTTGAAATCTTAACATCCTTGATTTTGGTCCACTTCCTTGCTCCCCCAAAGCTGTAGTTCTTTGATTTTGTCTGCTGGGCTTACAGTACAATATTGCTGGGGTTGACACCGTCTGCCCCAAGCAAACTGCTCCTGTTCTGACATTCTTAACACTTGAATGTACAAAAACGAAGCTAACTCTACCGGTTGTTGTGGGGGATACTTCTGAAGCAATTGGAGTCAGGACTCAATAGGCACGAGGAGAGCTGGAGCTTTGATGGCAAACACTGACGGGTTATTTGAAGCTTCGGCCGGAGAATTCACAAGACATGTCACGGGCCACGGTCTGACCACACGGTTGAGATGCCATAATCAATTCTGAAGAACCCTCCTGTAGCTCGAGGTTTGAACTAGTTCAGAGTGTAATAATCAACATTCTTCAATAGACAGCTGAGGGACACGGAATCACATTTATTGTCGCTTACGGCTCGGGGTCATCTAGAAGGAAGTGTTCCAGGTGTCCCACAACAATAACTATTTCTGACCGGACATAAACTGGTAACAACAACAAAGTGCTTGGGCTGTGAGCAAGAAGAGTGGACTCAGACTGAAATCATGCAAGTTTCGGCAGTATCCTTTTGAGGAATGTTTCCAACTGCTTTATCTGACCGCATATGGAGCTAATATTATTGTATTATATATTATATTGGAAAACAAAAACAAACCCAGAAAGAACTGAAGGCCAACTGTCTCTAATTGGATAGATTATTGGACAAACTAATTATGTTGGGAACCACATTTCTTTGGTCCCACCTACTAAAAAATAAGAATGTGGACTTTATAACTCAAGACTCTTCACAGACTCTCCTTGGTATGCAGTGTTGTTTCCTAATGTTGTTGGGGGCTCAAACTAGACAAGTATAGAACATTTTAAACACTATCCTAGTCTGGATGGACACACACACCAATACTGAATAATTCATCCTGTTCTCGGTGGGATATTACCCTCTTTGATGCCTGTCTGCTCCACATTCTGCAACATAGTTCCATGACACATGAGTTGCATTGTTTTAGAGACTTATTTTCAATGACATTTTAGTTACTTGAAACATGTAGATCCTTAATATAAAATAGTCATCTGTTCTTCCACGCTATACGGAAACTTGTGGAATATTCTGGGTTGTCGCAGTTCACTTAAAACTATTTTCCAAAATGAGCAGGAGGGCAATTTGATCATAAAGATTGTTGGATAAAGTGAGGATAGAAAGCAACAAAAAAGGTTAATGTTCATAATAATGCTTGTCTTTAAGCCAAAACCACTGAGAAAGCTGGAAGCCCACTTCTTAATAGGCCCATATTGCCATATATAAAAAATACACACTTGAAATAGGACATATGTCATATATAGTATATGGTGTAAATTCCTTATGTGGGGACACTTGAATGAAGGTGGATTGAGATCAGTCGCTGGGTGATGCAGCTATAGGACAGTAGATGGCACCGCTGTGCCTTTCTGTGGCCCACACACAGAGACGCGTCCACGTTGTTCCACTGTCTGCCTTCTCTCTAGTTCTCCTCCCTCCTTCCCTCCCCCATCAGTCTCTTTCTCTCTCGGCTTACAGTATACATCTATCTATCTTCCACAAGCATCAGAGGTCTCTCCATCAGTTTCCGCGATACTGAGCGCGACTGCAGCGCAAAACATGGCATCTTTGCGCTCCGAAGAACCGCTCTCCTCTGCCGCGCACCTCTGCGTGTTTCTGTTGGTCTCCTCGGCCTGGATGGCACTGCCGGGACCCGTGCGCTGTGACAGCGGGGCTATACACCGGCGCGGCGGGGAGGACCGTACGTTTGACATGGGCGGCGGAGACGGAGGCTCCCCGCCGGGCATACCGACGGAAGGTGACGAGGAAGCTGTCGGAGGTGAAGGCTCACTCCGCTTCAGGCGAGCAATGTCCCGGGAAAAACAAATGTCCCTGCTTAGCAGCTCATTCGTACTTAAAGGGGATGCGACCCACAACCAGGCGATGGTCCACTGGACAGGAGAGAACAGCAGCGTGAGTATCCTATCCCTTAATCGTCCCGTCCCGCCACGATCTGCTGGTGCATACACCATCCCTATTACACCTCTCTTTGTCACCTTCTACCCTCCATCACTCCAGCAACAGCACACATCACCAGAACAAGTTATTGCTCTTGCAGAAGCTGATGTAGACACATGCTGCCTGGCATCGCGAATGAGCCACTGTGTGGTTTTTACGCATCCAGGTGGTCCAGCTGCGCACGGTGGAATTTGTCAGGCACCGGGCTTTGATGAAAGATGCACTTTCGCTCCAGACTTCCATTACATCACATGGTGGTCCAGGGTCACGAGCCATTGTTATTGTCTGTTTACATTGTGCTGCGCAAGCAAATCAAAGCGTTCAGACTGAAACATAGTGTTTAATCCTTTGTTTGAACCAACCATTATATACTGTAAATATAAATATATTTATTAAAAAATGGTTTTAAATATTAAGTATTTTTTGCTAACATTCAATTATTGAACCGGGGAAGTATCCACTTTGAGAACCACAATAACTCCCACTTTGTATGATGACATTCAAAAGTGCAAGGACATGTATAGAGTGTTAGCACAGAGCCAGCACAGAATTTCTGCAATGTCTTGTTTATTTGGGATTGGAAACACAACTTGGCTGATTCACAATTAAATGTAGTATGCTACTTTTAAGACATTAAGTGTGCCAATGCTATGCTTTGTTCTTCTGCTTAACTGTAAGTGTATTCAAAGTACATTTCAGGAAGCTTATCGAAATAAAGAACATTCATTTCCAGTGCGATTGAACAGGGATGTCAGCTAAGACAACAATACCACAACCTCACATTAGTTACTATCAGTTATTATTATTATTATGCATTTTTCTGTGACACTGAAATAATTCTCGTAGGAATATAATAATCATTTTTCCTCATGGCCTGGTCAAGTGAGAGCAGCTACACAATGTAAACAAGAGCAGTCTTTGTGAAGGATATTGACAGACGCCAGGGGATGTCAGTGGTAGTGTCTGGTGGGGACATCACTTACAATCAGAGCCTTTCTTGTCAATAACACATTGCTGTTTTACTGGCAGAGGCTGCAGGCAAAAAGTGTCTGTTGAAAAAAAAAGGAACAACAGGAAAAGGAAAAACAATCTGACCGTAAAACATCCAATGTTGCCATCATTTAGTATCTGGAGTTCCCCTAAAAATTGGTTGGTGACTATTGTGAACATTGCACATGTGCAGGTAACATTCAATGTATTGTATTATCAACATAGTCAAGAGAGATTTGTAAAGCAACCCCCAGCAGCTTTACACATTGGGGGGGGGGGGGGGGGGGGGGGGGGACCAAATGGTAGCAATAACTTAAAACTAAAAATGTGTATAAAGAAATCTTGTATATTTGCATTATCACATTGAGCATATGCTCATTTTCACACAGTTTGACATGTGCCTTATTCAAACCAAATTAAACAAGGAGTGTTGGTTTGTCATAGCCATTTGAAGTTGAACAGAAATTGGAGTTCTCCCAACTTTTTGATAGAAGAAAAATAATCTTATGCCAAATCTTAAGTTATTGTGCGTGCCAGTGAGTGTGTGTATATTTGAAAAAATAAAAGCCTCTGACTAGGTGTTTTCCCATAGGTTAACTCTCTTTCACTGTTAAGCTGGTTAGCGTAGCTTGTTGATGTTTCCATTGATTCCTAGATGATCTTTTGCGGTCAGGCTGCTTAATGACCTCCCAACTGCCTTGCTGCCTTTGTAGCTATATGTAGGGTGCTCATCAAAAGCTCACGCCAACTCAAGATCAATTAAACAGAAGAAACAAAACATACTTTTTTGGGGGGATGATTTGGTTATTATTTTGGTAATTTGGTTATAACAATTAACACAAGAAACATCAAGGATACATTTATTAAGCAAAGGTTTGTGTTCTTTTCAGTTTAATAACTTGATGCAGTCAAACAAAACTCACCAAAGTCACATTTGAGGACAAGGCACTACAATTTAATGACTTTTGAGATTCTAGTTTGGCATTTAAGACTGGCCATTTGAGTGATAAAAGAAATTGACAGTCTTCCAATGGACTCTGGCCTTTCCTTTGATGAACTTCCCTATCGACATTTCTTTGAAAAAATGTTTTAATCGAGGCAATGAGTCTGCAGGGATCCTACAGCACTCAGGCTCTTCCAGGCGTATACGTTTGGCTTATCCTCAATTAACTTGCTCTGGATATGTACTTTGAAAGGTCAATGAGACAGAGTTCATCCCAGCCTAATAAACATAGACCAATGGTGCCATTCAATTTCCCACGGGCTGACATTTATGAGAGGTGCCCAGATTGATGGGTGTGAAATATATTTCCTCCTCCTCTCTTGTTTTATCATTATGCTTTTCAGTCTCCAAGGTTCCAAATGTAAGTCAATGATGGGGGGGGGGGGGGCAACAGGGAAAATAACTTATACCTGTCTGGATGATTGGATGTGATTGCCCTTCAATTTTTATGAAAACATACGTTTCACTTTGTTTTTGTGGCTTCTTTACGGTGATTCGGACCAATCTCTATCTATTTTCATAATCATTGTAATGTTTGTGTTCTGGCTGACTTCAATTTCTTACCAGGCCCCAACGTGTTTTGACAAGAGGATGAATTATTCATCTAGTTTAATAGTAAAAGTATTGTAATTGAAAACAGCTCTTGTGTATTCCCTCTGTCCCTGTGGCAACAATCACCAAGTCACTTTACTTTGGCAAGCCTTGATTGGTCAATTGATGGCTTAGATCAGGGGTACCTTTTGTTAAAGGTCCACTTGTGAATTTTATACAAGGTCAATGGTCCGGATCACTGCCAGTAAAGTCCCCCCCCCCCACCCCCGGAGCGGAGCAACGAAACTGAAATTAATTTGAGAAGCAATTTCGGCACGCTATGCATGGGGCCCCCTTGAGGGGGTTTCCCGACATGTCGTTGCAGTCAATTAAAGGGTGTTTCATGTTGTCGTTGCTGTGGACCTTGTTAATATATATATATTTTTTTAAATGTTTACGTTTATTCTGGTTTGTTTTGTGTTTGTATCTTTTATTTTAAATGTATTTATTTATTTTATGTTTTGTGAGCTGAGATGTGTGATTTTATATTTTATGTATCTCTCTGTACAGCACTTTGGTCAGGAGGTTTTAAAGTGCTATATAAATAAAGTTGGATTGGATTAATCTACTTTATTTGAGGGCCCCCTTCTGGGGCCTGTACTACGAAGCTGGTTCAACCTAACCTGGATTTGAGTTAGCCGGTTGGCCTAATCCAAAACATACGCGCTCTCGCTAAACGGTACTACGACGCGGGTTATCAAGTGGATCGCTCAAACCAGCCGTGTCCTATCTGGTGCGCGTTCACATGAAAGGGGTGGTATTTGGAGCATTAGACCAATCACAAACATGGAGAAGCATACTGACAGCGCAGCGTCATACTTCCTGAATGAAAAGTATAATATTAGACATATGAAGAAGTTAAACTTTAAACATCCATGACTTAAACACTTTATCCAGGATAAAAGCCACATGCACCTGCAAGGTGAATACAGCTGGTAACAGAACAAGTGTTTGAATGCGTACATTAACAGGTTTATGATATCACTGCCCCGTCTAAGACACGAGTGGATATGACTTTAATTACATTTGCCTCGAGTGTTTCGTCAACTTAATGTGTTGCTTAAAATAATACTTCTGCATACAGTATGTGACACTGTGAGTGTTGCACGGCCAGATACGGCTCAGCTGACTCAGAGAAGAAAATATATGATACATTATGAACTGTACTTAATGTTACTCTGATCCGGTTACTTATGTTGTGGCAGATATTTAAGTAAGCTTTCTTAACGCTAATGTTATAATAGTCAGATTGCTCTGAAGGTGGGAGGTGATATTCTATTAATGTTCACGTTCACACAGTCGGTGATTTTTGCCGGCCGTCTTTCCTGCAACGGCAGTTTTTCTGTATTTCCTTTCTCCTGTAATATGACTTGATCGCTTTAAACTCCGCACACTGAGCTCTGATTGGTCAGCAGGCAGTGCTTTCACTGAGTTGAGCTCTTAGTCTGCAACCTAACCTGGTCCCGACCAGGTTAGCCGCTAAGCATAAGTTACCATGGAGATCTAGCCTGCTAAAAAGAGAACCAGCTTCGTAGGACCGGAAAGCCGGAGTTTTCCCTGAATTTAGCCGGCTAAGCGAAAATCCTGTTTCGTAGTATACCCCCCTGGTCCAAGCACTTGCCTGTTGCTAAACGGCGCCCCTGTATACACACACATTCAATACATACATACAGTATGATGGCTTAAACTAGTGGGAGAAATGGCACTGTTTGTCTGTAGCCAATGCCTTGAACCTCGGCAAAAATGGCATTAGAAGCATTAGAAAGTCAAGGTAAACTTGCGGTCAACTTAAATGCGTGTCGCGATGTGAAATATTATGTATTTAATTTAAATAAAAAGCAATGTTAATTTTGTAAACAATTTGTTTAGTTAATTTAATAATATATGTATTTTTGAATCAAGTATTCATCTTTATTGTCTTCATTGTTAGTTTCCACATGCCTTAAATAACCTCAAGCTAAATCTAAAAGTTGCAGTAATAGTCCGAATAGTCGATTAATCGTTTCATTAATGGATAGATTAATCGATTATCAAATTAGACGTTTGTTGCAGCCCTAATGTATTACAGGTCTAAGGACATTTTAAAAGGTACTAGCATCTTATTTTTTTATTATTATTAACTGCCATAGTCATAAACGTGCACACATGCAATGGAAAGGGACCTGACGTGATGCTGTATTTCAATATACCTCAAGATATCAGCATTTGGAATGAAGAGAGACTCCACTTGAATTGAAAATACTCTCTTTGTGCCTCTCACTATCTCTTTTTTTATAAATTGTTGATTAGCCCCAGGGAACTCTGAGTACTATTTGTCTTCCCTCAAGGTCTTTCTACTCCCTGTGATGATGAACAGCATCACTATCTGTGTGTGTTTCTGCAAAGTGTATATTTCTACGGCAAGGAAGCAAAACTCAACATTTCATTTATTTCACACGCATACATTTAAAAAAAAAAAAATTGAAATTCATTGGGCTCATATGTGTGTGTTTCCTGATCCCTTCTCAGCTGTCCAGCATTGATTAATGATGGTCCCACCCTCTTAATGCCATAGGGAATGATGGGTAATATATGCCACTTACTGGGTTAAGAGCCCTCCTGTATTTATATAATTAAAAGTAAAAGAATAACACTGAATTTATGGACTAAAAGGCGTTATATATATAAAAAGTACAGAAGTAATTGATAATTACTTCATCCACTGAATGTATATCAGTTATTATGACATGGCTGAGTGACAACAATCTGATAAATGACCATGCAGCGTTTCAAGACAATTGTTTTGTAACATTGTATTTGTAACACCAAATTATTTTGGGGGTTTTCATATTAAATTACAACCCTATAGTGCAAGAGACATTTAAATTGTTGTTTTAAAAATACAGAAGAAGATATGTTTTTTGAAACGTGCCAACCCATCCAGGAGATGTTGATGACATTCAGTTTCACATTTTGCTTTCAATCTGTAGAGAATATAAGATGATACCATCTTTCACCCTCAACTTTCCCCCCCTTCCTACCATCCCCTCAGGTTACCTTGCCAACAGCACCTTCAGATTGCAAGCATTGTTTTCAGCCAATCAGGTCAAAGGATTATCCGCCTTCAGTATTCATTTAATCAAATCATGGCCTTGGTTGAATTCAAATCGAGGGAAGCATCATGTTTTTTAATAAGGCCCTTTATTTGCATGGTAAATCATGGCTCATGCAGGTGCTTACACACATATAAGCCATGCTCTCCCTCTCCAGTCACACATGCATGCACATCCACATGCAAATCCAAACACACACACTACCTCGGTCTCTCTCCAGGGTCCTGACTTTACGTGAAAAGCATTTTTTTCACGCTTTACATACTAAACTGACAGTTCATTTGGCCCCTGGAAAATGTTTACACGTGAGGAGAGCCTTTTTGTCACTCATCATGTCTGTCCTCATTCATCCTGCTTAAAGAGACACTCTAAATCCCTGACTATAAATCATCACGCTTGTTTGCCTCCTTTGTCACTTTTTATTGTAAATCCAGCACCGTCTCAAACAAGTACAGCATCACCACGGCAAGCATGCCATCTACCATCTACTCAATTCAGTGTCTTTTAGCAACATCAGATGGCTCTTCGATTCACATTGAAAGTGGATGTGTGCTATTCATTATGCCATGAAGAAGATTTGATATATTGTAAGCTGTTTAGTCAAGTCCATATTGGTTTTCAGAAGGAAGTATATAATTTATAATATGCAAAGAGAACGAGTGGTTGGATGAATTGAACCTACACCAGATTGAGAAAGGACTCAGCGGTGCACAAGGCCCATAGAGTGACATACAGTAAAGGGTATAACACCAATACATTTCTCCTGATTTAAACGTCAACAATTACTTTCTTTCATAATCCCACATTGGCTTTTTGTCAAAGGAACCAGTGCTACACCACTCCTCCGCTCCCTTCACTAGCAACTATAGCTGCGTGAATCCACTCCAAGACATTGGTACTAGCCTATCATGCTTTGAATGGATCCGGTTTCTTTTATATCATGAGCACTTTCCGGCTCTGTTCTTCCCGCTATAATAACAATGGCTGTTAACTACGTATCTTTGGTCTAACATTTTTGAATGAGCTCCCCCTAAATATCAGGAATACTCAAGTCCACACTTCCCTGACAGACTGAAAACTGACCTGTTTTGACTACTCCGTGATCATTAAACCAAGCACATCAAAATGGTAGTACTTTGCTCATTTGAAACTAATGCACCAGCACTTGAAATGGTTTGTCTTAATTGGACGAATGTATCTGCAGCTTCCTGTCTGTGGTTGTGTCTTCATTGTTTATTGCACTTTATCGCCTTGAATCACAGCGTCATGTAAATGTAATGTATTACTACATTTATTTCCACAATAGGCCTTCTAAAATACAGACCACGTTTTATTTGTTCTCTCTTTCCTGCTTCTGCAGTTTGGCTGCCATGGTTGAAAGTTCATAGGTATGTTGCCCTAGCAACCCACACTGGAATACTGTCCGGTCTTCCAGTGGTTTGGTTCCTGATCCGTATTCAGAGTCGCCACACGTCACTCTACTTCTGCATATTTAATGTATAGCTTTGGCATTAATATATGCCAGTCCTATTGAGGTTGCAAGGTGAGAATCTCATCTCAACTTTTTTTCCGGGAACAATGGAAAGGTATCTCATGGGCAGTCCATCGTGCATTTCTGCATTGTTGCTTTCTTTTGTTGCCCTATTTTTTAAGTTTCTTTAACTGAAGATAAAATGTTAAAATGACTGAAGTAGAGAACATTCTATCTGACATTATCAATATACAATTTTGTGCATGAACATGTGACGTGGTCATAAATGTATTTTTCAAAGCCCTAAAAAATCGACTTGATGATTACGAGCGGATATTTAGAGAATTTACATTGTTGTTCCCTTGCAAGGATGCTTTCCCATTTGTGAATACTGTTGTGTGGGCGTGTGTCACATGCATATGTTAAGACTTGTTTATTTTTGGCCTATCATATGCCCATTTATTCAATGACATTGAAAAGGAAAATCTTGAAATCTCAGGCTCATTTCAACACTGCTCATATGCATCCACAGATATACATTATGTAGCATTGCCATCTACATTCCTATACTGCAACACTTCTGCATACTAACTTGAGTACTAACTTTAAGGGAATTACTTTAAATTAAAGCCAAAAAAAGATATTTGGAAAGCAGTACACTGTATTTTTAGTTCTTTTATGGTATTTTCAGGCCTCAAGCAAGACAACTGGACTGGAGGAAAGAGATGTAATCTGGGGGTCCTTCTCACTTCGGTTAAATGGAATCCTTGCGTCCCTCACTTGCGTCGTTTCCCTGCGACTAGTCCCTTCCACCAGGGAAGCATGGAGAGACGCAAGGAAACCAAGAGAAGCAGGGAAATGAGTTTTAAGAGCAATGGGACGTCCTTTCTTCCGGAGCGTCACGTGAAGCGACGTCCGTTTGTGATGACGCTGCACAGCTGATCGTCTGACAGCAGGGCCCTTTCTCATTTCTCTAACTCCCCTCCTCGACTCCTATCCTCGAGACTTAGTCCCGCCCACAGGAGATGCGAACGGAGGAGTCGAGGAGGGGAGCCGAGGAGAGAGGAGGGGAAGAAGCAGGCGGTTAGAGAAATGAGAACTCTCCTCTGAGCAGTCATTTTAAAGAGACGTACATTAATGATGACAGGAGGCACAGCAGCCCTCTGTCTGATGGACAGATGTGTTCATGACCACTTATATATTTACTTTGATTCATTCACAGTGCGGTATAATGAGACAATAACAGGCTACAGATGCGGACACACACACACATACACACACATACATTACATTACATTGCATTTAGCTGACGCGTTTATCCAAAGCGACTTACAATAAGTACATTCGACCAGGAAGACACAACCCTGAAGAAAACAAAATCATAAAGTACATCAGGTTTCATAGAGCCAAACATTTCAAGTGCTACTCAGCTGGCTATAGATAAGCCAGTCCTTTATTAGTATATAAGTGCCTTGTTAGTAATTATATCGCTCGAAGTGGAGTCGCACAATACACACACACACACACACACACACACACACACACACACACACACACACACACACACACACACACACACACACACACACACACACACACACACACACACACACACACACACACACACACCACACACACACACACACACACACACACACACACCACACACACAGCCTATATATTTATATAAATATATACCATTTCAGAATCAAACAGAGCACTCTCATAATAACGTAACACTATCAGAGACTGCATATATCCCCCCCCTCTCTCTGGTCGCTACAATGAGGGAAATACATTACGGGCCAAAAGTTTTATTTACAAGTATTAAAAGTAAGCAGAGGACACCAAACCAACTGAGACCTGTCTGTCCGCTGCATCTACGCACTGTACAACACACACACTGTACCACACGCACTTACACTTTCTAAAGCATATACAGGCTACAGCCGTTGTGTATTTTATTATGTGCAGCACTAAATGGTCTTAGAAAAATATCGAATCTTTGTAGATATCTACTAAATTAAAGCAAATAAAAAGAGTAGGCCTGTTATACTGAGTGATATATATTTTACACACTGCTCTGCTTTCTGCAGGACCTCACAGCTGTTCTCTCTGTAAACATTGCGTTGCGATGAGAGCAGTTCATAAAATAATATCCAGGGGATGCATGCAGAGCTGTCATTGGCTGAGATAAGTCCGGCCGTGCGTCACGACGCTTTGAAACATCTCTGTTCCCGGAAATGCATCCACGAAGGAGCCGTGGAGGACCCATCAGTGTATCCTCGGTTATAGCTCCTCCAGAGAGCCTCCTCGATGCTTGATGCTCGATCCTCGACGTGCATTTAGAGAAATGAGATGTCCTTCAACATGGCGCGCTAAAATTCATTTCCGGGTCACTACCGGAGGACCGAGGAGTCGAGGAGGGGGATTTGATGAAATGAGAAAGGGCCCAGCTCTATCCCTGTTGTTTTCACAAACACCCCCGCCTCTGTTACTACACATTTACTGACACAAACATTTGTATCATCTGTTGTAGACCCAAATAAATCAAATAAGAACTCATTCTCAAAAAAGATAAACGCCATTCTTAAAATGTATAAACCAACAATAGTTATATTAATATTGATTAGAGTGCACAATAGAAATAAAACAATTCAGAGAAGAAAAAGAGATATGTTATCTATCAAAACCCAGTTAGATTAACATTCATTGGATTGCACACTTTGTTTGTTTGTGTGGATATGTAGCACATTAACATTTGAATAGCACTTAATGACTGACTGAATGGAAATGACAATAAATGAAAATGTAAAACGAAAAAAGCGATCATGAAAATGTTTCCAAAAAATGAATACAATTATTTTTGACCACTTTGTTGTTCAGATATATCACATATTTGTAACTAAATGATACATGAATTGAAACAAAACACGGTTTAAACTGAGGAGTGAGTTCCGTGAGCTTCATGTATTTTCTTCACTCCGCTGGGAAACGGCTCTCATGTCAAGAAGCATCAGATCAGTGCATGCGCTGCATCGTCCAATCAGTGAGCGATACACAGTAAGGGGGCGGGGCGAGTATCTGAGGATTTCATCGAAGGATGGTCTGGTGGTTCCTCGGTTATCGCTCTTCGCTCCTCGATCCTCGATCCTCGGTCCTCCGGCAGAAATAAGGCCATTGGGATGCTACTCAAGATGGCGCAGACAAATCAACTTCTGTTGAGACCGAGACCGAGGAGCGAGGAAATGAAAAATAAGAGAAGTGAGAAAGGGCCTTGGCATTCACCACCAACAATGAAGTAGTAGGACCCCAAACACCAAGAGCTGTCCAGAACTATGCCTGTGTATTTATGTCCTGTTAAGGCAACTATTGGCTTCAGCTGTTTGTCTCACCCCTGGGTTACATACTTTAAATATGTAAGGACATTTTTTTAAGCATCACATAACAGTGCAAGTTAAAGTAAAGGGGCCAAATTATACTTTAAAAATATATTAAATGAAGTTATATACATTTGTCACAGACAATGGTTACATATGTTTTAATGTTAAAAGTATGATCTGCTCAGGATCTCAAGAGAAAGAAAGTATTGTGGCCTGGTGTTGCAGGAACTGGGATCTTTTGTCAACTATGCAATGTATTTTAATCTGTGTGAACTGAAACTTTGAATTAGCTCTTCTGAAGTGTGAACATGTACAACACCAACTATAACATATCTACATACATATAAATAATACATAGATTGTTCCAATTTCTGGCAGTATAGCAATTGGAAAAGCTTTTGTTTGGGATAAATGTGTGTGTGAGGGGGTGGTGTGAGATGTGTGAGTGCCTGCCTGCAGCTACTATAGGAGGGGAGCAGTGGGAAAGCTCTGCCTATAGCCCCTCTGAGAGTTATAAAAAAGCGGCCCAGCAGGGCTCCAGTATTTTACCTTCATAGCAACACATTTAGAGATTGGATCTTCTTCCCTCGATGCTAAGCCGTCCCCACTTTCTATCAAAACCGCCCATCTGAACCCCACTTCTCACCAGGGACTATGGTATTTTCAGTGACCACCTTAAGCCAATTGCAGAACAACAGTATGGATTCCTCCAGACAAGTCATGCGTCAGAACAGAAAAATAAGGGGGAAAAGGATGGTCTGTGTCCTTGGCTATGATTGGCTGAGTCAAATACAAAAATGTACTAGTAGTGGAAGGTACTGTCTAGCAATGGTGACCTGTATCAAATTAGGAAACACTCATATGTACTATTGGAAGACAATCACATATATCTATTCTGTTTTTTAGGGGGACTTAGATGTGCAGTGCCTCTGGTAAAGCTGGTTGAGTCAATTTATGGTTTGGATTAGGGACCTGAATATGAATTATTATGATTAGTTTGCACTTTGCATAATCCAGATTTTACGAGATGTGTCTCTGTGATAACTTGATGCCTTTTTGAATGTGTTTTGTATGCATTATTTATTCGCTTAAATCAGGGGTGTCAAACTCAATTTCAACGCGGGCCACATTAGCATTATGGTTGCACTCAACGGGCCGGTTGTAACTTTAAGACTACTGTATATAAATATACATATATAAAAAATGAAATGAAAATAACTTCATAAATAACTACGTCTGAAAGCAGAAGTCTAGGGCAAATCATTGAAAGCAAACATTCCACAATTACATCAACATCTGTTTGGAACTTATATATATATATCAATATTCCAATTACTTGTATATAGACTATTCTGCACAATTTCTATTATATTCTATTTTATTTTATTTAAGATTTTCATTGTCATAACTACACTGTAGCTATGTACATATGACAATAAAAGCCTTGCATCTTGAATTGTATTGGATATTATATTCTTTGCAAGCTCTTGCGGGCCACATCAAATTAAGTCGCGGACCGGATTTGGTCCCCGGGCCGTGAGTTTGACACCCCTGGTTTAAGTCAAAATCAATGGCATAAAAGATGTGAAATTATTTTTTGCGTAAAATTGATGTACATTGATGTTGAAGTTTATTGTGTTAAATTAAATATATATAATAACTCCAACTACACGTTAGGGACATGTGACCATCTTTGTGTAAAACATAACTTTATTATCAGAGAATCATGAAGGCGTGTGGTGCAGTGGGTAGTGCGCTGGTGTTCGGATCAGGGGAGCACAGGTTCAAACCCCACTGCAGTCAGCATGTCGTTGTGTCCCTGGGCTAAGACACTTCACCCCAAAATGCTCCTGTCATGTCATTCTCTCTGGATAAAAGCGTCAAACAAGTAATGTAATGTTCTACTTTGGTTTAATACTAGTATAATTATTAATTTATAGAGCCGTAATCATGTGTCCAGTCGGCTGAAGTTTGTTTTAGAGCACAAACCCAGAGTCAAAGTTAGCCTTGTCTGCAGTTCAAAGGCATCCCTGCTACCCAAGGTTTACCAGGAGTGATGTGCCAATCTCACACACACCTACACACCCGAGGCAACTCCAAGCAGTACAATTGGAATTAGCAGGCGTTGACAGACGTTGAGCTTGGCAGTAATAATTGTTCTCCATAGGAAAAAAAGGCTTAATGTTTGTGACTCATGTTGAAGGCAATGAGAGCGCTGGAGATCAGGAGAGGTGTGGCAGAGTGTGTGGGAGGTAGAACAGGAACGAAGGGAAATTAAAGCAAAAACAATAACTCCACGCTGAGGCCCATTTCATCCAAACTCTGCACAGCAGCTGTTTTACATGAAACAGACTCTGATCTGAAGCTGAAGCTGACAACAATGGAGCATAATCTGCTGGGCTCTCAGACTGTTTGCTACCTCCATCCCCTCTGTCTGTCTCCCTCTGTCTGTCTCCCTCTGTCTGTCTCCCTCTGTGTGTCTCCCTCTGTGTGTCTCCCTCTGTCTGTCTCCCTCTGTGTGTCTCCCTCTGTCTGTCTCCCTCTGTGTGTCTCCCTCTGTCTGTCTCCCTCTGTGTGTCTCCCTCTGTCTGTCTCTCTCTGTCTGTCTCCCTCTGTCTGTCTCCCTCTGTGTGTCTCCCTCTGTCTGTCTCCCTCTGTGTGTCTCCCTCTGTGTGTCTCCCTCTGTGTGTCTCCTTCTGTCTGTCTCCCTCTGTCTCCCTCCCTCTGTGTATCTCCCTCTATCTGTCTCCCTCTGTGTGTCTCCCTCTGTGTGTCTCCCTCTGTCTCTCTCCCTCTGTGTGTCTCCCTCTGTGTGTCTCCCTCTGTCTGTCTCCCTCTGTGTGTCTCCCTCTGTCTGTCTCCCTCTGTGTGTCTCCCTCTGTGTGTCTCCCTCTGTGTGTCTCCCTCTGTCTGTCTCCCTCTGTGTGTCTCCCTCTGTCTGTCTCCCTCTGTGTGTCTCCCTCTGTCTGTCTCCCTCTGTGTGTCTCCCTCTGTCTGTCTCTCTCTGTCTGTCTCCCTCTGTCTGTCTCCCTCTGTGTGTCTCCCTCTGTCTGTCTCCCTCTGTGTGTCTCCCTCTGTGTGTCTCCCTCTGTGTGTCTCCTTCTGTCTGTCTCCCTCTGTCTCCCTCCCTCTGTGTATCTCCCTCTATCTGTCTCCCTCTGTGTGTCTCCCTCTGTGTGTCTCCCTCTGTCTGTCTCCCTCTGTGTTTCTCCCTCTGTCTGTCTCCCTCTGTGTGTCTCCCTCTGTCTGTCTCCCTCTGTGTGTCTCCCTCTGTGTCTCCCTCTGTCTGTCTCTCTCTGTCTGTCTCCCTCTGTCTGTCTCCCTCTGTGTGTCTCCCTCTGTCTGTCTCCCTCTGTGTATCTCCCTCTGTGTGTCTCCCTCTGTGTGTCTCCCTCTGTCTGTCTCCCTCTGTGTTTCTCCCTCTGTCTGTCTCCCTCTGTGTGTCTCCCTCTGTCTGTCTCCCTCTGTCTGTCTCCCTCTGTGTGTCTCTCTCTGTCTGTCTCCCTCTGTCTGTCTCCCTCTGTGTGTCTCCCTCTGTCTGTCTCCCTCTGTGTTTCTCCCTCTGTCTGTCTCCCTCTGTGTGTCTCCCTCTGTCTGTCTCCCTCTGTCTGTCTCCCTCTGTGTGTCTCCCTCTGTCTGTCTCCCTCTGTGTGTCTCCCTCTGTCTGTCTCCCTCTGTCTGTCTCCCTCTGTCTGTCTCCCTCTGTCTGTCTCCCTCTGTCTGTCTCCCTCTGTGTGTCTCTCTCTGTCTGTCTCTCTCTGTCTGTCTCCCTCTGTGTGTCTCCATGTAGTTTACTTTTGCGTGATTGAAAGGAGACGTGTGCATGTGAGCGAGAATAAAGATGCAAACAGCGACAAATTGAATTATTGTTTGGAGTGCTGCTTGTCAAACCAGTCGCGTCAGGTGATTTCAGGCGTCTGCGGTGAAAACGGAGAGACGGAGTGGCTCACAAAGCCAAGGTGACAGTCAGGCTCAAGGATACTAAAAATAGACTCAAATGCACACTAAGTGGGTGATTATGTAGTTTTTAATACGCAGGTTGATGATTTGTATAAGAGCTTTTCAAGTATGGATATGCACCAGCGTTTCTTTAAACGTCTCTAAAGATAGAAAAAGCTGGAGGCTTTCAGCAGTCAGGAAGATGAGCTGAGATTTAATTAGGAAATCTTTCTTTGGGGTAGAATATACTGTGTCAATTATTTAAAATATGAAATGCAGGTAAGTCATAAAAAGGATTAACTGAGAGGGTTGTACAAGAAAATAAGGCTTTTGCTACAGCAGTTCAAATGATGCTCAAAGTACATTTAATCATTTCTGAACACATTTAGGGTTTGAGGCACTTGATGGAAGATCAATGGATTATCAACAGCTTTAGGATCAATCATCTGGACACCATGGACACCGGTGACAAATATAATGGCAACACATCCCTGGATTCACGCAGCTTACATAACTACAAATAATTTAAATGGCAGTAAATAATTCTACCCAAGTATTCTGCCATTTAACCCTTTAGCCTCCTCTGTGACGGAGCCAGCACTTTGTAGACCTATAGTACTTAGATTCCATTCAACGTGAATATCTTTGCAGTATGTCTTTCCCTATGCATTGTAAAAAGTAACTCAGTCAGTGACGTCATTGTAAGAAAATGCATTAGTACACAAGTCATCAATACTGTATATTTAATTGTGAAATATGAAAATGTACCCTTCTTTGATACTTATGCATGTAGGGTGTCACTGCATCTGTCCATTCCAGTAATCCATGGAAAGAGGACATTCTTTCCTGCAGTGTTACAGCCTTGTTAAACCCTTTCCCCAGCTTCTTCCCCTGTTAAACTTCGTCTTTCTCACAGTCCCTTTCTCTACCCTTCCTGCTTCTCCAATTCTCCAGCCAGTGAAAGACACTCAGTCAGTCACTTGCCATTCACAAGCAAAAGGAACACAACGTCTGATTGGCTTATATTACTGATTTAGTTTGCTTACTTTATCTCTGTGTTGGTTTGGTTGCTCTGCTAGTGTTCTGATTGTCAAATGAAAAATATAATGGGAACTTTTTCTTCCCTTTCTTTTTGACTCTTTCCCCCATAAATCCCGTTATTGGAAATGTCCTCCAACAGCTCTGCCCGTTGCCAACAAAGCTGCCCTTATTTCCAAGTCAGCTACTGATACTGGCCCAACACTCAGCATGTTTTGACACACTGAGTGGGGAGTATGTGTGTTGCAGAAACGAGGTGTTATGGCTCTCTTTACATCCTTCACAATGGCTGCCAACATCCCCATGACCTCATTGCTCTGCTTCTAGTAAAAAGAGCTAGGCTGTGGCTCATTGGCGATGAGCACCGCTCCTGAATGGACGTCACCCACTGCTTTTAAAAAAAGGATGGGACATTGTTGATCGCAGTGCAAAGCGTGCACAAAGTCTGCTCATGTGTAAACACGGTGGATAATTAAACGAGCGGGTCTTTCGCTTAAGCTTTAGCTGTTCTTCATTGAAGGTCTTCTGAATTAATTCAACTGAGCAGTGGACGGTTTCTCAACATTTGAGAAATGTTGGACCTTGGAGCCATGCAGAATACTAATGCAGATTTCCCACTCAAACTAATAAGAGGTAGCTTGAGACTGATGGCAGGGTTGTCGAGTCAAGGTGTGCAGATATAACTGTATAGGCTGATAAGATGTTTTGCATTTTTAAACATTTGATCAATTTAGCAAACTGTCTTATACCAGAAACACTGCATTTTGCAGCGTTTTGAAATTACATGTGTTTCTGTCCTAGAAGACTAAGGATAAAAAAGAGAAATCACCAGGCTTGCTGCTGGTTAGAGAGAAGATATAATAAGATAATGAAGAATGATGAAAATTCAAGGTTCAAGGTAGAACCGCAATTTTTCTTTTTTGGGGAATCTTCATATTGATCCGTATCCATATGAGATTCAAAGCTTAATCAAAAGAAGCCTTACTTGGGGCTGATAAGTAGCGGCCGACTCATCTGACTCCCACCATGCATCTCTTCCTGTCTGACCTTTGACCTTGCCATATTCCAGGTCTCGATTGTTCAACACAGCAGCTACACACACCAGAAAGGAACACGAGCAAAGCATGATTGGGAATTATGGAGGAAACAACCTTATTATATGAGTGACACACTTCAATTAGCCTGTTGACACCTGACGTGAGACCTTGCGGTTCTACCTTGACGAGTGCTATGAAGATCTCTCTGGTGGACAGATACAAATAATTAGACAGATATAGGGATAGGACACATAATGTTAAATAATGCTGATAGGGGTGAACACCTGCGTCAAACCTATATTACTTTATAATAGTGGGGGTTGGGAGAAAATGTGTATTATAGGACTTGAATGGAAAGGGGAAGAAAGAGGCCTTGCTGTGAGCAGCTGCACGGAAATAATGAATTGCCAAAGTTTCACATTAGTATTTATATGCAGATACATTTCCCTTGTGCATAGAGAGAGTATATAACAAATACCAAAGAAGCCAGGGCTGTTTTGCTCCACTGTGGACTGGAAACATTCACACCTTAGCTATTTATTCCCACGAATGCCCGACTTGCATTCTCGCATTTTGCTGTGCTAGGGCCCCATTGTAAAAAAACATCCTCCGCTTGCTTTTTCAATTTGAGACACAATTCACGGGGTGAGATAGAGCCCTGTGTCAGAGTACAAATCATCCCAGTGTGTCGGACGAAATTGAATTTTCTATGAATACGTGATTGGCTGTTATGTTGTGCCCAGCATGCGATGCAACTAATCCTCAACTGTTGTGTTTGTGGCGGGGTGGGTCGCGACAGCTGCAAATGCAAGCATGCACTGACATGCCATTACATTCAACACACACACATGTAATATACACACACAAACCCACGGGAAGACGCACGTATTTGATGACACGCTTATGAGAAACGGAACCCCAGAGAGTCACAATCACACACTCGCAGCATGTCTCCTGCAGCTGCCTGTTTGTGTGTGACTTCAGAGCATGCTGCACGCACATGTTGCTGCAACTACAACCTGCTGTACGCATGTGTGTTGTGTGTATTCATTTGTGTTTGATGGTTTGCTGCCCCAATAGCTGTGACTCTCTCTGCTGTCACATTTACAAACCACTTGTAGGACCCCAGTGTATCAACAAAGTCCAGTATCAATGCCTGTCATCAGCACTCATGTTAAGGGCCTCTTGAATTCCCACTCTTCAGTCTTTTACATAATGGACACCCTTTGTAGTCGATGCCCCTTTGTTATGAGACGATATCATTTTCCTGTAATGAGTGTACATACAGACGAGCTACTGCCTTTATGCTTGTCCCCTATATGTTAGACAAAGGCTGGTGGATGAGTCACTTGCACATAGACACCTTACAAATACACACCTAGTGTACCTAAGCAGACACAGAAACAATGAAAATATGTTTTTCTGTTTTGAATACTACATGTAAAGGGCTACCAACCCACTGGCAATGATTGTGAGACTCACACAAAACCTTGTTTCACACAAAGTGGAACTTAAAAGTAAAGAGCAGATATATCAAAGCCCATCAATTAAGGCCCTAAGCATAAGCACATGGCAACTGAAACAAGTAATGTAGTTGAGCAAATGATAAAGTAATAGTATTGGAATTATTTCATACCAGTTATTTTTTGTATAACTATATTAAATAGATAAAGGTGTCCCTTGGAAATAGTTGTTTACTTTAATGGTGACTATCTAAACACTCACGGAGCCTTAACGGGAACTGGTTTTGAGGGAAAGGGGTAAGAAAGTCCTTTACCACACCTGAGCCGAAGTTATCACTCTCTCAGTCTGACAGGAGAGAACTCGACCACCCTCCTGTAGAAACAGCTTCTCATAACAGTCAGCGCAGCTAGCTAGCACCAGATGCTAATGACAACAGCAATCCGCGTAACTGGTGCACGCTCTCTCTCGATCGCTCATTCACACAAAATGCGCTCGTGCCACACATATACAGAGCAGATGGGGGCCGCTACAGTGTATGGGCGCTGCATGCAATGTGCTCTAGGCCTAGGTCTTTTGCTGTTAGTTAATATGTATAATGAATGGTATAAGTAAACAACATATATAAAAAATAGTTAAAGTGAAACATTTTGAATTTATTGTTTTCTTCACCCTCCATGGATGGATGTGCCCTTAGTATTCGCCTATAGGCCTACTGCCTGTGCCATGGGCCAGTCCTGAGTTATGGAGATACGTTTATATGCAAAAAACACTTTATGACCACTAAATAGCAACTCAAAATGAAATGGTATGCACTTCTAGCTACACACAGTGGATGTTAGCGCAAAGCCTCAGCAGCTAGTTTGTTAGCCAACATATCCATTGACTTTAATGTTGTGGAGGACATGATCTGCTTGTGGGATATTCTACGAGATGAACAAACCTCTACAAACAGGTTGAGTGAAATGCACCCCCCCTTCTCTGTGTGACGCACCTGCTACTGAATTGCCTGTTAGCCATGTTTGTAGTCTCTGATGTGGTTTTGTTGCTTACTGTGTGCTGCTGGCCTGGATGTGGCTTCATGTTTAGTCAGTCTGAAGTAGTGGTTGTCATGGAGTTGTTGAACACAGAACGTGGAGGGCCAGGTTAACTGAATGATGAGATTGAGAGCTAATAGTAGAGAGGACTCACCTGCGTGTGCGCGCAAGAGAGATGAACATACTAATTTAAACATTTCTTAAAGCAACATTAACTCAAATGTTTGATTACTGAAACAATTTACAATGTTTATTTTATAGCTTATATAAACATGATTAATTAATACATGTTGTCTAGTCATTAATTCACTCTATTTCAAATGACAATTGGCTACATTTTGTGATATTGAGTTGCTGCAGGTACCTCTGCTTCAACACCACCCATATAGCAGATTAATATGCCATTCATCATGTGGGAGGAGTAGTCTGACCATTTTCTTGTGGCTCAGTTGTTTACTGTTCATAGATCTGAATATCAAATAGTATTAAAGGGCAATGATTCCCATTTGATTGCACATTTAAAAATGAATATCTGTGCCTTGTAAACAAATGTTTGCGCCTTTCCAGTTTTATTCAGATAATCCATTGGTGTTTTAATATTGCATTTATAAATAACCAGTTCAGGAAAACATTGATGTCTTCTTTTTGCTCTCTTATTGTCTTAAAATCTAATTGCTGAATGTTATTCTAGGCTCAGTTAGGAACATTTGTAGCATTTCCTCGCAGGGTTTTTCCCCTCATTTGTCTGTCTTGTGAAGTACACCTCGGTCAGGACGACACCTAATATATTTCCTAAGGGAAACCGGTTAAAGAAGTTTGAAAAACGTACTGTCAGTGTGTTTGTGTGTTCACTGCTTAGGGGTGATTGTGCTTGATTAGCTGAGTGGACAGTCAAAGGAAACTATCCATAGCTCAGGAACGTTTGGATGTATCTGCCAGGAACCAATACAACACTGAAACTTAACTCGACTTCACAAACCCACATAATATCCTATCATTATCGTCCCACAAGCATTTTAAAACATAAGTAGCAGGAAAAATCCAAACAGGACATTCCATATTAGACTTTCATCTGCCGTTTCAACGCTCACTCTTTTTCCTGTTGTGGGTTTTGTCCCTTGTACAGTACCAAGCTAGACAATGAATTGTAACCTGGCACGTCTGGGAGAACAGAGGGAAAGGCAAACAGTGAGAGAGGCAGAAAGGCATACAGTGAAAGAGTGAGACACTCGTAAGAGTTTTCGGGGATGTCCAAACACGGAAAAAGAGGGGGTTGTTAATCTGATAATTGTATCTGGGCAGAATGACTCTTCCTGCACTGCATCGTGGCTTCACACACAGTCATCTATCAAGCCTCGGCTCTCCTGTAATTACATATTCTTCATGTGGATTCAACTGGGGAGAGCAGGCCAAGCGGAGAGGGCTGGTCAGCACATTGAGGCGTGGGATGATTGGAAAAGAAGAATCAAAAGAAGGATTTTTTTACTTTGAGATATGGGAGAGATGGAGGATAAAGGTAGAGAGAAAGGGGGTGAGGTACTGTACTGTGGGTCACTAGCCTTTTGTGTCCGCACTGAGATAAGGCTGGATAGGATTTCAGAAGCTGCTTTCAGATGCCCTTTTACTTTTGTTGTTAAGCTGGATGCAATTACTTTCTCATGTGTCCTTTACTTTGTTGGCGTCACCTCAGGTAAACTTGAGTGTTGAACCGGAGTTGAACACTCAAGTTGAAGTCGTAAATATCTGTGTACTGTTTGTACACTCAGTCAACCAATGCACAGACTGAATTATAGCTTTAGTAAGCAACAACATGTGTTTTTGTGTGGGTGACGCCTTGGACTGATCTTTCTCCATTATTTAAGCAGGTATAATAGATATACAGTGATCATATGACAAATATGAAAAGGGTTTTTTCAAGGCATGTACGCCATACTTGCCAACCCTCCCGATTTTCGCGGGAGACTCCCGATTCCATAGCCCTCTCCCGCATTTCTCCCGGGGTCATATTTCTCCCGCATTTCTCCCGATATCTGACAAAATCAGATTTACACACGACTGTTACCACTCGGACCTTATTACAGCTACACCATTGTTTGGTTTCCATGGTAGCGCGTCTCTTTAGTAGCGTGCGCAACTAGATAGTCACAGAAAAACAGAACAAGAATGGACAACCCGACCCTCTGTTCCCTCCTTTCCTGGTCTAGCCCACACATATGCTCCATCAAGAGGATGGTGCTACAGGCCGCAAGGCATTGCACTCAAAACTACAATAAGCACGTTAAAGTTAATCTAACAGCTCCGTTGACCCACTAGCCCCCCCCCCCCGCGGTGGTTTTGAAATGCTCCCGATTTCTGAGGTGTCAAGGTTGGCAAGTATGATGTACGCACAGAGTAAAATCTGCTGAATCATCAGCTCTCCTCAGCTTTATAGAGCATTATATTGAGTTTCAGCTCATTGTTTAAAACAACAGATTCATTTACAAAATTAAGTGAAGTTATATTAACGAAATCATGGGATGTTTGTTCACAAACAGTCAAACTAATATTTAAAATAAAAATATCATGGTTAACTCTTGTGGATTTTTCTTGGGTCATTTAAGTTAAAAGGAGGCAACAATCCCCAATATAGGCACAATAGTTTTGTCAAGCTGAAATATTTTATGAACACATGTTGAAAACTGTAATTTTGTGATTTTAAGATTGGGGGTTACGGTTCGGCCATTCTGTGTAAAATCCTTCCGAGTAAAAAACTCCCCTAAAATATATTAGAAGCCCCTTAGCACCATAGACTGTGCCACATAGGCTATCTGTCCAATAACCAGTGGTTCATCACAGGCTGGGAGGAAATAATCTAAAAATAAAAGTCATCATCAGAATGTGCTCAGTTGCTCTGACCCTCATCTGCTCTGGCCTATTTTGTTCTGATGGTGCCTCCTATGTGAACTCTCTCAATCCAGTAGGACACGTCCACTCCACAGTCATAGCCTTTTCCCCAAAAGAGCTGTTGTGTAGAGCTTTGTGTGTTGACCCTAGAATGGGTGCACATCCTGGAGAACACTGAATCCCCTTTGTGAACTCGTCCATGTGGGTCAGATCAAGCCTGACAAGCTGCAAAACCAAACACAGAAGAAGCAGCGTGTTGTATATGGGCTGTTTCCAGACCATTCCCCTCTGAGCGGGATGTGACCCTGGAAGTAAAAGGGCCGATGGACTGGCTTGAATACAAATCACAAGCCTTCTGGTAATGTCTCTTTCAGACAAAGCCTCAAAAGTTGTGATCAGATTGACAAACTTTGAAGAAAAGTAATTATGTAATGAAACGGCAATTTGTTTCTGGCATTCACCGTCGCCGGAACTGTCTACACCCACGTTTGAGCAATTAATCCGCAGTTTGTTTTGTTCTCAAATGAAAGGGATAGGCCTATTTGCAGCAGGCAAAAAGAATCACATGTGTTTCCAAAGTAGCTGAGCAGCTGTGGAGGTTTATGTGATGTCATGTCAAAGGCTTTGTGAGTCACACTGCAGAGAGAAAAGCAGATTGTGCTCTGCATTGAAATCTGTAACCCCCCGTACATCCAGGTGTGCTCGTTGAATCATCTCAGCTGAAAAGACACTCGTTGAACAAATGTTGAATTTGAGTGGTCTGAGTATTTTGGCACTCAACATCTCTACTTATCCATATATATCGGTGTCAGCTCTCTTTTCTGAAACGACTGGGTCAGACTGTGTGGCTAGCTACGTCTGTTCATATTTATACAGGTGAATTACCATTCACTGTTGACTCTGCTGACTGTTATCATGACAACGCCATTCGTGCTGCAGCTCCGTCCACCACCCAATTCATCTCTGGTTTATTAAATGGGGATTAGCTGTCTTAGCAGAATCCTTGTCGCAGCTCGGATCCATAGAAAGCTCCCTCAAAGAGCAGAGCTTTTGCCACCAACTGTAAAAATGCGTCTGTTTTCTGTATAGGTTTTATATTCTTTGAGTGCTTGCACTGACGATACAATGTTTTAATGTCAATAAAAACATGAACATTGCTGCTCTCACTCCAGTCATTACTTTTTAATTATGATTTGACATATCAAAGCCATCTGTAGCCCTTCATGGTCGGGTCTGGACTGAAAAGCAGCCGTCCTTGATGCGCAGCTTTGTGGGAACAACAGAGGAAGTAAAAGGGTCAGTTTTTACTTTTGGCGGAGACCGTGCCAGCTTTTCACAATGCCTTGGAAACTTAACACTGCCTGTGACATTTACTAACTGTGGTGGAGTGTAGCCGCTGTTCTGCTTGAGGAGGGAGGTTTTTCCCAACACTTTTTTGTGTGTGTGTTGATCAATCTCCCGGATCTGTGTTGACAGTGTTTCTGTGTGTAAACCTGCAATTTTCTCTTTGCTTTTCTGAGACTATAATCATCTCATCATTGGAGGTGTATTATTCACTGCAGGGCTGAGTGATCAGGGGAACACAACAGATGCAGATTGTAAACCATCCACTTGTCAGAAGTCTGCTTAGGGTAAATACATTAAATTGGGGGGGGTCGATTCTCTGTAGGTCAATAGATCAGTTGTCCTGTAATCTTCAATGTAGCTTGCTCTAATGTTGTTATAGTATAGGCTTATACTTTAGTTTTGTAGCCTTTAAAAAGTGTATCCTTTTTTGATTTTCATATTTGTAATTCAAAGGTCTATTGGATTCAACCAATACATTTTTGTTTTAATTGTATCATTTAAACATAGGTTGCTAAAATTGGATGCTGGACACGAGACACACATTTTGAGTAAGTCAATGTAAAGAACATGATTCCAAAATGAGCCCAAACAAGCCCAACTTCAGTGTTTTCGCTGAACTAACGTTATGCTTCATAGCCTGTTCTGTTAATATTTGCTCAACTCATCTGTCTTTACATATTTAGCCCTTCAAGCTAATTGTTTGACTTGCTGTTTCACTTCACAAGTAAATACAAAACTACAAGACGACAGGCTGTTTGACCGCAACCTATTGCAGTACAGGGTCATTACTTCCTGTTCTGCTGGGCGAGCCTAGTATTCTTCGTGTCACATGGAGACATCATTCAGACTCTTCTTCTCCTTGGTTCAAATGAAGCACCTCGGGTCGTGGTGAGGTCAATGCCGCATTGTTAATGTTGACATGGGGGTTAGTTGAAGAAAGGGGGGAGGGGGGGGGGGGGGGGTGACGGCAGCTGCAATCCCCGAAACCAAGGCACCTTCAATCCCCTGTGACAAGCTCCCCTCCAGACAATGAATCTTTGTAGAAACTGGAACGGCTCTACCTTTCCTACCTGTCCAGTAACACCTGTAATTAGTGTGGAAGACCTTGTGGGCCATGGGTAATTATAACCGAGCTGAGCTGTGATGATAGCACCTGTGGAGTGAACCGGAAAAAAATCCTGAAAGCCATTTTCATCCCTTCAAGGTTGGATACATGTGATAACAGAGGTCTCCTCCTTGCTTAAACTTTGCTTAAACTTTTGGGAGGTGAAGTTTTATAAAATGACGGTTTTGTTCGTGAATTGGAGACATAGTCTTCCCGTGTATTCATTGTCTTTTATTAAAATTCAGTGCGTGCGGCTGTGGGTGAACCTTTGCCTGTCTTTTGTCTGCTGTGTACTCCTCAGGTGTGTCTTCAATTATTTTCTTGAACTTTGCAATCCAGCAGGAAAGGACAGATTCACTCCCACGTGCAGTTATGTTTATTTATAGTATATTGAAGGAAAGGTATGCCTATTCACATTTTATTTCACTGTTGAAAATAGTTCCTGCCCTATTAGTTTAAGCGCAGCAGTGTCCGTTAGCAGAGGCTTGAAGTAAGAACAGCATTCCTTTGAGCATCGAAGCATTTTAAATGTGTCTGCTTGATCCTGACAGTGATTACAAGTTGTTGCGGACAAAGGAGTGTGAATGAAAGCTCAAGGCGTTCGAGTAGTGTCTGCCTTTATGACTATCTGCCAGCATGAACTGTCTGAGTAAATGTGAATGATACCCTATCCCGCCATGGAGGAATTGTTTAGTCAAATGTGACAGTTGAAAAAATGAGAGAGAGTAGGAAAAGAGCGGTGGAATCTGACATGAATAATACACCTGCATTTCAAAGAGGCACAGTACCTGCCCAGATAGTCCTGCTGATACTCCAACAGAATGAATATGCTAATAGGAATGATGCCATGCAGCTCCTGCGTGGATGTTAAATATACCATGTTGTGAGAAACAATAGAATGTGCAAACAGTGAAACAGTGCCAGACCTCTGCAAATGTGGATTAGGTCACCCGAGTCAGCAGAAAAAGATATAAAAGCTGTAAATACACAGGTATACGGGAATTATGTATTACTCAAGTGTATTCCATCAAAAGCCATTTAAACACGATACTTCTATATATTAAGTGCATAGAAGTACAGTAGGGGTATACTTTGACAGAATCACATACTGTCTGTCACAAACTGCCAGTTCCCATGGATTCTCCAGTGGCATTTGGCTCTTCGAGGCTTAATAATGTCGCTAATGACTGTCACTAGTGTTTGATTAAACCCCTGCCCTGGCAGCCCAGGGGCTCAGGTGTACTGGCTGTAATTAACACATGGTAATTAATTTACTGAGGTGCAGGGAGAGGATAAGGGTGCTCCAGAGGTTAAAAAAGCACTTGTTACAGGAGATGGAATGAGCTATGTAGCAGCACTGTGAGTCAGACGTAAAGGGATGCCTTCAAATTCCCGGCAGCTGAATCATTTTAAACCTTTAGCATGGCCTTCCAATCCTCTGCGTCATCACTGTGAGAAGTCACTGCCTCGACTTTGAATTCACATAAATGTATTTCGACTGAGAGTTTTCCAAGTTTGGTCAGTCAGCTCTGAAAGGTTCTCTTCCCCTAATTCAGATATTAAATGTGGTCAGAGTGTGTGGCGTTTACATCTTGAAATGTAATTATTTTCAGTCCCAAAAGACAGTGAATGTGTACTATTTTCATGCATTTTGTTCAATCTGATACTCAGAGAATCACACCTCATTGCAGTCCCTTGAAGCATGAAATGATCTCGCCCCAACTGGCAGGTTTTGTAAAAATACAAGCGGGGCTGTCTAAAACTAAATTCAAGTCTAAATTAAATGGACACTATGTTCAGTGATACTCATTGCTTTTTCTTATAGATACAATAAAGAGAAGCAACATACTTGACAGGGAACCTGCTTATAGGTCACTATGATAACCTTGGCATGGGTTAAGACCTGAGGGTCAAAGGTTATCTCCACTTTATTTGCAATTCATAGCACATTCCTGTATATGGCAGTGAAAGGAATGAATTCAAGGTGTACGTGTGCTTGTAAGGATTGATGGGTTTGCAAAGCAGAGAATAAAGCAGATATACTGTAATCATACAAACTTCACATACAGCCTTTAACGTTCAAACTTTCTACCACATATCTGCTGTCCCTGTTCAGTCTGTATATCCTTTTTCTTCCTCAGACATTTCTCTAGGTCTGTCTCACATCTTTGTATTCCTCCGCCTCCACGTTTACTCTCCTCTCCCCTTTAGCTCTTTACTATCTCAGCTCCAATCTTCTAGCATTTATATCTCTGCGTCTAAATCTTTATTTGACATCATTACAGGTCCTCTTTTCTCATTGTTCTTTGATCAGGGATACACACATGTGTCATTCACAAACATACGCATGGCATTGGCAAACACATGGTTTGCTGTGGAAAGATAAGAGGTGTTTGGAGATTAGCCCAGGGAGTGTGGTCTTAAGCAGGCCAATATGAAACAGGATATAGAGGAAAACAGTGGGTCCACATTTCTGATAGTTAGCCACCTCAGCTAACACAGGTTTATGTACACCACTGCTGATAACCAACTCAGCTAACAAACTGATGGGCAATTGTTTGACAGTAGACACATACTAACTGTGATACTGTAGATAAAGCATTACTCTGAGACCAGTGGTGGTGAAGGTATCCTCAGGCAAAACCAACCCATCCAGAATGAATACAATTTGAGACTATTGGTTGTAAAGGTGTCAAAGAAACAGTAAAAGGACACATTAAACCTGGACACTTTTGTAAAAGCACAACTGTGCAGGTCAAAGGAATGGATGGAAACACTCTGTGGTATTTGGGTGTAAGGTCTCTTAGTGGTAATAGGTCCAAGATATTTTAGAGGGATATTAACACTGTTATCTTGCATGTCTAAATAAGCCACTTGTTGTTCTGCCTCCATAGTCCTGGGTTAAAGATTGTTTCGTTCAAACGTATTCCCATAAAATGTATCCACACAGCTGGAATGATTGCTGCCTTTTTAGTATGAAAAGTAACTCCATGCTGAAGAGATGATCCAGTTACAGACTGTAATAAATGCATTAAAAGTTGAGACTAATTTAGTGTAATGGGAGTCATTAAAGTCACTAATTATGGGAAGTCTTTCCTCTTGAACGTTGAGTGTAAAGATGGTCACGGTCCGAGCAGGGGTGTTAAAATCAAGTAGGGGCAATTGGCCACTCCCACTTTGAGCCCCTGGCCTACTTTGGAGTTGCAGCTTGTGTGTTTTTTTTAACAGATCATCACAGAGTGGTTTTGGTCTAGACTGGTGTTTTGACGCAACCACTACAGCTATACAAAAACATGTTCAAATCTAGCTTTGTAGTCAAACAGGTTTAGCTGTGACAACTGTCAAATCAAATTACGACTTCATTCATTAGCTGCATCACCCACAGGGCCTCCTACAGAAGAAACTGCCAAACCCCTCTCTGTAAAGTACTGGGTTTGGCTGGGGTTTTGCCACTAAGGTGTTTTTGTGTTTCATTTAGATGCATCAGGGCAGCTAGCCAGCATATTGTTAATTCCCATGCTATTTATTCTGTGCTTACAATCATGTAGAATAATATAGCTTAACCTAGAGTTGTCGGTAATTAAGTACTCTGGTTGTCATTTGCATTTTGACGTGGTTTTGGAACGATACAAAGATTCTATTTGTACAAAAGCATAGTACTTGGGTGTTCATCAAAGTGCAAGCTGCCAACATCATCCGTGTAGCTGAAAAATCTATTCTCCTGGGAAAGCCTTGGCAGGTGGCAGTGGTCCAATCCTACAGAGCCTGAAGGAACAGCACATCCTGCGTATACTGTAGGTAGCTGCCAGCTCACTCTGCCTGTATCATCTCCCAAAGCCTTGCATAGATAGCAATGATTACTTATTCAACAATAAGGTGTCATTCTTCTCCCAGATTTCTTAAGAACCTTAGCCGCGTTCACACCGCAGTACTTTTCCTACTTTAGTTCCGATATAGTTCCGAAGTGTTGTGTTCACACCAAAAAGAGCCGGAACTCAAATTAGTTAATCGGAACCTTTTTACCCCCTTTTCCGTCCCTGCTAGAGAGCAGGGACTTTCGTGGGAGAAAAAGGTTCCTATGTCTGATTGGCTGGGCGGATTGCAAACCACGCCCCGTAAAACTCCCAAAAAGTTTTGTTAAGCCGCCATTTTATTATCCGCGCATTAATATTATTAGCATTAGCCCAGCACACAAACACAGAGAGACTAACTTATGGCAACACAAAATAAAACATGGGAGCGGTGGAGATGAGGAGGTGTCGGCGTTCTGGCGATTTACTCGGAAGGCTTCAGTAGAAGCTGCTGGGAGTCCCAGCAGCGTGAAGTTGTTTGCGGCCTGCCAGTAAACCCAAAGCAGAAGAAGAAGAAGAAGTGACGTCAGCGGCTTCATTTGCCTAATCCTTCCCCAGGAACTTATTCCGGTGTGAACGCGATCTGTACTTAGTTCATGACAACTAAATAGTTCTCATGAACTAAGTTCTCATGAACTAAAGTGGGAAAAGTACTGCAGTGTGAACGCGCCTATTGAATAAATAATTTGTATCAGCAAAATAGTTAAGTTAGTTAACGCTATATACGTTAAGATATCTTCCAATTGTTTGAGTAAAACCAACCCAATATCTCTTGTTAATTTGTATAACATATTAATACTACAGTATGCCTGCCTGATGCCTGGCAGACGTTTAAAGCATAGCACAAATGAACCCACACTTTGGGACTACAAAGCCACTTCTACTGCAAAGGCGCTTTTCTTCCAAAACATAGACAATCTTCACTAGAGCCAACAAGCTCACTTCCTGTTCGGGGCTTCTTGGCTTCGGTTGCTTTCTTTCTTCCCGGTTGTCTCTTGCTGATACAGTCTGCCCAGAGGAAGAATATCTGTGATCCTCAATCTGTCTTTCAGTGGGACGTTTGCCTATTATGTCTCCACTTCAGGAGGGATAGAGACATGTTGTCAGTGTGACTTGGCTGACTAGAACCTAAAATGTCCTCTGTACCACATTATGTATGTGTTCCAATATAATGAAATCTCTGAAGTCGAGATCAAAATGTGAAACAAAGCATCCGTTCAATGCCCAGTAGGAGAACCACAGTGGTCAGATCATAGGGGTGCAAAGGGCATCAAAGTGATAATTTCCACTCAGCTGTCCTGTTTACTGCAACACACCCCCACTTTCTGCGGTTACACTGCTTTCTTGGATTACTGTGGTGAATTCAAACCACACATACCAATAGGCGCGTCAATGGTTGGCCGGTTCTGGGGGAGTCCTGAAGCTAAAGGCATGCTGGGTATGTGGCACTGAAAGGTCTGAAGGGGTGTGAGACCCTGCATATGTTCTTCTTCCTCCATGATGTTTCGTTGGCAGAACAGAGACAGATACACAAATACACACTACTTACATTTCACTCTACACCATCAGGGCAACAGATGCGTAGATATCATGCTTGGAGGTGAATTGTTTTGTTATTCAGGAAGAAAAGACGGTTGTGGGAAAGTGACAATTTTTTTACCTATCTGGTGAAGCTGTGCAAGTTGTTTGAAAATAAGATGATGGAATAGCATTACATAAGCAGTCCTGAAAAGCATGGTCACATCTTGTTCATCTGTCTCCCAGTATGGTTATGTTAAGGAATGTCAAGCACGTAAGCCTCGGCAGCTGAGCACACACTCATATAGGCCTACTGTACGTGCTGTACTGTACTCTCTCTCTCTCTCTCTCTCTCTCTCTCTCTCTCTCTCTCTCTCTCTCTCTCTCTCTCTCTCTCTCTCTCTCTCTCTCTCTCTCTCTCTCTCTCTCTCTCTCACACACACACACCACACACAGGCTAACTTGTAAAATGGAAAATATGTATTGCAACTCGCTAAGCAAATACATACAGTTTAAGGTGAACAGTTCCTTGGGTGCTAGCTAGCAGGTTAACTAAAGGGTCCAGAAGGCGAGAATGTGGAACTTAATGTGTTATGTGAATTAATTTGTAAAATAAATGTTTTACAATAAAAAAAGGATGGCAATAGATTAAATAAAACTCCTCAATGAGCATGCTCAATCAAGCTACGTGCCACATGCTAACAGACAGATAAGTAAATGCAGGGCCGCCCCTCCCTACAGGCCAATCACGCAGGCTGCATGGGGCCCCACCTTGCGCAGGGGGCCCCGCCCAGAGGGCCTCAGCTGCTGTGCGCAGTTCTCCGCAGTTCTCCGCACACCCCCGCTGACACGCGAGAGTGAGATTGAGAGGTGACAAGGGGAGCACGTCTGTAACCCGACACCGTTGCAATGAATCGACATCTGACCAATCACGGATTTGATACGGCCACTTGTGCAGGTGAAGAGATGGCAAGCAAGAGGGGAAAAAAAACAAAACATGAAGAAACTAGAGCATCACTCGAAGGTGGGTTATTGTATGAGTCAAATGTACAACTTGCGAATGTTGTATAAGTCAAATTGCCAATTGCCATATTAAAACATCAGCTGCAATTCACAACATGAAGAAGGCAGTCTCTGCATAGCATAGGCTAATGGAGATGCAGTTATTTCCACCATTCTTTATTTAACATTCATTCAAGTATGTTATGCCTTGTATCTGCTAATGTAGAGGAAGAGTGATAAACTGTCTGTCTAGTTGGCTTACATAACAGTTAAAGTTTACAGCCTAAAAAACATGGAGCATTTTTTCCCCTTTTATTCATTTTTATGTCAATTTGCACATTTCATGGTGATGCTCAGCCTTTCCACTTAACTCCTAACAGTCATCATCATGTCAACCACAACACAGAGAAATACTGATAGAAATGTGTGTGTAGTTGTTGATACATTGCTGATAGAGGGAACTACATTTGAATACAGATTTAAGAAATATCAGTTTTTGAGCATGTCATAAGCATGTTTTGTCTTGACTATATTACAACTATATTATAATAAAATAATATAGTATTTATATTATTTAATTGATTAGGATTATAATTATTATTATTAGTAGAAATAGTTTGCATTAATTATATTTTAATCTTTTTGAGGCTTGTATTTGGCAGGAAATGCAGACGTATTCACCTGTAAACGCATACTGAACGACCACGACTCACTGTATAAAAAAGTAACTGTGTTGATAATAATAATAATAATAATAAACAGGAATTATATTTGCAAAGTAGCCTACTTTGTTTTTAAAAAAAAAATGTTTCACCCCTGTCGGTTGGGGGGGGGGGGGGGGGGGGGGCTCATCTCACAATGCCGCTTGGGGCCCCAAGTTGGCCAGGGGCGGCCCTGGGTAAATGTTATATGTTATATACTTTGCTTTAAGCTACTATATTCTGGTTTACTTCAATATGATCTCAAATGTCGAATTCTCCAGCAATATATTCAAACCAAACACAAATAATTATATTAGCATTTTTGGGAATATTTATCCGATATTTTATGAATTTGGTTTGAAATTTTAAATGGACACCAAACTTATTTTTTCTAGCTTGAACATTTATTAAAAAGGTTACACAGTTGAACAGGTTCAGTTTTGTAATGACACGTTCTCCAGTGTCACACAAAAAAGATTTTCCACTTCACGCTGACACCGAATTGTGTGTCGGGCGGCCCAATTTCAAAATTAATTAACATCATGTTTTTCTAGGAACTGATTCCACTACAAGCTTTGACAGTTACCAGATTTACACAGCCCAGAAGGACACCGTGGTTTGTGGGAAGCAGTCTGGCGTACAGTCTCACATTCGTGCACGGCATTTTAATATACCCAGACAGTGTGTGCATCAAGGTGTGGCGCTGGCTACATTGTGTTCAGCTGGATGAACAACAGAGGTGTTGGACGTGTCAGGCTGCGTGCATATGTGAAGCCAAAGAAAGTGGTGTATCTGGATAGTGTGTGTGTAAATGGGATATTAAAAGAATGGCCTACTGTATATTGAATGTGGATGTTGCATGCCTGAAATGTACACTATGTGTGTGGTAAGGAATTTGACAGCAGCTGTTTCTACAACAGGGGGGGGGGGGGGGGGGGGGGGGGGGTGATGGAAGAATCACCTCAAACATATCATACATTTGAGCTATAATGCTAGACAATGCGACATTTCTTCCTCCACACATGGCATAGTGTTCTGGAAATAGTCAACGTGTGCTTGTTGATGTAACTGGTTCTTTCAAAGTTTATGGGTAATGCTGTTGTTATCGTACAATAGATTGTCATAGTCTTAACCAACCAAGATGCACTTTAACGCTCTAAATTATGCAACAACAAAAACATCGGAATGTTTTTATTGTGGAGTGTAGAGGTTGAGTTTGTCGGCACATATTTTCAGGTATGTCAGTACAGGAAACAGCACACACTCACATTCTCTTAGTCATACACCTTTATCTGCCCTTTTAAATCCTTCAAGGTTTGCATAAAGTATTGAACACACAAACGCACTCAGGTACATTGCCACTAAAATAGCACACACATGCACGCACCCTTGCATGAATGCTCAGTCCTTCCACCAAACATTGTTTTTACCCAGTAGAGATGAGCATCCTGGTTTTAAAACTTAATTTGGACAGACATTACCGCTGCACTCAAGAGGATTTTACTGAGGAAGTGAGTGCAGAGAGAGCTCAGTAAAACTCATTAGCACACACTTAACTCAATAGATATGCTGTTGGGTGGCCCTGTAGCGCACCCACCACTTTTCACTTGGACTTTATTTTTTAATTTAGTGAGGCGACACAGGTGTAAACAAGGGATGAGGTCATAATTGCAGGTGGTGACAGCCAGGGGAACGTTCTTGAACTTGTTGCACTCTGTTTACAGCTGATGTCACTCGATAGACATCTAATGATGTTTTTAATCCTTCCTATTTCGCTCTCAGTACCATTCCCTGAGGATTAAGCAGCAGAATTGATCACTGTCATAAAACACTTAAACACACTTTTCTTAAGTTTATACGTTCTTCAGGTGATAGTATGCAGACTTAATAACTGTTGTGATGTGACTGTTTAAATGCAGGTCTGAGTCCATCACTACACCTAGATTTCTAGCTTTATTAGTTGTGTTGTAGTCTGCCGACTGAAGTTCTGCAATAACTATTAATTTGTCCTTCTTTGCTCCAAAAACAATGATCTCAGTTTGTTTGTTCAATTGGAGAAAGTTCTGACTCAGTCGTATTCATTATACTATATTCACTATTTGTTTTTGTATAAAGCGCTGCTTATTGACGGGAAGAGAATTATGATCCAAGAAGTGATCTTCCTGATGCTCCTGACGAATAATCGGAAATCACAGGCAGTTACGCTCTCCACTGTAATGAATCACGTAAGACAGAGATGGGAGGGCTGCTGTTATAAACCACTGACCCTGAGAAATCAAGCCAGCAACAATAGTTATTCTTCATAAACTCAGAGAGCAAGGATGGTCACTTTTTTCACTCCACCTCCATCAGTTTACGAGTTAGGATTGGGGAATATACTGAATTGACAGATGACAATGTCCAAAATAAAACACCGCACTTACTATTGATATCAATGTTGAGTGGGGAAGGCGTGGTCTGATTGATAATTCCTAAAGGTTAACGGTACTTTCATTTGACCTGATTGAACTGTAATGATGTGTTCAAATTAAAACACTGATATTATTGAATTGATATTCAGACATCTTAATCCCTCTGCGCTCTCGCTGCAAGTCTGTGTCTATCTCTCCCCCTCCTGTCTGCAGCGCTGCTTCACTGAGTGCTGAGCACTTGAACAGCAGATTGGAGCTGCGCGACTCCTCCAAACTGATTAAATTATATTGCACACAACCTGCTACAGGACCTATATCCACTAATATGAAGGAGAAAATTGTGTATTTTTCTCTTAAACACACGCACACCAGACACACTCACATATACTGTAGACACACACACTTCTGATGCGTGCTGTTAAGAGGCGATATACACACCATCACAACTATCAAACCATAATAAAACAGTCATTATTTTGTGATTGCTTATGACAGCCATAGTGTTCATATTCTGCTGCTCTCGCTTCTTTTCTGGACCTAGAAATCTAATCTTCATGGTCACAATAACATGTGTTTTATGTCTTCCGTAGAGCAGGGGTCACAACTTCAAAGCGCATACAGATGTACTTACATATACTTGACGTTTGTTCGCCTTCTTAAGAAAGATTTAAGATCAGGAAGAAAAATCCAGTCATGATTTAGTAGTAGCTTAGACCAACACAAGTCACTCAAAATATAGACAAATTCAACACACCACAAATGTTATATTGAGTTACAAGATCAACACTACACTTTAATATGAAAAGCATGTGCCATTTATTTAGTGTAAGGACCTCTATATGGGGGAGTTTGAGGTTTATTACCTGCTTCAATATGCCCCATTTCTCCCTTTTCAAACTGCCCCGCCCGAGCAGGTTGGAAAAGGCGCTCACAAAAATACGGCCATCAGGCCAAACTCACAGGAGGTCCCTTTCTGCTTTGTTTTAGATCTTTATTATTGGGACATGGATAGCAGGTTGGATGAAATAATGGAACAATATGTGTGAACGCGAAGGAGGCGAAGGATATGTTCAGGGTTGAACAATATAAATGATTCCTTGCTGATACAGTTTAAGATTCAAGAATTTGTAAAAGCCTCAAGCGTTTCAAATCAACCTTCCTCTCTGTCCTTTTTTATACATATTATACTCAGTTTTAGTCATTCTTTTCACTCAAATCTGCCACATACACACAGGCAGAATTCAACCCACACACACTTTGCCTAAACCCAGGGCGCTCCTTAGACAGCAACAATAATGAGGACGTTGTTAATTTGCCCAAACGAGCAGGGGGCCTTTAGCGTGGGCTAGTAATTCATTAACAGCATCACTGTTACTTAATTAGCTGCACATGAAAGGAGAAAGGTGGTGGAGGATGTGGTGTACAGTGTGTGTGTGTGCGTGTGTGTGTGTGTGTGTGATTAAGGGAAGATGGAGATTGATTATGAGAGCACATGTTTCTTGCTGACTTCATGTAGAAGCTGTAGATGTAATGGATCCTTGTGTTGGGACAATATATCTTCTAAATGGGCAAAAGGTTGTTCATTTGAAAAATGCTGTCAGGATCCATTTATGTACTGACATGTTTTCCACAAAACCCCCTAACCCGTAAGCAAGAAAATAACAGGAATCATTTAAAAATCCTTCTTGGTTGTGCTTACCCCTTTTCTCAAAGCCGAATTTTGAAAAAACGTGATATAACCTCTACAGTAAGTGGTAATAATACATTTTCATGCTTCTGCGTTCATAAATGGCAACCTATTCCCACCCCCTCCCAAACATTACCTCTCAAAGCTATTGCTTTGCTAGCTGCAGGCTAAAGTAGAGCGTTATCAACCCAGATATCAAGTGGTACTCCCCGAGGGTCACATAAACCTTTAGATGAAATCGAAACTCAGCATTACTACTTGATGTATACATATTCAGGAACGGTGAAGCATCAAAGAGGCCCTCTTCACCTCTGCCCTAATTTATGTAATGTTCATTAATAACTTATCCTAGTTAGCTTTGGTATACCTCGACAGAGACCACGTGCAGTATTGTCACTGTTTCTGTGGTTGTTGAGACACCGGAAGAAGAAGAATTATCGTCCAAATATTTTGGACTTACATTTTCCTGAAACAAGATATTGTGAGGTTTGGTCAAGGTTACAGATGAAATAATATTTCAACTGAGTTTCCATTAGTGTCACTTTCCATTAACACTGAGGGATTCAATGTGGTTGACATTTAAGAATTGAATTAAACAGGCCGGAGGGTGTTGAGATCCTGTGTTATACTCTCTATAAAGCATCTTACTTTAAGACTTTGTTATATATCTTGATGGCAATGGTTCATGGCCAATGATCAGGCATATTTGAGGGTTAGGGTTAACTCTTCCAGTTCCAGCTATTCGATTGTGCCACTTATGCCATATTTGACTTACCTGAAGTGGCAGCTAAAGTGAAAGAGAATACCCCTATGGGAAATAATAAAACTATTCAGTTAAACAGTTAATTTCTCTTTACATCTGCTACAGCCTGTTACCTCATAATACCAACGAGAGTGACAGGCTGTATAATTCAGCTAGTTATAGGCCTGTGTGGAAGGCAGCAGTGTTGTGTTGGTGAGGATGTAAGCTGTGACTGCCCTCTGGCCTTTCACTGGGCTCTAATCCTCTCTACGCCTCTCTGTGGATGGCTCAGAGTGGACGAGGTCAGGGGACACCAGGCTAATGCAATCATATGATTTAACAAGAGGACAAAAGCAGCGTGTGCATGTGTGTGGAGGTCCGTTGGTGGCAATCTCAAGCTGCAAGCCAGAGAAAATGAATAAAACACGGTATGAATGCACTTCTTTTCAGATGATGAAATTAAAACTGCATCTCTCTCTATTCATGCATTCAGTTTTGGCACGGGGTAGCGAACACCTATTTCAATCTAGACTCAAATATCACTTTGGTCAATTCATCTGTTGTGTTTTGTGTCTACGTACCGACAGGGATCCCTTTGCATTTTAAAACCACTTAAAAACAAAATGGGGTTTCGATGGGTTCAATCATTTCATCAGCTGTAATTCAAAGCCAAGAATAACCGCACTTAGTCAACACTCTGTTAGTTAAATGCGGAGGTAATTTGGGTTTATCATTTTTTCCGTCCGTCATCTTTTCTCTGTCATCCACAGATCCGAGATTGAATAGAAAGCAAAGGAGGCTCCAGTCCCCGTTATTAATTATGTATACATCTTTGATACTAGTCCTATCTGGACCATTAATAATAAAACACACCGTAATTATGGCTCGATATGTTCAAGTCACTCTTCCCCCTCTTCACTTTACCTCTCTATTTCTATATTTCTACCCTTACTTTCACCCTTTTGCTTTATTCATTTCTCTTTGTGTCTCCTTTTCATCCAATCTGTTCATTACCTTTATCTGGCATACTCCAGAAGACATCAGTGTGAATGAAACTGGGTGTGATTTTGAAATGACAAAGTGTAATCTCTTCTTTGGTTCTTAGTGTTATTTTTGACATCATAGACACAGAAAATTGGGAGAGAAATGTAGTCTTCTTTGTCTCGATTAGGAGTTGAATGAGCCACACCCCTTAACTAACATATACAGTAAGAAATTATTAGTTTTAGCCATCATAGTTTGGCATCTAATTTGAAACCAAAATGAATCCAAAATAACCAAATTACGCTCATTCATATTACGCTAGAGTTGGATCCATTTGGCAACTTCTTGTGTAAGCTGTTTTTAAGGCTTACATATATTATTATAGCAATTTATTATGTAGTACATCTTTTTTTAATGTTGTGCCTCTTTAACCTCTTTTAACTCCTCACCTAATTCTTGAGCATGGACGCTCTTGTACCATTGTCTCATTCCAAACATCCTACAGCCTGAAATCTGATGTCCGCTTTAAATATCGAGGTTGCAAACTCATCATCATAACATGCCTATCAATACCTAAAAAAGTGCTGTGCTAAAAATAAATATTTCCAACTAGCATTTACATTCACAGAGCATTTGGAAGTTGTCAGTTCAGTTTTCCCCAGCCAGACAATACCCCCAGATGAAGCACGTTGGAGCAGCATGTCGCAGCCAGGCACCAGCCCCCAAGCCTCTTTGATTCAGAAAGCCAGTTAATGATTTACACGGAAAACACAACATCACCTACAACCAGTTTCTCCAAGCGCCTTTGTCTGTGTGGAGACAGCATTAGAAGAAGAGCGGATGTTGTCCGTGTTTAGAACAGGAAGCAGCAGGGCTCTTTGCAGCGGCCTGAAGTGAGCATATCTAAAGCTGAGCAGATTAATAAAAGAGCGTTAGTTCATTTATCAACATTTTCCTTTAGGGTTCTCTCCCCGTACTTTTCCTTTTCCAGTCTGTGTCCTTTCTAACCTCAATTTCTATCATTCTTTTGATTTATTTATGAATTTCTTTTTTTGTTTGTGTGGCTGCCATAATGATTACAGTGTTCTACGGGAACACAGGGCATTTAGGAACAACAGGAAGGGGCTGTTTTTACCAATGACTGTATAAATGTAATTGTCATTGTGCGTATTTTAGCATTCAATCAAGCAAACCTGGCAAAAACACCAGCAGGCTTTGAAGGAGAGATTTGATTTGAGGGGCGACATTTTAAAGGTCATCCTCAACTTACTCTGACAGGACAGCTTTTCATTGGTGGACATGTGCAGCCATCTTTTTCCGTGAAGTACGAGAGAAACGAGACGGTCCGGATTCATTATATATTATGTGCTCAGTAGAGAAGGAACGGCAAAGGTGACTTTGAGAGGGCTCGGTTATATTTTTGGGCTATCCTTTTTTAGGGTAATTGAGAACTTGATTTTTGGGTTTCCTCCGATTTGATTGGATATTGAGGTTTGTTAGAACATTTTGTACACCGTCATCACTTTCTATGATAATATGACATACAGACAAATCAAACAAAAAGTGAGAGGTGGAGTGGAGTCCCAGCAGTAACCACCATCTTTCCCCCATCTAAACTAACTGTTGCCTTACGTACGTTGAGCGTTATCATCATCCAATTTAGATTTTCTTCTCTGGGGATACGGTTGCCTTGAAAGAAGGCTTTAATTTAAGTAATAACACTTGTATAGTTCAGCCTTCCAACCACTTTTCACAACTACAATAACGTGGGGCTGGAGTGGAAGCATCATAAGCAAGGTTATCTAGACATCCCTCTTCCAAACAACATTTCCCAGCTCCTCCTGGGTATCCCGAGGCGTTCCCAAGCCAGATGAGTTATATAATCTGTCTAGCGTCTCCTGGGTCTTCTACCAGTTGAAAGAGTCTGTTACTCCAAAGAGAGGTGTCAGATGGTAAACCGCTACATTTAAAATGTATAGCTTTTAGAGTATTGGCGGCATACTGAACATATGGATGAGTAATGGCAGTGGATGATGATAAGCTGTTAGTCTGTGGATGCTTGGATACATTCTGACATTCCGTTTCTTTTTCCATTAATCTCCATGCCCTCAGGAAACCACATTGACTTTCGATCCAAGTTGATGTTGCCTGTTCTGGCTGGTAATTACGTGGTTACATACAAATAGATTACATAGGTTGTATGATTAACTAGTATACTACTATGCATTACTTTTCATTGGTAGGGACAGTGTATGAGAACAGTCTGCTTAGACATTTGCTGCATTAATTCAGTGTGTGAAACATCAAGAACACTTATTGTTTGTCTTCATTTGATTGTATAGTTAGAGACTATAGATACAGAAGCATGGGGAGAAAGAACCAGAGACTTTGCATTTAAATAAGATTCTAACCACTAGACCACCATGTTTTTGATCACAAGAGGCAGACCTAGTGATGCATTTTAAATGTTTAAGCATTATATGATTTGAATAACTGTATAGTACTCAACAATAGGTTGTTTTAGTAAAATATCAGTAATATTTTGTCTTTGCAGGATGTTTGCATGTAAAACTCTTATTCAGGCCCATTTCAAATCAACTTCCTGAAATGCAAAATGTAAACTAAAGTCATTATCCTATGAGGTAGATTAAGTGTGGTATACAAAGAGCTTGTCATTGTCGTTACGTTTTTTAGATTTCACCTCAATTGGTTTTAACAAGCTCTAATTGGATTGTTAAAAGAATTAACAGTAAAAGTGAAGTGCATCGCAAATCATTTCATAAAACACACTCACATTACAGCTAAGACATTCCCTTATTCTGCTGTGTGTGAACCTCACCAGCTACCCTGTCTCGTATAAACACCAAAGCATTCCCATGTCATCAAACTGTAATTATTCCACAAATACGCATAAATACTGGATCCATATCCGCGATGAGCCTCGTCAATGTCTCACTGCGGAGAGTAGTTATTAGTTGATTGGTGGGCTGTCAGCTCTACTTTCTGTCAGGGAAGGCTCTGATTGGCTGGCATAGTGACAAAGGGCGACAGAGGGTTGACGGGTGGAAGAGAGGGAGGGAAGACATTTGCAGTGGGGGGGGCTGTGGGAAAGGTTTCCAAAAATAGCACGCGGCTTTGACAGGACAATGACAAGGCTGTGTCTGCGTGCGGGTGTGTGTCAGTGTGTGTTCGCATCCTGTACAATCTTAATAACAGCAGCACAACTAACCCAGCCCTATCATTAGAAATCTCCATAGACACGAGGGCTCACCAAATATAATAACATGGGCAACAGAAACATTGTGCGTGTGTGTGTGCGTGTGGGTGAGGTGTGTGTGCGCACGTGACAAGAGTCTATCCTTAGGGAAAGAAGCAGAAAGATGTGTGTGTTTCTCCTTTGTTTGAAATCCTTTTTGGATTACACACACACACACACACACACACACACACACACACACACACACACACACACACACACACACACACACACACACACACACACACACACACACACACACACACACATACACACACAATCAAAACACTTGCAAACTTATAGTATCCACACAGTCTTCCTACAAACCTTTGAATCTTGGCAGGGCGGAGCTGGTCGATGTTTAAAAAACTCCCTTCTGGGTGTGAGCTGGTGCAGAGAGAATCGACAAATCAGTGATTGATTTCCTCACCCGCTCTGTGAGAGACAGAGAGGGAGGCAGGTAAATGATGAAGAGATGAGAAGAGAGAAAACAGAGGCGGGGGAGGGCAGGCGAATGTGAGGAATCGGAAATCAGAGCGAGAATAATGAGAGAGCAGCAGGCCAAGGGGGATATTAGTAGAAAATGAGATGGTCCGATAGACATTTTTAACCCAGGTTGTTAAAGCGTGACAGTTTTGCTAAAGGATATATAAATATAGATTGTAGATACATGCTAATGAAGTCATTTGTTATTATATGTTTATGAAATAGGTCAAATCAGTGTTAGTTTTTATACAGCGATTTGTCATGCCTTGTTTTCCTGGCTGCAGAGAAATACAATGATGCGTTTTGTGGTACAGACTAACTGACAGAAAGCCGATTAACCCTTTGATTATCACATTCCTATGTAAAGATCATAAGCTGATCAACAGAAATGTAATGGGAACAGGCTCAAATGTGGCTCAAAACTACACATATGGATACAACATCTTTCAACTTTGGGCAACAATTGGGGGCACAACAACTGGCACCAAGAGTTCTGAGTTAATGCCTGCTGTGCTATGGCTAAAGCTAACATAAGCTAAGGGCATATGACATAAACACAAACACAATGAAGCATTGACACCACATTGTAATGAAATCCTTCATCAAAGATTTGGTATTGGTCTTTTTTAATCATAAAGTCATTAAACTGCCAGCATTTTTTTCAATTGGTGGTTAACATAACAATACATCTAATGTTGCCACTATTGCGTTCTCAATAATGATTCATTTTTGACTTGAAACACTGATTGGAGTTGACCTGTTTTTCTACTTGAACTCCAGAGCTACATATTTAATTACACATCTGTTTTCAAGCGGAGCCTGAGTGGGCAGGGAGATGATTGAATTAAAACTACTTGTATCTCTAGTTTGGTGCAGGCAAGACAAAACAGCACTGTGTGCTATTAGAACATGAATACACACAACACACGCAGGGATCAAACAGGGACTGAACAGTACAAAGGACTTAAGTGCAACACATCAGATGATGTGATGAAGTGCAGGTGAGCAACGGGTCATGTGACTGCAGGGTTAATAGGGAACAGGTGAAACTAGTAAGGCCTGGGCAGCCAATAAAAACAGGCGGTAAAAACACAAAAGCAGGAAGTGAAAAGCAGACATCTCACAAGGTAAGCATAATTAAAAAATAAAACAGATCACAAAAAGACAAACTTGTTATGACTTGCAAACTGAGCTCTCCTTTAAAATCTTGCCCACACATAGTAAGGCAGAGAGCTAATAAAACAAATGTAGCAAAAAGAAATGTGTGAACAAGAATGAACCTGCTTTTCAAGCGACACACTGGCTGGAATCTGGAGCTTTTCCCAGAATGCCCTCCGATGATTAAAATCCAATGATTGGTCGCAGGTTGGCGTAAAACCATTATGTTTGCTCTCAACTTTAATTGACTAATTGCTTCGATAATTCATTTTGCTTCGCACACTGGAGTGAATTATGGTTGCTTGCAATTTGTTCCCATCCTCCTTGAGTTGTGTGCTACTGAGGCAAAAACGAATATTGATCATAAATCATAGCCATTTAATAAATCACCTCGTGGCTGTCCCGTTTTGTTGCAATGCTGATGTGCTTATGCGTCTACTGAGCCACACCCTTTTTCACAGTCAGTTACCCTCAGCGTTTGTTTTTAGAACGGTGAAATGGAGGATGAGTCCTGTGGGAGCGGGAAACAAAAGCTTTGTACTCTATCTCAACCGCTCTAAATCATTCATGGCAGCATTGTTGCCGGGACGGTAGATCGGGTTAAATCCCGACAGGTCGACGCTGCCCCGACGTTGCCCCCAGCTAACACCAACACCTGCCCATCTTTCCCTAATTCACTGTGACTGCTGGCTTCAGTCAAGTGTGACATGAAATAGCTCGGCTTGACATCAGTGATGAGAGAAGAGAGGAAGATAGAAGGAGAGGGGGCGAGAAAGAGAGACAAAGAGGCGGGAGATAACAGGAAGACTCAAATGTGAAAGTGGAACAATTGTCTTAATGAATGTGGTTCCTGAAGTATAAAACTATGTGATGTGACTACATTTACTGTATATACAGTAGCAAATGCTCATTAAGATTAAACGGATTATTGTGCATTCCATAATGGTTTTAATATTCCACTGGTTGTTTTGCAACCTGTTAAAACAACTCTTAACTCAGTTGTTATATTAAAATAAGTTTTATTTTACAAGAGCACTTTAACCCTAACCCCACTAACCCTAACCCATTATCTTTTAAAACAGATACGTTATAAATGGGTGGAGTATTGGACATTCCACACATTCCTCCTTGTTATACAAAATGTTTGAATTGCCTAGTTGTTGAAAGCTGCTTTTAAAATAAGCTGGTCTTGCCATTACCTTACTGAAGTAGGTAATGGCAATTATCCTCAACGCCAATTGAACGGCGACGGTTTGGACTTGGGCACAGGTGTGTTGTGTTATGTGGCTAGTGTGGCCTTGAATTCATGAGATGTTTATGCAGTATAACTCCTGAAATACCTTCAAAGATGTCTTGATTTAAGGTTGACTACCAGTGCATGACATGTCCCAAAAATCCTCACCAATCAGAGAACCAAGACACGTGTATGCATGTATAAAGTTTCAGTTTGTTAAATAACTAATGCAGTCTATTTCAGTGTGTGTTTATTTTCGAGGGAGTCTTTTTCATATATTCATATATCCATTACAAGGCTGTGCTTGGATGGGCTCAGAGATAATGAGTTGTTGTTCAAATTAAGACCATCTAAGTGATTAACAATTTGACTAGTGGAGCTGTTGGTCATGAATGCATCTGTCTCCAACAAGCCGTGTGTGGGCTGTGACCTTAATACACATTTTTAACTGAAATGAGTCCCAGTTTCCTGCTGAGGCTAGTTTGTTTCGCAGTTGGTTCAACTTGCTTTTCCACGGACCAGAGCCCCAGAGGAGCCACGTCATGACGTCACCGTTTATGTCTCTGCTTTCTCCAACCATGCCAATAGGACATTTCCATCTCTAGACAAAAATGGCGGCCCGCGTCAGAGCTGTTCTCATGTTACTCTTTTACTTGCTAAACCAGATTTAATTGCAAGAATAACTTCTCAAATGTTGTACTCTTTTCCAGAGCGACATGGCTGACTGTATGCCACTATGGCTCAGCAGCATTTGCCAAGTGGTGGAGCGGTAGCCCAGACCACCCATGTGGCTGCCAATGGGTAATCATAATTCAATGTCTGAAAATGGCCCCGAATGCATATTTCCCCATGAATGTGTATTTTATACCAACATTTTTGGCAACACAGAAAGAAATGTCTGTATAATGTGCATTTGATCTAGTATTACATGGATGACGTTGGCCTGACCATCATGCTAATCATGAGCTACTGTCGCTAAATGTAATAAAGCATATGAATACACGTCCTTAAGATGATTTATAACAGTATCTCTGCCTATATGTGTGTTTAACTAAAGCTCTCGTGGTTCTCATTACATTTTATTCTTCAATACATTTTCTTTTAATCTATCTGGGTGTCTGTTACAATTGTAACACCTCTTCAAGACCCACAGCTACCTTGGCAAGACGGTCGATGTAAGGAACTCACTTCGTCTGGAGCACCTTATATTTCACTGCCACAGAATTGAAGGTTACAGACTATTGTTCGACCACAAAAGTTTGTATTGGTTTGTGTACTTCATTTTGTATGTGTGTGTGTTTCCATGGTTGGCCTGATATGTTTGTTAGTCTGGATAACCTTCAACTGCTGCCCAGCCAATCGGAACAGACCCGACGTGCTGGCTGCCTCGTTTTTGGCATGTTCTTTTTTTCTTTTCCAAGTGTGTGTGTGTGTGTTTGTGCATGTGTGTAGCGGGGACTGTAAAAGACAGTGAGGCTGCTTCCGTGAGGCAGGTTTGGTGTTAACAGGCTGGTACAGACACACTCACACACAATACAGAAACACACCCTTTGCCTTTTATTTGCACACACTTACACACACTGGCTGTGTTCAAGGTCACGCAACAGCCCTGAGGAGGGAGGTAAAGAAGTGATTATTGTAGCGGGAGATGAGTGTGTGTTTCTTTATTGTTATGCTAATGCAGGGAGGAAGTGTAGTGAGCTATTCTCAGGCTCTGTCTGGCCGTCGCAGCCGCGGCTTGGTTAGAGATGACCTTTTCAGACATGCATGGATGCATATGAGATATTCACCCACACATTAACACACGCAGCCCATATGAATATAAACACACACACACACTGTACTGGATGAGACACCTGCACCTCATCATGCATGCACAGGTTCACATATGATAAATAAGTGCCTGGTTTACTCAATGCCAATCAATTAGAATTCATCTGTTTGGGGACTGATGTATACCTGACTGATTTTGGAACATGTATTCCGTTGCGCATACAAATGCCAATTTATTTTCACTTCAACATTGTTAATTGATGACATTTGCATTCAACCCCAAGACCCCAGTGACCCTTGTTGTGCTAATAGTAACAAGGATCAATAATCTTTCAGTGACTCCTCAGCCCGAGCACACACACACGCAACCCTGAGTAACTATCCTTTATTCAAAAATATATATATATTATTCAAAATAAACCAACATTTCTACATCCATGCATCGCCCCCTCACACTTCACTACCATTATTTGGGTAACTTGGAGCTGAACCCAGCTTCAAATAAACCCTATTGAATTCCACCACTCTGTCTAACAATTAGATCCGCAGATTTAATTAGTCCAATTTTCCCTTAATTAGCCAATTCACACTCACATTCAAATACCACAGGCACCTGTAATTTCAGGAGTGAACCATGTGTTGCAAATTACACACTCCACACCAGCTCGTATTATTTTACCCACAGAGTAGGTATACCGCGATGCAAACCGCACAGGAACACAAGCAACTCTGACTGCAGTGAAGAAACTATTTGCATTTTGTGGGTGTGTGTGGGTTTCGTTGAAGATGTTGATTTGGTAGTTCTGTGAGTGTTTGTTTATATGGCTAATTACGTGTGCGCCCTCAGTCTATTTGATTAATGGCATTCAGTCTTGTGTGTGTGTGTGTGTGTGTGTGTGCGAGCTCACACTTAGAAACAGACGTCAATATAGTGTCTAATGTGTGTGTGCCTGGTCTCTGAAAGTGTCAGATTAGCGGATTAGAGGGGAGAAGGCCTCCACGAGCAGACACACAGAAACTGAAGGGGGGGGGGGGGTCTTGGAGGTTCCCAAGAGTGCAATGTTCTCTTCCGGAATACCCCTCCTCCCCATTCCTCTTTGAACCTCTCTTGTCATCTCCTTTTTCCCAGGGTTTACCAAAGGCACTATTCCGGGGTCTTCTTTTGAGATTTGTTTATCTCAAATGCTTCTAATCTTCAACGTTACTGTTTCTCAATATATCATCATATTTCCGTCTTCCTCCTCCTCCTCATCGCCTGCTGTGCGTTGCTACTCCTTCACCTCCCCTCCCTTTCCTTTCTCTCAGTTTCTAACCCTCCCACTCTCTCTTCCTCACACATAAAAAAGCACAACGCGTGAACGGCATAATGGCTGCAGACCAAAAGGACAAGGAGGGAAAGAACACTCAAGGTTTGGATGAGCTTCAGTCATTGCGACGCCGGACCGTTGGACAGACCATAATAAACCATTTTCCTCTGGCCAATTATTGGTAATGGCAAGCAGGCCCAGGCTAATCAGAACTCTGACACATAACATAGTGTTACAGTGAGTAAGCAGAGCAGAGAGGCCATACTGTATAGCTGCCCTGCAGATAGAAATGCCCCAGATTCTGGGAATATAATGTAGAATGAGAAATACTCCGAATAATCCTGTGTTTAGGGATAATGGTAAGCCATATTACGATATAACCAGCACAAGGGTATAGATTTGGAAGGTAGGAAAAAGGTTCCTGACCCTACCAGTATCTAGTTACTCAGAGAATCAATCATTTTGATCAAAATATTATAAGGTAGCCACTGCAGACCGTCCATTTATAATAAATGTATACAAAAACTGTTATTATATCATGACATATTGTGACTTTATTCTTGCTGAATTATAACTTAATTTTTGCTAACTCACTTGGTTGCTCCTGTAGCTTAGCGTTTAGGCTTGGGTCATATTTGCGTACTTGATGTGCACTTAGCTGGCGAAGGATTTCTGAGGCACTCTCACATTGCTACAATAAGAAAATAAGTCTGATGTGTCTGCTCTGAGCTTGCTACACTGTGGTTGGAAAGCCCTTCATGTAAGAGCTGAGAGAACATTTTAAAGTAAGGCGTCATGTTCCCCGGGCGCTGTTCAAAATGGCAGCCCACTGCTCCTAACACTAGGATGGGTCAAATGCAGAGAAACAATTTCGCCACGGGGATTAATAAAGTATATCAAATCAAATGGGTAACAATCCATTGGGTCCATTGGTGGGCTTTACTTGCTAATAATCTGTTCAGCCATTATGGAGTTACAAAGGCAACAAACAGATGACATGTGACCTAACTGTGCCGTACAAATCATTGACATGTCTGTGAGTTTTGGCTTTACGCTGTGTTTTGGCTTACGAATTGTGTAAAGGCCGACGGGTAATTCTGGATTTTGACTTTGAAAAAGTCTAGCGCAACCTCTGTTGAGGACATAAAACAGTTTGAAAGATCTCCTTAAGGTGGCATAGTAAGAGGAAGCAAGGGAACATAGGACCCTGGGAGCATAGAACCCTGGGAACATATATACGCTCCCGGAGAACTAAGCAGCTGCAGCAGCACTCAACAGGCAGAGTGCATCACCCCAACTTGGAGCAGGACCAGGGCATGTCGGAGGAGATAACCAGCAGGCCGGTGTCTGGCCGGTGTCTGGCCGGTGTCTGGCCGGTGTCTGGCCGGTGTCGAGACACAGGGTTACGAACCAGATGTTCTCAGGGTATTCCTCTGTGTAATTCTGTTGAATCAGAAAATCTCCTTATCGAGTTTGTTGCTTTTAGTGATGCAGATTGACAGATTTGAGAGGCCGTATTAAAAATCAATGCCTCCATTAAACTTATTTGTTGGTGAATTTGGCTACTGCCTCTCATGTCGAGTCTTGTTAGTCTCTCTCTGACTTTCACAATCACTTGTTCTTTGCTCTTCAGGCTGCTCCCCATTTTACTGGCTTCATGCACCACAGTTTCTGCTTCTGTCATTTCAATTTCACCTTCGTCTGCTGTACCTTATCGGCATGAAAGTAAAGAAGATTTTTTACCAAGGCATCACATTAAAAGCTTGATGTGGAATCGCTAAGACATTTGTCCGGGTTTTGGACATGGCTGCGTTTTCGAAAACATTTATCAGCTTTTGTGTAGAAACAACAAAAGGATTTCATAAATCCATTCAGCTATAACCACTTATTTATGTCACATGTTCCCTCTTTCTGCATTCTACTTTCTTTCTTCTCATTTACATCAATTTCTTCTTCATCACAAATGGCCATATGCAATCTCTGCTATAGTGGTGCAGTGACTTTATTCTCCTGACATGAATCATCCTTGAATTGTTGTCAGGTACATGGTTTTAGGGGCCAACATGTAATCTGCACTGTCCTTGATTTGATCTCACACACAACAGGTGTATAATGTATAGATAAACAGTTTATCACAGAAAGTTGTCCACCTTCTGTTGGTAAATTACTTCAGGGAATGACAAATAGGTATTATTCATTGCAAGTGCTGTCTAAAAAATCACTACCCAGAACTCTGCAACAAAATCTGTGTAAAATAATCTGTCTTTGCTGTCAGAGATGTGGTGACTCAACATTATGTTTTTATGTATGCAGCTTGAGGTGCTTATCGGACTGAATGCTTGGTATCAGTTGATGAATGAATGTTAATACAGTAGTTATTGTACCTTGGGGTATCCTGAAAACCCAATGTATTTCATGCAAACGTGCATTTTAATGCTCAGCCATACCAAATATGGGATTTATGCTGGGGGATCTTTTTTGTTCTGAATTCAGTCTTTGTTTTTCCAATGGATAGTGTTGCTTTGATGTGCTAGAAGGATATAAGCAAACCTTACCAGACGTATGACAGTGATAACGGAAGCTGTACTGTATCAACGCCTATAGATATTCTTGTATTCTAACGTTGTCTCCTCCTAACTACAAACAAAGAGCAGTCTCAGAAAGTGAAGGAAAAGTCTATGTGCGCAAATTCGTCCTTGAATATTTTCACTCAAGTATCAGATATGCTCACTATATCTGTAAAGCGTCTTTGAGCACCTGTAAAAGCGCTAACAAATTTAAATCTATTATTATTATTATTATTATTATTATTAATTACATGCAATGAAGAGCAGTCAAAAGAGCTGCCTCAAAATAATCAGGGTTCACTTAGCTGTATGGAGCATATCTGTGTTGCTTCTAAACAAAGGGCGGCCCTGCTATGAATAATGAAAGGCCAGTATAGCTTGGCATCTCTCCTGCAGACTGCCAAGCCACGACATCCACAGCCCACCGCCATGTTTATGGATGAGATGTCGCCCGTCTTACCACAGCGACAGGTCGCAACCGAACCCCCGGAAAATAAAATAAAAAGCCTCCACCATCTGCACCGCTGACATTTCTCACACCAGTGAAAGAGTGCAAGCATCTGGTGTTCACCTCTCAGCTCAGTTGCAGGATTTGAAGTTGTCGTAATGTCAGTGTGAGCCACACGACACGTAGAATGCACTGTCTTGTTAGTGCGTGTGTTTATGTATGCTGAAATTCAGTTTCTCTTTTCAGCAGTATTGATACAGTGTAACCTCAGCTCTGGCTTATAGGGAATATTGACCTGATTTTTCTGATGCACTATGTGACAAATCCCAGGTTCCATCTCTTGGTACTCATTGGATGTACATTTGAAAATTAGCCCTACACATCACAACAAAGGTCATAAACTTTACAGCCCTCTTATCCTATATAAAAATAACTTTAAAAAAACAGCTTACCAGACCAGAAAGCATATTTAGTGATGAGTTTATGAACATACCGTTGCCTACATACCTGTCCCTTTTCCTTTCCCTGCCCTTCATGTCTTGTAGTAGTAAGTACTACCAAATGTTTTATTTAATAATAAGGTGTCCTGATTATATATCTGATGAACATGAGAGGGTAGGACTTCAGCTTTCAGTTTGCAAAGTTCCCCTCTCATTGGTTTGGCCGGCTGAACAGAGATTTAGCTTTACTTCAGTTCAGTTAGTGTGTAATGTGTATGTGAACGTTTTAAAGCACTTTTTGTGGTCAGTAGACTAGAAAAGCCCATTTAAGATGAGTTAATTTTCTAAAGTTGTAACTTTCTATCGGTAAATGATGTTCAAGCGCTTGTTTACATCTCATTTAGCTGCAAAATCAACAGAACCGTGTCTCAAACTTCTTGGTTTTCAACACACCTCATAAGATGTGCTTAGTGATGCAGCACCTTACTTCACCGACTTGGCCCAGGGAACAAAGGTTGAGATGTTTGAAAGCCCTTTCAGTCACTGCTGAGGGCTCTGTTTTTTCATTCGGGGTTTGATGGACAGCGGGGCTTGGCCGTGTGTCACAGTACATTTGCGTCTCTCAATGGGCACCGTCGCCAGGGTGTTTCTACTTGTTTGGACTTTACACTTGCTGTGACCTCATTCTATAGCTGGATGTCCTTGGCCTAAAAAAGGACAACACAAAGAGATGGAACAGCCAGTAAGAGGAGAGAAAACCCTAAAACTTTGAGCGTATTGCGAGTGTTTACAGTAGTCGATGAGTTTCTGGCTTTATTAGTGTGTTCTTGTATAGGTGCACAGGTATGTTTGCTTCCTGCTGCAATGCATTTGCTAAAGCCTGCACCCACAACACACTCCATTCCTCTTCCTCCTTGGAGGCTAAATGAAGTGTGACAGGGCATTAAAGTAGGAACAGAGCTCTGGGTCTCTCTGTGAGACAGATGGAGACAAAGAGGGCTTGGGGTTGAATGGAAAGTGTGTATGTCTATGTGTGTGCAGGGTTAGATTAATCGCAAGAAGGATTTGATGGTTGTGTCAGTGGCAAGGGTGTGGGTCTGTGTGGCCCAACAAAACCTCTTTCAAGACACGGCTGGATGCAAGGGGATTGGAAGAGATTCCAGACACCAAGGGACTTGACTGCTAAAAATAAAACTCTTATCTCTATGGAAAGTAGTTGTCTTATAATGTACTGATTATTAAAGTCTTAAAGGCCAAATTTTGGGAATCATAAATAACATAGGCTTGATTTGATTCTGAGTACAGCTGGACAGGACTAGTCAGCACCCTTGGGGAATACAACCACTTTAATAGTGTTGGTTCTTTGGAAACCTTATCATTTTATTTTTCAAAATAGTTTTTGAATATAGGGTTTCTTATACTGTACGGACTGTGGAAAGTTTCTTGGTTAAAAACAAAGCAAGCAGAGGACAGAAATAGAATGCAACAATGGACTTCAGATATTTATTTTTGGTACAGAATGTGCTGCCTCAACTGCATTTTGGGCTGATAAAGAAAAACACATTTGTTTACTGATTAACCTAAACAATAGTGCACACTATCAGCAAATACATGTACAACTTCCAAACTCTTAAAGAATCTTAAGAAAACACAGCAAATGTGCTCCCATTAAGGGGACGGCCACCACCCATCTTACACCAGTTTGATTGAACACAAGCTGAGAACCACATGTATGTGAAATAAAAATGCAATCGCTGACAGGCACAAAGAACACATTTATTATTATCATGGTACAACCTCACTAACCCCAATTAATAAAGGTACTGTAGGTGCCACAGATTGAGATGATCTCATGGGGGGAGATGGGCTCAATGTTAAGGCATTGTTTCTAGGTTCACCCGACTAGCAATGAATAATCTTGGGCATAAAACACTCAACTCAATTAGCCATGTCAATTCTCTGTTTGGTTGCACATAGTTTGTTAAATTAAGTCGAAATTGGTTTGGCCTTATGCTTTGAAACCTTTTGTAATAGATTGGAAATAAGTTGAATTGGTGAATTTGGGGTTGAAATGGATACCATCTAGAAATTGCATGAAAAGAAAGAAAGAAATGCCAAATGTATATCATAGACTCATAGAGACTCCCAGTCAACCTCTCCGTCAACCAATTTAAGTCTCTCTTGTTTTCAGTGTAGATGTCACCTTCCTTTACAAATGGGTTTCTTAATTTGATTAATTCAGACATGGATTAACTTAAATGATTCTTTGTTTATCTTGTGAGCAACTAAACACATAATCACATGAAAAATCTAAACAACAGTATAAAACATAGAAGGGGAACATTTCTAATTAGAAGCAATTTGGGTGAAGCGCTTCTTATCCACAACTGGTAATCGATGTGATCAATTACACTGTAGCTTCATATCGAATGATCAGTGCCTGTAGTGCCTCGCCTGTCGGGCTGTGTGATGGAATACAGGTTTAATACAAAACACAATCCAGCCAAGTGTTTATTCTGATAAGCTATTTTTATTCAGTTTTGTCATTTCCATAATATTTCCCTCTGGCTTTGATGGTGATATTGTAATGACCTTTTTCATTTCCAGGGGAGTACACACCGTTCGTTGAAATAACATTTACGGTACCTAATGACAAGGTGGACAAAATGTTGCCTGCAGTCTCCTTGAGAATCAGCAAACTTGACAATGCTACTACATTGTAACTGTACATGGTCCCTTTATGAATCCCCCCCCAAAACAAACGTTACATTTGATTGCTTTTCAGCGCATTTACTCATGAATGTTTATTCAACTACGTAAGATAATTTGTGCTTAAATCCCAGTTATTGGTGACAGGGAAATTACATAAATTGATGCATACATGTCCTAGCAATTTGATGTAATTGTAATTAGACCAGCTCACCAAATACATTTGCCAAAGTTAGACCCAAAGCGAAAACAAAGAAAAAGCAATAGGAATGTCAGGAGAAGGGGGGGGGGGGGGGGGGCAGAAGGAGAGGGATGGGGATTATGATAATGCCGAGGCGACAGCTGTTCAGCAGTGGTAAGCAGCTGTATCCACCAAAAGAGATGAAGCTGAACCAGGACAGGAGCCCCATGCCATAATTAGAGTAATGGTAGCTAGGAAAGACACACAAAGAAAACAGGACTGCATCCAAATGGGTATTAAAAGTATACCGGTGATAAATTAATATAGCACAGAACAATGCAACAATCAGACCATATCTATGATTGAGGGACTGCCTCCATACCGTTCTCAACATGACAACAGCTGGGCTGGCTAACAGCTAATGTTGCTAAGTGCTCAGTGCAAACAAGGACAACAGCCTGAGGGGGTCCAGAAGTTTGCCGTGACATGTCTAAGGTTGAAACGGCGTTATCAGCGGTAACCTCAGTATGACAGCTGCGACACACACACACACACACACACACACACACACACACACACACACACACACCCCCCCCACACACACACACACACACACACACACACACACACATACCATGTATACATCACTTCAGGGGACATTACATTGACTTACATGCATTTCCTGGAGACTTATCCTAACCTTAACCATAACCAACACATGCCTAACCCTAACCCTTACCCTTACCCTAACCCTTAACCTAACTAAGTCTTCACCCTAAAATTAATGATTCGCCTCATGGGGACCTCCATTTTGTCCCCATAAGGGAGGCGAGTCCCCACACGTGACTGTGTAAACAGATTTAGGTCCCCACAAGTATAGTAATGCTAGGCCACACACACACACACACACACACACACACACACACACACACACACACAGACACACACACACACACACACACACACACAGGGACATGCATGCCGGCCCAGCTACCAAAACCAAAAACCCAGAGGCTCGGATAACAACACACACAAAGAGGGAGAATGACCTCATTCTCTGCTTGTGTTGACTACTCAGCTATATCTTTACTTAGCAAACAGATGTTAGCGACATTAATGCTATGAATGCCGTACACAGTATATAACCGTTAAGGCGGAACCCTGCTAATTTCACCTACAAAATATAAAAGAAACAACAAGGAGATGATCGTTTCTGACATCTGTTCTGCCAGACTCAGACCTGGTGGACAGGGTGCAAGCAGAACAAAAATATATATATATCAGATCTTCTCACTGATGGTTTGCTTTATGAGTCTCTGGTAACGCACCACTAGGAATCAGGAAACATTTAGTTTGCTCTGTATGAACGCAATGGAACCTCTTTCTGCCTAAAAGGATGGAGGAGAGGCGTATCTTGCCTCTTATCCATCTACTCAGTCCATCTTTCTGCTCGTGATGCCAATTTCAGATGGGACACTGCCAGTTTCCGTTAGTCAGAAGAGACATCAGTGTTTCATGATGCAACAGCCAGAAGGAAAGAGATAGAAACATCACAAATCATCGCATCTACTGCAGATGCTTTGAATCTCTTTAGCTCTTCGGGAACGTATAGTGATAATGTACTTCTTAAAGACAGTTTACCCACGGTTTGTAATTATCATGTCATTTTGGTGAGAAAAAGTTTAAAATGCAAATTAGAAAGATGATAGAAGACGTATATGTTTTGTTTGAAGAGCTATACCCAGCTATGTGTGGGTAAAAGATCAGACACTAATGATTCACTGGTCTCTTTTTATGCCTATAAAAATGCCTACATTTCAGTATAAGGTCTTAATCCACCTTAGTCTAACACGTCTGGGCTCCAGTTTCTATGTTTGCCTCAGAGAAAGACTGTACTCGTCTCGGTAAGCTCGTGCACATCTTCAGGTTCCCCCTTGAAGGCCAGCACTGATTACTCAGAGCCAGGTTAGGTTGAGTTCGCGGCCCTGTCAGACCTCACTGCCTCGTTCCCAGTAAGCTGCTCCGATCAATGGACAGATTTGAGGGCCAGAAGGCTCGACTAATCCTTGGGCTTCATCGATTACCCTCCGTGTTACAGCTTCACACCCCCAATCATCCTGTTTTATTTCGAATGCCTTACTCTTTTGTTTCCTTCCTCTATCAATCTTCCTTTTTCCCTGTCATCCTCTAGTTGTAATTATTCTTTCTCTGCCTTTGTTTCAAGCGATGTCTTCCACCCAAACTACTCTTTTTTTCTTCCAGCTCTTTTCTTTGTGTCTTTGTCTCTCACCATCTTCCTTTTATCTCCCTGTATATCGCATATCTCCCTTGATTGCTTCTGCCCTACACTCTCTCTCTCTCAGTCCCAAAGGCCTAGGGGCTCCCAGCAGTGGATTATCACACATTTTAAGAACTCAGCTCTCTTAGTCCTGTTGGCCCAATTAGTTGTCGGATTGGGCATTGTCAATCTACCGCAATCTCCAGAGGGAAAATCATCCTCCCGATTCCATGCCCAAGAATACACGTTTTCAATATATGTCATTAACACCATTTAACCACAGTTATGGTTAAATAGGTGTTGATGATGCTGTTTTTGGATTGCAGTGGAATCACAGTATTGTGTTACCAAAGATAGCCTTTTGTTGTGGATACACCCCATCATTTGAGATAATCGGGGAAGGATGCACGAGCATCTGTGTGGACATTGCCAGTCCTGTCTGTTTCATTCTCTTCCTTTGAACACAGGCCGCCAATTTGATCAAAGCCCAATTACAGCAATTGCTCAGAAATTCATGGGAGAACAGAGGAAGCTGGAGGAGAGGAGAAACACTCGCAGGGACTTAAAGAAGTGTGGAGATCAAAAAGAGAAGACGGGAACAACATAAGACCTGTTCAACATGAAAGAGGGAAATAAAATGACAGAATATGGGCTGAATAGGTAGACGTCGGTTGGGAAGGTGTAAAGGATTTTTGAAATGATAGACACTTTCAGATCAAACATGAACCAAACAAGCACACATTGCAGCAGGGAAATAAGGTATATTGAAACATCTGCTATCCAGAAAATGATACAAGTTTCAACAAAAAAAAAATTGTATTTCTCTTTGTCAGCCTGGTACTTAGCGCTCTTACATTATGTGTTTTGATGGAATCTGGCAAGAAGAAAAAATGTATTCAGGCAAAACGTTTTAGCTTTTCTAAAACAATATTGATAAAACCAAAAACAGATCTCTGAGTCTGACTAAGAAAACACACAAAAGTAGTAATTTCAAGTCAACTTGCTGAGGGAAATAGGAGTCTAGAACAGGGTAGGCTATTCAAGTTGTTGTTACTGATAAGCATGTTCCAAGGTTCTACTTTAGGTAATCATTCTGTCACCCAGCTTCTAGCACCCCTTCATAAGGAAACAACTTTCTGGTTTAAACAGGGATTCAGTATGACGCTGCTGATTGCTTAAGCAATAATTAGTTATCAGAATGATTTTTATAGCGAAAAGCAATCATATCCTTCCCTTTTCATTACAACTGTTGTAGGCCAGTTATTGCAAATGTCACGCCAACTGTGGTGAAGTTTGCGCCCAACTTACAAGTTCGAGAAAATCCTAGATATTGATGAGATGAGTATATGGGAATAACAATGCTTAAACAATTTCCTTTAAAGGTCCCATGTCATGGCCATTTCCACTGATCATAATTCCATTGTTGAGGTCTACTAGAATAGTTATATTGTGCAATTTTCCAAACTCACATTGGTTTCTCATACAGCATCTCTGTAAACTACGTGTATTCACTGAATTTCACTCTCTGCCTTTAACGGCTCGTTGTAGCTCCAATAGCTCCAGCCCCACCCTCCCTGTGAGCACAGTGTGCTCTGATTGATCGGGACGTTGTGAATCGCGCTGAGCTCCGTGGAGGTGTTGTTTCCTTGTTTAGCGATACACAGCGAAACACAGCCAAACTCATCCTGAGCACACGCAAACTCACAGCCGAAGTAAAAACAATAAGTGGGGCTTGATATTGAGTAAGAAAAAGGTTGATACACGCTGTGAGAATGGGTCTGCAGAGAGAATGGGTCTGCAGAGAGAATGGGTCTGCAGAGAGAATGGATCTGCAGAGAGAATTTCACCGTGATCCCAACTGTCTGTTATCAGCCTGCAGCCAGGGAGGAGAAATCAGCAGAGCTGCCTGCACTGAGTGTGTGTGTGAGGAAGTCCGTGGATTGGTCGGACGTAACGTAACGGCTCCACGGATTGGTCCATTTGGTTCCGGGTAACGCATGACCGTATCATGTCATAGCTCTGGGCGCGGCTACTGGCCATTCCTACGTCACAATACCCAGGAAGTAAACAATGGACAATGACGTATCTTCAACGAGGCGTTTTGGGGAGGTATTTTCTGTGTTAGAGTTTTACTCGCTACAGGGTGTACTTTGAGGGTTTTGACTTTGCAGAGCGCTTACATGCATAAAAACCTTCATAACACACAAGGGGACGGGTAATAACCGGAAAAGCATGACATGGGACCTCTAACTCTACCACAGATCATCTGGTATGTGGATGTGCTCTTATTCCACCTGAGTAGATGGACACTTGGGAGTTAGGTCAGCACAAGTCTTCAGTGTGGACAGAACAAAAGGCACACAGAAGCAAAGGTCCATGTAATTGCCCTCCTCTCTGCTCTGCCTGAGCAGTTTAATGAATGGTGGCAATCTCAAGCTACTGTTAAAATGGTAACGAGTGTGCGGGTCACTGGCTGGCCCCTTTGATAAAGAGCATGGTCAGGGTCCAGCACAAAAATGACTTTAACCAGATGTGACTACTCAGTGGCGGATGGTGTCCTGAACCATTAGCGCGGCCATTGAACAGGAAGGATGGGGTAATGGGGAACTATTTGGATGAATTGGCACTTTATTTTACACCAGCGGGTGTATGTGTGTGCCTGAGCAAGCAAGAACAGGGAGGTACTGTACAGGCACCAAAACGTTCTTTGGATAACCAATTGGGCTATGAGAGTTTGAATAAGAACATATTGTATTGCATTGAGTTACTTTACCCAAATAACAAAATAATCCATTGTCATCCTCTCATGAAAACAATGTTGATTTCAGGTTTAGGTATTTCGTTGATTCCGATTTTTAAGATTTGCGTTTCTCCCTCTGTTTGCAATGATGAAGATGACTGGAAGTTTATTTTAGTGTACAGTCATCCATTAAAAATAACAAAATAAAACAAATCAAGCAAGGTGCAAGTGTAGAAATATACATAACTAATAAGAGACGACACGTGTCTGGTCGGGACATTTCGTATCCTTTTCTCTCTGAAATCAGATTTTCTGTTGAATTCTCTATGTACTCATTACATAGGTGAAGAGATACAATAGAGATGCTCCATGCACTGCAATGTATGGATCTCCATCTTTTATCCTGTCCGTTTTCTTCCTGTGTTTTCACAGAGAGACATGGCGTCAAAGTGTTATTCACCAGATCTAGCCAGCATGGAATTTAACTTTGCGGCCCAAGAATATAAATTGCTTTTTTGGAAAATAGACAAAAATGAGTTCCTCCCTTTTCTTACAGACTGTGATGAATACTTTATGTGTGTGGTCTGTTTCTGGAGAATGCGAAAGGCCCGGAGGGATGAGGAGGGGGCCGTCACACACTTCGATGAAATCCTTGTATTTGCTGTTTTCGCTTTAAAAATGAATGAGTGCATTCTTTCTCGAGAGCATTGGTGTCTGTCTGTCTGTTTCCCCCCAGCCCCTTCTTTCTGTAACACTTTCTCCCCCTGTGTCCTCAGTAGCTGATTGATAGCACTCCATTGACTCGCAGTTGATGGGAATGTCTCAGGGACAAACAGGGGTTGTCAAGCTGAAGTTCATGAGGAACTCGGCTTAGAGCGTGACTCTCAATGGGGTCTCTTGTAATTCTTGTATGAAGTCATCCGTGGATCCTGACCACCCTGTTGACTTTTCTTCAATAAAGGCCATCAGGCCAATTGTTCGCTAGCTTACTAACAAGAACCCCACAGCGGCGATTTGGTTGTGGTTTTATAAAGAAGCTACAATACAACTCTTCTTCCTCGACACAAGTTTGCTTAGGAGGGCTAGAAGTTCATCACAAACGTCTTTGCAATTTCTTATGGAATCAATACATTTAGTTTTCTTTCATTGGTCATGGAAATAATATTAGCTCCAAGACTTTGTTAACTTTAACTTTACATATTTTCTGATACTTGTTGACATTCTGTGCTTTATTTGTACAGAATTACAGCTGACTGGAGTAGCACTTTCAAAAAATTAGTTTTTCTTACTGCTCTGCTTGGATCTTCAGCCTTTGCCAATGTTGCCTTTTAGTCCAATGTGCTGTAGGTGGAAGTTGCCAAGTTGTAGTCTTAACACACTGCTCTGTACACGAGGTATTAGAGGAATCTGGCTTCTGTGCTGTTCAGCAGTTTTGTCAATGTGATGCTGCCAAATAAACGCTCTCTCTGCCTCCTGCCAGTGGTGATTTATGGCTGAATACTGACTTTCCCTGTCCACTTTATCCCAAGAATTTTTTTTTTTTCCAATTGAGCAGAACTTGGGCCTTGAAGGGAGACTCACTTATGGGGATAGAGAGGCAGAATATTTTATTGGCATCGGCATTTGGATGAATGATGCACATCTCAATCTCATGCGGCTGACGCACTGATATACTTTAGAGCAGTGGTTCTCAACTGGTCAGGCCTCGGGACCCACTTTTTCCTTTGTCAATAAATCGTGACCCACAATTTTGAACCACTCAAATCTATTCAACAAAAAATCGTGCTGTAATATATACGCTTTTTTAGCATACAATATTAATAAAAGTGAAGTACAGTGCATATATCCCTTATATCCCAGAACTAAAGTATGCTTTTAAAAAAGGTTTAATGAGATGATGGAATCAAAGCTGAACTGTATAACATAAAAAGGCACACATGCTGAAAACCCAACCCCAGCAGGGGGTCTGGGGGGGGGGTCTCCCCAGGAGATTTTTAGAAATACTAAGATAAAAACTACCCATTCTGTCTGAGAAGAAAATAAATACATCTATTACTACCCAACATATTAATAATATTTGATGCCATTGTTTGTTTGTCACTTTGTTCTGACAGCTTGCTGCTCCTCACAGAGAGAAGAGCAAAGAGGAGAGAGTCTGTGTGAATTACTTAAAATTGTGGGTAAGGGTAGATAGCTCCCATTGTTCTGTGACCTGTCAATCATCACACCGGGGGTCATATTTCATTATGTGTTCATTTCTATCTGAAGTTGTACCCATGGATGTATAAAGAAGAGTTCTACCGCAAAGTTATTCTCCGTGGCGACTTCCGGCAACAATCTTGCAACAATCCATGATGATCACTACATGACAGAAGTTTTCAAAGCCGTTTATGGTCTCCGGTACTTCCAGTCCAACGCCTACTGCATGCACAGCGTTAGAAAATCCGGCCTTCAAAATAAAAGTTTGACTTATTTCCCAAAACGTTTTTTCACATTTTTTGTTTCCACTCACACCACTGCAAGCCACTCGAAACGGGTCCGCGACCCACCAGTTGAGAACCACTGCTTTAGAGGCACATTTTCTTTCCCTTTCTCCCTTTCATTTTCAAGAAAGTAGATTCCAGTTGATGTGTAACACATTTAGGAAGCTGTCATTATAGATTTATATGGTAGACAGGGCTTACCTGTAACCAGAAGTGAAACTTGTAATTTGTGTCAAAGGAAGATTCTAGCTTTTAGAGGCCGTAGAGAGAGAACTGTATTTTTTATGCGTTGCAGCTTTTTTGTAACCCAGCTCTGGGACATGGCCCAATGTAATGCCATGACTATCTGACCCAGACAACCTAACGCTGTGATTTACATACGTTGTCATGTTGCTCTGCTGCAAATCTTTAATATTTTATAGCAAGTTGAATTTCTCTAGCCTTCGTATTGTCTGTTTCTAACACCAGCGGGACATTTTGATGGTTACTTTTCTCTTTCTGACATTAATTACTTGATTAATCAAGAAAATAAAAGGTAGATTATTCGATAATAAAACATTATTGTTAGCTAAGGGTCTAGCAGAATTTGTTTCCAAACTTCACTGATCAATGTGTGGATCCAATTTATATTTACAATGGAGAAGTTATCTTTACTACTAATGAATATGCAGATGTAAGTACCACTTAGTTGATCACCACTTAACTCTGCAGTTTCACTCTACAAAGCTCTTTAGCTTATTTGGCGCCTTGTTTTGTTTTCTATCCCAATAATGAGCAGCATTCATAGCATCAGTATTCAGAAAGAAAGCTTTGATGACCCCACTGAGCACGACCTGCCCAGCACAACACAAAGCTGGTGAACATGGTCCAACATTTGGCCAATAATGTATATGGGGACTAAAATAGAACTAAAAACTGATTGAATATTAGATGTTTGTCAGGTAACCACAAACACTATCAATGAATGCTCATGTTGATCAATCGATAGCTTTCTTGGTAGAATCATTCAATGCAAACGGGAGCATTGTAAATCTAATACTTAAGATAAGGAGAACATTGCACTGCCTGCATGGAACGAATGTCAAGCTTTGCACCGGTATCTCATTAGAACCAGGCCAGCTGTGCAGAGGCGGACAGCCTGTTACCAGAGACATCAGTTATAGTAGGCCAACGACCAATTGGGGAACACTTGCTACATGACATCCTCACACGGCAGCTTTTGCAAATTCAGATATGAATACTGTGCGATTCTTCATCACGAGAGGGTTTTTTACGTAAATAAGAAGCAGGTTTACGCTGTTGCTTCATCGGTTAGAGCTGTTAACGACGTCACTAGCAGCCCTGAGAAGCGTGCTGCTGTTCGGGGAAATATCCCGTTTCCTGGTTGTCTGGACTCCACAAACAGCATTGAAAGCAAAGCTCCACTAGGGTTGACTATTCTTACTAAGGGCAGCTTTGAGCGAAGTGCCTGGAGAATCCACTTTGATGGCAGTCTGTGTTGTGGAAATTGGTCCAGAGCTCTCAAAGCTGATTCTGTAAGTCCCCAACTTGGTTACACTTTAACCAAGTTTTAAGCGGAAAAAACTATTTAAAAAACCAGCCATGCTGATAGAGGGTCGAATAAAAATGGTTTCTTTTGGAATACAAACTGCATCTTGTGCTACAGTGGCCTCACCATAATAGGAGAGGGCGATCTGAAAGTCTTGGGCACAACCTTATACTAAGTTTTATAACACTAACTGTTCTGACAATAGATACCTTTGTCTGAGTTAGACAGCAGCATTTACATCCCATTGGGTAAAGGCACCAAGCAGATATTTGCCTCCTAAACTTCTCAGCTGCCTTGTATTTTCATCCAAACTCTAACAATTTCAAGCATACTAAAAAATGTAAGGTTTCGTGAGGCTTAAAATAATCATGTGCTATCACAACAGAGTACATGGTGATACAGGCTTTCTACTTAAGGATGTATCCTGAGTGTCCCTACAGACAGGGTTTGCATCTTAAATCCCTGGGAGCAGAAGCTTCAACATGGCCAGCTGCTGGTAGTTGCCTCTGGGCAGGATCCCTCAGGTCAATCAACTTCCTGAAGGCAGGCCTGGGTTTTCCTCTTGTTCCACTACCTAGGACGGAAAGCCACCCTGTCAATCACATCTCTAGGCCCCACTGTGCTGCCGGAACCACTGGCACTCTTGCCATGGCAACGCAAATCCCGGCAGACCTAGCTGTCAAGAACAAGAGTTCTCAGAAATATGAAAGACAACGGTCTGTGATCCAGTGTTCACACATGGGGTTCGTGCTCTGGACCAAGATGTCTTGGTCACGTGAAAAATGTATATAGTTATTTATTACATTTTCTAGGGAAATGTTGGAATGGTATTGTCTGTATCATCATCACACAACGATTAACTATGAAAGAAAGCTTTCATAATCAAATCGCCCCAAGACAAAATGTGTTCTAAATTCTAAAATTAAGCTGGCACAAAGGAAGCTAAGAACAGCAGGAGAAGCTCTGTGTGAGCTATCTCTTGAATCAAAGTGGCAAACAAGGACATTATGTGTTCAGGATAATAGTTTCTCAAAGCACCCTCAGACCATACTCAGCATAAGAATCAGCAGCGGTAAAATATACATTTAGAGAAGAGATTAGATACACTCTTTGCCAAACAGTGGAAGCATGATGCGGCTCTATTGGCTGACCAATGGCCTCTACACCCTGTTGGGACCTCAAATGGTCCATTACAAGTTTCACAAAGTAGACCCTGTCCATTTCAAAATCAATTGCATTTCATATATTGGAGATTGTGTTTGCTCGTGGGCCCGAGCACCGAGAGCTCAGATTCTCTGCACAGACACACATCCTAAACAAAGATTCTCATTGATCAAGTAAGGGGTGGGAATTAATAAGCATTTGCTTCCTCCTACTCCCTTTCGGACACATATGATTTTTTATTATTATTAATATGAAGACTTTTTTTTTTGTATCATGAATGTGGATAAATACCGTATTTTAACAATACGGTATTCTGTTTTTTCACATTTGTTATTTTTTATTTGTTATTTTTTAAATCTGTTCGAAATAAAGATTGAAATTAAAAAATGAAATGAAAGTACAATCTAAATTGTTGTTGTTATCACAGCTTTTTCTGTCAAGCTTAAAGTGAAAAAAAGTAAAAAACAGCTGTCAGTCTTCCCAGGCCCAACTCTCGTCCTGACGAGAAAAACAGAGAAAGGCGTAATACAATTAAATAACAATTAAATAAAAGCAAGACCCCCACCACTATGTAAACTCATTGAGTGTTCATCAATCTTTAACTATTTACTACTACTAAGAAAATAAAACAAGATCAAAGATGTAGCTTTAGGCAAGCAAAGCCTTTAGGTATTTATAGTAGCATCAAGACTCATTGAGTAATATTTGTTCTCTGTTGTTATTGTCCCACACAAACCGTGTTCACTTTAATTCCAACATGTGTAGGCTCAACATCCTCCATGGAAGTGAAAACCACTACAATTTCTGCTATTTTTCTTCAGCATAATCCTAATGGTCTTCTCTCCACCTTGTCTTGCAGGTCATCCTGATCCTGACCAAGTACTACCATGCTGACTCCACCAAGGTGCTGGAGAGCTCACTCTGGAGGTAGGCCAAACGCTTACACCGTGTTTGTTGTTGCCGGATGTCTTAATGTCATGTCTAACCTCATACCTTTCATCAGCAAGCCGCTTCCCTTTAACAGCGAGGTCAGTGTAGGTCTCGGTTATCTCTCTGCTGCGCTTCCTCAAGGAGACAAGATTTATATAGAGCGCTATGGCGGACAAAACATCAGCAGGCAGCTAGGAGTTAAGTGGGGGACCGGAGAGTGACGCTGTGAGGCCAGAGCAGGCATCTGGTCGGGCAGATAGCGTATCAGCGTGGCACAGGGCAGGATGGCGGGCACCGGCAGTGCCATCAAAAGGGGTCATGTCTGGCTGGCAGAGCCGCGTCTGTTTAGCAAAGCTGCCTTTCAGCGAAACACTTCACACTTCCCCCGCTTTGAGCTGCGAAAAAAGCCAAGCATTCATTCCCCTCCATTTCACAACAAGTATATCTTGTGCTCATATTCTTATGGAATATTAATTTCCTCTTTGTTCTACACTCCCTACCAGCTCCTGGGATACTGCTCTGTAACTGAGCTTGACCTCCTGAACAAGGGTTTAGAGTAGACTCAATTATATTTAAATATCCTAATGAAAACGTAGAATATAGACAACGCAGGGCTCATACAACTAGCCAAATTTAGACATCTAGAGGGCATTCGCACATAGCAAAATGTGTCTGGTGGTGGGACTTAATTCATGCCGTTCACCTCACTGAGGGCTCCATGACTTCAAAGCTTCAGCCGCTCATTAGCTCTGACTGCCTGTCTCCCTGTAGGACAGATATGAATAATGTAGGTATTGTTCTCCTTCGCCTGTTGATGTTTTAATTGTTGCAGTGTATGAATAATGCTAGAGTTTGAGAATGAAAAAAACAACACAGCAACGGTTTAATTGAATCTGAGTTGAACTTAAATTGGCAGATACTAAAAAAAGCTATTTGGCTGCTGGTTGGCATCATTGTCTGAAAAAATGGAATTAGCATGAAATTAGCATGTTTCAAAGAGGACCTCCGACCACATTTTGGTGGGTATTTTGTGTGGGGTGTACCTCAGTTACTTGTAGCTGTCAGCTTGGCGTGGTGTGTGGACAGCCACACTCCACTGGCCTATAGGCTTTGAAGTCTCAGGGCTGTAGGATCAAACAAGGAAGATGGGGGAAGATGAATAGGTTTACTGTCTTGACCTGTCAGGTGGCATAGAGATCAACTTGCCAGGTCTCACACAGGGGGAAACTTAACAGCACTGAAAGGGGAAACGTTTTTCAGGGCAGCTGAGTTAATGAACTGAGGACCTTTTAGATCAGTGGTGCTCCATAGAGGCTTGTCTTGTGCCAATAAGCCAAACACACAATCTTCACAGTTGAGAAACTATAACTGTTTGTGAGGGTCTAAGGACCGAGGGTGTCGTATTGTCATACTGATATTCTGTACAAACTGTGAAGACCACTGAGACAAATGTAACATTTGTGATATTGGGCTATATAAATAAACATTGATTGATTGATTGATTGTGGCTTAAGTGTATTGAAGCTTTTTTTCTGGACAACATCTGCGTGGACAGCCATTGAACACCAATATGTGACTTGATGACAACTTATTAAAATCTCTTTATTGATGAGAGTCGTTGATGTAGTTTAAAGCGTGACATTGCCATTGCGGTATAAAACTTAAGAAAGGAGGTGAGACTTAATGTTGGGATGTAAATATCTTTATAGGTAGATCAAAAGTCTTACCAATATACTGACAAATTGCCAATTTTGGAAAGGAGGTAAAACTGCTTGTTAAAAAAACCTGCATTGAAGGTCAAAGTCAGGATGTGTTTGTCACTGTGGTGTTGAGAGATTTGTGTTCCAAGCGATTCCAAGGCTTTTATTCACTTTAAATTCACTGCCCGTTCTTTTTTCTCATTGCCGCCTGTTACTCCCTTGGTCTGTCCTTCCTTTTGTTATGGCTGGCCCACGGTGTCGGACTGTAAACCCAAGTGAATATGTCAAACGAGGATGAAATCACCTTGAACATTAAGTGGTTACAGCATCTATGAGACCATTGATAACTTCTATCATAGAATATTTTTGAAAGGACTTTGTGCTATGGCATCCAACAGCAGGAACTCACAATAAAGCAAATAATCTGTCCCTCTGTTGGTCTGTTTTGGCCGGCGTGATGCTGTGGACCCAGGTATGTTCAATATGAATAACCTTTGTATACAAAAGCAGTAACAGGGGTGGGCTCTGGAGTCTTATCCACTGTGTTTCTCCCCTGTTGAGTAAAATGTTTCCCTTGGTGTAGGACTTGATACTATCTTAAAAAAGGAATAACATTGCAAAATACCTGTGGTAAAAATAAAGATAAACCCATAACCGCGCTGCATAGCAATCGGCTTTTTCCTGTAATGTTTATGTATAAAATACATGAAAACGTGGATTTTGCATCATAGGTGACCTTTAAGGACGTAGTAAGGTGACGTAGTGTGTGAAGTTATTAGTACATTTTCAACGAATCTCCAGCAATATCAAAGGCCACACTTTCAGGCTGTTCTGTTCAGGCATGTTTAGAATGGGGACAGCAGTTTTTTCAATGCTGGATCTTAAAGCTTTTAGAGTTTCTGGCAATGGCAGAAGGTGGAGAAAGTGAAGGGCTGAACCCTAAACCCAATGAGTTCTGACTCTGACTCTTGCTTGAGGACTTTTGAACAAGATCTTAAATAATCTCTTCCTCTTCTTGTACAGACTTCTGTCTTAAATACCGATCAAATGTTTATACTGCATCAGAGTACACAGACGGAAAGGTGCTTGTGGATTAGGCAAAGTCGCTAGGATTTGCCACAGCTTTGCAAAACTGTGTGATGACTGCAGGCTGACAGAACTCTTCTAAAGACTTTGTTGCTCCAAGTAGACCCATGAAATACTCAGTAAACCTTTTTGATCCTCAAACTGAGAGAAGCAGATAGTGCTTTTTTTTACCAGCTTTAAATCCTTTTTTTCAGACGATACTAGGAGCTTTACATATCAGGAAGTCATTTGATTTCATTTAATTTGATGGATTGAATGATATTAGTGTTATATTTAGATCAGATTAGCATAATATCCTGATCCACGGTTCAGTTTTAATGTCTCCAAAAAAGAAGATCAATTTTTCTAGTCTTCTTAAACCAGATAATATATTACATAAATTGATTCCGGAAAAAGAAAATAATGTATTGGAGCAAGCAATTATATTAGTTATATAATAAAACAATTGAAATTGGAATTGTATGGGCTCAAATCCAGACAATTTGTATATTGGTTTAAATATTTGTCTTATCCCCCAAACATGTTGGTCATTGGTTGGGCCTACAAAATGGACTTTCAAAAACAAATATTGTTACATTTTGAGTATTAATACCCCTACTTTTGTTTATGAAAATATAACGCCAAGAAACCATTATGTGATCCTTTGAGTCCGACAGTAATCGCACACCAACATTTACAGGGTGCGATAGTCCAAGGGTATTTATAATGTATGCTTTCTTCACACATCTTTTGAAGATGCGAGGGGGGGGGGGGTTTACTGCTCCATTATGGATGAAAAGATCGTCTGACAGCTCAGCACTTTTACGTAAGGTAGCATTCAACCACAACAAACTTGCAATGGTTGACAATTTGCTATGGATTTTATGTCTAGTATTTATTATAGTAGTGTAATTAATGGACGTGTGTGTACAGTTACGTGAGCATGTTTGTGTTATGTAAATGAATAGGTGTATTTGCATCTGCTAGTGCTTATGTGTTCTTGTATAATCCTTCACTGTGGACTATTTGTGTACTTGAATGAAAGAGAAAGATAGAAAAACTGGACAAACAAGGAGGGTTTATAGAAACAGCCCCCAGGGCTTCTTTAAGCTGAACAGTAGGGGGCATCACACTTCATACAGACACATCAGTCCTTCTACATCCTCATCTCATACTTCTCTCTCTACTCTCCATCTAACTCAATTCAATCCTATATGCTTCATTTTTTAAGCATTTGACTGATACCTATAAGTGAGTGAGATAAAATGTTATATGTTTTCCAAATAACAAGATGAAAAATGTAGTCTAATGTAAAAAAACTGTGAGGAAAGTCATTGAATAGGAATAACAGGACCCACATTATTATAATATTTATCAGAAAATCAGAAATCTGACACATACGATGAATTGTACTTGGGTTTATGGTACATACATAAACATACATACACATAAAACAACAATTAGGATTAAAAGTAGCAGATATAATCTGAGTTTAACCTAAATGGACCTAGAAGTAGTCCCAACATGGTTGTAGAATACAAATCAGAGTACTGAGTAATGTATAGTGGAAGGGTTATTAGTAGTTTAAAAGCTGTTGCTTTGAGGCATATTGGCAGCAGAGTAGCAACAACATCTATATCCTAGATACAAATTCCCACTTTGAAGCCTCCTTCAGTTTTCAGTTTGTTTCAGACTTGACACACACACACAAAATGATTCCTCTAATACAAGTGTGTTGACGATTAGCCCTCCCTTAGGTTCGGATCACATTTCCCCAAACTAAAGCAGAACCACACAGTAGAATCATGCTCTTAATGAAGACAGCATGTCTCATTTCACCTCATTCTCTCTTCATTTCTCTCGCTCTCTCACGTTGTTTCTGTCCTTCTTTGTCTCTATCTCTTCAATCTCACAGTGGATCTCTCGTGGTCCAGATGGTCCGGGGTGTAAATACTTAATCGAGCTGAGAACATCCCCGCACCCCCCACCTCCACCACTTCATTACTTCCCTCCTCCATGCATATTTTACAACCTGGAGAGAGAGAGTGGTTTGATATAGAACAAGGAAGACAGAGAAAAAAACATCACGGAAAGTATTTCAAAGGCTGTATCGACATTTTAGAGACATTATATTTAAATGTTGAAACCTCAAAAAAAGTGAGGCGAAAACTGAAAGATCTGGTTTTTCAGTTTTCCAAAACACAGGTATAGAGTGAATAAATGAATAAGCTGCTTTAGTGATTACAAATGAATTATGTTTAGGTGGAGCTGAAGTCTGGTCTGTCTCCTTTCCCGCACTTTCCTCTTTTTAAATTATACGAAAAATGAGAAGAGACGCAGCCTGCTAGTGCTTTCTAGGAGACGGCTTCTCTAACAAATGGTTATTAACATTTTCCCCACTTAATTAAAGCACATTTCTCACGTATTTCTCAGGAAGTCATTTAGTCCAGACTGTATTTGTGTAACTGTAAACTCACAAGTGAAGTATGAGTTAGTGCCTTTCCGGTTTTTTACGTTACCTTTCTACGATACCAAAGATTCTTTTAGCGCTTAGCTGGATGGGTGAGCGGCATAGCATTTTGATGGTTCATTAGTCTTTGTGTAAGCTATTAAAGTCATGGTGACTACACACTAAACCAAGACAAGCATTCAAACATAGATTTCTTGTTAAACGCCAAATACATACAATGCAATTGCCAAAATGAATCTCCTAGGTGATGAAAGAGGATAGAGAGATACGCTTATTATGAGATTTGGCCTGAAATGAAATGGGAAAATAAGAGCATGTGGGCACAATGCACAGACTGCAGTATAGAAGTGAAGGATGTTGAGCGCATGCGTTTTGGAGTCAGATCATTTTCACACCGCAGCTGAACATAACCATGTGCCTGGCCGTATGGAATATGTTTCCAATTTCCTCCAACATTCTTTCTGCAAAGAGGAACACAGGTACACAACTGCACACAGCTGGAAGACACACAGAGAAAGAAAGGGCTCCTCTGGATTTGCTTCTGACTAAACTGTGAAAGTGAACCCACAGGAAATGATTCTTGGCAGAGTTCCGTCCACTATAGGCTGTCCCACTATTTTCCTGCGTGTCTCTTGCACACACACACACACACACACACACACACACACACACACACACACACACACACACACACACACACACACACACACACACACACACACACACACACACACACACACACACACACACACCACACACACACACACACACACACACACACACACAATTGTCCACTTTCCGCTTTTTAATCTTTATCCAATTTCATGCATGGCCTTGATGCATGATTTCAAAAGGAAGCTGTGATTTCCGGAACATCTACTCTAGAAACAAGGCTCATAATTAGTGTTTAGGTCCATATTGTTTAGTGTTTGTAGTTTTATTCTGATTTACAGATCCCCAATCTGAGACAAAATGAGTTGACCTAGTAATATTTGTGAAGTGTAAGCCATGAACTCACTAACATTAATGTTAAGTGTTACCAATTCACTGGGACACAAAAGTAGGGCCAATGACACAACTCGATAGAATGAAAGACTTCCTGTACTTTGTTTCATTCCTTCCACTTAAATAATACAAGCAACAACAGTTTCCTTTAATTAAATAGGACATCTGGGTATTCCGGTTAAAGAAAAGAACATGGAAGCATGCCGTTTCAGTGAAGCCAAACTTTGCTGGCATCAGATGTGAAAAAGCCTGTTTTGCAAAGTTAACGGCTGCTAGTTTTCCCGTGGCGGTTATCAGAAGCAACAAAGTGAAGTGCCATTACGAGACAAAACATTGTTTTTTTCTAAGGAGGCAATTATCTCATAAAGCTTACATCTTGACCATATTTGGCTCCACGTACAGCTGTGAGGCTACCTTTTCCACTTTCATTTCATTCTTTTCATTTTCAGTCTTTATTTCGAACAGATTAAAAAATAACAAATAAAAAATAACAGATGTGAAAAACAGAATACCGTATTGTTATAATACAGTATTTATCCACATTCATGGTAATATTTATATATTCAAAAACAAAAAAAGTCTTCATATTAATAAATCATATGTGTCCGAAAGGGAGTAGGAATGGTAAATGGACTGTACTTATATAGCGCTTTATCCAGTCTTTATGACCCCTCAAAGCACTTTACATACTACATGTCATTCACCCATTCATATAGAGCAGTACCACTTGCTCTAGGACCTAACATTCACACACATTCACACACCGTTGGCCATCGGGAGCAACTCAGGGTTAAGTATCTTGCCCAAGGATCGACATGTTGGCTGAACGGGCTGGGATCTAACCCACAACCTTCTGGTTGAAAGACGACCGCACTCCCTCGCAGCCACAGTCGACCTTGCAGTAGGAGGAAGCAAATGCTTATTAATTCCCACCCCTTACTTGATCAATGATTGTCCTTTAAATCATTATGCAAGTTATTCCTACATACATTTACATTTATACATTCATATACAATCATTTCTCATCTTCAATCACCTTTCTTCATTCTCATATTTTTCCAAAAAAGTGTTTCTGTACATCCTTTTAAACTGAATTATGCTTGTGTTTTGTTTTAACTCCTGCTCCAAACCATTCCATAAAATCACCCTTTAAACATTATTTTAAAAAAAGAATAGCATTTGGCTAACCAATGAGCAGATACACATGTGCATGAGCATGGAACTTACTCCATTCTGAAACAGACCTAAATCCCAGGCAGGACAAGCTATCAGGAGTAGGGTGTATAGAGAAAAGCATGTTAACTCAAAATATGTTACACAAACTCTTTATCTTTCTGAAACTAAGACTACATTTTGAAATGCACATTTTCAAAAGCTCCCAAACCTAACCCTGCTTTTAAGAACATATATAATGTTTCCACATCCTTCTGACTACTTAGAGATGTTGACTACTTACTACTTGCCACTTTAATTAATGGCAATGATTCATAACGCTGGTTAGACATTATGTTTTCTCATATCCCTGCTATATTTAATATTCTAAACTAGTTCCGTTGAAAGCTCAGAACACTTTTGAAAATGGGGAACAAAGAACAAAGGCACAGCAGCCACATCCCAGCCTGCCAACTCTGTATTCTAAATAGATGTGGTTATCTCCATCGATTTATCATCAGTAACTCTTTAGTGGTCACAGAGAGATCTTATTTATGAATTCCCAATCATCAGAACAATGAGCCTCTCAATAACAAGGCACGGATTATTACCATGAAACAGCGGCCATTATCGCTTTAATGATGTCGTTAAGATATGCACACTGGGTACGAGCTGAAGTTGTGGGCCAGATCATTCGGAGAACAGTTTTTGGTTTGGTTTGACTTCAAACATTTATATTAGCTGTTTGCACAGGAAAGAGGGTTAATCACCGTGTCTAAGAGTTTAAGATTCATTAAGGGGGTGATTTGAGGTGAATGGAGGCTGGTGTGAAATGGAAAAGAAAGGGGACTGTTAACATTTGTGATCCAAGCCAAGTGAGTGGACTGCATTTTATACAGCAATTGTCCAGTCACTGCTACCATCCAAAAACGCTGAAATAACTGTGGATTTATTCATAAGATGAAAATAAGTAAAAATGTAAAGAAAAGAAGCAGAACATGTGTAGTATGGTTGTATGAGCAGATTCTCCTTTATCACCTGCCAGACAGCAACAGGTTGAACAGGCTTTGATAGGGTATCATCTTGTTATATATTTTAGGTTCTGCACAGGCACCTTGTCGCACTGATATGAATGATGCTCAAAGATGGGTACCAATTATGTGCTGGTTTGTTAAAGTCATGTTAAAACTCCAGGTCGGACATTTTATTTAGAGAATATTTGGTATTAGATTTTCAAACAGAATTATTTAGCCTGACCACCTGAGGGAGGGCTTGGTCACCACAAGTCCTGAATGAGCCGGGGACGACAACAAATTCTGATACCTGGAAAATAGAATTGACCCTTAAGTTTCAGAAAAAGGTGTCATAGGTCGCGATGGCTTGAAATATAATCTGACGTTGAAGGCTACATGGTTTGTTTGTAAAGAGATTATATTGGAGTACCATTCATCAGGTGACCAAAACATGACATAGAAATGAATGATATTGTTAATCCATGCCTGCTGGATGTGTAATTGAGCAACTGCGTGCCAACAAGTTTGCCATATGAAGTTTATATGTTAAAGTTCACAGCTTGTTCAAGAGTTGTATCAGATGTGTTATGCACGACACGGCAGAACCAGCAAGAAGGGTTAGGGTTAGTAAACCAATTGCTGTTTTGACAAGATCTACAGTTTGGGACCCAGATATCCTGCTCTAAAATAGCCAGTCTTATCTCCATGCCTGCATGCTGGGCATCTCACCGTGAAAGTGTTTCGGGGGGGAAACAGGGGCGGTTCTAGGGGGGGGAGGGGGCAGGGGGGTCAGTGCCCCCCTAACACTGACCTCTGACCCCCCCTGTGGCCCCCCTAACAATGAAAAGTTTTTTTTTTTGTTTTTAAATGTATATGTTCTGGTACTCAGTTTCCCAAAAACCGCAGGATTTTGTTGCTGTAATGTGAGATTGTGCAGACACTCTTATGTAAAGTAGAGATGTAACTGTTCATTGCCTTTATTTTTGTATAAATATGGTGTTAGTGCAAACATTGCACTATAACTTAAGCTGAAGCTAAACTTTGAAGATCTATCTGAAATAAATAAGTGTACTGAAACAAATACCAATAACTGTATTGCATTGTTTTCTTATGCGCAATTACTTCATACTGTCTAGTTGTCTTTTTCGTCCTGCATTTATTGTGCCCCCCTCAGAAAATAACTGGCCCCCCAGTGGCCCCCCCAGTCAAATTGGTCTAGAACCGCCACTGGGGGGAGAGCATCATTACATAATCCCAGCCAGCACTCTTCAGCGCCAGACAAGTGACTTTTGGCAAGACAGCGGCAGGAGCAACAACATAAAAATGAAACTCTGCTGATGGTTCTGATCCAGAGAGCTACAGCACATGAGGGAAAGGGGGAGCACGTGCAAGGAAGGAGAGATGATCTACGAGTATGGCAAGAGAAGAACATTCTCCTATACAGGGAACGGGCCAGCAGCTGATGGGATATCCAGTGCAGGGCTGGAGGATAGAGATGTGCGAGGGTTGTTGTCCTGAACCCATGATCACTCGGAGCTACGGCCCCAAAGAGTGAGCATCCCAGCTGGCGGCAGAATAAGCCGATAGTAGGCCAATTTCACATTTGGCCGAAGAGGAGAGAAGTGAAAGAGAGAGCAATCCGTGACAGCACATGTTGGGTGTTACTACTGTTGTAGAGCGTTGTGAGTGTTGTCAGGGTGCTGAAATGATCAGTAGGATGCTTTGTGGCGTGTGAAACACATCATGCTTCATTAAAGTAGCAGTTTTGAGAATGTGTTGTCTTGGAATGTTCTTGGGCTTGCTTTGAGATATAGCTACAGTAGCTTTGATTCTACATGGTAAGAAGATTTGACTAAGTTATGTTTTTAATTTGTGGACCATTGAAGTGTCATTTTTGTATGTGCTGGATTTTGGGAGATTACATTTTTTATGAATTTCTTGTTTCCTTTTGGCTGTGCATATGTGTATGCATGATAAAGCATTTGAAAATGTAATTGTACAAAAAAGGGATATAAAACCATCACATCCGGCTTAGTATCTGCAATATCTGCGGCTTAGAGTTGTTGTTTCGACCTTTATACCTTGTGAAACTTGGGATTGCTGCTGGAGGAAGGATGGATGGGAAATTGAAGGAACAATTCCCTGACATTGGCATCGATAGAGAAAGAATTATTGAAAGTGTGAGTGTGGAGGAGGGACTCGCTTGGTGTATGAGTGCTTTGATAGCGGCAGGAGAAGGGCAGCATGATCAGAGCTCATCACCTCCTTCTGACCCCTCGGGGTGCACTTGTTACTCTCCTTGACAGACACACACACACACACGCACACGCACACGCACACGCACACACACAGAAACACGCAACTGTACAGTTGGATTTCGCTGTTGCCCGAGGCGAGAGGGTGAAAGGAACTAGGCCAGGCTCAGTCACCACTGGATATCTCAATAAAAGATAAAAGACATGCCCTCTTTTCAAGATGGCCACTCAGACCCTATAACTTGCCAGCATTCCCCCACTCTAGTCACACACACACACACACACACACACACACACACACACACACACACACACACACACACACACACACACACACACACACACACACACACACACACACACACACACACACACACACACACACACACACACACACACACACACACACACACACCCACACACACATATACTGGGCAGAAAGCCTAGAGGGTGGCTGACCAGAGGCTAAAATGAGTACTCTGACTACACACAGTCCGCTTTTCCCAGGAGGCCTTGCTGCTGTGCCTGTACCCTCACAAGCAAACACCCTCACACTGTCTGTAGTTGAAGAAGTCAGTGCACTGCTGTCACCATGGCTACAAAGTGCAAAAAGGAATCAAGACAACAACACTACACAGTTCAGGCCTGGTGGCCCCCATATATTTCAATCACCTCAACCCTGTCAGCTGTGTACATTCAGAGTGAGAAATCAAAGTTAAATCTGACAGCAGATTTAATTATATTTGACTGCCGGAGCACCGGTTGCCTCTTTGCCAAAACCATCGAGGCATCTTGTTATTGCTGCTCACGTTTATTCACTACACCCGCCAATTCCACAGCCAAATGAAACCACGACTCACACAACTTGAGAATGTGAGGCCAATCGTAGAGTTTGATAACTTATATTAAATAACCAAGATGACTTAACACGATTATGGGCTGCCGGGAGGGAGCTTTAGCCTTGCTTAATCGAGGTGGAGCTTCTTAGCAGCTTTTCTCAGTGACACACACAGAGGAAAAGTTCTTAATGGTGTTTTCATTTAAGCTTAATTTGGCTCGGTTTACATACTTACTCTGTGATTTATTCCTCTGGTGTTTATGCTGGTTCCTCTTGGTCTGCACCAAAATATCTCAATAACTACTTTTTGTGTTGCCGCAAAGCTACTTCATGTGGGCGGAGTAATGTTGCTAAAGGTTGTCTTCAGGCAGATATAGATACAGACTTGTGTGCTTTGCATCTGTGAAGCATGGTGTTAACACTTCATTTCTATGGACAAGAGATACACATTGGAAGGAAGGTGTTTAACTACGCCACATTGAGAATTTGTAACACCGATGTATACATACAGGGGAAAAAATCGAATTACCTTGATGGATGTTAAACAGAGTGCATCAATGGTCACATATCACTAATGAAAAGTGGAAATGTACTGTCTAATGATGATTAGACTCCACACATGACAGAAGGGTTCAGCTGCACTGATGTATGTGAGCAAGACAGTGACTCACTGTTATTAAAAGGATATGGTTTTGTATTGGCTGGTAAAGAATGTGTGAGGGAGAACCAAGCTTGTTTCAGTATTCATCCTGCCCCTTTGATGGCCTATGCAGGGCATTTATAGATTACAAACACTCAGAGACATTAAGGTCAGTGCCTCTCCCCTCTCAGCATCCTTAATGCTTCATGAGGACGCAGCTTGTTCACTTCAAAGTGGATGGAGGCTTCCTTACCAGAAGCAGCTACACAGTCCATGTTGTGGATTGTAGAGGGAAGCATATATGGCTTGATTGTTGTATGTCATTGATATTTGGCTTGATTGACTCGGGATTTCCATAGAAAGAACTCAACTGCATTGCTGAGGTGATCTGAAAAACATTATGTTCGTGTATGTATCATTTGGATTTCCATCTCTGAACAAGAAACCTTTTAAGGGAAACAAAACCCCCTAAAACCCCAGACAATCAGGCAGAGATTGCATAATGCTCATTTGGCGGTCGGCTGGGACATTTGGCTTTGATTTGGCTCCTCTTAACCCGCAGAAAAAGAAAAATCAGCAAGGATTTAGGCTAATCCTCTTAGCCTGATGCTTTCTCTTCTCCTGCTGACTGGAAGACGAATGTGAGCTCAGGCATTCAGACCCCCCGACTGAGCCAAGCTCAGCTCCCCCTCCGTATATTTTAATTGTGAAATGGATAGTGATGCCTGGTGACTCGTTGGCCAAAGGGCTTTTTTCCATTGGCCTGTTGGATTACAGATCCTGCCCAACAGCCAATGACAAATCATAAACTGCTTAGCTATTTCCTGCTGTCTCCTTTTCAATTGATCTTTCTTGCCATTTTTTTCTTCAAATTTATTTAGTCAGTGTTTTTATGTTTTTGGTAGAGTTTAAAGTGAAGGGGCTCAGGCATCAGGTGAGGGTTTGGAGTAGAGCTACTGGTGACTTCATGTGATCTGGAAGCCTCATGGGCGCTTTCCTTTAGAGGTTTGTTCGTACCAATTGGTAGGAGAAATCCGGAAATAGACCCAGAACATGCTGGATGGATTATCCTTTTTATCTAGTTTGGGAATACCCTGGGTTCCCCCTGGGGGAGATTGAAGCTGTTGCTAGGTAAAGGGATGCCTGGGTACCTGATGTCTGATGCCTTGACTTTCCATGCTGCCAGTGGCATCGGAGTGTCAGAAAAAAATATAGTGACAGATGGTTTTATTTAATCAATAAGAGGCTAAAAAGCTCATTTTCAGATTTTTTTTAAACTGAAAAGAGAGACTAGTTTCTTTTTAAATTGAATTCTAGTGTTGTGTGAATAATCCTGAAACGCATGCAGTTCACAGGATCATTTATTTTCTTTTGCTTCAGCCATCGTCTAACCATAATTGCTCTTTATGTCAATTGTTATTCTTCAAAAATCCCAAGATTGAAGCGCCTGAGTGAAATCACTTTCTGGCCCAAATGACACAAAAGAGAGATACTTATGATGTGTTAGCGGTTGCAGCCTCTTTTTCTGAGATAATTTTAAACGGACTGCTCTACAAGGTGAGTTCAACCTAAAGTTCTATAAAGTTAGGAAACGCATTGTCTGAGGATAGTGAAGCCAGATATCATAATAACAGCTTCACAGTTCATAATAAACAGCAAACCACACAAAGCTTTAACATTTTTGTTTTGTTTTAATACAATTGGTCTTTAAAACCTGCCAAATCAGGAAGTAAAAGCCTTTAAGATATTCAGATTTTAACATACGATAACATTAAGGGTTGTCTAAAAAAATGTCCAGAATGAAAATGACTCATCCTATAGTGAGCATACATATTATTAATGTTATAAATTATACAATTTCTTGTGCACAAGGAGGACTTTTGGTCTTTTGATGATGCAGAAAATGTCGGGCAGTTACTGAACACCTATCACTGCAGTTGAGATCGGAAGATGAACCAAACACGCTTTGATAGCAGCGTGACTCATGCAATTTCTAAAACACTTTAACCTTAACTACCCACCTCTGAACCCTTCCCCAGCCTCTGTGTCTGGCTATATGCCAGGCCAGTCCGCTGACATCCTGCCTCTCCTGCACCGCTTTATCATCCCCAGAGCCCCAGAGTGTTCACCTCTCAACGACCCCGTTCCAACACACTTCCAACTAGAACCTAATCCAATCAGACACCCCAAGCCTGTCGGCCCTCTCACCTTGCACTCAGCGCAGACCCATCCAGCCTCCCTCGTGGGGGCTGTCTGTCAGCCGTGCGGTGAAAGGCTTATTTCAAGGCTACAAAAAAGCCTCTTCAGCCCTAACTACGAGAGGCAGAGCAATGGAGAGGGCACTCAGACGGGGAGAGAGGCGGTCTGTGTGTGTGTTCATGTTTTTGTATACTCCTAAGGTTTGGAAAGGGAAAAATATTGAACAATTCCGAACACAAGCTCAGTTGATACAAGCATGTGTAACTCAGCGGGTTGAGCCTTGTTGTGGCGTGTGAATCAGTGCAGATATTTAGTGCGTGTCTTTGTACAGGAGGTGTGTACACCTGCCGTGAGTGAGCTGAGGTCAGAGTACGTTGAGTTACTTTGAATCTTCATGTAACGGTGTTCCACAGGGAGTTGAGCAGAGTCAGAGCTTTCTGATACGCAAGGTAAGCAAGGTGGCAACACAACTTCAATTGCATTTTTGGGGTTAGAATAAAGTTCCCCCGAAAAAGAAATAAATAGATAAATCCAGATGATTACACTGTAGGTATATAAGTAGGAATGTACACCTTTCCAACATGACCTATCAGAGTTGCTACACCGTCAACGAGTACCAGTCTTGGTTTATTTACTACCTGTTGGTGGGCTACATAACTCCAACTATGTTGTGTTGGTCTAGTGTATATTATTGAAGTATGTGTATGTATTTTTAATAGCATTTATCTTTGAACATTTCTCAGAAGCCTGCAATTGAAAAATATAGAGTGTGACTTTACAGTGCTCCACACTTTCTTCCTACCTTTTTACATAAGGTGTGCAGTACTTTCTCCCATCAACTCTGTTGGCTTTGGTTGAAATGATGAGGTGCAGAAACACTCTCTTAGCAGCACTGGGCTGGTCTAGTCCACTCACCATCTGCTATGTTAAAAGACCCTAGACTTCTTCAAATGATGTGACACCATAATATACAGTATATGTGTTGTGTGTTGCACTTTTGGATGATGTTTTGACTTCTGGTTGAGCATCCTATGTCTCACTTTAATACCTGAGACCAAAGTTCATACTCCATCCTCTAACAAGCTTTTTTAAAAAAACCTTTTCATATCAGAATCATGTTTCGTAATGTTCAAATGATTTGTTTGGAAAACATTGACAAATAATTGGTTTATGGACATGGCATTTTGTCGTCGCAAAAGTGACTCGAGGCTGGAGCAAAGTACAACTGATCATGTGACATTTTTAGGCTAGATAAAATTAAAATATAAACTTTCATGAAGTGTAAACACACTGGTTATAGGTAAGAAGTCCCACCGTAAAGCATACACTGTTTCAGCTTCTGTATTACTATGAATTGGACTATCCTTTACAAAGCGAACATTATGCCGTATTCAATAAGACTTGAAACTAGCTATTGAGACCATAATGGCAGTAATAAATAAGTGAAAAGTAGGATAATTTTCTCTTTGACTTACATACAACCAAAATATATTTTTTTTAAAAAGAGAAAGTTATTCACACTCCAGACACTGAGGTTGCTGCTTATCTAAGCCTCGATGGGATAAAGGGCGCCAATTGGAGATGTCTTCTAAAGAAAAGAAAGAGACTGAGTGATTAAATGAGAAGCAGGTCTGATCAATCTGCATAACATTTAGAATTGACTGACCCAAAGTCCAAACTGGATAAAAGGCAGAGAGCTTGAAATCTCTACTAAATCAGTTAATGATAATCAGATCATAGGAACTCTACTTGAGCTTTTAATCTCAGCTTTGATTGCCGAAACAATTGGCCTTTTTGTGTATATGTGTGTGTGTGTATGTGTATATGTGTGTGTGTAGCAGATTGATCTCAGCTCTTGGATTGCTTGTAGATGTATTCATTAATGCTGTATTATCAGTACTATTGTTCTGGCTCCTCAAACACTCAAGACCTACATTAATTCTCAAATGTGTTTTTGTTGCTGCTGTACAACCCAAATCTTCCTTTAGGTATCATAACATTTGAAAGTTTCTTAACCTTTTACAGACCAGATTTATGAAACCCAGAAGTCTAGAAAGTAAATAGGGGATGGAAAATCAATAGAGGCACATGTAAAAGGAGAGCAGTGTTGAGAAGCTGGACAGGTAGCTCGCAATTAATTTGACTGACTGTGTTTAACATGTATTAAAGTAGACAGTTGCACGTTTAATGGGAGTTGGAAAACTTTAAGCCCTTGTCAGATTGGAGAGAGTTGTTTGAGAGCTGAAAGTATTGTCCTATCATACAATGGGCACTCTTACATGACTGGGTTGGGTTCGGATCAGACGTTAACTCAAATCACTTTGTATCTTTTGAGGTGTCTAAGCTAATGGAACGATTAAGTTCTGCTGGACTCGTTGTCAGTAAGAAGTGAATAACACTTGAGAAGTTCAATTAGTAGCCATTTCTGACACCTCACTCCTACTGAAGCTGTAAGAAGCTAATTATGTTGCAAGGATTCACATATAGGTGGACAAGAATGAACCTAAAACCAATTTAAACAAAACAGCTGTTTAATTGCAATCCACCTTTTTCTCTTATGTATCTTCTTATGTGTTCAGTAAACCCTCAAGTTTGTGATTACTCTGGAGGCGGTCATTGCAACTGTACAAATGGGCTCCCTCGCATCACAGTGACAAATCTGCACGACGTAGCTTAAGCAAAGCTTGCCATAATTGTGTCGCAAAACTTGCACTTATTTGTGTGCGAGAGAAGAGCGGAATGGGGGCTTCAAGCCTCTTTAAATTTGATAAAACGTGATCAATCATTAATGGCCGCACAGGTCCTATTATCTATAACTAGTCAGCCAACACTCCCCAAAGTGTGACTTGAGTTCCAATGCGACCCACTACCACCTGCCTAAACCACACCTCTGTCTGAAAAACAAACTAATAGAGACATATCATAGCAAATAAATCACTTTTTCCATCAAAATGTGTTTAGCGTGGACAGGCTGGTCTCCGATGCAGTCAGATGTCTGGCCTTTACTATTGTTTCATACAGGATGGTCGCTGGTGATTGTTATGTTTAACAGCAAGCCATTAGGACTCTATATGCAGTATGTTAGACTCGGTCTTTTCTCATACTGTACTAGAAAAACTAGCCGTAAAAAAGAGTATGTCAAGGGTTCGTACACACACAGAGACACATTTACATGCACACCTTCGCCAACAGCAGCCGTATGTGACATGAAACCTTGAATTCTTTAGAGAACAAAGTGAAAACTAAGCAACACAAATGCTCACAACAGTCAAACTGATAGAAATCGTAACGTAACTTCTCCTCGACTCCAACAGCGAAGGGTATTTTTCAGTGAACCATTATTTACCTATCACACACACACACACTAGCGCTGTGAAACATAAGCTAGTCTTCTAATTCACCGTCAAGTACATCTGTTCGTTCCAATGGGAATTTGCCGGCTGACACTGTCAGCACACACAGGCCATGTATTCTCATGTGGTCCTGACCGTCCGTTTCCCTGGAGACACGGAGCTGCATTAATTGGTTTATTTCCAGACAGCTGTACAGGGAGCAGGCACACGCGTTTCTGATGGACTGAGTGGGTTAACAGTGGCATCATTGGTTTTAAATGGCTGTGTGAATGATTTCTGTCTCAGGCAATCCGCCCTAATGAGAGAACAGCTGACACCGTTGTTGGATAAATGAATAGATCTTTAACTCTGTCTATATTACATTTGTATGTCTATCTATTTAGCTCTTTTTATATGTATTTGGTTCTGTCTACTGGCTGTGAAAAAGATATCCCTCTGTCCCTACAATACATTTAAAGGTGGAAGATGTCTAAATATAAATGAAGTGCATCATAGTGTCTTTTGGAGGCATACATTAATTTTATCGTTCAATTAGCTAAATTGCCTGTATTTGGATCGTCTAACTCATTAGTTTTTTGGACGGTGAGCTTAACATTGTTCATGTGTTTACTGCAACATTAACCTCTACTTCAGCCATCTGTGGTATTATTTTGGAATGGCACTGAAGCTGCATCCTCTGCTTAGCGCCACCCAGAACAATTGCCGTTTTTTGTTTAGGTCTGGCCATTGCATGATTACTATTGAGTTAGATGTCTACAAACGTGAGTGGTTTTCACAAAATTCACGATAAATTGGACAAATGTATTGGCAATGTACTGAATCGATTTAATATTGTCATATGTTTCTACATCCTCATCAAGTTGTAAGGTCTGTTTGGACACACCAGCAACCTCCTCCGCTCAGGGTCTTTGAACAATCAGGACATTATTTTCAATTGTTGAACAGTTTTTACACTGGTTCACTGCTGGCCCATGTTTGTGGGTCTAAACATCGCTGACATGGTTGCGTTTCATCAATCACATCATTTGAATAATCAGTTGTGAGATCTTATTGACATTCATAGGCCTTGAAGAGTCAAATGATTGATGGCTGGAACTCAAGGGCTTCAGTTTCACACTGCAATCGTTTACTGGGACACTTGAAGAGAGCCCTTGTTAATATCAATAGTGACAACTGTACAGTATACATCTCGTTCTACTTGAAAGCTCATGGTTTATTGATATGATTCTGTTTTTTAAGCAGTGGTTGGCGTCCATCTTTTTATCTGCAAACACAAACACACAATGTCAATACGATCTCACAACTGATTATTCAAATGATGTGATTGATGAAGCGCAACCATGTCAGCAATGTTTAGACCCACACACATGGGCCAGCAGTGAACCAGTGTAAAAACTGTTCAACCATTGAAAATAATGTCCTGATTGTTCAATGACCCAACAACACGTGTGTGTGTGTGTGTGTGTGTGTGTGTGACCTAGCATTACTATACTTGTGGGGACCTAAATCTGTTTACACAGTCACGTGTGGGGACTCTCCTCCCCTATGGGGACAAATTGGAGGTCCCCATGAGGGGAATCATTCATTTTAGGGTGAAGACTTGGTTAGGTTTAGGATTAGGGTTAGGGTAAGGGTTAGGGTTAGGATTAGGGTAAGGCATGTGTTGGTTATGGTTAAGGTTAGGATAAGTCTCCAGGAAATGCATGGAAGTCAATGTAATGTCCCCTGAAGTGATGTATACATGGTGTGTGTGTGTGTGTGTGTGTGTGTGTGTGTGTGTGTGTGTGTGTGTGTGTGTGTGTGTGTGTGTGTGTGTGTGGATGGGTGCATTCATACTTCACTGGACACTGATTCTGCTTCAGACAGAACACACTGATGGAATTCACTTAACCTCCTACAAAGCCTTACCCCCTCCACCTCTCTACATTACTCTTTCTACATTACGCTCTCTCACACACACACACACACACACACACACACACACACACACACACACACACACACACACTCTCTTCGGCCTCTGCATCCCATCACGCCCAGTGGTGGTCTATCTTTGGCCGTGCTGCTTTTATCTCGGCGCCTTGATGTTTTTGATCTTATCTTTCTCTTGCGGAGATAGTTTGATGAGCAGCGGTATTAAGCCTCTTCCTGTTACTGTCTGAATCTTTTTTTATAGCTCTCAGAATTGGATGCACCATCTCCTATCAGGTGATGTCACTTTTGATTCTGCGCCAACAACTCTCTTATCTTATTACTTCACACAACGGAAAGCGTGCCGTCTGCAAATTCAGGCATTATATTTCCACTCATCCAATGAGGAGGCAAGTGGGCTCTTAAATGCAATTACACAAATGAGATGACCACCTACATTTGTGGCAGTTGAACGGCAGCAGCACATTTAGCCAAGGGCGAGTAGGCGTTGGCTAAATGTGCTTTCTGTGAGAATGTCCCACAGCAATGAGCACGTGAAGTGATACAGGAGCGCTGGCTCGTCCACCTTAAAATTCTTTCTTTGCAATGGGGTGGTTTTGATCAGTAGGTCGAGTAAGAATGGAAGCAGTGGTGTAAAATCTCAGCACTACGGACAGCTCCACCATAATACTGTTAGTGGTGAAGGGTGGCTGTTTTTGTCTATTCTGTCATTTTTGTTTTTCAGTCTGAATGACCAATTGGTATTATTTGTCATATTTCATTATGCCTGTAAGCTTGCTGCGAGCCCTGTAATCAGTATTGGAGCTGAATTCACGTATTTGTTATGTAGTCCTGTCAAGCAATCACTTGGATTACAACTATGGCTTTCCCTTCCTGGAGGAGAATGTGGGGCTGACTATTTGGCAATGTGAGACTGCAGTTTGCATCCATTCTCCACAACATAAGTCAACGGTAGTGTCTTTTAACCATGACCAAACGATTTTCTGTAACCTTTTCAAAGTAGTTATAGTCACTTTATCATAACAAGAACATAACAACAGAGTTGGAAGGTCATAAAGTGCTGGGATACATTATTATTGATCAATTTCTTTCTGGTGATGGTATTTGATCTGCAGGTTTTGTGAGGATGGAGGAGCAAAAGACATGGAGTGGAGTTAGATGTCTCCAGGGTTAAGCGATGATGCAGACAAAGTTACTTAAAATGAATGTGTCTGAAAGCTGGGCTTTAAAAAGAATACTCAATGTCACTGTTGCATCAGGAGAATGAGGAAACTCTTGCGTAAGAGCTATGTCACATAAAGGAAATGATCAAAGACATTTATTTTACCTTGCACACATCAGTGGCTTGACATGTGGATAGGCCAGGCCTCACCAATCTCCCTGTGCTACAGTGACTTTCTTTCATACCATTTTCCACACATGCAAGTCATTTTATTTTCTGTTGTACGCCTCCTGTCACAATTCCGCCCCTTTGCTAGCTTTGGGTCAAATCCTTCCAGCAGCATTTTTATGGTGCCTCCTCTTCCGTCATGCTCAGTCGAGATATTTATAGGGAACTTTAGTGGATTGCACAATCAGAACCACACAATCTGCTCTCTCTGTGGGTACAATAAAGATTACCCCCTGAGTTAGAATTGCTTTACAGGCCTGTAAACACAGTGTGTATTCATTGCAGCGTGGCATGTTGACATTTAAGAGCCATCTGAGTTGCATTTTTTTATATTAAGAGGTGGGCGTCCTTCATGGTGATGAATGTTAGCTTTTACAGCCTCAGACAGCTGTGTTCAAGCAAACCACCCATTACAGATATGGTTGATGATGGAATCACAACACTAGGAAGTTCTGTATTTTGATTGATAAATATGATACATTACACAGGATATCTATATAGTATGTGATTTTAAACATACTGTAAAACAGCTAAGCCCAGCCGATGTACTGTGTGTGGGTCACTGGGTGTATGTCTTATGGGTGACAGATGAAAAGAAGATGTGAAAGCACTGCACTGTGCTTGCTTGGCCCCCTGGGAAACTGATTGCTTGCCTCTGTGTTATCAGCCCACTTACTGGAGCTACTGTCTGACTCACTGTGTGTGTGGGACTCCTTTCCCTTATCTTAAACTTAAAAGCTTTTGTTATACCTATTGGGTAAATACAACACCAACACACCTCATTCAAACTGGACAGAAACAAGATAAGACTAACTGAAACCCTCTAAATGATGTCTTCGCTGTTCCAACAATCCCCAACTCTATGTTCCATGAAATAGACACTTTATTCACTCTCTTGCGTTCTTTGGAGGCTAACTGCTTAATTAGCTTAATAAAAAGACAAAATTGTTGTCAAAAGAAAAAGACAATCTGCAGTATACTTAGCTATGTGTTCCTTTAGCTTTAAAGCATACTATTGTCCAAATAAGCCAATAAAGAGCAGCCAATGAAGAGTAATGAGTCAGCAGTCAATGAAAACCTAGAAAACAGTCAATAAATATTTATTTCAAAACATGTGTCATGCCAACCGCAAGAGGTCCTTGGGCATACTCTCATTAATGAGCACACATACACACTGACCACACACACACACACAGACACACACATGACCAAATGACTTCGTTTGACCACTTATATAAACAACATAATTGAATCAAAACTATTCCTGGATCTGTTTTGCATGAAGAAACATATTTTATTTCATGTTCTGTGAATATATCTTGGTTTCCCCCTTTCTCCACACTTCATCATTTTTTTAAATAAGTCTTAGATGTTTTTAGCAAACAAAGTTACAGTATGCTGAACAATGGGGTGTAGTATTTGAACATTGTAGTTCGTACGGGCTTAACGAAACACATCATGTCCAACTAGGGAGCTTTAAAGTGGTCACTTGTATGTGTTGGATGTTTTCTTTGCTTCCAGTCTTTATGCTAATTAAGCTAACTACGCCATGACTCCAGTTAGCATACTCATTAACCTCTTGCAGTGCACTAACATTCTGCTATTGTAGTGGAAGAACCTTAAGTTAAATGGTTGGTGGAAGGAGTTGAAAACATTTATTTTTTTATAGCTCCTTAAAATCAGAAGCTTTTTAAAAATCTGAGGTTTATACCAGCATTGTTAGGACAACGATCTTAACACATGCAAGGTCCTTACCTCCCTGAATTTACCAACAATCTATAACTGTAGGATTATCCACAGCCAAACTAGCAGCAGTCAGAAGTGGCTGATTAGTCTGAGGGCTGTGTCACAGTCAGTTACTCTGACAAATTGGTTTGTCTTTGGGTTGCCTGCCATTGGTACAGGAACCTCTCCCATGGGACTTAACCTCTGACACTGACACACATGTGGGCGTCTGGTTATCCTATCAGACGTCTCGTTTTCGGATCAAAGGTCAAATTGCTGAGATTAAAAAAGAAAGGTGCAAATGGTTGAAAAGTGGGGAAAACATGAGATATGGCATATGGCAGAGTTGCTCTATACATCCATTACAAAAATAAATCCTCCTTTTGCAGAATATCTCTCCCAAAGCTACAATTAACAACTTCTGGGTCTTGCCAGGATATCATATGTTTCAATTAAATGCTGTTATTTAAGGTAAAGAGACCCTATGACTCCATGGGGAAAGGCATAGCAGTATTATACTTGAAGTGTCTTGGAACATGTCATTTCATTTTTGCTTGAGTATAAACCCAAACATATGGCAATAGAGTTGTAATTTATTATTATTTTCAGTAAGGCCTAAATAATCTGTACATTTCTTTTTTTTAATGTATGACTTAATTTGCCATTTAATATCATAACATGTGTGTAAAAACATTTTCACAGCACCCAAGACAATCGTCTTATTGCTAACAAGTTTACAACATTACAGAAAAGCAGCAAATGCTCATTTAGTAAAAACTAGAAACAGCCATGTTTGACAGTTTTGTAACTTCATGAAAAATGTGTCAAATAAAACATGACCAGATGTTGCTATAATAGTCAGGCGATTTGCAAAATATATTACAATTCATGCTAATGGATATGCATGATGACCGATTGAGCCCAAATGCAGCACACACAACAATGAGACAGGGAGCTGTTGTAAAATAAAGAGTGTATTGAAACAAAGGAGTCTCTTGGTCAGAAGTGAGCGGGTACTTGGGTTGAGAGCCAGAAGGTTTGAGCAGAGCAAGCCAGGCAAGGTGAGTGCAGGGGGAAATCTTTGATCCAGAGAGTTATCCAGTATGGTACGGAGGCAGTTGTCAGGCAGTAAGGCTGCGGGCAGGCACAGAACACAGGGGTTAGCAAACTTGGGTTTACAACGAGAGGGCAACAACTAACAATGTAGCAGAGTCTACAGAGTTGAAGCCAGGTATTTAAAGCCCAGCTGAGTGAGATGAACAGCAGCTTGCAGCAGGAAGTGGTTGGGAAAAAGCAGACAGCATGACAGATGGGAATGAATGCCAAACCAAATGTCTTGATAATAGATGTAATACAATAGTTTTGAGATATTTCAATCTGGACAAAAGTAGTGGACAAGTAAACTAGCATCTGTATGCCTATAGCTACATTAACATTACCCGTGGGAACCAATGAGCAAATAGACATGTACTGTTATGTTACCATGGATTTATTCTATGCTGCTTATTTGTGGTTGACTTCCTGTTTGTACAATAGGGATTGGTATGGGGACTAGCATGCACAGCAGGTGAGTTACCAAGCAGACTTCATAAAGTATGTGCTACTCGACACAACAGCAGCCTATTAGTCTGTTGCTTAGCTATCTAATAGCATACTCATTCAATTCATGCTAGCATTTGACGTCTGGACTTGATAGACGGGCAACAAAGTAAATCACCAACTGACAGTGTTCTTAAAAAACAGTAAGCTGTGTGACTGAGTAAGAGGAGCAAATGTTTGGTTGGCAGATCACCATAAACTGTGACTGTAACATCATCTCAGATGAGTTTAACTTGTTTTGTAACCGAAAGTTAATGAAGTAAAATGCTGTTTTTATTGATTCATCTACTTGCTGTTAAATATTTCATGTAATCTTCAAAGTACAGAGTATTTCTCTGTCAATTGTAAGACTGATATGTACTATACATTAAAGGTAGGGTAGGTAAGAATGGAGAAACCAGCTCGAGTACGCTAGAATCTGAAAGTACACAACTGGAAAAAATCTGCCTCTTCCTTCAGACTTCCTTACAGAGCCCCTCCTCCAACACACACGAACACGCACATGACCAATGAGGGCACGAGATAAGTTTGTGCACAGATGGAAGGCTGACAGGCAGGTAGGCCATCCAGTTACTTTAGCCGGGCCGGCTCAGATGATTGGTTGTGCTTTTTACAGCGCTACGGCTTCCAGAGATTAATTTTTGTATGTATTTATTGTCAAAGCATTTAATATATTCATTGCTATCGGATGTTAAGAGCATTCCATGGAATATAACAAAGTGTTTCTGAAGCTACCCCACCTTTAAGTTGAATGGTTTCACAATCAGCCGCTACACCTGGCTTAATCTTCGCTAAGGGATCCAGATTAATCAAAGGGTACAACCTGATAAATGGTATCTCATGGTAGTTGATACAATACACACGAGAAAACACCCCACACACATCCAACAGTACAGACTACAGCTACAGCCATTTTAATGTTATGAACCTACATTCGAGACATATGTTATGTATTGCACCTTTAAGGCTGAACACAGTGAACCCATAATAATGATTCAGTGTACAAATTGCTAAATGTGTGGCTATCACCTATTATAAGTGAGTATTTTGGTCTGAAATTACCTCGATGAAATCAGTAATTGGCTTTTTGTGTCACGCTGATTAGTATTTGACGACAAAGGCCTGAAAAAGAAAAGAAAACGCATCTTATAAGAGTTCCAATAAAAGCAATTGTGCTGATTTGTTTGTTATGTATTTCTCTGTTGAGCTCCTGTGCTTTAGTGTGGTTATGGAGAAACAAAACAAAGTGTAGACGGGGTGATGGGGTCATTTTTAGAATAGATTCTCTAAAACACAATGAGACGTTCTGTTGTTTGGCTGTGAACAACGTTGTCTGTTTATTCATTCCCAGCCAAGATCAGTTGGAGTGTATTCTCATCTTTCTCTGCTCATTTCTTCCAACTCCTCTTCACTTCACACTTCAGATCTTAGTCAAACTATAAGGATGCTCACAAACCTTGTCATATTTTGTGTGAAAGAATGTGGTATTCATAGTGCACATCCCTAAGGGTTCTGATGGGGATGTCATCTAGATAAGTGTCCTCATTAACTTCCTCCATTTATTCAACTGGGACATGGGTGTACGGAGGGAACAGTGGGTGCTATTGTGGAGAAGTATATGGGCGGAGGTGGGAGTGTTTTATGGTGCCTTAGCTGAGCCAAATTCAGCAAGCAAAAGTGGATGAGTCAGAGCTTATCCACCTTAGAGCAGGAAGACTAAGGAGAAGCCTGTAAGAAGTGTTTAAGCTCAAAAAGAGATGAAGGGCAAGATAAGTTCAATACTTAGTGGACTTTATGCTAAAAAAACACCTCGATTTGCTCATAAATGTGGATTTGATTTGATTTCTTAACATCATTCAAATCCTTTCCTTAATCAGCAAAGCGATAACGAGTTACAAAGCAATATTTCTCCAGGAGGAACCAGATTTCTTGACCCTACGGTTTATTCTTCAATGGGGTTGTGTCAGGGGTTCCTGTGCAACAAAGATTTAAGGGAGGTTATCTCTTGATTTGCAGCGAAATAAGCTGAAAGAAGTGTTTCAGTTGAACTCAATCTGAAGAGAACATCGAAAAAGAAAGCCTTGTCATCACCAAGGGAGTACTGGGAGTGAAATTGAGCCTTTTAAAAACGTTTTGGCATTCTTTTTAGCACATATGTCTAGCCCTTGATGTGATCCTTATTTTCCAGTTTGGCCTCTAGTGAAATTGAGGTTGAAACACCAGCACTAGAAGGTGTTGAGCCCTAGAAGTACGACGGCAGAAAACAAAGGTGAAAGAGTTGAATACCTTTCACCAGGTGAAAAGAAAGCCTGTGTTGATAAAAGCAGGCTGACAGCGGTCCATAGAGGGAGACCCAGAGGCCCAAGGCAACCTCCATATGTCTTTCTTATTATTCTTTCATACAGTGGTTCTTGTCAAAACACTCCAAACAAATCGTCATCAAAGCTGACAGGACGAGGCCAGTGACTCAGTGTGGAGCCTCAGAGAGAAGAGGTCAGTGGTGAAATACCACTATGACCTTTTTTGGAAAGCTACCCCATTAAATACTATCTGGTGATGAATTACACTACCTTGACTGTCCTCTTTCTGCGGAGTCATTAATGTATAATATGATGTAATTTCTCTGCACAGGACAAATAGATACAACTGTCTGGGGACTTCCATAAGCCGCTTCTCAAATGGCAGCAGCACTCCGCTCCTGATAACTACGCTCCAGTGGTTTTCTGCACTTCAAGAGACCATGCGCGGCTGTGAAGTGCCCTTACCGCGCACGTGATTCACTGTATCCTGGCTAACTGCTTGCTCAGACTACTTGCAGTGTAGGAGGCACTTCCAGATGCAATTTGCCAATTGCTACTGACACAGCCCCCTGGTGCCAGGTACTTGTATTCTAATCCAAATGAGCTCATTTACTCTCATGACACACTATGAGAAATTGCAGCGTAAGCAAACTTGTTGCAGAATAGACCTGAATGCAACAGTGTCCATGACAGTCTGATAGGTTCCACTCCGCAATAATCTACTCCTTTTCTTTACTGTACATTACAGTTCATTATCTTCAATGTCCTCTCTGCTGAATCGTACATGTTTATGCCTTCAAGGCCCTCTCCCACTGCAAATGGCACTTTGATAAAGTGGTGCCAAGAGCAAAGGCAGCCTTCAAAAATCATAGTGTTTTCCAAAGTTGTTCAGGAAGCAAGGGGTGGAAGACGGAAAATGGATGGACTCTGATGTGGAAAGCACTGCAATAGTTGCGAGGATGTCCATTCAAAGCATCAGTTCTCGAAAATTACAAAAGACTAGGGGTGTAACGGTATCCGTATTCGTCCCGTACCGTCACGGTTCGGACGTCACGGTTCGGTGCATGCCGTCACACGGCGAATACGCCTTTTTTTACGAGTGGGAAAAAAGTCATTCAGGGCAGTATCCACTACACTATTTATAATCCAAGGGGCGGTATTGCGCCTAAAAGCTGTTTGCCAGCCGCCCTTAAACAACAAATGAAGAACAAGAAGAAACAACAACAAAACAAACAAAATACCAGAAGAAGAACAGTTAGTTTTGCGAGTTCAGATAACACACAGGAGCTAGAACCCACCTGCTTCTTTTAAATCAGCTGTGTGGGAACATTTCGGGTTCCCTGTGGACTACAATAACGATGAAGTGCGCGAGTGGTGGATCGGACGAGGACGGTGTGTCGGCGTTGTTCGATAGCAGTGCAGTATGCTAATGGGAACACGCCAAACATGCTAAGTCATATCAGAAGGCATCACCTACATTTGCCAATCACCGGAGCCCGGCAAAAGACAACAGCAGTTCAACAGCTGATCCCCGCTGTTTTTAAGAAGCCAATGGACATGAGAGCCGAGAGACCAAAATAAATAAAGGAAGCTTTTGGCATATGTTTTTCAATGACTTTGCGCTCTTGAAACAATTTCTTATTATTTATTTTGTAATATTTTCAAGACATTCTTTTTAGTTTTACAGCTTGATGAAACCTTTTTGTTTGACATCAGCCATTATAGATAATATGGCCATCTGAGTGTGTGTGGTTTGTTTTTAACTGTGTAATACAGTTAATTATTCAAAATGTCAGAGTTCCTTATTTTTATACTGAAACTTGCACTACTGTTCAAAATAAATAAAAAACAAACCTGGAATTATGCATTTGGGACTTTTTTTTGCTTTTTCTTGTTGTACCGAACCGTGAGCCCCAAACCGAGGTACGAACCGAACCGTGACTTCTGTGAACCGTTACACCCCTACAAAAGACACATCATATTTTACTGGCCCCTCTTGATATCTAGCATCCTTTGAAGACAATGACATTGTAGAAAAACAAGATGGCAGATGGAACTACAAAAACTGCTTCATCACGTTTATGCATCTGATCCTGGTGACCCATGAGCACATCCCAATAGAGGTTTTGCAGGTACAGTACATTCCCTTTGGAGGACACTGGGGGGCTGGCCTAAAACATCCGAGAGGGTCTATATATCTCAATGTCTCAGAATCTCCCAGGAGGAAATGGAGAATGTGGCTACAAAGAAGGATGTCTACCTCTTAGCAGTAGCAGGATACTTTAGATCAGGGGTGGGTAACCTCCGGCCTCCGGGCCGTATACGGACCGCGAGACCATTTTGTACGGTGTTATCTGTGTAATAATTCTCGCGTCCAGGAGAGAAGCTTAAAAAGGAGACTAAATGGAGTCTCTGAGATGGTTTCAAATTGGTACTTTAATTAAAATAAAGGCGCGGTTATGTTACAAACAGAATATCGAGTGCCTGTTTTTCCTGGCCACGGTCAGGGTCCTTGAACACAACACGAGCCTAGTGTCATCACGTGGTATATGTCTCGTCTGACAGGGGTGCAGGGCTGACCGAGAGCACCAGAACGCCGCTCCGGCACTTCAGAAATTGCATTACCCATAAGGAGCCGTACACCTGCCGCAGTTTCTGCGTGGCTGTGTCTTTAGTTGAAAGCCCAGTGGCGATCTGTTCATCTGTCATCCTGATCATACAGTCAATAACTTTGTTGTTATTAGCATCTGGTTAGCTAGCTATGCTAACGATTATAATAAGCTTTTACAACCAGTGAGTTAAAGGCACATCTTTATATGATCATTATATTTATAAAAAAATAAGAGAATAAAGTAAACAGGTATAAAATACTATATGACAGTAAAAAAAAGTTGTTATTAATAAACAAGAATACAGTTTGAAAGGGGAGTGATTTGTAAAATATCCATAAAGAAAAATAAAATCTGCTTCCAGTTCTGTTTCATATGGATGTTGAGAGAGGTATCCATCTCCTAATGTTGCTCTCAAAGTGCACCAAATTGATGCTTTTAACTTCAACATTTAAAGGTCCCCCCCCCTGAAATCATGTTCACATGGATAGGAAACTAAATGCATTTGCACACATCTTGTGTCCATATCTTTCTGTTTTGGTGGTCATGCCACAACCGTGCACGTGCATGCATGCGCAAGTCATGGTAAGATATCAGGATTAAGTAAAGTTTTCTTTGCACAGCATGAAAGAAAGGTGAAATGAATGGGCTGTGATTTTAGTATTTTTAAGCAGAGGTCAATAATTTGTATGGCCCTCGGAGGATGTTGAATGGCCCTTGAGAGGAAAAAAGTTCCCCACCCCTGCTTTAGATACTCTTGAGTTCATTTTGAATATTTCATTGGTGGAAAGTAGTTCCACACAGCATGGTCAGTGTCCAAACAATAAGACTTTTCTGTACACACTGCCGTTTGTTTGTCCTTTCATGAGTTGTGAGCAGTGTGGTTAACACCTCAGTAACTGTCGAGGCCGGGGGAAGTTCAGCAGTCCTCTTTTAGATTTCCACTATTGACAGAGGTTCACGCTTCTTCTGTGAACTCTTCTAAGTGTTCACTTTCTGGAGGCATTAACAGCTTTCACACTGACAGATTGAGTGTGAAAATCGGTTAGTCTTACTTCCTGACTGTAAAAGTCAGACCACCATAGGGCCGGAAATGTCATTAAAGGGTGTTGCAAGCATCATAGTAGTTAGCTAATCAGAAAAGCATTATGAAATGTTTTTAAAACAACTTTCCCACATATTTCTGTTTGTGGTACATCACTGGAAGACAAACAATATCGTTCTACATTCCATACAGCAGTCAATAAAGCCAGGTTTGACACAATCAGGCAAGAGAAAATGGCCATAAAGCTTTTGTTCGGGATACACCTGAGACTCTCTGAGCTTAATCATCCGTTACCTTCACACGGCTGTAAAAAAAGAAATAGGTTTTGCCTGATCTGTAAAAAACAGCTGCAGTAAAGCAGAATCGTTATTTATAAAGGAAGCCAGAAATAGGTCATTCATTGATGATGTGTCCATGTGGAAACACATGTGTTTATTTGTTGGCTTCCTTGATCATAGTTAACTATCTCATTGCATGGCTTTGTCACAAACCTATTTCTAAACTATTAACTAATCCAAACCATGGGATCGCACTTGACTCGATCCATCAGGTGGTTTTTATGCCCATGCTTTTAACCACTGCAAATCAGCTTTACTGCTAATGGTGGCCCTCATTCAGCAGTATTTTTGAACACTAGACATGGCAAGTACCTTTTGATACGATTAATCAAAAGATCTTATCTTCTCCTTTCCCCCTGCTCTTTCAACGGGAAAGATTGACACGCTTAGATCAAAATTTGGCACAAACACCCTGGCAGAGAAGCAAAATTGCCTCGTACTTCATCACTCTTGTCAGTTGAAAGCGTTGTAATGCATTGCAGATTTTCTCCTCCTAGTATATCTGTGGCAGTGCAGCAGGGATGACGGAAAGTTCTGACACAATATCTGCACATAGATACAACTCTATCCACTGTGGTGTTTCGGGACTCTGGGATTCTTTCCAGACTGCCCTCACAATTGCTAATTGGGGCTTAAACATCTGTATGTGAGCCAACCACTGATGAGTCTCGTCAAGTTTAACAGTCTCGCCAACCGGCTGTCCAGACCTGACTCAGACTGACAGCATCTGTCTGGTTAGCATTCATCTCCCTGCAGAAATAAGACCGTGAGCATGTCAAGACACAGCCAGCTACTGTATGATGAAGGTCCCCTGACTCGAATTTGACATGCCAACCCACCATCAGCTTAGATTTTGACAGCAGATGCCTCATGACACGCATGCACAGTGAGGAAACACCTCTTGAAGGATCCACTTCTGTCTGTCATGACACAAGGAATATCTTCACCATCTCACATGATGAAGATCTATGTGGATTTATGAGGTATTTATCACCTATTTTCTCATTTGCCTTTTAAATACCCCCCTTTGTATATGTTGGTATTCTATCTCATAATGCATCCCCTGACACGCTCGATCTTTCTTCCCCGAAACGGCTGATGCAGGTGCAACCTTGACATATTAGGACATTAAATCTGCTTCAGCACCTGTCGCAGCCCTAAAGTGCTTCCACATTTCTGTTTTCTCAAGCACATCAAAGAAAATACAATTTCACCCCCTGTGTCTGTCTCTGTCACATCCACTCTCGCAGACCCTTCCATGTCCACCTTTCCCTCCCCTTTGCTGTCTCTTGTTATTCCAATCCTATTTTATACTCCAGTGTTTAAGGGATTTATGTCCTTGCATTGTTATTATTTCATTTGTATGGCCACAACCAAATGGCTTGTGTCTGATGCAACTTGTTTATGCCTTTGTGTATCTCAATCAAATGTTTCTCCATCCATGTCATGATTATGAACTGAATGGCATCGACACACCCTCATAAAAAGTGCTATATTCTACACAAAATGAAGGCTATAACAATAGTGAAGGTTTATTTGTGTGTGTTGTTGATAGAGTGCTTCAGTCTCTTTTTCATCCGACCATTTTCCCTGTGCTCTGCCATCTCCCCGTGCATCTGCTCCTCACTCTGTTACAAACTAATTATTCTTTATTAAACTACAATAGCTCCCAACCAGTCTATTAATTCAAAGGTCTGGATGGTAGTGCTCTCCTATTAACTCAACATCATTATTCACGCCATATAAGGCTCTGGAGCTGATGACTTTCCCCAGCGATCCCTGTCCTACCCCCAAGTTAGCCTTTATTAGTGTTGGCATGACTTCTCCCATGGTTCTTTGCAACTTTTCCAAGTTGCCCGCTATATGTTAATGACACAAATGATCTATGTGTCATAGACCTTGCCTTTGAGTTAAATGCAGTCACTTCAACATCTACATCCAAAAAGAGCTGAATCTATGACATTTATCTGGTTGTTGAGTTTAAAAAATAAAATAATATATACGCTGAAACACCTATCTAAACACCAATGTGACAATTTCAACATTTCACTAAATGTGCCCCAAACCTTTGGTCTTTAACACCAGATGGCTGTAGAGAAGCAGTCTCCATGGAAACAGACTCTTAGTGAAGTTTAATGAGGACAGAAAGATAGGGGACATAGTGTGACGAGTCAGTCAGCGTCCAGATGCTGAGATCTGTTTCAGTGCACAAGGCCCGCCCCTTACCTGCTACACTCTGCTAATGAAGGACTATGAATACATAATAAGCAAGAAGGCTTTGGGAACCACTGTGATAAACACAGATTAACACAGGGTTGTTTTAAACAATGTCATGTACAGCAATATAGTTGACCATGCTATGTTGTTCATTGGCCAATACATGGTTGTGAAGTATTGATATTATTTTGCATTCTCCCCATCAGGGCCAACTTGTGGTTGAATGTGTTTTTGTCAATTGTACAACCTCATTTGCAGCTTGGTCACTTTAGCAAATTCACATCTGTTTAATGGGGAAGAAGTTGCTCCATGGTGACACTCTATAAAAAGTAATGACCTACTCTGGAATTCCCCTTAGCTCTGCCTTTTAGCCTGAGCCCTAGCATTTTTAGGTCGACCGTCTTAGCAAATACATACTTTAAGTGAAATACAGAAGCCTGGTTAAAAGCTTGTTATCATTTAAAATGAGAACATTGTACAATAAGTTCAGTGCAAAAAGCAGCTCTCTAAAAGTGTTAACATTGCAGCTAAGGTCACTGAAAAGTCACAAAAAGAACATGGTAATATATTGTGCTCTTCACAAAAGGCCTCAACATGTAACTGCATCTGACACCTCTTGTGTTACTTATAAGCTCCTCCTATAGGCTACCTGCCCATTTTCACTATTGCATATTATATTATACTTGATATTTTTGTTTGATTTTAATGGAGTGTTTTGCTATTTGTATTTATATGTTCCTTTACTGTACTTGTGCACCTGCAATGTTGCCTTCCTATTAAACAATTGCGAATGTACTTTTGTTTGCGCGGATGGAACTCGGGTCACAAAGGGTTAACTGCTGTGTAGCCGAATAGTCCATTTAGTTTAGGAACCTTCCTAACGGAGTGAAATGACCCGGAAGTCCCTCAGTGGCAGCCATGACAAGTGCCGTTCGAATTCTCTAAATGAAAGGAAAGGAGGTTTCAAACTTCCTTTTATAACCTCCTTTAGCTTAGGAACCACTGGACCTCCCTAACCGAAAGGAGAGGAGAAAATGCTGCCCCACAATGCCTTGCAGCCGCAGCATTTGACGTCACACAACAGTCGGCCGTTCACGGAAACAAACGATTATGAAGGAGAAATGATATCATGAAAGTTACGGTGCTTATTAAGCTTTTTAAAACGTATGTGGTAAGTTGCCAAAGTGCTTTGTTTTGAACGTTCATCAGTATTATAATCAAAAAGAGAAATATGAACGTTAGTTTTTACTGAAATGATCAAATAAAGTCAACATTTCACTGAGCTGTGTGGGGTTTGTTCAACTTTTAAAAGATGTTTGAATGGTGATATACACAGTGATAGGTGTTAAAGACTAACGTTTATAATAAATATATTTGTATTGATTTTAAGATCTTTTCATAGTTCATACAATCATACGTATTGGGATCATTTGTATTAATGTGGACCGGAGGGAGAGGGTGACGAGCATAAGTTTCACTTTCCTTTTTTATTTCAATTCCAACTTTGGTCATGAAGAATATGTTTCTCTGTTGTCCACGTTCATAAAGCAAAACACAACAGCATCAGAGCACGGTGCAGAGTCTCTAGATGAGTTTACAGTAGTCCCTCGTTCTTATTATACATCCATGTTGTAGTCCGCTGTATAGAGAACTGTAGTTTCCATCGTTTCCCCACAGCAGCAGACGCACATTCATGACGTCCGCTGGCGCATCATAAACACGTCGGATAGTGAAAGTGCATTCGGATTCTCTAAAGCAGAGGTTCTCAATTGTTTTTCAGCCAAGGACCCCTTACAAGATAGAGAATACACCAAGGACCCCCTCATTCTGATTTGTGATTTTGGGCAATCTAAATAAAAATTGACTTGATTTGACATGTATGTCCCTTGGAATAATCTGACGTAGCCTATTTTTTATACGTCTCTAGTCTTAGTTATGTGAAAGAACAACACAAGAGAAATTTATTAGATATGTATTAAAAATATTTGCACCATCTCAACACAGAATACCCATAAAACAATCAATCAATTAGCTGCAAGTAACACTGTACCTAAACAAAATATCAAAGGGAAATCAAGAGAAAAGTGATCATTTGAAGTGCATTTCAGCGCGTGCACACACACACACACACACACACACACACACACACACACACACACACACACACACACACACACACACACACACTTAAATATGAAAAGGTTCAACTACGCACACACATATCATCTCGGCTCACGCATCACGCTCAGGCATAGATTGCGCAATAATGTATTGCGCACCTTGGAGGTGCAGCGCAGGCATATCGTCATTCAAGAGATGCGTAGTTCTTTTGGAAAACATGTTTTTCTTTTAGCCTATTTACCTCGTTAACGTAAATAATACTCATTACATTGACACATGCATTATTTGTGATTACATTAATGGTTGTTGTTAATGTATTAGCGACCCCCACAGATGTATGATTTCACTGCGTCCGTGGGAGCTGAGAGCTCTCCTTATGGGAGCTCAGCTCCCATTGGCTCCCACATGACTCGAACCCTGGTGTTTAGTGAATCTGATTAAAATACTAAGACATAACATGGTGTCACTGTAGGCCTATAGTGTGTAGTTTGCTTTCATTTTAATACGTTTCATGCATTGTTATGTTGACATGGTAGGCTAATTAATTTGACTTTAAAGGTTATTTAACAAATGTTTATTGTACATTTTATATGCAAGCCATCTTAAATCAATTCAAATTAATTATCTAAAACATACATTATCAGCATTCTTTTATTGCTTATTATATCTGAAATAATGCATTAAAGCGATTCAAAAGTTAAAGATAAAAGTCACTCATAGCATCATGTCATATCATTATCTTAAATTAACTTACATTTGGCCATTGCAATTGTGTAAGCAAAATCTGATATTTTGACATGGCCATTAGGACTGTCCATGTCCTCCAAGTAATCCCAGGTTATACATGGCACTCAGACCACCAGATGAAAACAGTTGCCAACTCACCGCAGAGAAGTAGAACACACCCGCTGTGCCACTCCATTTTCTCCAGCTGTATCGAAGCACTCTGGGAGAGCTGATTGCTGAATAGCTTGGCAGGGCTCTGCGTGTGTATCAGTCTCATTGTGTGTGTGTCTGTCAATGGCTGATGTCCCACTGTGCGAAAGAGTAAATCCTCTCATCCTTAACCAGGCTTACGTGCTTGCTCATCATTCTCTTTCATCAAGACCTCTTCTTCCAGGCTCCCTCCTGTTGAACCCTCAACCCGTGGCTAAATGCTGCAGCATCTCCTTTCCTGTGTGCTTTGGATTGCTTCTTATATCGCTCCTAAAACTTGTCAAACACTGCACTTTAAATAAAAGCAAATGCAAATACTGTAGATATTACATTGGAATAATAATAACCACTTTTTACTGCCAAGTCAAATTCAGTTTCTTATTCATAATCAGTATGGGCTCCCTTATTTTGCCTTGTTTGCATTTTGTGGTAAAGGGAGAGTGTTTTCTGGATTAGTCTTTTCTCTGTATATACCTGACAAGAATTTGAGACATTAATTATGCATAAGGGGTCACCTCTCCTCCGCCTGGTCGAGCTGAAACCTGTGCCGTTTTTCATAAGCTGTCACAAACAATCACCTTCACTGTGCTTGGTGGGCTAGACTGAGCCGTACTGGGGAAAACAATCCAGCAGCTAGCTATCAATCTCAAACACACACAGCAGTTCGTACCTCCTCTTAAAGCTGCCAGATTTGAGGATTGCCTAGTACTTCATTGAAAACCTAAGGCTTTTTTTCTCCCTGTCGTGGTGGCAATGACAGGTCTTTTGGCCATTTGTCACTGGGCTCAGAACACGGACCACAAAGTGGTAATATGATATATTAACAGAGAGCTGGCATAACGCCTTGAGGGCAGTTTGAAGAATAAGCAGGCTGCCCTGTTCCAGCATTTTGCAGATTTAATCTTCTTTCTGCCAAGATATGGGTGTTTTATGGAGTAGTTGTTTTAATGTGCAGGATAAGAACAGTTTTGTGAAACAGAAACAATAAAAGTGTTGTACATATTGTACAGTCAATTCAGGTCATTTTCTTTAATTAATTACCATAATGCATTTGACTATTAATGTTGTATAACTCATTTCACTAATTGGTTTTTGTCTGCCTGCTTTTAGGTCTACTGACTATGGGACCACCTACACCAAACTCAACCTGATGCCAGGGACAACAATCGTGGTGACCAGTTTCTACATCTGCCCAACCAACAAAAAAAAGGTAGGAGAATGCACATCTTATTAACCAGTTAAGCCCCATGCCCCCGGGACATCTTGCAAGAAACAGCGTCTGAGGGCTTCTTAACATTTAATAAACTATGAACTCATGGTAAAATACCCTTATTACTTATCGGATCTGCACATTGGCCTATTGGCTCATAGTAATGTTATAGTTATTGAACCCACTGGCAGTTTCTGCACACCAGTTAATAAAACAAATAAAAGCAGCTTCAGAAAGCTGAAGGAGTACAGCATGTGACTTAAACTGACTGCACTCTTGGAGGCCTGTCAGATATTCTTTATGGCAGGTGTTACCATCGGGGTCCAGGGTTCTTCCAATCGATAAGACGATGGAGGGAGATTCTATGTAGTCTCTATTCTCACATTCAGTTTCAGGCACCACTCCAAAAAGTCTGCCAGATTTGCAATGTCATCGTCTTCACACACATACACACACTAATAGCAAGAGAGAGACAGCATGAGGGCATTTCATTACGTGGGGCTAGAGTCATTTTCCTTGGCGACCAAACAAAAATGAGATGGGTGAAGAGAGTCACAGGTGCTGTGTGTGTGTGAAGACAGTAGGATGTCAAGCTGTCAATCAAGCTGCAGCTTAAACACACCTCCAGGCCGGGCAGGAGGCTGATGGAGGCTCAGGTTTGGTGCTTCTGGTTGCAAACAGTTTATAGGTGTGTGTGTGTGTGTGACAGTGGATGTAGGCTGTGTCTGTTCTGCAGAGGTGATTGTTATACACTTTGATTTAAATATCAGCATGCTGCCATGTGGTTACTTCCTTTTTCTCAGCATCTGAATTATAACTGATCAAAGGTAATTAGCTTCCCCTGCGCGGTTACAAACAAAAACACACGTGAGCACAGTTTGATCAATACTGCTAGGAACATCTGAAAACTGAAAACAGCAGGGTCTTTAAGCTCTGCGAGGGGATTACACACATTGTGAAGGGATCACACGGAAAAGGTGTGAGGGGCCTCGGGTAATCAATAGGACTTGAGGCAATTAGATAGAGGCGAGTCTTCAGACGGAGACAATGTCACCCTCCCTTTCCCTCCCTCCATCGCTTCCTTGAGAGCTCCATTAAAGGTTTGCTCGAGACCCATCGCAGGAGAGGGCTCCCAAGGACCCTTGACACATTTCAACGGTATTGGACTCGTAAATAAACTTTGAGACTGGAAGCTCGGCACGCTCTCCCTCTGCAATTTTCTTTAACACTTGTGTCTGGAGGGCTTTCAACCAGGCAAGTGTTTGCACAAGTCTGTGTCCTTGTTGTTGAGTGCTCAGCGTGTGTGTGTGTGTGTGTGTGTGTGTGTGTATGTGTGTTAAATGAAGGTTCACGGGGTGTGCTAAAAGGGATTCAAAGCTTATTTTTCTAATTGTACTTATCTGTCGAGTCCCTTTCAGCCATTATAGAAATAAAGGTAAACATTTAAGCCTTATTAATTAACAATTGTTGTTTTGGATTCATGGCATCAAGTTTATTCTATATCATCAATGTCACTAACTAAATAAGTAGATTTTAACATTGCAGTTTCCCTCAATGATGACCTACAAAGTCTGTCCTTCCAAATCCCATTTGGACTATATCACTGTTTCCTAGGTAATGTTGTGTATTTCAAGGTATGACCATGACTATTCCCCAACCTCAACACTTTGCATTTGAATGATCTATTTAACTCAAAAAGCCAGTGTCAGCTCATTCATGTCCATTAGTGATTCTCAACCAGGGGGTAAGTGTAACTTGGAGTAACTACAAAACTGAAGGGTGCTTGAAAAAACCTGTACTGTATCTCAGCCAATTAAATAATAATAATAATGGTTCTGGCTGCTTAGCATTCTAGTTCAGTCACACTGACTACAGCCTTCCAATAATGGTGAAAAGTCTGTCACTTCAAGTGGTAGCAGTAGTGGTTACTTGTCCAAATATTGTGAAACATTTTTACCATTGTTTCTTTCTTGACACATTAACAATCATCTCCGGCATCTTCATTAGACCAAGATAAAAATAATCCACTGGACTCCAGTGTATTTTGAGTTTACGACAATCCTGGACCATTAACGGCTTATCCAAATCTGATCCCCATCGAGAGTGTATTTTAAAGACATGCACTCCAAAAACACCTTTATGGCCCCTCCTGAACATAGTTACTGCGCCAACACTCATCTCTGGCTTATAAGATTTCCATAACATCTCTACCTCAGTCATTTCCTAAGCAGCAGGGCATCACCCCGAATGCTGTATGCTCAAAGGCATGCCATCTTCAGATCTGGCATCCTAAAAATATCCTCTGCCACTAGTTAGCATTGCATCTCCTGAAGCTGAAGGCGTCCTGCTTGATGTAGTAACTAAAGAACTGATTTTGAATAACAGCAAAGGTTGTTTTGCTCCATTGAACAAAGCATTACACCTATTGACGTTTATTAAATGAGACAGACAAGTCTTGAAGACAATCGGCATGAAAGCAACAAGAAGTTAACAACATTTCAGCACACAATCCTTAGCCAATCTTTCTTTGGATGAAACAAGCACTCACGGTACAGTAATAGACATACCGCTTCCTCCGTAGGGCATTTTCCCCTTTTGTCAGTTTTGATGAAAGAGATGTATGTGTCTTCAAACCACTGTGCATCATGGTTTAAGTTTCAGCACTAAAAGTTACGTTAATACAGCAAAAACTATTCCAATGCAGCTTTACGTTTTGAGCAAACAAACAATTCTGGAATCTCACTAAATCAATGCAACATGTTATGAAGTAAAAACTCCTTTGCCTGCCCCGAAAACAAGTTGAAAGCACTTTTTGAAATGTCTTTGCTCATCTACGAAGAAAGTGAGTAAAAGAAGAAAGCCAGAAAAAAAACTAGGCAATCAGTATACACGGACAAAAGTAGAACGGTGTTGCAAAGATGAAGAATGGGAAAAAGAGTAATGGACTGAATGATACTGCAGATTTACCGTCAGCACTTCAGTGATTGCCACTTTAAAGAGCTTCAAAGAGAAAGGCAAGGTATTCAGATGTGGTCACATTATGCTTAGATGATATCTCTATGATGGGATCATTTTTGTAATTTGAGATAGACCTATTCTTATGTGTGATTGACAGTGAAATAGCTGCTTTTCTCTCTTTGATCTCTTTCTAACTCTCAACTCTGTCCCCTACTTTTCACATGAAAAAATATATATAATGATGGCTGGATCATTTTCCCCGAACCAAATAGATATGTTTGCACTAACGTCATCTTACAAGAGACGGTCTTGGAAGTAATGATGCACGATGATGCGGTTCGACATTAAAGAAGCCACTGATACCGCTAATGCCAAATTCAAGATACTTTTTTAATGTATTCTTCCTCAAGTTAGGCAAAGCCTGTGTTCTTATATTATTCATTTTATATCTCTATATTGATACATATGACATGTTCCTCGTAATTTAGTCTGGTGTAAATTAAATACGTGCAAAACGAAGAAGTAACTATTTTTTATTTCTTTTACATATTTTTATACAACTTTTAAAATGATGAATTTTTAGAATTGTTTTGACCATAAATCAAACAGAGTATGCCTTTTCAAATTGTACCAGTCATTCTCTCAAGGCTACCATATTTGCAAATTACGCTTTCAGAAAGTCCTCCTACATTTTGAAGTATTCTTCATTCACATTACTCTCCCTATCTTTGATGTTGCTGAGACTTTCTGTTCGACAACCAAAGTGTCCACCCTGGATCCTTTCTGTGTGATTAATGTTCAATCTTTTAGTAGGTTTACAGGCGTACTTTGAAGGAGCACTTTGCTCTCAGCCTCCTGGGGTTAACCAAGTGTTTGCCTATGCATGTTTTGAGAAACTTCCTGCGTGAAAACACTTTTCCAAATAGAAATAGAAAGTTAAGCTAGTCTCTTGTGGAAATGGCTCCTTTACTAATGCTGCTGACAAGCAAAGTTAAGCTGTGGGGCATTGCGATAGATAGATTTTCTCTTGAAACAAAAATAAAAACATAAAAAGGGACTTTTAATACAGCTTGACATACAGAAGCATGTGTTCCAGGGCTAAAAGCTACGCTGGTTAAACCACAGCACAGCTGCATGAGCACTATCCATCCCCCTCTTGGTTCCTCTTCCTCCTATCTCTGCAACCATGTCATCAGAGAAGCTGTATTATCTTTATCCTCTGCCCAGACTCTGATCTGGGACCTGTGGCACAGCCTGATAAGAAGGAGTGAATGGTGCAACTGTGAACCGAGGACAGTTGGAAGCGAGTTGAGATCACAGGAGCTAGCACTAATACTTGCTGGAGGGTTATTGACTTTTGGTTCCACTACAGAGGTTTGGTACGCCCACACAGTCATATGGAAACAGCATTCGACTTCAGTGTGGACAGGCTTCATTTGAAGCTTCAGGAAGACTGAGTTACTAGAGCAGGGGTCTTCAACTAAAATTCAACACGGTCCAGTTAGAGAAAATCCCCCCATGCAAAGGTCCGGAACATCAAAATGTCTAACTTGCTTCATGAATTAATGTGATATATATTGAAGTGACCTGTAGCTTTATCAACGTCTGCATGTCATCAACAACTGACTGCCAATCAAATAAAGAAAGTACAATTCGAAAACAACAATATTTTTGTCAATTAACATTGAACTATACAGATATACAGTAACATACTGTGGAGATGTGTAATGTTCCTCTCGGGCTGTATTTACAAATAAAATAGTTAAAAGTGCTTAATTTTAGATAAATAAAATAAAGTGTAGCAGCAGCTTGAGTTTCCCTTTTTCTTTGTTAACCGTTTCACATCATGACTTGACAGTTTCAGACGATTATAGAACAATATCAGTCTTTACACATCATAACAATTGAACAGTTTCAAAGTGTCTCTTTCTTTCCCTCTTATATTGCAGTCCCTCACTCACTTTGTTTTAATTCAGTGTGAGAATTGAGCTGGAGCTTGTCCTGCCAGGAGTTTAAATCTGGGCTGAAATGGTGTCAGGGCCATTCTCATACACATGCAGGTGCTCATTGGTTACAGTGATGCAACACAAGTATGGTGAAAAAAGAGAGAACTATTCGAAGCAGAACAAAAACAGCGTAATATACCATCTGACAAAGGCCTGTGCTATAATGCTTCAATTAACTGCTATTCTTTATAATATACTCAGATCAATAGGAGACAGAGATGTCAAGTTAAAAATCAAGGGTTTTTATTATTATTTACAGCAGGGGTGGGGAACCTTTTTCCTTTCAGTTTTTTCTTTTTGGATATTTTACAAATCACTCCCCTTTTAAACTCTATTCTCGTTATTTTTAGCAACTTTTTTGTTACTGTCATATAGTATTTTATACCTGTTTTTCATTTAGTCTCATTAATAACTATAATGATCATATCAAGGTGTGCCTTAACCTCACTGAGCTGAGGTTATGTGAGCCTCTCAGGAGAGAGCTCTCTTCCACCTGGTTGTAGAAAAGCTCTTTAAATTCGTTAGCATAGCTAGCTAACCAGATGCTAATAATAACAGATCGCCACTGTGCTTACAACTAAAGACACAGCCACGCAAAGACTGCGGCATGTGTACGGCTCCTTATGGGTATTGCAATATTTGAAGGGCTGGAGCAGCGTTCCGGTGCTCTCTGTCAGCCGTCCTTTCAGACGAGACATATACCACGTGAAGACACGTTACGCTCGTGTTGTGTTCAAGGAACCTGTCCTTGGCCAGGAAAAACAGGTACTCACTTGTTGAATGATTTTTGCGGTCTAGATTTCTTCTTCTTTTTTGAAGTGAGAAGTTGTCCGTCAGTTGTCCGTCCGTCCGTCCCCCACCCACCCCCAAAACGAAAACTCTTCGGTTCTCCATGAATTACACAAGTCACCCAAATCAGCGTTAAAAAAGCGGGAGGCGCCGAAAAATCCCCTATTAATGTATTGATTATAGCTTCGGATCCGTACAGGTCGGCGTCTGGGTCCGTATCCGGACCGCGGTCCGCCTGTTGCCGACCCCTGTAGAGCATGATACTCTTTATTTAAAGTATACAGATGTAAGAGGGAACAAATGCTTCAGTTTATCCAGTTTCCTATGAGCTAAACTATAAACACAAAGCGGAAAACAGCTCAGTTTTAGCAATTCATTGGTCAGAGAAGGGAACCAATGATAACAGACCTCATAGTTAAGAGGAAATGACACTTCATTGCCATGTTATTTTGGACACAAGTTGTAGGAACAGTTGTGAGTTGCACCCCTACCCCTGACCCCCTGTTGGGTCTCTAACAACTCCTGATATACATGTGTTGGACTCCAGCAGCTTGGTTTGTCATTATGCTTCTCAGCTAACTGATTTAGGCTGTGAGCTGTCGGATGCTAAGCAGGTAGTCTTAACAGCTTTTTTGCTGAAAACAGCTGCATAGGGATAGTTAATTGAGACTTTTTATATGGACCAAAAGCAGACCTTTATGAACTTATCATTAAGCTATAGCAAGACTAGTGCGAGACTGCTGTGGTTCATTTCCCTAACTTGCCCCGGGTTGCCTTTTGGGTTGCAATGATTTGCAACAAACACACTATATCCATAATTGATGGCCAGCTGCGCTGTATGCCCATATCAACCAACTGAGTCAGAAAAGTTCAATCAGAAGAATAAGTTGCCAGAATGCTGCTTGTATTGTGGTGAACATATGCAGCCCCTTTCCCACTTATCCTAAGTCTCCATTGCATCAGTTAGTTTAGCTGGAAGCTTGTCGGCTGCATGACTGCCTGGCATAACATTCCTCTGTCTAGGTTTCTGATAGTTGCAGCCCTTAAAAACCCAAATATTGAGCTGAAGTAACGCTGTTGAAAACTAGAATAGAACTTTGGCAATAGAAAAACATTGACTAGTGCAGGATCAATATTCAAACAATATGAACACTGAATGGATAGTATTTGATAGTACAAGCACTTACAGTAATTACGGAATGGCTCCATGAGTAGTCCAGTTCAGGGTTCCACAGCTCATTTTTGACCCGTAGCAGGTTTGACCTTGTCCGTGTCTCGTGTCATTGACACAAATGCTAATCATGTCCCCCAAGCTCTTCTGTGGCGATGCTACTCCGTTCACTCTCTCTTAGCATAACCCATCAACAATGCTATTACTACAGATCCCTGCAGGGCATGGTAAATCATATTGCCACGGTCTATTCAGATTATAGCATGAAACTAGCTGTGATAATCTTTGACCCGGCATTGATGGCAGCTATTGACCTCTATTCCCTGTCCAGCTGTGTCCTTTTGTGGCACGTGCATCAGAGCACTGCTGCTGTCAGCCTTTCGCATGTCGGGCCTAAATGGATTGACCCAACCAGTATGCACCAGATCAGATCAATAGGCAGCAGGCCAGAGCCCTTGAATCACAGCGCTATCGGCTGGCACACCCTGGAGGGAGACAAAGCTCTAAACTATTCTCCATGCAGGGTTTGCGGGGATGTAAATGCTTGACTCTGAATTTTAAAACTTGATGTGTTTGCTGCGGTCTAGAGTTTAATGGGGCTTGGTTAATATTTCAATGCAGCTGAAGTAGACCGAGAATATCATAGCAGAGATTACATCAGTGTAGAATAGAAAGGAAGCGAAAACAGGAGGGGTGAAAAATAACTTGTCCTTCAGATTTATATGTCACACACCGCGTCATGAAATATATTATTAAATGTGTCATTAAATCACATTTGATTCAGCATGTGTGTGCAGCCACTGCCATAGCAAACACTGAAACGTTTTGACGTGGTACTTTAGCTGGCCTAGTTGTTTTTACGTGGGGTGTCTAAAAATAAATAGAATAGTTGCTTATCCATTTATAATGTCTCTTCATGATTGAAGTGAGCCAAGTTTAGCTACTTGAGATTACATTTTGATGACACACAGTAGGTCTACATTCAGAGAACTGTCACACAGGCAAAAACAGCAGCTGATTTCAGCTTATTGTATACTTAGTACACCACCGCTGTGTCACAAAAGCTTTTACAAGCAACACCATGTTCTGGTTTTATCTTTTTCCTTCCCTTATCCATTCATTATAACTGTGTAATTATTTTATCCCTCTTTTAACCCCCATGCATCAACTTCTCTTTCAATATCTCATTATATTTGATTCTGTAAGCCAGCTGTATTTGTTTGTGTTTATCTTGTTCCTACCATTTAACCTCCTCCATGTCATCTCCTTGTCATTATTTAGCCAGTTTCCATCGTTTGGCTTCAAAGCACTCGCTGATTTGGGCTTTGAAGTTAAGAGATCTAGATATTGCTCACTTGCAAAACACAAACCGAGGGGCTACATAAGTGGGGTCCCTCGACAATGGGATTTTCCCATTGGATTTTGGGCTATACTGCAGAAAGAAATCTCTGTGGCAAACACACATTCAGGTTTTGTTCAGCAGCATAATCTCCATATATTAAAGCTACTTTGTGATAAAAAGCCAACCATAGGGTATAAACGAACTACATCACGGCTAAGCAGAGGGCGGGCTTGTGTCGGCGCGAGGACTTCGGACATTCCCTAGTGGGCTAATTACTGACATATTTTATGTCGGAGAACAAAACGTGAAAATCTTTAAGGCTTGTGTTAACCACAGACCTTATTTCAGGCTTCTAACCACAAACACGTTAAAAGAACCGTTGACTTCATAGATTATTTCCAGGTTTTAGGACATCTTGCATTCTAATTATTCCTTTTTCTTTCCACGTCGCCCTTCCTCCATTTAATTTACATCTCGCTCTTTCTCTCTCGTATATATAGCGATGTCTATCCTGCACTACAATCATCATAAATATTGTCACTTATAGGTGCTATTTATATGCCATTGCCCTCTGTACTTCTTCTCCTTTTTATATTCCTTTTCATTCTCTACCTTTTACTATCTCCCCTTCGCGATCTGCAAATGAGAGCCAGCCGCCGGTGGTTGATTGACTACGAGCAATGAGCATGCTCGTTTGTGAAGAATGAGAGAGTTTATAGACACATGACGTGAAAGAGGAGGTAGAGATGGATGAATTGTGCTGGAGGGCTCTAGTATTATAACCTTGTGTTATGCCGTGTGTGTATGTGCAGCTGAAATAGGTGTTTTACTATTGAAGAAGACGTGTGATAAATAACTAAATAATAAAAGAGGAGCACAATAATGGACTTGCATCGTCAACACATTATATATGGTGCTGCTGTAAAACTGTGTGTGTCTCCTTAGACAAGTCTCTTTGTAACAGAGATGTGTAAAATGTGAGCTGTACCGAATAATTTTTTTTCCCATTTTTTTGAATGTATTAAACTCCAATATCAACGTAAGAGCTTGTCTCTCTTCGGGGGTGCTAACACTTAACGTTATCATTTACTTTCTCCGTCTTTATATTATATCTTTATATGTAGATATTACTTCTTCTCCGTTAATCTCCGTCACGTTGTTTCCATAGCAACAACAACTTCCTGTCAACAGCACTAACTCTCCTTCAAAATAAAAGCATGTCCATACAAAATAGGAAGCCAAGCCAAATTACACTTAAGACACAACTGCAACGAAGGTAACAAACACAATGCAATATCCTTTTCAATTTCAAAGAACACAAATTGGGTTATCTACATTAACAAATAACCATAAGACAACAATACTGTAGAATAACAAAATGAATGCCGTGAAAAACCGAAATATACGTGTTGAAGCAGTTCGCTGCTGATTATACCCCCCTGGCCGAATATTCGCTGCTGATTAATATCGAATATCCGGAGCCCGAAAAATGGTATTCGGGACAGCCCTAATTCTCACATAGCAAAAGTGCATTTATATTTTCACACAACCTATAATGTGGATGCATCACATGATGAGAAAGGCGTTTGTGTTGTTGGTACGTACAGCGAGACCCTGCTCTAAGGATTATCCTCTGAGCTTCAGTTCACTACATTTAATATGGAACATGGAGAATAAATCCATACACTTCAAAGGGAAATGGAAGGTGCATACATGCAGCCGCAGCTCATTTGAACCCCTTATCCCCAGGCAGGTACATTATTCCTTTTCTACATTAGTCACATTTAAGATAATCATTTATATTTTTCAGAATAAGACAACCATAGGTTTTAGAGACGTTTCAGTCATGCTGCTGAACTTTATCCTTTCTTTATCCATCTACATGCTAAAACAAGTATGTACCCTTCACATAACTAGGAAAGAGGATTGGGACCATGTGATTTTTTATTTTTTTTAGGTCTGATATCAAAGGCAGTATTCTAAGAAAAAATTCAAAATGCTACAACAACCAAACCCTCAGTGTCTTCCCGACAACGTCACCATGGCATCATCAGGGTTATTTTGAAAGACTTGAACAAGCTCCTCTAGAGTCTTCTTCTAGCTATCCTTATACAAAGTACTACACCGCTGTTCTTAAAACTCATCACTTCCTATACTAGTAGAGAGTATTCCGTGTTGAAACCAACTTGTGTTTTCATACATTTGCCTTGGATTAACTTTTTTTTATATATATCAGTGATAAAGAGCACACACACACACACACACACACACACACACACACACACACACACACACACACACACACACACACACACACACACACACACACACACACACACACACACACACACACACACACACACACACACACACACTCCAGCCAATTCCGTCATTCACAGTCTTCTCTGTACCCGTATCTTCCAGCGTCTCTTCTCAATTTTTCACTTATCTTTCCCCAATTCCATGGCAAGAAAGAAAGGGGGAGGACAAAAAGCTGGGTTGAAAGAAAAATAGTGAGGGAGAAGTGATGAAAGCCAAGATCTAAAACTGGAACATTGATATTTTTCTTTGGGACTCTTCTTTTGACTGCAAGTGGCACTGAATATAAATTGATAAATTTGCCAGGCTGTACTCACCATGACACCCAAGGCAAGCTGGGAATAAGATCTGGCTCCCCGGCTTAGACACCGAGAAGGCAGAGCATATCTCAGAACAAAACATTGTCAAAGCAAAATATCTGGGATTAAATGTAGTTTCATATATACCTTATAAACAGGGCTGCACATAACTGGTACGCAGGTGCACCTCCGCCAAAAAAAGAGCACCGGGTCATTTGAAAAAAGGCGCATGCCGAATGCCGAATTTAACACACACATTTAAATAATTGGTTTAAACGGCGTAATAATAAGGACGATCGTCCGTTCTGTGATTCTCCAGAGCACACATGTTATGATGTTAGGGTCATGGAGAGAGAGAGGTGTGGCTTGAGCATGGTAGAGCGACAGTGTGGGAACGTGTGTATGTTTCTGGAAGTGAAACGAGGAAGCAGAAAAACAGAGGTCTGTGATGTATTTTGTGAAACAGAAGAACAGCTAAATAAATGCAACGGCCTCCCAAGAAGAGCTCGCCTCTCTCCAGGCATTGAAGCTAAAGTGGGTTATTGAACCTGAAGCTGCTTCTGCCCTCCTCGACTACGGTCTGGGAGCCGACAGTAAAGTTCAACACACAGATGGCCAGTCCGCCCCTTTGTAGCATATTATTTAAATGAGAGATGAGCAGATCGCCACTGGGCTTTCAACTAAATACACAGCCACGCAAAAACTGCGGCATGTGTACAGCTCCTTATGGGTACTGCAATTAGTGAAGTGCTTTCCTCCGTGGTGAAACGATCAGCACCACGGAGGAAAGCGGCAGAAAGTCACCTGGAGATAAAGAGAGCGGGGCTGCGCTGCGTGCATGGCTTCCTTCTGCAGGTAACAGGGAGATGCGCTCTGGCGGTGGTCTCGTTCAGGATCCGAAAATACATTTTAAATATTTTGCACACTTATTCCACTTATTCCTAGTGTGCCACTGGTTACGGTGCCGCGTGCCAGTATTGCCGACCCCTGGTTTAGATAGTTAACTTTAGTCTAAGTTCAAACGGTTTGGTCACAATTTATGTAAACACATATGTCCACACTCCTTTATAATTATTGGGATAAACAGGTTTGAAATCATTCCAATGCATACTATAGGACAGTAACCAAACATATCCTTTAAAACTGGAGAGATACAAAAAATGCATAAATAAATAAATGTTAAGGTAAAATAAGATATGAATGAACAACACAAATAAAATAAATTACATTAATTTGTTATTGGCTATGGTAGGTTATTGGTTATGTTCACATACTTATTTGATTAAATCCACTTGTCTAAGATGACAACAGAGACTTTCAACCCAAAAGCAGCTGTTGACTTGTGGATGCAAGCAGCTAATAAGACTCAACCAGAGAGAAAGCAGTAGGCCTACATCATCAGCTACCATGTCTGACAGAGAGGAAGACAGTGAGGAGAACAGTCAGGAGGGTAGTGATGACAGCTTGTAGGATTACTGGTCGGGCTAATGTTGTCTTGTGTTCACCTCTGCATGTGTGTTCTGTGTTCACCTCTGCATGTGTGTTCTGTGTTCACCTCTGCATGTGTGTTCTGTGTTCACCTCTGCATGTGTGTTCTGTGTTCACCTCTGCATGTGTGTTCTGTGTTCACCTCTGCATGGGTGTTCAGTGCCGTGTGTCTGGAAAATAAAGAGCCCCTCAAAAGTTACGGTTTATTTCATTTTAAGGATGAGCACCAAGCAACATCTCCAGGTGCTCCTTTGAGAACCAGGGCAAAAAAGTGATGTGCACCCCTGGTTATAAAGGCTGTTTGCTTGGTCACAATAAGGCTTACCAGCTTTAACTTAATAGCATGATGTGTACTCCTACATGTTGACATTTGTAAAGAAAGCTTGATCGTAAATTGTTAAAAAAATCAATGGTTTGTTGAAATATTTGTAAAGTGCATTGATGTAATGTTGATGGAATAATGGGGATGTTCTCCAATCAGTACACTACACAACTTTACAGTTAATCTTCTTAAACTTTGAAGATGTTTCCAAGAATATATATTAAAAAGTTGCATAAAATACACATTAGTAATATGGTTTGTATTGGCTTACATGATATGTGTGAACAAATCAAATGTCACTTTCCCCTTTGTTCTCTTCATACATGCCGTGGAATACCTTTAATGCACTCCCAGGATGTTCTTCTTTAGCACCTTTATTCCCACATATTGGTGCGTGTTTCAGAATCAGAAATCCTTTATTAGTCCCACAGTGGTCTGTGTCCTAAATTTACCAGAGAGAATTAATAAAGTATGCCTCCTTTTTCAAAATGATGTGCTTGGGTTATCAGTACCCAATTTGTATGTTATTCCTTCCCTTGAAAAGACCAGCTGAACACATTTTGGATAGAAGGTTCAAAGTCAACCTTTACCTCATCAGTCCCAATTGGTTACGCAGCATGTATCAAAGCGTTGGATGGAAATGTTAAACTGACAGCATGAAACATGAGCAGTAACTCAGCTGTCAACCTGTCTTCAGACCTGCCTCTTACCTTGCATAATGTCAAATAGGTGTTATTTATTTTGACACATCTCAATGTTTGGGCTTCATGAAAGAGGAAAGCCTAAAATACCATCTCAGACAACAGAGTATATGTTCCAAGCCACTGTACATCTGTTTGAAAGGATTTACTTGCTTATTACCTCCCATTCCTCCTGATCCGCATTTGAAAAAATACATCCGCTGCACACATGCTCCACATTGTTATTAGAATCGGAGCCTTGACAATTGCCAATTTTGCATCGCACAGGAACACAGCCGTACTTCATATTCCCTTCAGCTCGGTCAATTTGTTTCTCTCTGTCTCCGGCTAAAATACTCTCACAGGAGGATGCAATGAAAAACAAAATGCATTATGGTTCGATTATAGTGTCCAATATAGTTTGGATGAATCTTGTTGGCTTTCTGTTCTTGTCGTTGTCACTTAGCTGGATCACCTGCATGTGACCTGAAGAAGTGAATACAAGGAAAAAAAGTACTTTAGTGAGAATTTCTCTAGGTACAAGATCAATAATACAAGATCTAAAGTATAATGCATTTTTAGGTAACTCATACAGTAGGAAAATACTCATACAAATACTATTTACATTGTAGTGGAACAGGCCTTATGCACATGTAATACAGATTTAAATTGTTTGCAAAGTTGCCTATTTACATATCCAACAGATACAGAGAAACATTAACGATCATATAGAGTTCTGTAGATGTTCTCTTTTCTAACTCTTCCACACCAATCTCTGAGGAATTGTACAGAACTTAGTTGCTAAATACTCCACTGATCTTCAACTTGTTTGGTAACTGTGTCTTTCTATAGTTTAGTGCTGGACAAAAAGTGTACAGTTGTGTTATCAAAATTGTTCTCAGCAAAACCGTTGCAGCTAGACACAAGGCTGGTGAGAATTTTAAACTAAACCAAACCATACAAATAAATCAATGAGCTTGGAGGTGCTAAAACTTGCCGTAGAGCGGAGAAGAGTGAGGTGATCATTCTGTGTGATTCACAAGAAGAATCCATGGAGGAATTAATTTCACCTTATAGCTTTCTGACCTATTGTTCATGAACAAAATGATCAGTGAACCTTTAGGGAGGACGGCATACTACAGCAACTGGTGGAAAATGTTGAGAATAACTGCAATAGCTGAAGTAATATTGTCCTTGTGTAATAAATGACAATATAGAATAATAGAACAGAACAGCGGCACCTGTTATAGATTGGTTTCCATCGCTGGTTCCATTTTTGAATAGGTTTTTTGTTATACAACAAGGTTAAGAGGGATTTGTTTGAGTGATGTTTATCATTTAGTGTGTGTTTGCATTTTGGCCATAGAAATGGATGTCAAAACCCTACTCACCATCGTTTCTCAATAGTCACTACCTCACAGGCCTCATATCCATATACCTGTGATAGAGTCAAATGTTGATTACAAAAAAGAAATTAAAGCTAATTATTCTCTTTAATACCAGTCCTTTTTCTCAGCAACAAAGAACTGCATCAGCAAACATTTACCTTTAGCTGAGGTAGGCTGAGGCCAAATCAATATATGGATTAGCAACACATTAGGCCAATGATTACTTTTATAAAAATAAACCACCCACTCAGTGTTGTCCTTTCGCTCCTGGACCACAGCCAATCGGAGTTTCCGAATAACGTCCCTTTCAGTATGAAATATAACTAACTACGACAACATTTCATTCCAACTTTATAGAAAGTAACGCAGAAACACCTTCTCATTCATTTAAAGATTATTTACTGTGACAACCAAAGTAAGTTGTGGCTCACATCGTTATGTATGCAAGCCTAGAAGAACAAGTAAAAGACAAAACAGAACCAAAACTGTTCTGCAAGTAAACCTTTTTCAATTTGCAACAGGTCGAACAGCCAAAACAAAGGTGACATTTCTGGCAGATAAATTACGCATAACGCATCTTTAACATAACAAACCTTGACAGACAAACAACCTTGTCCAACAACTTCAACCTTTGAGCATCTAGCATTTAACAAAACTTAAAACGGGCATAATAAAAGTAGAAAATGATCCGGATGTGGACTCTACTCTTAAATGTCTCTGCAGATAAATCATTCCACAGAGACTCATCCTCAGTGCGGAGGTCTAGGTAATGGTGTTGCACGGTGTACCGATACTTGAAAGGTACCGCGATACCCTGCCGTTAAAAACGTTACGATTCCTCCGTTTCATTAGTATCGGTACTTTAAGAATGACGGGGAAAAGTACTCCTGTGAGAAAGCGCCGTTTTACTAAGAGCCGTGTGTTCAGCGCTCTGCTTCCACTCCCTGCTCTGCAGCCGTGCCTGCAGTCCCTCCCCTCTCAAGCACGCTCTAAGTGCCTCCCCTCTTTCGTGCACGCGCTAGCTGCCAGAGCATGTGAGAAAACGGGGAGCAAGTTGCTGCAAGTGGGAGTGCAACTGCCGCTGCGCCTCGGCTTGTTGACAAAAAAGACGCCAGAAGCGAAATGTGGAAGTATTTGAGCTATAACTCTGACAGAGAGGGCAAGCCTACGGACACCACGAGGCCTGTCTGTCAGACATGTTTTAGATCCCTGCAAACCAAGGGAGCCAACACATCAAACTTGGCTAAGCACCTCGCCGACCGGCATCCATAGCTGTTTAAAGAATTTAAAGGCAAGGCAAGGCAAGTTTATTTATATAGACATATAAAGACAGACAGGTTAGCGAATGTGATCGATAACATAATTACATCATGCTCAAGCCCATGCCCTCAAATCTAAGTCAAACAAGTGTAATTTATTTTGTGACAAACGAGGCAATTAATGGCAATAACTGTCTGATATGGCTATCTTTTTAGCTAACTTACCAATGTGGCTAACATCTGCAATGTACATTTTGTCAATAATTATTTATATTACTGTACTATTACATGTTAATAAAATATAAAGTTAACTATCAAAGAAATCACATAAACTCAAGTATAAAGAAGAGACCATGTTGTAAGAAAACACTTAACAGATAAACTACAATTGTATTGATCATGAAAATAATAAAAGAAAAGTATCGAAAAAGAATCGGAATCGCAATTCTTGACTTGGTATCGGTATCAAAACCAAAATGTTGGTATCGTGACAACACTAGTAGGTAATCCAAATTTAAAGGAGAAACTTGAGATACCAAATCAAACCGTCTTCATGCGAGAGTGCTTTAACTTTGAGATCTAGCCTTGAGCCGGACAGCTCGACAGCTCACAGACGTCGCCTGAAGCCAGTCATCCATTATGTTCACACTCAGCCCGCCGGTAACCACCTTCACAAGCAAGAGTTTGACATTTCTCAAACGCACTTCACGCCTGGCAGTGACACCAAACTGTCACTTTAGTTTAGGCTTCGGCTCAGTCGGCACATCACTCCCTTTTTAAGTTGAAACAACAGGGTGTGGCGAGTGGGAGGCTGAGAGATGAGTGGGAGATCGAAAAAGAAAAAAGTGGTGCTAAGGTGATGATGTGAAGCCACTTCCCAAGAGAGAGCTGAGGAATGGTGGGAGGAGGTATGAAGTCATGAGAAGGTGATCTGTCAGACTGAGTGCAGACAGAGATGGATACAGAAGACAGTTGGAAGGGTGAGAAAGAAGCATTAACTGTGACTCTTATGAGAGAGACACAATTAAAATAGTTGTACAGTACAGAAGTTCTAACATTTAAAAAAAAAAAGTAATAATACTTTGTCTTAATAATGTAATTGGAACCCTTGGGCGGATTCTCACCTAGTGACACTTTCAGTAATTTCTTTCTATTTCAATTGTCAATGTATTTCCAAGAGCGGTGGCTATTTCAAATAACAAGACAAAAAACACCTCCCTAGCGGGGCTGCTAGGTGACATCCTTACCAGGTGCCCGAACCGCTCTTCTCAAGGTGATGGAGCAGTAGCTCTACTCTGAGTCACACCCGGATGAATGAACTTCTCACCTTATCACTTAGGGAGATGCCAGCTACCCTCCGGAGAAAAAACATTCGGCAGCTTGTATCTGCAATCTTGTTCTTTTGATCGTGACCCATCCTTCATGACCACGGGTAGACAGTAGAATGTAGTGAATGCATACTTGGATATGGCAATGCGATAATGAACAGAAGGCATTCCAAAATGCCTCTTAGTGAAAGTATTGAGTGGTTTTATCCATTTGAAGCCAATATGTCCGTATTTAGCTCGAAAAATGAACACAAATGTGAGCACCAGAGCTGTGTTTAGGGCTAACATTCTCTAGACAGATATTCAAACATATTTGTGCCATGTTTTATACATTCGCATTTAGCAAACAGTGTTTGTGCATGTGTGTGTGTCGTTGCTTTTTTATACTGGGAACGTGTCGCAGGTGGTTTTGCTGAATGGGAAAATACATAAAAAGGCAAGTGGGGTCTCTGCGGGACTCTGTGAAAGATTGTCCAATTTGTTGTTGAGCTGAAATCAATGGGACAAGCCAAAGTGTTGGGGTTCTGCTGCTATAACAACGCCTCTCCCACTGCCATGCCTTTAGTCTGCTCCCACCATACACCTCTCTCTCTCACTATGAACTTCTCTCTCCATCATTCTCTTGCTCGTTATACATGATCCATGCTGAACAGGATGGGCTGGACTTTTTCTCTCTCTGACTTATCTGATTTCAGCGTAATGTCGTCTCGACGCAGACCTCTTTCGTAGTAGTTGTGTAATTCCTTATGCAAAGGCTACATTGGTCATCATTGTTTCACTGTCTGTGTAACGATGTTTACTTTCTAATATAGCAATACAGTTTAATCTCTCAATTTGTATTTTGTTCTAGTTATGCCAATTATTTGCAGTGGTGCAATTTAACCTGAATGTATGCAGGCCACATAAACATCAACCTTGACCACCCACCACAACTAATGAGTTCCCATGATGCTCTGCCAGCCAACTCTTGACTTATGAAAACTGATTGTCTGCTTTAAAAGAAACATTGGACATTCTTAACCCTTCACAACCTTTGAGCAGAGCAGGGTGAAAAGAAGGAGAGGCTAGGATCATTCAAAGGGCACTGGGCTTAAATGGACCCTTGAAAACACTACATGAAGATAGAACAATGATTAGGGCCACCAGTTTATTATGATTCGGAATTCCCAAAATAAAATGAAGAAGTGTGGGAGTCTCCCACTGCAGCCAGTTGGCGGAGTTTTGGCACAATTATGTTGTTCATACCGACGTTAACCCTGTCTGTGCACTTGGCGACCAACTCTGTTGTCCGGAGCCTCTGCCTCCTGTAAAGCTTCACAGGTCCGTTGGTTATGTCCTGCGCGGCTCGGCCAGCACCCAGTTCAGTCGGTCACAGAAAGTCCGAAGATCTCTTGCAGGGAGCGAAACAACGACGTAAATCAAATCAAATCAAATCAAGTTTTATTTATAAAGCACATTTAAAAGCGATTTTTGGTCGAGCCAAAGTGCTGTACATGCATTAAAAACACATATAATCACAATAAAAGACAATAATTTACAACAGATATAAAACAAACACAGGGAATAGTCAGGAGTCGTGCTCCGCTCTGACTAGAAGGCCTGAGAGAAGAAGTGGGTCTTAAGTGTGGATTTAAAAACCCCTAGGGTCTGGGCCGACCTCACGTGGAGGGGCAGAGTGTTCCAGAGCCTGGGGCCAGCTGCTGCGAAGGCTCGGTGCCCTCGGGTTTTGAGCCTGGTCTTGGGCACTACCAGCAGCAGATGGTCAGCAGACCTTAAAGCTCTGGCTGGGGTGTAGCGCTGGAGGAGTTCAGCTATATAGGCCGGAGCCAGCCCATTTAGTGCTTTAAAAACAAATAAAAGGATTTTAAAATCAATTCTGTACCGAACTGGAAGCCAGTGCAGTGAGGCCAGAATTGGGGTGATGTGGTCACGCTTTTTATGGCCAGTCAGCAAACGTGCAGCTGCGTTCTGGACTAGCTGCAGGCGTTTAATTGATGCCTGGTCCATACCCATGTACAGAGCGTTGCAGTAGTCGAGTCTCGAGGTCACAAAGGCGTTAATAACCCTTTCCAGGTCTTTAAAAGATAAATACGACTTGGTTTTGGCCAAAAGTCTTATTTTAAAAAAGCAGGATTTGACTACGCTGCTGACCTGCTTGTCGAATTTAAAAGTACTGGAGAAGGTCACCCCAAGGTTCGTGACTGAGGGGAGGATGTTTTGTTGGAGGGAGCCTAGAATATCAACCTGGGAGGCTGGAGGTTGGGGTCCAAAAAAGATGACCTCAGTCTTGCTTTCGTTGAGGTTTAGAAAGTTTTTGCTCAGCCAGGATTTTATCTCAGTTAAGCAGTCCATCAACTGTTGTAATGAGTGTGTGACACTTGCTTCGAGAGGGAGATATATCTGTACATCGTCGGCGTAGCAGTGGAAGGGAATATTATGTTTTGTGAGAATTGAGCCTAGGGGTAGTAAGTACAGTAGGAAAAGGATGGGGCCCAGAATCGAGCCTTGGGGAACCCCACAGGTAAGAGGGGCTTTTGCAGAGGAGAAGGCACCTAGCTGCACAGCGAAGCTACGGTCTGACAGGTAGGACCTGAACCATGCAAGGGCAGAGCCTGTGATGCCAGCGGACTGTTCAAGCCGTGACAACAGGATGCTATGGTCCACAGTGTCAAAAGCAGCTGTCAGGTCTAACAGCACCAAGACAGCTGGGCTACCTGAGTCGGCGGCTAGGAGCAGATCATTAAAAACTCTTAAAAGGGCTGTTTCAGTGCTGTGCATGGGTTTGAAGCCAGACTGAAACTTTTCGTGGATTCCATGCGTGGTTAAAAAAGACTGCAGCTGGGCGTAGACTACTCTCTCCAGGGCTTTTGATAAAAAAGGTAGCTGGGAAATGGGCCTAAAATTTTCGAGAAAGGAGGGGTCGAGATGTTTCTTTTTAAGTAATGGCTTAACCACGGCATGTTTGAAGGCAGCAGGGACACATCCTGAGCTAAGGGAGGTGTTTACAATGAATAAAATACTTGCTCCGACTGAATCTAAAACGTCTCTGAGAAGGCGAGAGGGAATGCTATCTGAGGTGCAGTTTGTCGGCCGCAGGTGCTTGACCACATCCGAGAGAGAAGAGAAGGATACAGGCTCAAAGTGGTCGAGGACAGCAGGGCACAGAAAGGGAGCAGGATCTGGGGTAGCACTAGTGTGAGCTAGCCTAAGAGCAGATACCTTTTCAATAAAAAATTTAAGAAACTTATCACAGAGAGTAGTCGATGGCACAATAGAAGAAACATCACAGGGATTAATGATCGAGTTGAGGACATTAAAAAGAACCTGAGGTTTATGGCTGTTTTTGGAGATTAACAGAGAGATGTGCTCTGTTTTGGCTGCTTTGACTGCCGTCTGGTAGTCAGACAGGGAAGCACGAAGGATTTCTAGGGAGACATGGAGTTTATCCTTTTTCCATTTTCTCTCTGCACGCCTGCAAGCGCGTCTGAGAGCACGAGTACAGTCATTGAGCCACGGCTCTGAGAGCACTTTTGTGCGTCTAAGCGTAAAAGGAGCAACAGAATCCAGTGTTAGTGTGCATGTAGAGTCAAACATGGAGATAAGCTCATCAGCATTAAAAGCACAGTTCACATCTAATTTACAGATCGGAGAAGCATTAAAAGCATCAGAGAACTGTGAGGCAGTCAAAGGGTTAATCGAACGCACACGACGCGCAGGGGCACGTGATTCGACTCCTGCGGAAGGGATGGAGGTTGTAAACAGAACCGGTAAATGGTCTGAGATACGCGTTGCTGCACATATTTCATCCACAGATACAGACAGTCCAAACGATAATACTAGGTCCAAAGTGTGTCCTTTTTCGTGTGTTGGGCCAGCCACGGACTGAACGAGACCAAAAGAATCAAGGAGATTTAAAAAGTCCCTAACCAGAGGTTTGGACTCACAACACACATGGACATTGAAGTCTCCGGAGATCAAAACACGATCATATTTCACCATGATCCCGGACAGAAAGTCAGAAAAGTCATTTATAAAATCCTTATTGCACTTTGGCGGACGATACACGACTGCGCAGAGTATAGGCGAGGCCGGATTCAGTTCAAAAAGCTGCAACTCAAAGCTAGCATAGGTAGTTACAGGGTGAAGCAATCGGCATTGGAGGCTAGCTCTAAACACTGATGCTATGCCCCCACCAAGGCCGGTGGCACGGGGGGAGCTGAAGAATGTACAGTCAGGAGGAAGAAGTTCAGAGAACGGTGTATACTCGCCAGCGTGGACCCAGGTCTCCGTCAGGAACATAAAATCCAGCTCACGGGAGGTGAAGAAGTCGTTTAGCAGGAACGTTTTGTTTGCTATCGACCTAGCATTTAGCAAAGCCATACAAAGTTTTTGCTCCGGGCTTGCCGACGGTGGAGTGCGTCTCAGCTGACGAAGATGTGCGTGTTGAACGCCGCGCGGGCCGGGAGCAGTCAGGCGGGCAGGAGTAGCTGCCAGCGGGCCCAGCAGAGTCCGCAGCTCCGGAAAAACAGGGCGAATCCACCGATTCCGCACATGACGTGCAGCGGGAGGGCCATGACATCTGAGACGTGGATAAGTCCCAGAAGAAGCCGTCAGGTATGCCTTCAGATGGACCAGTGCACCACCACGCTTTCCCCGTCGTCTAAAGCGCTTTCGGCGAGGCAGGATGGAGGGCAACCGGCGCAGGTAGGTGGGTATATCCAACAGTAGAGGGGGGGGGGGACGATTTATGGTTGCCAGATGTAAGTTTGGGCAGCAGTATCAACTCCAGTGAGGGTCTGAGGTGGAGGAGGGCTTGGCGATCATAGACGAGCAGAGCAGAGACATTCTGACAAACATAAAACAGAAAGCTAGGCTGGTTAATGTATTTGGGTTTTGTTACATGTCTCGTAGTTTATTCCATTTAGTGTTGACAAGAAACACGTGTAGACGAAACATGTGTTTTGTTTTGATGTTCTGAGGTACGCAAAGGCGCGTAGTGACACAAGTGACGTAACGCAATTCAGATATTTGCCGCGCATGCGTACCAATTATGTGCACCCCTGGCTATACAGATATATGCACTTATGGGCTGGATATTAAAATGCACCTACTGGTATCTCGATTATATATATTTGTGCAAAAATGATCTTCAGTTGTGGCCCTTGCAGAATATTTCCTCTTGACACAGTCTTTTATATAAATATGCATATCTCAGACTGAGCCGTTGCGACATTGGACTGATTTTTCTAAAGAGGGTCACATACATATAAGGTAATCAACAAGACTACAGTAGAGATGGCAGCCTGCATGCGAGCATTTTTGGAGGTCTAGTAGCTAACATTGATCTATACAGCTGATCAATATAATCTTTTTTCATACGGTCCAAAATCTTTAGAATAATTTTCTGCATAGTCTTTACATTTGTATAAAACATTTAATGTATATTGAAAACCACAGGGATTAAAATTGGTTGTTTGACCAATTGGGCTGAATGGAGATCTCTCCAAAGTCAGATTAACGTCTCCTTTTTAAGGGTAAACCACCTTTTTAAAAGTGACTTTTTATCACTCAAAGCTTTTGATACAGTTGTTAATTTGGTTTGTATGTGAAGCATAGTTTGACGCTCCAAGGCTCACAAAAATGTACCCCTGGGCTTTAAAGTCCATCAGCTGTATTGGCTGCATCTGTGTTATATTGCAAAATAACCCGTTGTTGCAGTCTGCGGTTTCCAACAACAGAATAAATAAACTGCCAGTGATGCATGTGTTTAGGGAGTCGTGCTAAACTCCTAAGACTCCGCCTGAGATCTGCAAACCAGACGAAGCACATTGCATTTCCTCTGCCAGAATTGAGACATGATGAACGATGTGATGAAAGAGGATTACACATCATTGCTTGGGAGGGAAGGTGAAGCAGATGGAGCATTCTTCCTGAGCCAAGGTAACATTTGCCATCCTGAGATTGCTCTGAGAGAGTGATGGGAGGAGAGTAAATGATAGAAAATGAAAGTTCAAGAGACAACAGGCAGAAGGAGACAAAAAAAAGAGCAGTGCCGTGCCTGGCAAAAGAGTGGCGATGACAAGCAGCCTCATTCATCTCATTTAAATGTCAGTGGCTGAACCTCAGCTCATTTGTTTTGTGGCCATTTAAAATGCCGTCCCACAGGCTCTGATCCCTTCGCCTCTGCCTCTTAATTGAATCAGATGATAAACAGCAGAAGAGTGTTAATTTGCAAGTGGAAGTGTGTGTGTGTGTGTGTGTGTGTGTGTGTGTGTGTGTGTGTGTCTGTGGGTTGTTGGCAGGAGGAGATAAAGATGATATACTGTTTCTCTTCTGTGTTAGTGTCCCTTTAGTGTTTGACTGTGTGACTGTAAATGTGTGTAGTAATAGGCAGTCTGGATGGCTGCTGAGATGATGAACATGAGTTGTGTTTTGTGATTTTAATTAGGGTTAACTTTAGGCACACTAACATTTTTGGGATTTTTGGAAACATTCTGTTAAAATAAGTGCTTCATAGGGTGGTGCAGTCCTAAAATGTGAAAGACATGGCATTTTACCACTTTTACAGTTATAACATTAGGTTTGCTAACATAAGCCACTGTTCTGTACACACTTAGATGATGTAGAGCAGGGGTCGGCAACCCCTGGCACGCGTGCCAGCATTGCCACGCGGCACCGTAACCAGTGGCACACTAGGAATAAGTGGAATAAGTGTGCAAAAATATTTAAATTGTATTTTCGGATCCTGAACGAGACCGCCGCCAGAGCGCGTCTCCCCGTTACCTGCAGAAGGAAGCCATGCACGCAGCGCAGCCCCGCTCTCTTTATCTCCAGGTGACTTTCTGCCGCTTTCCTCCGTGGTGCTGATCGTTTCACCACGGAGGAAAGCACTTCACTAATTGCAGTACCCATAAGGAGCTGTACAAATGCCACAGTTTTTGCGTGGCTATGTCTTTAGTTGAAAGCCCAGTGGCGATCTGCTCATCTCTCATTGAAATAATATGCTACAAAGGGGCGGACTGGCCATCTGTGTGTTGAACTTTCCTGTCGGCTCCCAGACCGGAGTCGAGGAGGGCAGAAGCAACAAGCTTCAGGTTCAATAACCCACTTTAACTTAAATGACTGGAGAGAGGCGAGCTCTTCTTGGGAGGCCGCTGCATTTATTTAGCTGTTCTTCTGTTTCACAAAATACATCACAGTCCTCTGTTTTTCTGCTTCCTCGTTTCACTTCCAGAAACATACACACGTTCTCTCCATAGGTTCTCTCACTGTCGCTCTGCCATCCACACACACACATTCCACAAGCCACACCCCTCTCTCTCTCTCTTAAAGGGACAGCAATCTCATCTCACTCTGCATGACCCTAATATCATAACATGTGTGTTCTGGAGAATCACAGAACGGACGATCGTCCTTATTATTATTATTATTATGCCGTTTAAACCAATTATTTAAATGTGTTTGTTAATTCGGCATCATGTAAGTTGCGCTGACAGGTCCACACACTGCTTCACCGCAGCGAGGCTCCCCCGCCCTCCTGCTGATAGTTGACAATCGTCAAGCTCCTCAACACCGCACGCCGCCGTGTGTAGGCTCCGTAAGTAGGAGGACAGCGCGTGGTGCTGAAATAGCCAACATGCGGTTTGTGGTTTGAACAAAATAACACCAGCTCACTAAATCCTTCAAACGTAATGTTTACTTATATGTGAACAGTAACAAAGTTCAGTCAAAATATTGACAACAACATCGGAGAAGCCGCTTGATCATGGAGGGCGAGGGGTGGTGGTGCATATGCTGCCACCCCCAGTTGGCAGCTTTGTTTTGAAAGATAAGTTTTGGCTCATAGGACATTTATGAGAGAAAATCCCTAATGTCCGAGTGCAAGTAAATGCAGCACAAGACGAGAGCCTTGTAACCCCTCCCACGGCCCTGGCGCGAGCGTGGAAATGTGATTGTCATTTGAACGGGACGGCGCAAAGCCAGAAGCATTCGGTCTACAATGACAGAGAAGAGACTGTCAAGTTTGTCTGTACTCAGCCAAACTTGACCCCCCCCCCCCCCGTTGACAGTTCACTAGCACAGTGTATGTCACATTTGTAGTATTAAGCATCAGTTTAAATGGCACATACTGTAGATCAGGAGAGGGTTTCAAACTTTCTCTGACTTGGAGATTTATCGAACCTGCCTTCAAGTGTGGAGGTAAACAATTTGGACAACATTTGACTTATCACTCTTGTGAATCCCTATACATGGATACCGACTTTCACGTAACATAAATCTGACAGCCGACATTATTAAGACTAAGTTTAGATAATGTACATGTCTCTTTTTATCATCGTTCAAAATGTCAATTCAAAGGTCGTCCCTGGAAAAATGTGGCCCTTGGGTCTCTCTTGGTCTGCCCCGCTTTAGAGAAGAGATCATAGAGTCTGATTTAATCCATTCAAAATAAATCAATCTCTCACACTGCCAGATTATCCTTGCTTTTCATTGGCTCTGATTTCTCCTTCGATCCTTTTTTGGGGTAAACCAAACGTATTTCAGTGACATTATCGTCATGCATGTCACTTACTATACCAGTCTAGCTTATGCTGTGAAAGGCGGAATTATAGCAATCCATGGTGTTGCCAGTCAGCATGAGACTCTGCTACCAAGAGGTAAAATCAACATGTGAAAAATATTCGCTTTGCGTATCATAATCTCCTGCTATTCAAACCGAGGTGATGTGAACAAAACACCAGGCAATTTGTGTGAAGTGTGTTCTCCTTCAGGTTTGTTGATCCGTCAGTCTCCAGACCCATCGCCATATTTTATTGATGCAATGAATAAATAAGCAAATTAATAATGAAACAAAAGTATGCTTTTTTTGCTGCACCAGAGCTACTGGTCCTTGTGTGTATGCGTTCAGGGTAATGAGCTCAGGGATATGCTGTGTGAACAAGGACAGAACAGTGACAGCATATTGAATGGAGATGAATGTGCGCTGTGAGGATGACTGGCAGTGCTAACAAAGGAGCAAAGCAACACAGCCCTCTGATCCTCTCCACCTCACAGCTCAGGATCCGCTCAGCCACACAAATCAATAATTCACAGCAATCAGCGTTCACATATTTCATATTCTTCTTGTCTGCCTCACATTATAGATTTTGAATGCACTTAAAACGCTGATGAATAGATTAAACAATTCCCTAATTGTGGGGGACAAATGATCCAAGAAAGCTTGTTTAGTCAAGAGCTGGTTTATTGTACTGCTTTGATGTGGCATTAGTGCCTTTTCAAGAACTCTCAAGTTTAACAATGTCGTTATTATTTTCCAGGTTCATATTAGTATCTCCTGTTTACATGATTTAATGTTCAAAAAGGCCCTCTTTTCACCCTCTGTCTGTAACCAGAGCTCAGTCTGCTCTGATTGGTTGGACGGCCGCTTCTGTTGTGATTGGTCAACAGTTTAGGGATATCCTGCCCCTTATAATATGTAGGAACTCTTGAGCAGCAGTGAGACTCCTGCCGGCCCCGGTAATGGTACAAATCTCAACCTGTCGTACAATGGACAGCTTCCCCCCCCATCTATGTATATACTCGCATTTTAGACTCTGTTACTAACTGTATATCTGTAGACTTGGTTGGTCTTAAATGTCCGGTTAGGATGTATTAGAAAGTTACAAACATTTCAATGATTGTTCCACATTGGATCTCTCTGGATGCTTTCTGGTTTAGTTTAGTTTGTGTTTTGTGGTTTCTAGTGTCTCCTTCAGGATAAACTGAATTTGTGGAGAAAACAGAGGGAGTTTAGTACTGCTACCATGAACATCATTTGGTGCATCCTCTGTGCACATTTCATTTCTTGCTGGGTTGCAGCCTGATCCATATGCAATGCCGCAAAACAACTCCCACGTCCCCCAAGTTCCCTTTTGATATCCTTCCAGGAATTTGTTTGGTTTGCTGGAAAATAGATTTTCTCAAGCACTCGAGCACTATGCATTTTTGTGTTGTGTTTATTTCCCTTTCATGGCACAATACTTATGCAAATGTACACCTGATACAACATTGTCCTTCTTCATAATATCATTAATAAACCGTAAAGACTTGTTATACCCATCAAAGCAGAATCAAATCAATCAGCATTTTATCAGTAACACTAAATGCTGCTTAGGGTGTTTCTCAAGCTGGAAGCACTGGGGCTCATTTCATGGTCGGTAAGCGTTTGTAAACAACAGACAGTATTCATGTTCGCAGTCACTTAATTACTGCTTTTGTTGTCTGTTCACTAAAGGCAGTAAAGTGGTGAAACCTAACAGTGCAGCATGTAATCGGAGTTTAACAACACATGGACGAATACAACAGGTCCCAGATGGCCTTTTCAATTAGGACACCAGCGAACGCTCATCAAACGTCTACATGTGTCAGAACACCAGTACCGATGTTGATGTCAGCTGTGTTTGAGAGAGCATCAGCTACTCTCTTTGTGCTGTAGATCACAATGCAGGCACTTTGGTTGGAGTCAGACTAAAAGTCCCTCCGCATAATCCGAGTTGACAGTTGTGAGAGAGACATGGTAAAAGCTTTGTTTGATAATTCCAAATAGTGTTTAACCAATGGATGTTTTTGAGTTTTGGTCACCAAAGACAAGCAACGACACAATTCTGATTTAGAAATTGAATACCAAATAGTCTCAAATGCTACCAAGGCCCATGTCAACACAATACTCTATGAAATGACACATAACACACACTCCACCACAACCTAATGCACCCAGTGTGCCATGCAACCAAATGGTTTTGTTGCACAGTCCAAAGGGTCTACAGAGATGAAATGATATCCAATGGCAGCTCAGCCTGATTATCCTCTAGCCTTTTTAGCTACTAACTCTATTCCACTTAACAAATGAGGCACCTTGCAGCACTTTATATCAGTGTTCCTATATGATATATAACCTCATAAACAAGCAGTGATTTACTGTAGAGCCAACTTTAAACCATGCAAAGCATTCATCATTAGACTCTGCTGTGATAGCACACACACAGAGAATATGGTTTCTAGCCGGCTGCTTTGAATCACACACACGGCACAGGTCATGAATCTTCTGCCCTTTGCTTTCAGTGTGTGTCGTTCTGTTCCTCATTTCAGCCTACATGCTGGCCTTTATGTTAATTGATGGGAGCTTCTTCACCACTGCTCTTGGAATGGCATGGTTTGGAAAAACTAGCAGGGGGTCAATTTAATGATGCTGGTGTTTGTGTGTGCAGGGCTGTGTTTGTGTGTCAGTACTTTGCAGAAAGAAAACCCTGGACAGAATAATTTAGTCTATCATCTTGTTACCCCTGTAATTCTCGTCTTCTCGATGGTGTCCCTGCAGAGCTTCTCTACACGGTGGTGGGGAGGACTCTGCGCCCCGGAGTTAACCTCACTTTGTCACTAACGAGCTCACATTACAGAACATGTACTTGACTTTCCAATGAGCTCAACCTATGGCCATCTTTATAATAATCTAGTGTCACGTCTAACTTCTCTGTCTTATAGTTCTTCAGTGGTTGCTCTTATCATTTGGCAATAATTGCCAATGGTAGAAATGCCTGAATGAATTGTTATTAATGAGTCTCTAGATCAATGAAAGTTAATTAGTAAGTCACTTTTGTTAAGGCTTGCAAAACAAAAAAACACAAAATTATGAAACATGAATCACATGACGTTTTCTTGAGGCATTGGTATGTGTGGTTGCCAAAATCAAAAAGAATGTTTGAAAATGTTGTCTTGCCAGACTACTTATTTTCTGTCCATAATGCACTACTTAGAAACTAGTGGGTGTTGGGTGACAAGAGGGGTGATTACCTTGGTTACAGTTGTTAGGCTCCTGGTAAGCCACACTAAAGCAAATGCAGTGTTTGAATAACTTGCATTGCTTTGTCAGGGCTTGGAAAACTGGTCTCATCTATTTTTATTTCTGTATATATATTACTGACCTGCTTATTGTCAGGCACTGTCAATCACCTCTATGTCGTTTCCTTTAAGTCGTCACCCAGGGTGGATATCGGAGCGGTAATAGAAGCAAAGCGTTAAAGAGGAGGAGAGAGTTAGCAGAGGCTAATGAGGCTTCATTAACTGAAGCTAATTGGTGCTTTAACCTCTGGCTGCGGCTGTCATGATGCTTCTCTTTGCCAGCAGGCACACTCATGGGAGCACAGGGCACAGCAGACGCATTACAAAAACGGTATATCCTCCGTCAGTTTGACAGGCGCCAGTCAAACCAAATTAATTTCACCGAGTCAATGTCATAACTTGGGGAAGGTGAGCACAGATGAGCGGGAGGAAAAAGGCTATAGGATAGAAAAAGAGTGAGGTGGAAGAGGGAGAAGGGATGGAGGTGGAGGATGTATTGGGTGAAGATGAGTGAGGTTGAGTTTGCATCATAATGACAGCAAGCCTTTTTCTCCCAGGCGAACACTTAATCAAATGCGAGTGAATATCCTGGCAATTGATTTTTGGTCTCTTTTGCTGAACGGTGGGCCAATCAGCACAGCTGAATAGTTTGATAGATGGTTTAGGAGACCAATAAAAGAGCTGCCAAGGCACAGAAATATCAAGGATGAAAGGCTTTTTTATTAAGTGCCTTTTGTTATTCCCCTCCACTCAGTGCTACCGTTAAACAAAGGATGGTATAGTCCATGCACAACGATATACATTTACAAGTTTTGTGGATACGTTTTTGCTTCAAAACAATACAGTGGAATCCATTACAATTCAATGTTTATTAATTAGCATTAAACAAGACCTTGTGTAATTTGAAACCACTTACTGCTTCTTTCATACTTAGTCTGGTATGCCCGTTTAAACCTGAATATTGCTGTGTGTCACATATTATGACATTTTACTGATAGTATTAATCTTCCCTACTTTTGCTACTGTAACACTAGGTCGATTTGATTCTTCTGTTGTTGCTACTTGCAATAGCCATTGTTTAGAACAAAGTTGGGTAGTATGGCTTTAATAACATGAAACCTGTGCATGATTGGTTTCTTTAAAATAATCCAAACCTGAGCTCAGTACTCCACCAACGTACATCAATATATTTCAGTTGCTCGCTCGCATTCTTTTGAAAATCTATTTTGTTGAGCGCCCACATTTGCTTAATTCAATTCACAGTATTCAGACCGTAATGGTGTCTGACTCACTGCTCTCCTGTAAACATCATTTGCAAACAATGCATGATTACAAAGCATTGCTTTCCAATTATGAATATGGAAATGGTCTGAGTGTGTGTGTTTGTATAAATAAGTTTGAGTCCTAAGTGTTGGTAATGAACGTGACATCTGGAAGACAAATGAGAGCTAGACTAGTTACATTTTAATGGTGCAGAATATATAAAGTGTGTCATTTAAATGTCAGGCAAATAAGGCAACTGCACATTCTTCCTATAAACACATTTGTTTAGGTCTTCCCTGCATGGGGAAATAAAACCTTTTAAAATATCTGTTTCTTTTAGATTTCCCTGTGCATTGGAGACGGGGCTTTGAACGCCTGACCTATACATTCCCTTCTGTCCCTTATACAGGGTGTGTCTCTGCACTTGTGCATTACGACTGCTGCATTTTAGAAGTAATCGACTACTCCTCCAAAGTAGTCTATAATAGCGGGAGCGTTACAGTTGGGCTATATGTCAACATTGTGTTTGTATCAGTGTGTGATGCTGTAGGGGGGCATAACTGGTGCCAAAGACAGCTAGCGGACCGTAAGGACATCTTCACTTAATTTAACAATTGTGTATTTGATTAGAACACAGGTTTTCAACTTAATTTATCCATATTAGATGTGTGAAAAAGCTGTAATGTATGTGTTCCCTGTTGTAATTTGTCACTGTCAATAATCACCAACATTTTGAAATTGTGCAAGCTCTACACGCTGGTTTTCAATGCTGTCTTTCTCTCTGCCATATCTATATACATGTAATATAACCAGGCTGTTTAACAAATGGGCCGAAATCTGATTGGACTAAAGGTGTAGAAATGTGACTGCTTTCTTGCAGAGATGCCACTTTTATATTAGTGCACGTACAGATTAAGTCTTCAACAATGTACAGTGTAAGCTACGTTTTTATAGATGACTAGTTTGCTACTCAACTATTTGGTGGAGCCCCTGGTTTGTACGATGGTATAGCCCATGAGATATTTTGGAATGGGGATACTGTATTTCATTCAAATGTTAATGGTTAAATCTTTCAGTATGCCTTCAAAAATATTTGAAATCAATCTAAAATGAAGGGGATGATTCATAATGCGACTGACGCATAGAGAAAGTGGGGTTTAATGCAGAGATATGAAGTCATAAAATAATGCTGCAGTAAAGATAAGATAGGAGGGATTTGCCCTTTATGTGTATTAACATGAGACATAAATTATTCACACGGCAGTATCTGTCTTCTTAATGAATTTCTCTTTTGAATCATAACACTGAATCAGTTACTGTGCTCGCCTTGAGAGAACCCCACTCTGACTCTTAATGTGCGTTTTACAGCTTGTGTGTGTTTTCTCTGGTGGAAAAGGTCACCACTTCTCAATTAAACCCAATCTCCAGGCACGCAGCCGCCGCCTCAAGGCTTGAAGCCACATCCGAACCAAAATATAAAACCTCCCCCTTTTGAGCAGTGGGAAACTGTGTCAATGTGATATTTCTCTTTGTTCTTAAGAATGCATGTCACTTCTTAATAATCTTAACATAAATTGTGCTAACAAAAAGCAATGAGAAGAGATGTCAGCACTGTGATTTAGAATAAGGGTATTCAAGACTTGTTCACATCTTTTTATTAAATTAAAAAGTATTGGTACAACAATTATCAACAACATTCATAATGCCTATAAAATTGCAGGTAAAAACAAATACATGCCAAACTTCTACAACTCAAATATAAAAATATAAACATAGGATACCATTTCATAGTATGCTTTTTAGATAACTGATTCATGTAAATTAAGAATATATGGAAGTGAACCCTAACCCTAAGGGTTACCCTATCTTTTATTATTAACCCAAACTAGACGCTTCCTTGTACAACTCTACAACGTTTGGGGGAATAACTTCAATATCCAGGCAATTCGGATTTTAATTTAACAGATATATTATCAGATGAATTAGTGTTGTCACAATACCAATATTTTGGTTTCAATACCGATACCAAGTCAATAATTGCGATTCCGATTCTTTTTCGATACTTTTCTTAAAAAAAGGGATGTATACATGTTCATAAATGTAATTATTGTGCTTTATTTCACACCAGAACCATAACACAAACTTTTAAACAATGAGAACAATAAATAAATGACAAGAATTCGTATTAAATACAAATAAGCATCATCTCAACCTACTTTTTTGTCAAAATAGATTTGTCCGACAAAAAATACTTCACTGTCAGAGATATAGCTCAAATGCTTCCAAATTTCGCTTCTGGCGTCTTTGTTGTCAACAAGCCGAGGCGCAGCGGTAGTTACACTCCCACTTGCAGCCATGCTTCTCGTTTTCTCACATGCTCTGGCAGCGAGCGCGTGCACGAGAGAGGGGAGGGACTTAGAGCGTGCTTGAGAGGGGAGGGACTGCAGGCTGCAGAGCAGGGAGTGGAAGCAGAGCGCTGAACACACACGTAACGGCGCTTTCTCACAGGAGTACTTTTCCCGGTCATTCTTAAAGTACTGATACTAATGACACGGAGGAATCGTAACGTTTTTAACGGCAGGGTATCGCGGTACCTTTCAAGTATCGGTACACCGTGCAACACTAAGATGCATCTTGATAATTGATCATCTTTAGAAACATTCACTCTGGGAATCAAGATGCAGTTAAATATAGTCCCCCCTCTGATGGAGAGATCACCAAATGATATTAACTATCCTTTTCTTATATACAACAATATTTTTTTGCATTTAATTTAATTTGAGTCTCTTTTTCCCTCAATTATATTTTGAGGGGGATAAAGGTTTAGTCTAGTAAAGTATTAGTTCTCTAATTCTATGGGATTAGTTTTGTATCATAAAGATAAAGCAACACTTTCTCAGAATAAAGCAAAACTATGAGTTTAAAAGAAGAAAAAAACTGAGTCAAGCAAAATAAAATACATTTCAAAAATAAAACCTAGTTGCAAGCAAATAATTTGTGTAATCATGTAAACTATATGTTTTTTTTCTTTGTTTTAACATAGGTTTTTGTTTGCAGTTCTTGTTTCTTCTTTCTCAATGATCAGACTTTTGCTCTCGCTGCAGCTTTCTCTTTTGTGCTCCCTCATTTTTTGTTTTCTATTTTGACACAAACATCCCAGGTGGGCGGGACTTTCAGGGGTGTGTCCCCATTGGCTACTCAGTGCCAATTCCAGTGCCCAGTTGGTGAATGCATCCCTAAGTGACTGACTGACTGAATGATTGATTAGTTGCTTGTGTAAATTGATGGGCAGATGCTCCCCAGTTAGCCTTTCACTGCTGGGACTGATTGACTGGTGGACACCCTTTGGACAAGCTAATTTGCTAAATGCTATAAAGTGATTGGCAGAGGTGTTGCTACTGGTGACATGCTCTTATCAAATTGCACCAGCTCACATGGAATCAAATGGTTTAACATGCTACTCACAGCAATTTGACTTCCCATTGAGTACAGAACACAGTTTGAGCCACGGCATTGGATTTAAACACAAAGTAATCAAATGAGGGGATGAGGTGTTATGGGCAAACAACGTGTTATTTACATGGCCATGTACTGATCAAATAAAAAGTATATCCTGAACAGAATTTACGATTAGTGGTTTGGCTTTTGAAATTATGTTAGAATGAAATCCTTAGGTTGTTTCACACCAGGGTTTGATTGACAGCTACCTTTTAACCGTACAACCTGCAAAATGGATCACAACCAAACGAGGTTAAGGCAAAAACATCTGCTGTGACATCAACCAGTGGATTGGGGCCAAATGGGCAAAATGCTTGAAATATGCTTACCCAGTATGTTATTTCTGCCATTCAAGTCGTCAGTATCTCTGGGATGTTTAGTTTTTAGATATTTGGCCTGAGCTTACAAACAAAGCAACCTCTATTTGTATCATTGTGAGTATGAATATTTTCATGTATAGCTACCTTGTGTTAAAAAGATATGAAGACATCAAATTCACACATGAAGTAAAGGTTCATGTCACATAAATATCACTTGCATTTGAGGTTTACTGACTGCCACACTCCTCTTGTAATGCTCTCATGAGATCATTTGACATAGCTGAATAACTGATAAGAAAGTGCTTTCCAATTCAGCAGCATTGTCTCTGTGAATATTCACTTCATAGAAAAGCCTTGATGCCTTTTCAAGTGAAACATGGTTGAAGTTATCTATAAATTGAGTCATAAACAAGCAGCACAAGATTCTCCTTTATCCTTGGTTGAGACCACATTTGGAGAATGTACATGAAAGTCATTTATCTCATCCAGCATCAGTCTTTTTTGCTGTGTAATGCTGATTACAGTCATCATAACACCCTCTGCCTCATTTGCACATTCTGACTCATGCAATGAAACACTATTTTCAATGTGTTTCATTACCGCCCAAGAAAATATGATCTCATCAACTGCTGAAGTGTTCATGTTTCCCCGTCTCATTTATTCTCTACCTTTCTCCTCATATATAAACCTGTGAAGCCTTTTATGCAAGTTGTTTGAAACCAACCAGGACTTAATGAGCAGACTCAAAGAGTTGTGAAGGTACATGACTTTTTCATTTCTAATTTGTTAATAACATAGGACTACTTAGAAAGGCTAGGTCAGGGGTCGGCAACAGGCGGACCGCGACCCGGACCCAGACGCCGACACCGACCTATACGGACCCGGACCTATAATCAATACATTAATAGGGGATTTCAATTTTGACAGGGCGATTCTATTTTAACCGCCGCTGACAGGGGGCGAAAGAGACGAGTGAGCGATACAGCGAGAGAAACACAGAAGAAGAGACGAGAGCGCGGCAGAGAGAAGCGGAGAGGAAAGTGAGTGAAGAGAATAATTAGCGATACAGGGAGAGAAGACGGAGAGGAGAGTGAACAGGCGTGTTAGCGGCAGACAGGGAGGGACAAATAATTACACATGGCGCTCTCCAAGAAGAGGAAAGTGGACAGTGAGAACAGAGCTTTTAACCCTGAGTGGACTCATTCATGCTCATCTGGGAGCACAGAGCCAGTGTGTCTCATTCGGAGACCGTGGCGCTCATTAAAAGTGCCAAAAACGCCACTATGAGACAAAACACAAAGTGTTTGACCAAACATTCCCTCTCAAGTCAGAACTGAGGTCACAAAAAAAAAAAAGTCTCAGATAGGGATGCCAGAAATTGACCATGATCAAATTTGAAAATCGGACAGCCCTGCCGAATATTAATCGATTATTCGCCGCCCCTCCATCACCCAAATCACACCCCCCCCCATACATTGTATAAATAGCCTACTTTATGTGTGTGCGTTCATCGCGCATCTTCAAATAAAGGCAATGGCAGGCACTTTAGAACAATAGGCCGTACAATTCGAAGTAGTTCCACTTTGTTCATCTTTAGTTGTGTTGTTCTCACTGTTCTGTATATCGCCAATAAATCAATCGTACGTGTGACGGCGAGGGGGGGGGGGGGGGGTTGGTGTGTAGCAGGCTGCAGCAGGCAGCAGCAGTCTGTCCTCTGCGCAGCTTCCTCCAAGTTTACAGTAAAACAAACTGGTGGTGTGACCAATGGCCATTTACAATTATTAATAATATTGCAATTATTAGCATTAGTCTATATTTTGGTTGAAACTAAGCCAGGAAAATGAAGCAAAACATAAATAATAATAAAACAATATATATATAAAATCGAATTTTAAAAATAATTTTCGATTATGGAGACTGTAACGAAAAATCGGATAATCACTGGCATCCCTAGTCTCATAGCCCAATATGATCAGTCGACCAAGATCAAAATGAAAACTAAATATCGTTCCAGGGCAGGCTAACCGAGGCTAACCAATGAGCACCTGCATGTGTGTATGAGAATGGCCCTGACACCATTTCAGCCCAGATTTACAAACTCCTCGCAGGACAAACTCCAGCTCAATTCTCACACTGAATTAAAACAAAGTGAGTGAGGGTCTGCAATATCAGAGGGAAAGAAAGAGAAACTTTAAAACTGTTCAATTGTTATGATGTGTAAAGACTGACATTGTTCTATAATCGTCTGAAACTGTTAAGTCATGATGTGAAACGGTTAACAAAGAAAAAGGGAAACTCAAGCTGCTGCTACACTTTATTTTATTTATCTAAAATTAAGCACTTTAAAGATGCACATATTTTCAAAAGCTATTTTATTTATTTTCTCTATTTTATTTTTAAATGCAGCCCGAGAGGAACATTACACATATCCACAGTATGTACTGTATATCTGTATAGTTCAATGTTAATAGACAATAAATATTGTTGTTTTTGAATTGTACTTTCTTTCTTTGATTGGCAGTCAGTTGTTGATTACATGCAGACGTTGATAAAACTACAGGTCACTTCAATATATATCACATTAATTCATGAAGCAAGTTAGACATTTTGATGTTCCGGACCTTTGCATGGGCAGATTTTCTCTAACTGGACCTCGTTGAATTTGAGTTGAATACCCCTGGTCTAGGTCATGGAAGGTAACTTTCTTCCAATTCTCTTTGAACTTACTCTCACTCATTTAGAGTACACTCTAACCCATTTTCATTTGAAAGAAGCCTGAGCTCGAATACATGTGAACACAGCTCTATTATTGTGATTTTCTTTGCTTTTCTCTTTTTCCAACATGGCGACACGCTTTATCAGCTTGTCTCATTGTCATGTAAATCAAGAAGACGCAACAGCAATTTGTTGATGGCAATTGTTTCTTAAAGCACCTTGTTTCTCTGTGGGTGCAAGTCGACGCTAAAGAGGAAAATGAAAAACCGAGTTTAGGCAGTTGATAAAAGTTGATCAATTTCACATTTCTCTCCCCCTGGGCTGACTCTTGTTGTTTGTAACTATCTTTTAGCAGTGAAAGAAATACATTTCCCCTAAATGCAACCTGCAACACAAGGCAGACCATTTTGCACTGTTATTGAGAAACGAGGGTCTACTACTTACTGTGGTGATAGCCGAGCTCCATTTGCAGGATGAAGTACAATTGCAGCTTGCTATGAAAATAAACCATGGGTTAAGTGAGGCTTGGAAAAGGCAACATCAATCTGTTTTGGGGCCGCTACCTCCAACCTTAGTACCCATCCCATTCCCTTCATTTTTAGTGCACACAGCAGAATACACAGCTTTGTTATTAGCCCCGACACCCATCAACCAACAAGTAGCCCATTATCTTAATAGATGATTCTGCACCTCTCCTTTCAGTCCTAACACCAGGGCTCAGAGCCAATCAGAAAGTATATGTCTTACATTGTATGATGCAGGAAGGAAGATGGAGGTATGGAGTTCATGGTGATTGATGTGTGAGAAGAACTTTATGGACATTCTATTAAAATGTACCCTTTTATTCATTATCAATGCAATGTTTCCCCAAATGTCAGAGGGCATGATGCCCCAAGAAAGGGCCAGAAACTTCATAGTAATGAATGCCCCATTTCACTTAAAGTGAACCTATCATGCTATATTGGAAACATATATTGTAGGGCCATACCTATACAAAACATGTCTGTGAAGTTTTTTTTTCAAAATACCAAACAGATCACAGGGGTAGACATTAAGCGTAAAATGTCACTGGGCCTCCGGGCCGGTGGAATTGTATTATCACTGGCCCCACCATTGTAACCACTGGCCCGCAGCATTCGTCCAAAATAAATCGACTAATAATGAAGAAAATGAACACATTTGTTGCAATAGTAATTTATGCACTAACTACATTACTACTTGTACTACAACATTTGAACAATCAGTTCTTCCTCATTTTCCTCAATTGTTCATATTTGGTTTATTAAAATAATGATATTGTGGTCATTGCTAAAAAAATGTGCAGTGACGCGTCCTAACACCAGGAAGTAAGCTGCTGGTTCCCTCGACAAAAAGCAATGGGATTTCTCCACAGGGTTTAGGAAAATAGCTGGAAATAAGGTCTGTGGAAAACAAACCTGTTTGATAAATGCACGTTTTGTTCAGCCGGATAATCTCCACATGTCTACTCTACTTTTATAATTTTCCAATCACAAATCTAATCGATAGATTATAAAAGGGTTTTAGGACGCGTCACTGCACCACTGGAAGCCAACTCCATCGATCAAGCTGGCTGAAACTTTCTCTCCCTCTTCTTCTCATGCTCCCTGTCACTCTCCTTTAACTCCTCCGGTGACTTTCTTTTATTTGAAGATTGTTTTTTGCCCGGCGCTTGGCCGGTTACCGCTGGTATTAAAATCATTTGGCGAATGGTTAGGTGGTGCGATAGTCTGTAGTGAAGGAGCGTGCTCCCGCTCATGGGAGCCTGCTCGCGCTGCGCTCCGCAGCAAACAGCTGTTTGCTTTTCACCCAACAACGACAACCGACTCACGAAACGCTATGTTGTAGCGTTGATAAACGAAACAATTTAACTAAATTGCTAGTCAAAATACCAATACCACAGGAAACATTTTTAAAGCAATATTTTTAGTGGCCCGAGCGGGCAAGTGGAAAGTACGTTATGCAGCCTGGGGTGTCTAAATAGTGCTTCCGGGCCAGCGGGCCATTTATAATGTCGAGCCCTGGATCACCCATTGTAGCCATGCCTCATAGTGCGCAAACCCCTCTTTTGATGCCCTGTTAGAGAAACGCGGATCTTGGGTCCTTAGCTTGAAAAAAAAGAAAGAAGAGGAGGCGGAGCTAATGCCTGATAAGAATTCTACCGGAGATAAAGTTAAATTCGGTTGTGATAAAACGCCATCCTGTTTAAACCACGTCAAGGATTATTTCTTAAACAGTATCGAGCTCAAATGCTTTTTCTCTTGCGGGTTTATCACAAGGTGAGCTCTTTTTTATTTCCTGCTTTTTAAACACGTGCTCTTCAGTACAGGTTAGCTCTGAGTGTTAGCGAGGCTTGCTAATGTAAACAAAGACGAGATTACGTCCAAAACACGTCAGGCATTGTTTCTGATAGCAACTTTCTGTGGATCCGCCGACGTCACAGCGGATGGAAATCGTCACAGCGGATGGAAATCTGTATCCGCTCGTTGTGCACCCATTTTTTAAAAAGATTTGGGTACGAAGGAAAAGAGAGAGGGTTTTATTTTCTGACACTGCGTGAGTTCGCTGACACACCGGGGACACATATTTATGTATAAAAGACATCACAAAGTGCATTTTGCATGATAGGCCCCCTTTAATATTGTTCTTAAGCGGTATTAGTTAATTAACACATTTGCAATGCAGCGAGTGTCGTACACCAGTAAAATGGGGTCTTATGCTTTGCCCGAGCCTTTGGCATGAAATTCTCCCACTTATAGGACAATCAAAAATAAATAGCTTTTTGATCATGAAAAAACTCCATAACATAACTTTGGTCTAACTGCTGATCTGAAAGCTTGTTGTAATTGCACAAGCTGTGCTGTGATGGATGTCCTGATATTTAAAGCAAAGCCAGATGCAGCAACAAAAGCAATTAGATACAAATAAGAGAAAGGAGTCAACTGCTAAGTGCTGAATTATTAGCCATTAGCACTATCCGAGGTGACCATTAATCTGAGAAATTCATCTTAGCTCTATGCGAGACAGGGGCACGGCTCGTTAAATCAACATATCTTCATTAGCTGCGGTTTCATAGGGCACGCTGAAAGAATAAAAGCTGTGATTTATTCAACTTATAGCCATTGTCCTGGTTTGGAGAGGGGTGATCATCTGAACAGTTTTTTAATGTCGCTTTGAGAATACATTTTAAGTATTTGTTTCTAGTTCTATTTAATAAAAAATCAAATCATAGATAACTTGGACAATTACCTGTCAAACAATGTTGCATTCCTGAGAGTCTTACGCAAAGATGAAACCAAACCATCCCTCCAAAACTTCTTCTAAACGTTTCTTCTGTTGGACATAGTCAGAAATTGAAAGGAGACTTTTTGGCTGATGAGTATATGATGAAAGCAGCATTACTGACAAGTTTTGGAGTTACGCCATTTTTGGAAAAAATACAGGAACAAACATAAAATGAGACTATCTCTATGAACGTATTCCTCCAGTGTATGCAGGAAGGGTTTCCAATACGCTGATTATGTAATTGCATGTAAGTGCAATTACACTTTCGGCAGTCAGCTAAACATATAAATTCTGATCATGGTTTCATCTTTATCCTGTCAATATGACACATGTGTTTTATTACCAGGTGTTAAATGCATGAGCAGTGTGTTTATACAAGCTGGCACTCTAGGTGCGAGCACTGTAGGCCATTTGTGTTCTCATCTATGTGAAAAATAGCCCTTGTAGCTACCAATTTGGTCTATTTACACATTACTGGAAGAACCATAGTGAAAGTAAAGCCTCCTCTCTTCCCCTTCTTGCTGCAACCCCCCTAAACACACCACATAGATGCAAACACACCACAGAACCCTCATGTGTGTTCGATGAATGTCCATGGACAAGCATGTCATGTGTTGACAGGAAACTCCTTGCAAACACTTAAGCATACCTCTTATGAGGGAAATGTATTGGCCCTCATGCCTGGCAGGCGAGAGATTAATGAGCTGATGTTGGGTACACATATTATACATGCCTCAGTACCCCTCTGTTTACTATGGAAGCCTGTTTGCACCACAGGAAAACAAATAAAAAAATCCTGTAAGTCATTATAATGACTTAATATCTCATTATTATATTGACTTAATATCTCATTATATTGACTTAATATCTCATTATATTGACTTAATATCTCATTATATTGACTTAGCTATCTCATTGTATTGACTTAATATCTCATTATATTGACTTAATATCTCATTATATTGACTTAATATCTCATTATATTGACTTAATATCTCATTATATTGACTTAGCTATCTCATTATATTGACTTAATATCTCATTATATTGACTTAATATCTCATTATATTGACTTAATATCTCTTTATATTGACTTAGCTATCTCATTATATTGACTTAATATCTCATTATATTGACTTAATATCTCATTATATTGACTTAATATCTCTTTATATTGACTTAGCTATCTCATTATATTGACTTAATATCTCATTATATTGACTTAATATCTCTTTATATTGACTTAGCTATCTCATTATATTGACTTAATATCTCATTATATTGACTTAATATCTCATTATATTGACTTAATATCTCATTATATTGACTTAATATCTCATTATATTGACTTAATATCTCATTATATTGACTTAGCTATCTCATTGTATTGACTTAATATCTCATTATATTGACTTAATATCTCATTATATTGACTTAATATCTCATTATATTGACTTAGCTATCTCATTATATTGACTTAATATCTCATTATATTGACTTAATATCTCATTATATTGACTTAATATCTCTTTATATTGACTTAGCTATCTCATTATATTGACTTAATATCTCATTATATTGACTTAATATCTCATTATATTGACTTAATATCTCTTTATATTGACTTAGCTATCTCATTATATTGACTTAATATCTCATTATATTGACTTAATATCTCTTTATATTGACTTAGCTATCTCATTATATTGACTTAATATCTCATTATATTGACTTAATATCTCATTATATTGACTTAATATCTCATTATATTGACTTAATATCTCTTTATATTGACTTAATATCTCATTATATTGACTTAATATCTCATTGTATTGACTTAATATCTCATTATATTGACTTAATATCTCATTATATTGACTTAATATCTCATTATATTGACTTAATATCTCATTATATTGACTTAGCTATCTCATTGTATTGACTTAATATCTCATTATATTGACTTAATATCTCATTATATTGACTTAATATCTCATTATATTGACTTAATATCTCATTATATTGACTTAATATCTCATTATATTGACTTAATATCTCATTATATTGACTTAGCTATCTCATTATATTGACTTAATATCTCATTATATTGACTTAATATCTCATTATATTGACTTAATATCTCTTTATATTGACTTAGCTATCTCATTATATTGACTTAATATCTCATTATATTGACTTAATATCTCATTATATTGACTTAATATCTCATTATATTGACTTAATATCTCTTTATATTGACTTAGCTATCTCATTATATTGACTTAATATCTCATTATATTGACTTAATATCTCTTTATATTGACTTAGCTATCTCATTATATTGACTTAATATCTCATTATATTGACTTAATATCTCTTTATATTGACTTAGCTATCTCATTATATTGACTTAATATCTCATTATATTGACTTAATATCTCATTATATTGACTTAATATCTCATTATATTGACTTAATATCTCTTTATATTGACTTAATATCTCATTATATTGACTTAATATCTCATTGTATTGACTTAATATCTCATTATATTGACTTAATATCTCATTATATTGACTTAATATCTCTTTATATTGACTTAGCTATCTCATTATATTGACTTAATATCTCATTATATTGACTTAATATCTCATTATATTCACTTAATATCTCTTTATATTGACTTAATATCTCATTATATTGACTTAATATCTCATTATATTGACTTAATATCTCATTATATTGACTTAATATATCTTTATATTGACTTAGCTATCTCATTATATTGACTTAATATCTCATTGTATTGACTTAGTATCTCTTTATATTGACTTAGCTATCTCATTATATTGACTTAATATCTCATTGTATTGACTTAATATCTCATTATATTGACTTAATATCTCATTATATTGACTTAATATCTCATTATATTGACTTAATATCTCATTATATTGACTTAGCTATCTCATTATATTGACTTAATATCTCATTATATTGACTTAATATCTCATTATATTGACTTAGCTATCTCATTATATTGACTTAATATCTCATTATATTGACTTAATATCTCATTATATTGACTTAATATCTCTTTATATTGACTTAATATCTCATTATATTGACTTAATATCTCATTATATTGACTTACTATCTCATTATATTGACTTAGTTATCTCATTATATTGACTTAGTTATCTCATTATATTGACTTAATATCTCATTATATTGACTTAATATCTCATTATATTGACTTAATATCTCATTATATTGACTTAATATCTCTTTATATTGACTTAGCTATCTCATTATATTGACTTAATATCTCATTATATTGACTTAATATCTCATTATATTGACTTAATATCTCATTATATTGACTTAATATCTCTTTATATTGACTTAGCTATCTCATTATATTGACTTAATATCTCATTATATTGACTTAATATCTCTTTATATTGACTTAGCTATCTCATTATATTGACTTAATATCTCATTATATTGACTTAATATCTCATTATATTGACTTAATATCTCATTATATTGACTTAATATATCTTTATATTGACTTAATATCTCATTATATTGACTTAATATCTCATTGTATTGACTTAATATCTCATTATATTGACTTAATATCTCATTATATTGGCTTAATATCTCATTATATTGACTTAATATCTCATTATATTGACTTAGCTATCTCATTATATTGACTTAATATCTCATTATATTGACTTAATATCTCTTTATATTGACTTAGCTATCTCATTATATTGACTTAATATCTCATTATATTGACTTAATATCTCATTATATTGACTTAATATCTCATTATATTGACTTAATATCTCTTTATATTGACTTAGCTATCTCATTATATTGACTTAATATCTCATTATATTAACTTAATATCTCATTATATTGACTTAACATCTCATTATATTGACTTAATATCTCTTTATATTGACTTAGCTATCTCATTATATTGACTTAATATCTCATTGTATTGACTTAGTATCTCTTTATATTGACTTAGCTATCTCATTATATTGACTTAATATCTCATTGTATTGACTTAATATCTCATTATATTGACTTAATATCTCATTATATTGACTTAATATCTCATTATATTGACTTAATATCTCATTATATTGACTTAGCTATCTCATTATATTGACTTAATATCTCATTATATTGACTTAATATCTCATTATATTGACTTAGCTATCTCATTATATTGACTTAATATCTCATTATATTGACTTAATATCTCATTATATTGACTTAATATCTCTTTATATTGACTTAATATCTCATTATATTGACTTAATATCTCATTATATTGACTTACTATCTCATTATATTGACTTAGTTATCTCATTATATTGACTTAGTTATCTCATTATATTGACTTAATATCTCATTATATTGACTTAATATCTCATTATATTGACTTAGCTATCTCATTATATTGACTTAATATCTCATTATATTGACTTAATATCTCTTTATATTGACTTAATATCTCATTATATTGACTTACTATCTCATTATATTGACTTAGCTATCTCATTATATTAACTTAGTTATCTCATTATATTGACTTAATATCTCATTATATTGACTTACTATCTCATTATATTGACTTAGTTATCTCATTATATTGACTTAATATCTCATTATATTGACTTAGTTATCTCATTATATTGACTTAATATCTCATTATATTGACTTAATATCTCATTATATTGACTTAGTTATCTCATTATATTGACTTAATATCTCATTATATTGACTTAGTTATCTCATTATATTGACTTAATATCTCATTATATTGACTTAATATCTCATTATATTGACTTAGCTATCTCATTATATTGACTTAATATCTCATTATATTGACTTAATATCTCTTTATATTGACTTAATATCTCATTATATTGACTTACTATCTCATTATATTGACTTAGCTATCTCATTATATTAACTTAGTTATCTCATTATATTGACTTAATATCTCATTATATTGACTTACTATCTCATTATATTGACTTAGTTATCTCATTATATTGACTTAATATCTCATTATATTGACTTAGTTATCTCATTATATTGACTTAATATCTCATTATATTGACTTAATATCTCATTATATTGACTTAGTTATCTCATTATATTGACTTAATATCTCATTATATTGACTTAGTTATCTCATTATATTGACTTAATATCTCATTATATTGACTTAGTTATCGAGCGACCCCAGGTGGTCTGCGAGTATATTAGTAAAATGCCACATTTGAAATTCATATATATTATAAGTTTAAAGTGTTTCTCAAACTGTTAAAAAATTACTAGTATAGAGTGTATCATAGATGTAGCGTATGTACGTAGGTACGTAGGTACGTACGTTTGTTTTACGTCTTATGTCATAAATGATCTGCGTGGTCAATTTGAGCGGTCAACTAAAAAAAATAAACAAAAGAACGGTCAACTGACAAGATGGATCGATGGCTAAAGACAGGGTCAGTTAAAAGAAAATTAAATGAAAAATCTGATGCGACAGTCAAGGTGCATCGTCCTGATGCAGGTGATTCAGCAGCAACAAGTGCGTTTGTGTGCGTTACTGAGTCCCAGGAGAGTGGTTCGCTGTCCAACAACCACCCGGCTGAAAGCTGTGAAACTCGGCTTGAATGCAGAAAGTCCAGCGCTAAGAGAAAATATCACAGCGACTACATCACATTTGGATTTTTTTTGGACTGGAGATGAAGAGGATCCCAATCCACAATGTGTTTTGTGCTACGAGTCGTTGGCGAACAAGGCTATGAAACCTGCCAAGCTCAAGCGACATTTTGAAAGTAAACACAAGGATTACATTGGGAAACCTTTGGGAGTTTTTGAGAGAAAACTTGATGAATTTAAGAAACACATGACGAAGGCGCCCTCACAGTGTTTTGTACCGGGGGGAAATGCGAAGGCTACAGAAGCATCATACAGGGTTTCCCTACTAATTGCAAAAGCAGGAAAACCTCATTCGATAGGTGAGAATTTAGTCAAACCAGCTGCCAAAGTTATGACTAACATATTGTTTGGGGAGACCGCAAGTGACGAAATTAACAGGGTCCCACTCTCTAATGACACTGTCCAGCGGCGAATAACAGCCATGGCTGAAGATGTGAAAAATCAGCTGATCACACGTTTACGCCAAAGCCAGGTTTTCACACTGCAGCTGGACGAGTCAACTGATATCGGGAATGAGGCAAATCTGCTGTGTTTTGTAAGGTATATTCATGCTGGCGGTGTGCAGGATGAATTTCTTTTTTGTCGTTCCCTGCCGACTAACACCACAGGGGAAGCCATTTTTGACTCGGTCAACAATTTCATTGTGCAGAATCTTATCGACTGGACACGATGTGTTAGTATTTGCACAGATGGTGCGACTGCAATGACTGTAAAACATAAGGGACTGGCAGCGCGCATACGCGCAGTTGCACCTTGCGCCACAGCAACACACTGTTGCATTCACAGAGAACAGCTGGCTGTGAAGAAAATGCCACCATGCCTCAAATTAGTACTGGACCAGTCTGTGAAAATTGTGAATACAATAAAAACCAAAGCACTGAACACACATCTTTTTAAAGCTCTGTGTGAAGAAATGGGAAGTGAAGACACAAAACTGCTTTTTCATACTGAAGTTCGCTGGCTGTTGCGTGGGAAAGTTCTCACCCGTCTATTTGAACTGAGGTGATGTTATTCTTGCATCATACTGATGAACTGTATGACAGACTGCATGATTTCCAGTGGCTCTCACAATTGGCATACCTGGCCGATGTCTTTAGCGTTCTCAATGCTCTGAACTTAGCGCTGCAGGGGAAAGCTGTGTTACTGTTTTCAATGTGCAGGACAAAATGAAAGCTGCACGCCTCAAGATGGAATTGTGGTGTGTCCGTCTGGATCGCCAGGAGTTTGACTGTTTTCCGACGCTGGCGGATTTTCTCCTCGCTGCAGATGAAGAGCTGGACGGCGGCATGGTTGCAGCCTTCAAGGAACATCTGCAAGGCCTTCACTTTCAGCTGGGAAGATATTTCCCAGAACTAGATGCAGGCTTTGAGTGGATCAAAACAGTGGACAAAACACACATTGATCACGTCAGTTCCAAGCTCCCACCGAGACAGGTTGACAACCTTGTGGACATCGCATCTGATGGGACACTGAGGACGACTTTCAGAGAGAAAAGCTTGACAGACTTTTGGGTCCACGTCCAGCCTGAGCACCCAGAGCTGGCTGACGCTGCTCTGAAACAGTTGATGCCGTTTCCAACCACCTACAACTGTGAAGCTGGTTTTTCTGCACTTGTTGGTCTGAAAACAAAGCAGCGTAACAGGATCAATGTGGACTGTGATATGAGACTAAAACTCTCCAGTTTGGATCCCGACATTGTTTCACTGATGTCTCAGCACAAGCAGCACCAATCCTCCCATTAGTTGGCAACAGAGACACGCAGTGTATGAGTGAGTAAACAATGCTATTTGTAAATGTAACAATGTAAATAATTATCTTGTGTTTATTGTTAAATTCCTATTTAACTTGGGACTGCAACCATAGTTTTACTGTATTTTATTTTGAAAATCCGCAGTGGAAGTTTGTCGTACTAAATGCGGTGTATTTTGCATATCTCTCAGTAGCAAACGATCTTGCTGTCAGTAAATTGCAGCTCTGTTTGCACGGACATTAACTCCATAATACATGTAGTCTACGTTTCATATGATGTGTCAAATTTATCAGCATTTACCGTTGTATCGCATATGAACAAAATGCTTGTAGAAAGTGGTCCGCGGTCTGAAAAGGTTTGAGAAACACTGCTCTAAAACATGCAGGCCTAAAGGATATATACATAAAGATACACTATGGTCCACTCGGGTAGCCAATTGTTTGCAAGTGTTTTGATCGAACAGGAAAAGTTTCACTGTTGTAGATATTTGATAGTGTGTGTGACGTACTATGCAAGAGGAAACGGGCCATCATCAATAGCCATAATGTCCATTATCGCCCACCTCATTAAACTTCGTGGAGTCCTCCCTCTAAAAAGAAATTGCACCATATATTTGATTTCACATTTAGTTTTATGACATATTTAAACTGAGGCGCAGTACAGTGTATGTAAATCAGGAAGTTTGTATATAGAGAATTAATGATTGTAACTGTATGATGGTGTGTAGGGCATTATACTGAAACACATTGCTTACCTGAAGACTTGAGACAAATCTCTCTTTTCTCTCTCCTGATGTTCGTTTGGCCTCTCAGTCAGACTCTTTCTTTTTTTTACGTTTCCTTGTACCTATGCCTTCTCTCATATTTGGACATGTTATATATTGTATAATCTACACCTGAAGCACTATGGTATAGCAAACTAACACAAAAGCTGGTCAATGTTATGTGTAATATATTTAAAGAGGCATTTATAGACACTATATAGGCCCACACGCGCTCATCTGCAGATGATAACATCCTGTTTTAAATTATCTATAATTGGCTGATGTTTGAAATAAAGCTGAGTTTCTTGTGGCTTCAGTGATAGTACAGTATACATGTTGCTGTGTTTAAGTGTTTGATGTCCGGAAAACACTGAGAAACAATCCAGTGGGTACAGCCACAGTCACAAACAAATACATATATGATTGTAAAGATATACGTTTGATTAGGAGTCGTCATACAGTGTATGCTTTGACCTTGGTATATACATGTCTGTCCTTTGCCATCTTGGAAAACAACTTGTGTCAAGAAGTGTTACACTTTTTTTTTTTTTAGCAATTGAGGTCAAGTGGTGGCTGTGTTCTGTTAAATATTTCAGACCAGATAAGGCTGTTTTAGATGTGACCAGGAGGAATTGAGTGATTGGAAGGTAGATGGTATATGGCAAATGGAATGCATTAATATTGTGCTTTGCTATTCTTTGCTACCACTTTAAGTGCTCTCACGATTCAGCATTCACTCACACATTCATACTCTGGTGGCACAGCCGGGTAAAACATTCACACGCACTCACACAGCATTGGCTATGCCATCGGGAGGAAGGTGACTGCAAGATGACGGTGAACTTTAGCTGAACTTTGTCCTGGCTGATCCCTTTCACAAGCCACATCTACAACAAACATTTCATAGATAAAAAATGTAGTGTTTGCTTTCCAAAATGTAATAGAAATAGAGTTTATGTTCAATTCCAAGTATCATTGAAATTTCTAACAAAAAAGTTATATTTTCTCTTCAAAAACTCAATGTTAACAACATTATTTTTCCGAACCAATTGAAGTTTTAGCATCTGATTAATGCCTTTTTTGTCATTTTGTATGCATTCAGTTTAAACATCTATGAAAGGGGTCCTATTATGCTCTTTGGTATTTCCTTTTCTTTTAGTGTGTTCTCTAGGTTTGTGTGCATGTAAATGGTCTGCAAAGTCTTAAATCTAAAGTTTTTCTCCCACACCCCCTGGCTGAAACGCCTTGATTGGACTCCTTCGTTTATCTCTGTGAAGTATTGTGGGTAGGTGTTTAATGAGAACAATGTAATATTACCATTTTATCCCAGAAAATCCACCCCCGGCCCCTTCCTTTCTTTTTTTTATATAGAAATACCCCCGTTTGCAAATCTATCTCTACCACTTGCCTTTGTTTGAAACACATTGTTAGGAATTTATCCCCCCCAGTCGTGCTTTGTCATATCATCTCTCCGTGACAAAGAAGCTGTCACGACAAAACGGAAGAATCTAAAGCGCAAAGTAGCTGGACTGCAGGGAGAAAGTGATTCACTGAGAGACGTTTCCGTTTTTTATTGACTTGGCATCTCATCTCATGAGTGTGCTGCACTTTCAGTGATGATTAGAAGTGATTTCCTCTTTGTTTGGCTTCTTGAGTGCAAATGAAAGATCTCAAAAAATGAACAGAAACTCCTCGCTCGTGCCTTGGACATCTGCACTCCCCATCAGTTAAGCTATTAGCCTAAATACACAATGAAATCACGGGCTCTGTCAGGTATGGCTGCTCCTGGAGGACATGTGGTGTAATACAGCGAGAGTGATGGACAGGTATAGCTGCTTCATCGACCTCTCACAAATGGGAGTAATGGCTAATGACGGAGGCAAGGCTCATTGCGCTCAAGCGAGGCCTTTCAGCATCTGTTTCCGCCTACTCTTCATTTATACGAAAGGACAGGTGCTGTGTTTAACCGTATGGCTAATTTAATATACGCAATTTGACCTTTGACCAATCATTTTGTCTCTTCTCTCTTCTTTTTTTGTACATGTCTGCCCTTTCCCTGTCCCTCTTCAACATTCATCAGGTAAGAACTTTATATTTTCAGCTGCTGGTGCAAATACAGTGCTGCATACTGATGGTATGAAACCAAACCAATATATTTGTATAACCTTAACCATCTGCTGCAAGTGTCTGAACTTCAACATCATGCTGTAGTCCAAATAATATATGTTTTAGTGGTAATTAATACCTAGTCAGTATTATATTTCCTAAAAAGCACATTTGTTGTTGCAATCTAGCTGTATACAAAATAAATGTATAGAACACAATGTTATAAAGTGTTCATCATACAGTACGGCGACTATTTATTCTATGTTTATCGCAGGTAAGTGTCAACTTGTTAGCAGTTTCTTGGTGACATATATATTTAAAATGTTGGACTTCATCACGGCATCTGTAGAGGCAGAGCAGGTTCAGTCTGGCCTTTATCTTTATCTGCACCTTGAGCGCTTCAGATGTCATTGTTAAGTGTGCAGTGGGCATATTTAAGCCAGAACTACCAGTCCTACAATAGAATTAAAGCTAAAGTCCTTCATTACAAAAGTTTAATTTCCGAATCTAATTCTGAACCTGTCAATTAAATCACTTCTCCTGCGTCCTGCCACACGGACACAATAGAAGTAATAAGCCCTTGTGGTGATGTAGACTGAATATTTATAACATCTAAAAGGTAGAGGGAAAGGAATGAATGGGTATAGTTGTCGGTTAAATTCGCCCTCACCAGCCTCCAGCATTTTCTCTATTGCTTATCGCACACATCCTCTCAGCTTCCCAGTGAGAATGATATATTTCATCATTGCATCGAGGCAGTAATCACTGAATCCAGAGCTGTGTGCTTTCATTATTCCTAATTGGCTAATAAATTACCTCACCTGATGAAAAATGGCAAGAGAGTTGAAACATGTGATCAGATATACTTTGTCTCACAAAGTAGCTCGAGTCAAGTGTGTGTACAAGGAGGAGAAAATTGTTTTTTTGGAAGTCCATGAGCAGGAAGATTTATCTAAAGGGGGGGTTTCATCATTGATTGATAAAACGCAACGGAGAGTGAGAAAGGATTATGAGATTTATGAGATTTGAAAATGAACCGCTGCGTGTTTAATTTAGGGGACAATTAAAACGACATATCACTGGCGCTACACCGCTGCACATTAAGCTAATCCCCATGGAGACTGTTGTAATGTTTATTTAGACTCCAGCCCCCCTGAGACGAGGATGTGCGGAGGGATTTGTCGGTTGACATGTCTCGCTTGGTGTGTGTTTGGGAGAATACTAATGCTCACCACATATTTAAATAATAATCAGTTTGCTTAAAGAATGCGCATGTTTAAATGTCTATATGCATACATTCTTTTTTAATGACTTTTGCTCTTTAATGTGAGCAAAAATGTGAATAAAAGGATTCTCAAAAGTCTCAGGATTGATAATATGTTGACTTTGACAAAGTATTATTTGTTGATGACTGCAATTAGAAATGTTCAGTCTTATTCAGAACAATTGCTTATGCCTGAAACCGACAAGAACCCAGCTTGTACTCACATCTCCTAAATACAGAACCACATGGACCTGACTTCCAAATGTGAGTCACACACCTACCATAAATCCGAAAGCTATATTTTGACAATATTCCCTCTCCTTTAGTTCAGCATGCTTTCTATCCTCTCCAAGGTAAATACATGGCTGTCTAGCTGTTTGCAGATAGTGTTCAGTGGCTCTTGAGAAACAACTACCTGCTGCAGCTGAAAACAACACTATCAGAGTGGTGAGAATAAACAAAAAGAAAGTTTCTTAAAGCCGAGCATCATCACTACAGGCTTAGAACCAAACTAGCAAAGCCTTTCGCATTGTCACAGCTGTTTTCACATTACGATATATTGTTAAGAACATTTTCGATAAAAGTGTTGTGTGTTATCGTCTGAATGATGAAGACTTTGAATTGGATGCGAGCTACTGTACTCTTACTTCTTAAAAATAAGTTCTAAACAGCTACGTTGACCTAAAACGCCATGGGTGTGACAGATGTGAATTGCAAGTGTTGCTTATGTCTAAATAAAACAAAAAATAGCCTTTTCCAAACAGGATAGCTGCTAAGTTCAACAAAATCTCAGGCTGAATTAATTACATAAAACAAAAGGGCAGTGTGATAATAACTCTTATACTAAAACGTTGTGCATTTATCCATTTTGAATCCTTCCCCGTGAATTTATACTCGGAGGTTTCTCTCAGTGTTCCTTACTTCTTGCTCTGTGTTGTTCTGTGGTGTTGGGGGGGCTGCAGCAGGAGTCCCCTGCAGCATTCAAACTTAGCAGTGCTTGGCTCTGCTTCTAAGGGGGCCAGTTAGTTATTCAGCATGTGTTCTTACTTAAACACAGATGGATCGGGTCAGTCAAGGAGAAAGCCTGCACAACCACTCCTGTCTGTCTTTGGTCTGTCCTTAATCAGACGCCTCTCTGTGCTTACCACATCCCAACTAGAGCAGAACAAGAAGGTGAATCATCATCATCGTCTTTGAACACGGCGGGCTTTGTTTCAGCCATGGAGTGACACTTTGCCGCAGGTTTCCACACACAAGGAGGATAAAGCCTAGAAAAGCTTCTTCATAGAGCTTAAATAAGATTGTTCCGGGTGTGTTGGCTTTAGTAGTTCAACAGTTGTTGCTTCCTCAAACACTGTCGCAAAGAAATAGCAGGTGGAGTCTTTCAAAAGATGCCCTTTGAGCCAATTCTAAACATTTGAAACTAGAAAAAGGGCCTTAATAAAAAGCAGACCTCTGCCAACTGAGTCCTACTCTGGGGATCTGGACTTTTTTTCCCACCACTGGAACAGTTCCCACAAATCATTTTATTTCCTGTTGAGTGCAGAAACTGATATGCAGAGAGCACTGGGCAACAATTACACTTTGGCCGACATTCTAATTACTGAATTTGAACAGCTATGATAATCTCCTGCCATAGACAACAAACACAAAGCAACCACAACGCTTCGTTAACTGCTAGTGGCGGCTTTTATCAGATGAAAATGAGAAGTCTGCTACATGAGTAGTTGGTTTTAACACTGTGAAGAATACATTTTACATTCAATTTGAGATTTCTAACTTGATATTTGTATAACACTAACTTTTTAGGAGCGTTAGGTTGTCACGGTTTAAGTTTCTAAGCATGCGTGACAAACTGGAGGTATGGAGTCATGGGCAATAACCATGCAGGAACAAAAGACGCTACTGTGTATTGCAGAAAGTGTAGGCTCCAGTGTAGCTTATTATAATAATCATTTAAAAAAGGGATTGTGACATGCAGCACACATTGGCCATGTTGCATGTTTTATACAAACAAAAGGAGTAGTCACAATACAGTGGGCTGAATGGGAAAATCTGCAAAACAGTTTCTTTTGTGATAAGTTGACGTGTGTCAAAGCTAGTACATTAATTAATGATGTGTGTCGTTGCAAGTGGAAGTGTGAAAAGACACCAGCAGTGTGGTCTTGCATATATAACAATGGTAGCGTCAAACTTTACATAATGTTATGCTCAGGCATGAGGAGTACTAGAATCAATGCAAAGATAACACTTCATTAGGATGTATTTTCACCAATAGATGTAATCAGATTACCTGTATTTTTAATATAATGGAGATTATTAGATCAAAATTAAGTCACCTTTTTCACATGTGGTGAATTTGCAGGAAAGTCTGCCTTTTTATTAACCTCTGAGACCCACATAGGACATTTCCGTTTTTGTATATTGTTGTGTTTTGCCTTATAAATTGTAATTTCTTTGCATTATAATCAAGTTTTACACATCCCAGAAATCAGCACAACCTCAGCTAATGATATATGTCACTCATTAGAGACTTATTTACACTATAATAGGGGATATTTGTCCATAAATAAAAAACGGAGCTTGAAGTTTTTACTTATTTCATTAAAAAGAACTGCTAACCATAGCATTGAAAGAAACATTCAACACAGACAATTGCACACATTTATTATCATTGTATCATAACTGATTAGAAGATTCTAACTTATTCTGTTCTTTAGTTATGCCCATTCTTTCGGGCAGTGTCCATGGGCGTTTTTTTGCGAGGAATTGTCATTTTTTGTCCTGCCAATTTGGAAGAGTACCCATCATGTCCACAATCACACATGGCATGCTGAGCAGATTCGTCTGAATTTTCATCAACATCGTCCACTTGAAAAATCAGCTCCAAAGCCTCAGCTGTAGTAAACGTATTTGCCATACCTCAGTTTACTTTCAAAACCCTAAAATAACGTATTCCAACTTTTATTTTGTTTTCGCGCGTGTAATTATACGGGCTCTCGTTTCAGTATACACATAACAACGGAACTGACAGGCAACCCTCTGAATCAGACTCCGATTGGCTGTGACTGCATCCACTCAGAGTGTCCGATTCAGAAACGTGACTCTTACACTCTTTACGTCACAAACAAAGATGGTGGATGAGAATAGATCTATAAAACAGAAAACGATAAGCAATGCGTCAGGATCAAGGTGAGACTATCGGCATCTTTTAAAACTTTACGCACATTCGTTTCACCGAAATAAGTAAACGCCTCTCAATGCAACATTTAATGGAGTTGTTTTTTGCCGTTTCTGTAGTTTAAGAGGAAAAACATGGCATGTCTCTGGCTGAGAAGTTATGACTATTCGAACACAACATATATTCTATATTTGGGATCGTATACGGCCCTGTGGGTCTCAGAGGGTTAAATGCAAGACAAATGTGCCCTTTTATTTCATACAGTTCCATTTTGATTCTAGAAACTTGATGACTACATTTACTGAAAATGTATGCACTTTACTTCACTTTAAGTGTATGCTGAGGAGCATATATATTACTGCACTATTTTTTGTGAAATACATTTGAGTGGTTAAAAACGTTGGGTCGTGATTTATTGATAAAGGAAAAAGGTTGGTCCTGAGGCCTGACCAGTTGAGAACCACTGGTTTAAAGGAGCTATATTCGGAAGTCAGTGCATATCTATCAGTCTGAGTTGGAATGTGTGTTTCCACTCTGCATGTTGAACCATTATGCATCACTGCATTCATGGGATTTACTGAGATCAAGCTATACATCATCGCATAATAGGATGAGCATGATTATATATTTTAGAGGCAGATGTGAAGTGAATGACATGGTTTGTGTGACGATATGCAAATTTAAATTATGCTCAATCTCCCTGCTGGGTTGTAACAAATCACACACACCTGCCCAGCTGCACGCACAGATATTTTTACCACACAAATTAGATTAAACAACATCACCTGTCTCTGTTTGCATATAATTGCTGCTGCTGCTTTGTTATATCACAACATAATTATACCAAATGTAAAAGTAAATCCAATTCCACCAACTTTTTGCCATTTTGTTATCATCGCCAGAAGGGCAGCACCGTCATATGCTCCTCTGCCACTGATTACCACTCAAACCATCTTCAGTAGCTCCCTTAGGATCTACGGTTCATCTCAAAACCTTATTTGACCTCAGCGTTTCCGCCAGGGGGGAGTCTTGCCGTCTCGCCCTGAACTCGAGCCGAGGGCGTCCAAAAATATTAATAATTCGAGAGAAGATCGAGAGTTTTTATCGCTTGAAATAACGAAAAGGAAAAAGGACAAGGACATCCCGCTGTTGGAGGGGCAAAGGAGTCAGAGTATTGAAGATCGTTTCCCCGACATTGGCGGTGCCTTCCACAGGACAACACGGAACGTGCGCGATGTGGACGCGATGAGCGGTGCTAGTGGAGCGCGCGCGTGCGTGAGCTGCGAGCACCAGAGCCTCCGTGGTAAACTGTGGTAACATGAAGAGCCGTTAGGGAGCCGAAACAGCCGGCGCTTTAAGAGAGCCGAGCCAAATGATTCGGCTCACTAACGTAAAAAGACAGTATCTATAAAGGCCGGCTCAAGTCAAAATTCAAGCACCCCCCGCTCTCGGAGTGGACGCCCTCTCAGCCCTGGTCTGGCGGAAACCAGGGCTGAGCTAAACAAGAAATGCAATGATGAGATGCGAGGACAGAGAAGTCCTCCCTTATAAAATGGGATATCCTCGAACACCACCTTTTTTAATTGGCGTTTGATTGTTTACCACCTGTCACTGGGCTTAGCTCTTACATAAATCCCTCAGATCATGCACAATTCAGATCGTACATGTCTATTTGAATTCATAAATCCATTATAATTTATTATTGTTGGCCCTGTATATGTGTTTCCAAGTATAACATGTACATTTGTTCAGACGAAACTTGGCATGGGATACTGTACTTCAATGTCTTCTACAGAAGGAGAACAAAATGCAACCAGATGATTGATATCCGATCTCAAATTCAAAATCTGGCCCCAAGTGAAAGAGGAGAGAGAAGTTAAAGAGTGACTATTGGATGAACCCATGATCACAGTTTAGGATGAATTTAACAAATATACAAACTGGGCTGCTTTCTAGCTCATTTTGAGACAGGGTTGTCCATTTTGTGATTCATCGAATTTATTCAAATGTTACTGTAACGGTTTTACAGTTTGAGTTTTTTATCCCTATTTCTTTTGGCTTTATCGCTTTTGTTTTTTGAGTTTAGGAATGCCAATAGTAAAATACAATAAATATATCAAAATCATAATTTGTTTCTGTGATATAAGCAAATAACATTTCAATTTGATTAATGTGAAAAAAAAGGATATCATTCTGATATTGTCGGCCCCTGGACCTCTAGAGTTCCCAGGATAGTTTGAGGCCCTGACTTCCCTCTCTTTGTCTGCTCCCTAAACTCATAATATATTCCTCAATTCATGAAGCCTCTTTCGGCATAAATATAGAGCTTCTCCAACATGGCCCCTTCATCTCTCCTCTCCCTCAGCCTTCCTCCGAGCCCTCACATAAGTGCCTGCATGTCCTCCCCTGCCGTCTGCATGCCTTTGGATTTTTCATCAGCTGAAGATGCGTTCCTCCCTATCTCCCCCACAACGTGTACATTATTCAAGCAGAAACCCCTTCAAACACAACCCGGGGGATTTGCCTCGCTGATGCCCCCTCAAGCCTTTCACCCAGCACCCTCCAATCCGGGGCTACTGCCTCAGTTTAAATCTTTAATACGCCCACTATGTAAGTTGTTTCCAATGAAAGGGTAATGAGAGAAGGGGGGGAGGGGGTGACTGGAAATCAAAACATTGGAGGGAGTGATAAAGAGAGGGGCTGTTATTGGGGAGCTCATGCTAATCAGACGAGGGAGGAGCTCTGCCATCTTGATGCACATTTTGGGAAAATCTCTGCGGGACACAGGCTTTGATCACTATCATTTCCCCTGTGGGTGTGTGTGTGTGTGTGTGTCTGCTGTATGAGAATGCATGTGCAGCTTTGCTCCACGCTGGCAGGCAGTGTTGAGTCAATGTTTGTGTTTATGCAAATGTGCCTCTGTCCTCTGAGTTTTGAAGTAACTGTCAAGGTGTTTACTTGTGTTTCAGCTTCCAGACATGAGCAAGGGTTTGTTTGAGCCCACACGGACCCCCCCCCCACACCCCCTGCTGCTTGCAATTTATTTATAACCAGGCAGCATCAGTAACAGCAGGTTGTGAGCCGAGTGTGGGTGTATGGGTGGGGGGTCCGGGGCGACTATCATGTCAGCAATGGGTCTGGCTTAATGATAAGCCTGCATTCTCTTGCCTTTGGGATCATTGCAGATGTGTATTTAAATTCCTATTTACACACTGTAATCTCGGGGTTGAAGGAGAGCAGGCAGAAGCAGGGAAAACAAGAGATAAGGGGGATAGATAAAGATGACTCTACAGGCCTGAGGTTTTTACACTTTTCTGGAAGGAAATAATTAAGAAATGTGTTCGAATCTGAGACCAACGAGAAACTAATAATTGCAATGTGAGGAACCTGGTATTATCAAAGCTCTTCCTCTCATTGCTACACAATACATCATTAAGCATCCGGATGTCTCATGGTGTGTCCTCTCGAAAACAATTAAAGCACTATTACTTACTATTTGAATCTTATCCAGATGAGTTCCTGCATCAAAGAGATCTACAGTGTTGAATCAAAACGTTAAACCTAGTTTGTTTAATATATAATAAAATGCTATACATTACATTTAGCATTTATGAGTTCCTCACCGCACATTTTTTGCCTGATGAGAACTAACTTGTGTGAATGCATCCTTTATCAGATCACCGCTGTGAATGCTCACTGAAACTCAGACCGGCCTTAAATTGCATGGGATTTTAAACACCTGGTTTCTTGACCCAGGGGTCTTGTAAACAGGAAAGTTGGACGATTTTACCTAATTATCTTTAAGAAGATTGTATTTGACAACTTGGGAGTGACCATTGGCTGCCCATAATCTTTAGCAGATGTAACTTGAAATGTGCTTCATTGGCATTGAAGTTCTTTTCAAACTGTCGCTTGAAAACATGCTGAGGAAAACACGGTGCTCTTGTACTTTCTGCGGAGGCCGCAGACGCATAAGAGGATTACGAGCCGATATACAAGAGACAATCAGATGGTACATCCTTATAAGTTCCTGATATTGAAAAGACAGATTTAAGCTGCTGTTGGTTTGATCTTTGACCTACTGCCCTGGCCCCTGAGAACAGCTCAACGCCTGACAATAACAAACAAATCAACTTGTGTTCACAGTAAGCAGAGGTTTAGCCTAGTAAAGGTCAAAGTCTTGGTCATGGACAAATAACACACACTAGATTAATGGACTTTACCAGTAGAGATGATGTTCTCCTGCATTGCAATACATTATCTTCTCATCTGACATTATATAACTGTAATGCATTTAAGACATTTTTGCAAGGTCCTGACATTAGAGGGATAATCTGAGTAATCCTGTTAAGCGTCCCATGTTCATTTTCTTTGGATATTTGAAATACATGGCTCTCTTTTTTCTGGATATTTAATGATATTGTTTCATCCCAAACATTTTTGGAGGTTTAAAAAACAAATTAGTTTAAAAATGCAAGATTTGACAGAAGGGAAAGGATATACAGTGCTTATAGGAAGTCATCATACCCTGTGACAATCTTAACCTTAATCACATTACACCCTGGAACTTAAAATAAATTAAATCTTTTTTAGCTTTATGTACAAATGATGACCCTCGTAGTCAAAGCAAAATTAACATTAAAAATAATTCGGGACAACTATAAAAAATGTGTAAGTGAAATAACCGGTTTGGTTAAGTGATCAGCCCCTTGCAGTATACCATTATAAACGTACTCAGGCGCCACCAATCAACTTCCAGATCAAACACCAGGCTAATTGCACCCTACCTGACATCAACTGAAGTGATTTTGATTACTCCAGAATAAAACCAGCTGTTTCTAGAGGATTCCACTTTCAAAAGACCTCCGGGATAAAGTTGTAGGAAGGCACAAGTTAGGTGAAGGCTACACAAAGATTTGGAAGGCTTTAGATAGCCCTCTGAGTACTGTTCAGACAGAGCATCATTAAGAAGTGAAAAGAGTATGGCACCACCAACACTTTGCCTAGATCAGGCCGTCCTTCCAAACTGGATGAGCGAGCCAGGAGGACATTGATCAGAGAAGCTACCAAGAGGCCAATTGCAACTTTGAAGGACTTACAATACTTTCTGGCTGGGACAGGTCGGTCTGTGCATGTGACAACAATCTCACAAGCTTAACACAAAGCTGGCCTCTATGGCAGGGTGGCAAGTAAGAAGCCTTTTCTGAAAAGGTGCCACACTCAGTCTTGTTTGTGCTATGCAAAAACACACCTGAAAGATTCTGTTGCCATGTGGAAAAAGGTTCTATGGTCAGATGAGACTAAGATTGAACTTTTTGGACTGAACACCACGCGCTATGTTTGGCGAAAACCAAACACAGCACACCATCCAAAACACACCATACCTACTGTGAAGCATGGTGGTGGCAACATTATGTTGTGGGGATGTTGATCTTCAGCAGGGACTGCACACTTGATCAGGATCGAAGGCAAAATGGACACTGCTAAGTTCACCCACATTCTTGAGGAAAACCTGCGTCCTTCTGCTAGACTGCTGAAGATGGGCAGGTCATTCACCTTCCAACGTGACAACGATCCTAAACATACCGCAACAGGAACAACTCAATGGCTTAAGGATAGGAAGGTGGATGTCCTAGAGTGGCCAAATGAGAGCCCTGACTTAAATCCGATCTGGATGGAAGAGAGCAGTCCATCGTCGCTCCCCACGGAATTTGACTGAACTCGAACAATTCTGCAAGGAAAAATGGGCTTTTCCAACACTGTTATTCTAGTTTTCCATTTTTTTATAAATGTTCAGAACGGTCGCCTTCATTTTTCATTAGTTTGATGTTTTAAGGCAAAATATGTAAATACAGATGGAAAAAGTCAATTTTTTTAATGGGTTTGATTTCAGGCTGTACGACAAATAAAGTTACTGTTTCAAAGTGGTATGATGATTTTCCATAGGCACTGTATATATTTGGGCCGCAACAGGGATGCTTGTATTTTTTCTTTGTGTCCCTTTGTAGAGGCAGCAGTAGCATTTTAATTATTTCTTATGTGCTGCTTTGAAAGATTAAGACAAACAATCTGTGTGACCCGATTTATAATGGACTGTCATTTTATGAGAAAGTGGTGGGAGAAGTAGCGAAAAGAGGAGGAAATGAAGAGTGTGATCCAATCACCTCATTGGAAATCGTTTGTTTGCTAATTACAGTAAAGAATGGAGGCTTTCAAAGTCTGATATTGTGGGTTCATGTGGGCTGTGAGTCTGCTCACAAAGGATTGTTTATATAACCCATAATGCATTGTACTCCTTTCTCATAATTCCCTACCATTTATTTGATTCTCCTCAGATTCCATTGTTGTGGCTGTCTTCGAGTTATTTAATTTGATTCTCTGACACACACACACACAAATTCACACACACAGCTTGTAATGAGAACTGACCCTTGTACAGATACTCTGACATAGCCACATATTGTAGGCCACAGCCTGCTCACCCTCCTCCCCTCTCTCCCCTCTTCCGAACACCCCCCACTCTTTCATACATGTAGCAACAAGGATTATATAGCCGCCATATTTCTTCTGCACGACAATGCATTCCCCCCCCCCCCAACCTGCCGCATCTCAAAACTCATCTCACCTTCTCTCATCTTCCCACCATGGCTCTCTGAAAAAAGCCAGTTCTGGCAGGAGGGGGGTGACGGGAGGTCACATCGGACTTTATTAAAACATTGGGGTCTATTAATCTGCAGTCCAAATCATACCGAGAAAGAGCAGCAGGAGAAGAGGGCATGGCGAGAGCTATAAATATTATTATAGAGGAGGCGGGGGTAGTGTTGAAAAGAACAGAGAACGCCTAACGTAAAAACGTTAAGATGGAAATTAGAGAGATATATAAATAGAGACTAAAACTAAAAGGTCACAGTTCACTGCACTAGCTAATAGGATGCTATTATACCATAATGAACCCAATCACTTTAAATCATTCACCTACACACAAAGATTTTTTTCTTGTTTCAATTTCTTACCCTCATTGTTCTTACTTTGTGTGCACAATTGTATAATTCATCTTCAAATTAATTGCCCCTGCTTTGCCCACAATGTAATAAAAATGCTCAATTTACCTGCCTGCGACTCAGGTAATGACATCACTGTGAAAAGAGGTTTCCTAATTGGAGAGGTGTCACACACTTTATGAAGAATTTGTATCAACACTTTTTTTCAAGTGATTTATTTTATAGGACTCTATTTGAGATTTTCTGTTCCAGTTTCAAAAGCCCTTTCATAACATTTTATATTTAGTTTTGTTTTCATCGAGTCAGATTTTCCTATCTAGCAACCAAAATGGCCAAGATGATAAATGTTTAAAAGGACTAACCACATATTTTTAATTAAATCTATAGGCGACACATTCGAATCACAACACAGCCAGCCAGCTAACCAATCAGAGCAGACTGTGTTCTGCTTTCAGACAAAGGGTGACAAGAGGTGCTGCAGCACAGGCAGTATGAAACAAATAAATAACTTTTTGAACATTAAAGCATCTACAGTGGAGGCACAACATAAGAATATGAATGTGACAGTGAGTAGGGATGCTCCGATCTGGAATTTTGGGGCCGGAATCAGTATCGACCGATCGCCGATCCGATCGGGTGGGTGGGGATCTTCCATTTAAAGTGATGTTAAAAACTCAGTTAATGGGGCTCATTTTTATATTGCTTCAGTTTATAATCATAACGGATCAAAAAGAACAACAACCAAAATAATTATTACATTCAAATTGAGTACATTATTCAAGTTTACATTAACTTTGGAGAATAACACGGGAGACATTAGAGGAAGTGCTCTCTTTTCCTCTCTCTCTCTCTCTCTCTCTCTCTCTCTCTCTCTCTCTCTCTCTCTCTCTCTCTCTCTCTCTCTCTCTCTCTCTCTCTCTCTCTCTCTCTCTTGTCAGTATCTCATGCAGCTCCAGATCCAGTAATGAGTGACCCGACAGTGAAGAATAAACATATTTATAACTAGTTTAGCTTGTTCCAGAGGTAGATAAAATAGCTAAGTGTGTAAAGTCTAACTCTTGTGTGTTTCGCTCCGCTCACCGGTCCGTCACGGCGGGCGGAGCTGCAGGATTTCTGCTTCACACACGTTGCATACCGCTATTTTATTGTCTTCTGTGGACACCTTAAAATACTGCCAGACCGGTGAAGCCATTTTGGCGAGCTTGTTTTGCCGCGCACAGAGAAAAGTGTCATGTATTTTACGTCATGTGATCGCCCCCCCCCCCCGATCGGCCTATATCGAGAGCACTGATCGATCGGCCGATAACGATCGGCGGTCGATCGATCGGAGCATCCCTAACAGTGAGCATAATATGTCCACTCTTATGATCCCAAATGTATTAATGACTTGCTAAATAGATTGTAGATCCAGAATAGAGTACGCTTCCCACACTGCTTTTGCCCTGTTCAATCAAAGACAGACGGTTGGTGTCATGTTATTAGCTGCCATTTTGAGTGAGGGCAGGAAGGCCGATCTGACATAATGACTGTTTAATGATGAGTTAGTAGTTAGTCTTTTAATTATCATTCGCCTGATCACACATTCCCTGTTACCTTATGGTTCCCACTGGGGTAATAAAACAGGATTTCCCAGGAAGAGCTGTGAGGAGTTAGGAAGGAGAGTTGGATGGAAAAAAGGAAAGGTGAGAAGGAGAGTAAAGAAAGAGAGAAGAGACATTTTCTTGTATTGAATTGATGCCCTTGAAGATACCCTTTAAACTGTGGGTTTTCTCCGGAAGTTTTTCCTTGTACGATGTGAGGGTCTAAGGACCGAGGGTGTCGTATTGTCATACTGATATTTTGTACAAACTGTGAAGTCCACTGAGACAAATGTAACATTTGTGATATTGGGCTATATAAATAAACATTGATTGATTGATTGATGCAATCACAGCTGTGATATTAAAAATAAATGAACAAAGCTCCCATCAAAGTATTTTATTAATAAATATATTAAACGAGATCAGATTCTAGAAACTCCTCTGTTTAAAGAGGAAAATGAAGAGAAACGTGGTATTATGTTATGTTTATGGACAGTTATGTTGTCTTAGGCCAGAGTAGTAACACAAACAAGGATTGTGTTTTAGGAAAGGTTCTTGCTATCTACTTAGGTCTTTATTCGATTCGACATAAAAACCATCAGAGCCTGCATCGCCAAAGAAATACGTCCAACACTGTCGAGAGCAATCGCTCCTATGAACTGCCTGCCGTGAGCTGCACTTTGACTTTGAAATAGATTCAAGAACATCGGATTGCTTTTTGTGACTTGAGGTAACTGGAACAATATCATCAAAACGAGCTCTCCAAGACACACTCCAAGGCAAACCCATGTGAACAGATGCAGCAAGGAGACAGAAGGAAAAGCTTGCCATGAGGTCGAGAGCTGGCAGCCTGTCGTAAACATTTCCGACGACAAGCTGCTGCAGTCTTTTTCTGTCATCGTCATGCTTTACCTGCGCAGCAAACACCACATGAATAACGTCTCACAAGGACAGCACTTACTTTGAACAATAGCTGAGCAAGTACATAGCATAGTAATCCATTAATGATTGCAGCATTACTGTATGATCTCTATTTGGAGTAGACAAACTCATATTCAATACATCCCTTTACCTTTTTAGTATATCAATAAGGTGCATACTTTCCAAATAAACATTACAATTAGCTAAATTATTGAAGTTGGAGTTTACAGAGCGCAACAATTACAGATGGATGACAAGGTGCAGGACATAGAGAACGTTTCTTTAGCGCTTTTTTTCGATCAACTCCTGTTAAAGTAGTCTGTCAGTTTAAACCAGTGGTCTGCTTTCCAAAATGTCAATACAATCGTCCATTGTATTGTAAAAATAATGTGTATCCATAATAATTAACTTCAAATTTTAAAGAATATTTAAAAATATTTGCCATCTTGCAAATGCGTTTCGGACCTAATGCCTTTCGGAATGCATTTCAAATTACAAAATGCAACTGTTCCCTTAAAATTCTTCCTACAGAACACGAGCTATGCTCTAAACAGTCTGTAGGAAACACCAATGACGCCCACCTCTGACATCCTGGTTTAATCTAAACAAATGGCCTGCTCATGAGAACCAAAGTGGTGATAATGCAGGTGGATACAAAGCCGCAGGTTTCTCTCCCGTACACGAGCCGGAGCCCTCAGGTTGCAATTGATTCCAAGTAATCTACTAACAACTGTTTACTGTAGCGGAGCGCCGGAGGCTTCACATTGTGTCAGCCCACGCCTGCGTGTGCTGCGCTGCACTCAGAACCATCCCTATAACACAGAGAGTCAGCAAGAGCAGCACTTTTTTTTATATACAGACCATTGAAAAGCTGAACCCAGGAAATATAGTACACAGTCTAGTATGGTTTTATATTGTGAGGCTCGCAGGCTTTTGGATGTGAAGATTGGTTTTGTGAGTGGATGATTACATATGTATACGTCCCAATGTCAGAACATGACAGCTTGGTCCCATTCCTTGTCCCTCCAAGGACGTATTACTCTAATTGCCATAGACTCAGTATTTATATTGCCTTGCATCGGCCACAAAATAAGCTTTCAAATATATTTTGACTTTGCTTGGTTAACATTTTTCAAGATAAACGGTCACTGGTGGTTCTGGTTCTGCACACTGCTGCCGCTTCCTCATTATTCCATCTGTCAGAGAGGAGGAGAAATACAGGAAGAGAAAAAGAGGAATAAAGGAGTTATAAGAACCCAAGGAGAAAGGGTCAATAAAAACAGATGGTGCTGAAAAGCCTGCTCGGATGCTCTGCACAAACAATGCAAGATTCCATTTCAGAGAGCAGAAAGGTCAGTTCGAGCTCCCATCCCCTCCCTCTCGCTGTCTCCTGTCTTCCCCCGTGTGTGTGTGTATTTCATTCCTATCCACTCAGAAAAACACTCACCTTCTGACTGATGTCGACAAAGCCGATTCATGACAAATCGTAGCAATCGTTTGCCTGCAAATCAGATTGATTAAATGATAAAGTCCAATTTTTGTTTTGTGTGGTAAACATTGCAATAATGGCTGTTTGTTTAGCCAGGCATGAAGATTTAACAAGGCTGGACGTATCAGTTCTCTTGCCAACACCAGCGATGCCAGGAAGCACACACACACACACACACACACACACACACACACACACACACACACACACACACACACACACACACACACACACACACACGCACACATCAACAGTGTAGTTTGAAGCTGAGCAGCAGAGCTACTGCAAGTAATAATACTAATGGAACAGAAAAGTAGCAAAATGACATGAATTTGCGTAACATACAGTAATGTGTCATGTGTTTCGCAACTCTTTGTAGTTACAGTACAGTGAAGCACACTGCAATGCAATATAACACGTGTACACTCTGCAATATATGACAGGAACTGAACACAGTAGAAATGTGAACATAGCGTAAGTAAAGTGGTTATAACACGTGCTTTCATGGCTTGAGAGTCTTCAAGTCACAGTCAGCACCTGCTATTGGACACTTTCTGCTCGTACACCTAAATACATAACCCCTTCACTTGGTTGATAATCTGTTAGGTCATTGGTTGGTCAGTTGATCCACAACTTTGCTCCAAATTGAAATATCTCTGATTGTATTGAAATAATTTCGATTCAAAATGGTGTGAACATTGATGGTTTCCAGGAAGTGATATCTTTTGTATAAGTGGATTTCCAATAAATGTGGTTCAGCCAATCATGTTTTCTAGTGAATATATTTGCAAACGACTGCAAGCAGAATGACATCGTACTTTCGCTTAAGTGCTAATGAGCAATTGTTAGCAATCTAGCATGCTAACTAAGCATTGTAAGCATGTGAGGCCTGCTGAACACTGTACAGCCTCACAAAGCTTCTAGTGGGAATGTGGACTCATTAAAATGTGCTCGTGTATGTCAGTGCATCTATTTGAGCGATATATACACTTAAATATATATATATATACACCGTAGTTTTCAATCTTAACTGCTTTTGTATGCGGTAAATGTGCTCGTGATGCCTGTCGGTTCAACATAGGTCAGTGTAGATATTCCCATTAGGTCTGACAGCCTCATTATCGAGTTTCTCCTTCCCTTGTCCCTCCATCTTCTTTTTAATAACCTCATCATGCTGCAGGGTTCCGATAATTCATCTTTAGGATTCATTCAGAGCCATCACAAAACAATAAGTCTTAATTATATTGTCTATCAACAAAAATCTGCATATGAATACAGAATCTTAAACCAGCAACGTTTTGTCTTGTTTACTCTTGTCGTGTGTTTGTAGTCCCAATGGAACTGACCGATCATGTTTGAGCGGGACGTTGTACTGTAAACTTAGTTAGTTTACTTGTGAAACAATCCTATCTTATGTGTTGCCTTCGAACTCTTTCCTTGCTTCTCTAGTTACTCAATTAATTTGAATACAATGTCAGAAAAGTAAGCTTATGACTGGACATCCACTGGTTAAACCGCATCTTCATCGGAATGATAGCTTGACATTCAGAGATTGGATTAAACACCACTTCAGTTACTGCTTTTGCTCTTCTCTCTTCCTGTCTCATAGAATAGAATGGAATACCTTTAATGTCATTGCACACAGAGTACAATGGATGTATGCTGCCTTCACATGATTAGCATTAAATTGGCTTTGCGCTGGCTGTCCCGTTGTTCTCCCATTTAGAGAGTCGAGACCCTTAAACACTATGATACTGTAAAGGCCTCCCACCATGCTTCTTTTATGTAGCAGTTCATCCTCCAGCAGAGGGGGTTAAAGGTGCTATCGGTAATGACTGGCCACATACCCGACAAAGGATTTGTTAAACCATCATCTAACATTGTCATCTTTACCGCTCCATGCCAAACTTGGAAAAGAATGATTGTGCTAGAAAAATGGGTACATTTTCTTTTAGTTCCCAGAAAACGTACAATATTCGACCTAAGAATGCAGATAAAAACACTGACGCAACAGATCCCCTGCTTATTGGAAAGGAGTGTTTTGTGGCTTCCAGCATAGAAGCTCATATTTTGATCGAAACAGGTTTGTTTGACATATGTTCCTCTATGGCTCATGTAGCAGGTATTTCATCATTGCTCAGTTTGGGAGCTGCAGGGCATTTCTTTGAGTCAGAGACAGAATGCTGGAATCGAGAAAACGGGAGAAGAGTGCAGCAGAAATAAAAGCCATATTAGTCATCCTGCTCTTGTGCCGTACAGTCAGAAGGAGCTCTATTTTAGGACACATCATAACAAATGAAGGGTGGACTATCGTCTCATTACGTCTTCACACTCACAGGTCACATTATATCTCTGTACAGGTGCCAGCATGTCAGTGGGAACCGCCTCATAATCTTTCTATTTAAATGATGGTTTCCTAAACGCTTGGTTGGTTACATTCCTGCTCCTGAGGACTTTACTTTATCCCCTTCTGCGATCTGAAATCTACAGCCATCATCATTTTGTTTTAATTATTTCTTCCAACCCATTCTCTTTTTACCGATCCATAGTTAAATTAAGTAATTTGTGGTCAGAAACGAAATATCTAACATATAGTAAAAAGAGTGAGATCCCTGGAAAGGAAATGCTGATCGAACACATGACTTTCTACACTTCAGTATCCACATTTCCAATTGTATTTTAAGTGCCTACAGGCATGCAACAAGCACATATTCACATCACAGCGTTCCCAAAACATTGTCAGCCAGCCAATTAAATACTTCATATCTATTCAAATCAATTATCTCCACCATGGAAGTGCCCTGTAACGCTGTTGTGAAATGATTGAGCTAATGGGGTTTTGTTCCCACGCAGACAGCATCAAACCTCTCTGCAGCAATTCAGATTATTATCCACCTTCATGTTTTTGTTTTACACCCATTTCAGGTCCATTTTTCTATCTTTCAGGTTCAACTGTGATTGAATCTGAAGCTCGGAGCATGATGTGCACTTTCAACCTTCCAATGCTCTTGAGTTCCTGAGAGCTGTGGTCATTTCATCCTGAGAGCTCTCCATTACACAGAGAGCTGACCTTGTGGTAGACATTAGTTCCTGAAGTATCTAAGATGTAGTTTACATTATTTAGAATTAATTAATTAATTGCTCGTTTTTGGTCGCCACCCCAAAATATGTCTTTTAAGATGCGTAATCCTCTACTGTTTACAATTAGCTAGATTGGTTGTACCATTTTTGAAATCGTCATAACAATTGTTTTGGAAGACCTTTATGTACAATATAGTTATAATGAGTATGCCAACAGTACACTAAACTGATGTGATAGGAATTTGAAATGAGCGTCTTTTATTTAAAAAACAAATATAGATATCTTGTTAATAATACATAGTTTCTCAATTTCTTTACACTCTTTCTTTGTCTCCTTCCCCAAACGACACACACAAATGAGTTTAATTAATTAGCAGAAAAGCAAACGAACAAAGTAAAATATTTATATCACTGATCACTTACAATTAGTATTCCTTTCAAATGTACAATGTTTATTGTCAAGGTGTACTTTTCTTGACCCCAAAATGGTGTAGTGGAAATCTGATATTGTGAAAGCCCTAGTTGGGATTTACTGCATCTGTGTCTGGCCCTGCTTTTATCTAGCCAGCTTTTCTTTTGTGTGTGTGTGTGTGAGTGTGTGTGTCCGGCAGCAGAGATGTGTATGCCAGTCAGAGCAATGCTCCCTGTCACTGATGATAAGTGGTAATTGAATTTGCCAGGCGAAGCTGACAAGGCAGGACTGGCAGACCAGCGTGCGTTGCATGAGAGGGTCTTGGCAGCATAATGCTTTTAATTGTGTCAGTCAGGGGCGGCATGGAGGTCCGTCAACTGTAAAGGGCCACTTCCCTCTTTGTCTCTCTGTCTTTCTGCCTCATATTCTCATTCTTCGTCTCTATCGCTGGCATTAATCAAATACAGTGTCTCCAAGGCAGCACACACACATTTCAGGCTTCAATACTCGCAAATACATTTGATGAAATGTCAAAGTAAAATGTGGCATCTGTAATCAAATACCCAGACAGAATGATCAACTCGTCCCTGAGCTAAATGCAGTTTTTGTTTCTCAGCTAAAAAGCTCAAATCAATGTGTACGGTACACTATCTTCATTTCCACTTCATAAAGGATTAAGGTTCATCACATGGAATTGATTTCGTCCTCATACAAAGAGATGAACCTGAACATGGTTTCTAATGCACCTTCCACCGGCTTCACCCACTGTCAATCAAATCTAAGCCTCGCCAGCATAGGTCGCCACCACCTGCAATTGCGTATTTCAGGCATCGCTTCAAAAGAGACCCCATGCAAGTTACCCTTTACTTTTTATAAAGACTTTGGTATCATTCCTTTCATAGCCCCTCACCTATATAACCTCACTTAGGTGCAACCTGTGGGTGTGGAACAAAAACCTAAAGCAAAGGCAGTGAGTTGGGCCGAGATGGCAAACTGTTGCTTTTACGTTGACTGTAATATCTATCATATGTATATTTTCATGTGCAAACTAATAGAACTGCTGCATTAGTTTCAACAATATGAGCCTGCACAAGACACTGAACACCATCTCCAAAAGAGCAAGCCATCTGCATTGGCTTTTGAGTCTGTTGAAGCATGCGAAAGATATTTATTTGGGCCAATGCATCTGCCTAAGAAACATAAGTTCTCACTTCAGATTTAGTAATTGCTTTGAAGACGACAGGAAAAGGCAGTTGGGCAAAAGACAGAACATTCTGTCCGGTCAATAGAGCGCTCACAAGCTGCCCCCCACCAGCCACAGAGTTTAAATTCACAGTCAGCAAGCTTAATGCATAATTTAATATTTTATTAGATATTACTTTATGAGCATGTTGATATTACTTCAATTGGAGTTATTTAGTATGAAAGGAGCTGCAGAAAAACTATTACATTTTATATTTTTGTTCCTACTGAGAGCCTTGCAGCAGTGCAATGCGCATCAATCCAACACTTCTGTTACTGCCTCACACTCATGCAAGTCGATTTATGTAAAACGGATTGCACCCTCAAACCAATCAGGCTTGGCGAGTGGACTCTTCATTGACTTAGTTGCCAATCAAGACCTCACACAAGGATTGCTGCTTGTATTGCTTACACTATCATGTAGTTAGAAAAGCATTTTGATTCTTTAAAGAACACAAGTATTATGCCTTGGCCAGCTCCACTGTTTCAGTTTAGCAGTACAACATAAAACAAATTGACCTGTCAATAGTAAGACTTAACTACAGTATTGCTGAAACTATCACGAAAGCTCTAAACTGAAGATCATTCTGCTCAATGAGAAAATAAACGGTTGCATGAAGTATCCATTATGAGATGTTGGATGGGAGTGTTTTCTTTCCTGACTCACCCTTCAGTAAATATGGTATTTCTGCCATGTTGTTCAGTCTCCCTCACACGCACCATCCCATTATTGACTAAAAACCCATCTACGTGATTGTCAGACCGATGTCAGCGTGTGTCTTGAGAAATACATTTACAAATACAGGGTGTCCGCTGGGTCTTAAAAAGTATTAAAAGTTGATAAATCAAATTAGAGAAGGAGGGGGGGAGTGTGTGGAACAGAAGTGTGTGGAACAGAAACTCCCTCTGGAGCAGGAATGGGCAACTTTCATGGTGGTGGGGGCCACATAATTGATGTACTGGCCACCAGGGGGCCGCAGATTCACTTGGAACACACACACACAAAAATTCCATGTGTTACAAATATACTAAGTCTGACATCTTCATTGACATTTTACAATAAAAGGGAACATCCTCTAATAAGCTCACTAAACAAATATCAGTTCACAGAAATATTATTTAATTTTGTGGCATGTTTGTATTGAACAGGTTATTAAACAGTGGAATAAAGCTATTTTAAACTATTGGAAGGCACGGAAAATGTGTGTGTATTGAGATTAACCATTAAGATGACATACACATGAAGTCATGAACACTAACCCAGACAGTAGTTGTCTAACTTGAACCTAAAACACTTGTAGCCTGTCTCTGCATTCCCCTTATTCCACAATACATGCACACAAACCTATAGAACACACTACAGGAAAGGGAACACCTCAACGAGCATAACAGCCAGATACTCTATCTGTGAATATAAGTTTGCCCATGTCAGAATAGAGTTGTCATGGAGATGTGTGGTGTGGTGTGTGCGTGATTGACACTTGATGGCAGCCACCAGTAACAGAGGAAAGTCTTTCAGGTGTATTCTTATATAATGACGCTATTTCACACACACACACACACACACACACACACACACACACACAACACACACACACACACACACACACACACACACACACACACACACACACACACACACACACACACACACACACACACACACACACACACACACACACACACACACACACACTAACTCGCACACCCAGCTTCAGGCGAGAAGGGACACTTTTTTAACTTTATGTAATTAAGTCTAGAATAATTGCTAGGAGGTTCCTCTCTTCCTGTCCTTTCTCTATTTTGTTCGTCTTTACTTGACAGAGGAATGTAATTAAAAAAGGGGAGAGAGAGCTTTAGCGAGGTTTGATCATTGTCTCCAGCCTATAATGAAGAGCTTAGACCCGCCGTCTATCATGGACAGTTAGAGGGGGATACACACTTGGAGCAGGAAGAGATATCAGAAGATCGATGGAGATACAGAGATCCGTCAATGAGATGGAGAGCGACAGAAAGGCAGGAGACAGCTGAGGCAACAGAAAGGCAAGCAGAGAAGATGTAAAGATGTTAGAGAGGGCATCAAGGAGGAGGGAAAGTGAGGGAGGAAGTAACTGTGGATTCAAATACAAAACTTTCTTTCGTCACAATTGGCTATGGAAAAGACGTATTTTAAGTCTTATTGTTTGCTTTTCAATTAACGCACCATTTACACCATTTATTTTATCATTAAAATGGTTCCACTGAGTTTAAATTATAAAGGATATTATCTCTAATAGCGATTTATGTAGTGAAGCTGATTTTTTCTCTCAAGTATATGGAGAATAACCTCTAGGATCATTCTACAGTTTGTATAGAAAGACACACCATAACTCACACCATAACTCACACAATGGTTTATCGATCAGTCAGAATTAAAATTACTTAGTCTCTTTCTCTGTGTTTCCTTTAATTTAAATGATTAAATTACTTATATTAGCATGAAATAACCACCCAATTACAACCACTCGCCAAAACTCCAAAAGTTATGTACATAGCAGTGATTTACTCTGCTATTCTTTTTTCGTTTTTAAAAGGTTCAGAAAAGAAAGAAGTCATTAAGAGTTACTTGAATCAATCGCAGAAAACACATTTGTATGCGAACATAATAACAGTTACATTTATAAGAAGACCTTAAGCATCTCAATGAAACCCCCCCTGAATATATAAAGGTTAACACATAAAATAAGAGACACAAATGGTGTAATTACTTCAAGAAATGCCAACTGTTTCATAGAATTATGTACAAAATGTCCTTTCCTTTCTGTAGTTCCCCATGTTTCCAGTCATAATCTTAGATAGGTGTGTTTGTGTGTGATTGTCAGTGGTTTCCTCTGAGCCTGAGCCAAGGTGTGAGTTTTGCCAAATCCGAGCGTGTTCACCAGTCACCTCCACTGTAGTACAAGTGCAGCAGCCCGGGAAGGAGCTAATATGTATAATGCACAAGGACACCTTCAGCTAATGCATTTGCGCTGTAGCCAAGGTGGACAATAACCCTCTCAGACCTCCTCTCCCTCTACCCGACACCTCGCAGGACAATGTGTCGCCCATGTTTTGCTTCCCCGATTCTCCGTTCCAACTAAATGTGTCATTTTTCGCCTAGCCTTCAGTGGGTGTGAGTGTGAAGTGACTGTTCTGTACACGTTCAGGCTTCAGAGGAGAGTAGAGATCATGTCTGTGGTTCCCTTTGTGAATCCACTTGTTTGAAGGATCAACTTAATCCAGTGGTCTTTCGTTGATGCTAGGATTAGACTCGATTGAAGATATCGATAAATGACAGTAGAATAAATTAAGAAAGTCTTTCACGTTAAATTGAGACCAAACACCCTTTAATGAAAAGAGAGGCCAAACTTTAAGAAGTCCAAATTCCCCACAAATACTTTCTTTCATCCATTTTATTGTAGTGTCCTGTGGCAGTTATGCAAACTATTGCCGTATGTCGATATATAAGACCAACTTAATGACAGGCCAACCAGTTTTAATTAGGCCAAATTCATTCACAGGATCTATTACAAGCACTTTTGTTCATGTGTAATCCATAATAAAATATAAAATTATAGTTGGATCTTTGTATGTTCTTATTATTAGCAGAGAAAATGTAATTTTTTACAACAATATAAAATTAATCCTACCAATATAGATGGGAACCGGGTTGGGGGGGGTCCCGGAAATATTTCCAATTACCCAAGTGGGGCCCGACTGAAAAAGTTCGGGAACCACTGATCTAGGGTGTTCTGTGTAGAGGTCAGTTTGTCAGATCATTTGTTCAATTGTGAACTTCTGAAATCAGACAAACCCGGAAATTATGGCTTGAATCAGAGAATTCTGATTGAAACAATAGCAGATGCAGAGTTTCTATTCTATAACCCCTTTCCACCCACACGTTGGTACCAGAAAGTATTGCGTTTCCATAGAAATGGTGAGACATTCCAACATCAAACAACTTCTAAACGCTGCCTGCTGGTGTCCTCTGGGCTCCCATGCTGCTCCGCGCTTCCACATTTTAATTCCCCACAGACCAGAGCGCTGCGATCACACAAGACCCTCTCTCACAGTGGAAACCAAAAACCCGAGCAATTTACATATGTAATTGAGTGGAAAGCGAGTGTGCTTGCAGCCGCTCGCTGCATGTAGCTACTGTCATGCATGTGTGTGTGTGTACGTGCTTGGACTCAGATGGCAATGACAATGAGGAACATACTGAATTATTTGTGATGTTTTTTTCCATCTTTTAAATCAGGTAGTGGCTTCACAGAATGGTGGACTAATCTGCTTTGTGTTGGTGTTGAACAAATACATAGACAAGCCCTTTATAGAGCTTTTCAAAATCTGACGTATGATACCAGGAGGCCTCATCAGTCCAATGAATGTGTGCTCATGAATGTACATATTTTATACTCTCCAGGTGTATCTGATATACTGCTACATCTGTGCATATGTGTGTGTCATGTTAGCCTTCTCATGATCAATTCTGCTGGAAGTTGTGACATGCGATGCAGAGATAATGTACATTCTTATCCTCCTCTGGCCCGCAGACCTTCATGCCGTTCGTACTACAACTGCACGCAGGCAATCCGCCATAAATGATTTGTAAACTGCTAACTGTGTGTGTCAACACAGCATGACTTGTGTGTCTTCAGCGATCTGCACCCTCAGTCAGATTGACTCGAAAGATGATCAAACGGGCACGGATTCGACGTGCGCTCTACAGAGCCGCACTGGTGTTTAATCCCTTTACAGATTAAAACGAGCTGATATTTGGTTCTTTAAATCCCCGTAATGTGTCACACCCCCACAGTCCCCAGAGCAGACGCAGGAAGTTAAGGGGCTGCTTTTATCTGCCTCGCACAATAGCATCACTGCTTCGCAAAGATTGAGTTATTACTCAGAGGAAATCGTTACAGAGGAAGAGTGTTTTAGAGTCTTCTGATTGCTGAGGATCACGACTTGTGCTGCAGGAGAGGCATTATAGTTTCTGGTTGCCCTCCTCCAATCCTGTTGGAACTTCCGCAAAAAAAGTCACACTTTTATCTGTAAATTGTTCAATCCAGCTCCATTTCTATTAGGAATATTCATAGGCAGGCTCACTTTCTCACAGTTTGACAAGAGTGCCCCTTGTTGGAAAGTCACGTTACTGCGTCTGGAAACTGTGAATCAAAGCATTTCTGCAACGTATTCAAGGCTTTCATTCTTTCAGCATGTTTCATTTATGTCAGTGTTTAATGATCTTCTGAATTTGTAATCTCCAATGGAAGAATAACCACTTTTGTCATTCAGTTTGACGTGTTTTTTACATTAGTGGATCTTAGGATGTGACACAAAAAGGGAGTAAGAAAACAATTGTGCCACTCATCTATTGACTCTTCTCAATGCTTTGCTCATGTAAATCAAATTATTTATTCATAAAGACAAATATCACAAATTACACATTAGTCTCAATGTATACAGGATATATCAATCTCTTTCCTTGGACCCTCACAGCACACATGGGAATTCTCCCCAACAAAACCCAATATTAAAGAGGAACAAATGGAAGAAACCTACTGTAGGGGAGATCGACCAAAACGGACAGACGTGCAATAGATGTCGTGTGTACATAAAACAACAGACCTTTCAGGAAGATGCCATATATCTTCCAGTTGTAGGAAAATATAATAATGTAGGCGTCAGACAGGACTGATCCAGATGTAACCTATAATACTGGCAACCTGCCAGCTGACAGACATAAAAGCTAAATGCAAACTCCAGAATCTTTAAGCCTCTGAGAATAGAGCAACAGACCTTTGCTTAACTGTTAAAAATATTGTTTGTTTTACAGTGTTTTACATACATGGCATAGCGCGCATGCAAACATCTCTTATTGGTGTAGATGGTACAATTTAAAACAGTGTCATTCAGTTTGTCTAAAACCACATATTTAACTAAAGAGTCAAAATGCTTTCTCAACATTCCCAGGCACTAGGGATGGGAATTTGAAAGCAAATGTATATTCAAATATTCGACCCCCCAAAATACGGTTAACCGGTTAACCGAAATGTACATATCCTATAAAAAAAAAAAAATTGGGTAACAACGAAAAAATTCTAACATTTTTTTTAGAATTTTTTTTTTTTCAATAACTTTTGGAAATAAATAAATACATGTTCAAATAGTTATAGAAACCAAGTCGAATTTGTCAAATGTAATGAACTGGTGATCACAGTTTGACAGCTATAGGCCTACAGCTTTCATGTGTGGAGGCGATTCACAATCAGCCCAGCTGTAGAGAAGACCCTCTCAGCTGGAACGGAGGTTGCGGGTATAGCAAGGTATAGCATGTATATACAGGACTGTCTCAGAAAATTAGAATATTGTGATAAAGTTCTTTATTTTCTGTAATGCAATTAAAAAAACAAAAATGTCATACATTCTGGATTCATTACAAATCAACTGAAATATTGCAAGCCTTTTATTATTTTAATATTGCTGATTATGGCATACAGCTTAAGAAAACTCAAATATCCTATCTCTAAATATTAGAATATCATGAAAAAGTATACTAGTAGGGTGTTCAACGAATCACTTGAATCGTCTAATTAACTCGAAACACCTGCAAGGGTTTCCTGAGCCTTGAAAAACACTCAGCTTGGTTCAGTAAACTAAATCACAAGTATGGGGAAGACTGCTGATCTGACTGCTGTCCAGAGGACCGTCATTGACACCCTCCATCAGGAGGGTAAGACACAAAAATAAATTTCTCAAAGAGCAAGCTGTTCACAGAGTGCAGTTTCAAAGCACATCCACAAAAAGTCTGTTGGAAGGGGGAAATGTGGCAGGAAACGCTGCACAACCAAGAGAGATGACCGCAGCCTTAACAGCATTGTGAAGAAGAGTCGCTTCCAGAATTTGGGGGAGCTTCAAAGACAGTGGACTGAAGCTGGAGTCCAGGTATCAAAAGTCACTGTTCACAGACGTATCCGGGAAATGGGCTACAATAGCCGTATTCCCATGGTCAAGCCACTTCTGAACTCAAGACAACGGAAGAGGCGTCTGACTTGGGCTAAGGAAAAGAAGCACTGGACAGTTGCACAGTGGTCCAAAGTCCTCTTTTCAGACGAAAGCAAGTTTTGTATTTCATTTGGAAGTCAAGGCGCCAGAGTCTGGAGAAAGGCTGGAGAGGAGCAAAATCCAAGTTGCTTGAAATCCAGTGTGAAGTTCCCACAGTCAGCGATGGTTTGGGGAGCCATGTCAGCTGCTGGTGTTGGTCCACTGTGTTTCATCAAGCCCAGAGTAAATGCAGCTGTGTACCAAGAGATTTTAGAGCACTACATGCTTCCGTCTGCTGAAAAGCTCTATGGAGATGAGGAATTCATTTTCCAGCATGATCTGGCACCTGCCCACAGTGCCAAAACCACCAGTAACTGGTGTACTGACCATGGCATTACTGTCCTCGATTGGCCTGCAAATTCCCCTGACCTGAACCCCATAGAGAATATGTGGGGTATTGTGAAGAAGAAGCTGAAAGACACCAGACCCAACAATGCTAATGAGCTAAAGGCCGCTATTGAAGCATCCTGGGCATCCATAACACCTCAGCAATGCCACAGGCTGATTGCCTCCATGCCACGCCGCATTGATGCAGTAATCCGTGCAAAAGGATTCCCAACCAAGTACTGAGTGCATTAATGGACATTTTCAAATGTTTGATTGTGTTTTGCTGTTATAAATCTTTTTTTTTTACTTGGTCTGAGGAACTATTCTAATTTTTTGAAATAGCATTTTTGAGTTTTCTTAAGCTGTATGCCATAATCAGCAATATTAAAATAATAAAAGGCTTGCAATATTTCAGTTGATTTGTAATGAATCCATAATGTATGACATTTTTGTTTTTTTAATTGCATTACAGAAAATAAAGAACTTTATCACAATATTCTAATTTTCTGAGACAGTCCTGTAAATTTAATTTGGCATAGTTTGACCTCTACACCGCACTCACTAACCTGATCGAAATATTTCCACACATTACTCCTTTTTGACGCCATGTCTGTTGTGTAGGACTCTTCATAGAGTGTAAATAATTACCGGACTATGACTGGTAAAATATGTTGAATACCGGCAAAACTGAATCTCTCCTGTCAAAATGTCTATGTACTTTGCCGCCACACACGGTTGCCAAGCAGCGTTTAGGGTTGTTTAGGCTGGCCCCTCATGTGTCGCGAGTGTTGACAGGGGGCGGGGGAGCACGCTCATGAACTGTTAGCGCCGGAACCTCGCAACGGCTGCTGTGCGCAGTTGCGCCGGATTTGGGCATAAGATGAGGTTTGAGTCTGTGTGATCTGCGTGTAGGGAGGGGCAGCAGCCATATCATTAGCTAGAACTAGCTAGATCTGGACATAAACACGAGTGAAGTATAACCGGACACGCGAGAGAGACAGCGAGAGAGAGAGCGAGAGAGCGAGAGCGAGGCACCTGCCCGCTGTGAGGGACCGGTGAGCGGAGCAAAACACACCTTTAGACGTCAACTAACACATTTAGCTATGGCACTGTCGTATACATTGAATTATTCAATTTGATAATATGTAATCAACTTAGGCATCCCTCAAAAAATTAATAATTAAATATTCATAACTCATATTCGAACACATGAATAATTATTGGAATACCCGAATAATTTTTAATATTCGATTAATCGTTCCCATCCCTACCAGGCACACTTTACTTTTTACTATGTCCATAGCCAAAAGTAGTCAAATGTAATTGTGACTAAAAACGACTCCAAATCAAAAGTTGCCATACTCAGTTAAAACTGTACACCTTACCAAATTGTTTTTAGCTGTACAAAATCACTTATAACCCCAGGAAAGTATTTAATGTCCCGGACGAGCCCCCATGTGTTACGTTCCCTATTGGGCTAGGGGATCCAAAAGGAAACGACACGACCAGAAGCGGTTTATTTGTAATAGCAGCAGTAAACAAAATGGCAGGCATGAAGCCAGGAACAAACAAAAAGGCCAAAAGGGCACAGGTTGACAGATAACCAAACCAAGGGAGGACTCAAAAGGAGTCTAAAGGCATACAGGGAAAATAAATACTAATATACAAAATAAAGAACGAAACAAAACCTCACTTTAAAATTGGTACAGACTAACACAGGAAATATATACAAAACACACAGCTAAACTAAAAGGCAACAGTCACACAATCCTAAACTACTCTAAACACTAACTAAATTACTCTACACTCTAACTAAGCTACTCCAGACACTACTAATCACACAAGTTTAACCACAGTTAACAGAATTCTATAAGAGCACGTAGCGAGAGGCGTCTGTCCACATGTCCGAGCCTCCAGAGTGGTGATAGTCTGCAGCCTTTGTACTCCTCGCCAGCAGGTGTGCGCCGGCTATGCGCTGCGATTGGAGGACGTCGATCCAATCACCATCTTCAGAGGCGGACCAGGAGATAGGCAGCCAATGATGTTGAAGCAACCACACAGCTCATTTGCATAATCACACACGCACACAGCTGCAAACAATCTCAGCAGATTAAGGAGCAGACAAACAGCAACCGTAAACATCTCCCCCTTAAAACACAAACCCACAGTTTTGTGAACCTAACACACTAACGAACTCTTAATAACACACTAACACAGAGGCGCGGGAAGGTAAAAGTGAACACTATTACGGGCACTATAGAGCACGCACAAAAGCACTCCCCACACGCAAACACACAGTACTGTTACAATGAAGGCTCGATAATCAGCTCACGGCATATAGGCAGGGGTAAAACTGCGGTCAAGCCAGCCTCCACTCGGGAAAACTTGGTCAAGCCAGCCCGCACGTGATATTGCGGTGCGCGAATAACCTATGCATTACGGTAGAATCCTGGAAACACTGCCTCTGTGTTTAGAAAACTGTCCAGTATCAAAGACTCATTTCACTTCAGGGTCATAGCAGGACATCACATCTAGTCACTTAGAAAAAAATCAGGACATTCTGATGTAGAGTTTCAAAATAAAAGACTCTTTGAAGTCTCATGAGCTATCATCCCTGTTTTTAGATGAGAATAAAACAAAAACTGTCCAGTATCAAATACTCATCTCACTCCAGGGTGATAGCAGGACACCCCATCTAGTCACTTTGAAAACATCAGGACATTCTGATGTACAGTTTCAAAATAAAAGACCTTTGAAGTCTCATATATGAGCTATCATCCCTCTGTGTTAAGATGAGAATAAAACAAAAACTGTCCAGGGTTAGGGTTAGACCAACTGGCACGCGTGCCAGCCTTGGCACGCGGCACCGTAACCAGTGGCACACTAGGAATAAGTGGAATAAGTGTGCAAAAATATTTAAATTGTATTTTCGGATCCTGAACGAGACCGCCGCCAGAGCGCGTCTCCCCGTTACCCGCAGAAGGAAGCCATGCATGCAACGCAGCCCCGCTCTCTTTATCTCCAGGTGACTTTCTGCCGCTTTCCTCCGTGGTGCTGATCGTTTCACCATAGAGCAGGGGTCGGCAACCTTTTTCATATGAAGTGCCATTTTCAAAAAAAATTGTTATCAGCGTGCCAACGATCGAGAATTATCAAGTGGGGGGGGGGGGGGGGGGGGTGAGGAGCTTGACGCTTGTCAACTATCAGCAGGAGGGCGGGGGAGCCTCTCTGCGGGGAAGCAGTGTGTGGACCTGTCAGTGCAACTTACATGATGTCGAATTTAACAAACACATTTAAATAATTGGTTTAAACAGCATAATAATAAGGACGATTGTCCGTTCTGTGATTCTCCAGAACACACATGTTATGATATTAAGGTCATGCAGAGTGAGATGAGATCGCTGTCCCTTTAAGAGAGAGAGAGAGAGGTGTGGCTTGTGCATACGTGTTTGTGGATGGTAGAGCGACAGTGAGAGAACGTGTGTATGTTTCTGGAAGTGAAACGAGGAAGCAGAAAAACAGAGGTCTGCCCTCCTCGACTACGGTCTGGGAGCCGACAGGAAAGTTCAACACACAGATGGCCAGTCCGCTCCTTTGTAGCATATTATTTCAATGAGAGATGAGCAGATCGCCACTGGGCTTTCAACTAAATAGCCACGCAGAAACTGCGGCATTTGTACAGCTCCTTATGGGTAGGCTACTGCAATTAGTGAAGTGCTTTCCTCTCCGTGGTGAAACGATCAGCACCACGGAGGAAAGCGGCAGAAAGTCACCTGGAGATAAAGAGAGCGGGGCTGCGTTGCGTGCATGGCTTCCTTCTGCGGGTAACGGGGAGACGCGCTCTGGCGGCGGCCTCGTTCAGGATCCGAAAATACAATTTAAATATTTTTGCACACTTATTCCACTTATTCCTAGCGTGCCACTGGTTACGGTGCCGCGTGCCAATGCTGGCACGCGTGCCAGGGGTTGCCGACCCCTGCCATAGAGGAAAGCACTTCACTAATTGCAGTACCCATAAGGAGCTGTACAAATGCCGCAGTTTTTGCATGGCTGTGTATTTAGTTGAAAGCCCAGTGGCGATCTGCTCATCTCTCATCGAAATAATATGCTACAAAGGGGCGGACTGGCCATCTGTGTGTTGAACTTTCCTGTCGGCTCCCAGACCGTAGTCGAGGAGGGCAGAAGCAACAAGCTTCAGGTTCAATACCCCACTTTAGCTTCAATGACTGGAGAGAGGCGAGCTCTTCTTGGGAGGCCGTTGCATTTATTTAGCTGTTCTTCTGTTTCACAAAATATATCACAGACCTCTGTTTCCCTGCTTCCTCGTTTCACTTCCAGAAACATACACACGCTCCCTCACTGTCGCTCTACCATCCACACACACATGCACAAGCCACACCTCTCTCTCTCTCTTAAAGGGACAGCGATCTCATCTTACTCTGCGTCACCCTAATATCATAACATGTGTGTTCTGGAGAATCACAGAACGGACGATCGTCCTTATTATTATGCCGTTTAAACCAATTATTTAAATGTGTTTGTTAAATTCGACATCATGTCAGTTGCGCTGACAGGTCCACACACTGCTTCCTCGCAGCGAGGCTCCCCCATCCTGCTGATAGTTGACGAGCGTCAAGCTCCTCATATCCTTATGGATATTTTACAAATCACTCCCCTTTCAAACTGTATTCTTGTTTTACTGCCATATAGTATTTCATAACTGTTTTTCCTTTATTCTCTTATTTTTTTTATAACTATAATGATCATATGAAGGTGTGCCGCGGAAATAATCTTTTGAATAATTTGTGACCAAACCGTTTGAGACCCACTGAGATAACTTAGACTAAAGTGAACTATCTAAACACTCAGAGAGTCCTTTAGCTCACCTGAGCCTCTCAGTCTGAGAGGAGAGCTCTCCTCCAGCTTGTTGTGGAACCAACACCTCCGTATGTCCGTTAGTGCAGCTAGCTAACCAGATGCTAACAACACGGTCCCTGCTGCTGGCACCGGTCCCTCTCTCTCTCTCCCTCTCTCACACACACTAAATGCGCTACCCCCCACACACACACACACACACACACACACGTGCGCACGCACACACACACGAGTTTGAATGACACAAGCACACTTTTATTTCCATGCAACTCTCTGATTGGTCTGGTGTCTTGCCTCTGTTGCATTCACTGAACACGGGAAATTACAGTACTGCCGTCCTCTCGAGTGTCATGATGAGGTTCACGTAAAGCACGGTTAATGTATTATATTATTGAGGTAGAATTGTCCGGTGCTACAGAAAAAACATTCGGGGCGGGCCAAAATATTATTTTACCAACAATGTGGAATTTATTGGCTACATATTACACAGATTATGCACAGCGGGAGCAGCAATAACCGTCAAATAATAATTCAGACAGGGGAGCTCCGCACCCCCTGCCTGCCGCTAGGGGGTGCTTGCTGCGCCCTCAGCACCCCCCTTCCCGCGCCCATGCACTAACATCTCACACTCAACCTGGACAAACATCGGCCAACACATTCTCTGAACCCTTTAATGACGGGTGGCTACTGTGGTAGTCCCGCACAATCAGAGCCCAGTGCAGGAGACGCTGATTGTGCTTGGACACGCTGGGGCAGAATAGAAAGGAATCGTAACATGTAAACACCACAATTGGCCAAAGGCTGGGTCCAACATGAACCTTAACATGTTGTAGAGCTAACAACAACACCAGGATTCGATAACCTAGCTGACGTTCTCGGGTTACCGGGAGTCGAGAAGTCTAGAGGCTTGTCTGAGCGCCGGTCTCGCGATATACTCACGAGGGGGAGAAGGAGCCACAATTTCTGGCTTCTCCGCGGACACAGCTTCATCTGAAAGCACAAGCTCAGATAATGGGACATTAGGAACACTTTTACTCGCCTGTGCACGGGTATGGGTGACCAGGCCAATACCGTTTGGCGGAGACATATTCCGCCGCTGCTCTTTCCGCTTCAGAGTTGCGCAGTTGGCGATGACATGTCCAGATTGGTGACAGTAATAGCACTCTCTCTCCTCTCTGGTTACATGAGACACCTTCAACGGCTCAGTAGTTGGTGCGGCTGATACACGGCGCGATCTCTCAGTGGAGACCGGGGGAAACACAGATTTATGCATCAGCACATACTCATCGGCTAACACAGCAGCAGCAGAGAGAATTTACTTTTTGCTCATTCACGTACATAACAATGTGCTCAGGCAGACATTTCTTAAATTCCTCCAACATAATCAATTCCTCAAGGAACAATAATCTGTAGCATTACATGAGGCAATCCACTTAGCAAAACCCATTCCCTTTTTCCTAGCGAACTCTAGGTGTGTTTGATCAGGACTCTTCCTATGGTGTCTAAACTTTTGCCGGTAAACTTCAGGGACTAACTCATACACTCTAAGCATGCCCCCCTTCACTAAATCGTAATCTAGACTGTCCTCCAGCGGAAGAGCAGCAACCGCCTCCTGAGCTCTCCCATGTAATTTACACGTCACTAACAGAGCCCAGGCCTCAGCCGGCCACGTAGTGCCGCTGCAATACGTTCAAACGCACCTAAATACGCATCCACTTCAGTCTCACGGAAGATTGGCACTAGCGAAATATTTTCACTCACGTCAAAGGCAGGTGGAAATAGCAAGTTTTCTCTGGAATAGCCAAAAGCACCGGATACACGCAGCTCGGAGTCTAGCTCCAGCTGACGCATCCGGACTTCCTTGTCCATTTCCAACTTTCGTAGCTCCAACTGTGACTGCCTGTCTTTCTCCCTGTCTTTAGCTTCCCACTGAAGCTGCCTGTCCTTAGCTTCCAACTGGAGCCGGGCGAGACGGACCTCGAGTCTACTCCCTTCCCGGGAATCTAGACTACCAGGAGACGGTGGACTATTAGCGAGGCGGTGCGGACGGTGCTTTACACTGCTCGCTCCCCTTGCTGTCACTACCCTCTCCTTTAGCAAGGACATTAGGCACAGTGAGCTCAGCTTGTGCAGGCAGCACCAGAAAACCCCTTTCCACCAACTCATCCACCACCAAAGCCTTTAATTCTTTTTTTACTAACCGTTTTGCCACTGTGAGACTGAAATGTTGTGCAATTTCAAATAAGTCGTTTTTACGACACTGATCCAACTGCTCATATGAAGGACTGACTAAAAACAACTCCAAATCAAAAGTTGCCATACTCAGCTAAAACTGCACACTTTACCAACACACAGCTGCACAGCTGCAAACAATCTCAGCAGATTAAGGAGCAGACAAACAGCAACCGTAACAGTAATTGTCTTATAAATATGCCTTTCCGCTGTGAATTTCATAGATCTTCACGTTTGTAAAATGTCAGTGGCGCATTAGGGACCGACTCATCCACTGTGGAAAAATGTCCTGTGCACTGTGTGGATATAGTACAGCTATTTCAGGGTCTTACGGGCCAGTGGGTCTGATTTAATTATGCATAGAGTGACATACATGGCTATACTTCTTGAAATAAAATCCTGATATCCAAATAGTTGAACTTGGATTCACTCCTGCATTATACAGACAGTCATGCCACACACACATGACATCTTCCAGGTGTTTCAAGTGTGTACATGGTGTGTGTGTGTGTGTGTGTGTGTGTGTGTGTGTGTGTGTGTCCTGAGGATGTCAAGCTGTCAGAGCTCAACTAGGTTAAACTGAGTGATGTCCTTTAAACAGAGACATATTGCCAGAGGCAGGCTGACCGGATTGATACTGCTGCCCCACAGGGACATGGAGAGAAGCCACAGTTAGACATGTGCAACAAGAACAAATAACCTCTCTATACAGTGTTGCAGTGATGACATATTTGTTTAGGCCGATCTGGAAGTCGGCATCAAAAGGTTTCCCTCGACAAAAAAACCCACTATTAGAATATTGCAGAAAATAAGATCTTTAACAAACACGTGTTTCTGATACTTCTATCAGCAGGGTGCCAGATATCAACAGAACTTTTGTGATTTCTGAAGCCTAAGTGCAAGCTCCAGAGGCAAAAAGCTAACGTGAGGCTATACATGAACAACATCAGGGTTGCATGGCTCTGCACCACGGCGAGGCTCGGTCTTATTTAGTCCCTTGTTACCAACCACCATTTGTAAGAGCTATAGAAGCTTGAGACATTAGTGACGTATTTGATGTCGTTGAAAAATCTTACATTTGTGTGAACAACAGCCCGTAAGTCAGACATATATCATATAAAAAAACCTTGTCTTTTTACAAACCAGAGGTATAATGCTAATTCATTTCCAGGTTATGGGTTAGGGTTATGGTCGCTAATCCCTACATACACTACACGAGCTCTGCTTTCTCTGAACAAACAAGTGCTCTTGAGCAAGGCACTGAACCATGATAACACATCTTATGTGAAGAGAAATAATACATTCCTCTCTGCTCGTCTTTCTTTACCACCCCACTGCTTGTCCTTGTAGGTCCCTCTGGCAGCCAAACAAACGCCAGGCCTTTAATTGACCATGTTGCTCAGGGAAGTGTGTTCAGAAGAAGAAAGAGTTACACACACACACACACACACACACACACACACACACACACACACACACACACACACACACACACACACACACACACACACACACACAGCTTTCAAGTAGTGCAGCCAGCAAGATGTGGGCCATGCTATGCTCGCCGCCTCACTGCAGTCATGATTAGAATACTGAAAAGGGTCTGTGTGTGTGTTTACTTACCAGCTTTGTGTCTAAATGCATACAAATTCATTTTGTTTATCTAATATAGTAGATAAAATAGGGTTCCAGTGGCGAGTAGGGATTTGATACATTTTATGGTACAACTGACCTAAAATTCAAGACTAACTAAATATAGTGGAGTACAGTCGTACAGTAGGGATGAAAAAACATGCCAAACCTCTCATGTTTAATCACTAACAACTACTTGAATTATTTCAGAACAATTTATGTTCTCGTACAACCCCAATGCTATAAGAAATATAAATCCGAGAGAAGCGTTAACCCCGATTTCATGCACTGTTGCAAAGAGATAATGCCTTAGCATGAAGGATAAATGGACTGTAATTAAAAAGCGCTTTTCCAACCTTACCAGATAAAGACAACATGTGCCGACCTGCTTTACCTCCTGAGCAACAGCCGCACATAAATACTGAAGTGATCATTTCTATGTATGCTTTATTTGTGATGTTATATAATCATTTACAGCTTTGAATGTTCTTTTCAGTCTCTTTAATGCTTCAAGTTATCTCGACCTTGGCTACAAGATGACACATGTTTAGAAAGAACCTAGCCTCCAACAAATTATTTTAATTATTTTGTTGAATGAAGCAATTCAAAACAATTTCTATAATATAAGATGTGAGGAGGATAAACAGAGACACCTCATTGGACAGTTTCACGCCATTCATGAACTCCTAATAAATGTGACTGCTTCATTAGTGCCTATTGATCACGCTTATCAGTGCCCTTACTTCTGGGTGCCCTTGACATAATTATGATGGGTGGGTTGGAGAGTCCTAGTGTGCCCCATGTTTAATACCTTCACTTTATGAGCTATAAAACTAAATTGATAATCAATACAGTGTCACCTCGGTCTAAGCAGTGTGTAAGCCTGATGGAAAGTTCTTATTGCGCAGTGAATGGGCTTCAACATACGCATTTATATTCAACTGTTTCCTCTGAGGAAAACACCCTTTGACCTCTGACCTTGTTTTTCTTTCCTTTCTCCTCTGTGAATATGTTAGGTGGTGCTGGTGGGTTCATCCATAAATGAAAGGGATCAAATGCTGTTCATCAGCACAGACGAAGGTTCCTCCTTCCAGCGACAGTCCATCTCGTTCACCCCGGACACGCTTGTCTTCCACCCTAAGGAAGAAGACAAGCTCCTGGCCTACTGCAAGGAGGGCATGGTGGGTATCAAAGCGCAGCAGCACTATGAATAAAATAGCTGCTTCTGAGGCTGAAGGAATGAACAACAACGGCAGGGATGATACACAAGCTGTCAATGCATTACATTCCAATTTCCACACGCACCAGCAGAACACGAACATCAGAGGAAACTCGATGTTTGATTTGCCATACAGAAATACAGCTGTGGGGCACATAAAGTAAACCAAACAGTTTTATTCCAAGTACACGCACTTTGATATTTCATTTCAACAACAGCATGTTGCCATCATACTTGGCTTTCGGTAGTAAGATCTTAAACATTTTGAATTTAGATGCAACAAACACACATTTATGTCCATGTGTGTATACTCCTTTCTAACTTTATTTTTACCAATATCACTTTTGTTCAATTTCTGACATGCATGGGTAATTCACTGTAAACTAAACTGGGGATTTGTTCAAAGCAATGCACAGATAAATAAAGTAATTAAAAGTGCTGTACAAAAGACATATATTAAAAAGGCATTAAGATACGCAAAACAATATATATAAATAGACATTTAAATATTTAAAACAAATCAAATGTTAAATAAAGTTCCTGTCAAACGTCTTTTTAACGCAGCCGCCATATTCCCCTTATTTTTTTAATTTAAATGCCTCACTGCGGTGTTTTGACTTTGAAATTAAAGCTAAAGTGTAATTGTAATGTTTGGCTAATTAATACAGATAATCATTCCGTGATGGTGGATACTCAGTTGCTGGTTAATGAGCCATGGTTAATGCACAATTGTATATTAGATAATAATTCTGCTACATGGATCTCTGTGTCCTACAATGCTGTTTCCCCCGATCCCTCTCTGCTACACGGTGGAGTTAATTGCTTTCTTAGTTCTAACATGGCAGTACATCCCGAGCAAACATGACGATTGAAACCTCATACTGCGGTCCTACTGTATTACTTATGTCTTGTTGCCGGGAGCCATTGAAATAAGTCAGTCTGTGACACATCCATGCCTACAGCACTGTAGAAAAAGAGCGGGAAGATGACCGCAGTTATGGTGAAGAATACAAAAACAATCCACAGTTTACAACTTTGACACGTCTGTTATTAAAACAGTCACACGCCTCCTTATGGAAAATGTTACTCTAAAATGGAAATTGTTGGTGGGACATAAGTTACAAAATGTCATAAGTTTGAGCCATTTCAACTCCTCCAGTTTAATAATTTACACCTAATTAAAAAGCAATTCAATTAGTTTTGAATCTGTTCCATATGGGCCGACTGTAGATGGAAGTGGGGAATCCATTCAAACAGAACAAAATATTAATTTAGCTGGAGAATGATAGGACGCACTGCAGCATGTGTAAATTAAGAAGTGTTGCGAGAGCAGCGACTTATTTCTATCAGCTATAACTTCAAATCTGGATATTCACAGTTTAAATGTCTTTAATATTGAATTGATGACTCAGATATCCTGTGCCTGAGTGAGAAAGGTTGGTATGAGCAATATGCAGACAGGATTTAGCGCTTTAACCAAGCCTCTGTCAATGCTCATCGTTGAGAAAGTGTGTTTTCCTAGCTCCAATGGGCTTTTGAGGCATCAAGGATACCCTGTGTGTAGAGATCAATATACTTTTATTATGAGTGCGAATGGTGCGATCAATGCGAGCTCAGCCAACACATTCAAGCACTACTGACACATTGCTACAACATATTAGCCCCACGCACAGACCTGCTATGATTAATAATTAATTGAGCTCAGTCTTTATTTTGTGAACCATGACATTTGGTAGCTTGATTGGATGAAATGGGTTGTTCCAAATAGACCTGATTTATGCTCCAATTTAAAGCTGGTAAAAGGCTGGTGGTAAGGCTTTATAATTAAATGCTATGAGTTATTTTTTAATGTCTAATTGTGGCTTTTTCCTTGTTTTTCGTGTCCAGCTCTTTGCTTCTACAGACCTGGGTCGCAAGTGGACTTTGCTTCAGGAGCGGGTGACCAAGGACAAAGTCTTCTGGTCAGTCCAACTGTATTCTCTCATTATTGATGATTAAGCTGTCTTCTTCATTGACACATGTTCAAAGCAGCAACACATGGTTCAGTAGAAAGCACTTACTGTTAGCAGGTGAGGTATTTTACCTTGCTCTCGGCACAAGTCTTGGTTTTGTTAGAATAAGATAAGAAATGAGAGGTATAGTAAAAGTAAAGTAACAAGGATTCTTGCTTATTAAAAAAGGCAAGATAAAACTCCCTCATGTCTAGTGAATCTGTCTTTAAAAACATCTTATATAAGATAAAGTTGAAGTTTTAAAGTTGATAGTTCAGCATTTAAAAAACAATGAGAAGATCAATATCAATCTAATGCTTGAGTGTTAAGCTGGAGTCAGAGGAATCAACTATTCTCCCAATGTGGAAAAAACCTAACTTTAAAACTCACTGAATGTTAAAATGACATCTGTAATTTCATGGGGAATTACATGCTCAGAAATTCTTGGCAAATGACAGCGGACCACTGTGTTGGAAACTCTTGTGCCTGTACTGTGACCAAGAAGAAAGTGTCTGGTAAACCGGACTGCAGATGTTGCTACACAGAAGAATTGCACAAATAGATAAAAGCTGTTATAAATGCAGAATCCTAATAACTTCGATGCTCACCTGTAGGGGTGCAACAACTAATCGATTAAAATCGATGACCAAATTAGTTGCCAACTAATTCAGACGTCGATTCGTTGGTGACGTCATCACGTGTGTTTTACGCGCCGTTAAGCTCCAACGTTATCGGTCTTTTTATCTTTAAATATATGTCATGTATTATTGCTACATAAACATTATATCGCAGTCTTAGTGTCGCCAACTCGTTTCTAATATGCAAAAAGACAAAAAAAATGGTCTGATGTATTTTCGATCTTTTCAATCCAGAAGAGAGATCTCTCTCCCCCGTCTGTGTGCGAGGGGGCGGGGCAGTTTACACACACGTGGCTGATACATGCAGCAACACACACACACACGGCGGGGATGGCGGAGAGAACTAAGCGCTCCGAGGTGGTTAATCTTTACCCGTCTCGATGTGGAGAATGCTCGTTGCTAAAAGTGCAATAAGAGTTTAGCATGTAAGGGCGGTAACACGAGCAATTTGTCTACACATCTTGCAAAAGTGCACCACATCCAGACGGAGAAATGCACCGGGTTCGACTGTCTTTCTAGCAGCTCTGTAGCCCCATCCACGAGTAACGTTTCCACGTCAGGTGTTCTGTATGCTAGCAGCAACACACGGAGTTAACTACATTATACAAACCTGGGTTAATGATTAGAGGTAACTGAGTTATTTATTTTGTTAAAGTTTCAGCTATTCTGTTTACAGTTCTGTCATCACATTATTTAATACGATTTGTTAAAACACTGTTGTTTCTTTTGATGTGAAATATTATTTATTTAATTTAAATAAAAAGCAATGTTAATTTTGTTCACAATTTGTTTAGTTAATTTAATAATATATGTATTTTTGAATCAAGTATTCATCTTTATTGTCTTCATTGTTAATTTCCACATGTCTAAAACAACCTCAAGCTAAATCTAAAAGTTGATGAATCAGAGCGTTTGAGAAATTGCGCAAGGCATAATAGTCCGAATAGTCGATTAATCGTTTCATTAATCGATAGATTAATCGATTATCAAATGAGTCGTTTGTTGCAGCCCTACTCACCTGTCTTCATCACCAACAAGAGGTTTGCATGTGTTTTTCAGTGAATCCGACAATTATTTGATTGATTTCCTGGAATCTTCTTAAGACTACCATGTCCTTCTAAGGATGAATTGCAATCACCTTGTTAATCCCTTCACTTTGTTATTGTTCTCCACAACTACTATAGTTGAACACCAATCACCTTCAGACATTCCAGTGCTCAGCTGTTTATTTTTGTATTATTGCCAATTAACACATTCTTTCAAAACACCCCAAAGACAGTGAGGCATGTCATTGTAAGCGTATCAGTATGCTGATGCTTTTATTTTAATCAGGCAACAAGTAGGTCTCACTTGGTGAAATCCCTTGGAACAGCTGTTCCTCCTAAATCATGTAGCTCTCTGGATGATTAACACAATGTAAAAACACTTAGTTACACTAAGGTCCTGAATGGGGATAAAAACAAGATATACTGTGTAAGTAAGGCAACTTTATTAATGTTGATGGGCAGTTTTAATCTTTCGACAAAGCTCCCCCCTCCTTTCCGTCTTTATGTTAAGCTAGGCTAACACAATCTCGGTACCAGGTCTTTAACTCAGTGGTTTCGAACCTGTCCTCGCACTGAAGCAAATACACATATTTCTAAGTGTTTGAAACTTTTCTTTAGTTCCCCGCTTTTTCAAAACATTTGATCCCTGCTGAGTAATTGGGTTCATTTTTAGACGATATTCTGATCCTTTTTTGTTACAATTTAATATAAATGCTCAAATAATATGATTGTGTCTCCAGCAGCTTTACCCCAGGTAATAATAAATCAGTTTTATAGTAACTATAATTCAAAAAACTTCCGCTTCAATTTTTCTTGGAGTAGAAATTTGAATTGGATTTTGGGCGTAAGTGCAGGAGTTTATGCAGCAGAACCTCTTTATAGATTAATCTCTTGTAGTTGTGTGGTTCCTCTGGCAGTGAAAGGACCCACATTGTATATTATTTTCCTGCACGTGTAATTCTTCAACGCTTGAGAGCTTCCTCTTCTAATGCTCCCCCTCCTCATTCTCGCCTTCATCTTATTTTCTATCAGGTTCCGTGCTATAACTCCTGTCCTTCATCCTCTGATTTCTCCTTAACTTTTTGGCATGTCTTACTCATTTCAGTACATTTTATTCGTATAGCCCAAAGTCACATATCAGAAATGTGCCTTCAGAGGCTTGTAGAGCTTATGACTCCCTTTTATCATAATACCCTCACTTAGGATAATGAAAACTCATTAACAAAAAAACCTATAAAGCGAAAAGTTGAACGCCCACAGAGAGAACTGAGGAGGGAATTCTTTTTTTTAACATAATTATCTCTATATTTAAATTAAAGTGAAGACAAACCAATGACAAAAACCTATACATATAATGTAAGAAAAAATAAAGTTTTATGAAATAGCTATATCGTAACCCACACAATGTCCTCTCCACCATGTACCATTGAAAGAGACAGACTGCCTACACACATTACAAGAAGAAGCAAAAGGAAATCATTTTACACACAGGAGAATGAAACAAACCCAGGGAGAGGAGGGTACACAGCTGTGCTTGTGGGACACAAACAAACATAGGATTATTATTCAGTAAGTATCAGAAAGTAAATATTATCTTGTCTATACCAACTAGACTTTAAATTATACATCAAGGCTGAGAATTACCCCCCAGCTAGACAATGAAAGAACAAGCAATTCATTTAAAGTTCATGTAAAGGATTTTAAGATTGCTTTTAAAGACTTCAATAGAATCCGACTGTCCAAAATCAGTTTGGAGATTATTCCAGGGTAATCGGACAATTTATTTTGAACTCCGGGAACAGGAGTCTTCTATAATCTGCCCTGATAGGTAAGAGTCCTCCTTGGAATATGAGGTTAATCAAACGGATTCAAAAGGGCATGTCCGTTTAAAAAATGTGTAAGAAATCTGAAGCTCTAAGTCTGAAGGTTTGCCAAAACGTGTCAAATATGGTTGAATGTTCCCGTTTGTGTTAGCATATATGTAGCATTCTGATCTATTTGCAGATGTTTAGCACATGGCAGGCCTCCCAAAAACGCATTACAAAAATCCAGCCTGAATAGAAAATGATTTTAGCTATTTTGAATAGGTTAAAAAGAACACAATATTGGTGAAGTTTGATTTGCAGATCACAAGAAAGTGTGAAATTCAAATATGACACTAAGAATCGTGGCTGTAAGATGAAGGAATGTTACACACATGTCTTGATTTACTGTGACTTTCCCTCCATTTTTACAAGGCTTTCACCCTGTTTTTGTGTCATAGGCACACGACTTTACAGCCTTAATAAAACACATTTTTAACTGTTCAATTGTTATGATGTGTAAAGACTGATATTGTTCTATACTCGTCTGAAACTGTTAAGTCATGATGTGGAACGGTTAACAAAGAGAAACTCAAGCTGCTGCTACACTTTATTTTATTTATCTAAAATTAAGCACTTTTAAGATGCACATATTTTCAAAAGCTATTTTATTTATTTTCTCTATTTTATTTTTAAATGAGAGGAACATTACACATATCCACAGTATGTTACTGTATATCTGTATAGTGCAATGTTAATTGACACAATATATATAAATATTGTTGTTTTTGAATTGTACTTTCTTTATTTGATTGGCAGTCAGTTGTTGCAGACGTTGATAAAGCTACAGGTCACTTCAATATATATCACATTAATTCATAAAGCAAGTTAGACATTTTGAAGCTCCGGACCTTTGCATGGGGGGATTTTCTCTAACTGGACATTACATTTACATTACATTACATTGCATTTAGCAGACGCTTTTGTCCAAAGCGACTTACAATAAGTACATACGACCAGGAAGACACAGCCCAGAAGAAAAACAGAATCATATAAGTACAACAGGTATCATAGAGCCACACATTTCAAGTGCTACTCAGCTGGCTATAGATAGGCCAGTCCTATGTTAGTATATAAGTGCTTTGTCAGCTGGCTATAGATAAGCCAGTCCTATGTTAGTATATAAGTGCTTTGATAGTAATTCTATCGCTCGAAGTGGAATCTAAAGAGATGAGTTTTCAGTCTGCGCCGGAAGATGTGCAGGCTTTCTGCCGTCCTGATGTCAATGGGGAGCTCATTCCACCATCTTGGAGCCAGGATAGCAAACCCACGTGTTTTTGCTGATGGGAACTTGGGTCCACCTCGCAGCGAGGGTGCAGCGAGTCGTTTGGCTGATGCCGAGCGGAGTGCACGCGCTGGGGTGTACAGTTTAACCATGTCCTGGATGTAGGAAGGGCCAGATCCATTCGCAGCATGGTATGCAAGGACCTCGTTGAATTTTAGTTGAGTACCCCTGCTTTATAGTGTACATTTAATCCTTGCTACTCTGAATTTGACTCACATATGGCTGTATTTTATTTGGCTCAGGATACACACTCGTATTCAGGCCTTCACAACATTCGGTAAGGTTGTGACCTGCTCCTTCTGTAAAAAAGGAAGAGATGCAGACATGCCTGTACATAAATGTGCTTTACGGTTGTGCAGACAGGGTGGCCCAAACCGCGGCCTTTCCACGACCTAACGCTCATAAAACAAGAGGATAAGACTCTGTCAGCCAGCACAAATACAAATAAATCTTCTATTAAAACCACTCTGCTGGTGGGGACGCCTCACCCAATGTCACCTTGCTTTAGTGATTCTGGGCTGTAAAGTTTGCATAGTATAGGCAATTAAATATAAATGCTAGGTAAAACATTAAGTGTGTATGTATTTTATATTTATACTCTATGTCCCACTACATTGGAAGACCTCGCCTTCAGCTTTCGTATTATTTATATTGCAAATATATGGGAAAAACATCAAGCAATATTTTAGAGGAATGGTTTCTCTAAAATTGTTTTTTTCTGTTGGTCACTCACTAAAGTCAAATGCGTTGCTTGAACTTTTTGATTTAAATAAACCAGTGAGCTTAAGACTGGACCGTCATCCTGTCGCACTTCCTGTGATTCATCCTCTCGCGTCCCTCCATGGCCTGCTAATTGCTCGTAAAAAGTCTTTATAGGCAAAGTAACAAGGTTTTAAATTTCGGCTCAATCTTTATTGGGCTGGGGAAATTTTACAGACTGCTCACAGTTCTAATCAGATGAACTGCTTAGTTTACTGCTCACTGAAGGGCACACAGTGTATTATAGTATACATTATGATGGTGTGCTTCAGAGAAGGCAAAGGGGGTAAACAATTTGGGAGGTTTTAAAGCATATCAGGCAAGGCTGAGTACATCAAAAGGGACCAAAGGATAAGTGTGCTGTGATCTAGCATTTAAACCCTGTTCATTTTTGTTTTTAAATATATTATTTATCAGCTAAAGATCTGCCTTTTAGGTTAGATATGTATTTATCTTGAGTCGGATAGCTCTGTAGTTCTACCATCTGTTAAGACAAGAAACAGCAGACAAAGTGACAGTGGAGCAGAATTGCATTACCTCAAGACTAAATATTAAAACTGTATGCTCAGACATGATAATTGATATTGGATGATGATGCAAAACCCCCAATTGTAGGTTGTGACCTTTTATATTTGGTCAATGCCAGTGAATAAATCTATCTTTGTACGATAAAGAAAACATGACATTAGCCATCCCCACCTTCAACCAGCTTTTGCTTTGCAACTGTTTTGGCAATGCACCCTTGCATTGGATGTGAGTCCATACAGTAGGTACAGAATTATATTATTATAATGGGAAAAAAATATATTCTCACTGTGCTTCCTTAAATGCAATCTTAAATGAAGGTGTTATGTGGTTTAAGTTCTAATATAGTCTGACTTTATGTACTGTTTTCTAGCACAAACGTCATTAACTCATGTTATTCTGTTGTGTATTCCAGGTCAGTATCAGGTGTGGATGTGGACCCCGATCTGGTACACATGGAAATGCAAGATACGAGTGGAGGTACCGTGATTATGCATATGCACATATAGTGGTGGTTTATTTATTCATGACACTTTTAGGGCCTGGCCACACTATCACAGTGATATCTAAAACATTTTTAATGGAATTCCAACAATTTATGGATTTGCTGACCGAGGAAATGTATGGTACTTTCACAAAGCTATATTAAATGTGATTAACTTTTTCACAGAACGTCATAACTGACCAATTGCAATTACATATGAATTACGAGAAGCTAACAAGTAGTGATCAAGTTTCACTCCGCTGCGTTTCTGTGAAAAAACCAAACTAATTGGCTGTTTTCCTCCCAATATAAAATATACCTATTTTTAGATTGATCCATTAACTTCCTCCAAAAAAAATGCTGATGAGATTTTTTCGAAAAAACGTCCATGTTTGCTAGCTTGCAGTATTCTTATTTGCCTGAGTTGACTCATCGTTACATTAGTTGGCATTTTACTGACACCTAGTGTAATAAGGACTAGGTGTTATATCTCGATTATGAAAATATATTTTGCAATCCATACCGACTTGTTTGGATATTTTGGAGGTTATTTTGATTTTCTTTGTCACATATTGACTCTCTCTGCATCAAGGTAGCACAAATCTTACTATAGCCTGCCGTGTGAATGCAGGGAATAGAAGAGTGGAACTCTTGACCTTGCTGTGGGTGGGGTGTTTGTGGACAGTTGGTCAATGTGGGGCTAATGGGTAAATTAAGGAGGGGTTTCATAGGTCGCTGAGGAAGAAAAAGATAATCTGGATTATGGTATCAGTAATGTGAGAGACACGCAGGTTAGTGCTTGAATACAAATAAACAAAGGATATATATACCACCATAAACCTCTCTAGAAACATGCAAAACATTTCCTAAATCCTTCGAGGAGAGAAACTGATTTTGACCAGCTCACAGAAAGCTGCCAGCAATAAGAGAGCTGTCAGCCGAATAACGCTGTTTCTGTGGATGGTGAACTGGAGAGGCTGTCTGTGTGGGCCAGCTGCCCAGGAACGAGGGCTCTTTCTAGGGCAAGGGAGCATCACATGGTCCCCCCCTCCTCCTCTTCCTCCAAATTCTCCTTCCTTTTCCCTGGCCTTGCTTCCATACCAATGTACATAGCTACTCAAGAGGGACTAGAGTGATCAGGCATGCTGAACCACTCCAGTCACCCTGTGCCCCCCCCCCCCCCCCCCCCCCCCGTCACATGTGGCATCTCCAAGGTTAAACGTTCTCAAGCATCAAAGAAGGACACGGAGTCACCAAGGGAAGAGGAAGCGAGGACCGGTGGATGAGAGGAAAGGGAATCAAGAGAAATGGCAGTGGTCGATTGATGAATGAGCTTTGAGTATAGGGAGTGTGACAGGGTGTGTGTAAGTGTCAGTTATTAAGGGGGCGTGATGTGCAGGAAAGCGTGAGTGGACTTTGTTCATGCGCTGGTAAACACAAGCATGTAGGTTTTGCAAAGACAGACAGTGACTTACATGTGGAAATATGTGTGTGTGCTTGGTTTTTGCGTTCCCAGGTGTGCGAGGACAGCAACTAGTATAAAGAAGCGTATGTTTCGCAGGCTGGAATTGAACACTTAGCCCAATATAATGGTTTTCTAATGAGTCCTCTGCTGTATACTTCTTTGAGTAAACGTCCTGGCAGTTCAATAAATTAGCAAGTCCATTTGTTGGAACAAACACCTCTTTAACAAAGAGAATAGTACAGCAAAAAAAGAACAAATAGACTTTCTAAAAGGTAGTTCTTGGAAGTCTGTTTTTATTCTCTGGTACTTATGCTGTCACATAGATATATAGAATAAAGATGCTAATGGTAGGAGCGTAGGGCCCCCAGAAGTGAGGTGGGTCTCTTTAACAATGACGGAAAAATCTGAAAGCAGTCCGTCATTTTGACAGATTAGAACACAACTCGGAACAGCGCCAACATGTCCACCAGCGGCCCACATTATATTACATCCTTGGTGGCCAGTGGACTGAGGGCGATCTACTGTACTCTACTGTAGTCTGTAACTATTATTTAGTCCTTCACACCCCTGTCCAGTTGGTGGCGAGTGTGTGTATATTAAGTAGCTATTGTCTAGTCTTGTTTTTGACCTCGTTGATTACCTCGTTGTTTAACCGGCTTTAGCAATCGCAAAATGTCACGGCAGCTGATCGTCCGAAGCTTTTTTAATAAACCCAGTAATTGTGATGGTGTGGATAAACGAGGTGAAAAGAGGGATTGATGCGGTGGAGGATGAAGGACAAACCAGTAAGACTAAAACTGACAACGTTCAGCCAGCGGCAGAGGGGCAAGCAAGTGGCAAGGAGTTGAAGCGGGAGTACCGGGTTCAGTGGGAGCAAGAGTTTAAGTGGCTGAGGAGGGAAGATGGCAAAATGCTAAAATGAGTAACGGATTTGTCCGAGGGTGCACGCCGATGCAGAGATCAGCGTTCAGGCTACAGCAGGTCAATTGAGTTGTTCTTGCACATTTTTTGTTCATATTTTGATTGTAATTGTCTCGTTTAAAACGATGGCATTGTTCATATTTGCCTGTTTAGGCACAATGGTCGTGGTGTTTTTAGCGGCCTCTGCCCCCATCTGCTGTCAGTGCAGGAACACATAAATCATTCATGTTCGTGTTGACATGAAAAGTGACCACACCCGGTCGGTGTCTCTGTTCATCTTTTTTTTCTCCATGCCCTTAAAAGTTCTGTATGAATCATTAAAACATGAATGAATGAGCATTTGCTGCTCAGTACCCAAACATAAATATTAAATATGTCTCATCTCATCATTAAAACATGAAACATAAAATAACGGATAATAATGGATTATGACGGAAATGTTACGATCCTGTCCACAATCACTGGTATTGATCAACAATTCTATAACACATAGGTTTGAGCAAGCTCTCTGATTGGTCAATAGGCGTGTTTGATTCCACGATCAAACAACGGTCAAATAGAACGTGCCTAATCACAAAGTATCCAGGGGCCTACACACGCCACTAGCCTACCGGAACTACTTCCATGAGCCTACATAGTGTGGTTTCCATAGCGACGTTTAGCGACACACAGCCGTTACACGGTTATACATTGTCTCTCGTTGGAAATCGGTAGCTACAAAATGTCAGAAGCACCGGCATACAGTGGCTGGCGGAGGCAGGGTTGGAGGCCAGAGAAATTATGTCCGTTAGCGGACATAAAAACGAGTCATCGCTTCGCAGCTACTGGGCTCCATCTCTAGACAACAGAAAGATGCGGAGCAACGCGCTTTTTGCCGGTCCGGGACACGCCATGAAACGGCCACTGGAGGAAAGCTCTTCCTATAACGTAGTCCTACCCGTGAACACCACAGCAGCACCTGCAAAAAAGTCTGGCATGGAGTTCATGGAGAGCTGTTTCAAGAATTGCACTTTTAATGGCAGCATGAACATCCACCTTCATTCTGAACCCAAAATGTTTCAGCACCACGGAGCCTGATTTGATTTGTTCCGCTAATCCCACACAGTGATTACTCAGATATTTAAATAGCCTAATTCAATAAATTGTTTTCAATAAATTGTTTTCAATAAATTGGTTAATAATATATTATTTACTATAATTATATCAATAACTGTAAGCGGGGTAGCAGGAGTGTTCGATCGGCTATCGTTACCGTGGGAACTACTTTCAGGAACTACTTTCTGACGGAGATTAACTCAAGCAGAAAGCGTAGGTTTGGGAGCAAATTAGCCCACATTATGACATTATTTTACGATATTGTTGATTATAATGATAGTTTGTGTTATAGAATCGCAATCATACACTTGAGGCCGTTCTTGAACGTCATTATTGGAACGGCCTCTCGTGTATGATTGCTTAATTCCAAAACACAAAAATCGATAAAAAAATGTTAGGATATTAAATAGTTTGGCACTTTTTCTAACGTCTTTCTACACTTAATGTATTTATTAACAAATATTAAATAAAACAAGCAAATCTTTACCAGCAATTACTAATAATTACCTCACTGAAATAAGCGACAAGGGTCGAATATTGATGGAAACTATTCTTGTCATACATAACTGATTTTAAAACACAAAACAAAACAATGAAGTTGTACTCAACATAGTTTTACTCTTTATTACCTGTTTCCAATTGAATGCAAACAAAATATGTTCATACGTACCAGTTGTCTCGAGGAATTCTATAGGTTGTTCCTCAGCAATTGTTTCATCATTACAACAATAGTCCAGTTTTTATTTTTGATGCTATGGAATGGAGACTAAATCCCTCAAAACTCTGTGTGTGTGTGTGTGTGTGTGTGTGTGTGTGTGTGTGTGTGTGTGTGTGGACATTTTGCCAGCTTGCCACCTCTGGGAGGAGAGTAATAGCTGCATTTCAGGAGGCAGTGTTGCTGATGCAGCTGCTAGTCGAAATTCAATAGCGGGTGAGCTTTGCAACCAGGGCTAACCTCGCTGTGTGGATAATCCCTCCTGGCCATTTGGTTGCTACAACGGCGATATGTCTATTGGGAAGCTGTCATATCTTAAATAGTCTGAAAAATGACGTCTTACTTTTTCTATTCACATAGTCTTCTCTCCCTCCCTGCGTGTTGGTCTGTGGCCATGTTGTATGGCTTTAGGTGTATACATTAAAATGGGATGGACTGCATTTATAAAGCTCCTTCCCAGTCTTTGTGACCCCTCAGAGCGCTTTTACATACAAGTCAGCGTTCACCCATTCACACACACATTCATACACCTTAGGCCATGCCATCGGGAGCAATTTGGGATTAAGTATCTTGCCCAAGGACACATCGACATGTTGGCTCAAGGGGCTCGGGATTGAACAACCGATCTTGTGATTTGACAACAACAGTCTGTCTCCTGAGCCACAGCCGCCCGTATATTTGAGCTGTGAATAGATACAAATATTTTATTATTCAATAGTTGAATGATTGCACATTTAATCACTAATTAATCATGTTTTTATTTGTTCAAAATATAACTTAAAAGTACTTATTTTTCCCTTAATCATTACTCTTATCAAAATGGTATGGCAACATTTATGAAAGTATGTTTTTATTGTTGATGTTGTTGTGTTTTGTTGTCAAATGCTAAGAATTATCCATTGTTGTAAACTAGGAATGGGAACGATTAATTGAATATTCGAAATTATTCAGGTTTCGAATAATTATTCAGGTTTCAAATAATTATTCAGGTATTCGAATACGAGATATTATTTTTTTGTTTTTTGGGAGGAATGCCTAAGTTGATTACATATTATCAAATTGAATAATTCAACGTATACGACAGTGCCATAGCTAAATGTGTTAGGTGACGTCTAAAGGTGTGTTTTGCTCCGCTCACCGGTCCCTCACAGCAGGCAGAGCTGCAGGTCTCTCTCTCTCTCTCTCTCTCTCTCTCTCTCGTCCGGTTATAATTCACTCGTGTTTATGTCCAAATCCATCAGATCTAGCTAGTTATAGCCAATGATATGGCTGCTGCCCCTCCATACACGCAGATCACGCATACTCAAACCTCATCTTAGGTCCAAATGCGGCGCAAATTCGCTCCGCAGCCGTTGCGAGGTTTCCAGCGCTAACAGTTCATGAGCGTGCTCCCCCGCCCCCTGTCAACACTCGCGACACATGAGTGGCCAGCCTAAACAACAATAAGCGCTGCTTGGCAACCGTGTGTGGCGGCAAAGTACATAGACATTTTGACTGGAGTGATTTAGTTTTGCCGGTGTTGTGTCACATTATGCCTCCCCGTCATGAAATGCCCCCCTTGTCACGGGAACGCGCATTTCTAAATGACACGTTTACACCTCTAAATGACACGTTTACACCATAGGTTTACACCTTAAAACGATGTTTAAAACGAAAAGTAAACGTTCAGGGTTTTTATTAATGGTAATAATAAAGTTGTTTAGTGGTATAGTCTTGATTCTTCTGGTTTAACTTTTCGCTCCGTAGGTGTCGAAAGTCATTCGTCACTTCCTTTTCAGTTTTAGTTTTTTGAAATCTTTTTTTAATCAGTTTACACCTCTAAATGACACGTTCACACCATAGGTTTACACCTTAAAACGATGTTTAAAACGAAAAGTAAACGTTCAGGGTTTTTATTAATGGTAATAATAAAGTTGTTTAGTGGTATAGTCTTGATTCTTCTGGTTTAACTTTTCGCTCCGTAGGTGTCGAAAGTCATTCGTCACTTCCTTTTCAGTTTTAGTTTTTTGAAATCTTTTTTTAATCATTATTGTTACGTCCTGTCTGTATAAACGTGCTTTAAAATGTATTGTTTAATTTTACAGAGTTGCCATCTAATAATCAAAATATATGTTTACAAATGTTACATAGTCTTTGTCAGCATATTATTATATACGATATGCGTACAAAGTAAAAGTGTGACATTCATGAAACTTGCTCCATTTATTGGTACCAGTCCTAGAACCATACCCTGAAAAATGCTTGATTGTGGGATTCATAGAAACCTGTTTTTTTGGGGGGGGGGCATTTTATGACGGCCTGTCCATCACATTATGCCCCCCCTTGCTATCTTACAAAATAAAAGTGTGACATTCATGAAACTTGCTCCATTTATTGGTACCAGTCCTAGAACCATACCCTGAAAAATGCTTGATTGTGGGATTCATAGAAACCTGTTTTTTTGGGGGGGGGGCATTTTATGACGGCCTGTCCATCACATTATGCCCCCCCTTGCTATCTTACAAAATAAAAGTGTGACATTCATGAAACTTGCTCCATTTATTGGTACCAGTCCTAGAACTATACCCTGAAAAATGCTTGAGGGTGGGATTCATAGAAACCTGTTTTTTGGGGGGGGGCATTTTATGACGGCCTGTCCATCACATTATGCCCCCCCTTGCTATCTTACAAAATAAAAGTGTGACATTCATGAAACTTGCTCCATTTATTGGTACCAGTCCTAGAACTATACCCTGAAAAATGCTTGAGGGTGGGATTCATAGAAACCTGTTTGGGGGGGGGGGGGGCATTTTATGACGGCCTGTCCATCACAATATGCCCCCCCTTGCTATCTTACAAAATAAAAGTGTGACATTCATGAAACTTGCTCCATTTATTGGTACCAGTCCTAGACCTATACCCTGAAAAATGCTTGAGGGTGGGATTCATAGAAACCTCTTTTGGGGAGGGGGGCATTTTATGACAGGCCTGGTTTATCATCCGAGTCAGAAATAAAACCAATGTGGAGTGAGTGCTAGTCCTGCAATTGTCCAATACATTTACATACACACAGTAATTAATAATACATGTTGAATGAAATAACTAAGAATACATTTACAATAAACACTATAAACAGCAAGAAAATAAATGTTAAACTATTAAATAATATTACGAGATATATAGCTCCAACACTCCCCTTATTATAGCCCAGATCAAGAAAGAATGTAATGCAGGTAATTGCTCCTGTGGGGATTGTCCTGAATGTATGTAAGTCGCTTTGGATAAAAGCGTCTAACAAATGACATGTAATGTAATGTAATAATTATCTTATATATGCGCACATGTCTTTCTACTGGATTCATTTTGAGCATTACCAACACAAGCAACTTGCACACGCGCACCCCACTCGTTCCCGCGTCCCACAGTCATTAGTGACAACGCGAAAAACAATTTGCGGTAAAGCCGACAGTTACACCGTGAAGCTTGCTCTGGCAAAATGGATAACAATGTGACAGGCCGTCATAAAATGCCCCCCCCCCCCCCAAAACAGGTTTCTATGAATCCCACCCTCAAGCATTTTTCAGGGTATAGTTCTAGGACTGGTACCAATAAATGGAGCAAGTTTCATGAATGTCACACTTTTATTTTGTAAGATAGCAAGGGGGGGCATAATGTGATGGACAGGCCGTCATAAAATGCCCCCCCCCCCAAAAAACAGGTTTCTATGAATCCCACAATCAAGCATTTTTCAGGGTATGGTTCTAGGACTGGTACCAATAAATGGAACAAGTTTCATGAATGTCACACTTTTATTTTGTAAGATAGCAAGGGGGGGCATAATGTGATGGACAGGCCGTCATAAAATGCCCCCCCCCCCAAAAAAACAGGTTTCTATGAATCCCACAATCAAGCATTTTTCAGGGTATGGTTCTAGGACTGGTACCAATAAATGGAGCAAGTTTCATGAATGTCACACTTTTATTTTGTAAGATAGCAAGGGGGGGCATAATGTGATGGACAGGCCGTCATAAAATGCCCCCCCCCCAAAAAACAGGTTTCTATGAATCCCACAATCAAGCATTTTTCAGGGTATGGTTCTAGGACTGGTACCAATAAATGGAGCAAGTTTCATGAATGTCACACTTTTACTTTGTACGCATATAATAATATGCTGACAAAGACTATGTAACATTTGTAAACATATATTTTGATTATTAGATGACAACTCTGTAAAATTAAACAATACATTTTAAAGCACGTTTATACAGACAGGACGTAACAATAATGATTAAAAAAAGATTTCAAAAAACTAAAACTGAAAAGGAAGTGACGAATGACTTTCGACACCTACGGAGCGAAAAGTTAAACCAGAAGAATCAAGACTATACCACTAAACAACTTTATTATTACCATTAATAAAAACCCTGAACGTTTACTTTTCGTTTTAAACATCGTTTTAAGGTGTAAACCTATGGTGTGAACGTGTCATTTAGAGGTGTAAACTGATTAAAAAAAGATTTCAAAAAACTAAAACTGAAAAGGAAGTGACGAATGACTTTCGACACCTACGGAGCGAAAAGTTAAACCAGAAGAATCAAGACTATACCACTAAACAACTTTATTATTACCATTAATAAAAACCCTGAACGTTTACTTTTCGTTTTAAACATCGTTTTAAGGTGTAAACCTATGGTGTGAACGTGTCATTTAGAGGTGTAAACTGATTAAAAAAAGATTTCAAAAAACTAAAACTGAAAAGGAAGTGACGAATGACTTTCGACACCTACGGAGCGAAAAGTTAAACCAGAAGAATCAAGACTATACCACTAAACAACTTTATTATTACCATTAAACAACTTTATTATTACCATTAATAAAAACCCTGAACGTTTACTTTTCGTTTTAAACATCGTTTTAAGGTGTAAACCTATGGTGTAAACGTGTCATTTAGAGGTGTAAACGTGTCATTTAGAAATGCGCGTTCCCGTGACAAGGGGGGCATTTCATGACGGGGAGGCATAATGTGACACAACACCGGTATTCAACATATTTTACCAGTCATAGTCCGGTAATTATTTACACTCTATGAAGAGTCCTACACAACAGACATGGCGTCAAAAAGGAGTAATGTGTGGAAATATTTCGACCAGGATAGTGAGTGCGGTGTAGAGGTCAAACTATGCCAAATTAAACTTATATACATGCTATACCTTGCTATACCCGCAACCTCCGTTCCAGCTGAGAGGGTCTTCTCTACAGCTGGGCTGATTGTGAATCGCCTCCGGACATGAAAGCTGTAGGCCGATAGCTGTCAAACTGTGATCACCAGTGCATTACATTTGACAAATTCGACTTGGTTTCTATAATTATTTGAACATGTATTTATTTATTTCCAAAAGTTATTGAAATTATTGAAATTTTATTTTTACCCAATTTTTTTTTTTATAGGATATGTACATTTCGGTTAAACGTTTTTTGGGGGGTCGAATATTCGAATATACATTTGCTTTCAAATTCCCATCCCTATTGTAAACACCTTTGTTTCACATCTTACTAACAGTAACTAAGTCTGTTTGTCCTGTCTGTTTCTGCAGGTTACCTTTATGTTACCTGTCTCATCCAGAACTGCTCAGACAAAATGGTGACGGCTCAGTTTCTCGGCAAAATCGACCACAACTCTCTTCTGGTGCAGGACGACTACATCTTTGTCAAGGTAAGCACCTCCACATCGGGGAGGGGACGGAGCAAGTGGTGTGCTAAGGAACTCTATTATTGATACGGAAATGGTATTCGTGCACTTTCTATGTCCCAGACATTTGTTTTATCCTGAGTTTAGAGATGTGTTCATGCAGCAGCTCCTGGGGTAAACCTGTCGAGAAAAGTTTCAGGAAAATCATATTGAAAACATTTAAATGTTTAAAATAATAAATATTCGACTTTCTTTAAATGTAATAAAACACAGAGAAGATACACAATAGAAACAGCATATTCGTAGACTCTAACTGGCTCCCAAAATCGGCACAACATTTTCTATTTTGTTGCCACTTTACCTGAGGGTTTATTCATTTGAAGACACAGGGGATCTATTTTATCATTCCAATATTGCGTTCTTTGCCAATCAATGAAAAAAAACATTTATTTTGTGTTTGATAAGTATTCTATTCTATAGTATAACTATTTCATTATTTTCTGAATCAATATAGCTTTTTCCCATTTATAGACAATATTGATATATCTTCTAATGCTTAGAGAGTTAACAGTCTTTCTATGACAGTTGTTTCATGCAGTGTTTTCCTTCTCTCTGTTCCCATTCGGTACATTCCCTGTATGTCAAACATTTAGGTAGGATTAGGGTTGTATAGAATGTGACTGATGAAATGTACACAGCGCTTTTAGCTGATGCTAATTTGCAGTCTTTTTCCTCGTTATGTTTTTATGTTCACCAGCTAGCCTTAAACTGTGCCTCTATACACTATGTATTATTAAAACAGCTGCAGTTGCTGGAGAAAAATGTTGATGAGTTGTTAATATGCAGACAGTACAACCAAAACAGAGGGACAACCATTTGTTTTAAATAGGAGAACTGATCTCCTTCATGACTTCACTTCTGATTGAGGAAATTCTCACAGTATTTCCACAGTAGCCTCTAGGGTAAAACTGAACCGTAAGTCATTTTAGTGTTAGCAAGATTTCCCTTTTATTTTTATTCTTTAACTTTCCACTTTTTGCATCATAACAGATGGAAAAAGTTAAATATGCATTAAAGGAACTTAGCCCTCCTACTGTTTTGTGCCTTAAGCATTTGAGCACCGCATATGATCATACTTATTGTGTAGGCGAGACAGTAACCCTTATGTTTCAAAATATAGCCATTACTTGATTAATAGTATAGTTTGGTACCTTTAAAACTGTCTGCCTGAAACCTGCTTCTCCCCTGTTATTTATAATCATTTAGCAATTGTGCCTATGTTCAATGTTTGCATGCACAACTTAGGCTGCAGCTGTCTGTCGGTGTGCCGTACAGTTGGCTTAAAATAGCTAATAATTGTTATTTGGGAGTGTGTGCAGAATTAATCTTGCCTTGTCAATAATTGACTCACCATGCAGTACTCTACCAGAGGCTGAAAGCTGAATACCATTTGCATTTGATATCAGCAGAATATATATGAGCTGGAGCAGAAGATGTAATGCAATGAAACTTGTCATATATTGGGATTAATGTTTTGCATTTGTGCATGTGTGTAAATGAATGTGTGTACATGTGTATTCATGAGGAGTACAACCCTCATTAGGACAAGATTGATTGGTCGTCTATCCTCCAGGGATTATCCATAGGATTATCCTTTTAGTACTTCCTGTGTTACTGATATAAGATGTAGGGACACATTTATGGACAGAGAAACATGACATAATTTCCACTAAGTATGACCTTATCACTTTACAATTCCAATTGTCTGAGAGAAAGAAATGCAGGCACTTCTCTGGGATTAAACATTTATAACCAGTATTCCCTTCAAATCTGGCTTTTTTAAGACAATATAGTTTGACGGTAGAGAGCAATCTTTAGGTGGTGTTTAAAAGTACTCCAGTGTATTAGTATTCCACCCCTATAAAACTCACAGGATATTATACAAATAAATCAGAGTTTATATTACATAACCTCTTGGATGCGCGACAGGTCCATCAAAACACCCTGCTTTGAAAAAAGTTCTGCAATATTGATTCTAAACTTCTTACCAATTTAGAATTGCACTTCTTTAACATGGTTGTACGATGGAGAGTTTTTAAAAAGCATAGAAATTGATTAAACAGAACAACAGATATGATCCATGTTATTGGATGGATTATATTATCTTGTCAAATGATTTGTGTTTGTTTTGCTAGTGTAGCCTTGAGCCTCTAGTCTCCTCTTATAATAACCATTTACAGTATAATGTGCTATTACTTGATGACATGAATTTGGATGTATTTATGCAGGAAAAAGATAGCCCGTTTGAATTGAAATTCTTTCGAGTTCTTGTTTCCACACAAATGTATGCAACCGAACCTGCACCCTTGACAGAAATGCACATATATTGATATTTATACACATTTGCCAGGGCCTTAAGGTGATTATCAGATGTTGAAGCAGTACAGTAAAAAAGCAGTCTGGGCTAAAAGTGCAGTGTTAGCCTTGGCTAATTCATACATACTCTGTAGAAGGTCATTTCTTAATGGCTCATATTAAAAAGAACATTAAATCATTGTTTCATCAGTGTTCAGCATTTAACAAAAGCGTTGCCGGTCTGCTTCTTTACAATAGAAATGATGGCTGTAATAACATCTCAAATCTGAACATACACGATCGAGAAAATGATATTCTGAAAGCGGGAGAGTAAAAGAAAAAGCTTTGAATACAAAGTTCTCCATCAGATTTTGAAATGTAAAAGTTTTAGCTCACTTTCCAAAGAGCCGAACAGCGACAGGAAGTGTGTTTCAGAAAGTGTAATGCATGCGTCTGAGCCCACACTTGGGATATGATGCGTTCAACTCCTGTTTAAGTCACTGTCTCTTTCACCGAGCTAACGTAACGTAGCCTCGGCTGTTTGGGTATTCAAGCTCGGTGCCTGGTGAGCTTTTTCTGATCAGCCGGCTCAGGAAGGGAAGTGTTTGGTGGTAGTCGGGGGAGAGGAAAGGGATCGCATGACTCAGCCTTTTACCCACAGATCCCAGTTTGTGTAGTGTATGCCAAGGTCTGTGCCGAGCGGGGGAGTTTTACTTTTCAGCACGGTGTGAGTCACCCACAGCATATGGTAAACTGTGCACCTTGACTCCACCGGCTGCACATTTCTGGATGTTGAATGCTTCGTTTTGTTTAGATGTATTTGTTCTCTCTCTTTCCTGAAAACATTGCCTTAAAGTTTTACTTGAAATGGCATGTTCCAAAGCCTTGGACTCAGTCACTTATTTAAACACAAATACTGTATGTTTAATATCTGCTTCAATTCAAATATTAGTTTTTTAATTCTCTGTCTGTCTTTTTTCCAGGTCACCACAGGGAATCGCACCAAGCACTATGTTTCCTATCGGCGCAACGAGTTTGTCCAGATGAGGTTCCCCAAGTATGCCTTACCAAAGGTAAAGCACAACAAAGTTAATCTTCTGTCACTGCTTAACTAAACAAGTTTTACTATGGAATTATGGAGCTCTTATGGTATGGGAACAATGTACTCACTGCATCAATAAGCACGTGTATACTTCTCATAAACATTTACAGTATTTATCATTGAATTGTTGGCAAAGAAAGTATGACTCACAATGTATTGGACTGTTGTGGAGGTCGATGTCAATGTGGATTCAATAGGTGTATCATATATGGTGTTGTATCTGATTCCCTAGTCTGAAATGATTTATCCAAAAAGGTCTAGTATTTTACAAATTATGTCAATCTGTTTATTCGAGAGAATGAAATTAGAAATCTTCACTTTTAGTTAGAGCTGTTTCTAACAATAGATACCTCTGTGAGGGGCGCTCACACGTCTGTGTTGTGACGTCAGTGTCTACACTGAACAAAACAACACTGGCTATATATTCACTTGCAAGTCAAAATTAACTAGCCACGAATATATACCACGAACCCGCACTGTCCCTACTTCGATGAGAGTCGTAGACCTGTGTCGCATGTCATAACCCTCCCTCTTGCTCCGGTTTCCTGTCTAATAGCGACGGACCGAAAAAATATCTTGATTTGCATAGTAAAGAATATGCTCTCTCGAAACAGTTACCCTCTCTAAAGTTTCACCGTTTAGTTCCAACTTTGATTTTACAAAGCTTCATGTGCTCATACTGAAAGAGGACCAAGTGATGGGTTTCACTAGTTGCCCATAAAGAGTTTTCTGTTTGACCTTAACATCTACACTTAACTTTAACACGTTCCCAATCTACCAATACATGCAGTTGAACGTGAAATCATTTTCCCGTCACTGACACCAACTCTATAACCAATTATGTTCCACTTGGCTGTCGGTGTCAGATGTAAGTACCCAAGTGAATCCTGGTTCCTGGCCTGATACACGATAGCTCGCATAAAATATTCACCACTGAGGATCGATCTAGTCGCGTTCCGTCTCCCTGACATAGACAAAGACGATAAATGAGCTCCACTCCGATACAGTTCAAGGAACCTTCGCTGTCAGCGTCGGAGGCTCGGGGGGGCCGTTTTCGTGTGGCACCTGCCTGAGTGCTATTGAGCTGCGCTGATTGAATGTATTTTTCAGTCTTAAACTAAGAGAAGACAATCAGTGCTATTGACACCCTGTCTGAGAGGACTGTGTGGATGGTGTTTTCCACACGTGCACTCTCCAGGAAATGTATTTAATTACTTTAGCTCAATCCAACCACTTACAGAGATCTTATGCCTCAATTGTTGACTACTTCGGCTACAGTACTCAGTGATCCTCGAGGAAGGTGAGTGGGATTGAATTACACACACACACACACACACTTTATTTCTCTGTCCAACAACTGGAGACAATACAGATCAATTTCATTAGATGTGGCAGCTAGTCCGTGGAAGAAACCAGCTTCTGCATGAACTTGTGAATGTGTGTGTGTCTTGTCTCCCTCTCCTTACATGTGTCCTCTTACTTGGGTGAGCAGATAGGTCACACGTTGCAAAGCTTTTAGGTTGAGCAACACAGACGGGGGACAGGGGAAAGACATAGAGAAGGAAAAGAGGGATGGAGTGAGAGACACATAGAGGAGAGGAAGGGAAAGTGTGTGTGTGTGTGTGTGTGTGTGTGTGTGTGAGAGAGGGACTGTTTCACCATGCACCATGTTTTTCCACTGTGAATAATTGAAAGGCTTGAGGATGAAAAATGCAGAGGCCATCAGAGAAAGCAGTTTGCCTCTGTCTTGTGAGACCTGACCTGAGTTATGGATTAACCACACACACACACACACACACACACACACACACACACACACACACACACACACACACACACACACACACACACACACACACACACACACACACACACACACACACACACACACACACACACACACACACACACACACACACACACACACACACACACACACACACACACACACACACACACACACACACACATTCTCATGCAGGGACACATGCATACAGCTGGCATGGCTGTGAAATCACAGACACTATTTTCCCTTGTTGTTCTATTGCCATCCTCTTCTGTTGTCTTTCACCCAGGATGCAATCACCTTTGTTTTCAAACAAGTGCAGGGGTTTCAGTGAGCCAGCTAAAATGTCCTACTCAAGAGATAAAAAAAAAAAAATGGCCATCAAAAACGGAGATTTAATATTAGCTGCTTTGAGAGCTACAACCCAGCTTCCGGTTGTGGGCAAACTGCGTGTGCATCACTCTCACTCCTCAATGGTAATGTTTAGATGGATTTTAGGAACGTCCCCTCAATTCTATTGGCTTTAACGGTCAAAAGAGGTGTCAATCATCAACATTGACCCAGGGGGCAAGAGATATGGCAAATCCACCCAAATGACCCCAGAAGTGCTTTTTCTTTTGCTAAACCTCTCTAAAAAGGAAAAATGTCACTTGTTTTGTATCAATCTTGATACAGGGTACTTATTATATGTTATAGTTTGGATTCCTAAAGCTTTTAGTCTACTATCCCATCATTCAAGGGTGGTTTTCACTATAAGAAAACAGGCTCAGGGCTTAACAGGTTAACACAACACAATTTGTTAAAAAGAAACACAGGATGTTTTAAACCTGCAGTACTGTGCTGCAACATCGGTTCAAACCTTTCACTTGATGCTTTCTTTGATTGACCTTCACGCTCTGCTGTAGCAGCTCCAGTGTCTCCTTTCATTCTCGAGGGTACACCTACTAGACAATTAGGGCTGTGCATCTTCAGTGGTCTCACGATTCGATTACGATTATCCTGTATTCGATTCGACATCCCGATGCATAACAATGCGTTGCAACCTCAATTTTCTATACTACTGCACATGGCTTATTTTGCATCAATGATTACATGGAGTAAGATAAATATGAACTCCCTTTTTATTATTTAGAAAGTGCGTCAGAAATCAATAACATAAATGTCTAGACATTCAATTATAAACCAAAGTAAACCAATTGGATAGGTCTAGCCTCCCCATATCTGTGTGTGAAGTTGTTCCATCCTCAAAAACTAATACTTCTGCAGTCTAGCTGCAGCTTCTAGCTACGGTCTTCTGCTCAAAAAAGGACACTGAATGTCCTGAATGTGCCATCACAAACAAGACTTGAGTCTGAACACAGCAGACACTTACATTCTCTGTCTTACTGTTGCATAAATTCCATGAATGTATGAGACTAAGTTAGCTTCATCATCTCAATCAGTGATTAAGTGAATAATAAAGTTTCTATCAGGTTACTATCAGCCTGTCACTCATTATTTTCAGGAGGGGGCGGGGTTTGGAGGAACGGAGGAGATGGTGATCGCGGAAGCTTTCCTCCTGCCTTCACAAACTTTACACACGTATCGTCTGAAAATAGCAAGAGGACATTCATACTCTGCAATCCAAGACTTGATTAAATCCACCAAAAACCTGACATGACGACAACACGTGTTTTTCAAAATCATAAATCGATTTGTGTCTCTGAGCCGCAGCGACACGGACTGACTCAGAGCGGGTCATTCTGCTGTTGGTTCTGGACTGGTGTTGGTGGATAAAGCAGACTGCTCCGTGTTTGGTGTCGCTGTGCTGCTATCACTTCTGTTCGCTGATCTCTGCGTCACCGACCGATTTGATATTCGTGTGACAGAAAAAAAAAAACTGTCATTGTCCAGCTGCGGCCGGAAGATCAGGAAGCAACGTTACTATGCAATATTCGTTTATGTTCCTGCATCGATGCAGAATCGTCCACGTCCGCATCACGATGCATCATAGAAACTATTAATTTCAACATGCTACTGTGTGTATACTTTACAGCTGACAAATCACATTGGTTATTTTCATTAAGTCTTCTGTTTCGTTTATACCTTTTATAAGTTACTGACCGTTTTGTCAAGAGTATCTGCACTCAGACAGTTTCCCTTTCCCCCTTCACCCTCTCATTATTTATTTATGTCTTTGCCTTTCTAATGTAGAGTTGTGAACACCATGCTGAGTTTAGGTCAAGGGAAGTTTGACATAGATTCCCTTGGCTTGTGCAGCCTATAGATCTCAAGATCTCTGATATTTCACTCCCAGCAGTAGCTGTCTCTGGGGTGTCTCTGGCCCTGCTGCTCCTGACAGAGATGGATGGAAGATGTTTGTGTTAGAGGGCATTCAGTGATGCAGCACCGATAAGAGGAATGCTGGTAGAGATTTAAAGTCATGATTTCAGCTGGGGGGTAAAATACAGTTGGCATTTTCGGTTGGGTGGCATTTTCAGAACACATAGCATGTCAGATGCGGAGATTTCCCATGACCATGTGTCTTTCTCTTGCCCTTATCATGCAAAGTGTAGCTCCTTTAGCTATTGTGTAATGTAAAAGCCCCGGATAAATGCCACTGCCTCCAGAAATGGACCAGATAATACTGGTGTCCAAGAGTTCAAACTACATTTTCAATTTGTTTTGCTCAGCAGTTTTTCCTTGTTGCCGGCATCGTCCTACAGTTCAAAACAAAGTGTTCTCTTTAATTTTGATACGACATGTTGTCCAATTATTGGATTGCAGACTTTTCCAACCCTTGTACTGCTTTGTCCTCTTTGAACTACTCCTACAATTTGTACACTTTCACCGAACAGAGATGCTGAAATTGAGTTTCTGTTCATAGAACCTGATGATCGGTCATTTAAATACATATTGCCTTGAAAAATAAAGATATCTGTTCCTTGGATAATTTTTGGAAGCCGACCTGCATTGTATATCTTTTTGAGACCATATTGTACCAATGCAATGAGCCCTTGACAGAGTGAAATAAAAACAAATACTCCTTTTGAAGATTCCTCATGGTACAAGTTTGATAAACTGCTTTAGACTCATATAAAATCATTCAAACAGTGTAACATAATGTGTAGCATATGATATGCCATAGTTTACAAATCTCTTTACAACTTCTTTGAATAAATTCCGTCTTTTCCCATCCCAACCAAATCCATCCAGTGAAGTTGATTTTTTTGAAACGTCGTCTTACGGAGTGCCTCGCAAAGCTTCTTTCATCTGCCATTCATTATAATCCTGAGTATTGGGTTTATATATTTCAAAGAGACTAGTATAACATTCAAATGTGTTCAACATGTACTTTTAAGGTGCAAACTGTAAGCCTAGCAGCAAGCATTTAAATAAAAATAAAATACATAGGCAGATGGGAACTGTAAGTGGTTGGGTTTTGTTGTAGCATAATTTCCTATTCAACTTTGATAGATTTTTAATTTGTTTACCTTCATTAGGCAGAAGAATAAGATGTTGGGAGTAAGGGCAGAAACTGGTACGCCATAGTGGCAGCCTGTAGCATCATGGGAGCATTTTCTTTTCAGCCTTCTTACTAGTTCTCTTGACATTTTTGGCCAAGAGAAGGTTTACGCCTATTTTGAGGTTTTTAGTTTTGTGTTCCATGCAAAGTTAAGGCTAGTTCTGAGAACGTTTTTGCCCCATGCCACAATAATAAATCTGTTACCTCTAATACTTGGCTTGGCCACGTTCTGTAGCTCTTCAGAAGTAAACTGAAAAGCTACCTTCCTTTTTTTTAAGTTGTTGCAGAATTGTCTTTCTGGTAACACAGATTCCTGGGTGAATTAGAAAACAGTATGTATGAAAATCATCTCACAATTTTCAACTCTTACACTGAGACATAACCATAAATCAAAATATGTTTAAGCTCTAGGGTTTTTTCTGGGCAAAACGGCAGTGTCAATGATCATAGACACTCTTTCTTCGGCACTTTCCCCTTGCGCTCTGATGGCTTTATTTTATTTATGGCTTTAAAATGTTATGTTAATGTAATCACTAACTTAGCGAAAGTGCTGACTCGCTCCTTGTGCCGCAGTTACAGTCTCATGAGTGATGGAGCCATTTGCATTGGACGCTCACAAGTTTTGACAAGAACACCTAACAAGTTTTCTAAGCTGCCAAAGACAGTTTTTCAGTGGGTAAATCACTATCTCCTCCAATTTGTTTGTATAACTGTAGCTCTGCATTAATCAGATTATGTTCTCTGGCTCAAAGTGAGTTACTGTCAACTTTTCTATGAATCCAAATGTGCTTATTTTACTGCTGTACCCATTATCTCCTTTCCTTTTTTTTAATATCACTTTTCCATTCTTTACCCCTACCTGTAACCGCTTGTTGCTTTATTTTCTTCTCTACTTCACCCTTTACTTGTCTTTCTTGCTCACCATTATGTAAAATCGGCACATTTTATTTGACTGTTTTTAATTTGTCCTGTTTGCGCAATTCATTTTATTTTTGTGTCTTCAATGTAATTCATTTGCTGTTCTCTGGCCTGTATTTTTCTTTAGTTCCCAACCAGTGATTCAGAAAATATTCTCCCTTCTTAACCCACACGTCTCCTTTTTCCCTCAATCTTTTCCCCCAGGATGTTCAGATAGTGAGTACTGACGAGGACCAGGTCTTCCTCGCCCTCCAGGAGTGGTACCAGACAGACACATATAACTTGTACCAGTCTGACCCCCATGGCGTCTACTACTCCATTGTCCTAGAAAATGTTCGCAGCACCAAGCAGCCAGAGGAGAATGTCCTCATCGACATACTTGAGGTAAGATGGGGTAGAGCAGGGGTTCCCAAAGTGGGGGTCGCGAGACCCCGAGTGGGGGTCGCAAGATGATTACAAAATAAAAATTTAAAATAAAAATAACATTTTTTTTCAATTATTATTAATAATAACGTGTGCAAAGAAATGTTTCAGGGGCGGACTAGCCATCTGTATAATTTCCCCGCAGCGAGGCTCCCCCTTTGACAATCCAGTAGTGCAGTGTTTCTCAAACTTTTTCATACCAAGGGCCACTTAACCAATAAAAAGACTCAACAAATATCCAAAAACAATAGGCCTGCTTACCATTCCAACAGTATAACAAATTACAGCCTAATAATGACAGCTTAACCTTCTCTATATCGCCTCGTTCACATACAAATACAACTACAGATTATATAAGCATTTAGTTCAAATGCGATTTAAAATGCTCTCAGGTTTTACACCTCTTATGAAATGTAGACTACATTTATTACGGAGTTTATGTCCGAGCCAAAAGACTCACAGACCGTTGGCTACTGAGAGATATGCAAAATACACCACATGTAGTACGACACAAACCTCCGCTGTGGATTTTCAAAACAAAATACAGTAAAACTATGGTCGCAGGCCCAAGTTTAACTATTTGAGGCCTGCATGGTCTGCCTACAAAACAAAAATAAAAAAACGTTTATGCAGGCCCAACAATAGCCTCTGATCATCAACAGACTTCATGCAATGCTTAATTGGATGCAAATATTAGATTATAATCTCTATCTCACTCCTAACACATCTAAATCTACTTTCAGCATGGATAAATGTTCATAAAATACATCCATTGTTTGTTCTATACAGATGTAGCACCTCATTTCAGACAGTTTGAAATGCGAGGGCCGTGACCGGCACGGGGTCTGCCCTCGCACAAAGGAAAACCTCCAGCGTGACTTGAGATCGCCCCCTTGATAAATACATGTACCGGTAATTATAATGAAGCCAGATGCAATGGATCATTGATCCACCAGGGGGTGCAGTGGGGTTCCACACTGGAGCTCGTGTGAAATAAAGTCTGATACAGTACGGTAGATGTAGCCTATGTCTGGTACTACTGTATTGTTAAGATCCATATGTCATGGATAGGATCATACTCTGTGCTAAATAAGAGACATGTAATCATTTACAAAACATCACCATGTTTTTATTTAACAAAATAATGGTGTTTAGTCCACAACTGCTGTACAAAAAACATCAGGAAGCCCACCGGCTCCAAAAACGAATTGACATGTTCTTTTCCCCATAATGACCAAGTCGCTGCACATTATCCCGCTTATTACATTCCACATTCTCAACAAAGTAACGACATGACTCCCAATATTAATTGAAATGCTTTTATGGATTTAGAAAATGTTTTTATTGATTTACTGATAAAAAAGGGCTTCTACCTAATTACCTTAAATAAACTCACTAATTAACCCTTTGGAGTCCTGGGCTAATTTGGCCGTTTTCGCATACTTTTGATTTGTCTTACTAAACCCCATTAAGAAATGTTTGGCATGTCAGAGGGCAACATCTCAGGCCCCTCCTCCTCCATGTCAAAAAACAAGCTTATATTGACTCACGTTCAGAGTTCTCTTCATCATTGTTGAATCTTCAAAACTCTAAATCTATCTAACTATATCTAAATTCTCAATGTTTGTCTGTCACTTTACTTCAATCGCCGCCTCTCTTCGTCTCCCGCCGCCTGTCTTCGTTTCGTAAAATGAAAAAATATGGCAAAGATATTAAAATATGTGGTTCCATTTTTCATACTTTTGAAATATATTTGTATTAACTTTATATCATCGTATCTCCGTGTTTACTGGGTCTTTTTGCATGAAACAAAGACTGGCATATAGTTTCAAGCCAGTACTTGTCCGGATAGTTGTTTTTATGAGGCACCGGCTTGAACAGGTCATGTGATCTGATCACGCCGGCATTATTCTTATTCTTATTCTTATCATTCTTTATGAGCGCAGTAATGGTAAGCTAGCCTATCGAATTACTTATTTATAAAGTGGAGACAAGGCAGAAATCCTACAATGCTGTGCAGTGAAGTGTTCTCTGAAGTGTTCTCCGTGAGATCCAGAAACTAAAACTATGTTCTATTCAAATTCCAATTCTTGACGGGAAGAGCGGTGTAAATGGGTGGCATATATGCATTTGAAAAGAAATAGTAATCTCACAGTTATCATACAATAGGCTTAAACAAATATAGCTCTACTCCCCTGGCCGAAATGTCCTTAAAATGAAGTCTGAGTTCGACATTTGAATTCATGTCCTGCCAACACTGGTAGGACAGAAGGCGACAGGGCGGGGTTTTTTTTAAGACACGTAGGCCTAACTGTAACTGTATTCGGATTACTTTCAGAGCCATGTATTCAGTAATCAGTATCTGATTACATTTACAAATTAACCCTCCCAACCCTACACTACACATTTTTCTTGGATTTTTTAACACCATAGTCTCTAATATATTTGTAGAAAGGCAGGAAATTGAATTAAATCGGAAAAATGTTTAATTGTGTTTCGTGTCCCCCCCCCCCACTTCTCAAACCAAAGTTACACCCTTGGATTTTAAACAAAGTCACGTCACCACAACAATATTAGAAAAAATATATAGGCTATTTGTATTTATTTTAGGATCTTAAAATCAGACCTGTTTTGTAAATGAAATCTGACGGCAGGCAGGCAGCTCTGATCACCTAATGATAAATGCGCCACACCTAATCGCTGGCCATTCAGCCACATTCTCCCTCTATGCAAATCAAACTGTAGACGGTGTGAAAGCGCCTATTGTTTTAAATAATGGTCGGAATGTGAGCCTTCTGAATTACCGTGGGACAGCAGAGAACTCTAAACAAAAATGTTCAATCAATAAAGTAACATCTTATCTTAATAATATCTTCATATTAATAATAATAATAATAAATCATACAGTATGTGTCCGAAAGGGAGCAGGAGGAAGCAAACACCAAACAAATATTACAAAAAATATACTGCATATTAAAGCAAACGATTGTAAAGGTAAAAGTATGAGCATAATAAATAAAGAAGTGTAAACATTTACATTATTTTTATGATTATTTAATATATAAAGACGATGTATTATTGAATTACAAGATTAGATATACTTTATTTGATCTAAAATATTGATGTTTTTTCGTTATACTATAGTAGCCTGTGAAAACCATAACAAATATGTGTTCAAATGCTCTTCACCAAAACACAACTGAAGTACTGAAAGTCCATGAAACGTGTCTTTCTGTATTTGTGAATGAAGCGCCATCTCATGATTAAATCCTGAAATTGAAAATCTGGCAACGCCCTCTTGGAAAATAGTGGGAGGGCTTAACATTCCCAGCCGCTGGGATCCGTTGTGTTTTTGGCAGGAACCTGTTGGCTGGAGTCTTTTCTAGAGTGCTTCTTGAAATCCAAAAAAACACATCGTCTTTCTAGAACAGATTACACATCGCCTGAAAATGGTACAATATCTATATCTATATCATGCAATCTAAAGTTAACTTAAGCTCGCTCCATTGCGGAGATATTCCCGCGAGAGTGCAGAAAATTTAAATTAATCCACTAGCCCTAGCCCCCCCCCCCCCCCACCCCCCCAAGTTAGAGGACTGGATGCACTGTTGATAGCCATAGAGTACTTCAGTCTCAGAATACCTTAAAATTCTATAAAAGGTACACGGCTGAGTCCAAACCCCAAAGCTTGCTATAAATGTAAGTTCGGTCCCTTCTGGGGAGCTTTATCAAGAGTGTTCTCCCAGAGAATGAAAAGCCAATTGGTGTGAAAGTGCTTTCAAGTGGATATAACCACGTCATGAAAAAGAACCAATTAATCATGCTAAACAGAAAAAAACTGATTCTGTTCTCTATTATTGTTAAACTCCAGAGGCAATCAAAGCAGGCTCATGTACTTTCACTCAAACAATTTGCTTTATATGCAGCACTTCTAAATTATAGATAGAGAATTCGGCAAATTGAGACATGTCTAACATGCGGCTCTGTTTAAATGGCCTTTATCGGTTCACTGTGTAATGTTTTAACTTCAAAGCATGGAGTGAGCAACCACACAGCTGTATCAATTACAGAAAATGTATCTTTTACTGGCCTGCAGTTCATGTATCAGTGGTTTCCTTTCAGCACCCAAGTGACATGCATTACTGCTTTACATTTTCAAACCCCTGCTGGAAGTTAAAGGGTGCATTATCTGATGTTCTGGTTAATTTTCTCAATGCAGTTGTATTGTTCAAGATAGCATTACAATCCAGTTGCTGCTGTTTTATATTTGGAATATTTTTAGAAAATTCTACATAGTTTAACCACTTACTATCCTCACCTCATGTGTCTATGTTTATGAATATAATTTGAGGGCCAGTTTTTAGAGCAAGGTAAGAGTATATAACTTTAATAGATACAGGGTTGTGACTGCTCAAGTTGCTGAATACTTGTATTGGTGCTAATGTGTGCTATTGTCAAACATTACAAAGTCAAAAGGTACATATTTGTACTCACATAAGGGTGTCAGTTTGCCGATTTAATGACTTAAGCTGGAGCCACACGAGAACGATAACGCAAACGGACCGAAATCGATATCAAAAAAGTCTTCCGTCCACACGCAATAGGCACCAGAAACATGTCCGTTCACACGAGACTGCTCGAAAGCGCTGGAGACGCTGTAGTACATATGCCGGGCCTGTAAGTGGCGCTGTACTCCTGCCACAAAAGCAGCGAAGAAGACTTCCTGCGCATGGTTGCCCTGTTTATTCTCCGCTGTGGACGCTCTGGCTCTTTTTCTCCCTCCCCGAGGCAAGCGTTTGCTCCTGCCGTAATTCTCTCCGGTAGTCCACCAGCAGATGAAAAACGCCCACCTCTCCGCCTCTTCCAAGGGACGAGGGGGCCGTGTGGCAGAGCTTCAGTTAGATTTTTTTCCGCCGGTCAACATGTCCGTTAAAGTTTTAATCTTCCGGACAAAATTAGAAAAGTGCCGGTCAGACGTCTTCTTTGTTATTTATTGAGCTTTAAAACAAATTGATAATGACTCTTTATAATAATATAAGAATAAAAAATGGAGCCTCTCTTTTCCTCCCCCTCTTCTGAGAGCCCAGCAGCTGATCTGAGCAGGAGAGCTGGGGAGAGGCGGGGCTATTGCGTCATCGTTATCAGAAAATTATCGTATAGACGTAAACACGGAGCCGTTTGCCCCCCCAGAGCGTTGCATCCGCAGATCTATCCACTTTGGGACCCGTTATCGTTTTCTGCGTTTCCATGTCGGCCTCATGTGGCCGAACCGTCGATAGAGAACTGTAGTGGATATGACCGTTATCGTCCTCGTGTGGCTGGGGCCTTACCTCTCCCTCATGCCTACTTGTTTTAACGTTTACCATAAGAAACGGCTGTAAGGATAATATTAAAATAGTCATTTTGTATTGTCAACCCCTAGCTATTGTAAATCTGCCATGTTTTTACAGGTACGTGGGATCAAAGGAGTCTTCCTAGCCAATCAGAAGATCGATGGAAAAGTGACAACTGTCATCACCTATAACAAAGGGCAAAGTTGGGATCTCTTGGTCCCGCCTATGACTGACATGAATGGCAAGACGATAACCTGCAAAGCAGTAAGTACTGACTCGGCTAAAGGTCCCTTTCACTTTCTTCTTTGAGTTCCTCTTTTACCAGAGTTGAATTATTAAAAAACATACTATCTTCAATAGACCTACAGTTTGATACACGACTGCCATTACTTTACAGCTTCAAAATGAATGTGTTTGCAATTACTGTGACACCATATACTAGTAGCAAGTCAGTTTCCAATAAAACAAACTGAGGAAAAGACACAACACAACAACCCCTTACACCTGTACACATCCAAAAGGAAATGTGTATTTCCCAAAATGTGAAACTGTTCCTTAAAGCAACCCCTTGATACTGTGTTTTGTTGTGTTGTGTGAAGGAGCGAGGTTTGCATCAGGTATTAATCTTCTGTCTTGTTTGTTTAGTTTTACTTAGCATTGATTTATTTTTCGTATACACTTTTCATATTGATTTTCTCTTTTGCTGGCATGGGGCATACTAAAAAAGTGGTATTTATCTACTCATCTCTCTGCAAAATAAGCATACAACTATTTTACAAAATGCTGATCTTGACCATTGAAGTGTAACATCGTTTTTCAATATCTTTCTTTTCCTTTAAAATATCTTAAGAAAAGCCAAAGTGACATTTCTAAATGGCTTAGGCTACAGTGGCAGCATTGAACATCTAAAAACACCACTGCCTGCTTTGAAACATTTGCTGTGATTGGCTAAAGTATCCTGTCACTCTCTCAGTACACCAACCATTGTAAAACCACAACAACTATTTTTTAGTGTTTTCCTTCAAATAAAAATAGCACGGTAATGCATTTCAATAAGGAGGGGAGAGCACATGCAATCAAAACATAAAATAAATAGTTTATAATTTTCCATTAACAAGACGTGTCATGTGGGTCTGTATGAAAGGGACCTAGGGAAGGAATACTGTATACTCCCATCTCCCCACTGAAAATCAGGGGTTACAAACTATTCAGCTACAAATAAAAATATAACTGAGGCGCCGCAAATATTATTGTAGTTACAACTACTCTACTGTATGTCCATTCAAAGTACTGTGTGAACCAGGCCTAAACAAAGCCTAAAGCTTCACCAATACGCCTTAGCTGGTTTATATGTATTTGTAAATCCAAAATATGCTTTAAATTATGTTGTTGCAAACAGTTGGTCAGGTTTAACAATTCCAACCTAACATTGTGAGTGACTGTCCTTCATTGTAACTGTGGCTATCTGATAACTTGTCATAAAAGAAGTACCCACTTATAAATAAAAACGATATTGCACATTTGAGTACTATTAGTGTATAAACAGTAGCTCTCTTAGAAGGGAGTGCCTAAAGCTCTGCCTATTAAGACTAAAGCGACGAGATTCAGAGTAGCTCTGGCAAATATTTGCATTGCTGAAAGTCTAGTGTTTTTCTTTCTATTAAAATGAGTTTGCTTTTATTCATTTTCTCAAGTAAAATGGGATTTAGAGCAATGAAACCCCTTACTGAGCTGTATTTGCAGCGGGATTATCAGGTAAGACTCTTTAAACATGACTCGGCGAGAGCAGTTCACACACAATTTCACTGAAGTGATTCTATTTTCTTTAGGATTCATTGCTACAAATACACTTTGAAAACAATCAATCAGAAGGTCGGATAGTGTATTTCTGGTTGAATAATACATCTTTCCTCTTATTAAATTGTCTTCACATGTTCTCTCTCCTCCAGCCGGACTGTCACCTCCACCTCCACCTACGCTGGGCGGACAACCCCTACGTGTCGGGGACTGTCCACACCAAAGACTCTGCTCCAGGTCTCATCATGGGTGCTGGTGAGTCTCCCGACTTTTTAATGTGACCTTCTTTCAACCTTGCATTTATAAATGTGATTCAAGTCAATTAGAATCATATAGCCGAAATCTACCGATCATAAACCATATTTTTGGCCTCAAGGGGATTAACAATCTGTGCAGCATATGTCTTTACACTCTCCATTTGGATAGTGAACCCCCCGTCAAACATACAAGGAACAGCTACTCGGAAGGGATCCATCCTCCGAAATGGCAGACGTGCAATTGTCCTGTGAACAGAATAACCAACAAAATAAAATGACAGTATGAATCAATTATAGCTAGATCGGTTACATGTGTATTTTTTACAACGGATCCAGGATGACGCAGGCAACTTTAGGTGTCACTAAAAGCACTTCACACCACCTCATCTCTATCAGGGAGACCTGGATAGAGGTTACACAAACATACAAGATCACACACCATTCAAACATATAGTATTACAAAAAAGTGAGAGAGAGAGACAAGAACTTCATCCACACAAGGGAAGACAAAACGAGAGGCTGAACTAGATCTACAACATCTAGAATGAGGCACTGACCTCCGGAAGAGACAGGGATCAAGGGACAGCCAAGGGTCCAGCACAGAACAGCCTTTGTGAAAATAATGGACCCGGAGGAGAAAGTAGAAAGAGAGAGGCGCACAGCTGTGCTTGTGAGACACGAATAAACAGAGGGTTAGAGATATATGGTGGTTTTCTGTTTACTTCGTCATCAGGGAAACATTGACTATACTTCTACAACTATTACCAGGATTAATTACCTTAAAGTAACTGTCCTGTTAATGTCTGGTACCCTGCTTAAAGCAACATGCCAGAATAAAGTAAAAGACACTGCTAGCAAGTCACTTTTCAAAAGGGCTGAATGTGGAGTTTCACCAGTATTATCATGCATTGTATAACTTCAATGGTCAGCAAAACCAATACACGTGGACACATGAAATACAGGAGTTACTGATGGGTAGAGGCTAAAGCTGTATTGAACTGTAATGAACTTCAGGAAGCGCACCAACATGCATTAGCCAACTAAATCCACATATGCATAATGCAAACTGAAGCACATTTCACAAACTCACCCTTCGGCCTAGTGAACCATTTTACTACAAACACTAATTCCAAAGGAGAACACATATATGGCTATTTGTCACCACACTACCCTGTTGGCCTGCAGCAGAGATTAGGAGCTGTAGATGTTTGATTAACTCACTTCTTTCAAACTCCACACCCCTAGATTCTCTAGCTTCTTCTTTTTGTACAACAGACACTGACTCAAATCACTTGAGGGAATTATCAGATTTCAAACAGCTCCCTGTGGAGAAACAAAGTGTAATTTGTTTCACAAAAGCAGTTGCAAACTCTTTGATCCATCTTAGATTCCCTTTTTATCCCTGGAATATAGTTATTTATTATGCTATGTGTTACTTTAAACACAGCTAAGACCATGTATGACGCTGCTCACACTGTGAAGTGATCTTTAATATCATGCAGCAATAAAACACTTTTCAAACGCTGTGCATTAAAGTCAAGTGAGTGAGTCATAGTGAAATTCTAATGCATTCCCTCTATAAATAACTCTTTATAGATAACTGACACAAACACGTATAAACAATGTCAATTATTTATATACTAATAATTCATGTAGATGGTACAAAAAAGCAGATAAGTTGTTAATATCATATTTACTCTAGTTATGTTTTGTGTATCATGTATAGTGCAGTGTATTATATTCCTGTGTGCGTGTTTGTTAGGCTGTGTGGTTTGCTTTTAGTCTGCAGCCTCTACAGCAGGGGTGTTCAACTAAAATTCAACGAGGTCCAGTTAGAGAAAATGTCCCCATGCAAAGGTCCGGAGCTTCAAAATGTCTAACTTGCTTTATGAATTAGTGTGATATGTATTGAAGTAGCCTGTAGCTTTATCAACGTCTGCATGTAATCAACTACTGACTGCCAATCAAATAAAGAAAGTACAATTCAAAAACAACAATATTTATTGTCAATTAACATTGAACTATACAGATATACAGTAAATACTGTGGATATGTGTAATGTTCCTCTCGGGCTGCATTTACAAATAAAATAGAGAAAATAAATATAATAGCTTTTGAAAATGTGTGCATCTTAAAAGTGCTTAATTTTAGATAAATAAAATAAAGTGTAGCAGCAGCTTGAGATTTTCTTTGTTAACCGTTTCACATCATGACTTAACAGTTTCAGACGAGTATAGAACAATATCAGTCTTTACACATCATAACAATTGAACAGTTTTAAAGTTTCTCTTTCTTTCCCTCTTATATTGCAGTCCCTCACTCACTTTGTTTTAATTCAGTGCGAGAATTGAGCTCGAGCTTGTCCTGCCAGGAGTTTAAATCTGGGCTGAAATGGTGTCAGGGCCATTCTCATACACACATGCAGGTGCTCATTGGTTAGCCTCGGTTAGCCTGCCCTGGAACGATATTTAGTTTTAATTTGGATCCTGGTCGACTGATCATATTGGTCTCTGAGACTGCTTATTTTTTGTGAGCTCAGTTCTGACTTGAGAGGGAATGTTTTGTCAAACACTTTGTGTTTTGTCTCATAGTGGCGTTTTGGCACTTTTAATGAGCGCCACGGTCTCTGAACAAATGAGACACTGACTCTGTGCTCCCAGTGGGCAGGATGAGCATGAATGAGTCCACTCAGGGTTAAAAGCTCTGTTCTCACTGTCCACTTTCCTCTTCTTGGAGAGCGCCATGTGTAATTATTTTTGTCTCTCCCTGTCTGCCGCTAACATGCCTGTTCACTTTCCTCTCCGTCTTCTCTCCCTGTATCGCTAATTATTCTCTTCACTCACTTTCCTCTCCGCTTCTCTCTGCCGCGCACTCATCTCTTCTTCTGTGTTTCTCTCCCTGTATCGCTCTCTCGTCTCTTTCGCCCCCTGTCGGCGGGTGGTTAAAATAGAATCGCCCCGTCAACATTGAAATTCCCTATTAATGTATTGATTATTGGTCCGGGTCCGTATAGGTCTGGGTCCGGATCCGGACCGCGGTCCGCCTGTTGCCGACCCCTGCTCTACAGTAACACTCCATTATAAGCATGCAGTCACTGTGCTGAGCTATAGAAAGTGCCACTTCTCCAGAAAAAGCTCCATTTACCCTGGGAGAAGCCATGACACAAGTATTCCCTTCAGTCTGTGCAGTGGCGGGCTATTAAACCACATTGCGTCATGCCTGAGCACTCAGAGGGTTTCGCTGAACCAAAAGCAATTTTACTTATTTAATTCCTTGGTGTGTTTGTTTGCAGGCATTCCTGACAGAAAGCGAAAAATAGCATGTCGTGAAAATTGAATAAGGATAAAAAAGCTGCCTGTGTGTGCGTTTATGAAATAGGGGAAATAAGTGTTCCAGGTCATTCTTCGTATCTTGCCGTCTGCTACGGGAGCCAACCACCATAAAGCATTATAAAAACACTAAAAGGAAATATTTGAAGTATTGTTTTTTCATGAGTACGGAGCCCTGGAGGGTTCATAGAGAGAAAAATAAATAAAACGAGGCCACGTTTTATTAATTAGTGCGCACGAGATGTAATTCGTGGCCTCAATTTAAATTAAATGAGGCCACGCTTTATTAATTTGACACACACACACATCATGTTGCATTTCACGTTTCCATAGCAACAACAACTTCCTGTCAACAGCGTAAACTCGCCTTCAAAATAAAAGCATCTAAATAAAACAGGAAGTTAACCTAAATAACATTTAAGACATATACAACTGCAACGAAAGTAACAAAAACAATGTCATATCCTTTTCAGTTTCACAGAACACAAATTGGGTTATTTAAACATCATGCGCCCGGGTGACCGCACATCTCCTTCATAAAACGAGGAGGTCTAATAGGGGGAATAATTGGGAAGTTCGATGTGTGTAGAGGTGTGTGTGTGAGGCTGAAACGTAGTAGCCTCAATCTCTATTCAGCTGTTCTGAAGGTAAACACAGTGAAGGCGCTGCGTAAAAGACACAGCTCTCTGTGCGCAGATAGCAGATACTGTGAGAGTCACGGACATGAATTCATAGATCAAGGCAGACTGGTTCACAGACTCTGCTGTTTTGTGAATCCGGTGCTTAAACAAATAGCTCTACACCTCTGGCCGAAATGTCCCTAAAATGAAGTCTGAGTTTGAAATATATCTCAAATAATGTATGCACTGTCATTTCCCCACATAAACATAACAGTCTGCAATTAAACGGTTTTCTCCTGGAATACTTTTTGGAAAAAATAGGTTATTTGTCGTTTTCAATGTCTGACTCCTGAAATATGTCATTTAAAAAACAGATGAATATGCAATTCTCATAAAATTAGGAAAGGTATCAAGTTCTTTAGAGTATTTTCTCTAATTTGTAATGTATCTGTTGTGTCATGACTCATACAAGACTCACCACCAGATGTCATTTTGTAAACTTTCTTTCAGGTAACCTTGGCTCCAAGCTAGTAGAGTATAAGGAAGAGATGTACATCACCTCAGACTGCGGAAAGACGTGGAGACAGGTACATTCTGCCCTTTCCTGCCTCTTCTTCTTTCCCTGTACTGTGGGTATTTGTTAATGACCTCCTCTGCATGTTCCCTCTGCTATCATAAGACACACTGAGAAGATACAAATATTAAAACAAATTGTTCTTACTCTTAAACTGTACAGCAAAGTATGACAGAAAATTAAAGAAAATGTTTTCGGTTCCAAACATTTTATGTTACTACTTTTAAGGTTTTCGAGGAGGAGCATCACATCCTGTACCTGGACCATGGTGGGGTCATTGTTGCCATCAAGGACACCTCCATTCCCCTCAAAATACTCAAGTAAGTAACATTATTTCTTAATTTGAAAAAACTGACCCATCAAAAGTCCATGAATCATTGGTAGGATACAAACTCCACTCCATTGTTTACCCTTCAAAATATTTCAAATCCCTTCCACAGACAATGTCATGCTCAGCAAGATGCTATCTCATTGACCTTAATACATAAGGATGAAATAATGAGAATCCATAGATAAGAGAGTAGTCAGAAAAAAGCATTTATCACAGCCCGACATCAAAGGACCTTTTAGACTGGCCTTCACCTGTCTCTGGGCGAAAGACCGCCGAGTGTTGTCCTTCACATTTTTCCCTCGCTCCCGCCGCGGCTAAATCAATAAGCCCAAAGCCTTTAGCAATGTGGTGGAAAAAATATTGCACAGAGATATGGAAGTCTGAGAAAATGTTTTGTAAAATAAGTCTTAAAAGGGAATTAAGCGCAATTTCTACCATTTCACTGTGAATGTTTCACCACATCTGGAGATTTCTGTCCTCCATTTTGACATAATTCCTAGTCGTATTGGGCTTTCATGACTCCCAATTGTTATTTTCTTCTTAACTGCTCATAATACAAATAAAAGACTAAATGAATCATCATTCTCAAGCAAGAAAATATGGAACAGCATTGTTTTTCCTGAATTTTGAGCAATGAGTTGCTCTATTTTTAGCACATTATTCTGTTAGATGGCTGCTTTAATTAGCTGTCTAACTCGTCTCCATTGTTCTGCTGCAGCTCCATTTTTATACGGTTGTGCTATAAGACTTTTGTAAAAGGGGATACGCTATTCCACTTGGACTCCATCAGACCTTTTTAGAGGTTTAATCATAGCATGTCATGCCCAATTTTTGATAGGGCTGCCAACTCTTGTGCAACTCAAGCATTTACACGTTTCACACACTCTCACGCCCCATGTCGGAAAAAAAGTAATATTTATGTTCATGTGCGCAACAGCTTACTTATTATTTTGAATGAGCAGTTGACAAATCTGAAATGTTTGTGCAAATAATTTGACAGCAGGATAACAAATACGATCCGCAAAGCCTTTACCATAGCAACAAAGTCTTTAGCAGCTTTGCTTGTAATCCTTCTTTCTGACTGCATGTTTACCAGCTGATAATGACATTGTACTCCTTGTTAGCACATCATCATCACACAGCCTTCAGTGTGAGCCACACACTGCTCAATTTCGAATTGATCCCTCATTGATTCCCATCATGCAGTAACATTTACTCAGCACTGTTGCCACTGTTGACTGCAGGAGTCAGTGAATAAAGCAGGGCAGATGGCTTTATGTGTCTCAAACTCGTCATTTTGAGTTTGTATTTGTGTAAGATCAAATTCCACATACTGTAAGGTTTTTTTTCTATTATCAAGTGGTGCACTCTATGTAAAAGTATATAATTTAGTTCATTTGTAACTAACAAGCTCCACTTCTAATGCACATTTGCTAGCGACTATTGCTATTAGATTAAACCCACTTTAGCTAGCTAGCTTGCTAAAGTTGCTAATGATAGCTCTATAGAATTAACGCTAGGTTAATACTGGAAGCTAGTTTGCCAAGACATGCTAACGTTGCAGCTTATAGTGCAACCGAAAATCATATTGTTGAATTTGTTCCTTTTATTTGTGTTATAAAGACACAATGTCCTAAAAACTCGCAAAAAGTGTTTTATGGGCTGTGGCAGATGATTAATATCCTCCTGTGTATTGTTTTTATAGTCATTAATAACCTAAGTGCTAGGCTTTGAGAAACGATGATGTCTTTATTTGCAGGGACTTTAATCAGTATGGTGATGGTGAACATTGCGTGTTTCTCCACAGATTTAGCATCGACGAAGGACGGACGTGGACTGTTCACAACTTCACCAGCACCTCTGTGTTCGTCGATGGACTCCTGAGCGAGCCAGGAGACGAAACCCTGGTTATGACGTGAGTCTCAAAATCAAAAAATATCTTTTGTTTCAGGACTTCATTAATCTGGGCTCCCATTTCAATATGAAGACAAATTATAATATATTCAATGGAGAATTATCTGTGGAATCGCAAATTACTCACATTATAAAAGCCTTTTCTTCCTCCTTTCAGCACTTCCTGCTCTTTGTTTGCTTCTAATGAGTTGTATAGAGGGCCAGAAAGGCAAGCAGAAGCTGGCCTCTCTCGTACATTTCCTGCAGTTTTCTCTCTCTTCCAGAAGGGTTGATTTCTGTTACAGCAGAGGTTGATGGAAGAGGGGAGCCTGTATGCCTCTGCCCTCCCTCCCTGTCTCATTTCTCCCCTCTAGCCCTCAAAAAAAGCTTATAAAAAGGCGCCTACTCGGTTAAATTTTTTGGAGCACCCTGTTCTAGCCTGCCTCACACATTGAAAACCTCTGAGATGACACTTTAAAATTGGGGTCAGGTCTAAGGACAGCTAAAGTATATTTCACGTCTGTTGTGAAATCAGGAACCAAACAGGCTGACAAGTTACAGACAAGGCTGTAACATTTGAATCGAGAGATTTTCCTGAATCTTTTCATAACTCTGGTGAAGCACAAAAGTCCACATTCTCTTTCAGCAGCTTCTGAAAGAGTTTGTGTATTGGCTTCAAGTGATCCATCTCGTTGGAAATGTAGTTGCTCCCCTCTGTTTCACTCCCTTTCCCCCCCCAATCTCTCCATCAGTAAGTTAGCTGAAGTGAGACTTGTCACATCATCTCAGGCTCCAGACCTTGGCGGAGAGATAAGGGAGGCTTCCAACTGTAATCTGCTGAGAAGGGCAAAGAGATGGCCACACACACACCAATATAGACATACAGGCCGACACACTCACACCTACACCTGGCTCCGTCGAGATAGGTTTGGCGGCCAAAGAGGGGTGTTGAGGGCAGCTCATGTCTGACAGATTAGCCAGGGTCTATTTCCTTGCCAGTGAGTTTCGATTTTTGACTGCACCGCCTGCCATCCCATAATGATGTCTTTGAACAGTGACTTAGCACCAAGGACAGGTGGGGGAGCAGGGAATGTCAAGCACTCATACTAATGACAGCTGGTCAAATATCAAAGACGAACAGACTCTCTCGATGGGCTGATACTCACATGCCGTTATAGTAAAGCGTCATGCCAGCCTATTCTGATACTGACAAATAATGTTCACTATAGTAATTCCCTCAACACACGGTTACAAACATTATGTCTTCCCTGCATTTACTCTAATAGACAAGTGCTCTCTTTGAAATGTCTTGCAAACACATGGTTATGTTTTCTCACTCTTAGCTCAGTGTTTTAAGGAGGGACAAAAGGAAAAGTTCTCCGACTGATTGGAGTGTTATTTGTTCATTAATAGAGCTTCTTTGTCTCTCTAGTGGCTGCTCCAAACTGGAAAAAAGTGCTAACACACTCAGTAATAGGGTTGGGTACCGAGAACCAGTTCCGACATTTCGATTCCAACGGCATCATTTAGAAATGTGAATTTCGGTTCCGCTTTTCGATGCCTGAGGAATTGTTTCTCGCCGTTCTCCGTAGCCTACTGTATGACTGCGGCGGGGCGGGAAATGTAGCGTTGTACCTACCTACACTTCCTACAGCGTAACCATGTTCGCCTAGGGCGCCAGATCTGTGGAGGTGCTGCGCTGACAGCTCTGGGAGTGAAAAAAACATTATTGACCGTTGGTGCTCATCCTAATTTTCGGCCTTGATGTAACAACATTCATAATTAAGTAAATGTAACACCCTTTCCACCCCGGTTACGCTTTTCATTTGCCCTGTACGATGGGCGCTGTAAGTGATGAAAATGGGGGATGTTGGCTTATCTGGCACCCGCAGCTCACAGCCAAAGTGCGAGCGAGGGAGAGAGGGAGGGTGCACCGGTACCGGCGCAGTTGTTATTAGCATCTGGTGCTAGCTGCTCTAACGGAAGAAGAAGTAGATGTTTCTACAATGATGTGGAGGGAGAGTCCTCTCCAGTCAGACTGAGAGGCTGATAACTACAGCTCAGTGAGGTAAAGGACTCTGAGTGTTTAGATAGTTCACTTTAGTCTAAGTTATCTCAGTGGGTCTCAAACGTTTTGATCACAATTTATGTAAACACATATTTTCAAGGCACTCCTTTATAATTATTGGGATAAAACAGGTTTGAAATCATTCCAATGTATACTATAGGACAGTAAACCAGACATATCGTTTTAAACTGGAGAGATACAAAAATATGCATAAATAAAATAGTAAAATAAGATATGAATGAACAACAAAAATAAAATACGTTACATGTATTTGTTATTGGCTATGGTAGGTTATTGGTTATGTTCACATACTTATTTAATTATTCAAATGTAAACCGATCTTTTTCATATGGGTGTTTAGAGTTGTACCCCCTAGATCTAGTCTCTAGTAATTCTGCTTAAAGTGCACCAGATTGAAGCATTTTACTTCAAAATGTTCAAACATTTCTTCCAGGTATGCCTGAGAAGGCTGATATGCTTGTTTTTCTCAACAAGAACTGTTTTTAAATGGGGGGGGGGGTTCCTTTAAAAGTTGGACTGTTGTAGCTTCAGTGGTTCTCAGGTTACAGTTACATAGCAGTGAATATAAACAGACTGATTAATGTGAATATTACTGTAAACTAACCTGTGTAAAAGTTTCTTGAATAAATGTAATTATTTTTGGTGGAAGAAGCGTGTCTCATTTTTTTAGCCTCCCTCAAAGAATCGGAATTGAGAACCGTTAAGAACCGGAATCGAAAAGTAGAATCGGAATCAGAATCGTGGAAATTCAAACGATACCCAACCCTACTCAGTAATAGAGATGATTTCAACACTGTGAAACTAACAACGATTGCTCTTTTTAAGCAGATACATTAGCATTATTGACAATGTTTTATTATTCACAAAACATTTGTGAAAGGCTTCATGTTTCCCTCTTTTTGTTGTCAAGTTTCATTCACCAACATTCTTACCAAATAGTAAAAGGAAGAACTTTAAACTTTGGTCGTACAATCAGCAGCCAAAACATAACCAATGTAGCCGTGTCAGTACTTATTCGAAAAGAGACTTCTACAAATGCTGATCTAGAAAGTGGTCAAGACGTGGTGTTTATGTTATTTAGTGGGTTATGTTTTATGATCTGGAGCAAACTGTTCCCCTGATGACCAGAAGAAACAACAATAAGTTAAGGGATTACAATGACAAGCCTTAGAGAGTCCTTAGTCGAGTAATGACGATGGTGAGTAGCAAAGTGTAGAAGCACAACAAATACGTCATATGTCACGGAGTTGGGTTAGGTCAGTCTGCTTCACCGACACATCAGCATTACCTATTTTATACTATAAAACACCTCCATCTAGTGGAGACGATGAGTGGCTGTAGGTTTGCTTCTGTCAGACTTTATAGCAGGGGTGGGGAATCTTTTTCCTCTCAAGGGCCATTTCAATGTTTTCAAAATCCTCCGAGGGCCGTACAAATTATTGACCTCTGCTTAAAAATACTAAAATCACAGCCCATTCATTTCACCTTTCTTTCATGCTGTGGAAAGAAAAAGCAACCTCTTCATCCAGATATCTCGCCATGACTCACGCATGCATACACGTGCACGGTTGTGGCATGACCACCAAAAAAGAAAGATATGGACACAAGATGTGTGCAAATGTATTTAGACTCCTCTCCATGTGAACATGATTTCAGTGGGGGGGGGACCTAACCTCCTCTAGGGGGGTCCGGGGGCATGCTCCCCCGGGAAGATTTGTTTTTTAAAATGTTGAAGTTAAAAGCATCAATCTGGTGCACTTTGAGAGCAAAATTAAGAGATCTATGGATACATCTCAACACCCATATGAAACAGAACTGTAAGCAGATTTTCTTTATCTTTATGGGTATTTTACAAATCACTCCCCTTTCAAACTGTATTCTTGTTTATTAATAACAACTTTTTTTACTGTCATATAGTATTTTATACCTGTTTACTTTATTCTCTTATTTGTTTTATAACTATAATGATCATATAAAGATGTGCCTTTACCTCACTGGTTGTAGAAAAAGCTTCTTATAATCGTTAGCATAGCTAGCTAACCAGATGCTAATAACAACAAAGTTATTGACTGTATGATCAGGATGACAGATCGCCACTGGGCTTTCAACTAAAGACACAGCCACGCAGAAACTGCAGCATGTGTACGGCTCCTTATGGGTAATGCAATGTTTGGAAGTGCCGGAGCGGAGCGGCGTTCTGGGGCTCTCCGTCAGAACTACACCCTGTCAGACGAGACATATACCACGTGATGACACGTTAGGCTTGTGTTGTGTTCAAGGACCCTGACCTTGGCCAGGAAAAACAGGCACTCACTTGTTTAATTATTTTGCGGTCTAGATTTCTTTAATTTTTTTCTTTTTTGCATGTGTTTATAAATTACCTCGAGGGCCACATCAACTGGTCTCGCGGGCCGTATACGGCCCGGGGGCCGGAGGTTCCCCACCCCTGCTTTATAGTAACAAAGTTCTATTCATGAGTGTATTTATAATCCACATATAATGCTGAAAGCCACTTTAGGTTAGAAACATCTTCATTGGAGCTTATTTTCACTACATCATACAAACCAGCTGTTTTCTCGCAAAGTCTTCTGAACATTTCATAACTCAAATGCATGGATTTGGAGGTTCAGATTCCTTCAGATGACAAGACTAAGATTTATTGAAAGTCTGAAGTGTATGAAGAGGAAGTGTGTCAGTTGAGGTTTAGTCGACTAAGTGCGCACAGGAAATCTTTGACGGTTCATTCTGGGAAATGCGTTGCTGTTAGATATTGTAAGATAAGTTAGAATGGCTGAAAGTTAGCTGTTAAGTAAATAACATCCAGGCAACAAAAAGAGTCTTCTAAATCCAATTATGCTCTAACAGTTTGATTATCTTGTTGTGAATTGCCCTGCTCTCAAGCATATGGACTTATCTTCTTACCATTATGTGTCAGAAGAACTCTAGGTATCCGGCTGTGTACCCATTTTGGCTAATAACAACTAAAGCTGTGATTTGATATCTCTGTATATTTCAGTGTTTTGCATCCCAAAGTCTAAGTGCTCAGGGGTCACATTGTTCCTCTGGTGTGTGTTTGCAGTGTGTTCGGCCACATCAGCTACAGGTCGGACTGGGAGTTGGTCAAAGTGGACTTCAGGCAGTCGTTCCCCCTTCAGTGCACTGAGTCTGACTACGAGTCCTGGAAGCTAACAGACATGCAGGTAATGCACACACACAAATACAGTACCAACATACAAAGTGTTACATGTGTTTCTTTTATTTGGAACCACATTTATATTTCTCCATGGTCTTATTCAGGGAGAGAAGTGCATTATGGGCCAGGAGCAGAGTTTCAGGAAAAGGAAGGACACATCGTTCTGTATCAAAGGAAAAAGCTACACCTCAGCTCTCAACACTAAACCCTGTCAATGCAACGAGAAAGACTTCAGCTGGTGAGTACTTCAGGATGTAGAAAGAAAACAGATTTTAGCACATTTCCTTGTGTGTTATGTGTTCTCGTATACAGCACAAAGCCAGGCTATGCTACATGACATCTCTGAAAAATATTACAAACAGGCAAATAGTGCTTCTGTGGTAATATTACAGGACAATGTGTTTACTCATACTTGCTATTGTTCATAACTGTAACTTTGGTGTGTGTTTGTAGTGACTACGGTTTTGAACGCTCCCAAACGGAAGGCAGTCGCTGCTTCGCTGACTTCTGGCACAATCCAGATTCACCGCCAGAGGACTGCCATTTAGGACAAACCTACGAGTCAAGCACTGGGTCTGTACAACTGCACAAACACATTCACACACCCACGTATATTTGGGTTTAAATGAACATAAATACATATATATATATATATATATATATATATATATACATGTATACATGCATGTACACATAGAAAACTGCGATTTCAATTAATATTTTGTACCAGTGTACAGAAAAGGTTATTTAACACAACATGGATCCTTAAAGTCTAATATTTTCATACATTTATATTTTAATATTTTTATATTCAGGGTCTTTAATGTTGTTTGTTCTCTAATTACGACCCTTTAGTCAGGATGTGCTAAGTTTAGCTTAGCAGGAAACAGGGGGATACAGATAGCCTGTTGGTCACAAAAATCGTTACAGATCTTATCTAAACCTAAAAAAACGATTATCTTATACACTGCATGCACCTCCTTTCTCTTACATTTGCACTTTTCTCTGCTGTGTTTCAGCTACAGGAAGGTCATTTCCAACATTTGTGAAGGAGGGCTGAACAAGCAGCAGAGCGCCAAACAGCACAACTGCCCTCTGCTGCCCCCTAAAGGACTACAAGTCAGTATCAAAGGGCAGATGTTGGCCGTGGCGCCTGGGGATGACATCACATTCATTGTCCACCAGGAACAGGTAGGATGAAAGTGGTATTCTTGTTGTATTTTTCTCGTTTCTTACTGTCTTTCAATTAGAATTCACTGAAGATCCTTGTTTCTTCCAACCAGGGTGACACCAGCCGTACCAAGTACCAGGTGGACCTCGGTGATGGGGTCCGAGCCATCTACCAAAACCTGACGGTGACAGATGAGCCCATCCAGCATCGCTATGAAAACCCGGGCGTTTACAAGGTTACAGTGAAGGCCGAGAATATGGCAGGGCATGATGAGGCTACCATGTACATCCAGGTCGCAGGTAAGCCTTCCAGACATTGAATGATATTAATGGACCACTCTGCAGATTTCTATTTTAGAAGGTAGTCTTTAAAGGGCAAGTCTAAGCCGGTCTTAATGGGAAGTCCTAGTAAAGTCTGAAGGTGTTAGACTTAAAAATTCCACTCAACTTTTTTCGTGCCTTGTGTAACAGAATTGATGTGAGTGCTTGAATTATATGTTCAGCTTTGTATTCTTATAAATGATGTTTTCTTCTCTTCCAGCCCCTCTGCAGAAAGTGCACCTGGAAGTGGTTCCCATCACTGGGAGAAACCATGAGGTCAATCTGACAGCCATAGTTCTTCCAATTGAAGCCAACCTGTCCGTCTTCAACTGGTGGATCGGAGAAAACCTGCAGGTAAAGGACACACTACAAACTCCATCGTATACCATCCATTACCATCAAAATAGTTTTTTCTTTTTTTTCTTACAAATTTGTTTCCTTTAAGGCTACATTCCTAAGTACATTTTCAGGGCAACTCCCATCATGTCAAAGAAGCCATTATTTGATCCCAGACTTCTCAGACACTCAGTGTTTACACAGTTGACCAATCTGACAGCCACACTGTTGTGACTTTCTCCTGTAGCCCAAGCTGACTCTGCAGAACAGCCTCCTGACTCGCTTCCCAGAGACAGGAGAGTTTTCAGTCACCGTCCAGGCGTCTAATGGCCGCTCGATGGTGCAGGATACCAGAACTGTGCGAGTCTACGGTAAAAATGACATTTCAAATCACCTCAGTTTGTTAAATACAGAAGCAAATATGAACTGAATATAGGAAAAAAAGGATTGTTTGTCAAGGTCAATTATTCTCTCCACATTTCATCCACTCATTGGATGTGATAGTAAATAAAACAGATAACATACAGTGCCTTTCCACATCTGTACTTTTTGTTGTATTTGCGGTTTCATCTTCAGCAGCCCACATACATATGTAATGTATGTGGCTCATTTTAAGCTGCTGATGAGTTTTGAATGATGACTGTGGTGATTGCCAACTACTCTTGCTGTTCTATCCGATCCCAGATCATTTCCAGGTCATCCCTCTGAGTTTCAGCACAAACCTGGACCGCTTCAACCCAAACATCCCGGAGTGGAGAGAGGACATTGGCCAGGTTGTCACCAAAATAATCACAAAGGTAAATTAACATTGATGCTTTTGTTATTCCTTAGAAATTGGTATGCTCACTGACTAACCTGGTAAGTCCTGTTTTGTAATTACGCTTGTTCCTCTATAGGCAATACTAATAGTGAGTCACTGTAGCGCCAGTCTGACCACATTCCCTAATACAGGCATGATCCATGATCTTTAGCTGCTAAATGCTTCTCTAACTTAGCCAGTGAGGCTCTAACATTATCTGCTTTGTAGTACTGTGTAGTGTGCAGTAAGGCAAGGCAAGGCAAGGCAAGTTTATTGATATAACACAAGGCAATTCAAAGTGCTTTACAAAAAAAAAATGAAAGACATTAAGAAAATGGCATTTAAAATCAGTCATTAAAAAGAAAAGCTAATAAAATAAACATTAAAAGAAAAAGTAGGTATATCAAAAGCTTTTTCACTTGAACAGGCTAGAGACTGAGTTCATGAAAGCAGTTTCCTGGCCACAAAACCAAAACGATGAGCTTAAATAAGCTGTAGAACTATGTAGAGCGAAGGATTTGCAGAGTTATGTGTTCTGTTCAATACTAATGAGCCCTTCGACATCATTTGATTCACTGTAAATATAAACAGAATATTGATTATTTCAGCTTTATGTAATGACTGACCTTTAACTATCTGACCTCAGAACACAGGTGTCCCTCTGGACTCCCTGGTTACCGTGGTGAACCCAGGCCTCCCCACCACTGCTGACCTGTACGTCCTCCCACTGGACAGCACTCCTACCAAGAGGAGCATTTTTGTAGATAAGGTAATTTCACATTTCATGCATAGAAAAGCATATCAGCTTTAACAAAAAATTGCAATATGAGGCATATGATTTTAATATAAGTACAGTCCTTATGGTGTGAATATTGATTTGTTGCTCGACTTGTATTCCTCTGCTTCGATTTGGTTGTTCACTTCAGTCCAAAATATAGCCTTTGTTTAATTTCATATTGTCTTGTGTTCAGCGTATTCCCGCCATCATACAGGCCTTCAACAGCAACAACGTCAGCTTCGTGGTGCGAGGAGGTCTTCAAGTGCTGGTGATGCTAGCTGACCCAAACGCAGGTATTGTACATTTAATTGCTATTTGCATCACCTTCTATATCGTCTGCTCTATATGACTACCGTTTATGAGGTTTTTATTGATAATTACATGTTATTGATTTTGTCCAAGGGCTAGGTCTAAATGCTAATGACTCAACAACTACAGAAGCAAAGACTGGTGCGTTCATGAACTCTACACCTGCGGCTTTACCTCAAAGCGCTCTAATTCATGTGCCTTTTCCTTTCCTGGTTTCCTAAAAATTCCAAATCCAGTTTGAGTCTGTCTGTACTGTCCTGTGCTTTTTCAGTCACCTGGGGCCTCATTTATAAACGGTGCGTACGCCCAAAAGATGGCGTACGCCAGTTTCTAAGCAATCTTTGCGATTTATAAAAAACAAAGTTGACGGGAAAATGTGCGGTCAAGCTCAAAAACGGGAAGGACGAGAAACTGCGACACCGTTAGCAGAAGAAAGAATGGAGAGAAATATGTGAAAATAATACAATAAATAAAATTTTACCTCATGTATCATATATGAAGAATTAATTTTCAAACATTGATTAAAGCCAATCTTAAAATTATTAAACAAACGCCTGTTTGTGACGCCTCAGTGCACACAAAAACCTAACTTGGAGAAATAAATATATACGGATATGTTATTGAAAACCACCTGGAATACGTTGTCTTAATGTTATGACATAAATGATGCGGTAAGCAGAAGGACAGAATTACGTCTAAACTGAGGCCGTTTGCTTTTCTATAGGTTGTATAGATACGAGCATGGTTTTATATACTATCATGTTTGATCATGTTTTATGCCGTTTACTAAGTCGCTCATAAAACACAGGAGGTATGGAAACTAAGAACACCATATATCTGGTCGATTTGGCAGCTGATATTACACAACACATTTGAGACGCACAGGCTGCAGTGGAGACGCTGCGCACAGCTGATTGACAGCTGGAACACAAACCACCAAATAAAAAAATAAACATGAATTGACTCCACTCCGCAGGGCTCCCCCAGTTGCTCATCATGGGGGGGGGTCTCCTGTCCCCGGCGCAAACACACTGCCTGAGGAAGGTTATGTGTATTTTGTCATTAACTTTTTTCAGACCACTTATTTATTTATTTTGGTGACAATCCGACGTCCATGCTGCTACTCTGGTTCAAACTGGATCCACCATGTGATTTGTCTCCATCTCCCCAAAAGAACCGAAATCTGACATGGTGTGAGATGTCTTTGTTTAGCTGTTCTGTCGTCATTTCCTGCGATCTTCTTCACGCAGTCAGTCAAAATGAATATTCATACGGGGCGTTTCTTTGACCATTTATAGGCAAATATGGGCGTTACGTGAAGGCGTAGGACGTGCCGTACGCAAGTCCTACGCCGGTACGCAGTATTTTATGAATCGGAAAATGTCTGTGCGTATTTATTTGCTTCGTCCTACGTAAGCAACCTTCCCACGGGAATCCTACGCAAGGCTTTATAAATGAGGCCCCTGATCATCCTTTGAGCTGAGTTGCGAATGGTCTAACGGTGCGCTCTTTAAAAAAACATAAGAAAAGCTATTTCATTTGGATGTTTTCTTCCTACCAATTCTGTCCCTTTCCTCCTGCAGTTATTGCCTAAAGAGCTCCTTCCATATCTTTTGGGATTTCTATAGCAAAAATTAACCAGAATTATTTCTTACTGCAAACATGATGCGGTATTTAACTATGTATCTGTGTAATCATCACCGCAGGCTACCGTGGAGCCGCTGGAGGTCCGGGTGTTTGGGCTCTAGCAGCCATCTTCCTAATCGGCATGATCGCCACCGGCTCCTTCATCCTCTACAAGTTCAAAAGGTGAGCCATGTTTTGTGTTGGGAACTGGTAGGAGCAGTTCTGGTTATAAGCTATAGATATATCGGTACAATCATTCATAGGCATTGATAATGATGGGGCATCAAAATGAGGTAGTTGCAGTATCCTTAAAAGTAAGTGCCAATACATGATTGTGTCACGGTTGAGTGAAGGAAGCAGGACCCAAGCGCAGATAACTTTGATAAACCTTTATTTCAAGGCTAAAATGGAACAAATACAGAAAAACACAGAACACTCACCGGTGGAGTCCGTCACCAACAAAAGAAGCACCGACACTGAACACAGCACGAGACAAGACTAAATACAGGGAGGGCTAATTACCAGACACAGGTGAACACAATCGGTAAACGAGACACAGGTGAGGAGGGAGGAGAAAAACACAAGAGCCACAGGTGAACACAATTAGCTAACGAGACACAGGTGAGGAGGGAGGAGAACACACAGGGACACTAACGACAGGAGGAAAACATGACAGAGAACAGTGAAAACACCCAAACTTAGACAGAACTGTGACAGAACCCCCCCCTCAAGGGACGGATTCCAGACGTCCCTAAACCCCAACACAAAAATCCAAAAAAAATCCAGCAGGGTGGGTGGAGGGGGTCCGGAGGAGGGACGTATCCCTAGGCCACCAGGGTGGGTGGAGGGGGTCCGGAGGACGGGACTAAGCTGACCGCCCAGGAGCCCAGTAGGGGACCAGGAAGGGATCTCGGGCGGACGGCCCGGGGGCACGGCAGAAGCCGAGAAGGGGGACTCGGGCGGACGGCCTGGGGGCAAGGCAGAGTCCATGGTGGGGCGTAGGCCACAGCGGGCGAACTCAGGGGGCCGAGCATGAGGGCGAAGGCAGCGGCAGGAAGAGTCAGGGGGCCGGGCCCGCGGACGAAGACCGCGGCTCACAGAGGGTCGGGATCGAGGGCGAAGACCACGGCAGGAAAAGTCAGGGGGCCGGGCCCGAGGACGAGGGCAGCGGCAGGAAGAGTCAGGAGGCCGGGCCCGCGGACGAAGACCGCGGCTCACAGAGGGTCGGGATCGAGGGCGAAGACCAGACAGCTCCGGAGGCCGGGCAGGAACCGGAGCCGGCGGGACAGGCTTCGGCAGGATCCCCCACGGAAGAGGACCAGGAGTTGGCAGGACCCCCAGCAGGAGAGCGGTTGGCGGGACCTCCGACGAGACAGGACAAAAGGTTGGCAGTACCCCCGGCAGGAGAGTAGACGGCGGGACCTCCAACGGCACAGGACACAGGGTTGGCAGTACCCCCGGCAGGTGAGTAGACGGCGGGACCTCCAACGGAACAGGACATAGGGTTGGCAGGACCCCCGGCAGGAGAGTAGTCGGCGGGACCTCCAACGGGACAGGACATGGGGTTGGCAGGACCCCCGGCAGGAGAGTAGTCGGCGGGGCCTCCAACGGGACAGGACACAGGGTTGGCAGGACCCCCGGCAGGAGAGGAGTCGGCGGGGCCTCCAACGGAACAGGACATAGGGTTGGCAGGACCCCCGGCAGGAGAGTAGTCGGCGGGGCCTCCAACGGGACAGGACACAGGGTTGGCAGGACCCCCGGCAGGAGAGTAGTCGGCGGGGCCTCCAACGGAACAGGACATAGGGTTGGCAGGACCCCCGGCAGGAGAGTAGTCGGCGGGGCCTCCAACGGGACAGGACACAGGGTTGGCAGGACCCCCGGCAGGAGAGTAGTCGGCGGGGCCTCCAACGAGACCGGACAAAGGGTTGGCAGGACCCCCGGCAGGAGAGTAGTCGGCGGGGCCTCCAACGGGACAAGACATGGGGTTGGCAGGACCCCCGGCAGAGGGCTAGTCTGCGGGACCTCCAACTGGACAGGACATGGGGTTGGCAGGACCCCCGGCAGAGGGCTAGTCTGCGGGACCTCCAACTGGACAAGACATGGGGTTGGCAGGACCCCCGGCAGAAGACTAGTCTGCGGGACCTCCAACTGGACAGGACATGAGGTTGGCAGGACCCCCAGCGGAACCTCCAACGGTACAGGACATGGGGTTGGCAGGACCCCCGGCAGAAGACTAGTCTGCGGGACCTCCAACTGGACATGAGTAGGGGCTTGAGTGGGGACTCGAGAGAGGGCTTGAGAGGGAACTTGAGAGGAAACTGGAGAGTGGACTCGAGAAGGAACTCGAGAGGTAACTCGAGAGGGGACCTGAGAGGGGACTTGAGAGGGGACCTGAGAGGGGACTTGAGAGGGAACTCGAGAGGAGACCTGAGGGGAAACTTGAGAGGTGACTCGAGAGGGAACTCGAGAGGGGACTAGAGAGGGGACTTGAGAGGGAACTCGAGAGGAGACCTGAGGGGAAACTTGAGAGGTGACTCGAGAGGACACTGGAGAGTTGACTTGGGAGGTGACTCGAGAGGACACTGGAGAGTTGACTTGAGAGGGGACTCGAGAAAAGACTCGAGAGGGAACTCGAGAGGGGACCTGAGAGGGGACTTGAGAAAAGACTCGAGAGGGAACTCGAGAGGGGACCTGAGAGGGGACTTGAGAAAAGACTCGAGAGGGAACTTGAGATGGGATGAGGGAAGGGACTAGAGAAGTGACTCGAGGAGGGACTTGAGAAGTGACTAGAGGTGGGACTGGAGAAGGGACTAGAGAAGGGACTAGGACAGCTGGGGCCAGAGCTAAGGCTGGAACCATGGCTGCTGGGCCAGAACTGGGGCTGGAACCATGGCTGCTGGGGCCTGTACTGGGGCCGGAACTATGGCTGTGTGGGCCGGTTCTGTAGCCGGAACCATGACTCTTGGGGCTCGGATTGCTAGCCTGGACTTGCGACTCCTTCTCCTAGAAGCCGCCTGAAGGCTCCGTGGACCTCCAAAAGCCAGCCGAGTTCCAGAAAACGCCTCTTGGACAGGAGCAGGAACTGGGGCGGAAGCACTGGTTGACTCCAGACGGAACACACCGAGACGTTTATAGTCCGCAGGCTGGAAATCACACGCCCAGATGAAGTTCAACATCCAGTCAGGTAAGAACTTCACCAAGTCCGGTTTCTCCATAGCCAACCGGTGCGCCTCTACCAGAGCGGCCTCCTTCTGCCGAACACTGGACGCTCCCCTCCACCAATCATAGCAGCAAGCCAAAGCAAATGAAAAATGCTGTAATTCCAACTCAAATGGGTCATCTGCTGGGTCCATCTCTGGTCGGTGCTTTCTGTCACGGTTGAGTGAAGGAAGCAGGACCCAAGCGCAGATAACTTTGATAAACCTTTATTTCAAGGCTAAAATGGAACAAATACAGAAAAACACAGAACACTCACCGGTGGAGTCCGTCACCAACAAAAGAAGCACCGACACTGAACACAGCACGAGACAAGACTAAATACAGGGAGGGCTAATTACCAGACACAGGTGAACACAATCGGTAAACGAGACACAGGTGAGGAGGGAGGAGAAAAACACAAGAGCCACAGGTGAACACAATTAGCTAACGAGACACAGGTGAGGAGGGAGGAGAACACACAGGGACACTAACGACAGGAGGAAAACATGACAGAGAACAGTGAAAACACCCAAACTTAGACAGAACTGTGACAGATTGATTATGAAGAATAATTTAATTTACATTGAATTACCTCAAGGGATAGCACCGTGAGATCAGGGAATCTTATTACTAATTCATGTAATTGATATTCAAAAACGGTCTAAAATTGGAAATGATCAATTCTGAACTCTGATTAATAATTTAATTAATTAATACAACCACAATATTGAGGGATTTGGAGTTCTTTGCATGGTAGACACCCTAACCATAACAGTAAGCACATGTTTATACCAAAAAGCATTTATTCAAGACTTATTAAACAAATAACATGAATCAAACTAAACCAAGGAAAGCAAAATAATGTAATTGTGCATGGCTGCGTAACTTTGTGTAGGTGTGTGTGTCTTTCTTTTTCCAGCCCACTACGTACCACATAGCATGAGCATGCGTTTCTAGGTCACAACAGGAGTCACTTTGAGAGGGAGCTTTTGAGATCCACTGTGCACACTATGTAAACTGAGCTTCTAGAACATGTAGGATTTACCGTATGTGAGTTAAATTACTTGTGAACAATGGTTAGTGAAACAGTGCTGTCAAACTAACTTGACCACCTACCAATGTCATTGGATTTGAGGAAGTGGATGTCTTCTGCTAGGCTGGAGGACGTACTGAGGCAGAGGGAGAAACATTGTTGGGCTTCCATCGCAGGCTCGCTTCTCCCTGATCCGATTACACTTCTCCAAAACAGTAGGATTTAAATGAAGTTCAGTCTAATGTGATTGAGATCATGGAGATTATTGTGGATAAGGAGCAACATGCCTCAGAGGACCAGCGGATGATCACTAAAGGCCCCTTTCAAAAGCCTGTTTCATCATTGCATTTTTCGCAATAACACTTATTTCATGTCATTTCGCTCACATTTAATCATATTGTTAGCAGTTATAGCTCCTCCTATCGGCATGACAACGTCTCTCTTTCTAATCTGCACAGAGTTTTGTGCATCTTTTGAATTGATGCAGCACCTCATCACCTTCCCAAACACAAACGTCCCCCAAAAAGTCACTTGAATTAGAACATGCAGTGCGAAACTACAGCCCCATCTTACGAAAACAACAATTTTCCAAAGTCCTTGGCTTAGGACTGAGGATGCTTATCCCCCACTCTTTTTCAGGAAGCTCCCGGGCAACCGCAATGTCTACGCGCAGATGCGCAATGAGAAGGAGCAGGAAATGACCAGCCCTGTCAATCACAGCGAGGACACCCAGCACATCATCCAGGGGGAGGAGTTCATCGACGACGACCTGGACTCGCAGACTCTAGGTAACGCAGGAGGTAGCCCCGCCTTCTGTTCGCTTATAAGGACTACCACTAACCACTGCTACTAAAACCCAAGCCACTAACACCAGCAGCTAACACACAACAAGGTACAGGTTTCCCCTTTTTTATCCTTTTATTGGTACAGCTAAAAGCCTTTTGGGTTTTAAACTCATATTTAAATATTTCAAACTTTTGCAAATGTTACTCCCAAGGCAGTGTATGGTCATCATCTGCATTTTGAAGCACATTCATACATATCGTAACAATATGAAAGCAACTTTTTGTCTGTCATAGTGAACATGGTTTGCACTTTGTATTCTTCAGCATTGCTCATCTGTTTGTCTGTGTCCTGTTTCTTCTCCTCTTTTGTTGCTAGGTAACCATTCCGGTGTGGTCCTGAGCATCAACTCCAGAGAACTACATAGTTACCTGACCAGCTGATAGCTGCCATGGTAAAATGCTAACGAGCAAGCATAGCTTAGCTGGCTAACAAACACAGGGACTCCACTCAGCCTTCCTCCTTTCCCTCCGCCTCTTCTTGGGACACTGCACCTCCGCACAACTCCTGCTTTGGATGTCATTCTGTTGGGTTCCTTGTGTTTTATTTTTGTTTGGGAGTGGTGGTGGGACGGTGGTGGTCACCGCAAAGGACACTTGCTCAGTTGTGTTTATGAGAATCTGTGTGTATGTTGTCTCTCACTTAGTAGACACTCAAATAAAGCCGCATGACTCACTGCACTGGTTACCAAGAGCCACTGTAGGTAAAGTGGCCAAAGACAGATTTTATAAATACATTTTTTTTATAAAATCTATCATAAAAAACGTTAAAAAAAGACTCTTCTCATCTCGTTGTTCTCCCTCTTTCTTTACCACACATGGTAGAAACTCTCTCTTCACAGGCAATAATGGTCTCCCAACCATAGCTCCCAACGGAATGTAGGATATGATAAGCCCTTGTTCGTTTGCACATGAGGAGTATGTAAGTATGCAAACACAAGAGGGCAGTGTTGCACTTTTTTAAATTCCTACTCACAGGGGAGTATGTCCACAGAGCATTAACAGTTTTCCCAGATCCCACTTCATCCAAATAAATGTTTTCCCATTTGTAACTCAGATATTAAGTTGTGTGTGGTGTTTTAAATCAGCACTACCTTTTTAGGAGCTCAACGTCTGTCCCATGGTGCCTAAAATGGCAGATATTTATCTGCTCAGTGACACTACCCGTTATCAAGTTTTATTTATTTCCCACACACACTCTTTCTGGGTATGTTAAAGCGGACTTGTCACCCTGGAGTCAAACGCCACCATGGAAGGAAGGTGTAGTTGATGTATTTTACTGTATCAGCCTATATTAGGCATAGCCTGATGTTCAATCATGTCTCCTTAAAGGTTTGGTTTGTTGTAAATGTAAATATGTAAATATGAACAATCTCCACTTTGTACATATCCCTTTGACATGTGTGCGAGTGTTTTACACTACTACCAAAATACACAATTTTTGCAGCAAATCCTCACTGAGTTTACTGAATTTGAAAAATGCTCACTGTATCCAATTTCCTCAACGCCATTGCCTGCTTCACATGTATCCATTTTCAAATCGTTCAGTATAATCTCATGAGCAAGATAATTAACTGGAGAAAAAGTCCTCATCTTCTAAAGATACTCACAACCACACAGTGACAACTATGTATATGGATATTTTTGATACACTTAAGTTTTTCTCAATATGCGTACACACTGGTTATTTTTTCTGTTGCCTTTTGCTGAAGTTTTTTGTTTGTTTGTTTGTTTGCACTAATGATGTAAAAAGTGCTGTCGACATGTACTGCACAGCATCTGTCTACAGACTCAAATGAAAGGCCCCGACAGACTTACAGTGCTACCATTACCACCAAGACCACCCTTTGGTTCGCCTTGTCTTTGATACAAACGGCAGTTAACGTTCACTTGTTCTCATTTACACCTTAATTTATCTTTTGTACATATTCTGCTCATGTTCAACTTGTTCTTAGTTCTCTAGTGATGTGTCGTCATGTATCAGTGCCCTTAACCTTAACAAAGGGGTAATTAGGAATTATGATATTCCAATATATTAGTGAAAGTTTCACATCTGATGGCACGACCATGCAATTTTGACCACACTGGTTTTCTTATGTTATTTTTCTCTTTCTGATGGGCTTGTTTGACCTTTTCATTTTTGCTATTAAAACAATTGTGTGTCCTAATCAGGAAGCCTAATGCACTGAACCTGCATCCTGAAATAAATCACTCCCATAACTTGTATGTCTGTTTGCATTATCATATTGGTGTATATACGTTTAAGTTATGAACACATTCTAATTATTTTTACAGTTTTTGGTTGAGTGTTGATAGTACCCGGCCTGGTACATTATTACTTCAGGGAAGTAGCCCAGTCAGGCACTCTACACGTTGGTAACAAATTAAAACACAAAGTTTATACAATCACTAAAAATATGCAACAATGAGGAACTGGAAATGGTGATCTATAAAACAAAAACATATATACTGTATAACATAGCAAGACATATCAACAGGTTGAAGCAGTACAGAAAGACAGGGGACTTTGTCTTTATGGTAATGTGTTGCACGCTCCATTACTGAACATTGGCACCAATGAGACACCGACGTGCCTCATCATGCTACATGCTTTGGTTGTCACGCTCTCTCCTGAGGGTGGTGTTCGTCACTGCTGTCTTATGAGTCAGGCTAAGGATTGGCAACCATACTTTTGCAGTGCGTGAATAAACTTGTCAAATATTCTCTCCATTTGTCTACAGCAGAAGGAGCAATGTGTCCCAATCGAATATTCCTGGTTGTGCAAGCAGAGGCTCTAAACAGCCAGCTAGACTTTGCATCAAAACAAGCCAAAAGCAAGTTGAGCTAAATGAGAAGATGACCCTTTAATAATCCACATGCATTTTTTTAGAGATGCGCCAGGGAGCAGTTGGGGGTTCGTTGCTTTGCTCACAGAAACCTTGGCAGTACCCAGGAGGTGAACTGGCACCTCTTCAGCTACCAGTCCAGACTCCTTATGTTTTGGTCCAATCGAGACATGAACAGCTGACCCTTCAGTTCCCAAGCCAAGTCCCTCTTCTTCTATGCTTCGGTGTGGAGACAATTCTGGTCAGTCCCTTGAGCCAGCACATGGAAAAGCCCGGAATGTTTTTCTAGAAACGGCAAACTGGCACTTGGCAACAAAACCAGGACCTGACCCCCAGGACTCGTTTAGTCGCTGCCAAATTGGCTTACCTTTCATTTGACACGTGTGACATGATTTAATATGCCGAGACACATCTCTCTTTAAACAAGGCCAAAATAAATACCGTAACATGTAATTACATGTTTTACGGACACCCAGATGTCCCGATTGCTTATGTGCTTTCTTGAGGACCTCCTCACGAAATCTTATAGGAACCACAATCTGGAAAACTGGCTCACCAATGAGGCCTTTCCCATGTGACAACCACTTTCTGACCAGCAGTCCCCCTTGCAGACAGGGCTGCCTTAATGCACGGGCTGACCTGGGCTGAAGCCCAGGGGCCTACGGAGATCAGGGGCCTATCATAAGCCAATAAAAAAAGAAGAAAAGTTTTTTATTTCGGATGTTTTAAAAAAAAAATGTAAATAAACAAAGTCTTGGCTTTCAGAATATGAAACTTTTATTTCCAAAATCACACGATAAATACATTTTTGATGCTTGTAAAGGGAAGATGGCAGCTCTCACTCGCCACCCTGCTCTTCCACACGCCGCCCCCCCTCCCTCTGCTGAAATTATGAATGTAAGGCGTATAGTAATCATAGATAACACGGCAGGGTCCGTTACAGTTTGTTTTCGTCTGGTTTCAAATAAACAAAGTCTTGGCTTTCAGAATATTAAACTTGTTTCTGCAAATTCAGACGATAAATACAACTTTGAAGCTTCGGCATAATTACAAGCGGAGTAACTTGACGTCACAGCAGGCAGAACAACAGCCGGTGTTTTCCCCGGGAAACAAAAACAATACACACAAATGCAAAAATACACAAACACACACACGTATACACACACTCGGATTCCAGAGATTTTTCAAAAAAATGATGACTCCGAAACAGTCAGTGGGCACCACTTAACAGCCAATGAGAATGAGAATATGTTTCACATGTGAGTATTCAAATTCAGAGTGATTGAGTGACAGATGAAGGTTGTTTAGTAGAAAAAGTTTGAAAAGAAAAAGTTTGAAAGTGGCACTCGGAAAAGGAAATTGTTGCGGGAAAAGTAGTTTCGAGACAAGCAGCTATTACAAAAAATGCCGAAGGATGAGGAGGAAGGACAGATGAGTTCTGTACCGAGCGGTAGCGGTGCCAGCCGCGGGGCCTCGGAGCCAAGTAGGCCGTCTGGTTCTGATAGCGATGGAGTAGCGGGAGAGGAAAAACAGACAGGAGGGATGTTGGAGGAGATGAGAGGACGACGAGGACGACGAGGACTTGCTACGTGGAGGGGAGCCAACGGCAACCGGACAAATACATGAGGGAGGCCCGATACATCACTCATCTGGAGGAGAGGACCAGGCGCGCATAGAGCAGAGTGGAGAAGTGCGATCACAGAGCCTGCCGAGGCTATAAATGACTTTAATTTGTTGTTTAAATAGGGGGCCTACAAAATTTTTCAGCCCCAGGGCCTGATGGCAGGTTAAGGTGGGCTTGCTTGCAGCAGACAACCCCTGGTGGCACCATTTCCATCCTCGGTGGAGAGAACCGCCTTAAAGAACGAACTGAGGGAGACATCAGCTTCTGCTCTATGAAGAAACACACTCCTCAATGTCAGTTCACTCTACCACCAATTCACTGCGGTATACAGACAACAATGAGTCAGGAACAACCACAGAATCTATCTCACTCACCTCTTCACCCTGCTTAGACTCCCCCTGTGCACGGCTCACAGCTCGTGTCACAGCGCCAGCCACAAACACTCCAGAGGAGCACTTAGCATTTTCCTCTGGGTTAACAGTCACAGTGGGTGAAGATGACAGTATGGTAGGCGGTGGACCCTCAGCCCACACACGGCTGCCAGCCAGGCCGTTACCCAGGATAACATCCACACCTTCAATCGGCATTACAGGCGACCTCACCCTGCACCAAACCAGAAAAAAGTACGACAGAATGCAGAGGAACAGGCACAACACTCATTCCCATACCTCGCATCAGGACAAAGTCCCCAGTTCTAGATTGTTCAGAAAACGGTAGCACAGAGCTCAGAATGTATGAATCAAACGATGCTGTGTCTCAAAATGTTTACCGGCATGCTGATGTCACTTCCCACCAATGACACGTATCCGGTTGACAAAAATGCAGAAAACAGTGGTTCCTTCAACCTGCTTGGCTCGCTAAGCTGTTGACAGGGAGAGATGACAGGTAAGGGTACCACAGACACAGCACAAGCAGCAGAGTTAAACTGGCCCCCATTATTCCCCCTTCTGGCTTTTGGACAGTCAGCTTTCCAATGCCCCCCCCTGCAGAAATTACAGATTTACGATGGGTCAACCCGTGGCTGAACTCGCATCGCACGTTCAGCATTACCCAAGTGTGCATGATCTTCCTCCCGGAGCCTGAAGTCCCGACCGCCCCTGTGTATCAGCACGGAGCAGCCTCGGCGTGCTCCTGAGCTAATAGCTCTAACCAGGCCCGGCTCCAGGATGAAATTAATGAGGGGGCTGTTAAAAAATCTCATTCTGTTCTTTTCCTCTGATCTTTAATAATAGATAGTAGATAGTTGATAGATAGATGACTAACATTGATTTCCTCAATTTATAAATAGACAAGCTCTGTAATTATACCATAACCTTTTCTCCTCTATCCCTTAACTCCTCTTCCTATACAGATTTACTTACCTCTAGTCAGGTCAGGATTAAAGAAACATTAATCTTGTTGATTTTTTATTTTCAGCACCTATTTGCCGCTGCTTTTAATTGAGCTGCCCATACTCACACTACAGTATGGCTTTTTAGTCATGTATTCTGTACCTGCTGTGTTTATTTATTTAATTACCTTTGCTTATTATGCCTGTTTTTAAATGCCTTTTTAATTATGTATTCATGCTGTATTTGTTCTTAAATGTATTTTGCTTTTAATCTGTAAAGCACTTTGAATCGCCACGTGCTGAAAAGTGCTATATAAATAAAATTGCCTTGCCTTGCCTTGGGTTGTCTCTGGAGTCTAACTGCCATGAGAAATATCAAATTAATGTTCCAAAATCCGTAACTAGATGTCGCTCATTGTACCAATACGGTTGATATAATACATAACATATTATTATTATAGTAAAAGGGCTCGCTTTGGCAAAAACCTGATCCATACAGGCAGCCCTAAATAATAACAAGTAACCATCATGTGTGGTGCTAACTGTAGTTGTCTGTCTTATTTTTTGTTGATGTCATATTGTTTTCACCAGGGCCGGCCCTTGGCATACTGTAGGCAGTATAGGCAAATGCTAAGGGCGCATTAAACCATCGGGGGCGCCGAAAATTGGGGAGAAAAATTACATCATGTATTTTTTAGCTGCTCGGATTATAACATTCTGAAAACTGCACTGGAACAACATAACATCAAGGACATGGATTTCAAGTCAATATACGAAAGTAAATCAAGAAGTAAACAAGCTGATCTTCAAGTTCCTCAAAAACACTGTTCTGAGGACAAGCATTTAATATAAACATTTAATAAATCAACAGTAGGTGGCGATATATGCTCCAAGTGGAAGCGATTTGCCATTAAAGAAAAAAGAAGAAGTAGAAGAAGAAGAAATACGCTATCGCTACAAACAGGTAGTCTGTTTTTACTGAAATATAACATTTCTAACGCACGTTCAAAAACGAGAACATTTTCGGGAGTTTCAACCAGGTACCAGCCACCGAAAACAGGGACGTTTTGGTCACCCATCCAACTGTGTTTACAGCTAGCACACACACTGACTACAAGCTCACTTGGGGTTGAGGCTTTTTTACACGTTACTTGACTGCCTGCCCACATATCTGATCCAAACATAGTAACGTGTATTGGGGAAAATAAGTTATTTAATAATTGTGACATTAATTATTGTACTTTTCGATGGATGAATGATGCTCAAAGTGAGGGGGCAAAGAATACAACTGAGGGGGCAATGCAATTTTAGAACATTAAGAAAAACATTTTTAAGTAACCTTTCATCATTCATCAATAATTAACATTAATATAATGTTATATTGATAATGTACTCACTAAACTTACAATTCATTTAACTTATTTTCTTCCAAAAGTTAATAATCCAAAGCCCCTTCTATTTACATGTAATGGTTTGGTCCCGCCTCCAGGGACACTTCGGTAGCAATTGGTCTTGCCGGGACTTGAACTGGTGACCTTCCAGTTGCCGAGCCAAGGGGGCCTTACAGGGTTAGGGCTATTGTTTATTGTTATTTACTTTAAGATGTTTATTCTTAACCAATAATTGAATTCAAAAACTCTTATTTAAATGATGTCAAGGTTGTGTCTTCCTGGTCGATTGTACTTATTGTAAGTCGCTTTGGATAAAAGCGTCAGCCAAATGCAATATAATGTAATGTGTGTGTGTGTCTCTGTATTCCTGATGATACACCGAGAGAATGAGCTCATAGGGCTGCTGATCACCATAAGCTAAACAGTCTGTATATTGCATTACATTTGTATAATGTAAGCGTTGATACTTTGCCTGTGGGAATAAGAAAAAAATAGTTAGATATACTGAATATTATTTGATCTATTCCACCACTTAATTCCAAATAATGTAGAGGTGTGTTGTAGGTGCCTTAAATAACCCCTTATTTTATAGTGAGATATATTTTTATGTTCATATAATAGTGATTTCAATGCCACCCCAAAATGATCACTGGGCATCCTGGCCACCCCACTGAAAATGTCCTCGCTCCGCCACTGTGCAGCGGGTAGCCCCGTTTAAGCGTCCTTAATCGTCCTCAAGCGGCCAGGCCAGTTTTTGGTGGCCTTTCCATATAGCATAGCACCGGCTAGCGGGTACTTTTTCCCTCTTTTTCTGGCCCCATAACATCGTGGTTCTATCAGGCCAGGGATGAACTAATGACGTCAACACTCTCGACTGCTGATTGGTCAGAGAGAATCGTCAGAAGATCGCGCGCGAGATCATCCCTAGCGGCGCATATATATCTGGAAGCAAGCTTGCAGCATTTTTATACACAGCATTTTTGTAAACGGAGGAGCTACAAAAATGGCAACGTCAAAGAAAAGCACACCGTGGTCGACCGAGGAGGTGACGACGTTCCTACATCTCATTGGGGATGATACAATCCAGCGGGAGCTCGACGCAACAACTCGAAATGTGCCCCTCCTACACTGCCCCACACTCCTACACTGCTACCCCAGGTCCTAAACTGTAATGAAAATGCGCCACGGCCTCGGACGGCCAGCGAGGCAGCCCGAGGCCTGAGCGAGGACGCTTAAACGGGGCTACCCCGCTGCAGTGGAAATGTGCCATAACAGCCCCGCCCCCCCCCCCCCCCCCTACGACCTCCAAGGGAGACCGTACTGAAGCCTAACAGGGACAAGACCAACGGTACGTGACTGCCGTGAACAAATACTCAGTGCACCACACCTAACTCGTATTCCAAACGACCAGCTGCCTTACTACAAACACTTACCCTCTCAAAGCTACTCCCAAACAAACAGCTGTGTGCTCCGTTCACAACAACATACTCCATTTGCGAAAACTACCTCCGACTGACCAGGTTCAACCAGCGCCATATAGATAGAAGAGTTGCGACATCTCCGTTCACTCCAATGGACCAGTTTTTTTACAGCAATGGCGGATCGTGGAGCTCTCAATAGTTCCCCGGAAGTTAGCTTGCTGCTGACCTCCGGGGCTATCTGCGGCTGGCAGCGCAGTAGAGTTGCAGCATAATAGACCGTTCGTGATGGACTTTTAAAGGTAAGAAGACGTTTAAAGATTTATATTGCGGATATTATCAGCACATCTGAGTCAAATTAACATGTGTATTAAAGGATGTTAGTGGATTATCCCTAAATCAGTAGATTTAGGGAACGTTTACAGATAACAGATTAGGCTAGGACACAGGATAAAGTTAGCAACACACATTAACCATGCACAGCCTATTAATCCGTTCTCCTAATGTTATTTCAACCCAACGTTGTGGAATTAGGAACTTCTTTTTTTTGTGGGGTGGAGGAATATAATATTAGTTAAATATAACATTGGGGCACGTGTGATTGTAATGAGTGGAGGTGGAGAAATTACGATCTCCATTTTGGAGTTGGCTATGGGCATAGATATGTCTCATAATTATTTGTGTGAACATAAAAATAATTTGTGTGTAAATATGTGATTTGTAAATGTAAAACACCATCCACAAATGCATTTAAAAGATTTGCAAATGTAAAACGGATCTGTAAATACGTTAAATATTTTCACAAATAAAAAAAAGATCTGTGAATATCTCTTTAACATTTACAACTTTCGATCAGGCATTTGTGAATCCATTTTGTATTTGTCGACCAAAAATGCGCTCGTGGATCTCAAATTTCTGCTTGTGGATCGTTTTTTTACACACACGGAATTTTGAGACATATTTTCCGCCGGTCTCGGCTAAAATGTACTCGTGTCACTCGGTTATTTTCGGAAACCACGTGATGGCCTGCTGATGACGACATTTCCGCATGATTTCAAAGTAAGCGCATAATGGTTTGTTTAATGCTCTGTTTTTTTATTATAATGAACAGCGGAACGTTAGATGCATTCTTTATCACCATCATCATCATGTTATAGTGATACAGTTAGTTTGTGTTAGTTTATTGGATCAATACAGCATATATCGAGCACTTTCGTTGATGTTGAAGTACAGGCTACGCCACTTTCGGGTCCGGGGGGAGCAGCTGGCACCGAAGCAGCCCAGATAAAACTCTTTCTTCATTGTTTTTTGTGGATTCGGTGAAGTGGGTCAAAGTTACAAAGCGTATTTAGGTTAGCCTTCATAGTAAGGCTACATTAAATGTTATAATATTCATTGTGTCCTTTCTACTGTATATGCATATATTCCTGTCTATTGCTTTTAGGGATGCTCCTCTCGATCGATCGGTGCTCTCTAAACATGCCGATCGCGAGAGGCGATAGCATGACGTAAAATACATGACACTTTTCTCTGTGTGCGGCAAAACAAGCTCGCCAAAATGGCTTCACCGGTCTGGCATTATTTTAAGGTGTCCGAAAAAGACAGTAAAATAGCGGTACGCAACGTATGTGAAGCGGAAATCCTGCAGCCCCGCCCGCCGGACCGGTAAGCGCAGCGAAACACACACACAGGGAGAACCAGACCGCAGTTCATTTCCTCATATTCCAAACGAGAAATTACGGTAGCAAATCACCCGGTTCTTTACGACCAGAACTATTAACGGGATACAAACCGGAGGAACAAGGCATGGAGGGAGGTGGCAGAGACAGTGGGTGAAACTGGTAGGTTTTCGCCTGTTTGGGGAGTTTATATATATATACCAATTGTGCAAGTTCTCCCACTTAAAAAGATGAGAGAGGCCTGTAATTTTCATCCTAGGTATACCTCAACTATGAGAGACAGAATGAGAAAAGAAAATCACTGTCTGACTGTCTGATTTATTTGCAAATTATGGTGGAAAATAAGTATTTGGTCAATAACAAAAGTTCATCTCAATAATTTGTTATATACCCTTTGTTGGCAATGACAGAGGTCAAATGTTTTCTGTAAGTCTTCACAAGGTTTTCACACACTGTTGCTGGTATTTTGGCCCATTCCTCCATGCAGATCTCCTCTAGAGCAGTGATGTTTTGGGGCTGTCGCTGGGCAACACAGACTTTCAACTCCCTCCAAAGATGTTCTATGGGGTTGAGATCTGGAGACTGGCTAGGCCACTCCAGGACCTTGAAATGCTTCTTACGAAGCCACTCCTTCGTTGCCCGGGCGGTGTGTTTGGGATCATTGTCATGCTGAAAGACCCAGCCACGTTTCATCTTCAATGCCCTTGCTGATGAAAGGAGGTTGTCACTCAAAATCTCAAGATACATGGCCCCATTCATTCTTTCCTTTACACGGATCAGTCGTCCTGGTCCCTTTGCAGAAAAAACAGCCCCAAAGCATGATGTTTCCACCCCCATGTGTCACAGTAGGTATGGTGTTCTTTGGATGCAACTCAGCATTCTTTCTCCTCCAAACACGTCTAGTTGAGTTTTTACCAAAAGGTTCTATTTTGGTTTCATCTGACCATATGACATTCTCCCAATCCTCTTCTGGATCATCTAAATGCTCTCTAGCAAACTTCAGACGGGCCTGGACATGTACTGGCTTAAGCAGGGGGACACGTCTGGCACTGCAGGATTTGAGTCCCTGGCGGCGTAGTGTGTTACTGATGGTAGCCTTTGTTACTTTGGTCCCAGCTCTCTGCAGGTCATTGACTAGGTCCCCCCCGTGTGGTTCTGGGATTTTTGCTCACCGTTCTTGTGATAATTTGGACCCCACGGGGTGAGATCTTGCGTGGAGCCCCAGATCGAGGGAGATTATCAGTGGTCTTGTATGTCTTCCATTTTCTAATAATTGCTCACACAGTTGATTTCTTCACACCAATCGGCTTACCTATTACAGATTCAGTCTTCCCAGCCTCGTGCAGGTCTCTGGTGCAGTTTCTGGTGTCCTTTGACAGCTCTTTGGTCTTGGCCATAGTGGAGTTTGGAGTGTGACTGTTTGAGGTTGTGGACAGGTGTCTTTTATACTGATAACGAGTTCAAACAGGTGCCATTAATACAGTTAACAAGTGGAGGAGAGTGGAGGCTCTTAAAGAAGAAGTTACAGGTCTGTGAGAGCCAGAAATCTTGTTTGTTTGTAGGTGACCAAATACTTATTTTACCGAGGAATTTACCAATTAATTCATTAAAAATCCTACAATGTGATTTCCTGGATTCTTTCCCCCCATGCTGTCTCTCATAGTTGAAGTGTACCTAGGATGAACATTACAGGCCTCTCTCATCTTTTTAAGTGGGAGAACTTGCACAATTGGTGGCTGACTAAATAATTTTTTGCCCCACTATATATATATATATATATATATATATATATATATATATATATATTGCTCGCATAAAATCCCCGGGGTTTTTTGCTTTGTATGTCGGGGGCGGGAGATTCATGTGATTGGTTGCGTTGCTCGCAAAAAATCCCCAAGCTTTCAGACACGCCCAGCTCCAAGATTTTCAAGATTTTTGAAAAGCTGCTGTGTGGACGTACCGTAAGAGTTAGACTTAACACACTTAGCTATTTTATCTACCTCTGGAACAAGCTAAACTAGTCATTATAAATGTATGTATTCTTCACTGTCGGGTCACTCATTACTGGATCAGTGAGCTGCATGAGATACTGACAGGCTGTCAGGAGAGGGGGAGAGAGAGAGAGAGGGAGAGAGGAAAAGAGAGCGCTTCCGCTCATTTCTCCCGTGTTATTATCCAAAGTGAATGTAAACTTGAATAATGTTCATCATTTCAATGTAATAATTAAGTTGATTGTTGTTTGTGGAAGCTCCATTGAATGAGCCCCATTAACTGAGTTTTAAACATCACTTTAAATGGAAGATTTAAAGTGATGTTTAAATCTTCCATTTAGGCCACGCCCACTCGATCGGATCGGCGATCGGTATCGGCCGATACTGATTCCGGTGATCGGCCCCGAAATTGGCGATCGGAGCATCCCTATATATAAGTAAGCATACTAAACATGTATTCTATCACTGTATTATATAAGTAATCTTGTTAGTGTATATTAATAACCTACTGTATGGCAGGTGGAGGGGCAGTGATGTTACAGGTGGAGGGGCAGTGATGTTACAGGTGGAGGGGCAGTGATGTTACATGTGGAGGGGCAGTGATATTACAGGTGGAGGGGCAGTGATGTTACAGGTGGAGGGGCAGTGATGTTACAGGTGGAGGGGCAGTGATGTTACATGTGGAGGGGCAGTGATATTACAGGTGGAGGGGCAGTGATGTTACATGTGGAGGGGCAGTGATGTTACAGGTGGAGGAGCAGGGATGTTGGCTGGGTGTTGGCAGGTGGAGGGGCAATGGTTATTCCAAATATTTCCATTGCAACGACTAATGGGTTTGATATCAGCTGTGGATTTTTTTGGGGGTTGCTGGATGTTGAAGCTTGGCTGCTGTTGTTCCTTTTCACCTTTTTCGATTGGCTCTTGCTTCCAAGATGGCCATATTTTAAGGGTTTTTTTTTTCCTGTCATTTCGGATTTGTTTTGCCTTGATTCTCAGCCTCAGCCGTATTAATCTTCTAATGATTTTGTCTTGTACTCCACAGCATGACGGAAGCCTGCTGGAGAGTGCCTGAGCTTCTTTCTCCAAGACACCCACTGCATTGGGGAGCTGCATGAGGGAGGAACCAGTCTTGGTCCTAAATATTTCCTCAATTTGGTGAATGAAATCAAAGGCTTCTTGGGAGTTTTGTAACCTGTTGGTCCGGCAGCAAAGCACATTTTTAAAGCCTTCTTAATTGTCTCATTGCTCCATTTCATCCCCTTTGTGGTAAGTCTGCCCAATGCCTTAACTTGGTCTTTTGAAAACGTTTTCTTAAATTTGTTGTCCCTAATTTTCATTGTTTTCTTGAGAGCTGCATTTTCATTCCTTATTTTTCTTAGTGCAGCCTTTGTTTTTTTGGTGATTCCTGTAGATCTGTTTGACTGGCTGCTGGTTCCCTGGTATGCTGACTGGCAGCTGGTTCCCTGGTATGCTGACTGGCTGCTGACTGGGTGGTGTCAGCTCTCCCTGTCTCTCCTCACTAGCCATGTCCTCTCTTTCTTCACCCTCACTTTCCCTTCTCTCAGTCTCCTAATCCCTTCTTCCCTCAATCTTTGAGACTAATGTAAGTAGAAGACATCTCACTGTTAATTTTCAAACATTCTAAATATTATACCACTTAAAAATAAGAAATATTACTTTATTATTAAGAGTTCAGACTTATTATACCTGTGTCACCTTTCACACTATAGCTGTGATCATCAGCTATGGGCTCTGTATTTACAGGTCCCGGGTGCATCGCGGTGCAGGGGCCCTCCTCCTTTTGACCACAGGGCGATGCACAAAGATGGTGGGAATAGCATCTGCTCTCAGCCTAGTCTTGCCCTTTTTGGTCTTGACAAACTGGTCTGCATCAAAATGTGCCTGCAGAGTCTCACACACACACACACACACACACACACACACACACACACACACACACACACACACACACACACACACACACACACACACACACACACACACACACACACACACACACACACACACACACCACACACACACACACACACACACACACACACACACACACACACACCTCAGTTTTGTCTGACCACATACATACTTTATACAAATTCATATCACATCCATTATTCATACTTTGTTAAAACTCACAAAGAAAAAAGTTAACAAAGACCACACCTTATCTCCCCAAGGCACTGTGCTATAGGTGTGTATAACCCTTTCTCCTGTCTGTTTCTCCCTCTTTCAGCACAAGAACCAGAGGGGGATTCAATGGAGCCTGAATACCTGCACTGAGACCCTCACCCTGCACCCTGAGTCTCAACTCTCAGAGTTTTTCAAGCCTTTCCCTGTTATTTGTATTAAACCAAACATTAAGCTTCCCAATGGTGTGGTCTTCGTTTTGTGAAAAAGTGCAAATGCAGTGTTTGAATATGATTACCTCACATGTTTTGTTGCGGTTGTCTGTTTTGATAGTTAAGTTGCTCCTGCTGACTTGAGCTAGCCATTTTTTCCTCCTCTCTGTCAGTGGGGAAGCCGTACATTCTTACTCTTTTTTCCGAAAGATTGGAGCATCCCCAGGCAGCACAGCAAACCATGGGAGGCATTATATGCCAGGACAACACGGAGGAAAAGGCACAGACAAACTGCATGACATGCTATTCAATGTTTATTGAATTCCATGTATTTACAATGAATGTTCCTAAAACAACACATTTAACGTCATAATCATGCTGCTGCTGCTGCTGCTAGTCCTTTGATAGTCACCTGTCGGTCTCCTGTCCTTTCTGAAAGTCATAAAGATTAGATTAGTCATTTAGATTACTTATGTCCTCAAGTACCATGGGATTACTGAAACCACCATGAATTTAGAAAATGGTAGAAATGAATCTTCTCTGAATTTTGAAGCATTTCTTGCCATCCCCTCCCTCTAAATATATCAAACATTAGGAAGTGATGCTCCTGACTACCATACCTGTTTAAGAAGATAATATTTGTTTTAAATAATTCAAAGCAATACACAACAGCAACAGGCTCTTTAACAAAGGCAACCAAGTAAACCAGTTAAGTTAACCATGTTAACAAGTAAACTAGCTGTTCACACTATTCATAATATACATAAATATTAGCATTTTAAGCATAGTATTTTTAAAACATATTGATGTAAATACATACACATATCGGTATGTTGTATAAATATTGTAAATCAAAACCTTTATTCACTACTTATTACCAAAAATCGTAGTTCTATCTCCGGTAATCATGCATTCAAATGTCCCGCCACGAACTTCCGGGGAACTATTGAGTCTCCCTGTGACGTGACGATCAAGCATTTTGGTCCTCCGCTGTCGTAACTCTTCTCTCTATATGGCGCTGGGTTCAACCACGAGCCCCCATATGTTACAACCCGGCTCCTGGGCTGCAACAGAAAACTGGGAGGTGAGACGAGGGGTATGAATATAAGAATAGTTTATTCATAATAAACACGCAAGTAATGGAACCAGCAAGAGGTCCCCGAGGCTGGCACGAAGAGAGTGCTCCAACGGAGTGAGAGAGTGTTGGGTTCAGAATTCCAGAAAGTTTAACTATTTATTGTAAAAAGAGCAAAATATATATTTTACTTGGCCAAGGACTCATCACGTCTTTGGGAATCACAGGCAGCAAAGCTGTAATCTGTAACCACCAAATCCGTCAAGAGCCTCGAAGCTCGTGCGACAATACATTTTATTACACAAGGCGTTGCTCGTACATTTATGATTGGTCAAGACTAGCTGAAGAGATACCGCGGTTTAGACTTGGTTGTCTTTGGTTGGTGCGCAGACTCAGAGACTCTTGGCAACACGATCCTCCAATCAGCATTCGGCCGGCCTGTGGAAGTCCCTCCCTACTCTGGCACCATCATACGTAATTTGTTTTGAGGAAGCTTCTACAGAAAAGTGGAATCTTGGTTATACTGATTCCCAGCTATGCGTGGGCGCGGAGCTAACCCAGGTGGCCAAGGCCATAGCGTCAGTAACTCATTGTTCCTACAGTGCCTGCATCTGGCTTCTGCTACTTTCTATTGCAAGCTAAAACTTTCTTCTGACTATTCCCCTCGTTGGTATCTAACCCATCAGAACCTGGGATTAGTGATTGTGTCTATTTATTCTATAGTCATAGCAAACTCATGAGCACAATAAGCATATAATAAGAATCAGTCTTGTAATGTTATATAAAAATAGACTCCACAAATCCCTCCTTTCACACCTTTTTAAGGTGTGAATCTAATCTACGTCTATTTTTCTTTTTACTGCGTCTCTGGTGTAATTTATGAATCTCTGCTGGTTATAGTAGATATAGGTCACCCCATCCACATCCTTGTTGATTGTGGGACAGAGGAATATTACTTCAAAACCTGCTGATATTTGGTTTCTATCTTTAAACTCATCAGGAGGCACCCTAATGCTTTCTTTAACTTAAAAACTCCCTCCTTGGACCATTTAGTTCTGCTGTCTGTGGGGTGTTCTGCGAGTATGGTTAATTTAACATTGAGTTACAGCCCTTTGATTGTTCATAAGATATTCTAGTACCATTTCATACTTTCACATGTCAAACACATGCTCTTTCATTTACTCTTTTCGCTTTAAATCTCACATTCTCTTCATCTTAATTTTCTGTTTAAACCACGTCTTTTCTTATCTCTGTAAATTATAAATGGTGTGCTTATTATTTCTAATGTTAATGTTTTCTAAATTAATTTTAGAACTCCTAATTGTCCTGTGCAGCTTCAGAATCTTAATACTTGGACTGTGCCAACAAAATAAAACTCCAACATCTTTAGGTGAACTAAATAACATATTTCAATAGCTCTGGTTTTCTGTTATTCTTAAATCAAATTCTTGAAATCCTATTTAAAATCTAAATATAATAATGAACTGCTCATGTTTCTGGTAAAGAAACACACTCATGTTATGGATTCAAAAACAACTAGAATCATGGTAATGTCAAAGTGAATGATTTCCTGGTGATACTGCTTCTACCTGTCACTGCTTAGATATTTTCAAGCTGAAAAAATGAATACAGAATTCCAACATACTGTCATCAAATGTCTTTCTATTATGAATTTAAATTGCCCTTGTGAAACTAGTCTTGTGTTAAAGGTGGGGTAGGTCATTTTGGAGAAACCAGCTCGAGTGCGCTAAAATTTGAAAATACACAACCGGAAGAAATTTTAGGAAACCTCTCATTTTCCACAAAGCCCCAGAATAATGTGTTAGTCCAAAAACATGCTTGATTAGTCATTGTTTTAATCATGCAGTTACACTGATCACATGCAGACATACATTCACACTCACACTGTCTGGTTGTAAAGTCAAGTTTGGTCAGATTCACCCCAGAGTCAGTCATTGACAGTGCTTATCTCAAGTAACACTGTGGGTCAGGGTCAAAGGTCATTTGGTCTCAGTCTTTTCGGCCATGTGTGTGCTCTGCAGAGACTTTGATATTTCAGCATAGGCCAGTATCCTTTGTCTACAAAAATCTGTCATATATGGAGCGCCATCATTTATTAATTACAACTATCATTTTCAAGATATCTCTAACTTTTCATTGGGACAGCTGTTTCCCACATTTCCTGAAATGTGTTAGCCAAATATGTCACTTCCTTATAGTACTACTACTGCAGTTTATTAACACCTAATCTATATTAAAATGTCTAATAGATCTATTTCAGAAACTTGTGCATATAATTATTATCTTGAGTCAAAACATTATTAGGATCTGTAAAGCTCTGCTATGTATTTCATAACTCATATTAATTTATCTTCAATTCTGGTCCACTTAAAGAACAATGTTAACCTCCTTAACAGTGAGTGGAACCTTGGGTGTCCGAACATGTAACAATCACTCCTTCCTTTATTAAGGATTTAAAAACAGAAGTAATTTCATCAATGGTTTGTAGTTGAATTTAGGAATTATCACTTATGGTAGGTATGTTTTTACTTTTTAACATCTTTAAATGTCAGTTAATTACTAATTAAATAGATGTCCATTAGGAGGTGGTGACGCTTGTCTTTTAAACTCATAATCTGGTGCCGTGCGCTCCCTGTGAAGCTGCAACTAAGATTTTAAAAACCACTGCAGGGTGGGTCAAGTGACCCATTCTCCCTATTGGTCATCACATATGCACCTTTACAATGGGTGATCCAAGGCCCCACATTTGTTTACTCCCAATTATATTGCTTTTTCAAAATTAAATTAGCTGTTTTTAATTTAAATTTTATTTTAAACTCTACATTTTGGACGACAAACAACAGTTATTTCCCCATAAAAAGTTTTCCTGTAGTAATATATGCTACAATGCCTCAATGCCAATACCTCAAATTGAAATACTATATTTTGTTTAGAACTAGCTTTCCCTTCAACATGGCCTATATAAATAAATATTTGTCTGATCTTATAGAGATGTTACTAAAACTCTCCCTTTGAACTGATCAATACTGTAACAAATTAAAACACTACCAAATTCACACGTGAAAAAAAACTCTAAAAGAATAATTTGTAAACATGATGAAAAGATTGAATAATCTGTTCTACTCTGTACTCCTAACTCCAAAACACCCACTGCTTACAGTATAGTGAATATTTTCATCATGTCTCCCCCTTTATCCCACAGTACCCTCAGTGTGTTTAGGTTTATCTTCTCATTTTAATTTAATAGTTCCCTATTTACTGCTATTTTTTATTTACCAATTGATTAATTCATGGGTAATACAACTTTTTATCTTTACTTATTTATCAAGTCAATTCAATTTCTTTCAATTTGGTTATTTGTATGTGCGTTTGTGAATAAGTGTGTTTATGTGCAAACTCACTCATTCCGATTGATTCCCTTCCCGTCTCCTCTGGTTTATCTCGAGCCGTGACCCCAACCTCCTCACATTCTGCTCGACCAACTCCTCTGACTCTGACTTCTCCCCCTTTGTCCATCAGCTCTTGAATCCATTCGCTGTAACTCTTTGAGGCAGCCATCTGCCCAGTTACATCTGCAGCCCCCATCATGCCACTGCTCTTGTACTGCTTTGCATTTCATCTCCTCCTTTATAGTCTCTCTGCTGCTTTATGGAGCTTTGGTTCTGGCTGCCACACGTGGAGATTGTTCTGGCTGCAGTTCTGGATGCAGTCTTGTTGTTGTTGTTGGTTCAGCTCTGGTTCTCCGTCTGTTCGATGGAGAAGGAGCAGTCTCCTGCTTGGGATAGGTCTTTGTTTGCTCAGGCGGGTTGGGTCTTAGGCGTCTGACAGTCAGAGAGAGAGAGTCCAGGTCTCGGGACGCATTACCTATAGAAATTCTAGCACACTGAGGTTAAATAAATCCAACTCTTTCCACTCTGTCTTGGTTGTTAAAGGCTATCTTAACAACAAAATGAATGTCTCCTAATGATATTACAGAACTCCTTTAAAACCAACCATTTGTAACATATTTACTCAAAACAACTCTTTCAGTAAACCATTTTCTCCTATAAAATGAAATACTCACATATTTAAAGCTCCATATATATCACACAAGAAGAAAATCCACACTTACTTAGAACAACAGTAAAAACCAGCAGAGAGCATACTAACAGATCACAACAATGCAAATTGACTCAAGAGTAGGCCTATGTTTTCTTTCTATTATAATTATTAATATTATCACTTTTAGTGCACACTTATTCGTATTATCTAAATGCCCTGTCCATAATCCAGACATGCAAATTGTTTGAGTGTAAAAATGTGTTTTTCCCTATCTGTTTACACTCTAAAGATTCTTTAATTTATTATGGATTAATTACTAATCCCTTTTGTACTTCTGATCAAAATTATTATGTGTAATGCTTTAAATATACAAATATGTGTTAAATGTAATAGTTCTAAATTTGAACACAGTAGTTCTAGTTCTGACTAAAATACTATACAATATGTCCAGCAGATGGAGCCAACCCTTAATTTATAATTAATCTCTCTTTCTTTTGTGCCACACCCTGTTGGCCACCAGATGGCGGCACCTGACCAGGAATGAGCTTCACTTCAGCCACAATACCTTGACTCCCTTTTTTTATTGTCACATAAGCTTTTTCCAAACTTTCTCATCTATTTTTCTGTTCTTTTACACCAAAACAACGTAAAAAATATTAGCATTTTAACAACCAAATGCTATATTTTTCTGTTGAAATGCCCTAAACTGTCCCTGCCACCATTTTAGGATAATATAGTAAGTCCATAGGAAGGAATGAGACAATTAAGCTGTTGTCACTCACTTAACGTAATCACCCTTTTAAACCTATGCCGTCTTGACGGGCTCTCCGTAAAAAGTCTTCACTTACTATAAATATCTTACTTTGAATCCAATCACTTGCCCTATTCTTCGTTTTCCCCAAACCACAGCCTCCACACGGCGGTGGAGCCTCACGGCAGAGGATGTAATCTCTTATGTGTAACATAGGTCCCAAACTCTTATGTTTACCACATTAACACTTAACATAGGTACCAAACTCTTATGTTTATGTTTTTAATTCTTAACATAGGTACCAAACTCGTATGTTTATGTTCAATTCTTAACATAGGTACCAAACTCTTATGTCGATCACTAATTCTTAACATAGGTGCCAAACTCTTATGTTGAATTTTCCATTCTTGTCATAGGTTCCGGACACCTAAACCATGTGCACACTTATCAGAAATATATCCCTTGCTCCCCCCACACTTCAGTTGTCTCATATGTTTTACATTACCTCCTCTGTTCATCCACCAACACTCACAGTTCTAACAGTCCTATTCTACCTATGCAGAATGTTGGTAGTTATACAACAGGCTTCTGCTTACCTTTGATGTTGGCCCTGTGAGTATTGATAGGAATCCGGAGGAGGTCTCCGCCATCCTTCAGTCCCTCAGACTCGAAGACAGGAGTTCCCAATCGTCTTTCTGGAACCACGTCGAGGGTCACCATTTTCTTGGGTTCAGAATTCCAGAGAAGACAGACAACTTTTAAGTTTAACTATTTATTGTAAAAAGAGCAAAATATATATTTTACTTGGCCAAGGACTCATCACGTCTTTGGGAATCACAGGCAGCAAAGCTGTAATCTGTAACCACCAAATCCGTCAAGAGCCTCGAAGCTCGTGCGACAATACATTTTATTACACAAGGCGTTGCTCGTACATTTATGATTGGTCAAGACTAGCTGAAGAGATACCGCGGTTTAGACTTGGTTCTCTTTGGTTGGTGCGCAGACTCAGATAGAGTCTCTTGGCAACACGATCCTCCAATCAGCATTCGGCCGGCCTGTGGAAGTCCCTCCCTACTCTGGCACCATCATACGTAATTTGTTTTGAGGAAGCTTCTACAGAAAAGTGGAATCTTGGTTATACTGATTCCCAGCTATGCGTGGGCGCGGAGCTAACCCAGGCGGCCAAGGCCATAGCCTCAGTAACTCATTGTTCCTACAGTGCCTGCATCTGGCTTCTGCTACTTTCTATTGCAAGCTAAAACTTTCTTCTGACTATTCCCCTCGTTGGTATCTAACCCATCAGAACCTGGGATTAGTGATTGTGTCTACTTGAATGCTTCCGGCAGGTGTAGCTCATCAGGCAGATGCAGCTAGAACCTGCAATCACACACACGAACAGACGGCACCCTACGTGGTGTGGAGGGGTCGTCACAGTGGACTTCACAGTTTGTAAAGAATATCAGTATGACAATACGACACCCTCTGTCCTTAGAACCTCACATCGTACACGGACAAACTTCCAGAGAAACCCCACAGTTTAAAGGGGAAAATGGAGAAACCTCAGGGAGAGCAACATAGGAGGGATCCCTCTCCCCGGACGGACAGACGTGCAATAGATGCCGTGTGTAATTGAAAAGATAATACATTTTACAACATAGGTAGTCCAAATGCTTGGAAATGCAAGTGTCTATAATGAGAAGATGAATCCAGGAGGATGTGAACAATCCTGTGGGAGCCATCAGGGAAGTAGTATGGGAGTATCCTTTTCTCCCTGTACACAAACTCGCTCGGATCGGTCATTAGCCCGCATGGTTTTTCATACCACTGCTATGCTGACGACACCCAATTAATTCTGTCCTTTCCCCGCTCAGAGACCCAGGTCGTCGCACGCATCTCTGCTTGTCTAGCTGACATCTCTCAGTGGATGTCTGCTCATCACCTCAAGCTCAACCTTGACAAGAGTGAACTGCTTTTCCTTCCGGGAAAAGATTGTCCCACTCTTGACCTGACAATCAACATCGGCACCTCTGTTGTTTCCCCGACTCAGACTGCAAGGAATCTGGGTGTGACCCTAGATAACAACCTGTCCTTCACTGCAAACATCGCTGCTACAACCCGTTGCTGCAGATATACGCTGTACAACATCAGGAAGATTCGTCCCCAGCTGACCCAGAAAGCCACCCAGGTTCTGGTCCAGGCTCTCGTCACCTCACGCCTAGACTACTGCAACTCCCTCCTGGCTGGTCTACCTGCATGTGCCATCCGACCTCTGCAGCTCATCCAGAATGCAGCGGCTCGTCTGGTCTTCAACCTTCCAAAATTTTCCCACACCACTCCGCTCCTCCGCTCCCTCCACTGGCTCCCGGTAACTGCTAGAATCCACTTCAAGACACTAGTACTTGCATACCATGCCGCGAATGGATCTGGCCCTTCCTACATACAGGACATGGTTAAACTGTACACCCCAGCGCGTGCACTCCGCTCTGCATCAGCCAAACGACTCGCTGCAACCTCGCTGCGAGGTGGACCCAAGTTCCCATCAGCAAACACACGTGGGTTTGCTATCCTGGCTCCAAGATGGTGGAATGAGCTCCCCATTGACATCAGGACGGCAGAAAGCCTGCACATCTTCCGGCGCAGACTGAAAACTCATCTCTTTCGACTCCACTTCGAGCGATAGAATTACTAACAAAGCACTTATATACTAATATAGGACTGGCTTATATATAGCCAGCTGAGTAGCACTTGAAATGTTTGGCTCTATGATACCTGATGTATTTATATGATTCTGTTTTCCTCTGGGCTGTGTCTTCCTGGTCGTATGTACTTATTGTAAGTCGCTTTGGACAAAAGCGTCAGCTAAATGCAATGTAATGTAATGTAATGTAATGTATGATGAGAGTCAGGCAGGGCCACAGAGACAGGTTTAGCCACGACTCAGGGTCCCGGCGTAGACAGACACCAAAATGAAATTTCGGGGAAGCTGGGTTATTCTGAACATGCAAGTACACAGATACAGACAGAGAGAAAGAAGGATGAAGTAAGTTATGTGGTGCAGTGGACTAGTGCGTTGGTGTTCGGATCAGGGGACCACAGGTTCAAACCCCACTGCAGTCAGCATGTCGATGTGTCCCTGGGCAAGAAACTTCACCCCAAATGGCTCCTGTGGGGATTGTCCACAGTATTGAGTATGTAAGTCGCTTTGGATAAAAGCGTCTAACAAGTAACATGTAATGTGTCCCTCGACAGTCTAAGCCTATAGCAGCAAAACTAGGGGCTGAATCTAATCAGCCCTAACTATAAGCTTGATCAAAAAGGAAGGTCTTAAGCATACTCTTAAAAACAACCCTGCATTTTGGAACGCAATGCTCTAGTCTAGTTGGACAGTAGGGTTAGTACACGAGCTGCAGCATTTTGAATCAGCTGAAGCGACTTGACTGACTTCTTGGTACACCCTGATAATAAAGAGTTACAATAATCCAGCCTTGAAGTAACAAATGCATGGACTAGTTTCTCTGCATCGCTTTGAGGCAAGATATGCCTGATTTTTGCAATGTTACGTAGATGGAAGTAGGCGGTCCGTGAGATGAATTTGATGTGGCCGTTAAACCCGTGATATCAAAATCTCACTCCAGCCAGGTACTCAAAGTTGGCAACCCTGATATATGTATGTGTATATATATATATATATATATATATATATATATATATATATATATATATACAGATATATATATATATATATATATATACATATATATATATATATATATATATATATGTATGTAGTTGTAAGTCACTTTGGATAAAAGCGTCAGCTAAATGTAATGTAATACCGTGTTAAATTCAACATGTATATGTCTTGTTTATTTCAACAACAAGAACAAGAAACGGCATGAGTGTGTGAAAGAACATTATATCACAAGATGGATGCCGTCGTGTTATTGTCATGTGTGTGAAATTACTAAAGATGAATACACTCTTACACCAAATAAATAACAAAAAGATAAACAGAGGAATACTCTTACACCAAATAAATAAGTAATAGATACAAACAGAGAGATTACATACCTTTCTGGTGACGCAGGTTCATAATCAGAGTCATTACTGTCCCCTTTATGCGTGACGAGATCACTATCTTCCGACGGAGAGTCCTGAAATACGATGTCCAATGCCTCCTCGACGGACAAAAAAGTCTTCTTTCTGGCTGCCATTGTTACAATGAAGACAAAGAAAACAAATCCTGCTGTTTCGCTGTTTCGCTGATCGATCTGCCGTTCTCTGCTCCCCTGTCGTCGCGGGACATGCTATGCTATGCTATAGTATGCTGCGTAACAAGAGTGGGGTGTGCGTAAACCAGCTATACTGCCTGTATTTACACTTAAGCAAGATCCTATCTCTGGAACCCAATTTGTCGATTTGGGTGATTAACACCTTTTTTGAATCGTTAGAGCCAATCGAATCGAGTGGCAGTTTCAAAATACGTAAATACATTATTCCTGCGGAGGTGGAGCTATGCGTAAACTGCATCTCCCGCAGCTGAAGCCACGGACTGTTAATCGTTGGACCTACTCTTCTGCCATGAATGAAAGGATTGATTATCAGTAATCATTTTAAAGTGACAAGAGACATTGGATTAACCTTGAGCAACGTTTTTATTCCTTTGAACACAACTTTCGATCACAAAACGGCCAAGGTAAGACCTAATTATTGTCATGGATTTGAAAACTGATATTGTTTACTTGCTATGTTCTGGCTGCTAGCTCGGTTAATGTTGTGCCTGTAGTGATGGGGTGTATACCCATGGAATCTGTGGAATCTCAGCTTTCAGAAAATGTGTTGTTTGTGCAGAAAGTATGAATTATAAATGATCGTTTTTGTGAGTTATGAGCAGAAATAGCAATTGTCCGTTGTTGACATGGGCTCATTTCGAGGCTTCTTGTGAGACTTATTTTTAGAATTTTTTTATTTTTTTTCGTATCTTCAGTTAGTCAAGTTTCCTCCGGTCAGATGAGTATGGAATATTAATAGTTTCATGAATGACACTTCAGATATAGCACTGTTGCTACATATATAGCATTTCCGGACCCGAGCTCGGGTCCGTGGGGCTTAAGAGGTTAACTCTGGTGTCTTCCAGAGATATAAAATAGATACAAAAACGCATCACAACCTTTTTTGATTTTTGGTCTGGTAAGCATAACTTTTAGGGATCCCCCAGATAAACCTCCATGGGCAGTGGAGTCTCCCCCTGTCTTGTCACATAGATTATACTATCTGTGTCGTAGTAGAAAACTCTGTGCTGTAATTTCTCCAATTCACTGTACAGTTTCAGCCAGTTTGTGATTTTGACGCTATTTCAGTGAAAAACAAGGCTGTTTTGGACATTTGACAGATTTATGTTTAATTCTCTCAAAAAAGTTACCGAAAGATACACTTTTCTTTTTAAAAAGCTGGCCACTACCATGAAAGTACTCTGTTTTATTAGATTTCGTCAAGCATCTGACTCTTAATGGCAGTTTGTCATTTTGAGGCTATTTCAGTGAAACAAGGCTGTTTTGAACATTTGACAGATTTATGCTTAAATTCTCTGAGAAAGTTACTGAAAGATACACTTCTGTGTATAAAAGCTGAAAAAGTAGATAATGAAGTACTTTGTTTTAGTAGATTTCGTCAAGCATCTGACTCTTAATGGTCCTCTCTAGATTTGATTCAGGGTTTGTTTTAAATGATTTGTGCTTTGTGTGTACAGACACACAGAAAGCACTGAAAACACAAAAACCACATATACAGAGCGTTTTGCATAGTAGTTTCCCATTTTTATTTTACTTTAAAGAGAAAAGTCAATGTATCGAACAAATCCCTGGCTTCAGTCAACTGCTGATTAATAGTCTTCTTCTTCTCCATCCAACTCGGCATGGATTTTTTCAAGTCTCTCCTTGAGGCGTCTGCAATTTTTGAGATTGTGAAGAAAAGCCTCCGAAGCGCCTTGGATCCTCCAATCATCCGTGAAAATGTCTTTATCAATAAGAGTCTGGTCGATCTCAGTAATGAAGTCGGTGAGCCAGAGTCTTTTCATTAACGCGTTGTAATTGTTTCTGAAGTAAAAATCGGCCATGTCATTCAGAAAATCATGTTGCCTCTGGCCGGGGTGACTGACTCGGCACCCGTTGCAGATTTCTTCTCTGTACCGATGTATCACCCTCTCCACAATATCAACCAACACCGATTTCACTGTGTCCACAAACAGAGACGTCTTGGCAAAGGAGCAAAATCAGCAGCAGTAGTATTGCAGGATTCGGGTGTCCAAAATGGTGGTGATGATGGTAGTCCAGGAGTCTGTTCCTGGCTGCAACTCGCGGGGGGAGTCTTGGTTTTTCTCAGATCCATGGCTAGTTTACAACGGTCGTCTTAGTGGGGTCCTTCGTTTTAGATGATTTGCTGATTGGAGGGTGGGACTTATTGCGTTGAATGGGGAGGAGTCATCTGGAGAATTGAAAGTTTTTAAAAAAGTTCTTTAAGCGTTGTAGCTTTTTCATCTATCATTTCCAAACCAAGCAGCAATAGGTACAATTTAAGAATAAGTAATAGTTTTGTCAAGATTTTACGGAAAAAGTCAAAAGTATAGTTTGTCAGAAATATGGAAAAGTCATTGTGTACAAAATAGTATGTTGAAAATCAAAAGAAAGAAAACTCAATTCATTAGAAATTAATGAATATTTGACCCAGTTCTAAAGTGTTGCACCCCTTAAAGAAAACCCCATTCCTTACCAAATGCTTCCTATTATACCCTTTGTTAAGTGTTGCGTACATCAAGGTGTATCTTAAAGCATCTTGGTAGCAGAAAATAATAAAAACATGTAAGGTTATCAGAAAAGAAAAAACCTTGTTTAACTGAACAAGTGTTTTTACAAAAAAAAAACCTGCCATTAAAAGAAAACCAAATTCCTTACAAAGTACTTCATATTCTACCAGTTGTTAAGTGTTGCATACGCCAAAGTGTGTCTAAAGGTATCTTAGTAACACCAGAAAAGAGAAAAAAGCATTGATGTTAACAAAAACTGGATTGTTCCACTGAAATAATAAATAAATAATTTCAAAAAGTGCATTTAAAAGAAAATGTATTCAGATAAAGTATTTTGTTAGAATATTAAGTCCAAGATGGTTACATTTTACCCCCTAAACCATTTGTATTATATTTTTGTTTTCCTACTAAAAGACAGAGTCACCTGAATTAATTTTGTCTCCATACCTTTTTTTATTTTTTACATTTTGTAACAATCTTTAAACATTTGTAGAGAACAAACACTGTGGTTAAAATGAGTGTCTTTATGACGTCTCTCACACCGTTGGTATTTTTCACAAAATTCATTTTTAAACACATCATCTTGATACGGAGATAGCACATTTTTTCGTAAGACGTATATAGTTAGAAAACACAATGCTTTTCTTTGAGGGGTCCTTAGTTTTAAATGATCTGGTGAGGAGGGTGTGACTTCTTATGTTGAGTGGGAGGTGGAGTCCTCTGCAAAAGTGAGAGTCTTTTTCACCAGTATAATGTCCATCGATGTCTGACTCTGTTTAAAAAGTTCTTTAAGCTTTGTAGCTTTTCCATCAATCATTTTCAGCCAAGCAGTCAGAGGCACCCGCAAGGATGTCTGAAAAACCCCGCATGTAGAGTTGAAATACTCCAAAACAAAATCATCAGAGGGATCCTTCCCCAGCGTCACCAAACGGCTTGCGCGGTAATACCACCGCCCCGATGGTCCGCTTTTAGTTTCCCAGACGGTGCTTGTCAGGACTCTTCTCACTTCTGGCGGCGGGGGGATATCTCCTTCTTCTTCTCCCTCCACATTGAGGGACAGCAGTGAAAACTCTTCTTTGATCTTGTATGCTGTCTGCGTTTCTTTGCTTTTCTTTGCAAATGTCTTGTACACCGCTGGTTCCACTATGGTTTCTTGATGCACTACTTCTTCCGATACAGTGGTTGCGTGGAGATCTCTGGAAGACACTAGAGTTAACACTGTCGCTTTAACCCTACGGGGTCCATACGTTTCTCCATTCTTCAGATTGTAGAAATGCAGTTCATTCGCCATATAGTTGAATACATAACCCCAAACATCGCCATTTTTCAGAGTCCATTCTTCATGAAGTTCTTCGGCTGGAGGCGTCTGAATCCGGCACAGATACTGCATTCGTTTCTTGACTGGCGTTCCGGACAGATGGCGGAAAGTTGTCACAGGCGTCTCACTGATTAAACCCATGTCGGGGCTTCTCTTGGCCATTTTTCTTTTTTGAAAGTTGACTTGGTGAGTGGAAATGACTGTCTTGTTATTTAGTTTGAGCGTATTTCTTTTTTCATCTATTTCCACCCCCTTACTTTTAAATGATCTGGTGAGGAGGGTGGGACTTGTTATGTTGAGTGGGAGGCGGAGCCCTCTGCAAAAGTGAGAGTCTTTTTCACCAGTCAAACCTTTTTTTTGTTGCATACAGCAAATTCTAATATTACCCCTATACCAGGGTGGGATTTTCACGGCGGCCATGACGGCCATGGCCGTCGTAGCCCCTCGGTCTTGCCGTTATGCCCCACAAATAATTGTACGTCTTACGGCCACCATGGCCTTTGGGCCCCTCACACTGTTAAAAGTTGCTTTAAAAGCGTCAGAACAGTGGTTTCTGAACTGCATTATGCTGCGTTCACAACGGACGCGATGCGAATATTCTCATCTCTCTAACCGTTTTGTGAATGGAGATTGGATCGATCAGGCTAAACTAACGTTGTAGCTGCTCCGTCCACACTCACAACAACGTTCTAAAGACAAAATTAAAGCAGCGACTGTATTCGTCATGACAGAGACAGTCTGTGGTTTGTACTTGTTTAACTTTTGTCTAGTTTCTGAACAGATATGAGGAGATGTGAGGAGTTGATTAAAGAGACACACACACACACACACACACACACACTTTTGCATTTCAAAGTATTGCTTGTTCATACAGTTGGATGTTGGAGCTTCGCTGTGCACTGCTGAATGATGTATGTGCAGAGTTTGACCCTTGAAGGCTGTTTCTTCTGCTCTGAAATGAAATATATTTGTTACATATTAATAGAATTTTAGATTTTTAGATTTAATTTCGGATTTGTGAATGGGAGAAGTAGTAGATGGAAAACATACCAAACACTAATTATTCCAACTAAAGTATTTCATTTTATATACGGTAATACTAAGGAGGCATAGGCCTATATGATGATACGATTATTGATATTAAAAAAGTGATTTGTTTTTTGTCATTAGAAAGTGAAGTTATTTATTTGTAAGCTCCAAATCCTAATTTGTTCCTCAATGGCCTTTGTGCCCTTGCATGTGGCCTTTGCGCGCTGAAAAGATTTGTGACACCAACGGCCAAAGGGACCTTGCCCCTAAAATGACGAAAATCATTTTGTGAGGAAAAGTTTCCTCACAAAATGTAATATTCATTACCGGCAGAACTGTGTGCACACTGCGCTGCAGCATGTCTGTGAGCGAGAGAGAGATGCAGCGTGTCTGTTAGGCCCCACCCCCGCACGCAGATTAGAGAGAGAGATCTTTTAAAATATATTGAAAGTTAGAAACGGAGATGGTTAGATAAAATGTGCAAGATTTATGTAGCATTTCTTTACCGTTATAAATGATGACATTTATAACGGGATCAAATCAAAGTGAATGGCCTGCTGCTGCTGAATGCATGGGGCAAGTGACTGGAAAAAGTTTTAAAAGTTATTACATCGTTTCAGATAATAATAATAAATAATGATAATTAATTCTATTTAGGGGCGCCTTTCAAAGCACCCAAGGACACCTTACAATTCATAACATATTCCAAGGAAAGGTTTTAAGACCGTACAAAGAATGCAGTCCGGGTGATGTTTTTTATGTGGGGTTCAGATGAGAGAGCTGTCCAGAATGACACCAAGATGTTGTGTTTGAGTTCTTGATAAGCCATTAAAACAGTAAAATACGTGTCTCCTGTTCCACAAAACATACCCATCTGTTATGGAAAAAGAAAGTATTCCAAAAGTATTCTAAAAGTAATCTGCCACCAGTACCGGTGGGGATTGTTGTTAGCTTCTGATGCGCAGAAGAAAAATCTGGCCCACCCTATATTTTACAGGCCCACCCTAAAGTACATTTCTGACACGCTACTGTGTCACATGACCTTTAAATGTTCTGGAAAGTTCCCATTTAGCCTTTATTTTATCTCACGAAGTCCCTAAGTGACTGTGAGGAAGCGCACAAACTCCCTCACAAACATTTGGCTTAACTATTTGTTTGTTAAGAAAGGTAGCACATTTTTCATCAGAATTGTCTTTATTTCATTTAAAGTTATAATACCAATTTACATAGGCAAATTAATATAATGCATCTCAGTAAATGTAACTTCTTAAAATGTCCTAAAAACACACAATCACAAATGAATCATCATTTTCTTTGTTCAGATCTGGAAGCCATCTTGATCTCAAAGGGGGAGCACACCTCCAAAGGACTCCTTATATGTGCCGTATGATTAGAGTCTTGGATGTGATTGGTCAGATAATGTGTGATTTTATGTGTGTCAATTAGCTTAACTATACGTTTTAAGCAGACCTTGTTGCTTTTGAAGGTCCAATTTGTGTGTTGATAAAATGATGAACTTACTTTAGCCTTTAGGTTTATGTTAAATAAAGAGTGTTTATTTGTGTATTTAACTCTTCACTCACCCTTTTCATAACCTGATTGGCCACGTTGAATTTGGAAGGCGGGCAAAAATATGACAGGGAAGAGAGGGGAGGGGTGTCATTTTTGTGTGTCCTTGCTGGTGAACGCTGCACCAGGCATGAAGTTGAGAAAGCAGTTTTTTGGTTTCTGGAAGGCTGAGAAATAAAATGCCTGTTTTTTTTTTTAAAGAAAACCCTCTCTCCTTGTAATATTGTATCACCTGCACCTCATTTTGTAACAGTGACACACACTGAACAGTCTGGTGGGTCATGGGCCAGGTCATGTGATTTAGTGTTGCCATAACAACATGTCTAAGATGTCCATGTGCCAGGCTAACATGTGACCGAACTAGCTACATTTCAAGCCATTAAAGAATGTGTCCTTTATTAGATTTAACCTGTTTTGAAAAAAACTCTTGATCATGTTGCTATGAAACAAGATAAATATCGCTGTGACATTGTCACATCGGGACATTGTCACATCGGGACATTAACCTTAAAATTTCTCAGAAAATCGGGAGTGACATATATGCACAATTAGAAATATGATTATGATCTGCTCAGCTCATTATTCAATTATATTTAGTTAATATATTCTTTATTCTTCGATTAAAAGAATGTTAAAACTATTTAAAACAAAAATAATCCTCATTAATTAAGTTCTAAATAAGAGTTACTTTATTAACGCCCAATGTGACATATGTCACATTTCAGATCTTTGACACTAGGGGGGGTTACTTGTCAGAAATGTGTTCTGCATGGCCTTTTTATTTTAAATGATGTTCCCCATACTTTTTCCAAAAGTAGTCCGGGTTCTTATGCGTTCATTTGTTACAATATGCCATCATTATTATTATTTTATTTTAATTTGTCTTACATTTAATAGTTTGTTATGACAAACTGTCATGCAAGTTTACCTCATTCACATAGATGGAATGCAATAGCTGCTGCAGGCCAAAATAACAGGGTGCACCTCTTGAATCCTATATTGCCTGTGCTGCTGCTATTCATCTTAATCTACACCACTGTTTTGAAAAGCTATCAGGAATTAAAGAAAAAAAACATTTGCATCACAGTAACTGAGAAACTATCTGTGTAATCTTTTTTTCATAAACAAAATACTCATCTGTACATTTAAATACAAACACAATTTACGCAGATAAAAATAAGCTGGAACACTCGAATAATCAATGTTTAATTTAACGAAAAATGATTGAATAATGATTTTATATCTTTAACAACTAATGGTCATTTAGTAGTTTATCCCTGCATGGCTTGTTACCGGTGGTGAAAAGTAACAAAGGTAATTTGAACCACTAAATATTGCAGGTTATTTTATTGTATTACATTTATTTGACAACATTACTAGTTACTTTTGCAGGTTCATATTGTAAATACCAAATTAAATCAACTAAAATATTAAGATGTACTATTGTGGATAGAGATTATTACCTCCGTTCATCCACTTATCCGAGTCGGGTCCCTGAGGTAGCCGTTCCAGTATTATTTCAACCTGCAAAATGAAATATAAGCCAGTGATCAGAATCAGAAATCCTTTATTAGTCCCACAGCGGGGACATTTACATTGTTACAGCAAGAGTGGCATAGCAGTTAAAAAAAGGCGTGCAATAACACAGAATAAGCTAAATTATAAATATATAGAAGAAAAGCACACATTAGTTATACTAGAATAAAAATAAAGACAAATAAGTAGGTAAGTTCACATCCAATGATGAGCAGCAACTTCAGAACTTAGTGACATTTGAAATGTAAGGTTTTGAGACATTATAAAAAAATATGTGAAATATATGTCTTTCACATAAAGGAGCTTATTGCACAGTTTCTAAGAAAAGTTTCTATATATTGCACATTGTCATTTTATTGCACAAGATCTCAACAGTCTATATTGTGTGGGGGGTCTACCAGGGGCATTGGTAGAATGAATAATAATTAGCTTTTTCCTGCTCCTTTTCCGACCCTATTACCATTATTTTTTGTTAAATATGTACATATTGTTTTACAATTTATTTAAAAAAAATGAAATTCTGTGTAACATTTGTTTTCTATTAGTTTTTTATTAAATCTGTTTGAAATCAAGATGGAAATAAAATGAAAATGAATGCCCCCTTAATTACAATAACATGCTGAAACTAATTATTTTATTATTATTATTTTATTACAATTATGACTTTTACTTTGGCATTGAGGATGGAAGATATAGGCAGGTAGGTATTAAGCATTTATGTAATACACTGATGTTATGCTGAATCATAATGGCGTCATTAAAGACACTTACTCAAAAGAATATAAGGAAATTAAATAATAGAGATTTAGATTTTATTAATATTACTGTTATCTATTTTAAATGTGTTTGCATTTTACTCGGATAATATGGTACGATATTATATGAAAATATAAATATTTTTTGCAAATCATTTTCATCCCGTCTATATTAATTATTTTGTTATGACATACAGTATGTTATGCAAGTGGAACCTTGTTCAACATTCACAGAGTTGGAATGCTTTAGCAACCTGTTCTTCAGGACAAACGGACAGGGTGCGCCAAGAATTGACGTTTTGATGAATTACTGTACAATTGTACAATGGCACTTGTGAAATACAATTTCCTGTTTTACTACAATACATACCTCAGAGGGAAATATTATTTCTTAATTTTACATTTTTCTGATAGCTATACTTTAAGATGAATACAAATAAATTGAATATTAAAATATATTATCATTATAATGGGTTAAACAAAACTATTGATCCCTGGGCAAAATTCACAAGCTAAAGTATAGTTAAAAAAACAGTATATATAACAATATATATGATGGGAATTTATGCATGTAGGTTTCTACAAAATGTTCTCAGACAGAAAGGTGTCGCTCTGTTAAAAACCTTAACGATACCCATCCCTATGGATGTCAGTTTTACACACATTCTGAGGCCGCCGTGCCTGTTTTTGTTTTCACTGCTAATGTATGCTTATGTTCTATTAGTGCATTAAACAATCATTAATGAAGTTTCAGCTCAGACCCCACGCTTAATATGTCTCCCCCTGGCCCACATTTCTCCAGGCCCACCCACACAATAATTCCTGGCTACGCCACTGACAGTACCATCCTTGAAAAACACAATTTCTTGAGTTTTGACGATTTAAAGTCTTTTAAAAGTATATGGTATTTTTTATACATGTTTACATGGACTGCCCCCCCCACCCTTAGGGGAATTAATCCACAACAAATTCACTGGACGCTGCACTAGGTCAGAAACCAGAGGAGACGTCCACCGCAGAAGGACCACTTTTGGACAAAATGTCCTCTCCGTTAAAGGAGACCTATCATGCTATATTTGAATAATATATTGTAGGGCCATACCTATATAATGTATATTTATACGTTTTCTTTTTTAAAATACCAAACAGATCATGCATTTTAGCCATGCCTCATTTCGCTCTATTTTGCTCTCCTCCACCCCTGTCTTTGCATGCGCTGCAGCTGACCACGCCCCCCTGCAAAGGAGGGTGCCGAGTTACGAGTGTCATGTTACCATGCTGTTACCATGCCACGGCAACCTCTCATTCCCCTGATTGGTGGGAGAGTTGGCCATATAGGCGGAGCTCCTTGTCATTGATGTCAGACTGTTTTCAAATCTGTATCAGTCTGTATCAGATCCGTTAAAGCCCTGTTTTTAGAGATTTTGGGTATGGAGGAAAAGAGAGAGGGTTGTGTTTTCTGACACTTGGTGAATTCCCTGACACACCAGGGACACATATTCATGTATAAAAGATGTACAAAGGTGCATTTTGCATGATAGGTGCCCTTTAAAGGCAGCTCATTCTGGAATAGGCTCCCAACTGAGATACGGGATTGTCCCACTCTTAATAGCTTCAAATGTCAACTCAAAGAATGGATGAGAAAGAAACATCCCTGCAATCACCGCTAAATGCACTTTAACACAGGGGCATATTCTCTTGTACTTTATGTAGCTCTTGTTTCTTCTCTTGTTTCTAAGAAACATTTCTATATATTGCACATTGCTAAAAGAACATTGCCAAAAGAATATAAGGAAATTAAATAAGAGAGATTTTATTAATATTACTGTTATCTATTTTAAATGTAATTTTAAATGTATTTGCATTTTACTCGGATAATATGGTACAATATTATATGAAAATTTAAATATTTTTTGCAAATCATTTTCATCCCGTCTATATTAATTATTTTGTTATGACATACAGTATGTTATGCAAGTGGAACCTTGTTCAACATTCACAGAGTTGGAATGCTTTAGCAACCTGTTCTTCAGGACAAACGGACAGGGTGCGCCAAGAATTGACGTTTTGATGAATTACTGTACAATTGTACAATGGCACTTGTGAAATACAATTTCCTGTTTTACTACAATACATACCTCAGAGGGAAATATTATTTCTTAATTTTACATTTTTCTGATAGCTATACTTTAAGATGAATACAAAATAAATTGAATATTAAAATATATTATCATTATAATGGGTTAAACAAAACTATTGATCCCTGGGCAAAATTCACAAGCTAAAGTATAGTTAAAAAAACAGTATATATAACAATATATATGATGGGAATTTATGCATGTAGGTTTCTACAAAATGTTCTCAGACAGAAAGGTGTCGCTCTGTTAAAAACCTTAACGATACCCATCCCTATGGATGTCAGTTTTACACACATTCTGAGGCCGCCGTGCCTGTTTTTGTTTTCACTGCTAATGTATGCTTATGTTCTATTAGTGCATTAAACAATCATTAATGAAGTTTCAGCTCAGACCCCACGCTTAATATGTCTCCCCCTGGCCCACATTTCTCCAGGCCCACCCACACAATAATTCCTGGCTACGCCACTGACAGTACCATCCTTGAAAAACACAATTTCTTGAGTTTTGACGATTTAAAGTCTTTTAAAAGTATATGGTATTTTTTATACATGTTTACATGGACTGCCCCCCCCACCCTTAGGGGAATTAATCCACAACAAATTCACTGGACGCTGCACTAGGTCAGAAACCAGAGGAGACGTCCACCGCAGAAGGACCACTTTTGGACAAAATGTCCTCTCCGTTAAAGGAGACCTATCATGCTATATTTGAATAATATATTGTAGGGCCATACCTATATAATGTATATTTATACGTTTTCTTTTTTAAAATACCAAACAGATCATGCATTTTAGCCATGCCTCATTTCGCTCTATTTTGCTCTCCTCCACCCCTGTCTTTGCATGCGCTGCAGCTGACCACGCCCCCCTGCAAAGGAGGGTGCCGAGTTACGAGTGTCATGTTACCATGCTGTTACCATGCCACGGCAACCTCTCATTCCCCTGATTGGTGGGAGAGTTGGCCATATAGGCGGAGCTCCTTGTCATTGATGTCAGACTGTTTTCAAATCTGTATCAGTCTGTATCAGATCCGTTAAAGCCCTGTTTTTAGAGATTTTGGGTATGGAGGAAAAGAGAGAGGGTTGTGTTTTCTGACACTTGGTGAATTCCCTGACACACCAGGGACACATATTCATGTATAAAAGATGTACAAAGGTGCATTTTGCATGATAGGTGCCCTTTAAAGGCAGCTCATTCTGGAATAGGCTCCCAACTGAGATACGGGATTGTCCCACTCTTAATAGCTTCAAATGTCAACTCAAAGAATGGATGAGAAAGAAACATCCCTGCAATCACCGCTAAATGCACTTTAACACAGGGGCATATTCTCTTGTACTTTATGTAGCTCTTGTTTCTTCTCTTGTTTCTAAGAAACATTTCTATATATTGCACATTGCTAAAAGAACATTGCCAAAAGAATATAAGGAAATTAAATAAGAGAGATTTTATTAATATTACTGTTATCTATTTTAAATGTAATTTTAAATGTATTTGCATTTTACTCGGATAATATGGTACAATATTATATGAAAATTTAAATATTTTTTGCAAATCATTTTCATCCCGTCTATATTAATTATTTTGTTATGACATACAGTATGTTATGCAAGTGGAACCTTGTTCAACATTCACAGAGTTGGAATGCTTTAGCAACCTGTTCTTCAGGACAAACGGACAGGGTGCGCCAAGAATTGACGTTTTGATGAATTACTGTACAATTGTACAATGGCACTTGTGAAATACAATTTCCTGTTTTACTACAATACATACCTCAGAGGGAAATATTATTTCTTAATTTTACATTTTTCTGATAGCTATACTTTAAGATGAATACAAAATAAATTGAATATTAAAATATATTATCATTATAATGGGTTAAACAAAACTATTGATCCCTGGGCAAAATTCACAAGCTAAAGTATAGTTAAAAAAACAGTATATATAACAATATATATGATGGGAATTTATGCATGTAGGTTTCTACAAAATGTTCTCAGACAGAAAGGTGTCGCTCTGTTAAAAACCTTAACGATACCCATCCCTATGGCTGTCAGTTTTACACACATTCTGAGGCCGCCGTGCCTGTTTTTGTTTTCACTGCTAATGTATGCTTATGTTCTATTAGTGCATTAAACAATCATTAATGAAGTTTCAGCTCAGACCCCACGCTTAATATGTCTCCCCCTGGCCCACATTTCTCCAGGCCCACCCACACAATAATTCCTGGCTACGCCACTGACAGTACCATCCTTGAAAAACACAATTTCTTGAGTTTTGACGATTTAAAGTCTTTTAAAAGTATATGGTATTTTTTATACATGTTTACATGGACTGCCCCCCCCACCCTTAGGGGAATTAATCCACAACAAATTCACTGGACGCTGCACTAGGTCAGAAACCAGAGGAGACGTCCACCGCAGAAGGACCACTTTTGGACAAAATGTCCTCTCCGTTAAAGGAGACCTATCATGCTATATTTGAATAATATATTGTAGGGCCATACCTATATAATGTATATTTATACGTTTTCTTTTTTAAAATACCAAACAGATCATGCATTTTAGCCATGCCTCATTTCGCTCTATTTTGCTCTCCTCCACCCCTGTCTTTGCATGCGCTGCAGCTGACCACGCCCCCCTGCAAAGGAGGGTGCCGAGTTACGAGTGTCATGTTACCATGCTGTTACCATGCCACGGCAACCTCTCATTCCCCTGATTGGTGGGAGAGTTGGCCATATAGGCGGAGCTCCTTGTCATTGATGTCAGACTGTTTTCAAATCTGTATCAGTCTGTATCAGATCCGTTAAAGCCCTGTTTTTAGAGATTTTGGGTATGGAGGAAAAGAGAGAGAGTTGTGTTTTCTGACACTTGGTGAATTCCCTGACACACCAGGGACACATATTCATGTATAAAAGATGTACAAAGGTGCATTTTGCATGATAGGTGCCCTTTAAAGGCAGCTCATTCTGGAATAGGCTCCCAACTGAGATACGGGATTGTCCCACTCTTAATAGCTTCAAATGTCAACTCAAAGAATGGATGAGAAAGAAACATCCCTGCAATCACCGCTAAATGCACTTTAACACAGGGGCATATTCTCTTGTACTTTATGTAGCTCTTGTTTCTTCTCTTGTTTCTAAGAAACATTTCTATATATTGCACATTGCTAAAAGAACATTGCCAAAAGAATATAAGGAAATTAAATAAGAGAGATTTTATTAATATTACTGTTATCTATTTTAAATGTAATTTTAAATGTATTTGCATTTTACTCGGATAATATGGTACAATATTATATGAAAATTTAAATATTTTTTGCAAATCATTTTCATCCCATCTATATTAATTATTTTGTTATGACATACAGTATGTTATGCAAGTGGAACCTTGTTCAACATTCACAGAGTTGGAATGCTTTAGCAACCTGTTCTGCAGGACAAAAGAACAGGGTGGTTTCTGTCCCCAGAGTCAGAACTAAACATGGTAAAGCAGCGTTCAGTTATTATGCTCCAAATATCTGGAACAAACTCCCAGAAACCTGCAGGTCCGCTGCAACTCTGACTACTTTTAAATCCAGACTGAAGACTTTTCTTTTTGTCGCTGCTTTTAATTGAACTATTCATATCTTAGACTGCACTGTCACTTTTATCCATGTATTTTTTCTCTTAATGTTTATCCATGTATTTCTTCTTTTAATGTTTATTTTATTAGCTTTTCTTTTTAATGACTGATTTTAAATGCCATTTTCTTAATGTCTTTCATTTTTTGTAAAGCACTTTGAATTGCCTTGTGTTGAAAAGTGCTATATAAATAAACTTGCCTTGCCTTGCCTTGCCTTGCGCCAAGAATTGACATTTGACATTCTTTTCATATATGTATTATAATTCAGAACGCCGCTGCTCGAGTCCTCACTAACACTAAGAAAGTGGATCACATCACTCCAGTTCTGAAGTCTTTACACTGGCTTCCTGTGTGTCAAAGAATAGATTTCAAAATACTGCTGCTGGTTTATAAAGCATTGAATGGTTAAGGCCCAAAATACATTTTTGACCTCCTGCTAAATTATGAACCATCCAGATCTCTCAGGGACTGGTCAGCTTTCTGTCCCCAGAGTCAGAACTAAACATGGTAAAGCAGCGTTCAGTTATTATGCTCCAAATATCGGGAACAAACTCCCAGAAACCTGCAGGTCCGCTGCAACTCTGATTACTTTTAAATCCAGACTAAAGACTTTTCTTTTTGCCGCTGCTTTGAATTGAACTATTCATATCTTAAACTGCACTGTAACTTTTATCCATGTATTTTTTCTTTTAATGTTTATTTTATTATCTTTGCTTTTTAATGACTGATTTTAAATGCCATTTTCTTAATGTCTTTCATTTTTGTAAAGCACTTTGAATTGCCTTGTGTTGAAAGGAGCTATATAAATAAACTTGCCTTGCCTTGTCTTGCCTTACAAGATGGCCATTAAATAATAAATAGTTTGATTATGTATTGATGCTTCACTAAATATGTATCTATATACGATGGTATTTTCTTCTAAATCTTACTTTATTGTCATTACATTATATTTAGCTTGTTTTAGTGTCATTGCTTTACAGCATATATTTGAACATCCACATATTTAGAAATGTTGATATGTTTAAATCAAAAAGTGTCTGTCTTATTGGCCTTGTGTGCTTGATGTGTTTTCCAGTTTTAATATTTTGTATTTGTCATACATATTCATTGCTCTGAAAATCTTCTAAACTTTGTCCGGAAGCTTCAGAAGTGCTACATAAACAAAACTATTGTTAATAATTGCCAATAAAACCTATTATTAGCCTCAGCCATATCCCAATTATCACATATTTAAAGTTTCAATATGTGATTGTCGCATAAATGCTTTTACAATTTCTGTAATAGGTTTGGAAATCCAGGCGTATGTTTCCCTTTAACTTTAATTGTACAGCACTTTCTAAAAAAAGAGTCACAAAGTGATTTACATGGATTAAAAACAGGCCGTTTTCCCCCAAATATACAGCATTTCAACAATAGCAGCAGCTGAAGAAAGTATAGAACAAATAGAACATGGACAAATATTCCATCCCTTCAGGTCTGCTTTAAGAACATCAATTAAGGGTGGGAAGTGTTCCTGGTAAAGGCCTGATAATCGTCTAAAGGTCACAAAACGTACTTTTGTGTCAGGATAAATTAAAGGGGACTTTTTTGTCTGACGGGTTAAATCATTGACTGGGAAACATTCACCTCTTTGAAAAGTTTAATTTATAGATTTAGAAAATTCCTCCCCGTTTTGCAGTCTTATTGCATAGGTAGGTGGTCAACATTAGACTAAAAGTTATGATAATAAATAATGCGTGAAACAAAGGATAGCCAAAATATTTGAGAACATTCAAACGATAGTTACGTTTGTAACTACGGTTCTATGAGTCCCGGATGACCGTCATAGGCGGTGCTTTAGCACTGGATATGTCCATCGCGCGCATGCGCCGTACGAGTACCAATAACAACAAAGTCACCTGTGACCCACGTGACACCGGCTATATCAGCTGGTGTCATCAGAGGATCTGTTACCAATTCAATTCAAAACCTTTATTTATCCAGGTAAAATCCCATTGAGATCAATGATCTCTTTTTCAAGGGAGACCTGCAGCAGTAGGTTCCACAAGAAGGTGACCCATCGGGCTGGTCACCTCTGTCCAGGAGAACCAGAGGGGGTAGTGCCTCGACTCTTCCGAGGCAAAGAGGTCCACCTCGGCCCTGCCGAAAAGGCTCCAGATTGTCTCCACCACTTCTGGGTGAAGCCTCCACTCCCCTGGTGGAGGTTTGTGCCGAGAGAGGAAATCTGCCACCTGATTTCGGTCTCCTGGTAGAAAGACTGCTCGCAGGCTGGCCAAGCGGGGAGACGCCCAAGACAAGAGGCTCTGTGAAACCCGGAGCAGCTGTGCGGACCTGGTGCCTCCCTGGTGGTTGATCTGGGAAACCGCTGACATGTTGTCCGAACGAACAAGCACATGCCTGTCCGTCAGTTGGGGTAAAAAGTGCCTGAGCGCAAGCAGCACAGCGCGAAGCTCTAGCACGTTGATGTGATATGCACCTTCCTGGGCGGACCACAGACCCTGACCAGTCCTGTCCTGCCACACCGCACCCCACCCTGAGAGACATGCATCTACAGTGACAGTCCCCCGGTGGAATAGGATGGCGCCCATGGGCACGCCCATCAGAAAATAGGCCCTGTTTCTCAAGCGTGACAGAGAGTGAAGGCACTGGTGCCACTTGGCGTCCAAGTGAAGGCTGTTCAGCCACATCTGCAAAGGGCGCAGTGACAGCAGGCCTAAGGGCACAACGGCTGAGGCACCCGTCATTCTGCCCAAGAGCCGGAGGAACTGAATGTAAGGCACACTCTTGCCCAGCCGGAAGATGGGGAGAAGGTGGGAAATGTCGTCCACACGACGTGGTGTCAGGTGGGCCCTCATGGCGACCGAGTCTAGGACCAACCCCAGGTAAGTGACCCATTGGGAGGGGACCAGGCAGCTCTTCCCGGTGTTTACTGAAAGGCCCAAACGGGCTACGTGACATAAGAGGCTCGCCGTATCCTGGGCCACTTGGGACCGGGACGGCGCACAAACCAGCCAGTCGTCTAGGTACGGCAGGACATTCATGCCCTGTGCCTGCATGGGTGCGAGAGCTGCCGCTACGACCCTGGTAAACACCCTTGGAGAGAGGGAGAGACCGAAGGGAAGTACCCGGAAGTGATAATGCTGGTCCTGAAAGGCAGACCTCAGGAACTTCTGGTGGTGGGACGCAATCGGCACGTGGAAGTAGGCGTCCCTCAAGTCCACGGGGGTGCTACACTGACTTATCCGACCAGCCCACATCGTCCGACCGGCCCACTTCAGTACCGGCACATCGAGATTCGTCCCGAACTTCCCGATGGCCAGTCCGCCCCTGGTCTTAGCTGCTCAGTTAATCAACCATCACTGCTTATCTTTCTTTTGCAAGAATAACATGCAAAAGTGTTGAAATTGGATATCTAAAGGGGGTAATCGGATATCTAAAGGGGGAAATGCAGCCGTGAGCATAAAGGATCCCCCCCCCGGGTCTAGACACTGGTGGTGATGCTGAAGATCTGGATTTGATGAGGAGATGGGATGAAGAGGAGGTGTGATGAGCTGTAGCTGCAGTAGCTACAACATCTCCACATACAGCTGCTACAACAACAACTGCAACACCTACAACTGCGTCTCCTACGGCTTCTACGACCACAGCACCTACAACTGCAGGACCTACAACAGTTGCACCTACAATAACTTATCTTACAACAAAACCACCAACTACATCACACCTACCACTGCATCACCTACAATTGCCGGCCCTAAAACTATAGCACGTACAGTAGAACTGCTGCATATATGACTTCCGTACTACTTTAGCCCTTAAAACATTCAGATTTACTTTTAGATCTCTTCACTACACAATTTCAAGTGATTTGCAGAATCTATCATCTGCAGATCACAGAAATGGAGCTGCAATGATAAATGGATAGGTACGTATTTTTCATAACTGATATTAGCATAAAATTCTCAACTAATATTAACACACATTTGAATTTGTGTTCCTGCAGCTTACACCGGTTTTCGAAAGGGCATTCTCTTCAAATCAATGAAAGGACAATTTGCAAACGTTTTTGGTGTTACAATTAAAGAATAGTAGCCTAAATAGAATAGTTTGTTTCTTCTTATGCAGACATGGATCAGTCTTAAATGATGTTCGACTTTTTTTTCGAAAGTACATCTACTACTAGGGTTGCCAACTTCCAGAAATGGAGAAACGGGACACGAGATTTTCGGGTTTCTGGCGGATTTAGTTACTTTTTTTTGTTACTTTATTTCGGTTTTAGGGTTAGGTTATTTAATTATTTTGGGGAAGCCAGCCCCTAGGGTTCGAAAATGTTTTTGGGGGTCAAAACCCTCAAAATGCATAGAAAACTATGCATACCTATAACACAATACAAACACAATGGTCTTACACCTGCATTAGGCTACTACATCACATTGTACATCAGCATGTTCAAATCGGATAGGTGGGCACTAGGGACATCTGGGCATCTCGATGTACAATTGGCTATTTTGTCCAAAATGTTAAAAAATAAAATATTTGAAAAATGGTATTAAGTAATGCAAAGTATACATGATGTGAACATGCACGGTACATCATTATTAGACTTAATGTTATCCTTCAACCAACCATTTTCCCAGCAATCAGCTGACTGACACACACACACACACACACACACACACCACACAAACAATGATGCCGCGGCCCACCGGAGAAAATCTCACACACACACACACACACGTGCGAGCATTGTGCCTGCCCTGTCAACTGAGCGGTCCTAGCGGTCCTAGCGCCCTTCTTATACAGCACACAAACACACAGGCACGCAGCCAGACACACTGCATTGCGCGCAAACAGAAACATATTTTTTATTTTTCCCTTTACACGGGAGTCCGGGACAAACAAAGTCCCGTACGGGACACGCCCCTTTTGGCTCAAATACGGGGCGTCCCGGCTAATACGGGACGGTTGGCAAGCCTATCTACTACTGATAACACGTTGTGAGCGTTTTGAGCAACGCATCTGCAATAGTTGTCGTTTTTGACATTGAAAGCAGCTCCATTGCACCTACAATCACTGCTCTTACGACAGCGGCACCTACATCTACTGCTACTTCAACAGAATCACCAACTACTGCCGGGACAACGACTACATCATCTAAGACTGCAGGAGCTACAACTGCAGCACCTAAAACAGTAGCACCTACATCCACTGCTCCTACGACTCGGGCACCAACTAAAATCACACCTACGACCTCAGCAACTACAACTGCAGCACCAACTATAGTTGCAACTATAACTGCAGCAACTGAGACCCTACGACAGCAGCTGCAACTCCTATAGCACCTACGGTTGCATATGCAACCGTTGTTCCTAGCTACACAAATAACTGCTGCTCCAACAATGGCTGCTCCTTTGACCGCAGCAATTGGGACTGCAGCACCTACAACAGGATAAAATAAATCATCGGAGACAAAATGGATATTTCAAACCATTTTAGTTCTCCTTCCGCTGTAAGGGATCAATCGTCAACCTCATTGACCTTCTCTTTGTGATCACATTTGCAGGTTGCGAGTGTTATAATCAGCACAGCTTCAACAATCGTCAGCTTCGACATTAAAGGCAGAGTGCTACTTGATAATTCAATTCAAAACATTTTTTACAAGGGTCACTGCTTTTTGTTAAACAAATCTTTTGTTTTTTTTCTCTTTTCCAGTTTCAAGTGGAGTAAGAAACTACAGTCTTGCCACCGCATCATTCCTCTTGCTGATGTCGAAGCAACTTTCAAATCAGCAATAAAACCGTTGCTGTTTTGAATTGAATGCCATCAAATAATTTGTTCTCGATAAAAACTAAGTCAGTGAAAAAATAATTCATGATGTCTTAGGTCTTGTAGCACTATGTAAAATTAATGTTAATCAATTATTGAAATAGTGATGTACAAATCACCCTTGCTTCACTGATCACTGTACAATAGAAAGATTTGACTGTGACAAATTGTTTGTAGCCTTTATTTAACCAGGTGAAAAAACCCATTGAGATCAACGATCTCTTTTTCAAGGGAGACCTGCAGCACATTGGTTACACATAAAAACAACAGAAAGCAAAAAGGACATCAATACAACATAATTACAGGGGTATACATTAGCAACCTATTCACAATGACGGCAATCTAATAACATTTCATCTATCTGAGCTTTCAAATTAGGCAAGGGAACCAAAATGCTCAGTTTCATTTTTTTTGCATAGTGTTCCAAGCTAAAGGAGCAGCACACATACAAGCTTTAGTAACTAAAACAGTCCTAGCACTTGGCACATGTAATAAAAACACATCCTGGGATCTCAGGCAATAGCTACTTGCCACTCTCTGTGAGATCAAAGAGCATATATAAGTTGGTAGTTTACCCAACATGGCTTTATAGATAAACATGTACCAATGACTGAGCCTCCGTACAGTTAGTGAAGGCAAATCTGCCTTGGCATACAGGGTACAGTGATGAGTGCTTTACAGTGCTTTACAGTTATTAACAAATCTCAGTGCACTGTGATAGGCGACATCTAACTTTTCCAGGCAATGGGCAGGTGCATTCATATAGACCAGATCACCATAATCCAGCACAGGTAAAAAGGTCACAGTGACTAGCTTTTTCCTGGCTTCAAAAGAGAAACAGGACTTGTTTCTGAAAAAGAAACCTAATCTAACCCTCTAACCCTCTAACCCTTTTTAAGCAGGTTATTGACATGAAGTTTAAAAGTAAGACAATCCTCAAGCCATATACCTAGGTATTTATAACAGGTAACCACTTCTAGTACTTGTCCTTGCATAGTAACAATATCCAAAGCAGTTTCTGGAGTCTTTTTTGCTTTTGAAAAAAAGCATTACCTTGGCTTTCTCAACATTTAAAAGAAGCTAAAGCTCAGAGAGCTGAGTCTGAATAATGTTAAAAACAGCCTGTAATTTAACACCAGCCTCCTTAATGGAGGGACCTGCACAATACATCACAGTATCATCCGCATAAAAATGTAAAGTAGCTTCATCCACATTTTCACCTAAACTGTTGATATATATGGAGAATAAAAGTGGACCTAAAACAGAACCTTGGGGAACACCATTAGCAATGTTTAACCACTCAGAAGACAGCCCATCAAAATTAACACATTGGGACCTTTCAGAGAGGTAGTTCACAAACCACCCCACTGCATGGCTGGATATGCCAATACTGAGTAGCCTCTGCTTTAAGATGCGATGATCGACGGTATCAAATGCTTTGGAAAGGTCAATAAATAGAGCTGCACAACTCTGCTTATTATCTAAAATACTCGTAATGTCATTCACCACTTTCATTGTCGCAGTGATGGTGCTATGTTGCTTTCTGAAGCCTGACTGATGTTTAGACAGGATGTCATTGTTACATAAAAACACCTTTATAACTGTTCACTCACTAGGCTTTCAAGAACCTTGGCCAGAACTGACAACTTAGAGATTGGCCTATAGTTATTTAAAATAGTTGCTTCCCCTCCTTTTAGCAAAGGCAAGACATAAGCTGACTTCCATACTTTTGGAATTGCATTTGTGCTGAGGGAGAGGTTAAAAAGAGTAGTAAAAGGTGGAGCAATAAAATCTGCAGCTATCTTTAAAAAGAAAGGTTCTACGTTATCCGGGCCAGTCGGTTTCTTAGGATCTAACTTAGATAATGCTTCAAGAACAACATTAACAGTAAAAGGAGTAAAACTGAAAGGGCTTTCCAGACCACATTGTTCAGAGTCACATATTGTAGTGTTCACAGCAGCAGAGTTAGTGACAGAATCAAACATAGAACCGCAGGACACAAAATGCTCATTAAAACAATTTCACATGGTGGCCCTGTCCGATATAGAGCCAGATGCTGTGGTAAGGCACGGAGGGTAGCTCATTACGGATCTCACCGGTGGATATCGATGTTATGGCTTTCCAAAATGTCCTAGGATTATTTATTAAATAGTACTTCGACTTAGCACTTTTGACATGTGAAGTGAAGCTATTCCTTAGCTGCCTAAAACGCAGCCATTCTACCTCTGAGCCTGATTGCCTAGCCTTTGCCCAGGCCTTGTTTCTCTCATGCAGGAGACTGGACAGTTCAGCAGAAAACCAAGGATTGTCACGTCCCTTTACTTTAAATGTACGCAGGGTGCATGAAACCCAACCCAGACTTAGCTTCAAAATCAGCAGAAGTAGCGATCTGACTACTACTACTGGGCGGACCAGGGTTAGGTTGTACATTTCCTGACAGTAATAACAACAAAAACAGGCATCCTTTCCTCTTAAACGACACACATACATTGTCATCTACTTTAGAATCACCGGAAAAGTCTGCGAGAGTGTGATTAGAGCTTAAGAAGCAGTCCTGAAGAACCATCATCGCAGGAAAACAAAAAAGACAATCATATGTTGTCGAACTGATTGCCTGTGACAAGGTAACCGGTAATTGTTTGTGTAGCACTCCCGATCCTTTGCAGGGGATGCTCACCGCGGACGGCATGTTAGGTTCCTAACTTTCAAATACTAATACTGTCTTGTTTGTCTTGCTGCTCAAGGCCCGTGACTCAGCCTTCAGGTCAGGGGACAGAGCTATCTACAGTGCTGCTCGAGCCGACCTGAAGAGAGGAATTACAAAAGCCAAGACAGACTACAAAACAAGGATTGAGGACCACCTCACAAGCAACAACCCTAGGCAGGTGTGGCAGGGCATTAAGAACATTACCAACTACAGGGGGTGTGACACGGCAACTGGGGACTCAAGCGTGTCGCTAGCAGAGGAACTGAACTGCTTCTTTGCTCGCTTCGAGACACCACAGCAGCAATCAGCAACTCCACCCCAGCCCCCAACCGCCTCCAGCACCCCCCCACTTACTGTGGAGGAGCATGATGTGAGACGGGTGCTCAAAGCAGTGAACCCCAGGAAGGCTGCTGGTCCAGATGGAGTACCTGGGAAGGTGTTCAGAGCGTGTGCCAACCAGCTCTCACAGGTCTTCACCAGCATTTTTAATCTCTCCCTGAAACTCGCTGTTATCCAACCTTGCCTTAAAACTGCCACCATCATTCCTGTTCCAAAGAAAGCAACCACAGACAGCCTTAATGACTACCGCCCCATTGCACTCACACCTGTGATCATGAAGTGTTTTGAGAGGCTGGTGTTACATCACATAAAGGCCTGCCTTCCCCCCACACTCGACCCACACCAGTTTGCCTACAGAGCAAATAGATCCACTGAAGACGCCATAGCCATAGCTCTCCACTCTGCACTGAGCCACCTGGAGCATCGTGGGAGCTATGTCAGATTGCTCTTTATTGACTACAGCTCAGCGTTCAACACAATCATCCCGGACATTCTAGTTTGCAAACTATCAAACCTAGGCTTTCCCCCACCCACCTGTTCCTGGATCTAAGATTTCCTCACTAACCGCCCCCAGCGTCCACCGGCTCTCCTCAGGGCTGTGTGCTGAGCCCTCTCCTGTACTCGCTCTATACCCACGACTGCAGTCCAGCCCACCCAGAGAACATCATCGTCAAGTTTGCTGACGACACCACTGTGGTGGGGCTCATCTCAGGAGGAGACGAGTCGGCCTACAGGAGTGAGGTACTGAAGCTCTCAGCGTAGTGTTCAGTGAACAACCTGGCACTGAACCCCACAAAAACCAAAGAGATCATTGTAGACTTCAGGAGGAATACTACCGACCTCGCTCCCCTCGACATTAACGACGAGTGTCTGGAGAGGGTCCACACCTTCAAGTTCCTCGGCGTCCTCATCACCAACAACCTTTCCTGGAAGGACAACACCACAGCTGTCATCAAGAAGGCCCAGCAGCGTCTGCACTTCCTGAGGGTGCTCAGGAAGAACAACTTGGCCACTAAACTGCTGGTGACCTTCTACCGCTCTACCATCGAGAGCCTACTGACATACTGCATCACAGTGTGGTACGCCAGCTGCACTGAGGCCGACAGGATGAGGCTCCAGAGAGTCATAAAAGCAGCACAGAGGATCATCGGCTGCCCTCTCCCCTCCCTGATGGACATTTACACCTCCCGCTGCCTCAGTAGAGCAAAAAACATTATCAAGGACAGTTCACACCCCGGCTTTCACCTGTTCAACCTGCTGCCCTCCGGCAGGCGCTACAGGTGTATCACATCCAAAACAAACAGACTCAAAGACAGTTTTTTCCCAAGAGCCATCATTGCTCTTAACACCTGACATGTGAATCAATGTGACTTTGTACATATACATATATATATCATAACTATTATTATTATAAATACACATTATTATTATTTATTACATTACAGATTTTATTTTTATACTCCTGGAAATAATTACTGCACTTTACTCTTTATTCCTTTATAAAGTATGTATGCTGCGTGTATTTTGTTGTCTTATGTTGTGATGTTTTGTTTTTGATTTGATGGCACCCTTGAAAGGGAGAAGCATTTATCTCATTGTACATGTATAATGACATTAAACTATTCTATTCTATTCTATTCTTTAGTATTGTCAAACAAGTAAAACCAGCCACTGTAAAGTCACTCTAGCCGTGAGAACATCTCACACAATCGGACTGCTGTGTGATTTCCTTTAACTCCATTTCAATAGTGTCCGTCAGCAGGTCTCAGCCTTTGTTGTATCAGAGATTCATGTTTGTCAAAATATAGAAAACAAGGAGTGGTGCCTAGTTTATTTAGACTCTTGTTTATGAAAACACCTCCAGGCAGACTGAGAGATACATTCCTCCTTTATTAACAAGCAGCATCAAACATTGTCAAAGTGAATTGCCTCTGACAAAAAAGAAATATTGAATAGACAGTTCTCTTGCAAAAGACTTAACACATTTTGAAATGATTTACAAATATCTTCACTGAATACAAATAAAAAAGGTCATCAAAGTATGTTATATCGGTTAATAAAGACTGTAAATAACACCAAATACACTATTCAAAGAATGTAACTTTTACATGGAGTCTTGTAAAAGAGCTTCTCAGTTGGTAATGTTAACAATTTTAACTGCTCACTAGAAGTAAAGTGTGCTCTTTGCTTAACACAACTCAAGGACATGTATGTTGAAGGTTGGGTTGATAATTAATGTATTGTCTGAAAATTGAGGTCCCTAATCAGGATACACTCATGGTTTAACCAGGAGTTCAAAAGAGGCTTAATAAACATTTTATTAGAGATTAATAAATAGAGAAATGTGGCACTCAGTTCTGAGCTTTACATTAAAGTAATGGTTAGGTTCCTAACTTTCAAATAACGTGTGCCTTAGAATTTTGAGCTAATATTTCCCCTTGAGATATCTGTTGGTCTCTAACCATTGATATTTTGTAACATTTGCATCAACAATTGCTACAACTGCTGCCCCGACAACTGCAGTCTTTACAACTGCTAAGGCTTCAACTGCTGCACCTACAACTGCTGCACCTACAACTGCTTCACCTACAACTGCTGCGCCTATAACTGTTTAACCCATGACCACTGCCCTAACAACCAATTCACCTACGACTGCACCTACAACAGCTGAGCCTACAACTGCATCACCTACAACTGCTGCTAAGACCGCTGCAGCTACTACTGTTGCCCCAACAACTGCTGCACCTACAACTGCTGTGGCTACAACCGCTTCAATTACTAATGTTGCTCCTACAACTGCTGCACTTACGACTGCAGAAGCTACAACTGCAGCACCTACAACTGGTGCACCTAAAACTGCATTGGCTATGACTGCTGCACCTACAACTGATGCCCCTACAACTGCAGCATCTACAACTGCTGGGGCACCAACTGCTGCGGCACCAACTGCTGCGGCACCAACTGCTGCGCCGACAACTGCAGCACCTACAACTGCAGCACCTACAACTGCATCACCTACAACTGATGCGGCTACAACCGCTGCAACTAATACTGTTGCTCCTACAACTGCTGCTCCAACGACTGCAGCACCTACAACTGCAGAAGCTACAACTGCATTGCCTACGACTGCTGCACCTCTAATTGATGCCCCGACAACTGTTTCGCCTACTTGACTGATTTTAAATGCCATGTTCTTAATGTCTTTCATTTGTTGTAAAGCACTTTGAATTGCCTTGTGTTGAAAAGTGCTCTATAAATAAACTTGCCTTGCCTTGCCTTGCCTTACAACTGCTGCAACTACGACAGCTGCCCCTACAACTGCTGGGCCTACCACTGCTGTTCCAACAACTGCAGCACCTACAACTGCAGCACCTACAACTGCTGAGGCTACAACTGCTGCACCAACCACTGCAGTCCCTACCACTGCCGCCCCGACAACCATTTTGCATACAACTGCTGCACCTACGACTGTTGCCCCAACAACTGCAACACCTACATCTGCTGCACCTACAACTGCTGCACTTACAACTGTTGCGGCTACAACTGATGCATCTACCACTGCTGCTGGAACTACTGCAGCAGATACAACGGCTGAGTCTACAACTGCTGCGCCTACAACTGCTGAGGCAACAGCTGCAGCACCTACAACTGCTGAGCCTACAACTGCTGTTGCTACAACCGCTGCAGTTACTGATTTTGCCCCAAAAACTGTGGCACCTGCAACTGCTGTGCCTACAACTGCATCGCGTACAACTCCTGCACCTACGACTGCTGCAATTACCACTGCTGCACCTACCACTGCTCCAACAACTGCAGTGCCTACCACTGCCTCTCCTACAACTGCAGCACATACAACTGCTGCTCCAACGACTGCTTCACCTACTACTGTTGCTCCAACGACTGCTGCCCCGACAACTTTTTTGCCAACGTCTGCTGCACCTACAACTGTTGCGGCTACAACTGTTGCGGCTACAACTGCTGCGCCTACATCTGCCTCGCCTACAACTGCTGTCCCTATAATGGCAGCACCTACAACTGCTGCACCTACAACTGCTTCGCCTATGACCGCTGCCCCAACAACAGCTTCAACTACAACTGCTGCCCTGACAACTGCAGCACCTACGTCTGTTGCCCTGACAACTGCAGCACCTACAACTGCTAAACCTAAAACTGCTGCACTTACAATGGCTCGACCTGCGACTACAGCACCTAATACTATAGCCCTTATAATAAACAGGGTGACTTTCAGATCTGTCCTAGACACATTTACGAGTGACTTGCTGAATCCATCTTCTGCTGTTAATAAAGGTTGTGTCACGGCTAGGCAAACCAGTATGAACCCAAAAGCACGACTCGACAAACAAAGTACAAATAAAAGTCTTTACTGAAAAAATAGTGACACTGTGAGCTCTCCATAGAGGTAACAGGTTTCAATAACAAAAAACACTCTTACGAGGAAAAGATTAACATAGTATCAAAAGTAAAAAAGATAAAGTAAATTCCAAAACCTCGGTGCTCAGCTCTTAGCAGATAACAAGGACTTCACGCTGGCAATCAGGCACATGGGACGAAACGAACTGGCAACAAGACAAGGGAGACAGAAACTATATATAGACAGGCTAAGGGGGAACCGGTGCAGACAATTAGGGCGGAGTTGACAATCACAGTGGTGGGAAACACACACAAAGGGAGGAAGTGAGGTAATCTGCAACAAGAAGGAACGGTTACTACAAAATAAAACAGAATACAAGACTAAACTTAAAACATTAACTTAACAGATTTTACGAGATATAACAGGTTGGACTACAATGATTAAGAATCAGGTAACTTTTCCCCTATAAATAAAATCTGCTGGTACACTTATTGCATTATGTTATCAGAGAGCTAAAGCACCCACTCAAAATATGAGAAACCTACTCCAGTTTCCATACTTCGATAAGGAATTATTCAATTGAGAGACCAATAAAGATCAAATCATATACATGAGTAAAGCTGTAAATTCCAATGCAAAGGTTTATGTGAAAGAAACGTCATTTTGTTTTGTGTTTCTACAGCTTACACCCATTTTCCAAAAGGCACTCCCTTCGTCCTTCAAATCACTAGATGTTGTTTCATTCAGGTAATCTTTTAAGACTATTAAAGTTTTATAATAAAGAGTAGGATCCTAAATCTGATATTTCAAACAATATAATATTTTCTCTTTCTGCAATAACGGATCAATCATCAACGTCATTGACGTTTCATTTGTAAGCACATCTGCTCCTAATAGCACTCAGATTAAGAACACTTTGATCAACACAACAGTCGTTGGATTCGACATTGAAGGCAGCTCCATTAGCGTAAATGGCATATGTAAGTAAATTAATACAAAAATAATAATAATTATACTTTTTTTTAAATTAATGTTTGGTTTATTTTTTTCCTCCTTTACAGCTTCCAGTGGAGTAAGACACAAGATCAGTCTTGTCACCGCATCCTGCCTCTTTCTGTTGTCATGGATACTATCAAACCAGCGATAGCATTAGGGCTGTTTTTACTATTTGAATTGTAATCACAACATGACTTCCATCATATGAGCGACAAAAAGGCCTTAGGCCTATTACAGCCGTATCGTGATTGATCACTATTATGAAAAAGGAATTTGTTTCTCGTCAAAAACTGAGACATGATGTCTTAGGTTCTGAAGCTTCAGGTAAACATGATAAAAAATATAACTGTAATCACTTAGTCCATTAATTAATCACAATAATAACTTGCCTATTATGAATTATGTACAAATAAATCATGAACTAACCCCAAAGACACTATATCTTCAAATCATTGATGAATTTAACTTTAACATGTAGACTTTAAGAGCTTCTTGGTGAGTAAAGTTAACAATCTTAACTAGTTACTTGAATTATAATGTGCAAAGGTGTGCTCTTTCCTCCAAGCACATGTATGCTCTAGGTTGGGTTACTAATTACTGTACTGTATAGAATATCTTGTGTAATTAGCCATTTACTGTAAAATGATTGTGTATTTATATCATCATACATTATGTGTGTCCTGAGAGCTGTCCTTTATGTTTGTCAATCTATTTTGCTGTCTTCTAATAATCTGATAACAATGATAAAATTAAATAAAACTATTTATAATAAACCATTTGTCATAATTTATGATAGTGTATCATTGTCCTAAGTGGGTGGTAAATCATACTATGGGGAATTCCATTGAGGTATTAGAGATGAACAAACTATCAAACCCTGTATCATAATTTCCTAAATGGTAGTTTTTAACCAGCATCATACAGGAGAAAATAAAAGATCTTATCAATGAGACACTGTTAGACCGCCAACTGCTTTTCCTCCAGTCTGCTGACCTGATGATGATGATGATGCTTTCTGCAGGTAATACTAACATATGTTTGTATATGAAGGACACACAAACCCTCTCGATTAACCCTTGTACGGTATTTCAATAATACTTTCCATAAAACACTCATAATTCAAATTAGAATAAGAAAAACTATATTGTTACCAAAGTGGGGGGAATTTGATTTGGTAATTTGGTTGTTGCTCCATTTAAAAACATTATACAATTAAATCAAAATTAATTCCAAAAATATATACTGATGTTAAAGTAAAATGTTTACATTGTACATCAACACCTAACCCTAACCCTAAAATACAACGTCAATACATCTGAAAAAAGGGTATCAACATTTATACGAGGGATTTTTCTAAACCAGGCGTGCGCCCTCATACCAGAATGACTATTTTCTCCTTAACATTTTAGAGTGATGCCAGAAAACAATATTTCTGTTTGTCAAAAAAAAAGTATAATTACTCCAAAATATGAAAATCGTGTCAAATAGAACGTCAGACGGCATTGACAGCTTTGCTTTTACGGAGCTCTGAATACTATATACTCATACTATATTTTCTAGAAAAACCCCTGAGTACATTTCTATAAATAATGATATGAATGCTAAACAACTGATTGGTGCTAAAAAATATACAGAGTAGTGAAAGTGCCAAAGTGATGACTGTTGTTTTTCTACTGTTGTGCCTTTATTTATGCTTTTTAATGTGTGGATATATAAGTGTCGAGGTTGATTATGTATGTGTATATACATATTATTATAAATATTTGTATATATATATTTGCACTTTTGTTTTTCTTGTGATTGTGGGAGACAGTATTTTGATCTCTCTGTCTGTCTGTACAAACTGAAAGACAATAAAGTTGACTTTAACTTGAAGTATTGCACAGTTTTATTACTAATGCAGACTATTGCACAGTTATACATTGCAGTATAACTGAAGCCAATATTTAAGAAATATTAAATGTTAACAAATGTTCTTACAGACTATGCCTTTGCAAGGGCGCAAACAAGAGGAGAGAGGTTGATAAAAGTGTCCAGCCATCTCCATGTAGCTCACTAACTAAATCATATTTTTGTTTCACTGACACTTAGCTCACACAAACGCTTTAAACAAGAGTAACCATTAGCTGCCGGTATAATCAAAACAAGGAATAGTGTGTCTCAATATGGGTTTGTGCATGCTTATCAGTCGCAGCACAGACAGATCAAGTAGTGATTCATTAAAATGAGGCACAAAAAGAGACTTGTATTTAAATGAACTATAAATCGTACACAAGGAAAACATTTTTCTTTTTGGAAAGTATCAGTCAAGTTCAAATCATTGTGTTTCTTAAGTCTTTATGCAAAAATATCCCATGTTTAGGGTGACTCGTTCACAAATCTGGTTTAAAATAATGATCGTCCAATGATCAACAACACTGTGTGATTGACAGGTGATCTCTATGTGATACAAAAACCACACACTTCATAGCCAAAGACGTCACTGAAACTAAACTAAAAGCTACCCATGCTGTTAATAAACTTTAAAATAGAACAGCAAGATAGATTGTTACTGCATAATTGTATGTGAGATTTTGAAAGCCACATTTGAAGGGGAAAAAAAGAAAAATGAACAAAAGAACATATTATTCAAGTAGCTTAAGACACTTGATCGTAAAGTTTAATCCTACACTAAGATTCAGTGGTAACCTGCTCCACCTCTTGTGTAGAAATGACATTCAAATGAATGTGCGTGACATTAAATGACTGGCTTTGTAAATGATATGAGGTATGAAATACTTTAGAAATTACTTAACCGTGTTAGGACTAACAAATACATATCGATATAGATTTCAAATAAAGTCAGAATCAGAATACAGAACATTCAGTGGCGACTGGTCATTAGGGGCAGGTACAGCCCCACCTAGTGTCAGCAGAAAGTATTACAATAATGATTACAACAAAATGCAAAAACTAAATTAAAAAATATGTAAAATATATTTTAAGATCATGTTTAATCATCTGATTCGTCAGTACATTGCTGTTTTAGTCTGTGTTCTTCTAATTAGTGTCTACAGTGTGTGCCTATTGAGCTGTTTAGAGCCATGTGGGACAAAACCCGATCATGCCCCTCCCTCTCACTGTCTAAGTGAACGGTAACTGTAAAAACTACACTGCGCATGCTCAGAGTATTTTCCTATTTAATGTGTGTGTCAAAAAATAATGACCATAGGGGCACTGAGCTGCCATCCCCACCATACGTCACCTCACATAATTCAGAGCTGATTGGCTGTAAGTACGTGTGCCGCGAAAAGTGTGGTGTGTGAAGAGGAGGAGAGAGACGCGTCCTAAAACCAGGAAGTAAGCTGCGCATGGCTTCCCTCCACAAAAAAGCAATGAGATTTCTCCATAGGACTTTAGAAAATAGCTCAAAATAAGATCTGTGGGAAACGTACCTGTTAGATAAATGTTTGTTCATGTTTGTTCAGCCGGATAATATCCACATGTCTACCCTACTTTTATCATTTTCTAATCCTAAATCCATCATTAAGATTTATGATAGACTTTTGAACTACAAGAAGATAAGGAGGACTTTTACAAAAAAGTAATAGAGATTTTTGTCCAGAAGGATAGGCAAATGGACTTCATCTTCAAGTCAAGGTAAGACCACCATTTTATTGAAAATGGGATCTTACTAAGAGAGAACAATTCAATATTTAAATTATAACATTACATTGTTTGGGTATCCTTCTGTTGAACTGTCTGTTTAAAATTAATTGAAGCATCAGACTAAAAAAGCTTTTGAAAATAATATTATATTTTGATTTAGGTCAAAATATAATATTTGTAAACCTGAAGAGTCAGAGCCAGTGCCTCAGACATCTGAGTTTTTTGTGCCCCACCACTTTTGTACATATAGAAACGCCACTGCATGACACAACACAACAGATACAAAAATGAGAGAAAACTGAGTACATTTAAGTGCTAATTGAGCAGGAAGAAATGCAAAAAACAAAAGCAATTGCCTAATCAAACAAAGACAATATGAATACACTAAATAGTATACTATTTATATTTATAAAAATGTGATGCCGCATTTAATAAACAGTGAAAATTAATCAGTATGTTTCTCCAACCTCAATATCAAGGTAAAATACATAATTGTTCAAGTTTATACTTGCAGTATATTGTTCTTAGTAAGACAAATACATTGCAAAAATATAAAAACCAGAAGAAAAAGATAAAATATTTTTTTAGTGTATCTTTTTCCGATTCTTTCTATCAAAAATAAATAATCTTTATGGACATATTATTTAAATGAACCTGACCTGGATAAGCAGGATAAAATGGAAGGATTAACAAATTACAATTATGAATATGTTCCTGTTTATTTAAACTTTTGTTTGAATTTACAATTATCGCCCATTGTATGTCTACAAGCTTCGTTGCTACTGGGACTACAAATCATAACAGTGTTTGCTTTAGATCTGATGATGCTGACAGAAATAGAAGGACTAATGAATCTGACGTCTACGAAAATCTCACAATCCGATACAAAAACATTTGAAGTCTATCTTGAGAGTTTTTAAGATGTGCAGTTATCCCCTAACCTTCTGTAACACTGGTGAAACCTCCTTCAACATTCACATGATGGATTGCCAAAGTATCCTGTTCCTCAGACAAAAGAAGAGGAAATACTTTGAATATGATGCAGCAAACTGACAGGTGAAGGTTTGACATTCTCTATCCAGATACAGGTATTTGGTTGTGTTTGTTGCTGAGGTGTAGCAACATATTTAAAAAATGTATGACCTTTGAGCCACGTCATAAGACTTTCTTTCATTCCAATATAAAGGCCTTGGTATAGATGAGGACTGTCATATAAGAGGAGAGATTTGCAATCTCCCAGACTTGAAAATGACTATATAAAAAAGACACTGAAATAGTTTGGTACATCGAATTCAGATAGAAAAAGGGATTATAACTTTTCATCTTTTATCTCTTAATAATGGGTAAGTACATTTTTTGGTAAATATGGAGGGTTTCGTCTGAAATAGTTTTTGTGTGTGAGTGTCTGTGTGTGTTTGTGAGTCTGTGTGTGTGTGGCAGTCATTCACATATTTAATATGTGTTTTCCATTTCACTAAGTACAATATAACATTTCATTTTGTGGCGTGGAGAAAAATGCACTGTTTCAGATACAACACATTGTTATTCTATTATAAACATGTTTTTTTTAAACATAGGTATACATTATTTCTTTATTTAAAGTGACCAATGTTTTTGTAAAGTATTTGGCCAGTAAACCACATTAATAAAATTGTTGTACAGTATACTGAAACACAGATGACCTTTACAGAAGAAAAAGTTGCATTTTATCAAAGTTGTTTAAATATATGGGATTCAGAACATGAATTATAATGAGGTGGGAACATATTGTTATACATTTGTTGGTATCAAACTGTTTTACATTGGATGTGTTAGGTACATATGGCTTTAAAAAATACAATTACTGCAACACTGAATACTATCATTTGCAGACTTTGTACTACTAAATTATTAATAGTTTTAAAAACTGTTATAAAAAAGTATTTTACCTGCCACTTTTGTGAGAAAATATCTGTTTTGCTTGATTTTATAGATTCAAAGGAAAAGAGGATGGATGTCGGACGGATCGTATCAATTTCCCTAATTTTAATAGGTAAGCTTTGTGATGATGAACCGATTGCTATGAATGTTTTTTTATATAAAAAGAGTGGAAAAGGTGTAAGAAACGTGACAACATAAAGTTAAGGTGGAGTTCTAGCAACTGATAAGATATGTCAAAAACAAAGAAACAGAGTGTAGTCTCATTTCTTACTCACCTTGAACCTTTTACCTTCACCTTGTTTCACCATGGGAAATATTACTGTCTTTAAGAGGCTATAGCGGACTCTTGGTAGATTGTTAGGGTTGTGATTAAATAACGTTGAATAAAAAGGGTAAACTTTGGCAACGAAGAAAATGGCTTTTGTCATATTCACAGGGATCTCTCTCTCAGCTCCAAATATCGAAATAAAAATTGATTCTAAGAGACACTATGAGTATTATCTTAACAGGCATGTCAACCTAGTGCTTATCTCATGCAAAAAATGATTTAGTTGAAAATGTCTGAAAATTGAGGTCCCTAATCAGTACACATTAAATGTTTTTTACTAAGAAGCATGAAGTGTAAAGCATTTGAAAAGAAGCTTAACCGAGGGAACATTTAAAGAAATGTGGCACTCAGTTCTGAGATTTACATTAAAGTAATGGTTAGGTTCCTAACTCTCAGATAATGTGTCCCAACTCCATGAGCCATAGAATATTGACTCAAAAGATATTTGTCAAGTTTTTTTTACAGTTGCGTCACCTTCAACAACTGCTCCACCTACAACTCTTGCACCAACGACTGCTTCATCAAGAACTGCTGCACCCACAACTGCAGCACCTACAACTGCAGCCCCTACTACTGTTGCAACAACAACAGCAGCACCTACATCTACAGCTGCTCCGACAACAGCGCCACCTACAACTACTGCTGCATCTACAACAGCAGCACCTACTACTGTAGCAACAACAACAGCAGCACCTACAACTACTGCTGCTCAGACAACGGTGCAACCTACAACTACTGCTGCACCCACGACAGCAGCACCTACAACTATTGCTAATCCGACAACGGTGCCACCTACAACCACTGCTGCACCTACGACAGCAGGACCTACTACTGTTGCAACAACAACAGCAGCACCTACAACTACTTCTGCTCCGACAACGGTGCAACCTACAACTACTGCTTCACCTACAACTGCAGCCCCTACTACTGTAGCAACAACAACAGCAGCACCTACAACTACTGCTGCTCAGACAACGGCAGCACCTACAACTACTGCTGCTCCGACAACGGTGCAACCTACAACTACTGCTGCATCTACAACTGCAACCCCTACTACTGTTGCAACAACAACAGCAGCACCTACAACTACTGCTGCTCAGACAACGGTGCAACCTACAACTACTGCTGCAACTACGACAGCAGCACCTACTACTGTTGGAACAACAACGGCAGCACCTACAACTACTGCTGCTCCGACAACGGTGCAACAAACAACTACAGCTACACCTACAACAGGAGCACCTACTACTACTACTGCTAATCCGACAACGGTGCCACCTACAACTACTGCTGCATCTACAACAGCAGCACCTACAACTACTACTGCTCCGACAACAGTGAAACCAACAACTACAGCTACACCTACAACAGCAGCACCTACAACTACTGTTGCTCCGACAACAGTGCAACCTACAACTACTGCTGCACCTACGACAGCAGCACCTACTACTGTTGCAACAACAACAGCAGCACCTACAACTACTGCTGCTCCTACAACGGTGCAACCCACGACTACTGCTACACCTACAACTGCAACCCCTACTACTGTTGCAACAACAACAGCAGCACCTACAACTACTGCTGCTCTGACAACGGTGCAACTAACAACTACAGCTACACCTACAACAGCAGCACCTACAACTACTTCTGTTAATCCGACAACGGTGCCACCTACAACTACTGCTGCATCTACAACAGCAACACCTACAACTACTACTGCTCCGACAACGGTGAAACCAACAACTACAGCTACACCTACAACAGCAGCACCTACAACTACTTCTGCTCCGACAACGGTGCAACCTACAACTACTACTTCACCTACAACTGCAGCACCTACAACTACTGCTGCTCTGACAACGGTGCAACCTACAACTACTGCTTCACCTACAACTGCAGCCCCTACTACTGTTGCACCAACAACAGAAGCACCCACAACTACTGTTGCTCAGACGACGGTGCAACCTACAACTACTGCTGCACCCACGACAGCAGCACCTACAACTACTGCTAATCCGACAACGGTGCCACCTACAACTACTGCTGCACCTACGACAGCAGGACCTACTACTCTTGCAACAGCAGCACCTACAACTACTTCTGCTCCGACAACGGTGCAACCTACAACTACTGCTTCACCTACAACTGCAGACCCTACTACTGTAGCAACAACAACAGCAGCACCTACAACTACTGCTGCTCCGACAACAGTGCAACCTACAACTACTGCTGCACCTACAACAGCAGCACCTACTACTGTTGCAACAACAACAGCAGCACCTACAACTACTGCTGCTCCTACAAGGGTGCATCCCACGACTACTGCTACACCTACAACTGCAACCCCTACTACTGTTGCAACAACAACAGCAGCACCTACAACTACTGCTGCTCCGACAACGGTGCAACCAACAACTACAGCTACACCTACAACAGCAGCACCAACAACTACAGCTACACCTACAACAGTAGCACCTACATCTACTGCTAAACCGACAATGGTGCCACCTACAACTACTGCTGCATCTATGACAGCAGCAGCTACTACTGTTGCAACAACAACAGCAGCAGCACATACAACTACTGATGCTCCGACAACGATGCAACCAACAACTACAGCTACACCTACAACAGTAGCACCTACAACTACTGCTAATCCGACAACGGTGCCACCTACAACCACTGCTGAATCTACGACAGCAGGACCTACAACTACTGTTGCTCAGACGATGGTGCAACCTACAACTACTGCTGCACCTACAACAGCAGCACCTACAACTACTGCTGCTCAGACAACGGTGAAACCTACAACTACTGCTGCAACTACGACAGCAGCACCTACTACTGTTGGAACAACAACGGCAGCACCTACAACTACTGCTGCTCCGACAACGGTGCAACAAACAACTACAGCTACACCTACAACAGGAGCACCTACAACTACTACTGCTCCGACAATGGTGAAACCAACAACTACAGCTACACCTACAACAGCAGCACCTACAACTACTGTTGCTCAGACGACAGCAACACCTACTACTACTGCTGCTCCGACAACAGTGCAACCTACAACTACTGCTGCACCTACGACAGCAGCACCTACTACTACTGCTGCTCAGATAACGGTGCAACCTACAACTACAGCTGCAACTACGACAGCAGCACCTACAACGACTGCTACTCCGACAACGGTGCAACAAACAACTACAGCTACATCTACAACAGCAGCACCTACTACTGCTAATCCGACAACGGTGCCACCTACAACTACTGCTGCAACTACGACAGCAGCACCTACTACTGTTGCAACAACAACAGCAGCACCTACAACTACTGCTGCTCCGACAACAGTGCAACCTACAACTACAGCTACACCTACAACAGCTGCACCTACTACTACTGTAAATCCGACAACGGTGCCACCTACAACTACTGCTGCATCTACGACAGCAGCACCTACTACTGTTGCAACAACAACAGCATTAGCACCTACAACTACTGCTGCATCTACAACTGCAACCCCTACTACTGTTGCGACAACAACAGCAGCACCTACAACTACTGCTACTCCGACAACGGTGCAACAAACAACTACTGCTGCAACTACGACAGCAGCACCTACTACTGTTGCAACAACAACGGCAGCACCTACAACTACTGCTACTCCGACAACGGTGCAACAAACAACTACAGCTACACCTTCAACAGGAGCACCTACTACTACTTCTGCTAATCCGACAACGGTGCCACCTACAACATCTACAACAGCAGTACCTACTACTGTTGCAACAACAACAACAGCAGCACCTACAACTACTACTGCTCCGACAACGGTGAAACCAACAACTACAGCTACACCTACAACAGCAGCACCTACAACTACTGCTGCACCTACGACAGCAGCACCTACTACTGTTTTAACAACAACAGGAGCACCTACTACTACTACTGCTAATCCGACAATGGTGCCACCTACAACTACTGCTGCACCTACGATAGCAGCACCTACTACTGTTGTAATAACAAAGGCAGCACCTACAACTACTCCTGCTCCGACAACAGTGCAATCTACAACTACAGCTACACCTACAACAGGAGCACCTACTACTACTGTTGCTCAGACGACATTGCAACCTACCACTACTGCTGCACCTACGACGGCAGCACCTACTACTGTTGTTGTAACAACAACAGCAGCACCTACAACTACTGCTGCACCTATAACTACTGCTGCTCCGACAACGGTGCAACCTACAACTACTGCTGCTTCTACGACAGCAGCACCTACTACTGTTGCAACAACAACAGCAGCACCTACAACTACTGCTGCTCCGATAACAGTGCAACCTACAACTACAGCTACACCTACAACATCTGCACCTACTACTACTGTAAATCCGACAACGGTGCCATCTACACTTACTGCTGCATCTACGACAGCAGCACCTACTACTGTTGCAACAACAACAGCAGCAGCACCTACAACTACTGCTGCATCTACAACTGTAACCCCTACTACTGTTGCAACAACAACAGCAGCACCTACAACTACTGCTGCTCAGACAACGGTGCAACCTACAACTACTGCTGCAACTACAAAAGCAGCACCTACAACGACTGCTACTCCGACAACGGTGCAACAAACAACTACAGCTACATCTACAACAGGAGCACCTGCTACTACTACTGCTAATCCGACAACGGTGCCACCTACAACTACTGCTGCAACTACGACAGCAGCACCTACTACTGTTGCAACAACAACGGCAGCACCTACAACTACTGCTACTCCAACAACGGTGCAACAAACAACTACAGCTACACCTTCAACAGGAGCACCTACTACTACTACTGCTAATCCGACAACGGTGCCACCTACAACTACTGCTGCACCTACGACAGCAGCACCTACTACTGTTGTAACAACAACAGAAGCACCTACTACTACTACTGCTAATCCGACAATGGTGCCACCTACAACTACTGCTGCACCTACGATAGCAGCATCTACTACTGTGGTAACAACAAAGGCAGCACCTGCAACTACTACTGCTCCGACAACGATGAAACCAACAACTACAGCTACACTTACAACAGCAGCACCTACAACTACTGTTGCTCAGACGACGGTGCCACCTAGAACTACTGCTGCACCTACGACAGCAGCACCTACTACTGTTGTACCAACAGCAGGAGCACCTATTACTACTGCTGATCCGACAACAGTACAACCTACAACTACAGCTACACCTACAACAGCTACACCTACTACTACTGTAAATCCGACAACGGTGCCACCTACAACTACTGCTACACCTACAACTGCAACTCCTACTACTGTTGCAACAACAACAGCAGCACCTACAACTACTGCTGCTCCTACAACGGTGCAACCCACGACTACTGCTACACCTACAACTGCAACCCCTACCACTGTTGCAACAACAAAAGCAGCACCTACAACTACTGCTGCTCAGACAACGGTGCAACCTACAACTACTGCTGCACCTACAACAGCAGCACCTACTACTGTTGCAACAACAACGGCAGCACTTAAAACTACTGCTGCTCCGACAACGGTGCAACAAACAACTACAGCTACACCTACAACAGGAGCACCCACTACTACTACTGCTAATCCGACAACGGTGCCACCTACAACTACTGCTGCACCTACGACAGCAGCACCTACTACTGTTGTAACAATAACAGGAGCACCTACTACTACTACTGCTAATCCGACAATGGTGCCACCTACAACTACTGCTGCACCTACGATAGCAGCATCTACTACTGTGGTAACAACAAAGGCAGCACCTACAACTACTACTGCTCCGACAACGATGAAACCAACAACTACAGCTACACTTACAACAGCAGCACCAACAACTACTGTTGCTCAGACGACGGTGCCACCTACAACTACTGCTGCACCTACGACAGCAGCACCTACTACTGTTGTACCAACAGCAGGAGCACCTATTACTACTGCTGATCTTACAACAGTGCAACCTACAACTACAGCTACACCTACAACAGCTACACCTACTACTACTGTAAATCCGACAACGGTGCCACCTACAACTACTGCTACACCTACAACTGCAGCCCCTACTACTATTGCAACAACAACAGCAGCACCTACATCTACAGCTGCTCCGACAACAGCGCCACCTACAACTACTGCTGCATCTACAACAGCAGCACCTACTACTGTTGCACCAACAACAGAAGCACCTACAACTACTGTTGCTCAGACGATGGTGCAACCTAAAACTACTGCTGCACCCACGACAGCAGCACCTACAACTACTGCTAATCCGACAACGGTGCCACCTACAACCACTGCTGCACCTACAACAGCAGGACTTACTACTGTTGCAACAGCAGCACCTACAACTACGGCTGCTCAGACAACGGTGCAACCTACAACTACTGCTGCATCTACAACTGCAACCCCCACTACTGTTGCAACAACAACAGCAGCACCTACAACTACTGCTGCTCAGACAACGGTGCAACCTACAACTACTGCTGCAACTACGACAGCAGCACCTACTACTGTTGGAACAACAACGGCAGCACCTACAACTACTGCTGCTCCGACAACGGTGCAACAAACAACTACAGCTACACCTACAACAGGAGCACCTACTACTACTACTGCTAATCCGACAACGGTGCCACCTACAACTACTGCTGCTCCTACACACCAGCACCTACTACGTTGTAACAACAACAGCAGCACTACAACTACTCTGCTCCGACAACGGTAACCACACTGTGCACACAACAACAGCAGCACTACAACTACTTGCTCCGACAACATGCAACCTAAACTACAGCTACAACACCTACACAGTCAACAACCACCTACACCTACTGCTGCTCCTACAACGGTGCAACCTACAACTACTGCTGTATCTACAACAGCAGCACCTACTACTGTTGCAAAAACAACAGCAGCACTTACAACTACAGCTGCTCCCACAACAGCACCACCTACAACTACAGCTGCTCCCACAACAGCACCACCTACAACTACTGCTCCACCTACAACATCAGCACCTACTACTGTTGCACCAACAACAGCAGCACCTACAACTACTGTTGCTCAGACGACGGTGCAACCTACAACTACTGCTGCACCTACGACAGCAGCACCTACTACTGTTGCAAAAACAACAGCAGCACTTACAACTACAGCTGCTCCCACAACAGCACCACCTACAACTACTGCTCCACCTACAACAGCAGCACCTACTACTGTTGCACCAACAACAGCAGCACCTACAACTACTGCTAATCCGACAACGGTGCCACCTACAACCACTGCTGCATCTACGACAGCAGGACCTACTACTGTTGCAACAACAACAGCAGCACCTACAACTACTTCTGCTCCGATGACGGTGCAACCCACAACTACTGCTACACCTACAACTGCAGCCCCTACTACTGTTGCAAAAACAACAGCAGCACCTACAACTACAGCAGCTCCCACAACAGCACCACCTACAACTACTGTTGCTCAGACGACGGTGCAACCTACAACTACTGCTGCACCTACGACAGCAGCACCTACTACTGTTGCAACAACAACAGCACCACCTACAACTACTGCTGCTCCGACAACGGTGCAACCTACAACTACTGCTGCATCTACGACAGCAGGACCTACTACTGTTGCAAAAACAACAGCAGCACCTACAACTACAGCTGCTCCCACAACAACACCACCTACAACTACTGTTGCACCAACAACAGCAGCACCTACAACTACTGTTGCTCAGACGACGGTGCAACCTACAACTACTGCTGCACCTACGACAGCAGCACCTACAACTACAGCTACACCTACAACAGCTGCACCTACTACTACTGTAAATCCGACAACGTTGCCACCTACAACTACTGCTGCATCTACGACAGCAGCACCTACTACTGTTGCAACAGCAGCACATACAACTACTGCTGCTCCGACAACAGCGCCATCTACAACTACTGCTGCATCTACAACAGCAGCACCTACTACTGTTGCACCAACAACAGCAGCACCTACAACTACTGATGCTCAGACAACGGTGCAACCAACAACTACAGCTACACCTACAACAGCAGCACCTACAACTACTGCTAATCCGACAACGGTGCCACCTACAACAACTGCTACACCTACAACAGCAGCACCCACAACTACTGCTAATCCGACAATGGTGCCACCTACAACTACTGCTGCATCTACGACAGCAGGACCTACTACTGTTGCAACAACAACAGCAGCACCGACAACTACAGCTGATCCATCATCGGTGCATCCTACAAGTACTGCTTCACCTACAACTGCAGCCCCTACTATTGTTGAAACAACAACAGCAGCACCTTCTACTACTGTTGCTCCGACAACAGTGCAACCTACAACTACTGCTGCACCTACTACTGCTGCACCCACAACTGCTGCACCTACAACTGCAGCACCTACGACTGCTTCACCTACAACTGCAGCACTTACAACTGCTACACCTACGACTTCTGTACTCACAACTGCAGCACCTACAACTGCTGCACCCACAACTGCTGCACCTACAACTGCTTCATCTACAACTGCAGCACCCACAACTGCTTTATCTACAACTGCAGCACCTACGACTGCTGCTGCTCCAACGTACGTCATCACAGCAGCCATGGAGGGCGAACCATTTATTGATGCTTATAATGACAACACAAGCCCGGAATACAAAGAGTTAGAAACACGACTTCTATCAACGGTGAATGTTTTTTTGTTATATCACCTCGATTTGAGTATCTGTGAATTTGTATTTTAAGTATATTGTGACAAAAGTGACTAAAAGTCTTTCAATGTTGCTTTTTTTGCAGTGTTCTAAGATATACAAAGCCAAATATGGAAACAGATTTTCCCACTGCAAGGTGAAAAAGCTCAGGTAAAAAAGGTTTCCGGATTTAGGTCTCACAAAGACAAATGCTTTAGTGTTGATAGTGACACATGTAAATCAGACGACACAAGGCACCAGACAGAGTCTTTCATAATTGTTCTCTTTTTTCGTTTGTTGTTATAAAACAGAGCTTTAGCAGTAAGGGCGACCGGAACTGAAGCAGAAATGGGAGTTGTGTTCAACAGCACTACTCCTCTTGCAGATCTCCCACAGAATAATGAAGTGGTTCAAACCTTAGTAGAAGCTGTGAATAATACCAACAGTACCTTCGACGTGAGCATAAGTCCTGATTCAGTCAAAGTTGAATGTAAGTCAACACAACACAATGTTTCTCTCCAATACGTTTCTAAACCATTTTTAATAACATTTGCTGTGCATGCTTGGTTTATAAATAATTTACTAACAAAATATAGGTAGAGACAAAATTAATGAACACTATGCTTTTCAGTTTGGAGTTGTGTATTGTTTAATGTCACATCTTGTAAATAAATTGTTATTTGTTGCAAGAATACTTTTTCCTATGAAACTTCAGAACAAATATAATTTTGTCAGCCCTTCATCATTGATCTTATTTCTGTAAAACTGGCACCAGGGTTTTACCTAAAAAAATAAAACATAAATCCTCTTGGTTTGGGCTTTGATACATATTAACATAATGTTTATATGTCTGTTTTTACAGCAGGTCCAGTCCCAGCTACAACTACAGCACCTACAACTGCTAAATCTAATACGGCAGCACCTATAACTGCACGACCTGCAACTGCAGCACCTACTACTATAGCCCTTATAACAAAAAGGGTGACTTTCAGATCTGTTCAAGGCACATTTACGAGTGACTTGCTGAATCCATCTTCTGCTGCTTATAAAGGTCGGGCTACAATGATAAATACTCAGGTAAGTTTACCCCTATAAATAAAATCTGCTGGTATATCTACGGCAATAATTTAGCGCCCACTCAAAATATGAGAAGCCTACTCCACAGTTACCACAATACAATTATGAATTCTTAATTGATGAAAGACCAATAAAGATCAAGTCAAATAAATTAGTAGAGCTCTAAATTCCAAGGCAAAGGTTTATGTGGAAAATATATGTTTTTGTGTTTCTACAGCTTACACCTGTTTTCCAAAAGGCATTCCCTTCGTCCTTCAAATCACTAGATGTTGTTTCATTCAGGTAATTTTTTAAGACCATTAAAGTTTTATAATGAAGATTATAATAAGATCCTTTATCTGATGTTTTAAACAATATCTTTTTTTCTCTTTCTGCAGTAACGGATCAATCATCAACGTCATTGATGTTTCATTTGGAAGCACATCTGCTCCTAATAGCACTCAGATTGCGAACGCTTTGATCAACGCAGCTTCAACAGTCGTTGGATTTGACATTGAAGGCAGCTCCATTGGCGTAAATGGCATATGTAAGTAAATACTGAGTGCTACTTAATAAAACAAAAAGAAAATTATACTTTTTGTTGATGTAATGTTTTGTTTCTTTTTGTTCTCATTTACAGCTTCCAGTGGAGTAAGACACAAGATCAGTCTTGTCACCGCATCCTGCCTCTGTCTGTTGTCATGGATACTATCAAACCAGCAATAGCATTAGGGCAGTTTTTACTATTTGAATTGTAATCACAACATGACTTCCATCACTGGAATGAAAAATGATTTATTCATGGTGAAATACTCTGTTGGTTCAAAAGCATTCATGATGTCTTCAGTCTTGTTCAGCTTCAGATGCACTTGATTTAAAATGTGACTTTGAGTAACGCGTCCATTCAATCATCATTAGACCAATAGGCCGACATGTAACATTACCCCAGGAATGTAAAAATAATTGCACTAATAATGTACAAATTAATCTTCACTGATTAATTTGCTATAAGAATATTTAATTTTGTGACAGTAACTAATGCTATCTTGTTTAAGTTTAGAAAAAATGTCAGATTAAAATGAAGAAACACATCATCCAATCGTCTAATCCATTTAAATGTATAAATGATAATAATGTACAAATACAGCCTAATATCACAAATCAGCTTCAGGGGGCTTTAGAATCTATCCAGCCTATATGAAACCCTCTGTTCGTATAACCCTAAAAAAAACTAACCCAAACTCAACAAACGAAGGACAAATAGAAGAAACCTCAGGAAAAGGCTATGGAGGGATCCCTCTCCAAGAACAGAAAAAAAACAACCCTAAACCAATGCAGGGCTTTATAATCATTGTACACAAATACATGTCTAAACAATTCAATGTCAATCTTTTTATTTATGAAATGTATTTTTGTAAAATGTCTTGTTTGTATATATTCTGTCCGAAGATTTACAGAATACAAAATCTCTAAAAGAAGCATATTTGTCTTTTGTGTGTTATTTATCCAATTTCGTAGGTAGTGTATAAGTGTATGTTATCAGGTTTAATGTCAGGACCCTACATAAAGCACCAGTAATGTTTAGGAACAATCAATGTGATTTTCTATGATTACATTTCACAAAAGCACCTTACAATATGTCTTCTCAGTCTTTGTAGTGCCAGTGAATCAGAACCTGTTAAGCCCGGTGCCCCTGCCGGCCGGCCACACCTTGCAAGAAGGGGGCTGTGGGCTTCTTAACATTTAACAAACTATGAATGTGTCATACCCACTTAACGGGAAGAAACTCAAGAGAGTACTAGCAGTGCATAGTTCATTTTGAATATTAAATGAGTATTTATTAAAACACTTTCCAGACAGACATTTTTAGAGATACATCATTCCTTGAGTAACCTATTATAGCCCATAGTCAGAGTAACCACCAGCATCAACCATTGTCAGAGTACATTTTTGGTAATGACTTTGTTTCAAAAGATATATCATTTTATTGGCAAAGATTTAAAGCATTTACCCAATTTTTGTAAAGCTCTCCACCTAAAATCATCTCAGAGGCTTGAACAGACTTTGTGGGAGTGTTAGAATGCCCGAGCGGCCATGGTGGAAAAATAGAAGAAGCAGTCAGGCTGGTGTTTTTCCACAGAAAACTGTTTTATTTGTCCGTCCACTGTGACCACATGGCTGTCCTCCATCACCCACACAGTATACAACACCCTTCTCAACAACACTGACTGCATTTTATAGGAGGCCTCAGATCTTCATTGGCTGGCACATACCATTATCTTTATCTACGCAAACGATTTACTACAACTATATACACATTAGGGCTGTGCAATTTAATCGATCCTGCGATATATATCGATATTTAGTTTACCGAGAAAGTATCGATATTTCAGCCGCGGGTATCGATACATTAAGTCTGATAACTGTGTTCGTTATTCTCGCGTCCAGGAGAGAAGCTTTAAAAAGGAGACTAATTGAGTCTCTGAGAAGGTTCAAATGTATACTTTAATTAATAAAAAGCGCGGTAATGTTACAAGCAGAGGATGGTTCAGTCAGAAAAACAGCTGTGTTCTGGCTCTCGTGAGCGAAGGGAAGAGATCAGCTCCACCTTTCCAGCTGTTAAATATCCTCTGCTGGCTCATCCCTGTGGGCCGGTTGGCGCTGCTGGGGGCCGGCCCTCCACGTTTCCAATGTTCGTTGTTGCGCATTACAGAGGATTCAGACATTGTACATTAAATATATAACTAAACACGCCTTTTCTCCTCCTTATCTCTTTCATGACTTTTCATTTAATACATTTTAAACGCTGTAATCAATACTCCAAAAATACCTGACGGCTGGTATCATTTCCGGTAGTTCCGGATGTTGTCTCATGCTACCCACGTCTGTAAACACACGTATTAAAATAAACTGTACCTTCATTTAATATTCAGCAATAATAATATCTCGACGTCTATAGTTGTAGTGTTGAAATCAGTAGGTTTCGGTGTTTCATATCGCTACTAAATTCACCTCTATAGTAAATGGTATATTAGCCACATGCTAAATGCTAACCGGAGATGAAGGATTTTCAGAATAAAAGCTTAACAACTGGTTGTGCACAAGAACTTCTGGTTTTTCAGTATAAAACAGCATTTAAACTGACGGTATGTTTAAGGTACTTTATGCCATCAAAACATTGATTTTAATTTCTAACAAGTCCCATTCAAATCCCCCGTGTTCTGCCACCTGCTGCACCTTTTAATTCTCCATTGTCCATTGTGATACTGCACTTTATGTACTTACGTTTCAAAGGCTTGTAAGCTACAGTTTGCACTGTTTCAATAAATGAAACTAATTTTCTCACCACATCTTTTGATTCATTTTGTCCAGCATTTGCAAGCTGTAGACTCTCTGTCAGAGCCATATATTGTATAATTGATGCTTTCAGTTTTCAGTTGAATTAATTCAATCCAAGTCAATGGAACGCTCACAAGATGTCACCAAAATCACACTGTCCCTTTAAAATCTTTCAGAAAATAATATAAGTGTATCGAATTATATCGAATCATATTGAATCATATCGTTGGCTGAATATCGTGATATATATCGTATTGTGAGCTGAATATCGTATCGTATCGTGAGATTAGTGTATCGCTACAGCCCTAATACACATACTAAATATTTCCGCACCAATTTACCAATAATATACACATGAATAAAGCTATGACAATATACATTAAATAAATATATCTATGTGCAAAAATGTCGAACTCCCCCCTGGAGACTACCATTTGCCGTTTCCCTCCCGGAACTATATTTAGAGGTGTGCGGGCCCGGGGGAACTCTTTTGCCCGAACACCCTGGGAGAGAGAACCGGGGTTGCGTTCCAATAGTCCATTTAGCTTAGGAACCTTCCTAACCAAGTGAAATGACCCGGAAGTACGTCAGTGGCAGCCATGTTAAGTGCCGTTCCAATTCTCTAAATGAAAGGAAAGGAGGTTTCAAACTTCCTTTATAACCTCCTTTAGCTTAGGAACCACTGGACCTCCCTAACCGAAAGGAGAGGAGAAAATGCTGCCCCACAAGGCCTTGCAGCCGCAGCATTTGGCATCACACAACAGTCGGCCGTTCACGGAAACAAACGATTATGACGGAGAAGTTATAGGCTATCATGAAAGTTACGGTGCTTATTAAGCATTTTAAAACGTAAGTGGTGACTTGCCAAAGTGCTTTGTTTTGAACGTTCATCAGTATTATAATCAAAAAGAGAAATATGAACGTTAGTTTTTACTGAAATGATCAAATAAAGTCAACATTTCACTGAGCTGTGTGGGGTTTGTTCAACTTTTAAAAGATGTTTGAATGGTGATGTACACAGTGATGGGTGTTAAAGACTAACATTTATAATAAATACATTTGTATTGATTTTAAGATATTTTCATAGTTCATACAATCATACTGGGATCATTTTTTGTATTAATGTGGACCGGAGGGAGAGGGTGACGAGCATAAGTTTCACTTTCCTTTTTTATTTCAATTCCAACTTTGGTCATGAAGAATATGTTTCTCTATTGTCCACGTTCATAAAGCAAAACAACAGCATCAGAGCACGGTGCAGAGTCTCTAGATGAGTTTACAGTAGTCCCTCGTTCTTATTAAACATCCATGTTGTAGTCCGCTGTATAGAAAACTGTAGTTTCCATAGTTTCCCCACAGCAGCAGATGCACAAAAATCAGAGGTCAAGGAATAGGAGATAGGGTTAGAATTTAGGAGCTGATTTTTAAACTATCCGAACGCAACCCGGGGCCCTTTCTCATTTCTCTAACTCCCCTCCTCGACTCCTAAGAGGCTTCTCAATTCTTAAATTACCCCTCCTCGACTCCCCTCCTCGAGACTTAGTCCCGCCCAACAGGAAAGAGAGGAGGGGGAAGCAGCAGATGTTTAATGAAATGAGAACTCCTCTCCTCTGAGCGGTCATATTAAAGCGACGTCCGTTCATTATTACGTGGCAACAGCTGCATCAGCTGTCGAGTGTTTTGTCACAGCACTGTATTTTATAATCTCTGTTACATCAACTGAACATTGTTCCCCCACATATTTACTTTGAATTAATTGAGAGTGTGGTATAATGAGACAATAACAGGCTACAGATGCGAACACACACCCACAAATATATTTATATAAATATATACAATTTAAGTATATAAGCTAAGCTACCCTACGCTAATGAGACATGCCGTTTTTTGCAGTGTTATATGTAAAAGATTTTGTGTGTTTACTTGTTTGCGCACATGAATATAAATGGGGGTGTGTTAGGATACAACACTGTGTATGTATGTGAGGGGGCACACACACCACGAGGAAAACGGAGCTAAAGCCCTGGTATGTTGTTGTTGACGAGGCCTTACCTCTAGCAACAGGCTAATTAGTGTCTAGCACTCATTACAGTCAGTCTACTGAGCTCAGCCCCTCTCCAACACATCATCTGTATTTAGTCAGAAACACAGCATGCACGTTACGGTTCAAAACTAACTCGGATTGGAAAAGGCTAAGCAAAGAGCTTTGCTAAATAGAGTTTTAAGCCCCATCTTTTGGGATTTCAGACTATATTTATCCAAATTGTATTTTCTCATCCTGAATACTAAATTGAGATGATTTTGTTCTAACTATGTTTTCTTCTTTACAGGCCAGCACCTCACATACTTACTAATTAGTGACAATTTGTACATCCTTTGCTATTATTTACATTTTTTTTTCTCATGGCGGAAATGAAAGACTTTACCTGGCAGCCCTGCACTACAATGAAAACGCTGAGCGTGCACAAGCCACTACATCCACTGGAAACCCTCTGTATATAAACTGCAGTTCCCAAAGGCCAGGAAGGGAGAATGCAGAGCAAAACCAGTAGAGACTGACCCCACATGACCCCACATTTTTTGTTGTGCTTTTTTTAACATTGCACAGGCTACGTGGCCAACTTGATGGACCTCATCTTCGACCAAGTCTTTGTGGACCCTGCACCATTATGAGCGACCTGACAGGGAGGAGGTCATCGCCGGGTATGCTACACGGGCTGGAAAGAAGTATAAATCCACAAAAGAAGTATAAATCCACACAATATTTTGAGGCTGTACATCCATTACATGAATACAATTTAGCAATACATTCTTGACAAAAAAAGTTTTTCCACACCCACTGGGGCCAACTACTAAACAGCATGATAGTCTCCATCCTTATTCGTTCTGATCGTTTTTTATCTCTATCTGTATATTCTCGATGTGTGTTTTTGTTACCGGCAAGTAATACGCAGGACTAAAATATTGGGTGATGGTGTCGCCGAATGTCCCTTTTATATCTACGGTTCTCAGGAGAGGAGCAAAAGCGTCACCGACCCTCTGGTGACTGACCACGTTACTATAGCAGTATAGATGAGTTACACCTGCATTTATATCCGCTGGGTAGGATGCTGATTTATCATCAAATTTGAGCCATTGGTCTGGTTTTATCCCAAGCATATAAGCGACGGGTTTTGGAAAGCGAATACGATATTGCCCCCCGTTCTGAAATTCAATTTTCCTGTGAATTGGACTATAGTACAAACTGACATCAGAGTCAATTTTTCTGAAGCAGGACTCGAGTTCCTCCATGAGCTGAGTTATGCTACTGTAATACCCACTTCGAAACATCTGTAGCTTTAACTTGCTCGCTATCGCGGGGGGTTTTGGTTTCTTTATCCATTCAAAATAGGCTACTTCCATAGGTATGTTATACCAGGTGTGTGGGTATGACATTTCTGTCATGGCGACCTGCCACGAACCATCCAAGTGTAAAGGTTGTGCCAGGTTCACCTGATAACTAGAGCTTGTATTGTTTTGAAATACATCAAGGCTGGCATTGGACGGCAGCGTAATGTAGAACTCTTCGTTTATCTCCATGGCTGTAATGAAGGATTGAGCGTTGAGTCTGTTTGTTTTTATACATCTTTGATTTCGCCAGCATCAACCCAGCTGTTGAATTTATCGGGCCAGTTATTCCAAGATACAAACATTTGTTTTTTCCCTCTCACCACACGCCTTTTCAGAATTTTCTTGACTTGAAAAGCCTTGTCACTGGAAATCTTCACTTTTTGTAACTCTTTCTCATAAAAAGTCCCCTTGATCTCTTCTCCATCATAATGGAGTTTGTAAACAGGTGGCTGCCGTGGTAGGCATTCAGACACCGTAAATAATTTGTCCGTATAACTCTGCTCATATTTTTTATCAAATACCCCTCTCAATTTGGATATCCTTACAAGCTCCCCCTCCTTAAAGTTCATTTTGGCAGCAGCTTTTTTAGGAACGCCAGAGGGGGTATACAGGTTCCGAAACACTTGAGCCGCATTTTCCTTGGTCACCTGCATTGGTGTCATTTTAATACTTCGATGATAACTATTATTGTAACTTTCAATTAGTTCAGGTAAGACGTCTATATATCTATGAGTGTTTTTAGCTGTAAAATACCGCCACATTTTAGTTTTCAACGTACGGTTAAATCTCTCTACCACACACGCCTTCATATCACTGGCTGTTGCATAATGTGCAATACCTCGTTTCTTCAATAAGTTTTGAAAAACTTTGTTAAAGAATTCTTTCCCTGCGTCTGTTTGTATCTTTTTAGGAATCTGACTGTGTGCTAAAATGGTATCAAAGGCTTTGGTAACCTCTGTACCCGTCTTCTTCTTCAATGCGTGAGCATAGTCTTTTTTCGAAAATACATCTACGACTGTTAACAAATAATTAAAACCATCATTATAATTGGAGAGCGACTGCATATCGCAAAGATCTGCTTGAAATTGCTGTAGCGGTCTGAGTACGAAAACTCTGTTTCTTACAAAATGTACCCTGGCCGGTTTATGCAAAGTATATGCGTCCTGCTCAGATAGATATTCTCTGACTTTCTCTACATTTATTTGTTTACCCAAGGAGTGTAGTACACCCTTTGCATGACACGTTTCTCAGACATGTTCTCTGTTACAACCCCGACGAGGTAATGAATACAACAGTTTTTCTTACAACGCATTTTATTGATATGTCACACATCAAAAAAATGAGAATAATAAACATGGTTTTTAGGCAGGACACACAAGATCAAGTAAAATAAAAATAAAACAGATAAAATAAAAAAACATACTTTAACGGTAAAGTATCAACAACTCTTCCTATCGCTGCCAAAAGTTCCAAGCTGTTCTTATGTTCTTCAGTTGAGTTTCGTCGTTCTCTATAAGCTGGACGTAAAGCTTCTCGATTTTAGCCTCAAAGAGTCTGGTGTTTCTGAGATTATGCAGAATCGCCTCGGTAGCTCCAAAGACTCTCCTCTCCGAGACATGAAGGTGGCCCTGGTGTAGAGCGTCCCGAATGGCTGGAATGAAACGAACGGTCCACAGTCTCTTTACCACTTCATCATAGTTACGATCCAGATAGTATTCTTCGGTCGGAAACAAACACTCGTGTTGCATTTGACTAGGATGGTCGACTTGACATCCATAACATTTTTCATTTCTGTACAGATGCAGGACCCTATCTAGCAGATGAACTACGACAGCTTTTACCGTATGCAGGAATGCCGATGTCCTAACACGTTCTGCAGCATCACCCCCTGGAGCACAATGAAAGCACGGCAAATCAGGACCTACTGTGGGACAAGTTGTTGATCCCTCTGGAGACTCGGATGGCGTAGATGGAGGTTCATACATATCCAGCCAGCCAGTAATATCAATGCCCGCCATATAGCTGTCGAGATCGGGGGTCCAGATTGTTGGAGGGGATGGTGGCTCTCCAGGCGTTTGCTCCAGGGTGCAACTCGCGGGGAGAGATTTGTTTTTTCTCAGATCCATGTTTAGTGTTCAACGAATGTCCTTGAGGGGTTCTCACTTTTAAATGATCTGGAGGGGGAGGGCGGGACTTATTATGTTGAGGGGATCGGCGGAGCTCTCTGTAAAAGTGAGAGTCATTACCAGTCAAACCTTTTATTTTTGGGGCATACACCAAAATTCTAATATTACACCCTCACATAACTTCATATGGGGCTTCCTTATAGTCGTGTGAAGTAGTTATAAAAAGAGATAAGCACGAGATAAGTTTGTGCACAGATCTCTGGCTGTAGGCGTCTGACCAGCTACGGCATTCGTTTCTTGACTGGCTCTCCGAATGGTAAGTTGTCACAGGCATCTCTTGGTCACTTTTCTTTTTGAAAGGTGACTTGGTAAGTGGAAATTACTGTCTTTTATTTAGTTTTGAGCATATTTCTATTTTCATCTAATTCCACCTCCCACAATCTCATAGCCAGAGGAAGGGGTGGAGAAAGGGGGGAGAGGCCTGGGCTGGGAGGGGGCTGGGGGGCTAGGCTGTCTCACTCATAGAGATACCTAGATTAACATCATAGGCTTATAACATACCACATCAAAGGGCAAAACATCCAAGGCTAATTAGATTAGATAACCCTGAGGGGACCAGACAGCATAACTTCAAAGAGACTACCTTAATCGAACACATCAAAGAATTAGACAACAAAACATGTCTCACTCATAGAGATACCTAGATTAACATCATAGGCTTATAACATACCACATCAAAGGGCAAAACATCCAAGGCTATTTAGATTAGATAACCCTGAGGGGCAGGGATCAGACAGCATAACTTCAAAGAGACTACCTTAATCGAACACATCAAAGAATTAGACAACAAAAGCACTCCACAGGGGGGCTTTTCACACCTACCCGTTATAACACCTCACCCCTCACATCAAAGGGTCTCAAACAATGGGAGGCGGGACTTAGCTCTGATAAAAGGCTCTCGACCAATGGGAGGCGATGGGAGGCGGGACTTAGCTCATTTGCATAATTGGGGGCGTGTCACCTGTCACTTTTGTATGCATACTAATGAGACGAAAGCGGCATGGTATATACTACTTGTATGGTTGTAGTCTTAGCCGCCAGCGTTCTAACCGAGCTGGGGGTGTGGCTTTTGGGTTGTTGAAGATCAGTTCAAGCGGTTTGTGATCTGTGATAACAGTGAAGTGTGACCCATAGAGATATAGGTGGAAGTGTTCACATGCCCAGAGGATTGCCAGAGCTTCTCTCTCCGTTTGAGAATAGCGCTGTTCCACTAGTGTGAGTGCTCGGCTGGCATATGCAACAATGTGGTCATTACCCTCTTTGTCAGGGCTGTGCTGGCTGAGTATGGCACCTAGACCAACAGGGCTGGCATCAACCAGTAGTTTGGATTTCTTCCTTGGGTCAAAGTAAGCCATTGTAGTGTTTTCCATCAGCTCTGATTTTAGCCTCTCCATTGCCGACTGTTGTTGTGGTCCCCATGACCAAGTAGTGACTTTCTTTTGTTAGTTGATGTAAAGGTTCAGAGATCGTGGCATAGTCATGAATGAAATGTGAGCAGTATTTTATCATCCCGAGCAGACTGCGAACCTCTGATGCGTTTTGGGGTGGAGGAAGCTTCTTGATGGCTGTGATCTTTTTAGGATCTGCAGATATGCCTTTTGCAGAAAAAATATAGCCAAAGAACTCAAGCTCTGGTTTAGTGTATTCACATTTATCAGCATTGAGTGTGATATTTTTCTCCCTCAGTCTCTGAAAAACAGCTTTGAGGCTATTGTTGTGCTCTTCTTGTGTTTTCCCATACACAATGATGTCATCACTCATGTTCCTGACCTTGGGAATACCATGTAGCACTCCTTGAATGACATTTTGGAACACTTCAGCGGCAGAGTTAATGCCAAAGTTCAGTCTGGTATACTTCCAGAGGCCAGTGTGTGCAGTGAAGGTGGTGATATACCTTGAATCTTGATGGAGCTCAAGTTGATGGTATCCAGCATTCAGATCCAGCTTGGAGAATACTACAGCTCCATTCAGGTCGTGGATGAGGTCATCTACAGTTGGTGTGATGTGGCGCTCTCGCTGTATTGCTGTGTTCGGCAGGCGCATATCCACACAGATGCGAACTTTGTCAGGGTTCTTTGGTTTTGGTGTAGCAACTATCGGAGACACCCATGGCGTTGGGCCGCTGATTCTCTCGATGACTCCTTTTTCCTGTAGCTGGTTTAATTCTGATTCCACTCTTTTTCTCATGTGGAAAGGAATCCTCCTGTGTGGCTGTGTCACAGGTTGCACTGACTCATCAATGTGTAGCTTCACTTGAAAATCTTTGAGTTTTCCTATGCCTTGAAAGATGTCTTGGTACTCATGGAGGAGCTGGTTTGGGGATGAAATAGGCATTTCTGTGGACATAGAGTTTACAACTTTCAGAAGTCCTAGTTCTGTTGCTGTCTTTCGACTCAGCAGTGAGCCATGGTCACCCTGTATCACATAGAATGTAGCTGCATTTACTGTGGAAGTAGTTAGTAGGAACTAATCGACTTAATCGATTACTAAATTAGTTGCCAACTAATTCAGTCGTCGATTCGTTGGTGACGTCATCACGTGTGTTTTACACGCCGTTAAGCTCCAACGATATCGGTCTTTTTATCGGTACTGGAGACATTTAAAAAATATATGTCATGTATTATTGCTACAAAAACATTATATCGCAGTCTTAGTGTCGCCAACTCGTTTTTCTAATATGCAAAAAGACAAACAAATGCGTCTATGATGTATTTCGATCAGACGAGATCTCTCTCCCCCGTCTGTGTGCGAGGGGGCGGGGCAGTTTACACACACACGGCTGCTACATGCCACATAACACGCTCCGAGGTGTGGTTAATCTTTACCCGTCTCGATGCTCGTTGCCAAAAGTGCAATAAGAGTTTTGCATGTCAGGGCGGTAACACGAGCAATTTGTCAAAACATTTAGCAAAAGTGCTCCACATCCAGACGGAGAAATGCACCGGGTTCGACTGTCTTTCTAGCAGCTCTGTAGCCCCATCCACGAGCAACGTTTCCACGTCTGGTGTTATGTATGCTAGCAGCAACACACCGAGTTAACTACATTATACAAACATGGGTTAATGATTAGAGGTAACTGAGTTATTTATTTTGTTAAAGTTTCGGCTATTCTGTTTACAGTTCTGTCATCAGATTATTTAATATGATTTGTTAAAACACTGTTGTTTCTTTTGATGTGAAATATTATTTATTTAATTTGAATAAAAAGCAATGTTAATTTTGTTCAAAATGTGTTTAGTTAATTTAATAATATATGTATTTTTGAATCAAGTATTCATCTTTATTGTCTTCTTTGTTAGTTTCCACATGCCTAAAACAACCTCAAGCTAAATCTAAAAGTTGATGAATCAGAGCGTTTGAGAAATTGGGCAAGGCATAATAGTCCAAATAGTCGATTAATCGTTTCATTAATCGATAGATTAATCGATTATCAAATTAGTCGTTTGTTGCAGCCCTAGTTGAATGGACTGCAGCTTTACATTTTCCTCTCAAAGGAAGAGCAGTGGATGAGCCATAAGGATAGTGATAGCGCAGAGTGAAGCAGGTAGGACCCAAACGCAGATAACACTTGATAATACCTTTATTTCAAGGTCTCTTATCTAATACATAAACTTCAACAAACAAAACACTCTACGGTGAACTAGGTCACAAACAAAAAGAAGCACCAACACTGAACACAGCACGAGACAAGACTAAATACAGGGAGGGATAATTACAAGACAAGAAACAGCCGGGCAGGGGAGGAGAAACACAAGGGCCACAGGTGAACACAATCAGCTAACGAGACACAGGTGAGGAAACTAACGACAGGAGGAAAAACACAGGGAAAAGGACCAGACAATAACCCAGGAGGAAAACATGGCATAGAGAACAGTGAAAACACCCAAACCTAGACATAGACCCGTGACCTGACATGACAACCGTGACAGAACCCCCCCCTCAAAGGACGGATTCCAGACGTCCCTAAACCCCAAAAACAAAAATCCAACACAGTCCAGCAGGGTGGGTGGAGGGGGTCCGGAGGAGGGACGTATCCCTAGGCCACCAGGGTGGGTGGAGGGGGTCCGGAGGACGGGACTAAGCTGACCGCCCAGGAGCCCAGTAGGGGACCAGGAAGGGATCTCGGGCGGACGGCCCGGGGGCACGGCAGAAGCCGAGAAGGGGGACTCGGGCGGACGGCCCGGGGGCAAGGCAGAGTCTAAGGTGGGGGTCTCGGGCGGACGGCCCGGGGGCAAGGCAGAGTCCATGGCGGGGAACTCGGGCGGACGACCCGGGAGCAAGGCAGAGTCCAAGGTGGGGAACTCGGGCGGACGACCCGGGGGCAAGGCAGAGTCCAAGGTGGGGGTCTCGGGCAGACGGCCCGGGGGCAAGGCAGAGTCCATGGTGGGGCGAAGGCCACAGCGGGCGAACTCAGGGGGCCGAGCATGAGGGCGAAGACCAGACAGCTCCGGAGGCCGGGCAGGACCCGGTGTCGGCCGGACAGGAACCGGAGCCGGCGGGACAGGCTTCGGCAGCATCCCCCACGGAAGAGGACCAGGAGTTGGCAGGACCCCCAGCAGGAGGGTGGACGACGGGACCTCCAACGAGACAGGACAAAGGGTTGGCAGGACCCCCGGCAGGAGAGTAGACGGCGGGGCCTCCAACGGGACAGGACACAGGGTTGGCAGGACCCCCGGCAGGAGAGTAGTCGGCGGGGCCTCCAACAGCACAGGACATAGGATTGGCAGGACCCCCGGCAGGAGCGTAGTCGGCGGGACCTCCAACGGGACAGGACATGGGGTTGGCAGGACCCCCGGCAGGAGAGTAGTCGGCGGGGCCTCCAACGGGACAGGACAAAGGGTTGGCAGGACCCCCGGCAGGAGACTAGTCTGCGGGACCTCCAACTGGACAAGACATGGGGTTGGCAGGACCCCCGGCAGAGGGCTAGTCTGCGGGACCTCCAACTGGACAGGACATGGGGTTGGCAGGACCCCCGGCAGGAGAGTAGACGGCGGGACCTTCAACGGGACAGGACATGGGGTTGGCAGGACCCCCAGCGGAACCTCCAACGGTACAGGACATGGGGTTGGCAGGACCCCCGGCAGAAGACTAGTCTGCGGGTCCTCCAACTGGACAGGACATGAGGTTGGCAGGACCCCCAGCGGAACCTCCAACGGTACAGGACATGGGGTTGGCAGGACCCCCGGCAGAAGACTAGTCTGCGGGACCTCCAACTGGACAAGACATGGGGCTTGAGTGGGGACTCGAGAGAGGGCTTGAGAGGGAACTCGAGAGGACACTGGAGAGTTGACTTGGGAGGTGACTCGAGAGGACACTGGAGAGTTGACTTGAGAGGGGACTCGAGAAAAGACTCGAGAGGGAACTCGAGAGGTGACTGGAGAGGGGACTCGAGAAGGAACTCGAGAGGTGACTCGAGAAGTAACTCGAGAGGGGACCTGAGAGGGGACTTGAGAGGGAACTCGAGAGGAGACCTGAGGGGAAACTTGAGAGGTGACTCGAGAGGACACTGGAGAGTTGACTTGAGAGGGGACTTGAGAAGGGACTGGAGAGGGGACTCGAGAGGGGACCTGAGAGGGGACTTGAGAGGGAACTCGAGAGGAGACCTGAGGGGAAACTTGAGAGGGGACTCGAGAGGACACTGGAGAGTTGACTTGAGAGGGGACTCGAGAAAAGACTCGAGAGGGAACTCGAGAGGGGACCTGAGAGGGGACTTGAGAAAAGACTCGAGAAGGGACCCGAGAGGGAACTCGAGAGGAGACTGGAGAGGGAACTCGAGAGGAGACTAGAGAGGGAATTCGAGAGGGGACTTGAGAGGGAACTCGAGAGGAAACTGGAGAGGGGACTTGAGAGGCGACTCGAGAGGACACTGGAGAGTTGACTTGAGAGGTGACTCGAGAGGACACTGGAGAGTTGACTTGAGAGGGGACTCGAGGGGAGACTCGAGAGGTAACTCGAGAGGGGACCTGAGAGGGGACTTGAGAAAAGACTCGAGAGGTAACTCGAGAGGGGACCTGAGAGGGGACTTGAGAGGAGACCTGAGGGGAAACTTGAGAGGGGACTCGGGTAGGAACTTGAGAGGTGACTTGAGAGGGGACTCGAGAAAAGACTCGAGAGGGGACCCGAGAGGGAACTCGAGAGGAGACTGGAGGGGAAACTTGAGAGGGGACCTGAGGGGAAACTTGAGAGGTGACTCGAGAGGACACTGGAGAGTTGACTTGAGAGGGGACTCGAGAAAAGACTCGAGAGGGGACCTGAGAGGGGACCTGAGAGGGAACTCGAGAGGAGACTCGAGAGGTAACTCGAGAGGGAACTCGAGAGGAGACTCGAGAGGTAACTCGAGAGGGGACCTGAGAGGGGACTTGAAAAGTTTCTGGAGGGGAAACTTGAGAGAGTTGGTTCGCCAACAGAACACGGGGTGCTGGAGTCGGCCGGTACGCCGACAGGACACGAGGAGCTGGTGTTGGCTGGGGAGCCAACAAGAGACGAGGTGCTGGAGTCGGCCGGTACGCCGACAGGACACGGGGAGCTGGTGTTGGCTGGGGAGCCAACAAGAGACGAGGTGCTGGGGTCGGCCGGTACGCCGACAGGACACGGGGTGCTGGCGTCGGCCGGTATGCCGACAGGACACAGGGAGCTGGCGTTGGCCGGTAAGCCAGTCCTGGAGCCGAAACTGGAGTCGGGACCAGGGGTACTGGAGCCGGTACTGGAGCCAGAACCATGGCTGCTGGGGCCGGAACTGGGGCTGGAGCCATGGCTCTTGGGGCTCGGGCTGCTAGCTTGGTCTTGCGACTCCTTTTAGCAGCCGCCTGAATACTCCGTGGACCTCCATAAAGCCAGACGAGTACCCGAGAACGGATCCTGGACAGGAGCAGGAAATGGGGAAGAAGCAGGGGCTGACTCCAGACGGAACCCACCAAGGCGTATGGTGCCAGGTTGGGAATCGGGAGGCAGGGAGCTAGCATGCCTGGGGCTAGCAGGCCGGGAATCACACACCGGGAGGATCTTTGAAATCCAGCCAGGTAAGAACTTCACCAAACCTGGTTTCTCTCTAGCCATTTGGCGCGCCTCCGACAACACAGCCTCTCGCTGCTGAACTCCGGGTGCTCTCTTCCATCGATCCGAGCAGTTAGCCAAAAAAAAGGAAAAATTCAATAATTCCAGCTCGAACGGATCTGCTGGGCCCATTTCTTGGTTGGTGCTTTCTGATAGCGCAGAGTGAAGCAGGTAGGACCCAAACGCAGATAACACTTGATAATACCTTTATTTCAAGGTCTCTTATCTAATACATAAACTTCAACAAACAAAACACTCTACGGTGAACTAGGTCACAAACAAAAGAAGCACCAACACTGAACACAGCACGAGACAAGACTAAATACAGGGAGGGATAATTACAAGACAAGAAACAGCCGGGCAGGGGAGGAGAAACACAAGGGCCACAGGTGAACACAATCAGCTAACGAGACACAGGTGAGGAAACTAACGACAGGAGGAAAAACACAGGGAAAAGGACCAGACAATAACCCAGGAGGAAAACATGGCATAGAGAACAGTGAAAACACCCAAACCTAGACATAGACCCGTGACCTGACATGACAACCGTGACAGATAGATCTTGGCAGCAGATGGTTGCAGTTCACAACTGGCTTTAGCTCTTCATAGGAAACATCATCTAATATGTTCACTGTCGCACCAGAGTCAACAATAACATGTATTACTGTGTCCACAATTTTTATTTGTGTACGTTTGTGTCCTGCTTTGTCTTGCAGTGTGCATACAACATACACATAGTCATCATCTGCTGAGCTGTCTGGTCTCTGTGTCTTTTGCTCAGTTTGTTTCTGCACCTGATGCACTTTGTATTTTGGTCGGTAAAGTTGTTGTTTTTCTGCAGCTTTAGGGGTATAATCTTTGTTTTGTGATCTGCAGTATCTTTGGAAATGATTTAATTTTCCACATGCTTTACAATCTTTCCCCTTTGCTGGGCAGTTTGCTTGTCCTCCCTCATGAGGAAAATGTCCACCACAGTTGTTGCAGGTTTTGTATTCATGCTTCACATTATTATATTTATTGAATTGTTTATGACTTTGGAAGCTTTTCTTTTGTACAGCATGCACTGGGAATTCTTCTTGTGATCTTCCTGTCTCCATACCTGCAGCTTGTTTGTCTGACAGTTCTTGAGCTCTGCCTGCATCCAGTAGTTTTTGAAGTGTCATATCGCTGTCCTTTAGCGCCGCCCTGCGGAGGCGTGCGGAACTGCAGCTTAGAATAATCTGTGACTTTATTTCCTTATCAGGAAAAGGTAAAGTCACATGTTGACGCCAACTGTCTCAGTCGCGTGTGGAAAGCATCCAATGTCTCACTGTCATTTTGCCTGGCTTGTCTGAAAATATAGATCTCATATTCAGGACTTACTTTGGGGCAGAAATAGGTTTGCAGGCTCGCTATGGCCGTATCATAATCATCAGCGTCTCCCGTTCCTGGCAGCGTGTCAAATATGTCATACACGTCTGATCCAGCATAGTGCAGCAATAGCGTACGTTTTTGTGTATCCTCCTTTATGTCTAATGCCACTAGGAAGTTGGTGAATCGTTTAATCCACCTTTTCCACCTCGAGCCTACAGAGCTGGGTTCAGTGTGCACATCAAACTGCGGGAAATGTGGGAGATTGGCCATGGTGCGTCCCGTGGATGGCTTGGCTAGCTTGTTAGCCTTATATGTTAGCCAACGTAGTTCACTTACCGCTTATTGTGGAGAATTGAAGATTATATTCATCTTAATGTCACCCATATATAAGAAGTGTGTTACATTTGAAATGGCAGAAAGTCTTGTTGCAATTTCCAGAAATTGAAAGAGGCCCCTGGAGTTTCTCTGGTAATTATCAATAGTAGCAGTTAAGTGAATACTGTTCCAACAATACCACTGTTTGTGTTTTATATTGATTTCTCTGTTTTATCCTTTCATAAATGTGAGGACTAAACTTGCTCCAAACATTCTGGGGTGCTTGGAGTAAACAGGTTTTATTGCGCTGTGGGGGAGGTGTAGGTACGCTTACACATCACTGTACACTGTATACCAAGGCAGGTTTACCATCACTCTCTGTACGGAGGCTCAGTCACTGGTACACTTTTATTTATAAAGCTATGTTGGGCAAACTCCCGTATTACATCTGTTCTCTGGTAAAGCAGAAAGTTGCAAGCAGCTATTGTCTGAGATCACAGGATGTAGTCTTATTAGATGTACCAAGAGTGAGGACTGTCTTAGGTAAAACAGCTTTTATGTGCGCAGCTCCACTTGCTTGGAACAGCCTACAGTCCAACTTGAAATTGTTCACTTTTGTTTCTCTGAATGTTTTTAAGGCACGTCTGCACGAAATGCTTTATGACACTATGGGTGTTTGTAAGTGTTGGTGAATATGTAAATATGATGTCCTCTATTGTTTGTTTTTATGTTTCATGTGGAACTAATTGATGCAGGTCTCCCTTGTAAAAGAGATCCATGATCTCAAGGGACCTATCTGTCTAAATAAAGGTTTGAAATGAAATGAAATGAAGGTATGCAGGACAGTGGGCTAGGTGGATGAGAGTACCTTCTGCTTAAGATCTCCAGTATGTCATGTTTCAGGGAAGTCTACATATCTTGAATAGTATATGTGTGTGTTTAATTACTTTGTATTCTTAATAAGCAGTCTGTGTAACCAGAAGCTGGAAATATGAGAGTATTAATATGTATTATCTTTGTGAACAAGGGGATAATCTTTGGACAGCTCAAGCCTCTGGAATGTGCATAAAAGTGTGTGTGTGGATGTGTTGTTCTGCGATGTGTTGTATCCTCGTCGCCAGTTGTAGTGTTGTCATTATAGATAACTCAGAAGACAGCAATATCCTTAACTGTGCTTTATTCCCGCTCTGTACTACCTAATAACTGGTGTCCCACATATAACATTCCGGGTATCCACAACTCCGGACCAAATAGTATGTCACAACATTACATTCGCCTTTATTATTAAATGTTCCAGGTATAAGGAACCATTGCCTAATCCATCTTGCTATATGATAAATTATGATCAGTGGCAGTTCTGGTCAAATTTAAGTCAATGACTTAGATTCAATTTTAGCTGAGTTACCCTTTTTTTGTTACTTTTGCCCAAGATACAGAACATTGAAAGGTGTTGGGGGTAATAAATTCCTTATTTATAAAGCCAAAATGTGTTTTTATTGTATTTCTTAATGTTTCTTGATATTGTATTAGTCACAAACTTGTTTCAGTAACTTAGTTTAAAGTTATTAAATTACATTACTGAAAGAAACCCCATCCCGGTTAACTTTGGCCCAGGTAACAGCCCAGTTTTTGCTGGACCACTTACATAAAATAAATACATTGCAACACAGACTTTGAGATATAGTACTCACAGAGGTAGGAAGTAACTAAGTACATTTACTCAAGCACTGTACTTATGTACAATTTTGAGATACTTGTATTTTACTTGACTATTTCCATTGTATGCTACTTTGTACTTTTACTCCACTTCAGTGGTGAATAGTGTACTTTTTCTCTGCTACATTTATTTAATACCTAGTTACTTTACAGATTTGGATTAATGATTTGAAATATAATCAACACTTAAATCAGACTTTAGTTACACCTGGAGTAAATTCACAAGCTACCCTGCAGTATACAAACTCATTAAAACGGCATCTTTGCCAGCTTTGATAACACTTGCCTTTTGGGTATTGGAACATAATCAAAACAAATCATATACATGAAAGGGGCCGATCTGCACAATGAGTACTTTTACTTTTGGTACTTTAAGTATATTTTGATGCTAATACTTTTGTTCTTGTACTTGAGTAACAGTTTGAATGCAGTAAGACTGATATGTATTGCCCCTATGATAAAAGAAATGGCTAGTTGGTTGCATTCTTTGTGAATTTAATAACAGAACATGTTGTCCTTCCTAATAAGATTTCGGTAAACATTAGTATTACTGTAGCCTCAAGTCTTACAACAAAGATTATTACAACATACAAACTATAAATGTAAAACTGTTATTTTATGATTAACTTTCATAAAAGAGACTGAGATTGTCTGATACACTTTCCAAAATTGCAAAACATCACACAAGAGACCATTTTGTTTCTTTAAATAATTGTACAAAGACATCTCAAAGAATACGTCCACGCATGATAACATAAAAACACTCTCTATAGATAAATAAAAATAAATGATAGTGCACTATTTTGACATATATTTCAGGTATAACATGATAAGCTAGAAACGGTTGTGTGGTAATCGGAAGAACAGCAGTTCATTCCTCTGCTCCTACGACCCACATGTCCTTTGGCAAGACACTGAACACCAAGGCACGGCCGTGTGTGTGTGTGTGTGTGTGTGTGTGTGTGTGTGTGTGTGTGTGTGTGTGTGTGTGTGTGTGTGTGTGGTGTGTGTGTGTGTGTGTGTGTGTGTGTGTGTGTGTGTGTGTGTGTGTGTGTGTGTGTGTGTGTGTGTGTGTGTGTGTGTGTGTGTGTGTGTGTGTGTGAATGAATGAGCATTACAGTCATTCCTATGAGTTTGGGACTTTGTGTAGCAGCCATCAGTGTATGGTCGTGTTTGTGAATGGATACATTTTGACATATATTGTAAAAGTGCCATATAGTGGCCATAGTGTTACGATGTATCACTTTATGGATGTTTTAATGGACTAGGTGCTTAAAGTTTAATCCTTAATACGACAAAACTAAATATTCCACTGTCCTTCATTGGTCCGGTCAATGCAAAATTAATTCTAAAAGCAAGTTCATCAGAAGCTGTAGAAGACTTCCACTCAAAAAATCTGGGATTTTTAACAACAAAAAGAAATCCTTTTTCATACCAGCATTGGCAGTCATGTTGTGATTACTGTGTAAAAACAGCACTAATGCTATTGCTGGTTTAACAGTAACCATGAAAGCAGTAAGAGGCAGGGTGCGGTGACAAGACTGATCTTGTGTCTTACTCCACTGGAAGCTGTAAATGAGGAAAAAAGTAAACCAAACATTCATTTAAATGTAAACAATATGTAATTGTTGTATTAAGTAGCACTCAGTATTTACTTATTATGCCATTTACGCCAATGGAGCTGCTTTCAATGTCGAATCCAACGACTGTTGAAGCTGCGTTGATCAAAGCGTTCACAATCTGAGTGCTATTAGGAGCAGATGTGCTTCTAAATGAAACGTCAATGTCGTTGATGATTGATCCGTTACTGCAGAAAGAGAAAACAAATATTGTTTGAAATATCAGATATTGGATCCTACTCTTTATTATAAAACTTTAATGGTCTTAAAAAATTACCTGAATGAAACAACATCTAGTGATTTGAAGGACGAAGGGAATGCCTTTTGGAAAACAGGTGTAAGCTGTAGAAACACAAAACAAAAACATATATTTTTTCACATAAACCTTTGCATTGGATTTAGAGCTTGACTCATTTATTTGACTTTATCTTTATTCGTCTTTCATCAATTAATAATTCCTAATCATAGTGTGGTAACTGTGGAGCAGGCCTAGAATTCACATGTTTTGAGTGGGTGGACTAAAAAAAACGTACCTGAGTATCTATCATTGTAGCCCGAGCTTTATAAGCAGCAGAAGATGAATTCAGCAAGTCATTGGTAAATGTGTCCTTAACAGATCTGAAAGTCAGCCTTGTTGTTATAAGGGCTATAGTAGTAGCTGCAGCAGTTGTAGGTGCTGCAGTTGTGGGTGCAGCAGTCGTAGGTGAAGCAGTCGTGGGTGCTACAGTCGTGGGTGCAGCAGTTGTGGGTGCAGCAGTTGTAGCTGCAGCAGTTGTAGCTGCAGCAGTTGTGGGTGCTGCAGTTGTGGGTGCAGCAGTTGTAGCTGCAGCAGTTGTGGGTGCAGCAGTTGTGGGTGCAGCAGTTGTAGCTGCAGCAGTTGTAGCTGCAGCAGTTGTAGGTGCTTCAGTTGTAGCTGCAGCAGTTGTGGGTGCAGTAGTTGTAGCTGCAGCAGTTGTGGGTGCAGCAGTTGTAGCTGCAGCAGTTGTGGGTGCAGCAGTTGTAGCTGCAGCAGTTGTGGGTGCAGCAGTTGTAGCTGCAGTTGTAGGTGCAGCAGTTGTAGCTGCAGCAGTTGTAGCTGCAGCAGTTGTAGGTGCTGCAGTTGTAGGTGCAGCAGTTGTAGCTGCAGCAGTTGTAGCTGCAGCAGTTGTAGGTGCTGCAGTTGTATCTGCAGCAGTTGTGGGTGCAGCAGTTGTAGCTGCAGCAGTTGTAGGTGCTGCAGTTGTAGCTGCAGAAGTTGTGGGTGCAGCAGTTGTAGCTGCAGCTGTTGTAGCTGCAGCAGTTGTAGGTGCTGCAGTTGTAGCTGCAGCAGTTGTAGCTGCAGCAGTTGTGGGTGCAGCAGTTGTAGCTGCAGCAGTTGTAGGTGCTGCAGTTGTAGCTGCAGCAGTTGTGGGTGCAGCAGTTGTGGGTGCAGCAGTTGTAGCTGCAGCAGTTGTGGGTGCAGTAGTTGTAGCTGCAGCAGTTGTGGGTGCAGCAGTTGTAGCTGCAGTTGTAGGTGCAGCAGTTGTAGGTGCAGCAGTTTTAGGTGCAGCAGTTGTAGCTGCAGCAGTTGTAGGTGCTGCAGTTGTAGCTGCAGCAGTTGTAGTTGCAGCAGTTGTAGGTGCTGCAGCTGTTGTCGGTGCAGCAGTTGTAGCTGCAGCAGTTGTAGGTGCAGCAGTTGTAGTTGCAGCAGTTGTAGGTGCAGCAGTTGTAGTTGCAGCAGTTGTAGGTGCTGCAGCTGTTGTCGGTGCAGCAGTTGTAGGTGCAGCAGTTGTAGCTGCAGCAGTTGTAGGTGCTGCAGTTGTAGCTGCAGCAGTTGTAGTTGCAGCAGTTGTAGGTGCTGCAGCTGTTGTCGGTGCAGCAGTTGTAGCTGCAGCAGTTGTAGCTGCAGCAGTTGTAGGTGCAGCAGTAGTTGTAGGTGGCACTGTTGTCTCTGCAGCTACATCAGCAGTTGTCGATACCAATAACCTACCATAGCCAATAACAAATACATGTAACGTATTTTATTTTTGTTGTTCATTCATATCTTATTTTACTATTTTATTTATGCATATTTTTTATCTCTCCAGTTTAAAACGATATGTCTGGTTTACTGTCCTATAGTATACATTGGAACGATTTCAAACCTGTTTTATCCCAATAATTATAAAGGAGTGCCTTGGAAATATGTTCTTTGTTAGTAATTCTATCGCTCGAGGTGGAGTCGAAAGAGATGAGTTTTCAGTCTGCGCCGGACGATGTGCAGGCTTTCTGCTGTCCTGATGTCAATGGGGAGCTCATTCCACCATTTTGGAGCCAGGATAGCAAACCCACGTGTTTTTGCTGATGTGAACTTGGGTCCCCATCGCAGCTTACCAGTGTACCCTCCCTTTCTCCCTCGCTCGCCCCTACGCTCACTCACACTTTGGCTGTGAGCTGAGCTGCGGGTGCCAGATAAGCCAACATCCCCCATTTTCATCACTTACAGCGCCCATCGTACAGGGCAAATGAAAAGTGTAACCGGGAAGAAAAGAGTGTTACATTTACTTAACTATGAATGTTGTTACATCAAGTCCGAAAATTAGGATGAGCACCAACGGTCAAAACGTTTTTTTTCCCTCCCAGAACTGTCAGCGCAGCGCCTCCACAGATTTGGCGCCCTAGGCGAACATGGTTACGCTGTAGAAGCGTAGGTACAACGCTACATTTCCCACCCCCCCAGTCATACAGTAGGCTACGGAGAGCGGCGAGAAACAATTCCTCAGGCATCGAAAAGCGCAACCGAAATTCACATTCCTAAATGATGCCGTTGGAATCGAAATGTTGGAACCGGTTCCGAACCGGTTCTCGGTACCCAACCCTACTTAGCAATGAACAAAACAAGATCTCATGATAGAGCATGTCAGCTATTAATCTTGTTGGTTTCTTGGCCCAGTGTCATAACTATACTAATCTCTGTCATTCCTTGTGCATTGCATCTATGTGAATGTGTGGCGAAAGATAATGACAAACAAAGACATGGCGTGGTAAAAAAGCAGGTAAGATATGCAAGAGAAAAAAAGAATAGTATATTGTAACCTAAATCAATAAATGAGATGTATTTTCTACCTCACATCTATACACATGAAATGTAAATTCATTTGAATGTCACTCACTTCTACATTGATGGTGGAGCAGTTAAAACTTTAAGATGAGGTTAGTCTGGTGTATGAAGAGTTTATTGCCAAGTGTAATAAACCACTTTAACAATATGTCTCGGTTTAGTTTTTAACGATTTTAATGATAACGCTGCTCTTCTATTTTAGTTTTTCAACAGGATGCATAGCTTCTTAGTTTCCGTGACGTAGTTGCCTAACCTTATGTTGTTTTTGCATTGCACCTCCTAGAGACAGTGATGCAGATAAAGGCATTCATGTAATGTGTTTCCCGTCACTGTGAGTCATGTAATTGAGGTTTTCTTAAGAGAAGTCAGATATCATGTGACTCATACATGCTAAATATAACTGTGGTACACCCAGGGCCGGACTGGGACAATAAGTCAGGCCGGGAATTATACACCCAGCCAGGCCACTACCAGTTTTCTTTTGTGCCATTTTCCTGGATTTATTTGTCAATATATACAGTGTTGCTGTGCAAATCTATTTAGGCGTTGCTGTGCACATCTAGGGTGAACATATTTTAAGTGGAGGTGGACCTGAAATCCTCTAGGGGGGTCTGGGGGAATGTTCCCCCGGTAAGATTTTTTTTAAATGTTGGACTTAAATGCATCAATCTGGTGCATTTTGAGGGGGAAATAAGGAGACAACACCCATATGAAACACATCTGTATACATTTAAATAATCATACAATCATAAGTACATGGCCATAACCAATAACATACCATATCCAATATGAAAAAACATTGAAACTTGTTATTTATTTGTTTTTGGTTCATTTATAGTTGTTAGTGTGTCTGGGCTCTTGAATCAGCCTCACCCGTCTCCCCCCTATCCCCCTGCTCCTCTTTGAGGCAGCAGCAAAGACTAGTTTTAGCTCTCAACAAGTTTATAAAGTTTATCTTACCTTTTTTCACCAGTTAACATTTTATTTTGTGTTATTCATGGGTATTTTACTAATCACTCCCCCTTCAAATGGAAATATGTGTTTACATAAATGGTGACCAAACCGTTTGAGACCCACTGAGATAACTTGGACTAATGGCGCGTTTCCACTGCAGGCCTCGCTCGGCCTCGCTCGGTTTGGTTAGGCCTTATTAGGCCCGGCTCACTTTAATGCTGCGCTTCCATTACAGTTTAGGAACTGGGGTAGTTACTATAGTCAAGTGGAAACGCAACCAAAAACGGGCCCCGCACGGCTCGGCACGCTTAAAGCGAGCTACCCGCTGCAGTGGAAACGCGCCATAAGTTAAAAATCTAAAATCTAAACACTCAGAATCCTTTACCTCACCTGAGCTGTAGTTATCAGTCTCTCAGTCTGACAGCAGAGGACTCTCCCCCCACCTTGTTGACAGCTCATTATATCCATTAGCGCACCTAGCTAGCACCAGATGCTAACAACAACAATACACGTAACCGGTGCGAATGCTTTCTCTCTCTCGCTCGCTCGCGCCACACATACACACCCTCCCGAGCTTGAATGACACACAGAGACCAATCGAGGGTATTAGTGTATGATCTGTATGAAAGTGGCCATGTCGGCAGGCCACATCATGTAGACAGCCAGTCACCCTTTGTGAGGCAGAGTCAGACCCACATTTGCGCAGCGTTGCGTTCACAATACATACATAAAAAAAAAAAATCCTCAGGCCAGTACTTAACAGGCCAGGCCATCGGGAAACCTCACGGTCCTCCCGATGGCCAGTCCGGGCCTGGGTACACCCCAAAAATGGTACAATTATTTGTGTATTTACTTTTATTTATTTTTGCTAAACAGTGAATTTATTGTTTTGAAAAGCCCAACATTATCTGTATTTATTTTTGGTGACATTCATATCATTTTATGGTTTATCTGTACTGTTTGAGAAGCAGTACGAGTAAGTAGCGCCAAGGTGGAACCTTTGGCAGGTGAGCGTTGACATCTGGGTTATCTTAGGGGGGGACACTTCCGCCCCCTCCTCAGAAGCAATCCAGACGATCAACAGGATCCTGTGTATAATTATTGCTGCTGCACTTTTCTGTTTTCTACAGGTCAGTACATGATGAAAATGATCGATGTTAACTTGTGTGAATTAGATATGATGTTGGAGATGTTTAGGAGAGTGTGTCAGAAAGTTTTGAGCATGTTTGACATAGTAACGGTATTTTAAAAAATACTAAACTGTCGGCAACAATATATGCCATTTTCGCGGGCTTCAGCCGCGCCTGGGTAAATGTGACCTGAGCGAAGGCTCGCAGGCAGATTAGCTGCTGCGCACGGGTAATAGAGAGGCGAAGTCACGCCCATCTACTTCCGGTCGATGGGACCCCGGAAGCGAAAAACTATACATTGAATTCAATGGAGAGAGAAAACGTATCTTTTGATCCCGTTTGAATTTTGCCACGAACTACACATATGATGTTTGTCAATCTTAAACAATCATTTCCATGTCAAAAAAGTCACATTTTGTCGTAAAACTGTTGAAATATAAGACTATGAAAAATACGCGACTACAAAGACTACAAATCCCAAATCCCATTCTGGGTTGCGTAAGTGATGTCACAGGCGATAATGCTCCAAGTTGCTCCAAGTGGTTGGTTCACTTTTACAAGATGCCTGTGTGCTTTGTACCAGGTTGTAATCACAAAAGTGATCATACCACTTGCTCGTTCTATCGCTTCCCGTCTGATGAAAGGACCAGGAGTCGCTGGATCAGACATATCAGGTAATATCATAGGTAATATACATGTTGTGCATGGAACATAGTCAAGTTAGCTACCTAGCTAGTAGCGATGAGTAGCGAGCACATTAGTTAGCATTACATTACTTAGCCTTGTCATTTTTAGTAGCCTTACCATGAAGTTATTATTTTATTATATGAAGTAAACCAAAATGTTAAACAGTAAGAGTAGTCATGATGGTAAGTATTTCGTGAAACATTTGAAGAGTAGCCTACTGCGCCCTCCACCGGGTGCTAAGGAAGCAGTTCAGGGAGAGTCGAAGGCAGGCAAGGAGCTTTGCATGACATTCTTCTGGACGTGTTTCATTGTGATGACAGTGAGGGTGAGTCAATCTGTTTGTTGGAAAGACAGTCGTTGTGTGCTTACTAAGAGAAAATTGTTAGAAGAGATAATTATTCAAAGTTTTTCAAAGTGTTGTTACTTTAAAGTGTTGTTACTGACCTTTTTCTCTTTTATTTTCTTTACCTCACCTGTAACTGCTGAGACGTTGAGGAACATGCACACTGACCTGCTCTGGCAACCTGATTTCCACTGTACGTAATAGTATTTGGTTATGGTATATTATTTATATACATCAAAGGCACAATGCACCCCCCAGAGACACACATGTATTGAGTGTGATATTTTGCATAGGTCATGTGAAATCATCTTTACATACTAAAAAACTGTAGGAGCGGCAACTTGTTTTGAAATTGAATTTTTAATATCCGATAATAAAGTTGATCTGTTTTCTTTCATCTTCTCTCTTCCCAGCTCCATCCATCACCATTCTCTGTTCCTGCAGGTCCTGCTTGCTAATCAATGCTCATATGTTTTTACACAATTACAAATAAAGTCAATGTATTGTATGACATGAAGTTGTGCTTCATTCGGAGTCAATAATAAATTCATTCTGCCTTCAACTGCACAATGATTGTGGACTGCACCGACATCCATGTAGCTGCCCCCTAAGATGAACCAAGCAAAGAGGGTCACCATCATGCCCAAGGAAATCCAGCTGGCCCGCCGCATCTGCGGAGAGAGGGCTTAGACTGACCTGAGACCAGCACACCCAAACACAACGGCTCTTTTAAGAGCCACCTACAGTTTCAAAGAGTTGCAATCCTATGTTATTATAATGATTAAACTGGTTCATGTATCACTTAGTTTACTGAACCGTGATGAATGAAAGAAATTAGTGAGGTAGTGGTTTACTGAAGTTACAAAGACATTAATATATGAGTAACAGGTCAGTGTAAACACAAGCTTCTGTCAATTATGGATCATTCAAACTATTTATATAAAAATATGTAATAACGTATTCGGTATATTCCTTGATAGAAGGTTGTTTTTAAGTTTACTAAAATCTATCGTTTCAACTGTTTCACAGGTGAGTAGAGCATCATTGAGTTTCTTATTCTGTCAGTAAATTATCCAAATGAATGTTTTTCATTATTTTAGTCAACCCTAAACAAATTGATTGTACCTTTTAAATAATGACCTTACATGGTCGCCAAAGTTAAATTAACTTCAGAAAATCAAATCTGTTCTGAGAAAAAACTAATAAATGTTTAAAGATAGGAAATTGCCATCCCACTGAAAAACAGTCCGTAGAGATTTAAAGGCGTAGTTGTAGTTCAGTCCAACGTTTCATTTGGATTCATTTCTCCAACAGTCAACTATTTTCATAAAGAATATATATATTTTTCAAAGTCAACTTTATTGTCAATCTTACTCAGTTTGTGTTTATAGACAGAGATCAAAAAGACGTTTCCAACAATCCCAAATACGAAAAATAAAATTATACAATTTACAGATATGTATACAAATATATATATCCTATATACACCATCATGTATAATGATGATGTAGAAGGAAGTGTGGTAGATGACAAGTAAATATAGAGTTACATACAGATCCATGTTACAGCAAAAGATGGAATAACTAAGAAGCACGCAGTATAATAATAATTACATGCAACAATTAAATAACTGCTCAGCATCTCCACCACAATCCCAATCTGCTGTGTCCTGTTTTCCTCCCTCTGCATAACACCCCATCACACATACCAAACACAACGCAGAGTCCGAGGGTGTTAAGAGTATGTTTATTTAAATGTCCTCCTCTCTACTGGCCAACACAGGGAGCATATGCTGGGTGTAGAATGTTTCCAGGAGGAGGAGATTTCCATGCCATGCAGGGTCTTTGGGGATGGGGATGATGATCGCCTCCTTCGTGGTCCACACAACAAAGTAGCAGAGACTCCGGTCTGTGATGTGCAGCTGCCCTTGGACCTGGTGCCAGTATGGGTGATTCTCCTTGAGAATATATGACCCACCCTCCTCACGGAGACAAAAGGATGGTAACTGGACTGCCTCCGCGATGGTCATGTTCCTCTGGCTGTGTGGACACTTCACCTCCAGCAGGGCAGATGGCTGCACATATCCATCGGGTGATGCTCCCAAAACACCCGACTCACTCACAAATAGACCAGACTCGAATCGAACACTGTCATTTGATAGGCCTCCACAAAGCCTTCACCCCTTCAGCCTCGTTTACAACCCCCCAGTTGACAGTTAGTGATGTCTCTGGCCAGTGGGTTGTATGTCTCCTCTCGCTGTTGGTAAAGTTGAGACACCGGCTGGACTACTTTTGAAGTGCCAGGCTTCCTCCACTGGCACTCAGCATCTGTGGAGCTGATCTGCCACATGGCAAATATTGCCAATGCTGCAGTGTGGCTGCATTTGTACATCCCCCGTGCCCAATCACAGACAGCGCTCTGCATCGCGCCATCGTCTCCCATGCAGATCTGTACAAATAAAGTAAGTACCATTTGTTAGCATGCTATAATAGATTGAATGAGCAATAATACAAGGATGGTCCGGATCTGGGGGTGGGAGGGTTTATTTTTCCATAGTTGTGTCCTCTTGTCTGATTGTTGTTATTGTTTGTTTTTTCTGTATTTTTTGTAATTTGTGTTGTATTGGTTGTGATTGTACATTGTATTTTTCTAAATGTGTATGAATACATTTCTGAAAAACATTTGATCAACAATAAAAAGGGATTTGGTCAGGATCTAGACTCAGTGTGTAGTTTATTAATTAATCAATGCTCTCTACATTAGGAAAACACATACCAGTGTACCAGAGGGAGTCACACACAGCTGTGCCTAGATAACCAAAATCCTTGAATCTACACACAGCAAATAAACTCAAATGACACAACGAGATGTAAAGGGAGATGACACATACAGTATAGTCGATATAAAACTGGCCGCTTCAATCTGAAGAGTAACTAAAACAAAACACGGGAGTGTACCTTGTTCTTGTGAACACTAATGTTATCCACAGCATACACAGAGACCACAAAGTTCTTAAGGAGAAAACTAGTTGCTTAAACAAAACACGTTAGTGTACCTTGTTAGCTAGCTGACATTAACGTTACACATTGCACTCATATTACTCACCGAAACCTTGTAAAGCCGGTCCCGCATGCTGGCTCTTACAGAACCGACTAACTCCCCTTTCGTGTATGTACAGCTCTCAACATGCCCAGACTTGTAGTGATGTTCACCTCGTTTTATACTTTTCGCCTCATTCTGAAAGAAACAGGTGAAATTTGCTAACGTGACGGCCGTCTTTGTGATGGTGACGCATATTGTGCAAGACCAGAGACCTGTAGTTCACTGAGCGGTTTCACACAAAAAAATGTGTAACTTCACAGTTTTACGACACACTCGTGGGACAATTCAAACGGGATCAAAAGATAACCTTTCTCTCTCCATTGACTTCAATGTATAATTTTCCGCTTCCGGGGTCCCATGGAGGCTCCCGGAAGGGGAGGGACTTCGCCTCTCTATAGGTTTTGTTTACCTGAGTGGAGTCTTGCAGGCACATTGCCTTGTTTTGTGTTTATTTACATTGACAGTGTATTTTTGTGATCTCCATAATATGTTATATTTGGTAAAGATAGATATATTGATAGAAAGTATTATTTGATAGCGTTATGTTTTTATATTGACTATGTTGAATTTCTCCTTGAGATACATTGACTGTGACAGACGGATAACTTAAATGGAGAAAATGTGATGTTTGTAAAGTACAGCTATTTGAATGTAACTGTGTACTTTGAATTTTGAATAAGAAGCAATCCAGAAGATCAACCGGATCCTGTGTATAATTATTGCTGCTGCACTTTTCTGTTTTCTACAGAAATAATTTATTGTTGCTGTGGTACCCAAGCTTTTGGGACCCGTAATATAACCTTCAAACATCACTTCAGTCAAGTCATGCCTCTATTGTATGTGAAAAACTCCTGGTATTATGTTGTTTTTTTACCAACTGTGTTTCGAAATTAATTGAAAGTGAATACAAAGTCACGAAGAGAAAATGATACCCGAGTATGATCCCTGCTTTACAATGAACATAACAATGTCTAGTAAGATAAGATAAGATGGAATTGTATTTATCCCCGTTGAAATTCAGGAATTAAAGCAGCAACAGAATGATAGTGAAAAACAGGACAGTACAGATTCACACAAGGTAAAAAAGTAATACTAAAAAAGAATACAAAAATTCAAAATAAAATGATATAGTAACTGTTAAGATATATACATATTTGGGTTCTGATTGTTAGATATATATATATATATATATATATATATATATATATATGCGGATGCAGGTCAAAGTAATTTGTACAAACTGCAGATTTTATGTATGTACGGGTTACTTTAATTGGTATATTTAAAAGTAATGTTGGTATATGTATACATAAAACATTTACAAAAAACTCCCATGAATACATTTTTTCAGGGACTTATACTTTTAAAAAGGCCATTAATTCACCGGCTACATCCAAAATATTTATTTTCACATATACAAATTGAATACCATGTTACAAGGTTTGACAAAAAAGGTTTAGAGTCAGTGTATTGTAATTTCTTCATTATTAAAACCGACCAAGAAGCAAAACAAGGTCATAACAAGATTTTTCAATGTCCAGTCTCCCCAGCACATGTTAAGCTGTCTCTTGCTAAAGTGAAAATACACCAGTTATGGCTTGCATAATATTGCATGTATTAGGATTAGCACTACCAGTTAAACACAATTAGTGGTAGTTCAGTTCTTTATTAATGGATGTCCAAAACCATCTCCCAATAATTCTGATGTATTCATTTTCATTTTTGAGTTTTGGAGATTTAATCCAACAAAAACAAGGGTTGAGCATTTTAAAACAGAACTCTTTAGCAGCAAGTCCGAAGGTCTCAGATGTATTTGATACTATAAAGAATATGACATACAATAGTACATCATGTATAGTATATTAGATTTGTGTTGGGGATTTGGGACACACTGTTCTGGATGTGACTTTCAAGTCTTTATATCTCACACCCAGAGTCAGGAGGGTGTGGATGGAATTTCCCTTTTGTTGTTCAGCAGGTGTACTGCTCCCACCCTGAGCTGGTTCCTCGAGGACTGCAGCAAGACACTCATCCATAAGATATGTTATTATGACTGTTCTGCGGTTGTGCAATCAGTTTCTTACTTTTCCTGCTTCAAAACATAGTTGGCATCTATGAAGAGTACAGTAAGAGAGGCTATGACTATTATGTATATATGGTTCGAAATATACGAAAATAAATAAATCCCTTTTTTTAAGTGACATTTATTTATTAATGGCAATTCAGACTGTGTTTGTGTTTATAATCTGTTACCCCAATGAATTGTTTTCTTTGCTTTGTTTTTTTAAATAATTTTTTTACTGATTCTGTAGAAAAAACCTAAAAGCTGTATGGTTTTGAACATAGTAGTGGTTTCCAACTATTAAGTGTTTGTTTTGTTGCTTTTACATGCTCATATATATTGATGTCCCTCGTGAATTCAGCTGTATTTGTTATTATTTATTTCAATTCTATTTGTTCCTTCTATTTCTAATGTGTTACTACCATTTCAATTCAACAGGATTTAAGGGAACCAGTTAATTCCCTGTTAGGCATTATGAATGTACTTAAAGGCCATATTGTGATCATCTAAAGTATTCCTTTGCACTTAAATTATTCTTGAACATATCCTGAAAGTTGCTGTAGTCGTAAGTAGTGAATTCTATTTTTTGAAGCGTCCTACAAATAAAACAAGTTTAGAAAAAGATATTACCTGGAAAACTATGCTAAATGTTTGCAGATATATAAGTTACCACAAGCTTCACGCTTTCAGAAAAGTCTGTGAAATGATGCACTGTGTGTGGTATGATGGATATTGTGATAAACCAGGTTGTATTTTGCATTTTTAGCCTTTTAATTGAAGATATTGTTCTATCCCTGAATCCAATGTAGCATTAATATATCAGCAATTGTCCATGTATGACTGTGCTTTTGTGAAAAGTGAATGTGTTGTCCTCTCACCAGTTTTTGAGCTCAAACGGTTAATAACTGTTCACTTAAATATCATGTGTGAGTGCAAACGAGTGTTCACATGCGTGTTCCAAGCAACGTTTCAATAAAGGATTTTGTAAAAGATTTTTTATGTCACATCATTCTCATCATGGCGCTTGATTTAAAAAGTCCATCCTCATTCCTCTTCCTCTGAAGTGAATTCCTGTACATACGATTCCTGCTCCTGCTCTGTCTGCACCCGGATAGAGGGAATCATCACGCGCCTTTTTCTCGCCAGGGAGAGAGCGATGCCCTTCTCGTAATAAGCACATTCATTGATGAAGAAAGGGTAAAGAGGTTCTTTGCCTTTATACGGCAGAGTTTCTCCTGAGAAAGTCTGGAACAGTGGGTCTCCAGGGTGGAGCAGGCAGAAGTCTCGGTCCTGTGGGGAGGAAAAGCAAATTAGGGTGAAAGCTAATGAGCAAAACCTGGGAGATGAAACATTTCCAGGGCAATGTGCACTACTTTGTGAGGATTTAAAGCCGTACACAATGTGTTAAATCTGTAGGTCCAAGCAAGCTGGATAATGAAGTTCTTGACGCAGAGGAAAGAAAGGATAAATGATTAAAAGGACTTTGAAGAAGAGGATTTTGTAGGATAACTGTAGACTAAATATAGCCAGCAGACAATAAGTAGGTTTTTTATTTTATTTTTTCAGACATATCTTCTGAAGTGAATTGAAAACAAAAAATGTTTTCTTAAAAAGTTGGACAGACTCCATATTCTGTCAACACAAATCATAACTATAAACTATTTAACAATTCAAATTATAACAAGGTGTTGCTGTGAAAAGAAAAATATTTGATGAGCCGTCCTTCAAACTTCCCCAGTTGAGTTCCTGCTTAAAAACTACAGTGAGCAGGCGCTCCGGTCTCTCTCTCTCTGACCCTCGCAGTGAGCAGATGCTCCGGTCTCTCTCTCTCTGACCCTCGCAGTGAGCAGATGCTCCGGTCTCTCTCTCTCTGACCCTCGCAGTGAGCAGGCGCTCCGGTCTCTCTCTGTCTGACCCTTGCAGCGAGTAGACGCTCCGGTCTCTCTCTCTCTGACCCTCGCAGTGAGCAGGCGCTCCGGTCTCTCTCTCTCTGACCCTTGCAGCGAGTAGACGCTCCGGTCTCTCTCTCTCTGACCCTCGCAGTCAGGGCCGGCCCTTGGCATAGGCAGTATAGGCGAATGCTAAGGGCGCATCAAACCAGGGGGGCGCCGAAAATTGGGGGAAAGATATTTTTTATTAAACTTCTTTTTTTTTTTTATTGTGATTTTTTTTTCAAAATAAAACAATTTCCCGATTTTGGATCAACAAAGTACATCTTATTATCTTATCTTAACAGAACTACGCCTATATTGCGTACAGTGCCCCTTACACTATGGCGCCCCACCCGCCCCTAAATCAGGTAAGTTGAACTGCCCCAGCCCCGCAGGCTGTTTATGTTCTCAAGGAGCGAGGGCAGTGGGTCAAGTGTCACTGACTGACACTTGACCCGCCGTCTTTGACCTTCTGTGACTCGGGAGAAGAAAACAAAGACGGTAATTAGCATGTCGAAAAGAACAAAGTTATCTGGTGCCCGGGGAAGAAAGAAAAGAAAAAAGGAGGAGGACAAATGGGAGAAAGACAAAGGTACAGTAACGTTAATGTGATGATGATTAAACAAAGTCAAAAAATGTATTGATGGAACAGTTTTAACTTGCTAGCTTACTTTTAGACGATAGCAAGGTCGTTTGTTTGCTAATCAATAGTTACATTTAGAGTTAACGTCAATTATTTCCGTTACTCCCACCTTAAATTCAGGGACATTTGGAAAGAGTTACATCACCTGCTATATATCATCTACTATATCTGTTGAGGTTAGCCAATGTTTGCACTGCTTGTAGTAATAGGCTAGTAGTAATAATGATAGTCATTAAAATGCTATTCCTTTTACATCCCCTCAATAATTTATAGTTGTAGCCCTTTAATTGTATTGCCTTACAGTTTATGCTGTCTAAAGTATGTTCAATAATCAATAGTGTAACGTTTACATCAGTGTTGAAATGCTTGTCTACTGTAAATACTGCATACCTTAGCCTTTATCTTTAATATGCTATATTACAATGTATGTAGCTGCTTCTTTGCCATATGGTAAGTCGCAGAATCTGCAGGTGCATCTAAAAGAATAACTATATCATAGAACTGTTTTTCTTTAATTTAATAAAACAAATTAATCATATATTCTAGATTCATTATGCATGAAGTGAAATATTTCAAACCTTTTTTGTTTTAATTGTGATTATTACAGTTTACAGATCATGAAAATCAATAATCCTGTATCTAGTATAATATTAGATAAGGATTTATAATACAGATATTTCGATCTTCTGAAAAGTTTATTCAAATATGTACTCAATACTTGGTCGGGGCTCCTTTTGCAGAGATAAATGCATCAATTCTACATGGAGGCCATATATTGATATTGATATTCATGATATTCTAATTATGTTTGTGAGCTGCTCCTGTTTTCTCCTTTCTATAATATGTATTAGGTCTAGCAAATATAATGCATCTCTTGTTGGTCACATATACTTCTCTTCTCTCTCCAGATGCACTTTTGAAATGTTTTAGGCCTCATACCACCTCAGCAGAGCCCAGCCCTGCAGCATCAAGCACTCCTGTCACTTCCACCTCAGCAGAGCCCAGTGATACAGCATCAAGTGCTCCTGTCCCTTCCACCTCAGCAGAGCCCAGTGATACAGCATCAAGCGCTCCTGTCCCCTCCCCCTCAGCAGAGCCCAGCCCTGCAGCATCAAGCGCTCCTGTCCCTTCCACCTCAGCAGAGCCCAGAGATACAGCATCAAGTGCTCCTGTCCCTTCCACCTCAGCAGAGCCCAGTGATACAGCATCAAGTGCTCCTGTCCCCTCCACCTCAGCAGAGCCCAGCCCTGCAGCATCAAGCGCTCCTGTCCCTTCCACCTCAGCAGAGCCCAGAGATACAGCATCAAGCGCTCCTGTCCCTTCCACCTCAGCAGAGCCCAGTGATACAGCATCAAGCGCTCCTGTCCCCTCCCCCTCAGCAGAGCCCAGCCCTGCAGCATCAAGCGCTCCTGTCCCCTCCACCCAGGGCTGGACTGGGACAGTAAATCGGCCCTGGCATTTAGACCCAGACCGGCCCAAATCCATAAAACAAACGAATAGTAGCGGTTCCTGACAAGAAGCATAACTCAGTATAATTTAAAAAAACGCTATTATTATCCTTTTTACGTACCAGGGGCAAACTAAACTAATACATACCACAAGTATGTGTAACTATCAATCATTAGAAATTAGACCTTCAAACCCTCTCACAAAGCGAACAGTGACCGAGCACTAATAGGGGGGTCTGATGGTGGTGGAGGCGGGGAGGGAGCGGATCAACAGCTTGAGCAGCTGTCAACTCAACATTGTAAATAACCAACCAAAAACGATCACCGGTTCAGAAGGCCACTCGATACCGCGTGAGAATATAGCCGGCCCGCCCAGCTAATTGCGTGAAGTACAAACGCTGTGAATTAATAATTTTCCAGCTAAAAAGCACTCAAATAGGCATTTAAAATCTGAAGAACTCAGTCTTCATATCGACCGGGTCACGACAAGACCTGTTGACGCAGCAACCACTGTAAGTTATATTCTTGTTTAATTCGACTTCTCTGTTTAATTTATTCTACTCTTTATAATTGTTCTGCAGTTATTATACCTTGTAGAGAGATTTTTACATCTCAGATCTGCTCGGGGAAAGCTGTAAATCTGCTCTCATCTCAGAAGGCCACTCGATACCGCGTGAGAATATAGCCGGCCCGCCCAGCTGTCGCCCATCAGCTGTAGAGAGTTAACTAATTAGAGGGGCGTGGCCCCACTGCTGTGAGAACTCAGCAATCAGGCTCCTTTTTAGGTTAGCTATTTCCTGGAGCGTCAGCTTCAGCGTCAGACAACCGAAGACTGACAAAGACATTGGAGTCCTGCGGGAGTAAGACTGACAAAGACATTGGAGTCCTACGGGAGTCACGAGGGTGGCAAAGAGGAGGCAAATCCTACTGTGATTGAGCTAAGTATCGCTGGTGTTTTATTTCATTTGGTTGTTTAGCCCCTCATGCTATAATCATGTGTATTTTCTCCATTCCTGTTCATGTGTCCTCTCGCTATTATCACAGGTGTATCTCGTAATCGATATAATCGGCCTGCTCTCGTTTATCCCACATGCTCCACTGACATCCAACATCTAGTTTCAGGTGGCCTGTGGAACTGCCAGTCAGCTGTTCCCAAGGCTGACTTCATCTCTGGCTACGCTTCCCTGCAGTCCCTGGATTTCCTTGCTCTCACTGAGACCTAGATTACTCCATCCAACACATCCACCCCAGCAGCTCTCTCCACAGCATATTCCTTCTCCCATACACCCAGACCCACTGGCAGAGGAGGTGGCACTGGTCTCCTGCTCTCTCCCAAATGGAGCTTTTCCCTCTACCGTCCGCCAGGTGCCTTGGGGGACTTCTTGGAGGAATTAGATCATCTCCTCTCACATATCCCTGAAACTGGCCCTCCGGCTGTACTTCTCGGAGATTTTAACCTCCAGAAGGGGAAGATAGACAAACTAACATCTCTGTTAACCGCCTTCGCTTTCTCATTGTCTCCATCCCCACCAACTCATAAAGCTGGCAATGTCCTTGATCTCATATTCTCAAGGAACTGCACTACTTCTAACCTCTCTGTTAACCCGCTCCACACATCCGATCACTTCTTCCTTTCATTCTCTCTACCCCTTTCCAAACATAACAAACTAATTTCTTCTCATCCTGCACCTGTCCGCCGTAACCTTCGTTCCCTCTCCCCCTCTATCTTTGCCTCATCGGTGCTCTCAGCCCTCCCTTCCTCTGATTCGTTTCAACTCCTGCCTCCAAACTCTGCTGCAGAAACTCTCCTCTCTACTCTCTCATCCTCTCTGGACTCTCTCTGTCCTCTCACATCTCGGCAGGCTCGTCAGTCCACCCCTGCTCCCTGGCTAAATGACGCACTGCGTGCTAATAGAACCGTCCTTCGGGCAGCAGAGCGGAAATGGTGGAAATCCAAACACCGTGACGACCTCCTAACCTATCAGGCTCTCCTCTCCTCTTTCTCTGCCTCGATCTCTCAGGCAAAGAGCACTTTCTTTCAAGATAAGATCCAATCTTCCTATTCCAATCCCAAAAAACAATTTTCCATCTTCTCCACCCTCTTGGACCCTCCCAAAGCCCCTCCCCCTCCTCACTTCTGTCAAGCGACTTTGTTAACCATTTGAAAAAAAGGTTGATGATATTCGCACTTCTTTTTCTGACTCACCTTTACTCACCGCTGGGTCACCAGACCCTCCTTTCACCCACACACTGACCTCCTTTTCCCCTCTCTCTCCAAGTGAGGTTCTTACCCTCATTACCTCTGCCCGCCCTACCACCTGTTCTCTGGACCCTATCCCTTCAAACCTCCTTCAGACTATCGCTCCTGATATTCTACCGTTTCTCACCCATTTCATCAACACTTCTCTAACTTCTGGTCACTTTCCAAACAGTCTCAAGGAGGCAAGAGTAAACCCTCTCCTTAAGAAACCCACTCTCAACCCGTCTGATGTTATAAACTACAGGCCTGTGTCTCTCCTCCCGTTCCTGTCTAAAACACTTGAACGCGCTGTCTTTAAACAACTCTCCTGTTATCTCCATCAGAACAACCTTCTGGATCCGCATCAATAATTATAATCAAAACAAATCATATACATGAAAGGGGCCGATCTGCACAATGAGTACTTTTACTTTTGGTACTTTAAGTATATTTTGATGCTAATACTTTTGTTCTTGTACTTGAGTAACAGTTTGAATGCTGTAAGACTGATATGTATTGCCCCTATGATAAAAGAAATGGCTAGTTGGTTGCATTCTTTGTGAATTTTTTTTTTTTTGTGATCAAATTTTTATTGATGTTAATACACGACATGTACAACTACAAGCACAACATTTTTTTTTTTTTTTTTTTTCCTTAAATGAAATAACTGAAAGTACACAAGAGAAACAAAATGAGATAAAAATAATTACTTACAAAATATACAAAATGCAGAATTCAGAACACATAAGACAACGAAAATAAAATAAAATAAAACAAACCCTACCCTCCCTCCCAGACATATAAACACACACAAAGACACACACACATATAAGGTGTTCGGTGTTGGGTGCCAGCACTCCATCAGCGCTATCAGACAGGTGTATACCATCACACACACAACCACCCACACACACACACACACACACACACACACACACACACACACACACACACACAGGGAAATGCAAAGGTCGCAATTGAAAAGGATGTGGATTATGGAAAGGGAGAAATCATTCTAAAAGATCTTTGAAGGAATCGACTGCAGAGCGCCAATTGTTTATATTAGTGTCATTTGTCCTATTTATTCGGGCAGTTGATAACTCTAGATAAACAACATCCAGGGATGCAAGGACCCAGTGTCTGAAGGTGAGGGAATTAGGAGGCTTCCATCGAACCGCAACCATCTTTTTTGCAGCCGTTAGGCCAGCTAGTAAGATGCGCATCTTAAGCTTGGTGATATTGAGCTTTGACAGGTCATTCAATAGGAGGGCGGGCACAGTCACCGGCACTGTCACTGAGAGCACACGTGACATGCCAGAAGCCACTTTAGTCCAGAATAGAGCGACTGGGGGACAGTCCCACATCATGTGCATAAACGTGCCAGGGGACTTCATAGTGCATAAACTACATGAGGGATCGTCTATCATTTTCATACAGTGAAGTTTACGCGGGGTAAGATATGTTCGGTGGACATAGTTAAAGTGGATCTGTTGGTGATCGGGATTCCGAGAAGCTTCTTTTATGCTTGACCAAACACCCTCCCAACTGAAATCAGGGTCTAAAACTGGGCAGTCACATCTCCATACTCTGTCCAGCTGTAGGTTATCGTAGGAAGCCTCCAGAAAGAAATTATACAGTGTAGACACCATACCCCTGTTTTTCCCTTGTACAGTAAACAACTTATAAAGAGGATGAACGGGTATAGGTTGTTGCCATGGGACACCATGTGCCTTGAGAGCAGATCTGAGCTGCAAATAGAAGAAAAACGAGCTACCTGGCAGATTGAACGCACTCTTAATTTCTTGAAAGGAGCACAAGCCCCTGTTATCATAAATGTCACTCAAGTGGTAAATACTGCTGTTGCTCCAATGAGAGGATGAGACAGGTCTCCCACCAATTAGCAGACCTTTATTATCAAATATAGGAGAAAGTGTGTGCCACTTGCAGGAAATCTTACATTGTGATTCAGCTGTGCGCCATATCTTTATGAGATGTGAAACTATAGGGCCAAAGCGTAGTTGACATTGCCTATTTGTTAAATTGGCAAAAAGGATATCCTGCAGGTTCCAAGGTAGTACGATATTTTCCTCTATATTACGCCACGAAACGGAAGCATTAGGGTTAAGCCACACCAGTAACGGACGAAGCACAAATGACCAAAAATACAATTTAAAATTAGGCACCGCCAGACCACCACCCTCCCTCCTCCTCTGCATTCTTTGTGAATTTAATAACAGAACATGTTGTCCTTCCTAATAAGATTTCGGTAAACATTAGTATTACTGTAGCCTCAAGTCTTACAACAAAGATGATTACAACATACAAACTATAAATATAAAACTGTTATTTTATGATTAACTTTCATAAAAAAGACTGAGATTGTCTGATACACTTTCCAAATTGCAAAACATCACACAAGAGACCATTTTGTTTCTTTAAATATTTTGTATTCTGATCATTGTAAAGTTTGTGACAGCAATTGTACAAAGACATCTCAAAGAATACGTCCACGCATGATAACATAAAAACACTCTCTATAAATAAATAAAAATAATGATAGTGCATTAATTTGACATATATTTCAGGTATAACATGATAAGCTAGAAACGGTTGTGTGGTAATCGGAGGAACAGCAGTTCATTCCTCTGCTTCTACGACCCACATGTCCTTTGGCAAGACACTGAACACCAAGGCACGGCCATCTGGTGTGTGTGTGTGTGTGTGTGTGTGTGTGTGTGTGTGTGTGTGTGTGTGTGTGTGTGTGTGTGTGTGTGTGTGTGTGGTGTGTGTGTGTGTGTGTGTGTGGTGTGTGTGTGTGTGTTGTGTGTGGGAATGAGCATTATAGTCATTCATAGGAGGTTGGGACTTTGTGTAGCAGCCATCAGTGTATGGTCGTGTTTGTGACCATACAATGCTGGTATGAAAAAAATCCTTTTTCATACCAGCATTGGCAGTCATGTTGTGATTACTGTGTAAAAACAGCTCTAATGCTATTGCTGGTTTAACAGTAGCCATGAAAGCAGTAAGAGGCAGGGTGCGGTGACAAGACTGATCTTGTGTCTTACTCCACTGGAAGCTGTAAATGAGGAAAAAAGTAAACCAAACATTAATTTAAATTTAAACAATATGTAATTGTTGTATTAAGTAGCACTCAGTATTACTTACATATGCCATTTACGCCAATGGAGCTGCTTTCAATGTCGAATCCAACGACTGTTGAAGCTGCGTTGATCAAAGCGTTCACAATCTGAGTGCTATTAGGAGCAGATGTACTTCCAAATGAAACGTCAATGAAGTTGATGATTGATCCGTTACTGCAGAAAGAGAAAACAAATATTGTTTGAAATATCAGATATTGGATCCTACTCTTTATTATAAAACTTTAATGGTCTTAAAAAATTACCTGAATGAAACAACATCTAGTGATTTGAAGGACGAAGGGAATGCCTTTTGGAAAACAAGTGTAAGCTGTAGAAACACAAAACAAAAACATTTTTTCACATAAACCTTTGCATTGGATTTAGAGCTTGACTCTTTTATTTGACTTTATCTTTATTCGTCTTTCATCAATTAATAATTCCTAATCATAGTGTGGTAACTGTGGAGCAGGCCTAGAATTCACATGTTTTGAGTGGGTGGACTAAAAAAACTTACCTGAGTATCTATCAATGTAGCCCGAGCTTTATAAGCAGCAGAAGATGGATTCAGCAAGTCATTGGTAAATGTGTCCTTAACAGATCTGAAAGTCACCCTTTTTGTTATAAGGGCTATAGTTGTAGGTGCAGCAGTTGTAGCTGCAGCAGTTGTAGCTGCTGCAGTCGTGGGTGCTGCAGTCGTAGGTAATGCAGTCGTAGTTGGATCTGCTGTAAAAACAGACATATAAATATTATGTTAATATGTATCAGCGCCCAAACCAAGAGGATTTATGTGTCAGTTTCACAGAAATAAGATAAATAATGAAGGGCTTACAAATGATATTTGTTCTGAAGTTTCTTACGAAAAAGTATTCTTACATTGAATAACAATTTATTTACATAACAAATAAACTGAAAATCATTAAAGTTGTCTTAATTAATTTTGACTTGACATAAGTTTATTGTGTAGCGACATTATTTTGTGAGTAAATTATTTAATAATCAAGCATGTGCAGCAAATGTTTGAAACTTATTGGAGAGAAACATTGTGTTGTGTATACTTACATATAACTTTGACTGAGTCAGGATCTATATTCACGTCGAAGGTGTTGCTGGTATCATTCACAGCTGTGACTAAGGCTTGAGTCACTTCATCAGTCTGTGGGAGATCTGCAGTGGCAGTAGTGCTTTCGAACACAACTGCCAGATCTGCCTCAGTTCCGGTCGCCCTTACTTCTCCACGCCTATTTTATAACATCAAACAAAAAGGAGAACAATTATGATATGAAAGACTCTGTCTGTTGCCTTGTGTCGTCTGATTTACATGTGTCACTATAAACACTGAAGAATTTCTCATTTTGAGATCCAAATCCGTAAAGAAAAAGAATAATTCTTAGATAAAAATGTTTTACCTGAGCTTTTTCAACTCGCAGTGGGAAAATTTGTTTGGAAATCTGGGTTTGTATATCTTAGTACACTGCAAAAAAAGACATTGAAAGACTTTTAGTAACTTTTGTCACAATATTCTTAAGATATAAATTCAGATAAATTCAAATCTCTGTAATATAAAAAAAAAAACCTCACCGTTGATATAAGTTTTGTTTCTAGTAGTTTGTATTCAGAGCTTGTCTTGTCATTATACTCATCAGTAAATGTTTCAAAAGACAAGTCTACTGTCAGGACGTATGTTGGAGCAGCAGCAGTTGTGAGTGCTGCAGTTGTGGGTGCAGCAGTTGTAGGTGCAGCAGTTGTGGGTGCAGCAGTTGTAGGTATAGCTGTTGTGGGTGCAGCAGTTGTAGGTGCAGCAGTTGTAGGTATAGCTGTTGTAGCTGCAGCAGTTGTAGCTGCAGCAGTTGTGGGTGCAGCAGTTGTAGCTGCAGCAGTTGTGGGTGCAGCAGTTGTAGCTGGAGCAGTTGTGGGTGCAGCAGTTTGTAGCTGCAGCAAATGTGGGTGCAGCAGTTGTAGCTGGAGCAGTTGTGGGTGCAGCAGTTGTAGCTGCAGCAGTTGTGGATGCAAGAGGTGTAGCTGCAGCAGTTGTAGGTGCAGCAGTTGTGGGTGCAGCAGTTGTAGCTGCAGCAGTTGTGGGTGCAGCAGTTGTAGCTGGAGCAGTTGTGGGTGCAGCAGTTGTGGATGCAAGAGGTGTAGCTGCAGCAGTTGTAGGTGCAGCAGTTGTGGGTGCAGCAGTTGTAGCTGAAGCAGTTGTAGCTGCAGCAGTTGTAGCTGGAGCAGTTGTGGGTGCAGCAGTTGTAGCTGCAGCAGTTGTGGATGCAAGCGGTGTAGCTGCAGCAGTTGTAGGTGAAGCAGTTGTGGGTGCAGCAGTTGTGGGTGCAGCAGTTGTAGCTGCAGCAGTTGTGGGTGCAGCAGTTGTAGCTGGAGCAGTTGTGGGTGCAGCAGTTGTAGCTGCAGCAGTTGTAGCTGCAGCAGTTGTGGATGCAAGAGGTGTAGCTGCAGCAGTTGTAGGTGCAGCAGTTGTGGGTGCAGCAGTTGTAGCTGCAGCAGTTGTGGATGCAAGAGGTGTAGCTGCAGCGGTTGTAGGTGCAGCAGTTGTGGGTGCTGCAGTTGTAGCTGCAGCAGTTGTGGGTGCAGCATTTGTAGCTGCAGCAGTTGTAGCTGCAGCAGTTGTGGATGCAAGAGGTGTAGCTGGAGCAGTTGTGGGTGCAGCAGTTGTAGCTGCAGCAGTTGTGGATGCAAGAGGTGTAGCTGCAGCAGTTGTGGGTGCAAGAGTGTAGCTGTAGCAGTTGTAGGTGCAGCAGTTGTGGGTGCAGCAGTTGTAGCTGCAGCAGTTGTGGATGCAAGAGGTGTAGCTGCAGCAGTTGTGGGTGCAGCAGTTGTAGCTGCAGCAGTTGTAGCTGCAGCAGTTGTGGATGCAAGAGGTGTAGCTGCAGCAGTTGTAGGTGAAGCAGTTGTGGGTGCAGCAGTTGTGGGTGCAGCAGTTGTAGCTGCAGCAGTTGTTGGTGCAGCAGTTGTAGCTGGAGCAGTTGTGGGTGCAGAAGTTGTAGCTGCAGCAGTTGTGGATGCAAGAGGTGTAGCTGCAGCAGTTGTAGGTGCAGCAGTTGTTGGTGCAGCAGTTGTAGCTGGAGCAGTTGTGGGTGCAGAAGTTGTAGCTGCAGCAGTTGTGGATGCAAGAGGTGTAGCTGCAGCAGTTGTAGGTGCAGCAGTTGTGGGTGCAGCAGTTGTAGCTGCAGCAGTTGTAGCTGCAGCAGTTGTAGCTGCAGCAGTTGTAGGTGCAGCAGTTGTAGCTGCAGCAGTTGTGGATGCAAGTGGTGTAGCTGCAGCAGTTGTAGGTGAAGCAGTTGTGGGTGCAGCAGTTGTGGGTGCAGCAGTTGTAGCTGCAGCAGTTGTAGCTGCAGCAGTTGTGGATGCAAGAGGTGTAGCTGCAGCAGTTGTAGCTGCAGCAGTTGTAGATGCAGCAGATGTAGCTGCAGCAGTTGTGGATGCAAGCGGTGTAGCTGCAGCAGTTGTAGGTGAAGCAGTTGTGGGTGCAGCAGTTGTGGGTGCAGCAGTTGTAACTGCAGCAGTTGTAGCTGCAGCAGTTGTGGATGCAAGCGGTGTAGCTGCAGCAGTTGTAGGTGAAGCAGTTGTGGGTGCAGCAGTTGTGGGTGCAGCAGTTGTAGCTGCAGCAATTGTGGGTGCAGCAGTTGTAGCTGGAGCAGTTGTGGGTGCAGCAGTTGTAGCTGGAGCAGTTGTGGGTGCAGCAGTTGTAGCTGCAGCAGTTGTAGCTGCAGCAGTTGTGGATGCAAGAGGTGTAGCTGCAGCAGTTGTAGGTGCAGCAGTTGTGGGTGCAGCAGTTGTAGCTGCAGCAGTTGTGGATGCAAGAGGTGTAGCTGCAGCAGTTGTAGGTGCAGCAGTTGTATCTGCAGCAGTTGTGGATGCAAGAGGTGTAGCTGCAGCAGTTGTAGGTGCAGCAGTTGCGGGTGCTGCAGTTGTAGCTGCAGCAGTTGTGGGTGCAGCAGTTGTAGGTGCTGCAGTTGTAGCTGCAGCAGTTGTAGGTGCTGCAGTTGTAGCTGCAGCAGTTGTGGGTGCAGCAGTTGTAGCTGCAGCAGTTGTAGCTGCAGCAGTTGTGGGTGCAGCAGTTGTAGCTACAGCAGTTGTAGCGGCAGCAGTTGTAGCTGCAGCAGTTGTAGGTGCTGCAGTTGTAGCTGCAGCAATTGTAGGTGCAGCAGTTGTAGGTGCAGCAGTTGTGGGTCCAGCAGTTGTAGCGGCAGCAGTTGTAGCGGCAGCAGTTGTAGCTGCAGCAGTTGTAGGTGCAGCAGTTGTAGCTGCAGCTGTTGTAGGTGCAGCAGTTGTAGGTGCAGCAGTTGTGGGTCCAGCAGTTGTAGCGGCAGCAGTTGTAGCGGCAGCAGTTGTAGGTGCTGCAGTTGTAGCTGCAGCAGTTGTAGCTGCAGCAGTTGTAGGTGCTGCAGTTGTAGGTGCAGCAGTTGTGTGTGCAGCAGTTGTAGCTGCAGCAGTTGTAGGTGATTCCGTTGTAGCTGCAGCAGTTGTGGGTGCAGTAGTTGTAGCTGCAGCAGTTGTAGCTGCATCAGTTGTAGCTGCAGCCGTTGTAGGTGCAGCAGTTGTGGGTGCAGCAGTTGTAGCTGCAGCGGTTGTAGCAGTTGTGGGTGCAGCAGTTGTAGCTGCAGCCGTTGTAGGTGCAGCCGTTGTGGGTGCAGCCGTTGTGGGTGCAGCAGTTGTGGGTGCAGCAGTTGTAGCTGCAGCGGTTGTAGCTGCAGCAGTTGTGGGTGCAGCAGTTGTAGCTGCAGCAGTTGTGGATGCAAGAGGTGTAGCTGCAGCAGTTGTAGGTGCAGCAGTTGTAGGTGCTGCAGTTGTAGCTGCAGCAGTTGTGGGTGCAGCAGTTGTAGCTGTAGCAGTTGTGGATGCAAGAGGTGTAGCTGCAGCAGTTGTAGGTGCAGCAGTTGTGGGTGCAGCAGTTGTAGCAGCAGCAGTTGTCGCTGCAGCAGTTGTGGGTGCAACAGTTGTAGCTGCAGCAGTTGTGGGTGCAGCAGTTGTAGCTGGAGCAGTTGTGGGTGCAGCAGTTGTAGCTGCATCAGTTGTGGATGCAAGAGGTGTAGCTGCAGCAGTTGTGGATGCAAGAGGTGTAGCTGCAGTAGTTGTAGGTGCAGCAGTTGTGGGTGCTGCAGTTGTAGCTGCAGCAGTTGTGGGTGCAGCAGTTGTAGGTGCTGCAGTTGTAGCTGCAGCAGTTGTAGGTGCTGCAGTTGTAGCTGCAGCAGTTGTGGGTGCAGCAGTTGTAGCTGCAGCAGTTGTAGCTGCAGCAGTTGTAGGTGCTGCAGTTGTAGGTGCAGCAGTTGTGGGTGCAGCAGTTGTAGCTGCAGCAGTTGTAGCTGCAGCAGTTGTAGATGATTCCGTTGTAGCTGCAGCAGTTGTGGGTGCTGTAGTTGTAGCTGCAGCAGTTGTAGCTGCATCAGTTGTAGCTGCAGCCGTTGTAGGTGCAGCAGTTGTGGGTGCAGCAGTTGTAGCTGCAGCGGTTGTAGCAGTTGTGGGTGCAGCAGTTGTAGCTGCAGCAGTTGTAGCTGCAGCCGTTGTAGGTGCAGCCGTTGTGGGTGCAGCAGTTGTGAGTGCAGCAGTTGTAGCTGCAGCGGTTGTAGCTGCAGCAGTTGTGGGTGCAGCAGTTGTAGCTGCAGCAGTTGTAGGTGCAGCAGTTGTAGGTGCTGCAGTTGTAGCTGCAGCAGTTGTAGGTGCTGCAGTTGTTGTAGGTGCAGCAGTTGTAGCTGCAGCAGTTGTAGGTTCAGCAGTTGTAGATGCAGCAGTAGTTGTAGGTGGCACCGTTGTCTCTGCAGCTACATCAGCAGTTGTCGATACCACTGTTATGACAACATTAAATATCACCCACACTGATATATTTAAAGGGGGACATTGCTTGCAAAACTCCCCCCCCCCCTAAACAAATCTTCATAGGATTAGCATGATGTGGGCATACTTCAAAGAGTAATGTCAGTTTTACCAATTGAACCCATTTTCACTCCAATACCTTTAACTGATTAGACAGTTTTTCCCTCTGCAAACTTTACCCTCATTTTGGAGGGTAATTAAGTGTCTTTCCCAAAAAGCCCACTACAGCCAACACAACCAAACAATGACCCCTCTAGAATTCTTGTTCGTCTTCGAAGTTTACGGTACAAATTTAAACTCAGGTTAGATTTGCCATTTCCTATCTTGATTTAAAGGTGAAACTGGACTCTGATGTGTGTGTTTTTTAAAGCAATATTGGATAGTGAGCTGGCAATAACTCCACTTTATCTACATGTTCCCTACGCCTTTTCAATAAAATAAACAAACAGTATGAAGTACCTTCAAAGTAATCAGTTTATTATCACACTTACCTATTAGAATCAGGGCGAGTGATATGATCCGTTTGATACCCATCCTGTCTTTCTTTGAACCTATACAATCAAATGATACATAGATTTACCAACAGAAGTAGCAAGTAATGCTATACTATATATATATATATATATATATATATATACTGCTATAATGAAACCATCCTAGGGGAATTGGTTTGATACAAAGAACAATTATTTTCCTTAAAGTAGGTCAGAGATTATTTACAATAAGTATTGTGAAAACACAAAAAAAACCTCTCGGTCACAAAAACTTAGACACACACAAACAAAGTTAATAACTGTACAGAAGTCTACATATTTACTTAAACATGTACTTACCCCAAATGAAAAGATAATAAGATGGGAAAGAGTTTATCCTCCTTTCTTTAAGTGTTATTATTTCAGTGTCTTCAAATATAGTCCGGTTCAACGTCTGGGATATTGCAAACCTCACCTTCTGTGACAGTTGACATCTATCAAGGGTTTATATAGGAATCAAATAAAAGCCATTGACGTGACTCAAACGTCACACATTTTTCTGAAATGTTGCATCACCTTATCAATAGGGTTGGGTACATAGATGTATAATAAGAACTGGATACAGCGTGGCAGGCGGGGCCTCATTCATTCCAGTAAACCAGTTACTGTCCTATAGTATACATTGGAATGATTTCAAACCTGTTTTATCCCAATAATTATAAAGGAGTGCCTTGGAAATATGTGTTTACATAAATATGGATACAGCGTGGCAGGCGGGGCCTCATTCATTACTATGAGAGTTGCTCAATGGCGCATGATGACAAAATGGCCCAACTGTTGAGAGAGCGAAACGTCACAGATTACCCCGCATGCCTGAGAAGTACCCGTATGTGCGCTCATAGAGCATGCGCAACTTTAACCACGCCGCCCAAAAGGCTCGTTCACATTAAGCACGTGAATTTGCGTACACGTAACAGCACCGCACGTTCATGACAGCATGGTACTGGATTTATATTAACGAGGCGGCAGTTAGCAGCTAGCGGCTAGCTAGTAAATTATGCTAAATTACACATCAATCGTTATGTACTTTTATATTACGCTGACATCAGGATCTAGTGATATCCAAGCAACAGAGCTTCATGTAGCATGATACTTGTGTGGGTTGTACATGAAACCACTTGGTAATATATACAATTGTATATGTTGAAGCCTGTTATGATCAATTGTGAGTTAAAATGTATCTAAAAAGTAAAGCTGATGATGGATTACTGTGGTGGAGTTAAAATAACAATAGCCTATTTCTTTTTGAAATGTGATGGAGTAAAAGGATGGTAACTGTGATTATTCATGTTAAGTAGCCCACAAGTAACTAAAACAATTGCAAGTGCAATAAGAAGCTACAGGAACGTTAATCTACGTCGGTAATATTAATGTATTTAATACGACATTTACGGTACAAGATTTACATCATACAGCCCATGTAGTATAATATTTTACAAATGATGAATTACAGCAAATATGTGCAATATATCCATTATTACAGTTCTGTGGGCTGGCAGTAAGGCGATATGGTCCGTTGTTATTGTGCATCCATGGGTAAAGAGAAACTCATGTAGTACTGAACACGTAACATGAACGTGCCGGCGGCGCGGTCCCGTGGGTTAGATGCGCGTTCATAATGCCGAGGGAAATAACTCTCAGAATAACGTTATTAGCACATTTTTACAACTTGAGGAACGAATGTTTTTAATAAGGGCTATACAAGTGTTCATACTGGGTAGTTTATTTAGTTTAAAAAAAATTATCCAACGAGTTACAGACCACTCTTTCCCAATGTAAGTCAAGGGGAAAAAGTGTTTCCGGGCCTGGCAACCTAAAGGAAGTGTAGTACCGCCGTTTGACCAGCACGAATATTCTCATCAGACTCCGGTGCACTTCCTGGGGGCTTGGTTGGGTATCGTTTGAATTTCCACGATTCTGATTCCGATTCTACTTTTCGATTCCGGTTCTTAACGGTTCTCAATTCCGATTCTTTGAGGGGCAGGGTAAAAAAATGATACATGCTTCTTCCACCAAAAAAAATTACATTTATTCGAGAAACTTTTACACAGGTTAGTTTACAGTAATATTCACATTAATCAGTCTGTTTATATTCACTGCTATGTAACTGTAACCTGAGAACCACTGAAGCTACAACAGTCCAACTTTTAAAGGAACCCCCCCCCCCCCCCCATTTAAAAACAGTTCTTGTTGAGAAAAACAAGCATATCTGCCTTCTCAGGCATACCGGGAAGAAATGTTTGAACATTTTGAAGTAAAATGCTTCAATCTGGTGCACTTTAAGCAGAATTACTAGAGACTAGATCTAGGGGGTACAACTCTAAACACCCATATGAAAAAGATCGGTTTACATTTTAATAATTAAATAAGTATGTGAACATAACCAATAACCTACCATAGCCAATAACAAATACATGTAACGTATTTTATTTTTTTTGTTCATTCACATCTTATTTTACTATTTTATTTATGCATATTTTTGTATCTCTCCAGTTTAAAACGATTTGTCTGGTTTACTGTCCTATAGTATACATTGGAATGATTTCAAACCTGTTTTATCCCAATAATTATAAAGGAGTGCCTTGGAAATATGTGTTTACATACATTGTGATCAAAACGTTTGAGACCCACTGAGATAACTTAGACTAAAGTGAACTATCTAAACACTCAGAGTCCTTTACCTCACTGAGCTGTAGTTATCAGCCTCTCAGTCTGACTGGAGAGGACTCTCCTCCACCTTCGTAGAAACATCTTCTTCTAATATCCGTTAGAGCAGCTAGCACCAGATGCTAATAACAACAGCGCTTACATTATATTACATTGCATTTAGCTGACGCTTTTATCCAAAGCGACTTACAATAAGTACATTCGACCAGGAAGACACAACCTTGAAGAAAACAGAATCATATAAGTACATCAGGTATCATAGAGCCAAACATTTCAAGTGCTACTCAACTGGCTATAGATAAGCCAGTCCTTTATTAGTATATAAGTGCTCTGTTAGCAGTTCTTTGTTAGTAATTCTATCGCTCGAGGTGGAGTCGAAAGAGATGAGTTTTCAGTCTGCGCCGGACGATGTGCAGGCTTTCTGCTGTCCTGATGTCAATGGGGAGCTCATTCCACCATTTTGGAGCCAGGATAGCAAACCCACGTGTTTTTGCTGATGGGAACTTGGGTCCCCCTCGCAGCTTACCAGTGTACCCTCCCTTTCTCCCTCACTCGCCCCCACGCTCACTCGCACTTTGGCTGTGAGCTGAGCTGCGGGTGCCAGATAAGCCAACATCCCCCATTTTCATCACTTACAGCGCCCATCGTACAGGGCAAATGAAAAGTGTAACTGGGAAGAAAAGGGTGTTACATTTACTTAATTATGAATGTTGTTACATCAAGTCCAAAAATTAGGATGAGCACCAACGGTCAAAACGTTTTTTTCCCCTCCCAGAACTGCCAGCGCAGCGCCTCCACAGATTTGGCGCCCTCGGCGAACATGGTTACGCTGTAGAAGTGTAGGTACAACGCTAAATTTCCCGCCCCGCCGCAGTCATACAGTAGGCTACGGAGAGCGGCGAGAAACAGTTCCTCAGGCATCGAAAAGCAGAACCGAAATTCACATTTCTAAATGATGCCGTTGGAATCTAAATGTTGGAACCGGTTTCGAACCGGAACCGGTTCTCGGTACCCAACCCTACTTAGCAATGAACAAAACAAGATCTCATGATAGAGAATGTCAGCTATTAATCTTGTTGGTTTCTTGGCACAGTGTCATAACTATACTAATCTCTGTCATTCCTTGTGCATTGCATCTATGTGAATGTGTGGCGAAAGATAATGACAAACAAAGACATATAGATTTCTAGTGACGTGGTAAAAAAGCAGGTAAGATATGCAAGAGAAAAAAAGAAAAGCATATTGTAACCTAAATCAATAAATGAGATGTATTTTCTACCTCACGTCTTTTGTGTCATGTAAATTCATTTGAATGTCACTCACTTCTACATTGATGGTGGAGCAGTTAAAACTTTAAGATGAGGTTAGTCTGGTGTATGAAGAGTTCATTGCCAAGTGTAATAAACCACTTTAACAATATATCTCGGTTTAGTTTTTAACGATTTTAATGATAACGCTGCTCTTCTATTTTAGTTTTTCAACAGGATGCATAGCTTCTTAGTTTCCGTGACGTAGTTGCCTAACCTTATGTTGTTTTTGCATTGCACCTCCTAGAGACAGTGATGCAGATAAAGGCATTCATGTAATGTGTTCCCCGTCACTGTGAGTCATGTAATTGAGGTTTTCTTAAGAGAAGTCACTTATCATGTGACTCATACATGCTAAATATAACCTTCAAACATCACTTCAGTGAAGTCATGCCTCTATTGTATGTGAAAAACTCCTGGTATTATGTTGTTTTTTTACCAACTGTGTTTCGAAATTAATTGAAAAGTGAATACAAAGTCACGAAGAGAAAATGATACCCGAGTATGATCCCTGCTTTACAATGAACATAACAATGTCTAGTAAGATAAGATAAGATGGAATTGTATTTATCCCCGTTGAAATTCAGGAATTAAAGCAGCAACAGAATGATAGTGAAAAACAGGACAGTACAGATTCACACAAGGTAAAAAAGTAATACAAAAAAAGAATACAAAAATTCTAAATAAAATAATATAGTAACTGTTAAGATATATACATATTTGGGTTCTGATTGTTAGATATATATATATATATATATATATATATATATATATATATATGCGGATGCAGGTCAAAGTAATTTGTACAAACAGTGCAGATTTTATGTATGTACGGGTTACTTTAATTGGTATAGTTAAAAGTAATGTTGGTATATTTATACATAACACATTTACAAAAACTCCCATGAATACATTTTTTCAGGGACTTATACTTAAAAAGGCCATTATGTCACCGGCTACACCCAAAATATTTATTTTCACATATAAAAATTGAATACCATGTTACAAGGTTTGACAAAAAAGGTTTAGAGTATTGTAATTTCTTCATTATTAAAACCGACCAAGAAGCAAAACAAGTTCATAACAAGACTTTTCAATGTCCAGTCTCCCCAGCACATGTTAAGCTGTCTCTTGCTAAAGTGATAAATACACCAGTTATGGCTTGCATAATATTGCATGTATTAGGATTAGCACTACCAGTTAAACACAATTAGTGGTAGTTCAGTTCTTTATTACTGGATGTCCAAAACCATCTCCCAATAATTCTGATGTATTCATTTTTCCCCCTGCTTTTGATTTGTTTAAAGTATATTATCCTCAAAAGTATATAGCTAAGCAGTCATAAGACTTTTTAAAAAGTAACAAATGATCGTTAAACAGAAGATACAATGTTCACATCAGTGCTTTTCTTCTCCGCAGTAATGACTCACTTAAACCTGTGCCAACTGGTGGAGGCAGTAAACAAAAAAATGAAATATCCAATTCATGACAGGATACTGATATGGACACTACTATGACAGATGAATTAGACAGATTACATTTAAAAACAAGAAAAAGCGAATTTATGCTATAAATCATAGTCATAACATTAGGGAGTGTAATGCGTCTTCATTTAGAGTTAGGAAGCTGGAACCATATGATTGGCTATTTTCACTTTAAAGGGGTGTTGCTGTGTCCCATTGTTCCAAATACATCACATATTTATTAAATTATTAAGCGTATATTAGACCAGATCCTACTGGAATCGCAACATCAGCTATTTAAAATGAGTTTTGGAGATTTAATCCAACAAAAACAAGGGTTGAGCATTTTAAAACACAACTCTCGCAAGTCCGAAGGTCTCAGATGTATTTGATACTTTAAAGAATATGACATACAATAGTACATCATGTATAGTATATTAGGTTTGTGTTGGGGATTTGGGACACACTGTTCTGGATGTGACTTGTATGTATATATGGTTCGAAATATATACGAAAATAAATAAATCCCTTTTTTTAAGTGACATTTATTTATTAATGGCAATTCAGACTGTGTTTGTGTTTATAATCTGTTACCCCAATGAATTGTTTTCTTTGCTGTGTTTTTTTAAATCATTTTGTGACTGATTTTGTAGAAAAAACCTAAAAGGTGTATGGTTTTGAACATAGTAGTGGTTTCCAACTATTAAGTGTTTGTTTTGTTGCTTTTACATGCTCATATATATTGATGTCCCTCGTGAATTCAGCTGTATTTGTTATTATTTATTTCAATTCTATTTGTTCCTTCTATTTCTAATGTGTTACTACCATTTCAATTCAACAGGATTTAAGGGAACCAGTTAATTCCCTGTTAGGCATTATGAATGTACTTAAAGGCCATATTGTGATCATCTAAAGTATTCCTTTGCACTTAAATTATTCTTGAACATATCCTGAAAGTTGCTGTAGTCGTAAGTAGTGAATTCTATTTTTTGAAGCGTCCTACAAATAAAACAAGTTTAGAAAAAGATATTACCTGGAAAACTATGCTAAATGTTTGCAGATATATAAGTTACCACAAGCTTCACACTTTCAGAAAAGTCTGTGAAATGATGCACTGTGTGTGGTATGATGGATATTGTGATAAACCAGGTTGTATTTTGCATTTTCAGCCTTTTAATTGAAGATATTGTTCTATCCCTGAATCCACTGTAGCATTAATATATCAGCAATTGTCCATGTATGACTGTGCTTTTGTGAAAAGTGAATGTGTTGTCCTCTCACCAGTTTTTGAGCTCAAACGGTTAATAACTGTTCACTTAAATATCATGTGTGAGTGCAAACGAGTGTTCACATGCGTGTTCCAAGCAACGTTTCAATAAAATATTTTGTAAAAGATTTTTTATGTCACATCATTCTCATCATGGCGCTTGATTTAAAAAGTCCATCCTCATTCCTCTTCCTCTGAAGTGAATTCCTGTACAAAATTGTATATTATTCCAGATTCAGGGGACCAAGTATTCATTTTCCTTTGAATATAATCAATAAATCAAACAATATAAAAAATACAATTGCCTTACCCTTTTCCTTAACCCTCTGGAGTATAAGGATATTTTCTTGATATGTAGACGTCTCCTTAAATCACCTTTTAAATGTACTTCTTATAACATGGCACCCCATATGTTACTTATCAAAATATTCAGGACACTCTCTGGTCTTGCTAGAGATGCAAGTCACTCACCTTAGAGCACTGTCTTATGAGATACTTAGCTGAAAATGAGAAATCAGATTTTTGGAAAACCTCAAAAGTCTTGTGAAAACACATTTACTCATCTCATCTATTTTTTGGGGCATTTTACATTTGGTTTACAAAAGTAGTGAAATAATATGAATTACACTATAGGCCTATATAGATTAAATGAAATGTTATTCATGTGTAAAATAGTCCCATCCCTCTGCTTTCACCACAGAAAAGTTACATCAGGACTGATTCATGACTTCATATTCCATACCAAGGTTCATGTGATGTGTACAAATACAAATTGAGCATTAGAACTTTTTTTTTCAACCAACAATTTATGTTAACATAAGAAACTGTAAAATCTCAATATTTACAATATCAGAACTTTTTCAACCAACTATTCATTATAAATGTAAGGACAGGGGGAGCAGTGTCATGGTCTTTGTCTGTCTTCCAGGACAGGGGGTCTGGCTGCTGTGTAGGTGATGGTGCATGGGCTGCTGGTGGCTGTGTCGGAGGGAGGTAGGTGTGATTGTCCCAGGTTGATGCTGGTGGCCGTGTGGGAGGTACGTCTGCTAGGCGAGACTTCTTTGCTGGCTGGGTTGATCGTGATGGCTGTGGTGGAGGCCTTTGTACCGAGGTGTATCTTAATCTTGTGGCAGATGGAGATGGAGGCCACTGTAGTGATGATGTTCCTCTGGTCCTTGGTGGTGATGGCTCTGGTGAAGGCCCTTGAGCCACGGTAGATCTTGACCTGGGGGCAGGGACAGATGGAGGTTCTTGCTGCTAGGCCCAGGCAGCTGTGAAATCTGAAAAAAATATAGGACAATAATTACTACTAAGTTTGTTAAAATAAAGTTCAAGTAGAATGTTTCTCAAGCACAAATAACAATGCACAACTCAAAATAAAATTGGAGGAGGAGGAGGAGGAGGAGCGTGTGAGAGATAGAAAGAACGGGCCCCGCACGGCTCGGCACGCTTAAAGCGAGCTACCCGCTGCAGTGGAAACGCGCCATTAGATTGTAAACTTTAGTCTAAGTTATCTCACTGGGTGTCAAACGGTTTGGTCATCTATGTAAACAAATATTTCCATCTATGTAATATTAGTTGTATATAAAATGAGTTAATAAATCATTCCACTGTGTGCAATAGGTCAGTACAAAATAAAAAACACAGTTTGAAAGGGGAGTTATTAGTAAAATATGCGTAAATAAAAAAAAAGAATGCAGACTAGGTAAGATAAAGATAGGAGAGAGGAGTTGATCAAATATGTGTTATTGCTTGTGAGCATATTCTAATGGATCTTTGATGATTGAAATATATACTAGTACCCCCCCTAGAGGATGTGAGGTCATCACAAATAAAACCGGTTCACATGGATTGGATACTAGATAAGTGTGCACACTCATTATATACACTACACATTTTTCCTGGATTTGTTAACACTATAGTCCCCAAGGCAGGAAATGGAATTAAATTGAGAAAATGTTTCATTGCGGAGGACCCCCTGTTTTGTGTCCCCCCCCCCCCACTTCTCAAACCAAAGTTACACCCACACAATGCAAGGACACTATTACTGTAATATTTACCTATCTTCAAATGAATCCTTGTTGCTGTATTCTTCTTCTTCAGAAGAGTAGAAGCCTCCAGGTTCTGATGCTCCATCTCCACTGCTGCTAGTGTTACAAGTCCGCTGTGCAGAGCTGGTAACCTTCTGTTCCCAGTATCCCCATCAGGCTCCACTCCCTTCCTGCCTCTCTGACCCTGTCTCTTAGTTTTTTTTTAGTTTTTCCCTCTCTGTTTTGTACATGTTGCAGTGTAATATGATATGTTCCACATGTTCTTTAACTCCACAGTTCCTATGACATAGAGCAGTGCTTCTCAAACTTTTTCATACCAAGGACCACTTAACCAATAAAAAAACACTCGCGGACCACCTAACTCCAAAAATATCCAAAATCACATCGTTTTTCTAGAACAGATTACAAATAGCCTGAAAATGGTACAAACAAGTGGCAACATGTGTGATGAAGGTGTTGCGCTGGGCCATTTAATGCAATATAATTGAAACGTAAGCTCGCTCCATTGCGGAGATATTCCCGCGAGAGTGAGAGTGCGGAAAACTTAAATGTATTTATTTATTTCAAATGTGAAATGTTACCAATATACTCACGGACCACTAGGGGGCGCTCACGGACCACACTTTGAGAAGTACTGAATAGAGTAACATTCAATGCTGTGTGATCCAGTCTGAGTCTAGCTATCATGATTTCCTCCATTCCGTTTCTTTCTTTATAAATATTAATCATTATATAATATATATATATATATATATATATATATATAATTAATATTAATATTAATTATATATATATCTAATTAATATTAATATTAATTAGGACTCTAAATGATCAAATGTGGAAAAAAGACTGCACACCAAAAACCTATTGTGACCCCCTGGTAGTCACACGGCTCATTGATATGAATGGCAAAAATACAAGAATTTCATACACCGGCCTACAATGGGAAAATGTTTGAATCTGGTGATATACAGTAAAAATATCAAATATCACTACCTTTCTTCAAATTGAAATACATAAACTACATAGAAAATACTCATGAAATCAAATCAATTTTGTTGCTAATCTTTGACATAATAACCACCAAAGCCCCATCCTCCTACTTTTTATTATGTGGAAAAGAATTAATGTTTTTTGTTTTTTCCACTTTAGAAGTTGTTTAAGTGATCATGAAAAAAAATATTGATTTATGATGATTTTATAGCAGTTTCTTTGTGCGTGTACCACGAAGATGGCCAGAAGGTTGTACATTTGAGGAGGGCATAAGGGTTAACGTAGAGAATGTGCTTTATTTAAACACTTTCATAGGTTTGACATGTTTCGACGGGAGGAGGGGAGAAGGCCCGTGAGGAGCCAAAGAAGAGCAAGAGGAAGGGCAAGGAGAAGGCAGCAAACAATACAAGTTTCTGTCCTAAATTGCTACAAGGATGTGTTCAGGTCGCACTTGGGTAAGTAGCTATTAATTAACTTTTTTATGAATAAACATGTGCCTACATTTATATAATTAAAAATGCGTCATAAAAATATTATTTTTTGTGACTTTAATGTTAGATTTTCAACTAATATTCAGGTTATGTCATAGAGCTATGTGTTTTCATGTTTTCTCAGATATCTCTGCAACATGCAAAGTTGTGGTGAACAGCGACCTGGATTCTGTCCAATTTCTTGAGGCCCTAAGGGAACAGGTCCCTAATGTCCCTACACATTTTGACCTTTGCCGAATGGTGGGAAATGCTCGGCGATTCACTTCGATTGATGCCCTTTGTCCAAGGGATATCACAGGGAATCATGCCCTGGGAAGGTCCAACCTTTATATAAGGCCAAAAGTAAATGAAAGTTAAATTATTAGAAGAATACAGCTAAAATAATAGTAATTAAACATTGATTTCTGTATATCTAAATAACAATCTACTATAGCAGGATGATGTCGCCCTGTCCACATCTGGGGTCAGCCCCCCCGCCCCCCCCCCCAGGTTTTGGACATCCCCTCCACATCTGGGGTCAGACCTCCCCACCAAGATGTGGTTCCTGCCCAGGATGAGGTATATTATAATATCCATGTCAGTGTACCAAGTAGACTCACAAAGATCCGGACTCAAGAAGGTGTGTTAATAGTACTGACTGTCTGTTGTCTTTTCAGGAATCACAATCTTCAGACATCCGCTCCCCAGTGCACAGTCCTTTAGCAATGGATAGCACCTCCCCACTACACAGCCCCAGCTCACCCCATTTGTGAGTAATCAATATTTGCTGAAATAATTGTCAAGCTGTTACAGTGATATGGTAAACAAGTTATGCTTTGACGAGGAGTTGCCACAGTCGAAATGACAGACATAGAACTTGACATTTAAGGTCTCACCTGTTGTCTTTAAGTAAAATACTTTTATTGTCTGTTAATATTAATATTATTACTATGTTATTTGCTTTTTACAGACTGTATGTTCAGGAATTGGAAACGACATTAATGGGGTTACAGGCCAAAATCAAAGAACAATCGTCAAGGGCAAATTAAATGAATGTTTTTCGTGGCGAAGAGTTGGATTGCGCCCTTAGAGCCTTTGCGAGGTCTACTTTCGACCCGGAAGCCCGGATTGATGTCGTTTTTATAGACATTGAGGGGGTTGGAGAGGGTGCAGTGGATGAGGGGGGCCCCACAAGAGAGTTCTGCACTCTCCTCATGAGCCAGTTACAGGCTTACTTGATCTTTGAGGGTCCCGAGGAGAGGAGGACATTGGCCCTGGATAGTGTTGGTAAGTTGGGAAAGTAAATGTCATGCATTGTAATTTCTTTAATTTTTTATTTAAACCAAAGCAATAATGATGTCAAATTAATTATAATAAAACAATGTTTACCTTTGAAAAATATATTGTAGAGATATTGCTTTCATTGACATTTCTCAGTAATGACACCCTCAGACACCCAATATCATTCAAGCTATGCCATCAGTAATAACTCAGATGTTAAGGGGGATGAAGCTTTTCCTCCCAAATCAGATATGCTTTGTTTTTCAACAAAGGTATACATTTCCTGCATAATATATGTTTCTCACAATTGTTTTGTTTTGCAAGCTGCACACAGGTGATACTGAGTCTTCTCGAGTAATAGATTATAAACTACACCATGCTTAAATAGACTCCTAAATTATTATTTCATATGTGACATAAAGAAAAGGGAGGGAAGAGTCAATTATATTGAGTAATTCATTTTATATTGGAACATTTATTACTCAAACCTGTTTTATGGAAGAGGAAAAATATATATTTCTGATAAACTAATATTTTATCAAATGGTGAATTAATATAACATTTAGAATAATTGAGAAGGGGTTATATCCAGGGACTAGCTCACCTTTAAATTACAATAACATTTCTCTGCTTTGGACTGATGAGTATATGATTCTTGCATGTTAAATGACTAACACAAACCTTACATTTATGCATGTGCATGTGTCAGGAAGGCTCCCAAATAATTCTGATGGGCCTATCCTATTTTTGTAATTAAATGATAATGTGCTAATCCATTACTTTGAGTTGTCTGCACTCAGGAACACATCACTATCAGGTGTTAATCCAATAACTAGGACAGCTCTGAAGGCCAAGGGTCAGAGAGAGAGGGTCACACTCTCCGGCTGCAGAGGGCACCCCCATCCACGGGCAAGGAGGCACGAGGTCGTTCGAGATGAGAGGATTCTAATCTTCAACTTTCTGAGGAGATGGGAAGCTTCTTCACCATTCTGCTCGGTGGGCTCAGGCAGACAACCCTGCAGGACGTTCGAGGGCTTCAGAGGCTTCATACAAGGTTCCTTGTTTCTTGGAGGAGCAGATGTCTTCCTAACCTCTCCCATCACGGGGGGAGACCTGGATGCGCCACTTGGAATACGCAGTTGCACTGCTCTCAAGCAGATAGCAGAAGGAATGCAGGCAGATGAGCCTCAGTTTCACTGGGGGATCATACAGTGCTCACTGAATTGAGCCACACAAAAGCAGAGCAATTGGGGGGTTGAAATATGGCGCTCTGATGACGAAGAGTTTGAGCCAATCAGCACCTCAGTGCTAATCTACAGTATCAGGATGCCTTTACACACACCAGACACTCTTTGTCATAAAGAGAGGAGGAGAACGAGTCAGAAAGACTGAAGGACATGTTCTTCCAGCTCTCGTACAAAGATCAACTTTGAATTGATTTTATACCTTGGATGTTTACAGATGTACAATTAATGACTGTTTTTATATTTCCAATGAACAGACATGTGTTGAATAGTGGTGATTAATATATTTTTGCCGGATCAGATTACACTTTCGCACTAAACAAAATTAATTAATTAATATTTTCAGACTATAAAGTATTGAATAATAAGATATTTCTACTATTATCACAGATAATGTTAATATCCTTAATCGTCCAGCAATCAGGCTTAACAACACTACTCTTTAATGTATTATCCATGCACAGACAGACCTACAATGATGGTTCAAGTACTGGATTAATTTCAGTTTTGGCCCAAAACTAATATTTTTGCTATTGTGCACCTGTGTTTTATGTGTGTTCATTATTATGCTTTTGACAAAAGATGATCCAAACACTGATGAGAGATGATTTTTCTATTATGATTGGCAGTATCAATCATTGTGATTGAATGTTTCAATCTTATTATGTTGTTCTTAATGTGATTGTTATTGATGGAATTGATGTTGTGTAAGTCCACACTCATATCTGAATATTCCCATTGATTTAAGTATTGAACAAAAATATTATTAGACTAAGGTTTTTTGATTATCAAAATTGATAAAAAGAGAGAAACTGTTGTGGAATATTTTCCAAGGCCCATAACTTTGACCCAGTTTATCAGTTCAAACTGTCCTGACTGAGCACACGCACCTCGTAACCTTGGCTGCTGTGCTCTCAGTGTTCTGTCTCCCTGTTCCTGCCTGTTGGCGTCAGCTGATAGAGGTGTTATGATTCTATCTTGTTATGCAGCATGTTGATGATGCTCTCATAACTAGCTAAATACAGCGGTCTGAGGTAGAGTTCTTCAGAATTGACGTGGCAACTCTCCCGTGCAGTCTCACCGTGACTGATGTGACTTGTGATGTGAATCTCTCCGGCCGTAACTCCAAATAAATCATCAGTGTTTGACATCGAAGCTTCTGCTCCTCCCGTGTCTCTTTCCTGAGTCGGTGACTCCCACTGCATTGCTACACAGAAGTTTCCTCTACAAACTCCATAATAGAAACTGTTGGTAGTCTAATCAAAGAAAGTATGTCCAGTGATGTTCAGAAGGCCGGAATGTTTTCTGTTCAGCTGGACACAACACAAGACATAACTTCTCAGGATCAGTGTTCAGTAATCTTAAAATATGTCAATGAGACTGTGCAAGAGAGGCTTGTGGCTTTAGTGAAGTGCCATGCATCCACTGGACAATACTTTGTGAACTTGCTCTCAGAGGTCTTAGAGCATCTGAAACTGGACAAGGGCATGTGTATAGGTAATGCAACAGATGGAGCATCCAATATGCAAGGCCGGTACAAAGGATTGTCTGCACTGATGACCTCCCAGTCACCCACTCATGTCCATGTGTGGTGCTATGCTCATGTTCTTAATCTTGTCCTGGCTGAAACTACCCAAACTGTCATCGAATGTGGAACACTTTTCAACCTAATCAATGACATACCAGTGTTTATCAGGGAGTCATATCAGAGTGGGAGAAACAAGGCCAAGAAAAGATGCCGTCAACTCATCCTGTAGACTCATCTGGTCCTATCTCTATTGTGTTGTCATAGAAAGGGGAGGCAGGGCACTATAGGGTCCCCCCCCCACTAAATTCACTAGAAGTCATCATTTAAGGGGTTATTTTTAAAACTTTTCTTCTGGGGGGGGCATACCCCCCCAGACATTACATTACATTACATTGCATTTAGCTGAGGCTTTTATCCAAAGTGACTTACAATAAGTGCGTTCCACCAGGAAGACACCACCTTGAAGAAAACAGAATCATATAAGTACATCAGGTTTCATAGAGCCAAACATTTCAAGTGCTACTCAACTGGCTTTAGATAAGCCAGTCCTTTATTGGTATATAAGTGCTTTGTTAGTAATTCTATTGCTCGAAGTGGAGTCGAAAGAGATGAGTTTTCAGTCTGGAAGATGTGTAGGCTTTCTGCTGTCCTGATTTCAATGGGGAGCTCATTCCACCATTTTGGAGCCAGGAAAGCAAACCCACGTGTTTTTGCTGATGGGAACTTGGGTTGGCCTACCTGCCTGTCAGCCTTCCATCTGTGCACAAACTTATCTCGTGCCCTCATTGGTCATGTGCGCGTTCGTGTGTGTTGGAGGAGGGGCTCTGTAAGGAAGTCTGAATTTGGTGCATCATGGCATGTGGCTCATTAAAAAAAAAAAGTACAGCTATTATCTCCCTCTTGTATAACTGGTCGGCCCACCTGCAGCAGGTAAACCAGGGTTGCCAACTCTCACGCATCTGGCGTGTGACACACGCTTTCACTCTCAATCTCATGCTCTCACGCTGCCCAAACTATTCTCACACCAAAAACAAGGTGATCGTTTTTGGTTGGTTATTTACGATGTTGAGTTGACAGCTGCTCAAGCTGTTGATCCGCTCCCTCCCCGCCTCCACCACTTGATAGTTTCACATACTTGTGGTATGTATTAGTTTAGTTTGCCCCTGGTACGTAAAAAGGATAATAATAGCGTTTTTTAAAAATTATACTGAGTTATTCTTCTTGTCAGGAACCGCTACTTTTCGTTTGTTTTATGGATTTGGGCCGGTCTGGGTCTAAATGCCAGGGCCGATTTGCTGTCCCAGTCCAGCCCTGGGTGGAGGGGACAGGAGCGCTTGATGCTGTATCACTGGGCTCTGCTGAGGTGGAAGGGACAGGAGCGCTTGATGCTGTATCACTGAGCTCTGCTGAGGTGGAAGGGACAGGAGTGCTTGATGCTGTATCACTGAGCTCTGCTGAGGTGGAAGGGACAGGAGTGCTTGATGCTGTATCACTGAGCTCTGCTGAGGTGGAAGGGTCAGGAGCGCTTGATGCTGTATCACTGAGCTCTGCTGAGGTGGAAGGGACAGGAGTGCTTGATGCTGCAGGGCTGGGCTCTGCTGAGGTGGTATAAGGCCTAAAACATTTCAAAAGTGCATCTGGAGAGAGAAGAGAAGTATATGTGACCAACAAGAGATGCATTATATTTGCTAGACCTAATACATATTATAGAAAGGAGAAAACAGGAGCAGTTCACAAACATAATTAGAATATCAATATCAATATATGGCCTCCATGTAGAATTGATGCATTTATCTCTGCAAAAGGAGCCCCGACCAAGTATTGAGTACATACTTGAATAAACTTTTCAGACGATCGAAATATCTGTATTGTAAATCCTTATCTAATATTATACTAGATACAGGATTATTGATTTTCATGATCTGTAAACTGTAATAATCACAATTAAAACAAAAAAGGTTTGAAATATTTCACTTCATGCATAATGAATCTAGAATATATGATTAATTTGTTTTATTAAATTAAAGAAAAACAGTTCTATGATATAGTTATTCTTTTAGATGCACCTGCAGATTCTGCGACTTACCAGATGGCAAAGAAGCAGCTACATACATTGTAATATAGCATATTAAAGATAAAGGCTAAGGTATGCAGTATTTACAGTAGACAAGCATTTCAACACTGATGTAAACGTTACACTATTGATTATTGAACATACTTTAGACAGCATAAACTGTAAGGCAATACAATTAAAGGGCTACAACTATAAATTATTGAGGGGATGTAAAAGGAATAGCATTTTAATGACTATCATTATTACTACTAGTCTATTACTACAAGCAGGGCAAACATTGGCTCACCTCAATAGATATGGTAGATGATATATAGCCGGTGATGTAACTCTTTCCAAATGTCCCTGAATTTAAGGTGGGAGTAACGGTAATAATTGACGTTAACTCTAAATGTAACTATTGATTAGCAAACAAACGACCTTGCTATCGTCTAAAAGTAAGCTAGCAAGTTAAAACTGTTCCATCAATCCATTTTTTGACTTTGTTTAATCATCATCACATTAAAGAGCCTGTGACAGCATCCCAACAACTGTTGTGCAATGAAATATTGGGCTACATCTCGAACCGTCAGTTTAAAAAAGAAGGTGCGATACCGTTCCGATAGATATCAATAATTTCGAACATCGCGGGGAAATTCCTTCGACTCATTTTGAAGTTTTGGGGGAAGCCGGAAGTGACGTCAATGCGGGAACGCTTCACTGTGCGGCGAGAGAGCCAAACACGGACAAAGTGTGTTGTCATGCGTAGAAATGGTGAATTACTGAGTTTAGGTACGTTAATAACGTTTTAATGAAGTTGACTACAGTATATTCATATTTGTCAGTGCTTTCATGTCAATTCGGCAAACATAAACATAAATGATCGTGAGGATGATGATTAAAAATCGTTTGTTTGAGCCGGTCTGCATTTCCTGATGAGAAAACAAACCGATGCTTTTTGTAGTTGTAGTACACCAACGTGGATTAAACGTGTGGTTTTTTACCACAATGTTGGGAAATTAATGGATAAAATGCACGGATTATTATTATTATTATTATTCCCACTCCGATCGGGACACTAGGTCCACCGTTTCCCCACAGCGAGGCTCCCCCCGTTGACAGTTTACGTGGGCTGGGTGCAGTGGCGGACTGGCCATCGGGACGAATCCCGATGGGTCGGTACCGAAGTGGGCCGGTCGGATATGTCACTAGCACATCCCCCATAGGCGGCGCGTGAGGCTCAGGTTTGTGAAGGCTAAATAACTTTTTTTACCTGACGCTGCCCGCCTCCGGCGTCTATAGAAAAGAGATCAACTCAGTGTGCGGAGTTTAAATCTCTCAAGTTATATTACAGGATACAGTGCAACTTTGTGTTTATGCAGGTCTCCCTTGTAAAAGGGACCTATCTGTCAAAATAAAGGTTTGAAAATGTTTAAGTCATGGATGTTTAAAGCTCATATTTGTCTAATATTAGTTTACTTTTCATTAATGAAGTATGACGCTGCCCAAAACAGCTTCGTAGTACAGGGCACAGGTGGCTAGCAGCGCAAAGACACAGACATTATATTTGTATTTGACCAGGATGCAGTGACACAAATATTTGGGAAGGCTTAGCCTTCCCTAGCCTACAGCACCCGCCGCCCCTGACATCCCCCACTCCCCCCGTTGACAATTTACTAGCGGTACCGAAGTGGGGCGGTCGAGAGTCCCGGGAGGATTTTTAGTCCATTCCACCACTGGCTACATGACCGTATTATCGCCCATATTGACGCACCTAATTCCTAAACTTCTAACAGACACAACATAAACCGATCCTTCAGCCTCATGAGCTCTCAGACACGTTCAAAATTAAACTGTCATCGCTGTCTGAGCTTGCTGCTGTGGGCCCATGTGCATTTACATGCAGATGCTGGGATCATGAACGGTGCAGCTGGAGCACTGTGCCCGCAATGACGTCACACATAATTTGGCGGAACTTGAAGAATCTCCGAAAAGATCCAGAAAATTGTCAACATTGAAGGGCAGATTAATGGTTATCAAAATCAGTTCAGTAAAGGTTTTCAAGGGGACAATATTTACTCAAATTGATGGGTTTGGATGATGGGGGAAACTCGTGTCACAGGCTCTTTAACGTTACTGTACCTTTGTCTTTCTCCCGTTTGTCCTCCTCCTCTTTTCTTTTCTTTCTTCCCCGGGCACCAGATAACTTTGTTCTTTTCGACATGCTAATTACCGTCTTTGTTTTCTTCTCCCGAGTCACAGCAGGTCAAAGGCGGTGGGTCAAGTGTCAGTCAGTGACACTTGACCCACTGCCCTCGCTCCTTGAGAACATAAACAGCCTGCGGGGCTGGGGCAGTTCAACTTACCTGATTTTGGGGGGTGTGGGGCGCCATAGTGTATGGGCACTGTACGCAATATAGGCGTAGTTCTGTTAAGATAGGATAATAAGATGTACTTTGTTGATCCAAAATCGGGAAATTGTTTTATTTTGAAAAAGAAATCACAATAATAAAAAAAAAAAAAGTTTAATAAAAAATATCTTTCCCCCAATTTTCGGCGCCCCCCTGGCTTGATGCGCCCTTAGCATTCGCCTATACTGCCTATGCCAAGGGCCGGCCCTGATCAGCGTCTCCCGTTCCTGGCAGCGTGTCAAATATGTCATACACGTCTGATCCAGCATAGTGCAGCAATAGTGCACGTTTTTGTGTATCCTCCTTTATGTCTAATGCCACTAGGAAGTTGGTGAATCGTTTAATCCACCTTTTCCACCTCGGGTCTACAGAGCTGGGTTCAGTGTGCACATCAAACTGCGGGAAATGTGGGAGATTGGCCATGGTGCGTCCCGTGGATGGCTTGGCTAGCTTGTTAGCCTTATGTGCCAACGTAGTTCGCTTACCGCTTATCCAGAATTGTGGATGTTTTATTTCTCTTCCCTCATTCTGCGATGTGTTGCGGTATCCTCGTCGCCAGTTGTAGTGTTGTCATTATAGACAACTCAGGAGCAGTAGCGTAGGCAGAAATGTACTTTAGGGTGGGCCTGTAAAATATAGGGTGGGCCAGATTTTTCTTCTGCGCATCAGAAGCTAACAACAATCCCCACCGGTACCGGTGGCAGATTACTTTTAGAATACTTTTGGAATACTTTCTTTATCCATAACAGATGGGTATGTTTTGGGGAACAGGAGACACGTATTTTACTGTTTTAATGGCTTATCAAGAACTCAAACACAACATCTTGGTGTCATTCTGGACAGCTCTCTCATCTGCACCCCACATAAAAAACATCACCCGGACTGCATTCTTTGTACTGTCTTAAAACCTTTCCTTAGAATATGTTATGAATTGTAAGGTGTCCCTTGGGTGCTTTGAAAGGCACCCCTAAATAGAATGAATTATCATTATTATTTTTATTTATTATTATTATCTGAAATGATGTAATAACTTTTAAAACTTTTTCCAGTCACTTGCCCCATGTATTCAGCAGCAGCAGGCCATTCACTTTGATTTGATCCCGTTATGAAATGTCATAATTTTGACAATAAAGAAATGCTACATAAACGTTATCTTGCACATTTTATCTAACCATCTCCGTTTCTAACTTTCAATATATTTTAAAAGAGATCTCTCTCGCTCATCTGCGTGCGGGGGCGGGGCCTCACAGACACGCTGCATCTCTCTCTCGCTCACAGACACGCTGCATCTCTCTCTCGCTCACAGACATGCTGCAGCGCCGTGCAGTGTGCACACAGTTCTGCCAGTAATGAATATTACATTTTGTGAGGAAACTTTTCCACCAATAATTCCAATAAGTATTCCAAAATGTATTCACTTCAGGTTTACGAAAGTAACTGTAATCAGATTACTCGTTTTTCAACGCCAGTTTGTCAACGTCAGCTGAATACACTTGATTTGTGTATTCTGATTACGTAACGCCGTTACATGTATTCCGTTACAACCCAACCCTGTGTATATCTCTCCGGACTGTCCACCAGCAGATGAAAAACACCCACCTCTCCGCCTCTTCCAAGGGACGAGGGAACCGTGCGGCAGAGTTTCCGTTAACATTTTTTTTCTTCTGACAGTCCAGCAGCAGAGGTGGGGAGAGGGAGACGTGGGGAGAGGGACGCGGGGCTATTTCATCGTTATCAGAAAATGCTGCTAGATGAGGGCAGTGGGGGCTCTTCTTGGAGTCTGGCTTTTTAAAAAAAACAAAGTTCATTAGTGAACTTTGAGCCATCATTTATTTTGCAGGCAGCTCTCTGCCTCCCTCACGTTATTATGGCACGCGCCGGAACCAACAATCAGTTTTTTTTTACCGTAAATGAGTTCGGTTCAGAGGATGAAGCACATACAACATTAATTAAACTCGATATTTGTTCACTTGAATTTCACTTTGAATTATTGGATATTCTCAATGGGTGAATACATTTTTTTTATAATAATAATAAATAATTAAAAATAATTTTTTTTTTTTTAAATGACACCGAAGCTTTCTCAGGGTGTGCCAATTAGTAAACTGGGTGGGCCCTGGCCCTATGGTGGCCACGCCACTGCTCAGGAGACAGCGAGTATCCTTAACTGTGCTTTATTCCCGCTCTGTACTACCTAATAACTGGTGTCCCACATATAACATTCCGGGTATCCACAACTCCAGACCAAATAGTATGTCACAACATTACATTCGCCTTTATTATTAAATGTTCCAGGTATAAGGAACCATTGCCTAATCCATCTTGCTATATGATAAATTATGATCAGTGGCAGTTCTGGTCAAATTTAAGTCAATGACTTAGATTCAATTGTAGTTGAGTTACCCTTTTTTTGTTACTTTTGCCCAAGATACAGAACATTGAAAGGTGTTGGGGGTAATAAATTCCTTATTTATAAAGCCAAAATGTGTTTTTATTGTATTTCTTAATGTTTCTTGGTATTGTATTAGTCACAAACTTGTTTCAGTAACTTAGTTTAAAGTTATTAAATTACATTACTGAAAGAAACCCCATCCCGGTTAACTTTGGCCCAGGTAACAGCCCAGTTTTAGCTGGAACACTTACATAAAATAAATATATTGCAACACAGACTTTGAGATAAAGTACTCACAGAGGTAGGAAGTAACTAAGTACATTTACTCAAGCACTGTACTTATGTACAATTTTGAGATACTTGTATTTTACTTGACTATTTCCATTGTATGCTACTTTGTGCTTTTACTCCACTTCAGTGGTGAATAGTGTACTTTTTCTCCACTACATTTATTTAATACCTAGTTACTTTGCAGATTTGGATTAATGATCTGAAATATAATCAACACTTAAATCAGACTTTAGTTACACCTGGAGTAAATTCACAAGCTACCCTGCAGTATACAAACTCATTAAAACGGCATCTTTACCAGCTTTGATAACACTTAATGCATCAATAATTATAATCAAAACAAATCATATACATGAAAGGGGCCGATCTGCACAATGAGTACTTTTACTTTTGGTACTTTAAGTATATTTTGATGCTAATACTTTTGTTCTTGTACTTGAGTAACAGTTTGAATGCTGTAAGACTGATATGTATTGCCCCTATGATAAAAGAAATGGCTAGTTGGTTGCATTCTTTGTGAATTTAATAACGGAACATGTTGTCCTTCCTAATAAGATTTCGGTAAACATTAGTATTACTGTAGCCTCAAGTCTTACAACAAAGATTATTACAACATACAAACTATAAATATAAAACTGTTATTTTATGATTAACTTTCATAAAAAAGACTGAGATTGTCTGATACACTTTCCAAAATTGCAAAACATCACACAAGAGACCATTTTGTTTCTTTAAATATTTTTTATTCTGATCATTGTAAAGTTTGTGACAGCAATTGTACAAAGACATCTCAAAGAATACGTCCACACATGAATATAAATAAAAATAAATGACAGTGCATTATTTTGACATATATTTCAGGTATAACATGATAAGCTAGAAACGGTTGTGTGGTAATCGGAGGAACAGCAGTTCATTCCTCTGCTCCTACGACCCACATGTCCTTTGGCAAGATACTGAACACCAAGGCACAGCTATCTGGTGTGTGTGTGTGTGTGTGTGTGTGTGTGTGTGTGTGTGTGTGTGTGTGTGTGTGTGTGTGTGTGTGTGTGTGTGTGTGTGTGTGTGTGTGTGTGTGTGTGTGTGTGTGTGTGTGTGTGTGTGTGTGTGTGTGTGTGTGTGTGTGTGTGTGTGTGTGTGTGTGTGTGTGTGAATGAATGAGCATTACAGTCATTCCTATGAGTTTGGGACTTTGTGTAGCAGCCATCAGTGTATGGTCGTGTTTGTGAATGGATACATTTTGACATATATTGTAAAAGTGCCATATAGTGGCCATAGTGTTACGATGTATCACTTTATGGATGTTTTAATGGACTAGGTGCTTAAAGTTTAATCCTTAATACGACAAAACTAAATATTCCACTGTCCTTCATTGGTCCGGTCAATGCAAAATTAATTCTAAAAGCAAGTTCATCAGAAGCTGTAGAAGACTTCCACTCAAAAAATCTGGGATTTTTAACAACAAAAAGAAATCCTTTTTCATACCAGCATTGGCAGTCATGTTGTGATTACTGTGTAAAAACAGCACTAATGCTATTGCTGGTTTAACAGTAACCATGAAAGCAGTAAGAGGCAGGGTGCGGTGACAAGACTGATCTTGTGTCTTACTCCACTGGAAGCTGTAAATGAGGAAAAAAGTAAACCAAACATTCATTTAAATGTAAACAATATGTAATTGTTGTATTAAGTAGCACTCAGTATTTACTTATTATGCCATTTACGCCAATGGAGCTGCTTTCAATGTCGAATCCAACGACTGTTGAAGCTGCGTTGATCAAAGCGTTCACAATCTGAGTGCTATTAGGAGCAGATGTGCTTCTAAATGAAACGTCAATGTCGTTGATGATTGATCCGTTACTGCAGAAAGAGAAAACAAATATTGTTTGAAATATCAGATATTGGATCCTACTCTTTATTATAAAACTTTAATGGTCTTAAAAAATTACCTGAATGAAACAACATCTAGTGATTTGAAGGACGAAGGGAATGCCTTTTGGAAAACAGGTGTAAGCTGTAGAAACACAAAACAAAAACATATATTTTTTCACATAAACCTTTGCATTGGATTTAGAGCTTGACTCATTTATTTGACTTTATCTTTATTCGTCTTTCATCAATTAATAATTCCTAATCATAGTGTGGTAACTGTGGAGCAGGCCTAGAATTCACATGTTTTGAGTGGGTGGACTAAAAAAAACGTACCTGAGTATCTATCATTGTAGCCCGAGCTTTATAAGCAGCAGAAGATGAATTCAGCAAGTCATTGGTAAATGTGTCCTTAACAGATCTGAAAGTCAGCCTTGTTGTTATAAGGGCTATAGTAGTAGCTGCAGCAGTTGTAGGTGCTGCAGTTGTGGGTGCAGCAGTCGTAGGTGAAGCAGTCGTGGGTGCTACAGTCGTGGGTGCAGCAGTTGTGGGTGCAGCAGTTGTAGCTGCAGCAGTTGTAGCTGCAGCAGTTGTGGGTGCTGCAGTTGTGGGTGCAGCAGTTGTAGCTGCAGCAGTTGTGGGTGCAGCAGTTGTGGGTGCAGCAGTTGTAGCTGCAGCAGTTGTGGGTGCAGCAGTTGTAGCTGCAGCAGTTGTAGCTGCAGCAGTTGTAGGTGCTTCAGTTGTAGCTGCAGCAGTTGTGGGTGCAGTAGTTGTAGCTGCAGCAGTTGTAGCTGCAGCAGTTGTGGGTGCAGCAGTTGTAGCTGCAGCAGTTGTGGGTGCAGCAGTTGTAGCTGCAGCAGTTGTGGGTGCAGCAGTTGTAGCTGCAGTTGTAGGTGCAGCAGTTGTAGCTGCAGCAGTTGTAGCTGCAGCAGTTGTAGGTGCTGCAGTTGTAGCTGCAGCAGTTGTAGCTGCATCAGTTGTAGGTGCTGCAGTTGTATCTGCAGCAGTTGTGGGTGCAGCAGTTGTAGCTGCAGCAGTTGTAGGTGCTGCAGTTGTAGCTGCAGAAGTTGTGGGTGCAGCAGTTGTAGCTGCAGCTGTTGTAGCTGCAGCAGTTGTAGGTGCTGCAGTTGTAGCTGCAGCAGTTGTAGCTGCAGCAGTTGTGGGTGCAGCAGTTGTAGCTGCAGCAGTTGTAGGTGCTGAAGTTGTAGCTGCAGCAGTTGTGGGTGCAGCAGTTGTGGGTGCAGCAGTTGTAGCTGCAGCAGTTGTGGGTGCAGTAGTTGTAGCTGCAGCAGTTGTGGGTGCAGCAGTTGTGGGTGCAGCAGTTGTAGCTGCAGTTGTAGGTGCAGCAGTTGTAGGTGCAGCAGTTTTAGGTGCAGCAGTTGTAGCTGCAGCAGTTGTAGGTGCTGCAGTTGTAGCTGCAGCAGTTGTAGTTGCAGCAGTTGTAGGTGCAGCAGTTTTAGGTGCAGCAGTTGTAGCTGCAGCTGTTGTCGGTGCAGCAGTTGTAGCTGCAGCAGTTGTAGGTGCAGCAGTTGTAGTTGCAGCAGTTGTAGTTGCAGCAGTTGTAGTTGCAGCAGTTGTAGGTGCTGCAGCTGTTGTCGGTGCAGCAGTTGTAGGTGCAGCAGTTGTAGCTGCAGCAGTTGTAGGTGCTGCAGTTGTAGCTGCAGCAGTTGTAGTTGCAGCAGTTGTAGGTGCTGCAGCTGTTGTCGGTGCAGCAGTTGTAGCTGCAGCAGTTGTAGCTGCAGCAGTTGTAGGTGCAGCAGTAGTTGTAGGTGGCACTGTTGTCTCTGCAGCTACATCAGCAGTTGTCGATACCAATAACCTACCATAGCCAATAACAAATACATGTAACGTATTTTATTTTTGTTGTTCATTCATATCTTATTTTACTATTTTATTCATGCATATTTTTTATCTCTCCAGTTTAAAACGATATGTCTGGTTTACTGTCCTATAGTATACATTGGAACGATTTCAAACCTGTTTTATCCCAATAATTATAAAGGAGTGCCTTGGAAATATGTTCTTTGTTAGTAATTCTATCGCTCGAGGTGGAGTCGAAAGAGATGAGTTTTCAGTCTGCGCCGGACGATGTGCAGGCTTTCTGCTGTCCTGATGTCAATGGGGAGCTCATTCCACCATTTTGGAGCCAGGATAGCAAACCCACGTGTTTTTGCTGATGTGAACTTGGGTCCCCCTCGCAGCTTACCAGTGTACCCTCCCTTTCTCCCTCGCTCGCCCCCACGCTCACTCACACTTTGGCTGTGAGCTGAGCTGCGGGTGCCAGATAAGCCAACATCCCCCATTTTCATCACTTACAGCGCCCATCGTACAGGGCAAATGAAAAGTGTAACCGGGAAGAAAAGAGTGTTACATTTACTTAACTATGAATGTTGTTACATCAAGTCCGAAAATTAGGATGAGCACCAACGGTCAAAACGTTTTTTTTTCCCTCCCAGAACTGTCAGCGCAGCGCCTCCACAGATTTGGCGCCCTAGGCGAACATGGTTACGCTGTAGAAGCGTAGGTACAACGCTACATTTCCCACCCCCCCAGTCATACAGTAGGCTACGGAGAGCGGCGAGAAACAATTCCTCAGGCATCGAAAAGCGCAACCGAAATTCACATTCCTAAATGATGCCGTTGGAATCGAAATGTTGGAACCGGTTCCGAACCGGTTCTCGGTACCCAACCCTACTTAGCAATGAACAAAACAAGATCTCATGATAGAGCATGTCAGCTATTAATCTTGTTGGTTTCTTGGCCCAGTGTCATAACTATACTAATCTCTGTCATTCCTTGTGCATTGCATCTATGTGAATGTGTGGCGAAAGATAATGACAAACAAAGACATGGCGTGGTAAAAAAGCAGGTAAGATATGCAAGAGAAAAAAAGAATAGTATATTGTAACCTAAATCAATAAATGAGATGTATTTTCTACCTCACATCTATACACATGAAATGTAAATTCATTTGAATGTCACTCACTTCTACATTGATGGTGGAGCAGTTAAAACTTTAAGATGAGGTTAGTCTGGTGTATGAAGAGTTTATTGCCAAGTGTAATAAACCACTTTAACAATATGTCTCGGTTTAGTTTTTAACGATTTTAATGATAACGCTGCTCTTCTATTTTAGTTTTTCAACAGGATGCATAGCTTCTTAGTTTCCGTGACGTAGTTGCCTAACCTTATGTTGTTTTTGCATTGCACCTCCTAGAGACAGTGATGCAGATAAAGGCATTCATGTAATGTGTTTCCCGTCACTGTGAGTCATGTAATTGAGGTTTTCTTAAGAGAAGTCAGATATCATGTGACTCATACATGCTAAATATAACTGTGGTACACCCAGGGCCGGACTGGGACAATAAGTCAGGCCGGGAATTATACACCCAGCCAGGCCACTACCAGTTTTCTTTTGTGCCATTTTCCTGGATTTATTTGTCAATATATACAGTGTTGCTGTGCAAATCTATTTAGGCGTTGCTGTGCACATCTAGGGTGAACATATTTTAAGTGGAGGTGGACCTGAAATCCTCTAGGGGGGTCTGGGGGAATGTTCCCCCGGTAAGATTTTTTTTAAATGTTGGACTTAAATGCATCAATCTGGTGCATTTTGAGGGGGAAATAAGGAGACAACACCCATATGAAACACATCTGTATACATTTAAATAATCATACAATCATAAGTACATGGCCATAACCAATAACATACCATATCCAATATGAAAAAACATTGAAACTTGTTTATTTATTTGTTTTTGGTTCATTTATAGTTGTTAGTGTGTCTGGGCTCTTGAATCAGCCTCACCCGTCTCCCCCCTATCCCCCTGCTCCTCTTTGAGGCAGCAGCAAAGACTAGTTTTAGCTCTCAACAAGTTTATAAAGTTTATCTTACCTTTTTTCACCAGTTAACATTTTATTTTTTGTTATTCATGGGTATTTTACTAATCACTCCCCCTTCAAATGGAAATATGTGTTTACATAAATGGTGACCAAACCGTTTGAGACCCACTGAGATAACTTGGACTAATGGCGCGTTTCCACTGCAGGCCTCGCTCGGCCTCGCTCGGTTTGGTTAGGCCTTATTAGGCCCGGCTCACTTTAATGCTGCGCTTCCATTACAGTTTAGGAACTGGGGGTAGTTACTATAGTCAAGTGGAAACGCAACCAAAAACGGGCCCCGCACGGCTCGGCACGCTTAAAGCGAGCTACCCGCTGCAGTGGAAACGCGCCATAAGTTAAAAATCTAAAATCTAAACACTCAGAATCCTTTACCTCACCTGAGCTGTAGTTATCAGTCTCTCAGTCTGACAGCAGAGGACTCTCCCCCCACCTTGTTGACAGCTCATTATATCCATTAGCGCACCTAGCTAGCACCAGATGCTAACAACAACAATACACGTAACCGGTGCGAATGCTTTCTCTCTCTCGCTCGCTCGCGCCACACATACACACCCTCCCGAGCTTGAATGACACACAGAGACCAATCGAGGGTATTAGTGTATGATCTGTATGAAAGTGGCCATGTCGGCAGGCCACATCATGTAGACAGCCAGTCACCCTTTGTGAGGCAGAGTCAGACCCACATTTGCGCAGCGTTGCGTTCACAATACATACATAAAAAAAAAAAATCCTCAGGCCAGTACTTAACAGGCCAGGCCATCGGGAAACCTCACGGTCCTCCCGATGGCCAGTCCGGGCCTGGGTACACCCCAAAAATGGTACAATTATTTGTGTATTTACTTTTATTTATTTTTGCTAAACAGTGAATTTATTGTTTTGAAAAGCCCAACATTATCTGTATTTATTTTTGGTGACATTCATATCATTTTATGGTTTATCTGTACTGTTTGAGAAGCAGTACGAGTAAGTAGCGCCAAGGTGGAACCTTTGGCAGGTGAGCGTTGACATCTGGGTTATCTTAGGGGGGGGACACTTCCGCCCCCTCCTCAGAAGCAATCCAGACGATCAACAGGATCCTGTGTATAATTATTGCTGCTGCACTTTTCTGTTTTCTACAGGTCAGTACATGATGAAAATGATCGATGTTAACTTGTGTGAATTAGATATGATGTTGGAGATGTTTAGGAGAGTGTGTCAGAAAGTTTTGAGCATGTTTGACATAGTAACGGTATTTTAAAAAATACTAAACTGTCGGCAACAATATATGCCATTTTCGCGGGCTTCAGCCGCGCCTGGGTAAATGTGACCTGAGCGAAGGCTCGCAGGCAGATTAGCTGCTGCGCACGGGTAATAGAGAGGCGAAGTCACGCCCATCTACTTCCGGTCCATGGGACCCCGGAAGCGAAAAACTATACATTGAATTCAATGGAGAGAGAAAACGTATCTTTTGATCCCGTTTGAATTTTGCCACGAACTACACATATGATGTTTGTCAATCTTAAACAATCATTTCCATGTCAAAAAAGTCACATTTTGTCGTAAAACTGTTGAAATATAAGACTATGAAAAATACGCGACTACAAAGACTACAAATCCCAAATCCCATTCTGGGTTGCGTAAGTGATGTCACAGGCGATAATGCTCCAAGTTGCTCCAAGTGGTTGGTTCACTTTTACAAGATGCCTGTGTGCTTTGTACCAGGTTGTAATCACAAAAGTGATCATACCACTTGCTCGTTCTATCGCTTCCCGTCTGATGAAAGGACCAGGAGTCGCTGGATCAGACATATCAGGTAATATCATAGGTAATATACATGTTGTGCATGGAACATAGTCAAGTTAGCTACCTAGCTAGTAGCGATGAGTAGCGAGCACATTAGTTAGCATTACATTACTTAGCCTTGTCATTTTTAGTAGCCTTACCATGAAGTTATTATTTTATTATATGAAGTAAACCAAAATGTTAAACAGTAAGAGTAGTCATGATGGTAAGTATTTCGTGAAACATTTGAAGAGTAGCCTACTGCGCCCTCCACCGGGTGCTAAGGAAGCAGTTCAGGGAGAGTCGAAGGCAGGCAAGGAGCTTTGCATGACATTCTTCTGGACGTGTTTCATTGTGATGACAGTGAGGGTGAGTCAATCTGTTTGTTGGAAAGACAGTCGTTGTGTGCTTACTAAGAGAAAATTGTTAGAAGAGATAATTATTCAAAGTGTTTCAAAGTGTTGTTACTTTAAAGTGTTGTTACTGACCTTTTTCTCTTTTATTTTCTTTACCTCACCTGTAACTGCTGAGACGTTGAGGAACATGCACACTGACCTGCTCTGGCAACCTGATTTCCACTGTACGTAATAGTATTTGGTTATGGTATATTATTTATATACATCAAAGGCACAATGCACCCCCCAGAGACACACATGTATTGAGTGTGATATTTTGCATAGGTCATGTGAAATCATCTTTACATACTAAAAAACTGTAGGAGCGGCAACTTATTTTGAAATTGAATTTTTAATATCCGATAATAAAGTTGATCTGTTTTCTTTCATCTTCTCTCTTCCCAGCTCCATCCATCACCATTCTCTGTTCCTGCAGGTCCTGCTTGCTAATCAATGCTCATATGTTTTTACACAATTACAAATAAAGTCAATGTATTGTATGACATGAAGTTGTGCTTCATTCGGAGTCAATAATAAATTCATTCTGCCTTCAACTGCACAATGATTGTGGACTGCACCGACATCCATGTAGCTGCCCCCTAAGATGAACCAAGCAAAGAGGGTCACCATCATGCCCAAGGAAATCCAGCTGGCCCGCCGCATCTGCGGAGAGAGGGCTTAGACTGACCTGAGACCAGCACACCCAAACACAACGGCTCTTTTAAGAGCCACCTACAGTTTCAAAGAGTTGCAATCCTATGTTATTATAATGATTAAACTGGTTCATGTATCACTTAGTTTACTGAACCGTGATGAATGAAAGAAATTAGTGAGGTAGTGGTTTACTGAAGTTACAAAGACATTAATATATGAGTAACAGGTCAGTGTAAACACAAGCTTCTGTCAATTATGGATCATTCAAACTATTTATATAAAAATATGTAATAACGTATTCGGTATATTCCTTGATAGAAGGTTGTTTTTAAGTTTACTAAAATCTATCGTTTCAACTGTTTCACAGGTGAGTAGAGCATCATTGAGTTTCTTATTCTGTCAGTAAATTATCCAAATGAATGTTTTTCATTATTTTAGTCAACCCTAAACAAATTGATTGTACCTTTTAAATAATGACCTTACATGGTCGCCAAAGTTAAATTAACTTCAGAAAATCAAATCTGTTCTGAGAAAAAACTAATAAATGTTTAAAGATAGGAAATTGCCATCCCACTGAAAAACAGTCCGTAGAGATTTAAAGGCGTAGTTGTAGTTCAGTCCAACGTTTCATTTGGATTCATTTCTCCAACAGTCAACTATTTTCATAAAGAATATATATATTTTTCAAAGTCAACTTTATTGTCAATCTTACTCAGTTTGTGTTTATAGACAGAGATCAAAAAGACGTTTCCAACAATCCCAAATACGAAAAATAAAATTATACAATTTACAGATATGTATACAAATATATATATCCTATATACACCATCATGTATAATGATGATGTAGAAGGAAGTGTGGTAGATGACAAGTAAATATAGAGTTACATACAGATCCATGTTACAGCAAAAGATGGAATAACTAAGAAGCACGCAGTATAATAATAATTACATGCAACAATTAAATAACTGCTCAGCATCTCCACCACAATCCCAATCTGCTGTGTCCTGTTTTCCTCCCTCTGCATAACACCCCATCACACATACCAAACACAACGCAGAGTCCGAGGGTGTTAAGAGTATGTTTATTTAAATGTCCTCCTCTCTACTGGCCAACACAGGGAGCATATGCTGGGTGTAGAATGTTTCCAGGAGGAGGAGATTTCCATGCCATGCAGGGTCTTTGGGGATGGGGATGATGATCGCCTCCTTCGTGGTCCACACAACAAAGTAGCAGAGACTCCGGTCTGTGATGTGCAGCTGCCCTTGGACCTGGTGCCAGTATGGGTGATTCTCCTTGAGAATATATGACCCACCCTCCTCACGGAGACAAAAGGATGGTAACTGGACTGCCTCCGCGATGGTCATGTTCCTCTGGCTGTGTGGACACTTCACCTCCAGCAGGGCAGATGGCTGCACATATCCATCGGGTGATGCTCCCAAAACACCCGACTCACTCACAAATAGACCAGACTCGAATCGAACACTGTCATTTGATAGGCCTCCACAAAGCCTTCACCCCTTCAGCCTCGTTTACAACCCCCCAGTTGACAGTTAGTGATGTCTCTGGCCAGTGGGTTGTATGTCTCCTCTCGCTGTTGGTAAAGTTGAGACACCGGCTGGACTACTTTTGAAGTGCCAGGCTTCCTCCACTGGCACTCAGCATCTGTGGAGCTGATCTGCCACATGGCAAATATTGCCAATGCTGCAGCGTGGCTGCATTTGTACATCCCCCGTGCCCAATCACAGACAGCGCTGCATCGCGCCATCGTCTCCATGCAGATCTGTACAAATAAAGTAAGTACCATTTGTTAGCATGCTATAATAGATTGAATGAGCAATAATACAAGGATGGTCCGGATCTGGGGGTGGGAGGGTTTATTTTTCCATAGTTGTGTCCTCTTGTCTGATTGTTGTTATTGTTTGTTTTTTCTGTATTTTTTGTAATTTGTGTTGTATTGGTTGTGATTGTACATTGTATTTTTCTAAATGTGTATGAATACATTTCTGAAAAACATTTGATCAACAATAAAAAGGGATTTGGTCAGGATCTAGACTCAGTGTGTAGTTTATTAATTAATCAATGCTCTCTACATTAGGAAAACACATACCAGTGTACCAGAGGGAGTCACACACAGCTGTGCCTAGATAACCAAAATCCTTGAATCTACACACAGCAAATAAACTCAAATGACACAACGAGATGTAAAGGGAGATGACACATACAGTATAGTCGATATAAAACTGGCCGCTTCAATCTGAAGAGTAACTAAAACAAAACACGGGAGTGTACCTTGTTCTTGTGAACACTAATGTTATCCACAGCATACACAGAGACCACAAAGTTCTTAAGGAGAAAACTAGTTGCTTAAACAAAACACGTTAGTGTACCTTGTTAGCTAGCTGACATTAACGTTACACATTGCACTCATATTACTCACCGAAACCTTGTAAAGCCGGTCCCGCATGCTGGCTCTTACAGAACCGACTAACTCCCCTTTCGTGTATGTACAGCTCTCAACATGCCCAGACTTGTAGTGATGTTCACCTCGTTTTATACTTTTCGCCTCATTCTGAAAGAAACAGGTGAAATTTGCTAACGTGACGGCCGTCTTTGTGATGGTGACGCATATTGTGCAAGACCAGAGACCTGTAGTTCACTGAGCGGTTTCACACAAAAAAATGTGTAACTTCACAGTTTTACGACACACTCGTGGGACAATTCAAACGGGATCAAAAGATAACCTTTCTCTCTCCATTGACTTCAATGTATAATTTTCCGCTTCCGGGGTCCCATGGAGGCTCCCGGAAGGGGAGGGACTTCGCCTCTCTATAGGTTTTGTTTACCTGAGTGGAGTCTTGCAGGCACATTGCCTTGTTTTGTGTTTATTTACATTGACAGTGTATTTTTGTGATCTCCATAATATGTTATATTTGGTAAAGATAGATATATTGATAGAAAGTATTATTTGATAGCGTTATGTTTTTATATTGACTATGTTGAATTTCTCCTTGAGATACATTGACTGTGACAGACGGATAACTTAAAGGGCACCTATCATGCAAAATGCACCTTTGTACGTCTTTTATACATGATTATGTGTCCCCGGTGTTCCAGGGAACTCGCCAAGTGTCAGAAAACACAACCCTCTCTATTTTCCTCCTTCGCCAAATCTCTAAAAAAGGGGCTGCAACGGATCTGAAAAAAATGGATCCACATTCCGACACTTTTCTACGTCACAAAGACGTACTCCGCTTATTGGTCAACTCTCCACCTATCAGGGGAATGAGCCACGGCCGTGCATTGCCAAACCTCTCATTCGCATACAGGCTATCAGCAGGCTACCGCAGTCACATCTGTGTTTCTGCCTGCTATTGCCAGGATGTCTAAGCCAGTTAAACCACGGACATGTTTATGAACTTCTCTCAAGTCCAACACGGATATGCCTCCAAACTAATGCTACACCCGGGATCAATACCAACCATCCGGGACCAGGCCAGTGAGGACACATCCAATTCTGAAGCTGTAAGTTTTTATTTAGCAGTGTTTTTCCTGATAAAGCTATCTCTAGCTGGTAGCATGTAGCTTAGCCGTATCAATGTCGCCTCAACCCCAACTAGTAATCGGTTAGGTGTTTATATGTTCTTGTAACATTTTATTTTGTACGCTCCGCAGTCTTTGCTTTGTCTTTTATTTTAATTATCAGGCATTTGCGAACATGTTCAGACTGCCGTAATGGCGATCTGTGTGAAGGCTGTAAAGCCACGCCTGGCCTAGCCGATAACACAAGTATTTATTCTCCTATGTATTAGTATTTTGTATCCTCTAAAAAATCATATTGAGTAAGTTATAATAACAAACGTAATCTTCTGGAGGTAAGTGCCGTTTTTTCCAGCGTTATGTAAAAGCTTTTGTGATTGTAGTCTGTAAGAACATCATATATCATCGATCTGTAAGCTAAGCTAACCTACGCTACGCTAACTCACGCTACGCTAAGCTAAGCTAATGAGACATGCCGTTTATTGCAGCGTTATATGTAAAAGCTTTTGCATGTTTACTTGTGTGCGCACATGAATATAAATGGGGGTGTGTTAGGATACAACACTGTATGTATGTATGCGAGGGGACACACACCACGAGTAAAACGGAGCTAAAGCCCTGGTATGTTGTTGTTGACGACATGCATTTACTAATCTCAACCACTTTTTTTGTTGTGCTTTTTTTAACATTGCACAGGCTACGTGGCCAACTTGATGGACCTCATCTTCGACCAAGTCTTTGTGGACCCTGCACCATTATGAGCAACCTGACAGGGAGGAGGTCATCGCCGGGTATGCTACACGGTTCAGTTTGGCTGCTGTCTGAACCTAACATAGACATTTCACGGATCAGAGGACAACGCAGGCCGGAATCACCACTCTGATCCTCTCTCTATGGGTTCAAATAACCGTTGATTTTGACAATAAAGTTCCGAGTTGATATCAAATGTGTCGTGATTATTCATGTTTGGATGGGTAAAGAATATTCTGATTTCAAAAGCATAAGGTTGTGTGTGGACTTTTTTTGTCATACACATGGGTGCGTTATGCCATTGCTGTGTAGTATATAATAGTACAATGACAGAATGAAAGATTGCATAAAGCCATATACACCAGTATTTATTTCCATGAACAATATTAGCATTCGTTTTACAATTTCAGTCAAAACAAACCACTCAGTGCTCTATTTGCCTCAACTGTAGTCCAACTGTGTTCAGCTCTGTAAATATTCAATGCATTCTGCAGGGAAAACACATTTAGGCACACAATCCAGGATGATCCACCGTACAGGTTAGAGTCCTCATGTTCCTGCATCCGTCTTTACACCTAGTGTGATAAACATATATTGAATGACATGTGAAAAATGTATTCTCTAAACAGACAACTTAGTGAAGCTAATGTTACGTATGGTATCTCCATGCAGCACATGCTCCGGTTCAGAAGGCATCGTGGCGCAAGTTGCACATGTACCCCTTTAGAAAGAAGTCAATAACTGAGCTTTTAAAACACATGAAACACACATTGCTGACAACTGAGATGTTTGCACCTCCACCAAAACCTCCGCTGCTTCAGTTTCTGGATCAAATTGATAATATGCTTGAACACATGCATTGCTCTGAGATGACATGTGTATTCCACACTCGTAAACACAGCAAGCATGGTAACGTGACTCTGGCCGGCTCTTCTGCAGGGGGCGTGGTCAGCTGCTGCTCAGAATTTTCATAGGCAGGTTTGGAATAAAGCGAAAATGAGCGAAACGAGGCATGGCTAAAAAATGATCTGTTTGGTATTTTGGAAAATAAAATGTATAAATATACCTTATATAGGTATGGTCATACATTATATCATTTAAATATAGCATGATAGGTCACCTTTAAATGGAGAAAATGTGATGTTTGTAAAGTACAGCTATTTGAATGTAACTGTGTACTTTGAATTTTGAATAAGAAGCAATCCAGAAGATCAACCGGATCCTGTGTATAATTATTGCTGCTGCACTTTTCTGTTTTCTACAGAAATAATTTATTGTTGCTGTGGTACCCAAGCTTTTGGGACCCGTAATATAACCTTCAAACATCACTTCAGTCAAGTCATGCCTCTATTGTATGTGAAAAACTCCTGGTATTATGTTGTTTTTTTACCAACTGTGTTTCGAAATTAATTTAAAAGTGAATACAAAGTCACGAAGAGAAAATGATACCCGAGTATGATCCCTGCTTTACAATGAACATAACAATGTCTAGTAAGATAAGATAAGATGGAATTGTATTTATCCCCGTTGAAATTCAGGAATTAAAGCAGCAACAGAATGATAGTGAAAAACAGGACAGTACAGATTCACACAAGGTAAAAAAGTAATACTAAAAAAGAATACAAAAATTCAAAATAAAATGATATAGTAACTGTTAAGATATATACATATTTGGGTTCTGATTGTTAGATATATATATATATATATATATATATATATATGCGGATGCAGGTCAAAGTAATTTGTACAAACTGCAGATTTTATGTATGTACGGGTTACTTTAATTGGTATATTTAAAAGTAATGTTGGTATATGTATACATAAAACATTTACAAAAACTCCCATGAATACATTTTTTCAGGGACTTATACTTTTAAAAAGGCCATTAATTCACCGGCTACATCCAAAATATTTATTTTCACATATACAAATTGAATACCATGTTACAAGGTTTGACAAAAAAGGTTTAGAGTCAGTGTATTGTAATTTCTTCATTATTAAAACCGACCAAGAAGCAAAACAAGGTCATAACAAGATTTTTCAATGTCCAGTCTCCCCAGCACATGTTAAGCTGTCTCTTGCTAAAGTGAAAAATACACCAGTTATGGCTTGCATAATATTGCATGTATTAGGATTAGCACTACCAGTTAAACACAATTAGTGGTAGTTCAGTTCTTTATTAATGGATGTCCAAAACCATCTCCCAATAATTCTGATGTATTCATTTTCATTTTTGAGTTTTGGAGATTTAATCCAACAAAAACAAGGGTTGAGCATTTTAAAACAGAACTCTTTAGCAGCAAGTCCGAAGGTCTCAGATGTATTTGATACTATAAAGAATATGACATACAATAGTACATCATGTATAGTATATTAGATTTGTGTTGGGGATTTGGGACACACTGTTCTGGATGTGACTTTCAAGTCTTTATATCTCACACCCAGAGTCAGGAGGGTGTGGATGGAATTTCCCTTTTGTTGTTCAGCAGGTGTACTGCTCCCACCCTGAGCTGGTTCCTCGAGGACTGCAGCAAGACACTCATCCATAAGATATGTTATTATGACTATTCTGCGGTTGTGCAATCAGTTTCTTACTTTTCCTGCTTCAAAACATAGTTGGCATCTATGAAGAGTACAGTAAGAGAGGCTATGACTATTATGTATATATGGTTCGAAATATACGAAAATAAATAAATCCCTTTTTTTAAGTGACATTTATTTATTAATGGCAATTCAGACTGTGTTTGTGTTTATAATCTGTTACCCCAATGAATTGTTTTCTTTGCTTTGTTTTTTTTAAATAATTTTTTTACTGATTCTGTAGAAAAAACCTAAAAGCTGTATGGTTTTGAACATAGTAGTGGTTTCCAACTATTAAGTGTTTGTTTTGTTGCTTTTACATGCTCATATATATTGATGTCCCTCGTGAATTCAGCTGTATTTGTTATTATTTATTTCAATTCTATTTGTTCCTTCTATTTCTAATGTGTTACTACCATTTCAATTCAACAGGATTTAAGGGAACCAGTTAGTTCCCTGTTAGGCATTATGAATGTACTTAAAGGCCATATTGTGATCATCTAAAGTATTCCTTTGCACTTAAATTATTCTTGAACATATCCTGAAAGTTGCTGTAGTCGTAAGTAGTGAATTCTATTTTTTGAAGCGTCCTACAAATAAAACAAGTTTAGAAAAAGATATTACCTGGAAAACTATGCTAAATGTTTGCAGATATATAAGTTACCACAAGCTTCACGCTTTCAGAAAAGTCTGTGAAATGATGCACTGTGTGTGGTATGATGGATATTGTGATAAACCAGGTTGTATTTTGCATTTTCAGCCTTTTAATTGAAGATATTGTTCTATCCCTGAATCCAATGTAGCATTAATATATCAGCAATTGTCCATGTATGACTGTGCTTTTGTGAAAAGTGAATGTGTTGTCCTCTCACCAGTTTTTGAGCTCAAACGGTTAATAACTGTTCACTTAAATATCATGTGTGAGTGCAAACGAGTGTTCACATGCGTGTTCCAAGCAACGTTTCAATAAAGGATTTTGTAAAAGATTTTTTATGTCACTTCATTCTCATCATGGCGCTTGATTTAAAAAGTCCATCCTCATTCCTCTTCCTCTGAAGTGAATTCCTGTACATACGATTCCTGCTCCTGCTCTGTCTGCACCCGGATAGAGGGAATCATCACGCGCCTTTTTCTCGCCAGGGAGAGAGCGATGCCCTTCTCGTAATAAGCACATTCATTGATGAAGAAAGGGTAAAGAGGTTCTTTGCCTTTATACGGCAGAGTTTCTCCTGAGAAAGTCTGGAACAGTGGGTCTCCAGGGTGGAGCAGGCAGAAGTCTCGGTCCTGTGGGGAGGAAAAGCAAATTAGGGTGAAAGCTAATGAGCAAAACCTGGGAGATGAAACATTTCCAGGGCAATGTGCACTACTTTGTGAGGATTTAAAGCCGTACACAATGTGTCAAATCTGTAGGTCCAAGCAAGCTGGATAATGAAGTTCTTGACGCAGAGGAAAGAAAGGATAAATGATTAAAAGGACTTTGAAGAAGAGGATTTTGTAGGATAACTGTAGACTAAATATAGCCAGCAGACAATAAGTAGGTTTTGTAGTGACCACTATTTAACACTGGTAACACTGGGACATAATTCACGCATGGAACTACGGGTTGGGGGTATTGTTTCCGCACGGACATATGTGTTGTTAACTTTATATGTTGTGTGCCCTCCTGTCTCTCCCTCTTGTCGACCCGGGCTGCGACCCGACAACATGTCTATTTCTACTCCTCATTAAAGTACCCTTTTGCACCTTCGATGCACCGCCTCCGACTCCCATATCTCCTGGCACTATATTGGTGACTCTGACACGTCTGGGGAAGTTTCCGAGACGAAGCCGAACACGGCAAAAGGAACTCAGGTTCCTTTCTCGAAATGCCGGGGATTTTTTGGAGACGTCCGTGGCTGCCACCGGCACGCGGACTGAGGCTCGGTGCGTGCTCCGCAGAAGGCTGGAGACGTTGCTCGCCGTTCCCGCATCGGGGGGACGATGCACGACCTGCTGGGTCGACCAGCAACCCCATGGCTACCTCATGGGGCTGTTTCTTCGGGGCGTGCGGCTGCACGTCCCAGCGGCGCTAGCTAACCACGACTAGCAGCTATCCACGTGGGGCTAACGACGGCTAGCAGCTACCAATGGCTGCCAGCTAACGGCCTCAGCTAACGGCTAGCTGCTAACGGCTAGCTGCTAACGGCTATCGACCTTTTCGAGCTTTTCCTGGTGCCTGAGAGGAGGTTTGACCATGTCTGGTTGGCCTCGTGTGAATCCTCTCGCTATTTCGCCCACCTGTTTTTGACCGTGGACAGTACGGCCCTTTTTGAGCTTTTTCTGGTGCCTGAGAGGAGGTTCGACCATGTCTGGTCGCCCTCGTGTGGACACTCTCACCTGTTTCACCACCTCGACGGCGGCTTCAGACGCCACTCACGCTCATCGACGCCTGGGTGGTGCACTCCTGGACCCCGTCTCGCCTCGGCGGTTTCGGACGTCCCCATGCCTTCATCGGCCCGTGGGTGGCGCGCTCCGGGACCCTGCCTGGCCTCTTCCCTTGCCTCGACGGTTTCGGACGTCGCCCATGCGGCCATCGGCCCGTGGGTGGCGCGCTCCGGAGCCTGTCTGGCCTCTTCCTTCGCCTCGGCGGTTTCGGACGTCCCCATGTCTTCATCGGCCCGTGGGTGGCCTGGCCTCTCCTCTTACCGCGGCTCACGGTTCATTTCGACGGCGGCTCCGGACGGCGCCCCGTCTGGCCTCTCCCCTGTCCACGGCTCCTTCCTCCCGGGGATGCTGCTCCTGCCCCCCGGGGACCCGGCTCTTTCCCCCCGAGGACTTGGTGCCCGCTGCCGTTGTGCCCTCGCCTGCGGCCGGGCAGCGCTCCTCCCTGCTGGGGACCACCGGGATGTTCGCGCCGTCCCCGCGTCGCAGCGCTGCGGCCCCCTTACGACGCCTACTGCGGCCCCGTTCCGGCCCGTCTTCCACCCCCGGTGAGGATGCCCTCGTTAAAACCCTACCCTCTCCTGCGGCCCCCTTCCGACGGCCCGTTCCATGGCCCGGCCCTCACCTGCAACCCCACCCTCCTCGGCCCCTGTGGTGCTTCCTCCCGGACACGGGGATAGTGTCCATGGTTGAATTCTGGGGGGGCTTGTGTAGTGACCACTATTTAACACTGGTAACACTGGGACATAATTCACGCATGGAACTACGGGTTGGGGGTATTGTTTCCGCACGGACATATGTGTTGTTAACTTTATATGTTGTGTGCCCTCCTGTCTCTCCCTCTTGTCGACCCGGGCTGCGACCCGACAACATGTCTATTTCTACTCCTCATTAAAGTACCCTTTTGCACCTTCGATGCACCGCCTCCGACTCCCATATCTCCTGGCACTATAGTTTTTTATTTTATTTTTTCAGACATATCTTCTGAAGTGAATTGAAAACAAAAAATGTTTTCTTAAAAAGTTGGACAGACTCCATATTCTGTCAACACAAATCATAACTATAAACTATTTAACAATTCAAATTATAACAAGGTGTTGCTGTGAAAAGAAAAATATTTGATGAGCCGTCCTTCAAACTTCCCCAGTTGAGTTCCTGCTTAAAAACTACAGTGAGCAGGCGCTCCGGTCTCTCTCTCTCTGACCCTCGCAGTGAGCAGATGCTCCGGTCTCTCTCTCTCTGACCCTCGCAGTGAGCAGATGCTCCGGTCTCTCTCTCTCTGACCCTCGCAGTGAGCAGGCGCTCCGGTCTCTCTCTGTCTGACCCTTGCAGCGAGTAGACGCTCCGGTCTCTCTCTCTCTGACCCTCGCAGTGAGCAGGCGCTCCGGTCTCTCTCTCTCTGACCCTTGCAGCGAGTAGACGCTCCGGTCTCTCTCTCTCTGACCCTCGCAGTCAGGGCCGGCCCTTGGCATAGGCAGTATAGGCGAATGCTAAGGGCGCATCAAACCAGGGGGGCGCCGAAAATTGGGGGAAAGATATTTTTTATTAAACTTCTTTTTTTTTTTTATTGTGATTTTTTTTTCAAAATAAAACAATTTCCCGATTTTGGATCAACAAAGTACATCTTATTATCTTATCTTAACAGAACTACGCCTATATTGCGTACAGTATCCCTTACACTATGGCGCCCCACCCGCCCCTAAATCAGGTAAGTTGAACTGCCCCAGCCCCGCAGGCTGTTTATGTTCTCAAGGAGCGAGGGCAGTGGGTCAAGTGTCACTGACTGACACTTGACCCGCCGTCTTTGACCTTCTGTGACTCGGGAGAAGAAAACAAAGACGGTAATTAGCATGTCGAAAAGAACAAAGTTATCTGGTGCCCGGGGAAGAAAGAAAAGAAAAAAGGAGGAGGACAAATGGGAGAAAGACAAAGGTACAGTAACGTTAATGTGATGATGATTAAACAAAGTCAAAAAATGTATTGATGGAACAGTTTTAACTTGCTAGCTTACTTTTAGACGATAGCAAGGTCGTTTGTTTGCTAATCAATAGTTACATTTAGAGTTAACGTCAATTATTTCCGTTACTCCCACCTTAAATTCAGGGACATTTGGAAAGAGTTACATCACCTGCTATATATCATCTACTATATCTGTTGAGGTGAGCCAATGTTTGCACTGCTTGTAGTAATAGGCTAGTAGTAATAATGATAGTCATTAAAATGCTATTCCTTTTACATCCCCTCAATAATTTATAGTTGTAGCCCTTTAATTGTATTGCCTTACAGTTTATGCTGTCTAAAGTATGTTCAATAATCAATAGTGTAACGTTTACATCAGTGTTGAAATGCTTGTCTACTGTAAATACTGCATACCTTAGCCTTTATCTTTAATATGCTATATTACAATGTATGTAGCTGCTTCTTTGCCATCTGGTAAGTCGCAGAATCTGCAGGTGCATCTAAAAGAATAACTATATCATAGAACTGTTTTTCTTTAATTTAATAAAACAAATTAATCATATATTCTAGATTCATTATGCATGAAGTGAAATATTTCAAACCTTTTTTGTTTTAATTGTGATTATTACAGTTTACAGATCATGAAAATCAATAATCCTGTATCTAGTATAATATTAGATAAGGATTTATAATACAGATATTTCGATCTTCTGAAAAGTTTATTCAAATATGTACTCAATACTTGGTCGGGGCTCCTTTTGCAGAGATAAATGCATCAATTCTACATGGAGGCCATATATTGATATTGATATTCATGATATTCTAATTATGTTTGTGAGCTGCTCCTGTTTTCTCCTTTCTATAATATGTATTAGGTCTAGCAAATATAATGCATCTCTTGTTGGTCACATATACTTCTCTTCTCTCTCCAGATGCACTTTTGAAATGTTTTAGGCCTCATACCACCTCAGCAGAGCCCAGCCCTGCAGCATCAAGCACTCCTGTCACTTCCACCTCAGCAGAGCCCAGTGATACAGCATCAAGTGCTCCTGTCCCTTCCACCTCAGCAGAGCCCAGTGATACAGCATCAAGCGCTCCTGTCCCTTCCACCTCAGCAGAGCCCAGTGATACAGCATCAAGTGCTCCTGTCCCCTCCACCTCAGCAGAGCCCAGCCCTGCAGCATGAAGCGCTCCTGTCCCTTCCACCTCATCAGAGTCCAGAGATACAGCATCAAGCGCTCCTGTCCCTTCCACCTCAGCAGAGCCCAGTGATACAGCATCAAGCGCTCCTGTCCCCTCCACCTCAGCAGAGCCCAGCCCTGCAGCATCAAGCGCTCCTGTCCCCTCCACCCAGGGCTGGACTGGGACAGTAAATCGGCCCTGGCATTTAGACCCAGACCGGCCCAAATCCATAAAACAAACGAATAGTAGCGGTTCCTGACAAGAAGCATAACTCAGTATAATTTAAAAAAACGCTATTATTATCCTTTTTACGTACCAGGGGCAAACTAAACTAATACATACCACAAGTATGTGTAACTATCAATCATTAGAAATTAGACCTTCAAACCCTCTCACAAAGCGAACAGTGACCGAGCACTAATAGGGGGGTCTGATGGTGGTGGAGGCGGGGAGGGAGCGGATCAACAGCTTGAGCAGCTGTCAACTCAACATTGTAAATAACCAACCAAAAACGATCACCGGTTCAGAAGGCCACTCGATACCGCGTGAGAATATAGCCGGCCCGCCCAGCTAATTGCGTGAAGTACAAACGCTGTGAATTAATAATTTTCCAGCTAAAAAGCACTCAAATAGGCATTTAAAATCTGAAGAACTCAGTCTTCATATCGACCGGGTCACGACAAGACCTGTTGACGCAGCAACCACTGTAAGTTATATTCTTGTTTAATTCGACTTCTCTGTTTAATTTATTCTACTCTTTATAATTGTTCTGCAGTTATTATACCTTGTAGAGAGATTTTTACATCTCAGATCTGCTCGGGGAAAGCTGTAAATCTGCTCTCATCTCAGAAGGCCACTCGATACCGCGTGAGAATATAGCCGGCCCGCCCAGCTGTCGCCCATCAGCTGTAGAGAGTTAACTAATTAGAGGGGCGTGGCCCCACTGCTGTGAGAACTCAGCAATCAGGCTCCTTTTTAGGTTAGCTATTTCCTGGAGCGTCAGCTTCAGCGTCAGACAACCGAAGACTGACAAAGACATTGGAGTCCTGCGGGAGTAAGACTGACAAAGACATTGGAGTCCTACGGGAGTCACGAGGGTGGCAAAGAGGAGGCAAATCCTACTGTGATTGAGCTAAGTATCGCTGGTGTTTTATTTCATTTGGTTGTTTAGCCCCTCATGCTATAATCATGTGTATTTTCTCCATTCCTGTTCATGTGTCCTCTCGCTATTATCACAGGTGTATCTCGTAATCGATATAATCGGCCTGCTCTCGTTTATCCCACATGCTCCACTGACATCCAACATCTAGTTTCAGGTGGCCTGTGGAACTGCCAGTCAGCTGTTCCCAAGGCTGACTTCATCTCTGGCTACGCTTCCCTGCAGTCCCTGGATTTCCTTGCTCTCACTGAGACCTAGATTACTCCATCCAACACATCCACCCCAGCAGCTCTCTCCACAGCATATTCCTTCTCCCATACACCCAGACCCACTGGCAGAGGAGGTGGCACTGGTCTCCTGCTCTCTCCCAAATGGAGCTTTTCCCTCTACCGTCCGCCAGGTGCCTTGGGGGACTTCTTGGAGGAATTAGATCATCTCCTCTCACATATCCCTGAAACTGGCCCTCCGGCTGTACTTCTCGGAGATTTTAACCTCCAGAAGGGGAAGATAGACAAACTAACATCTCTGTTAACCGCCTTCGCTTTCTCATTGTCTCCATCCCCACCAACTCATAAAGCTGGCAATGTCCTTGATCTCATATTCTCAAGGAACTGCACTACTTCTAACCTCTCTGTTAACCCGCTCCACACATCCGATCACTTCTTCCTTTCATTCTCTCTACCCCTTTCCAAACATAACAAACTAATTTCTTCTCATCCTGCACCTGTCCGCCGTAACCTTCGTTCCCTCTCCCCCTCTACCTTTGCCTCATCGGTGCTCTCAGCCCTCCCTTCCTCTGATTCGTTTCAACTCCTGCCTCCAAACTCTGCTGCAGAAACTCTCCTCTCTACTCTCTCATCCTCTCTGGACTCTCTCTGTCCTCTCACATCTCGGCAGGCTCGTCAGTCCACCCCTGCTCCCTGGCTAAATGACGCACTGCGTGCTAATAGAACCGTCCTTCGGGCAGCAGAGCGGAAATGGTGGAAATCCAAACACCGTGACGACCTCCTAACCTATCAGGCTCTCCTCTCCTCTTTCTCTGCCTCGATCTCTCAGGCAAAGAGCACTTTCTTTCAAGATAAGATCCAATCTTCCTATTCCAATCCCAAAAAACTATTTTCCATCTTCTCCACCCTCTTGGACCCTCCCAAAGCCCCTCCCCCTCCTCACTTCTGTCAAGCGACTTTGTTAACCATTTGAAAAAAAGGATGATGATATTCGCACTTCTTTTTCTGACTCACCTTTACTCACCGCTGGGTCACCAGACCCTCCTTTCACCCACACACTGACCTCCTTTTCCCCTCTCTCTCCAAGTGAGGTTCTTACCCTCATTACCTCTGCCCGCCCTACCACCTGTTCTCTGGACCCTATCCCTTCAAACCTCCTTCAGACTATCGCTCCTGATATTCTACCGTTTCTCACCCATTTCATCAACACTTCTCTAACTTCTGGTCACTTTCCAAACAGTCTCAAGGAGGCAAGAGTAAACCCTCTCCTTAAGAAACCCACTCTCAACCCGTCTGATGTTATAAACTACAGGCCTGTGTCTCTCCTCCCGTTCCTGTCTAAAACACTTGAACGCGCTGTCTTTAAACAACTCTCCTGTTATCTCCATCAGAACAACCTTCTGGATCCGCATCAATAATTATAATCAAAACAAATCATATACATGAAAGGGGCCGATCTGCACAATGAGTACTTTTACTTTTGGTACTTTAAGTATATTTTGATGCTAATACTTTTGTTCTTGTACTTGAGTAACAGTTTGAATGCTGTAAGACTGATATGTATTGCCCCTATGATAAAAGAAATGGCTAGTTGGTTGCATTCTTTGTGAATTTTTTTTTTTTTGTGATCAAATTTTTATTGATGTTAATACACGACATGTACAACTACAAGCACAACATTTTTTTTTTTTTTTTTTTTTTCCTTAAATGAAATAACTGAAAGTACACAAGAGAAACAAAATGAGATAAAAATAATTACTTACAAAATATACAAAATGCAGAATTCAGAACACATAAGACAACGAAAATAAAATAAAATAAAACAAACCCTACCCTCCCTCCCAGACATATAAACACACACAAAGACACACACACATATAAGGTGTTCGGTGTTGGGTGCCAGCACTCCATCAGCGCTATCAGACAGGTGTATACCATCACACACACAACCACCCACACACACACACACACACACACACACACACACACAGGGAAATGCAAAGGTCGCAATTGAAAAGGATGTGGATTATGGAAAGGGAGAAATCATTCTAAAAGATCTTTGAAGGAATCGACTGCAGAGCGCCAATTGTTTATATTAGTGTCATTTGTCCTATTTATTCGGGCAGTTGATAACTCTAGATAAACAACATCCAGGGATGCAAGGACCCAGTGTCTGAAGGTGAGGGAATTAGGAGGCTTCCATCGAACCGCAACCATCTTTTTTGCAGCCGTTAGGCCAGCTAGTAAGATGCGCATCTTAAGCTTGGTGATATTGAGCTTTGACAGGTCATTCAATAGGAGGGCGGGCAGCAGTCACCGGCACTGTCACTGAGAGCACACGTGACATGCCAGAAGCCACTTTAGTCCAGAATAGAGCGACTGGGGGACAGTCCCACATCATGTGCATAAACGTGCCAGGGGACTTCATAGTGCATAAACTACATGAGGGATCGTCTATCATTTTCATACAGTGAAGTTTACGCGGGGTAAGATATGTTCGGTGGACATAGTTAAAGTGGATCTGTTGGTGATCGGGATTCCGAGAAGCTTCTTTTATGCTTGACCAAACACCCTCCCAACTGAAATCAGGGTCTAAAACTGGGCAGTCACATCTCCATACTCTGTCCAGCTGTAGGTTATCGTAGGAAGCCTCCAGAAAGAAATTATACAGTGTAGACACCATACCCCTGTTTTTCCCTTGTACAGTAAACAACTTATAAAGAGGATGAACGGGTATAGGTTGTTGCCATGGGACACCATGTGCCTTGAGAGCAGATCTGAGCTGCAAATAGAAGAAAAACGAGCTACCTGGCAGATTGAACGCACTCTTAATTTCTTGAAAGGAGCACAAGCCCCTGTTATCATAAATGTCACTCAAGTGGTAAATACTGCTGTTGCTCCAATGAGAGGATGAGACAGGTCTCCCACCAATTAGCAGACCTTTATTATCAAATATAGGAGAAAGTGTGTGCCACTTGCAGGAAATCTTACATTGTGATTCAGCTGTGCGCCATATCTTTATGAGATGTGAAACTATAGGGCCAAAGCGTAGTTGACATTGCCTATTTGTTAAATTGGCAAAAAGGATATCCTGCAGGTTCCAAGGTAGTACGATATTTTCCTCTATATTACGCCACGAAACGGAAGCATTAGGGTTAAGCCACACCAGTAACGGACGAAGCACAAATGACCAAAAATACAATTTAAAATTAGGCACCGCCAGACCACCACCCTCCCTCCTCCTCTGCATTCTTTGTGAATTTAATAACAGAACATGTTGTCCTTCCTAATAAGATTTCGGTAAACATTAGTATTACTGTAGCCTCAAGTCTTACAACAAAGATGATTACAACATACAAACTATAAATATAAAACTGTTATTTTATGATTAACTTTCATAAAAAAGACTGAGATTGTCTGATACACTTTCCAAAATTGCAAAACATCACACAAGAGACCATTTTGTTTCTTTAAATATTTTGTATTCTGATCATTGTAAAGTTTGTGACAGCAATTGTACAAAGACATCTCAAAGAATACGTCCACGCATGATAACATAAAAACACTCTCTATAAATAAATAAAAATAAATGATAGTGCATTAATTTGACATATATTTCAGGTATAACATGATAAGCTAGAAACGGTTGTGTGGTAATCGGAGGAACAGCAGTTCATTCCTCTGCTTCTACGACCCACATGTCCTTTGGCAAGACACTGAACACCAAGGCACGGCCATCTGGTGTGTGTGTGTGTGTGTGTGTGTGTGTGTGTGTGTGTGTGTGTGTGTGTGTGTGTGTGTGTGTGTGTGTGTGTGTGTGTGTGTGTGTGTGTGTGTGTGTGTGTGGTGTGTGTGTGTGTGTGTGTGTGTGTGTGTGTGTGTGTGTGTGTGTGTGTGTGTGTGTGTGTGGGAATGAGCATTATAGTCATTCATAGGAGGTTGGGACTTTGTGTAGCAGCCATCAGTGTATGGTCGTGTTTGTGACCATACAATGCTGGTATGAAAAAAATCCTTTTTCATACCAGCATTGGCAGTCATGTTGTGATTACTGTGTAAAAACAGCTCTAATGCTATTGCTGGTTTAACAGTAGCCATGAAAGCAGTAAGAGGCAGGGTGCGGTGACAAGACTGATCTTGTGTCTTACTCCACTGGAAGCTGTAAATGAGGAAAAAAGTAAACCAAACATTAATTTAAATTTAAACAATATGTAATTGTTGTATTAAGTAGCACTCAGTATTTACTTACATATGCCATTTACGCCAATGGAGCTGCTTTCAATGTCGAATCCAACGACTGTTGAAGCTGCGTTGATCAAAGCGTTCACAATCTGAGTGCTATTAGGAGCAGATGTACTTCCAAATGAAACGTCAATGATGTTGATGATTGATCCGTTACTGCAGAAAGAGAAAACAAATATTGTTTGAAATATCAGATATTGGATCCTACTCTTTATTATAAAACTTTAATGGTCTTAAAAAATTACCTGAATGAAACAACATCTAGTGATTTGAAGGACGAAGGGAATGCCTTTTGGAAAACAAGTGTAAGCTGTAGAAACACAAAACAAAAACATTTTTTCACATAAACCTTTGCATTGGATTTAGAGCTTGACTCTTTTATTTGACTTTATCTTTATTCGTCTTTCATCAATTAATAATTCCTAATCATAGTGTGGTAACTGTGGAGCAGGCCTAGAATTCACATGTTTTGAGTGGGTGGACTAAAAAAACTTACCTGAGTATCTATCAATGTAGCCCGAGCTTTATAAGCAGCAGAAGATGGATTCAGCAAGTCATTGGTAAATGTGTCCTTAACAGATCTGAAAGTCACCCTTTTTGTTATAAGGGCTATAGTTGTAGGTGCAGCAGTTGTAGCTGCAGCAGTTGTAGCTGCTGCAGTCGTGGGTGCTGCAGTCGTAGGTAATGCAGTCGTAGTTGGATCTGCTGTAAAAACAGACATATAAATATTATGTTAATATGTATCAGCGCCCAAACCAAGAGGATTTATGTGTCAGTTTCACAGAAATAAGATAAATAATGAAGGGCTTACAAATGATATTTGTTCTGAAGTTTCTTACGAAAAAGTATTCTTACATTGAATAACAATTTATTTACATAACAAATAAACTGAAAATCATTAAAGTTGTCTTAATTAATTTTGACTTGACATAAGTTTATTGTGTAGCGACATTATTTTGTGAGTAAATTATTTAATAATCAAGCATGTGCAGCAAATGTTTGAAACTTATTGGAGAGAAACATTGTGTTGTGTATACTTACATATAACTTTGACTGAGTCAGGATCTATATTCACGTCGAATTGGTTGCTGGTATTAGTCACAGCTATGACTAAGGCTTGAGTCACTTCATCAGTCTGTGGGAGATCTGCAGTGGCAGTAGTGCTTTCGAACACAACTGCCAGATCTGCCTCAGTTCCGGTCACCCTTACTTCTCCACGCCTATTTTATAACATCAAACAAAAAGGAGAACAATTATGATATGAAAGACTCTGTCTGTTGCCTTGTGTCGTCTGATTTACATGTGTCACTATAAACACTGAAGAATTTCTCATTTTGAGATCCAAATCCGTAAAGAAAAAGAATAATTCTTAGATAAAAATGTTTTACCTGAGCTTTTTCAACTCGCAGTGGGAAAATTTGTTTGGAAATCTGGGTTTGTATATCTTAGTACACTGCAAAAAAAGACATTGAAAGACTTTTAGTAACTTTTGTCACAATAATCTTAAGATATAAATTCAGATAAATTCAAATCTCCGTAATATAAAAAAAAAAACCTCACCGTTGATATAAGTTTTGTTTCTAGTAGTTTGTATTCAGAGCTTGTCTTGTCATTATACTCATCAGTAAATGTTTCAAAAGACAAGTCTACTGTCACGACGTATGTTGGAGCAGCAGCAGTTGTGGGTGCTGCAGTTGTGGGTGCAGCAGTTGTAGGTGCAGCAGTTGTGGGTGCAGCAGTTGTAGGTATAGCTGTTGTGGGTGCAGCAGTTGTAGGTGCAGCAGTTGTAGGTATAGCTGTTGTAGCTGCAGCAGTTGTAGCTGCAGCAGTTGTAGGTGCTGCAGTTGTAGCTGCAGCAGTTGTGGGTGCAGCAGTTGTAGCTGCAGCAGTTGTGGGTGCAGCAGTTGTAGCTGGAGCAGTTGTGGGTGCAGCAGTTGTGGATGCAAGAGGTGTAGCTGCAGCAGTTGTAGGTGCAGCAGTTGTGGGTGCAGCAGTTGTAGCTGAAGCAGTTGTAGCTGCAGCAGTTGTGGGTGCAGCAGTTGTGGATGCAAGAGGTGTAGCTGCAGCAGTTGTAGGTGCAGCAGTTGTGGGTGCAGCAGTTGTAGCTGGAGCAGTTGTGGGTGCAGCAGTTGCGGATGCAAGAGGTGTAGCTGCAGCAGTTGTAGGTGCAGCAGTTGTGGGTGCAGCAGTTGTAGCTGAAGCAGTTGTAGCTGGAGCAGTTGTGGGTGCAGCAGTTGTAGCTGCAGCAGTTGTGGATGCAAGCGGTGTAGCTGCAGCAGTTGTAGGTGAAGCAGTTGTGGGTGCAGCAGTTGTGGATGCAAGTGGTGTAGCTGCAGCAGTTGTAGGTGAAGCAGTTGTGGGTGCAGCAGTTGTGGGTGCAGCAGTTGTAGCTGCAGCAGTTGTAGCTGCAGCAGTTGTGGATGCAAGAGGTGTAGCTGCAGCAGTTGTAGCTGCAGCAGTTGTAGCTGCAGCAGTTGTAGCTGCAGCAGTTGTAGCTGCAGCAGTTGTGGATGCAAGCGGTGTAGCTGCAGCAGTTGTAGGTGAAGCAGTTGTGGGTGCAGCAGTTGTGGGTGCAGCAGTTGTAGCTGCAGCAATTGTGGGTGCAGCAGTTGTAGCTGGAGCAGTTGTGGGTGCAGCAGTTGTAGCTGGAGCAGTTGTGGGTGCAGCAGTTGTAGCTGCAGCAGTTGTAGCTGCAGCAGTTGTGGATGCAAGAGGTGTAGCTGCAGCAGTTGTAGGTGCAGCAGTTGTGGGTGCAGCAGTTGTAGCTGCAGCAGTTGTGGATGCAAGAGGTGTAGCTGCAGCAGTTGTAGGTGCAGCAGTTGTAGCTGCAGCAGTTGTGGATGCAAGAGGTGTAGCTGCAGCAGTTGTAGGTGCAGCAGTTGTAGCTGCAGCAGTTGTAGGTGCAGCAGTTGCGGGTGCTGCAGTTGTAGCTGCAGCAGTTGTGGGTGCAGCAGTTGTAGCTGCAGCAGTTGTAGCTGCAGCAGTTGTGGATGCAAGAGGTGTAGCTGCAGCAGTTGTAGCTGCAGCAGTTGTAGCTGCAGCAGTTGTAGGTGCAGCAGTTGTGGGTGCAGCAGTTGTGGGTGCAGCAGTTGTAGCTGCAGCAGTTGTGGATGCAAGAGGTGTAGCTGCAGCAGTTGTAGGTGCAGCAGTTGTGGGTGCAGCAGTTGTAGCTGCAGCAGTTGTAGCAGCAGCAGTTGTAGCTGCAGCAGTTGTGGGTGCAGCAGTTGTAGCTGCAGCAGTTGTGGGTGCAGCAGTTGTAGCTGGAGCAGTTGTGGGTGCAGCAGTTGTAGCTGCAGCAGTTGTGGATGCAAGAGGTGTAGCTGCAGCAGTTGTGGATGCAAGAGGTGTAGCTGCAGCAGTTGTGGGTGCAGCAGTTGTAGGTGCTGCAGTTGTAGCTGCAGCAGTTGTAGGTGCTGCAGTTGTAGCTGCAGCAGTTGTGGGTGCAGCAGTTGTAGGTGCAGCAGTTGTGGGTGCTGCAGTTGTAGCTGCAGCAGTTGTGGGTGCAGCAGTTGTAGGTGCTGCAGTTGTAGCTGCAGCAGTTGTAGGTGCTGCAGTTGTAGCTGCAGCAGTTGTGGGTGCAGCAGTTGTAGCTGCAGCAGTTGTAGCTGCAGCAGTTGTGGGTGCAGCAGTTGTAGCTACAGCAGTTGTAGCGGCAGCAGTTGTAGCTGCAGCAGTTGTAGGTGCTGCAGTTGTAGCTGCAGCAGTTGTAGGTGCAGCAGTTGTAGGTGCAGCAGTTGTGGGTCCAGCAGTTGTAGCGGCAGCAGTTGTAGCGGCAGCAGTTGTAGGTGCAGCAGTTGTAGCTGCAGCTGTTGTAGGTGCAGCAGTTGTAGGTGCAGCAGTTGTGGGTCCAGCAGTTGTAGCGGCAGCAGTTGTAGCGGCAGCAGTTGTAGGTGCTGAAGTTGTAGCTGCAGCAGTTGTAGCTGCAGCAGTTGTAGGTGCTGCAGTTGTAGGTGCAGCAGTTGTGTGTGCAGCAGTTGTAGCTGCAGCAGTTGTAGCTGCAGCAGTTGTAGCTGCAGCATTTGTGGGTGCAGTAGTTGTAGCTGCAGCAGTTGTAGCTGCATCAGTTGTAGCTGCAGCCGTTGTAGGTGCAGCAGTTGTGGGTGCAGCAGTTGTAGCTGCAGCGGTTGTAGCAGTTGTGGGTGCAGCAGTTGTAGCTGCAGCAGTTGTAGCTGCAGCCGTTGTAGGTGCTGCAGTTGTGGGTGCAGCAGTTGTAGCTGCAGCGGTTGTAGCTGCAGCAGTTGTGGGTGCAGCAGTTGTAGCTGCAGCAGTTGTGGATGCAAGAGGTGTAGCTGCAGCAGTTGTATGTGCAGCAGTTGTAGGTGCTGCAGTTGTAGCTGCAGCAGTTGTGGGTGCAGCAGTTGTAGCTGTAGCAGTTGTGGATGCAAGAGGTGTAGCTGCAGCAGTTGTAGGTGCAGCAGTTGTGGGTGCAGCAGTTGTAGCTGCAGCAGTTGTAGCAGCAGCAGTTGTAGCTGCAGCAGTTGTGGGTGCAGCAGTTGTAGCTGCAGCAGTTGTGGGTGCAGCAGTTGTAGCTGGAGCAGTTGTGGGTGCAGCAGTTGTAGCTGCAGCAGTTGTGGATGCAAGAGGTGTAGCTGCAGCAGTTGTGGATGCAAGAGGTGTAGCTGCAGTAGTTGTAGGTGCAGCAGTTGTGGGTGCTGCAGTTGTAGCTGCAGCAGTTGTGGGTGCAGCAGTTGTAGGTGCTGCAGTTGTAGCTGCAGCAGTTGTAGGTGCTGCAGTTGTAGCTGCAGCAGTTGTGGGTGCAGCAGTTGTAGCTGCAGCAGTTGTAGCTGCAGCAGTTGTAGGTGCTGCAGTTGTAGGTGCAGCAGTTGTGGGTGCAGCAGTTGTAGCTGCAGCAGTTGTAGCTGCAGCAGTTGTAGATGATTCCGTTGTAGCTGCAGCAGTTGTGGGTGCAGTAGTTGTAGCTGCAGCAGTTGTAGCTGCATCAGTTGTAGCTGCAGCCGTTGTAGGTGCAGCAGTTGTGGGTGCAGCAGTTGTAGCTGCAGCGGTTGTAGCAGTTGTGGGTGCAGCAGTTGTAGCTGCAGCAGTTGTAGCTGCAGCCGTTGTAGGTGCAGCCGTTGTGGGTGCAGCAGTTGTGGGTGCAGCAGTTGTAGCTGCAGCGGTTGTAGCTGCAGCAGTTGTGGGTGCAGCAGTTGTAGCTGCAGCAGTTGTAGGTGCAGCAGTTGTAGGTGCTGCAGTTGTAGCTGCAGCAGTAGTAGGTGCTGCAGTTGTTGTAGGTGCAGCAGTTGTAGCTGCAGCAGTTGTAGGTTCAGCAGTTGTAGATGCAGCAGTAGTTGTAGGTGGCACCGTTGTCTCTGCAGCTACATCAGCAGTTGTCGATACCACTGTTATGACAACATTAAATATCACCCACACTGATATATTTAAAGGGGGACATTGCTTGCAAAACTCCCCCCCCCCCCCCTAAACAAATCTTCATAGGATTAGCATGATGTGGGCATACTTCAAAGAGTAATGTCAGTTTTACCAATTGAACCCATTTTCACTCCAATACCTTTAACTGATTAGACAGTTTTTCCCTCTGCAAACTTTACCCTCATTTTGGAGGGTAATTAAGTGTCTTTCCCAAAAAGCCCACTACAGCCAACACAACCAAACAATGACCCCTCTAGAATTCTTGTTCGTCTTCGAAGTTTACGGTACAAATTTAAACTCAGGTTAGATTTGCCATTTCCTATCTTGATTTAAAGGTGAAACTGGACTCTGATGTGTGTGTTTTTTAAAGCAATATTGGATAGTGAGCTGGCAATAACTCCACTTTATCTACATGTTCCCTACGCCTTTTCAATAAAATAAACAAACAGTATGAAGTACCTTCAAAGTAATCAGTTTATTATCACACTTACCTATTAGAATCAGGGCGAGTGATATGATCCGTTTGATACCCATCCTGTCTTTCTTTGAACCTATACAATCAAATGATACATAGATTTACCAACAGAAGTAGCAAGTAATGCTATACTATATATATATATATATATACTGCTATAATGAAACCATCCTAGGGGAATTGGTTTGATACAAAGAACAATTATTTTCCTTAAAGTAGGTCAGAGATTATTTACAATAAGTATTGTGAAAACACAAAAAAACCTCTCGGTCACAAAAACTTAGACACACACAAACAAAGTTAATAACTGTACAGAAGTCTACATATTTACTTAAACATGTACTTACCCCAAATGAAAAGATAATAAGATGGGAAAGAGTTTATCCTCCTTTCTTTAAGTGTTATTATTTCAGTGTCTTCAAATATAGTCCGGTTCAACGTCTGGGATATTGCAAACCTCACCTTCTATGACAGTTGACATCTATCAAGGGTTTATATAGGAATCAAATAAAAGCCATTGACGTGACTCAAACGTCACACATTTTTCTGAAATGTTGCATCACCTTATCAATAGGGTTGTGTACATAGATGTATAATAAGAACTGGATACAGCGTGGCAGGCGGGGCCTCATTCATTCCAGTAAACCAGTTACTGTCCTATAGTATACATTGGAATGATTTCAAACCTGTTTTATCCCAATAATTATAAAGGAGTGCCTTGGAAATATGTGTTTACATAAATATGGATACAGCGTGGCAGGCGGGGCCTCATTCATTCCTATGAGAGTTGCTCAATGGCGCATGATGACAAAATGGCCCAACTGTTGAGAGAGCGAAACGTCACAGATTACCCCGCATGCCTGAGAAGTACCCGTATGTGCGCTCATAGAGCATGCGCAACTTTAACCACGCCGCCCAAAAGGCTCGTTCACATTAAGCACGTGCATTTGCGTACACGTAACAGCACCGCACGTTCATGACAGCATGGTACTGGATTTATATTAACGAGGCGGCAGTTAGCAGCTAGCGGCTAGCTAGTAAATTATGCTAAATTACACATCAATCGTTATGTACTTTTATATTACGCTGACATCAGGATCTAGTGATATCCAAGCAACAGAGCTTCATGTAGCATGATACTTGTGTGGGTTGTACATGAAACCACTTGGTAATATATACAATTGTATATGTTGAAGCCTGTTATGATCAATTGTGAGTTAAAATGTATCTAAAAAGTAAAGCTGATGATGGATTACTGTGGTGGAGTTAAAATAACAATAGCCTATTTCTTTTTGAAATGTGATGAAGTAAAAGGATAGTAACTGTGATTATTCATGTTAAGTAGCCCACAAGTAACTAAAACAATTGCAAGTGCAATAAGAAGCTACAGGAACGTTAATCTACGTTGGTAATATTAATGTATTTAATACAACATTTACGGTACAAGATTTACATCATACAGCCCATGTAGTATAATATTTTACAAATGATGAATTACAGCAAATATGTGCAATATATCCATTATTACAGCTCCGTGGGCTTGCAGTAAGGCGATATGGTCCGTTGTTATTGTGCATCCATGGGTAAAGAGAAACTCATGTAGTACTGAACACGTAACTTGAACGTGCCGGCGGCGCGGTCCCGTGGGTTAGATGCGCGTTCATAATGCCGAGGGAAATAACTCTCAGAATAACGTTATTAGCACATTTTTACAACTTGAGGAACGAATGTTTTTAATAAGGGCTATACAAGTGTTCATACTGGGTAGTTTATTTAGTTTAAAAAAAATTATCCAACGAGTTACAGACCACTCTTTCCCAATGTAAGTCAAGGGGAAAAAGTGTTTCCGGGCCTGGCAACCTAAAGGAAGTGTAGTACCGCCGTTTGACCAGCACGAATATTCTCATCAGACTCCGGTGCACTTCCTGGGGGCTTGGTTGGGTATCGTTTGAATTTCCACGATTCTGATTCCGATTCTACTTTTCGATTCCGGTTCTTAACGGTTCTCAATTCCGATTCTTTGAGGGGCAGGGTAAAAAAATGATACATGCTTCTTCCACCAAAAAAAATTACATTTATTCGAGAAACTTTTAGACAGGTTAGTTTACAGTAATATTCACATTAATCAGTATGTTTATATTCACTGCTATGTAACTGTAACCTGAGAACCACTGAAGCTACAACAGTCCAACTTTTAAAGGAACCCCCCCCCCCCCCCCATTTAAAAACAGTTCTTGTTGAGAAAAACAAGCATATCTGCCTTCTCAGGCATACCGGGAAGAAATGTTTGAACATTTTGAAGTAAAATGCTTCAATCTGGTGCACTTTAAGCAGAATTACTAGAGACTAGATCTAGGGGGTACAACTCTAAACACCCATATGAAAAAGATCGGTTTACATTTTAATAATTAAATAAGTATGTGAACATAACCAATAACCTACCATAGCCAATAACAAATACATGTAACGTATTTTATTTTTTTTGTTCATTCATATCTTATTTTACTATTTTATTTATGCATATTTTTGTATCTCTCCAGTTTAAAACGATTTGTCTGGTTTACTGTCCTATAGTATACATTGGAATGATTTCAAACCTGTTTTATCCCAATAATTATAAAGGAGTGCCTTGGAAATATGTGTTTACATACATTGTGATCAAAACGTTTGAGACCCACTGAGATAACTTAGACTAAAGTGAACTATCTAAACACTCAGAGTCCTTTACCTCACTGAGCTGTAGTTATCAGCCTCTCAGTCTGACTGGAGAGGACTCTCCTCCACCTTCGTAGAAACATCTTCTTCTAATATCCGTTAGAGCAGCTAGCACCAGATGCTAATAACAACAGCGCTTACATTATATTACATTGCATTTAGCTGACGCTTTTATCCAAAGCGACTTACAATAAGTACATTCGACCAGGAAGACACAACCTTGAAGAAAACAGAATCATATAAGTACATCAGGTATCATAGAGCCAAACATTTCAAGTGCTACTCAACTGGCTATAGATAAGCCAGTCCTTTATTAGTATATAAGTGCTCTGTTAGCAGTTCTTTGTTAGTAATTCTATCGCTCGAGGTGGAGTCGAAAGAGATGAGTTTTCAGTCTGCGCCGGACGATGTGCAGGCTTTCTGCTGTCCTGATGTCAATGGGGAGCTCATTCCACCATTTTGGAGCCAGGATAGCAAACCCACGTGTTTTTGCTGATGGGAACTTGGGTCCCCCTCGCAGCTTACCAGTGTACCCTCCCTTTCTCCCTCACTCGCCCCCACGCTCACTCGCACTTTGGCTGTGAGCTGAGCTGCGGGTGCCAGATAAGCCAACATCCCCCATTTTCATCACTTACAGCGCCCATCGTACAGGGCAAATGAAAAGTGTAACTGGGAAGAAAAGGGTGTTATATTTACTTAATTATGAATGTTGTTACATCAAGTCCAAAAATTAGGATGAGCACCAACGGTCAAAACGTTTTTTTCCCCTCCCAGAACTGCCAGCGCAGCGCCTCCACAGATTTGGCGCCCTCGGCGAACATGGTTACGCTGTAGAAGTGTAGGTACAACGCTACATTTCCCGCCCCGCCGCAGTCATACAGTAGGCTACGGAGAGCGGCGAGAAACAGTTCCTCAGGCATCGAAAAGCAGAACCGAAATTCACATTTCTAAATGATGCCGTTGGAATCTAAATGTTGGAACCGGTTTCGAACCGGAACCGGTTCTCGGTACCCAACCCTACTTAGCAATGAACAAAACAAGATCTCATGATAGAGAATGTCAGCTATTAATCTTGTTGGTTTCTTGGCACAGTGTCATAACTATACTAATCTCTGTCATTCCTTGTGCATTGCATCTATGTGAATGTGTGGCGAAAGATAATGACAAACAAAGACATATAGATTTCTAGTGACGTGGTAAAAAAGCAGGTAAGATATGCAAGAGAAAAAAAGAAAAGCATATTGTAACCTAAATCAATAAATGAGATGTATTTTCTACCTCACGTCTTTTGTGTCATGTAAATTCATTTGAATGTCACTCACTTCTACATTGATGGTGGAGCAGTTAAAACTTTAAGATGAGGTTAGTCTGGTGTATGAAGAGTTCATTGCCAAGTGTAATAAACCACTTTAACAATATGTCTCGGTTTAGTTTTTAACGATTTTAATGATAACGCTGCTCTTCTATTTTAGTTTTTCAACAGGATGCATAGCTTCTTAGTTTCCGTGACGTAGTTGCCTAACCTTATGTTGTTTTTGCATTGCACCTCCTAGAGACAGTGATGCAGATAAAGGCATTCATGTAATGTGTTCCCCGTCACTGTGAGTCATGTAATTGAGGTTTTCTTAAGAGAAGTCACTTATCATGTGACTCATACATGCTAAATATAACCTTCAAACATCACTTCAGTGAAGTCATGCCTCTATTGTATGTGAAAAACTCCTGGTATTATGTTGTTTTTTTACCAACTGTGTTTCGAAATTAATTGAAAAGTGAATACAAAGTCACGAAGAGAAAATGATACCCGAGTATGATCCCTGCTTTACAATGAACATAACAATGTCTAGTAAGATAAGATAAGATGGAATTGTATTTATCCCCGTTGAAATTCAGGAATTAAAGCAGCAACAGAATGATAGTGAAAAACAGGACAGTACAGATTCACACAAGGTAAAAAAGTAATACAAAAAAAGAATACAAAAATTCTAAATAAAATAATATAGTAACTGTTAAGATATATACATATTTGGGTTCTGATTGTTAGATATATATATATATATATATATATATATATATATGCGGATGCAGGTCAAAGTAATTTGTACAAACAGTGCAGATTTTATGTATGTACGGGTTACTTTAATTGGTATAGTTAAAAGTAATGTTGGTATATTTATACATAACACATTTACAAAAACTCCCATGAATACATTTTTTCAGGGACTTATACTTAAAAAGGCCATTATGTCACCGGCTACACCCAAAATATTTATTTTCACATATAAAAATTGAATACCATGTTACAAGGTTTGACAAAAAAGGTTTAGAGTATTGTAATTTCTTCATTATTAAAACCGACCAAGAAGCAAAACAAGTTCATAACAAGACTTTTCAATGTCCAGTCTCCCCAGCACATGTTAAGCTGTCTCTTGCTAAAGTGATAAATACACCAGTTATGGCTTGAATAATATTGCATGTATTAGGATTAGCACTACCAGTTAAACACAATTAGTGGTAGTTCAGTTCTTTATTACTGGATGTCCAAAACCATCTCCCAATAATTCTGATGTATTCATTTTTCCCCCTGCTTTTGATTTGTTTAAAGTATATTATCCTCAAAAGTATATAGCTAAGCAGTCATAAGACTTTTTAAAAAGTAACAAATGATCGTTAAACAGAAGATACAATGTTCACATCAGTGCTTTTCTTCTCCGCAGTAATGACTCACTTAAACCTGTGCCAACTGGTGGAGGCAGTAAACAAAAAAATGAAATATCCAATTCATGACAGGATACTGATATGGACACTACTATGACAGATGAATTAGACAGATTACATTTAAAAACAAGAAAAAGCGAATTTATGCTATAAATCATAGTCATAACATTAGGGAGTGTAATGCGTCTTCATTTAGAGTTAGGAAGCTGGAACCATATGATTGGCTATTTTCACTTTAAAGGGGTGTTGCTGTGTCCCATTGTTCCAAATACATCACATATTTATTAAATTATTAAGCGTATATTAGACCAGATCCTACTGGAATCGCAACATCAGCTATTTAAAATGAGTTTTGGAGATTTAATCCAACAAAAACAAGGGTTGAGCATTTTAAAACACAACTCTCGCAAGTCCGAAGGTCTCAGATGTATTTGATACTTTAAAGAATATGACATACAATAGTACATCATGTATAGTATATTAGGTTGTGTTGGGGATTTGGGACACACTGTTCTGGATGTGACTTGTATGTATATATGGTTCGAAATATATACGAAAATAAATAAATCCCTTTTTTTAAGTGACATTTATTTATTAATGGCAATTCAGACTGTGTTTGTGTTTATAATCTGTTACCCCCAATGAATTGTTTTCTTTGCTGTGTTTTTTTAAATCATTTTGTGACTGATTTTGTAGAAAAAACCTAAAAGGTGTATGGTTTTGAACATAGTAGTGGTTTCCAACTATTAAGTGTTTGTTTTGTTGCTTTTACATGCTCATATATATTGATGTCCCTCGTGAATTCAGCTGTATTTGTTATTATTTATTTCAATTCTATTTGTTCCTTCTATTTCTAATGTGTTACTACCATTTCAATTCAACAGGATTTAAGGGAACCAGTTAATTCCCTGTTAGGCATTATGAATGTACTTAAAGGCCATATTGTGATCATCTAAAGTATTCCTTTGCACTTAAATTATTCTTGAACATATCCTGAAAGTTGCTGTAGTCGTAAGTAGTGAATTCTATTTTTTGAAGCGTCCTACAAATAAAACAAGTTTAGAAAAAGATATTACCTGGAAAACTATGCTAAATGTTTGCAGATATATAAGTTACCACAAGCTTCACACTTTCAGAAAAGTCTGTGAAATGATGCACTGTGTGTGGTATGATGGATATTGTGATAAACCAGGTTGTATTTTGCATTTTCAGCCTTTTAATTGAAGATATTGTTCTATCCCTGAATCCAATGTAGCATTAATATAACAGCAATTGTCCATGTATGACTGTTCTTTTGTGAAAAGTGAATGTGTTGTCCTCTCACCAGTTTTTGAGCTCAAACGGTTAATAACTGTTCACTTAAATATCATGTGTGAGTGCAAACGAGTGTTCACATGCGTGTTCCAAGCAACGTTTCAATAAAGGATTTTGTAAAAGATTTTTTATGTCACATCATTCTCATCATGGCGCTTGATTTAAAAAGTCCATCCTCATTCCTCTTCCTCTGAAGTGAATTCCTGTACATACGATTCCTGCTCCTGCTCTGTCTGCACCCGGATAGAGGGAATCATCACGCGCCTTTTTCTCGCCAGGGAGAGAGCGATGCCCTTCTCGTAATAAGCACATTCATTGATGAAGAAAGGGTAAAGAGGTTCTTTGCCTTTATACGGCAGAGTTTCTCCTGAGAAAGTCTGGAACAGTGGGTCTCCAGGGTGGAGCAGGCAGAAGTCTCGGTCCTGTGGGGAGGAAAAGCAAATTAGGGTGAAAGCTAATGAGCAAAACCTGGGAGATGAAACATTTCCAGGGCAATGTGCACTACTTTGTGAGGATTTAAAGCCGTACACAATGTGTTAAATCTGTAGGTCCAAGAAAGCTGGATAATGAAGTTCTTGACGCAGAGGAAAGAAAGGATAAATGATTAAAAGGACTTTGAAGAAGAGGATTTTGTAGGATAACTGTAGACTAAATATAGCCAGCAGACAATAAGTAGGTTTTGTAGTGACCACTATTTAACACTGGTAACACTGGGACATAATTCACGCATGGAACTACGGGTTGGGGGTATTGTTTCCGCACGGACATATGTGTTGTTAACTTTATATGTTGTGTGCCCTCCTGTCTCTCCCTCTTGTCGACCCGGGCTGCGACCCGACAACATGTCTATTTCTACTCCTCATTAAAGTACCCTTTTGCACCTTCGATGCACCGCCTCCGACTCCCATATCTCCTGGCACTATATTGGTGACTCTGACACGTCTGGGGAAGTTTCCGAGACGAAGCCGAACACGGCAAAAGGAACTCAGGTTCCTTTCTCGAAATGCCGGGGATTTTTTGGAGACGTCCGTGGCTGCCACCGGCACGCGGACTGAGGCTCGGTGCGTGCTCCGCAGAAGGCTGGAGACGTTGCTCGCCGTTCCCGCATCGGGGGGGACGATGCACGACCTGCTGGGTCGACCAGCAACCCCATGGCTACCTCATGGGGCTGTTTCTTCGGGGCGTGCGGCTGCACGTCCCAGCGGCGCTAGCTAACCACGACTAGCAGCTATCCACGTGGGGCTAATGACGGCTAGCAGCTACCAATGGCTGCCAGCTAACGGCCTCAGCTAACGGCTAGCTGCTAACGGCTAGCTGCTAACGGCTATCGACCTTTTCGAGCTTTTCCTGGTGCCTGAGAGGAGGTTTGACCATGTCTGGTTGGCCTCGTGTGAATCCTCTCGCTATTTCGCCCACCTGTTTTTGACCGTGGACAGTACGGCCCTTTTTGAGCTTTTTCTGGTGCCTGAGAGGAGGTTCGACCATGTCTGGTCGCCCTCGTGTGGACACTCTCACCTGTTTCACCACCTCGACGGCGGCTTCAGACGCCACTCACGCTCATCGACGCCTGGGTGGTGCACTCCTGGACCCCGTCTCGCCTCGGCGGTTTCGGACGTCCCCATGCCTTCATCGGCCCGTGGGTGGCGCGCTCCGGGACCCTGCCTGGCCTCTTCCCTTGCCTCGACGGTTTCGGACGTCGCCCATGCGGCCATCGGCCCGTGGGTGGCGCGCTCCGGAGCCTGTCTGGCCTCTTCCTTCGCCTCGGCGGTTTCGGACGTCCCCATGTCTTCATCGGCCCGTGGGTGGCCTGGCCTCTCCTCTTACCGCGGCTCACGGTTCATTTCGACGGCGGCTCCGGACGGCGCCCCGTCTGGCCTCTCCCCTGTCCACGGCTCCCTTCCTCCCGGGGATGCTGCTCCTGCCCCCCGGGGACCCGGCTCTTTCCCCCCGAGGACTTGGTGCCCGCTGCCGTTGTGCCCTCGCCTGCGGCCGGGCAGCGCTCCTCCCTGCTGGGGACCACCGGGATGTTCGCGCCGTCCCCGCGTCGCAGCGCTGCGGCCCCCTTACGACGCCTACTGCGGCCCCGTTCCGGCCCGTCTTCCACCCCCGGTGAGGATGCCCTCGTTAAAACCCTACCCTCTCCTGCGGCCCCCTTCCGACGGCCCGTTCCATGGCCCGGCCCTCACCTGCAACCCCACCCTCCTCGGCCCCTGTGGTGCTTCCTCCCGGACACGGGGATAGTGTCCATGGTTGAATTCTGGGGGGGCTTGTGTAGTGACCACTATTTAACACTGGTAACACTGGGACATAATTCACGCATGGAACTACGGGTTGGGGGTATTGTTTCCGCACGGACATATGTGTTGTTAACTTTATATGTTGTGTGCCCTCCTGTCTCTCCCTCTTGTCGACCCGGGCTGCGACCCGACAACATGTCTATTTCTACTCCTCATTAAAGTACTCTTTTGCACCTTCGATGCACCGCCTCCGACTCCCATATCTCCTGGCACTATAGTTTTTTATTTTATTTTTTCAGACATATCTTCTGAAGTGAATTGAAAACAAAAAATGTTTTCTTAAAAAGTTGGACAGACTCCATATTCTGTCAACACAAATCATAACTATAAACTATTTAACAATTCAAATTATAACAAGGTGTTGCTGTGAAAAGAAAAATATTTGATGAGCCGTCCTTCAAACTTCCCCAGTTGAGTTCCTGCTTAAAACTACAGTGAGCAGGCGCTCCGGTCTCTCTCTCTCTGACCCTCGCAGTGAGCAGATGCTCCGGTCTCTCTCTCTCTGACCCTCGCAGTGAGCAGATGCTCCGGTCTCTCTCTCTCTGACCCTCGCAGTGAGCAGGCGCTCCGGTCTCTCTCTGTCTGACCCTTGCAGCGAGTAGACGCTCCGGTCTCTCTCTCTCTGACCCTCGCAGTGAGCAGGCGCTCCGGTCTCTCTCTCTATGACCCTTGCAGCGAGTAGACGCTCCGGTCTCTCTCTCTCTGACCCTCGCAGTCAGGGCCGGCCCTTGGCATAGGCAGTATAGGCGAATGCTAAGGGCGCATCAAACCAGGGGGGCGCCGAAAATTGGGGGAAAGATATTTTTTATTAAACTTCTTTTTTTTTTTTATTGTGATTTTTTTTTCAAAATAAAACAATTTCCCGATTTTGGATCAACAAAGTACATCTTATTATCTTATCTTAACAGAACTACGCCTATATTGCGTACAGTGCCCCTTACACTATGGCGCCCCACCCGCCCCTAAATCAGGTAAGTTGAACTGCCCCAGCCCCGCAGGCTGTTTATGTTCTCAAGGAGCGAGGGCAGTGGGTCAAGTGTCACTGACTGACACTTGACCCGCCGTCTTTGACCTTCTGTGACTCGGGAGAAGAAACCAAAGACGGTAATTAGCATGTCGAAAAGAACAAAGTTATCTGGTGCCCGGAGAAGAAAGAAAAGAAAAAAGGAGGAGGACAAATGGGAGAAAGACAAAGGTACAGTAACGTTAATGTGATGATGATTAAACAAAGTCAAAAAATGTATTGATGGAACAGTTTTAACTTGCTAGCTTACTTTTAGACGATAGCAAGGTCGTTTGTTTGCTAATCAATAGTTACATTTAGAGTTAACGTCAATTATTTCCGTTACTCCCACCTTAAATTCAGGGACATTTGGAAAGAGTTACATCACCTGCTATATATCATCTACTATATCTGTTGAGGTGAGCCAATGTTTGCACTGCTTGTAGTAATAGGCTAGTAGTAATAATGATAGTCATTAAAATGCTATTCCTTTTACATCCCCTCAATAATTTATAGTTGTAGCCCTTTAATTGTATTGCCTTACAGTTTATGCTGTCTAAAGTATGTTCAATAATCAATAGTGTAACGTTTACATCAGTGTTGAAATGCTTGTCTACTGTAAATACTGCATACCTTAGCCTTTATCTTTAATATGCTATATTACAATGTATGTAGCTGCTTCTTTGCCATCTGGTAAGTCGCAGAATCTGCAGGTGCATCTAAAAGAATAACTATATCATAGAACTGTTTTTCTTTAATTTAATAAAACAAATTAATCATATATTCTAGATTCATTATGCATGAAGTGAAATATTTCAAACCTTTTTTGTTTTAATTGTGATTATTACAGTTTACAGATCATGAAAATCAATAATCCTGTATCTAGTATAATATTAGATAAGGATTTATAATACAGATATTTCGATCTTCTGAAAAGTTTATTCAAATATGTACTCAATACTTGGTCGGGGCTCCTTTTGCAGAGATAAATGCATCAATTCTACATGGAGGCCATATATTGATATTGATATTCATGATATTCTAATTATGTTTGTGAGCTGCTCCTGTTTTCTCCTTTCTATAATATGTATTAGGTCTAGCAAATATAATGCATCTCTTGTTAGTCACATATACTTCTCTTCTCTCTCCAGATGCACTTTTGAAATGTTTTAGGCCTCATACCACCTCAGCAGAGCCCAGCCCTGCAGCATCAAGCACTCCTGTCACTTCCACCTCAGCAGAGCCCAGTGATACAGCATCAAGTGCTCCTGTCCCTTCCACCTCAGCAGAGCCCAGTGATACAGCATCAAGCGCTCCTGTCCCTTCCACCTCAGCAGAGCCCAGTGATACAGCATCAAGTGCTCCTGTCCCCTCCACCTCAGCAGAGCCCAGCCCTGCAGCATCAAGCGCTCCTGTCCCTTCCACCTCATCAGAGTCCAGAGATACAGCATCAAGCGCTCCTGTCCCTTCCACCTCAGCAGAGCCCAGTGATACAGCATCAAGCGCTCCTGTCCCCTCCACCTCAGCAGAGCCCAGCCCTGCAGCATCAAGCGCTCCTGTCCCCTCCACCCAGGGCTGGACTGGGACAGTAAATCGGCCCTGGCATTTAGACCCAGACCGGCCCAAATCCATAAAACAAACGAATAGTAGCGGTTCCTGACAAGAAGCATAACTCAGTATAATTTAAAAAAATGCTATTATTATCCTTTTTACGTACCAGGGGCAAACTAAACTAATACATACCACAAGTATGTGTAACTATCAATCATTAGAAATTAGACCTTCAAACCCTCTCACAAAGCGAACAGTGACCGAGCACTAATAGGGGGGTCTGATGGTGGTGGAGGCGGGGAGGGAGCGGATCAACAGCTTGAGCAGCTGTCAACTCAACATTGTAAATAACCAACCAAAAACGATCACCGGTTCAGAAGGCCACTCGATACCGCGTGAGAATATAGCCGGCCCGCCCAGCTAATTGCGTGAAGTACAAACGCTGTGAATTAATAATTTTCCAGCTAAAAAGCACTCAAATAGGCATTTAAAATCTGAAGAACTCAGTCTTCATATCGACCGGGTCACGACAAGACCTGTTGACGCAGCAACCACTGTAAGTTATATTCTTGTTTAATTCGACTTCTCTGTTTAATTTATTCTACTCTTTATAATTGTTCTGCAGTTATTATACCTTGTAGAGAGATTTTTACATCTCAGATCTGCTCGGGGAAAGCTGTAAATCTGCTCTCATCTCAGAAGGCCACTCGATACCGCGTGAGAATATAGCCGGCCCGCCCAGCTGTCGCCCATCAGCTGTAGAGAGTTAACTAATTAGAGGGGCGTGGCCCCACTGCTGTGAGAACTCAGCAATCAGGCTCCTTTTAGGTTAGCTATTTCCTGGAGCGTCAGCTTCAGCGTCAGACAACCGAAGACTGACAAAGACATTGGAGTCCTGCGGGAGTAAGACTGACAAAGACATTGGAGTCCTACGGGAGTCACGAGGGTGGCAAAGAGGAGGCAAATCCTACTGTGATTGAGCTAAGTATCGCTGGTGTTTTATTTCATTTGGTTGTTTAGCCCCTCATGCTATAATCATGTGTATTTTCTCCATTCCTGTTCATGTGTCCTCTCGCTATTATCACAGGTGTATCTCGTAATCGATATAATCGGCCTGCTCTCGTTTATCCCACATGCTCCACTGACATCCAACATCTAGTTTCAGGTGGCCTGTGGAACTGCCAGTCAGCTGTTCCCAAGGCTGACTTCATCTCTGGCTACGCTTCCCTGCAGTCCCTGGATTTCCTTGCTCTCACTGAGACCTAGATTACTCCATCCAACACATCCACCCCAGCAGCTCTCTCCACAGCATATTCCTTCTCCCATACACCCAGACCCACTGGCAGAGGAGGTGGCACTGGTCTCCTGCTCTCTCCCAAATGGAGCTTTTCCCTCTACCGTCCGCCAGGTGCCTTGGGGGACTTCTTGGAGGAATTAGATCATCTCCTCTCACATATCCCTGAAACTGGCCCTCCGGCTGTACTTCTCGGAGATTTTAACCTCCAGAAGGGGAAGATAGACAAACTAACATCTCTGTTAACCGCCTTCGCTTTCTCATTGTCTCCATCCCCACCAACTCATAAAGCTGGCAATGTCCTTGATCTCATATTCTCAAGGAACTGCACTACTTCTAACCTCTCTGTTAACCCGCTCCACACATCCGATCACTTCTTCCTTTCATTCTCTCTACCCCTTTCCAAACATAACAAACTAATTTCTTCTCATCCTGCACCTGTCCGCCGTAACCTTCGTTCCCTCTCCCCCTCTACCTTTGCCTCATCGGTGCTCTCAGCCCTCCCTTCCTCTGATTCGTTTCAACTCCTGCCTCCAAACTCTGCTGCAGAAACTCTCCTCTCTACTCTCTCATCCTCTCTGGACTCTCTCTGTCCTCTCACATCTCGGCAGGCTCGTCAGTCCCCCCCTGCTCCCTGGCTAAATGACGCACTGCGTGCTAATAGAAACCGTCCTTCGGGCAGCAGAGCGGAAATGGTGGAAATCCAAACACCGTGACGACCTCCTAACCTATCAGGCTCTCCTCTCCTCTTTCTCTGCCTCGATCTCTCAGGCAAAGAGCACTTTCTTTCAAGATAAGATCCAATCTTCCTATTCCAATCCCAAAAAAACTATTTTTCCATCTTCTCCACCCTCTTGGACCCTCCCAAAGCCCCTCCCCCTCCTCACTTCTGTCAAGCGACTTTGTTAACCATTTGAAAAAAAGGTTGATGATATTCGCACTTCTTTTTCTGACTCACCTTTACTCACCGCTGGGTCACCAGACCCTCCTTTCACCCACACACTGACCTCCTTTTCCCCTCTCTCTCCAAGTGAGGTTCTTACCCTCATTACCTCTGCCCGCCCTACCACCTGTCCTCTGGACCCTATCCCTTCAAACCTCCTTCAGACTATCGCTCCTGATATTCTACCGTTTCTCACCCATTTCATCAACACTTCTCTAACTTCTGGTCACTTTCCAAACAGTCTCAAGGAGGCAAGAGTAAACCCTCTCCTTAAGAAACCCACTCTCAACCCGTCTGATGTTATAAACTACAGGCCTGTGTCTCTCCTCCCGTTCCTGTCTAAAACACTTGAACGCGCTGTCTTTAAACAACTCTCCTGTTATCTCCATCAGAACAACCTTCTGGATCCGCATCAATAATTATAATCAAAACAAATCATATACATGAAAGGGGCCGATCTGCCACAATGAGTACTTTTACTTTTGGTACTTTAAGTATATTTGATGCTAATACTTTTGTTCTTGTACTTGAGTAACAGTTTGAATGCTGTAAGACTGATATGTATTGCCCCTATGATAAAAGAAATGGCTAGTTGGTTGCATTCTTTGTGAATTTTTTTTTTTTTGTGATCAAATTTTTATTGATGTTAATACACGACATGTACAACTACAAGCACAACATTTTTTTTTTTTTTTTTTTTTTCCTTAAATGAAATAACTGAAAGTACACAAGAGAAACAAAATGAGATAAAAATAATTACTTACAAAATATACAAAATGCAGAATTCAGAACACATAAGACAACGAAAATAAAATAAAATAAAACAAACCCTACCCTCCCTCCCAGACATATAAACACACACAAAGACACACACACATATAAGGTGTTCGGTGTTGGGTGCCAGCACTCCATCAGCGCTATCAGACAGGTGTATACCATCACACACACAACCACCCACACACACACACACACACACACACACACACACACACACACACACACACACACACACACACACACAGGGAAATGCAAAGGTCGCAATTGAAAAGGATGTGGATTATGGAAAGGGAGAAATCATTCTAAAAGATCTTTGAAGGAATCGACTGCAGAGCGCCAATTGTTTATATTAGTGTCATTTGTCCTATTTATTCGGGCAGTTGATAACTCTAGATAAACAACATCCAGGGATGCAAGGACCCAGTGTCTGAAGGTGAGGGAATTAGGAGGCTTCCATCGAACCGCAACCATCTTTTTTGCAGCCGTTAGGCCAGCTAGTAAGATGCGCATCTTAAGCTTGGTGATATTGAGCTTTGACAGGTCATTCAATAGGAGGGCGGGCACAGTCACCGGCACTGTCACTGAGAGCACACGTGACATGCCAGAAGCCACTTTAGTCCAGAATAGAGCGACTGGGGGACAGTCCCACATCATGTGCATAAACGTGCCAGGGGACTTCATAGTGCATAAACTACATGAGGGATCGTCTATCATTTTCATACAGTGAAGTTTACGCGGGGTAAGATATGTTCGGTGGACATAGTTAAAGTGGATCTGTTGGTGATCGGGATTCCGAGAAGCTTCTTTTATGCTTGACCAAACACCCTCCCAACTGAAATCAGGGTCTAAAACTGGGCAGTCACATCTCCATACTCTGTCCAGCTGTAGGTTATCGTAGGAAGCCTCCAGAAAGAAATTATACAGTGTAGACACCATACCCCTGTTTTTCCCTTGTACAGTAAACAACTTATAAAGAGGATGAACGGGTATAGGTTGTTGCCATGGGACACCATGTGCCTTGAGAGCAGATCTGAGCTGCAAATAGAAGAAAAACGAGCTACCTGGCAGATTGAACGCACTCTTAATTTCTTGAAAGGAGCACAAGCCCCTGTTATCATAAATGTCACTCAAGTGGTAAATACTGCTGTTGCTCCAATGAGAGGATGAGACAGGTCTCCCACCAATTAGCAGACCTTTATTATCAAATATAGGAGAAAGTGTGTGCCACTTGCAGGAAATCTTACATTGTGATTCAGCTGTGCGCCATATCTTTATGAGATGTGAAACTATAGGGCCAAAGCGTAGTTGACATTGCCTATTTGTTAAATTGGCAAAAAGGATATCCTGCAGGTTCCAAGGTAGTACGATATTTTCCTCTATATTACGCCACGAAACGGAAGCATTAGGGTTAAGCCACACCAGTAACGGACGAAGCACAAATGACCAAAAATACAATTTAAAATTAGGCACCGCCAGACCACCACCCTCCCTCCTCCTCTGCATTCTTTGTGAATTTAATAACAGAACATGTTGTCCTTCCTAATAAGATTTCGGTAAACATTAGTATTACTGTAGCCTCAAGTCTTACAACAAAGATGATTACAACATACAAACTATAAATATAAAACTGTTATTTTATGATTAACTTTCATAAAAAAGACTGAGATTGTCTGATACACTTTCCAAAATTGCAAAACATCACACAAGAGACCATTTTGTTTCTTTAAATATTTTGTATTCTGATCATTGTAAAGTTTGTGACAGCAATTGTACAAAGACATCTCAAAGAATACGTCCACGCATGATAACATAAAAACACTCTCTATAAATAAATAAAAATAAATGATAGTGCATTAATTTGACATATATTTCAGGTATAACATGATAAGCTAGAAACGGTTGTGTGGTAATCGGAGGAACAGCAGTTCATTCCTCTGCTTCTACGACCCACATGTCCTTTGGCAAGACACTGAACACCAAGGCACGGCCATCTGGTGTGTGTGTGTGTGTGTGTGTGTGTGTGTGTGTGTGTGTGTGTGTGTGTGTGTGTGTGTGTGTGTGTGTGTGTGTGTGTGTGTGTGTGTGTGTGTGTGTGTGTGTGTGTGTGTGTGTGTGTGTGTGTGTGTGTGTGTGTGTGTGTGTGTGTGTGTGTGTGTGGGAATGAGCATTATAGTCATTCATAGGAGGTTGGGACTTTGTGTAGCAGCCATCAGTGTATGGTCGTGTTTGTGACCATACAATGCTGGTATGAAAAAAAATCCTTTTTCATACCAGCATTGGCAGTCATGTTGTGATTACTGTGTAAAAACAGCTCTAATGCTATTGCTGGTTTAACAGTAGCCATGAAAGCAGTAAGAGGCAGGGTGCGGTGACAAGACTGATCTTGTGTCTTACTCCACTGGAAGCTGTAAATGAGGAAAAAAGTAAACCAAACATTAATTTAAATTTAAACAATATGTAATTGTTGTATTAAGTAGCACTCAGTATTTACTTACATATGCCATTTACGCCAATGGAGCTGCTTTCAATGTCGAATCCAACGACTGTTGAAGCTGCGTTGATCAAAGCGTTCACAATCTGAGTGCTATTAGGAGCAGATGTACTTCCAAATGAAACGTCAATGAAGTTGATGATTGATCCGTTACTGCAGAAAGAGAAACAAATATTGTTTGAAATATCAGATATTGGATCCTACTCTTTATTATAAAACTTTAATGGTCTTAAAAAATTACCTGAATGAAACAACATCTAGTGATTTGAAGGACGAAGGGAATGCCTTTTGGAAAACAAGTGTAAGCTGTAGAAACACAAAACAAAAACATTTTTTCACATAAACCTTTGCATTGGATTTAGAGCTTGACTCTTTTATTTGACTTTATCTTTATTCGTCTTTCATCAATTAATAATTCCTAATCATAGTGTGGTAACTGTGGAGCAGGCCTAGAATTCACATGTTTTGAGTGGGTGGACTAAAAAAACTTACCTGAGTATCTATCAATGTAGCCCGAGCTTTATAAGCAGCAGAAGATGGATTCAGCAAGTCATTGGTAAATGTGTCCTTAACAGATCTGAAAGTCACCCTTTTTGTTATAAGGGCTATAGTTGTAGGTGCAGCAGTTGTAGCTGCAGCAGTTGTAGCTGCTGCAGTCGTGGGTGCTGCAGTCGTAGGTAATGCAGTCGTAGTTGGATCTGCTGTAAAAACAGACATATAAATATTATGTTAATATGTATCAGCGCCCAAACCAAGAGGATTTATGTGTCAGTTTCACAGAAATAAGATAAATAATGAAGGGCTTACAAATGATATTTGTTCTGAAGTTTCTTACGAAAAAGTATTCTTACATTGAATAACAATTTATTTACATAACAAATAAACTGAAAATCATTAAAGTTGTCTTAATTAATTTTGACTTGACATAAGTTTATTGTGTAGCGACATTATTTTGTGAGTAAATTATTTAATAATCAAGCATGTGCAGCAAATGTTTGAAACTTATTGGAGAGAAACATTGTGTTGTGTATACTTACATATAACTTTGACTGAGTCAGGATCTATATTCACGTCGAAGGTGTTGCTGGTATCATTCACAGCTGTGACTAAGGCTTGAGTCACTTCATCAGTCTGTGGGAGATCTGCAGTGGCAGTAGTGCTTTCGAACACAACTGCCAGATCTGCCTCAGTTCCGGTCGCCCTTACTTCTCCACGCCTATTTTATAACATCAAACAAAAAGGAGAACAATTATGATATGAAAGACTCTGTCTGTTGCCTTGTGTCGTCTGATTTACATGTGTCACTATAAACACTGAAGAATTTCTCATTTTGAGATCCAAATCCGTAAAGAAAAAGAATAATTCTTAGATAAAAATGTTTTACCTGAGCTTTTTCAACTCGCAGTGGGAAAATTTGTTTGGAAATCTGGGTTTGTATATCTTAGTACACTGCAAAAAAAGACATTGAAAGACTTTTAGTAACTTTTGTCACAATATTCTTAAGATATAAATTCAGATAAATTCAAATCTCTGTAATATAAAAAAAAAACCTCACCGTTGATATAAGTTTTGTTTCTAGTAGTTTGTATTCAGAGCTTGTCTTGTCATTATACTCATCAGTAAATGTTTCAAAAGACAAGTCTACTGTCAGGACGTATGTTGGAGCAGCAGCAGTTGTGGGTGCTGCAGTTGTGGGTGCAGCAGTTGTAGGTGCAGCAGTTGTGGGTGCAGCAGTTGTAGGTATAGCTGTTGTGGGTGCAGCAGTTGTAGGTGCAGCAGTTGTAGGTATAGCTGTTGTAGCTGCAGCAGTTGTAGCTGCAGCAGTTGTGGGTGCAGCAGTTGTAGCTGCAGCAGTTGTGGGTGCAGCAGTTGTAGCTGGAGCAGTTGTGGGTGCAGCAGTTGTAGCTGCAGCAAATGTGTGTGCAGCAGTTGTAGCTGGAGCAGTTGTGGGTGCAGCAGTTGTAGCTGCAGCAGTTGTGGATGCAAGAGGTGTAGCTGCAGCAGTTGTAGGTGCAGCAGTTGTGGGTGCAGCAGTTGTAGCTGCAGCAGTTGTGGGTGCAGCAGTTGTAGCTGGAGCAGTTGTGGGTGCAGCAGTTGTGGATGCAAGAGGTGTAGCTGCAGCAGTTGTAGGTGCAGCAGTTGTGGGTGCAGCAGTTGTAGCTGAAGCAGTTGTAGCTGCAGCAGTTGTAGCTGGAGCAGTTGTGGGTACAGCAGTTGTAGCTGCAGCAGTTGTGGATGCAAGCGGTGTAGCTGCAGCAGTTGTAGGTGAAGCAGTTGTGGGTGCAGCAGTTGTGGGTGCAGCAGTTGTAGCTGCAGCAATTGTGGGTGCAGCAGTTGTAGCTGGAGCAGTTGTGGGTGCAGCAGTTGTAGCTGCAGCAGTTGTAGCTGCAGCAGTTGTGGATGCAAGAGGTGTAGCTGCAGCAGTTGTAGGTGCAGCAGTTGTGGGTGCAGCAGTTGTAGCTGCAGCAGTTGTGGATGCAAGAGGTGTAGCTGCAGCGGTTGTAGGTGCAGCAGTTGTGGGTGCTGCAGTTGTAGCTGCAGCAGTTGTGGGTGCAGCATTTGTAGCTGCAGCAGTTGTAGCTGCAGCAGTTGTGGATGCAAGAGGTGTAGCTGGAGCAGTTGTGGGTGCAGCAGTTGTAGCTGCAGCAGTTGTGGATGCAAGAGGTGTAGCTGCAGCAGTTGTGGATGCAAGAGGTGTAGCTGTAGCAGTTGTAGGTACAGCAGTTGTGGGTGCAGCAGTTGTAGCTGCAGCAGTTGTGGATGCAAGAGGTGTAGCTGCAGCAGTTGTGGGTGCAGCAGTTGTAGCTGCAGCAGTTGTAGCTGCAGCAGTTGTGGATGCAAGAGGTGTAGCTGCAGCAGTTGTAGGTGAAGCAGTTGTGGGTGCAGCAGTTGTGGGTGCAGCAGTTGTAGCTGCAGCAGTTGTTGGTGCAGCAGTTGTAGCTGGAGCAGTTGTGGGTGCAGAAGTTGTAGCTGCAGCAGTTGTGGATGCAAGAGGTGTAGCTGCAGCAGTTGTAGGTGCAGCAGTTGTTGGTGCAGCAGTTGTAGCTGGAGCAGTTGTGGGTGCAGAAGTTGTAGCTGCAGCAGTTGTGGATGCAAGAGGTGTAGCTGCAGCAGTTGTAGCTGCAGCAGTTGTGGGTGCAGCAGTTGTAGCTGCAGCAGTTGTAGCTGCAGCAGTTGTAGCTGCAGCAGTTGTAGGTGCAGCAGTTGTAGCTGCAGCAGTTGTGGATGCAAGTGGTGTAGCTGCAGCAGTTGTAGGTGAAGCAGTTGTGGGTGCAGCAGTTGTGGGTGCAGCAGTTGTAGCTGCAGCAGTTGTAGCTGCAGCAGTTGTGGATGCAAGAGGTGTAGCTGCAGCAGTTGTAGATGCAGCAGATGTAGCTGCAGCAGTTGTGGATGCAAGCGGTGTAGCTGCAGCAGTTGTAGGTGAAGCAGTTGTGGGTGCAGCAGTTGTGGGTGCAGCAGTTGTAACTGCAGCAGTTGTAGCTGCAGCAGTTGTGGATGCAAGCGGTGTAGCTGCAGCAGTTGTAGGTGAAGCAGTTGTGGGTGCAGCAGTTGTGGGTGCAGCAGTTGTAGCTGCAGCAATTGTGGGTGCAGCAGTTGTAGCTGGAGCAGTTGTGGGTGCAGCAGTTGTAGCTGGAGCAGTTGTGGGTGCAGCAGTTGTAGCTGCAGCAGTTGTAGCTGCAGCAGTTGTGGATGCAAGAGGTGTAGCTGCAGCAGTTGTAGGTGCAGCAGTTGTGGGTGCAGCAGTTGTAGCTGCAGCAGTTGTGGATGCAAGAGGTGTAGCTGCAGCAGTTGTAGGTGCAGCAGTTGTATCTGCAGCAGTTGTGGATGCAAGAGGTGTAGCTGCAGCAGTTGTAGGTGCAGCAGTTGCGGGTGCTGCAGTTGTAGCTGCAGCAGTTGTGGGTGCAGCAGTTGTAGGTGCTGCAGTTGTAGCTGCTGCAGTTGTAGCTGCAGCAGTTGTGGGTGCAGCAGTTGTAGCTGCAGCAGTTGTAGCTGCAGCAGTTGTGGGTGCAGCAGTTGTAGCTACAGCAGTTGTAGCGGCAGCAGTTGTAGCTGCAGCAGTTGTAGGTGCTGCAGTTGTAGCTGCAGCAATTGTAGGTGCAGCAGTTGTAGGTGCAGCAGTTGTGGGTCCAGCAGTTGTAGCGGCAGCAGTTGTAGCGGCAGCAGTTGTAGCTGCAGCAGTTGTAGGTGCAGCAGTTGTAGCTGCAGCTGTTGTAGGTGCAGCAGTTGTAGGTGCAGCAGTTGTGGGTCCAGCAGTTGTAGCGGCAGCAGTTGTAGCGGCAGCAGTTGTAGGTGCTGCAGTTGTAGCTGCAGCAGTTGTAGCTGCAGCAGTTGTAGGTGCTGCAGTTGTAGGTGCAGCAGTTGTGTGTGCAGCAGTTGTAGCTGCAGCAGTTGTAGGTGATTCCGTTGTAGCTGCAGCAGTTGTGGGTGCAGCAGTTGTAGCTGCAGCAGTTGTAGCTGCATCAGTTGTAGCTGCAGCCGTTGTAGGTGCAGCAGTTGTGGGTGCAGCAGTTGTAGCTGCAGCGGTTGTAGCAGTTGTGGGTGCAGCAGTTGTAGCTGCAGCCGTTGTAGGTGCAGCCGTTGTGGGTGCAGCCGTTGTGGGTGCAGCAGTTGTGGGTGCAGCAGTTGTAGCTGCAGCGGTTGTAGCTGCAGCAGTTGTGGGTGCAGCAGTTGTAGCTGCAGCAGTTGTGGATGCAAGAGGTGTAGCTGCAGCAGTTGTAGGTGCAGCAGTTGTAGGTGCTGCAGTTGTAGCTGCAGCAGTTGTGGGTGCAGCAGTTGTAGCTGTAGCAGTTGTGGATGCAAGAGGTGTAGCTGCAGCAGTTGTAGGTGCAGCAGTTGTGGGTGCAGCAGTTGTAGCTGCAGCAGTTGTAGCAGCAGCAGTTGTAGCTGCAGCGGTTGTAGCTGCAGCAGTTGTGGGTGCAGCAGTTGTAGCTGCAGCAGTTGTGGATGCAAGAGGTGTAGCTGCAGCAGTTGTAGGTGCAGCAGTTGTAGGTGCTGCAGTTGTAGCTGCAGCAGTTGTGGGTGCAGCAGTTGTAGCTGTAGCAGTTGTGGATGCAAGAGGTGTAGCTGCAGCAGTTGTAGGTGCAGCAGTTGTAGCTGCAGCAGTTGTAGCTGCAGCAGTTGTGGATGCAAGAGGTGTAGCTGCAGCAGTTGTAGGTGAAGCAGTTGTGGGTGCAGCAGTTGTGGGTGCAGCAGTTGTAGCTGCAGCAGTTGTTGGTGCAGCAGTTGTAGCTGGAGCAGTTGTGGGTGCAGAAGTTGTAGCTGCAGCAGTTGTGGATGCAAGAGGTGTAGCTGCAGCAGTTGTAGGTGCAGCAGTTGTTGGTGCAGCAGTTGTAGCTGGAGCAGTTGTGGGTGCAGCAGTTGTAGCTGCAGCCGTTGTAGGTGCAGCCGTTGTGGGTGCAGCCGTTGTGGGTGCAGCAGTTGTGGGTGCAGCAGTTGTAGCTGCAGCGGTTGTAGCTGCAGCAGTTGTGGGTGCAGCAGTTGTAGCTGCAGCAGTTGTGGATGCAAGAGGTGTAGCTGCAGCAGTTGTAGGTGCAGCAGTTGTAGGTGCTGCAGTTGTAGCTGCAGCAGTTGTGGGTGCAGCAGTTGTAGCTGTAGCAGTTGTGGATGCAAGAGGTGTAGCTGCAGCAGTTGTAGGTGCAGCAGTTGTGGGTGCAGCAGTTGTAGCTGCAGCAGTTGTAGCAGCAGCAGTTGTCGCTGCAGCAGTTGTGGGTGCAACAGTTGTAGCTGCAGCAGTTGTGGGTGCAGCAGTTGTAGCTGGAGCAGTTGTGGGTGCAGCAGTTGTAGCTGCATCAGTTGTGGATGCAAGAGGTGTAGCTGCAGCAGTTGTGGATGCAAGAGGTGTAGCTGCAGTAGTTGTAGGTGCAGCAGTTGTGGGTGCTGCAGTTGTAGCTGCAGCAGTTGTGGGTGCAGCAGTTGTAGGTGCTGCAGTTGTAGCTGCAGCAGTTGTAGGTGCTGCAGTTGTAGCTGCAGCAGTTGTGGGTGCAGCAGTTGTAGCTGCAGCAGTTGTAGCTGCAGCAGTTGTAGGTGCTGCAGTTGTAGGTGCAGCAGTTGTGGGTGCAGCAGTTGTAGCTGCAGCAGTTGTAGCTGCAGCAGTTGTAGATGATTCCGTTGTAGCTGCAGCAGTTGTGGGTGCAGTAGTTGTAGCTGCAGCAGTTGTAGCTGCATCAGTTGTAGCTGCAGCCGTTGTAGGTGCAGCAGTTGTGGGTGCAGCAGTTGTAGCTGCAGCGGTTGTAGCAGTTGTGGGTGCAGCAGTTGTAGCTGCAGCAGTTGTAGCTGCAGCCGTTGTAGGTGCAGCCGTTGTGGGTGCAGCAGTTGTGAGTGCAGCAGTTGTAGCTGCAGCGGTTGTAGCTGCAGCAGTTGTGGGTGCAGCAGTTGTAGCTGCAGCAGTTGTAGGTGCAGCAGTTGTAGGTGCTGCAGTTGTAGCTGCAGCAGTTGTAGGTGCTGCAGTTGTTGTAGGTGCAGCAGTTGTAGCTGCAGCAGTTGTAGGTTCAGCAGTTGTAGATGCAGCAGTAGTTGTAGGTGGCACCGTTGTCTCTGCAGCTACATCAGCAGTTGTCGATACCACTGTTATGACAACATTAAATATCACCCACACTGATATATTTAAAGGGGGACATTGCTTGCAAAACTCCCCCCCCCCCTAAACAAATCTTCATAGGATTAGCATGATGTGGGCATACTTCAAAGAGTAATGTCAGTTTTACCAATTGAACCCATTTTCACTCCAATACCTTTAACTGATTAGACAGTTTTTCCCTCTGCAAACTTTACCCTCATTTTGGAGGGTAATTAAGTGTCTTTCCCAAAAAGCCCACTACAGCCAACACAACCAAACAATGACCCCTCTAGAATTCTTGTTCGTCTTCGAAGTTTACGGTACAAATTTAAACTCAGGTTAGATTTGCCATTTCCTATCTTGATTTAAAGGTGAAACTGGACTCTGATGTGTGTGTTTTTTAAAGCAATATTGGATAGTGAGCTGGCAATAACTCCACTTTATCTACATGTTCCCTACGCCTTTTCAATAAAATAAACAAACAGTATGAAGTACCTTCAAAGTAATCAGTTTATTATCACACTTACCTATTAGAATCAGGGCGAGTGATATGATCCGTTTGATACCCATCCTGTCTTTCTTTGAACCTATACAATCAAATGATACATAGATTTACCAACAGAAGTAGCAAGTAATGCTATACTATATATATATATATATATATATATATATATACTGCTATAATGAAACCATCCTAGGGGAATTGGTTTGATACAAAGAACAATTATTTTCCTTAAAGTAGGTCAGAGATTATTTACAATAAGTATTGTGAAAACACAAAAAAAACCTCTCGGTCACAAAAACTTAGACACACACAAACAAAGTTAATAACTGTACAGAAGTCTACATATTTACTTAAACATGTACTTACCCCAAATGAAAAGATAATAAGATGGGAAAGAGTTTATCCTCCTTTCTTTAAGTGTTATTATTTCAGTGTCTTCAAATATAGTCCGGTTCAACGTCTGGGATATTGCAAACCTCACCTTCTGTGACAGTTGACATCTATCAAGGGTTTATATAGGAATCAAATAAAAGCCATTGACGTGACTCAAACGTCACACATTTTTCTGAAATGTTGCATCACCTTATCAATAGGGTTGGGTACATAGATGTATAATAAGAACTGGATACAGCGTGGCAGGCGGGGCCTCATTCATTCCAGTAAACCAGTTACTGTCCTATAGTATACATTGGAATGATTTCAAACCTGTTTTATCCCAATAATTATAAAGGAGTGCCTTGGTAATATGTGTTTACATAAATATGGATACAGCGTGGCAGGCGGGGCCTCATTCATTACTATGAGAGTTGCTCAATGGCGCATGATGACAAAATGGCCCAACTGTTGAGAGAGCGAAACGTCACAGATTACCCCGCATGCCTGAGAAGTACCCGTATGTGCGCTCATAGAGCATGCGCAACTTTAACCACGCCGCCCAAAAGGCTCGTTCACATTAAGCACGTGAATTTGCGTACACGTAACAGCACCGCACGTTCATGACAGCATGGTACTGGATTTATATTAACGAGGCGGCAGTTAGCAGCTAGCGGCTAGCTAGTAAATTATGCTAAATTACACATCAATCGTTATGTACTTTTATATTACGCTGACATCAGGATCTAGTGATATCCAAGCAACAGAGCTTCATGTAGCATGATACTTGTGTGGGTTGTACATGAAACCACTTGGTAATATATACAATTGTATATGTTGAAGCCTGTTATGATCAATTGTGAGTTAAAATGTATCTAAAAAGTAAAGCTGATGATGGATTACTGTGGTGGAGTTAAAATAACAATAGCCTATTTCTTTTTGAAATGTGATGGAGTAAAAGGATGGTAACTGTGATTATTCATGTTAAGTAGCCCACAAGTAACTAAAACAATTGCAAGTGCAATAAGAAGCTACAGGAACGTTAATCTACGTCGGTAATATTAATGTATTTAATACGACATTTACGGTACAAGATTTACATCATACAGCCCATGTAGTATAATATTTTACAAATGATGAATTACAGCAAATATGTGCAATATATCCATTATTACAGTTCTGTGGGCTGGCAGTAAGGCGATATGGTCCGTTGTTATTGTGCATCCATGGGTAAAGAGAAACTCATGTAGTACTGAACACGTAACATGAACGTGCCGGCGGCGCGGTCCCGTGGGTTAGATGCGCGTTCATAATGCCGAGGGAAATAACTCTCAGAATAACGTTATTAGCACATTTTTACAACTTGAGGAACGAATGTTTTTAATAAGGGCTATACAAGTGTTCATACTGGGTAGTTTATTTAGTTTAAAAAAAATTATCCAACGAGTTACAGACCACTCTTTCCCAATGTAAGTCAAGGGGAAAAAGTGTTTCCGGGCCTGGCAACCTAAAGGAAGTGTAGTACCGCCGTTTGACCAGCACGAATATTCTCATCAGACTCCGGTGCACTTCCTGGGGGCTTGGTTGGGTATCGTTTGAATTTCCACGATTCTGATTCCGATTCTACTTTTCGATTCCGGTTCTTAACGGTTCTCAATTCCGATTCTTTGAGGGGCAGGGTAAAAAAATGATACATGCTTCTTCCACCAAAAAAAATTACATTTATTCGAGAAACTTTTAGACAGGTTAGTTTACAGTAATATTCACATTAATCAGTCTGTTTATATTCACTGCTATGTAACTGTAACCTGAGAACCACTGAAGCTACAACAGTCCAACTTTTAAAGGAACCCCCCCCCCCCCCCCCATTTAAAAACAGTTCTTGTTGAGAAAAACAAGCATATCTGCCTTCTCAGGCATACCTGGAAGAAATGTTTGAACATTTTGAAGTAAAATGCTTCAATCTGGTGCACTTTAAGCAGAATTACTAGAGACTAGATCTAGGGGGTACAACTCTAAACACCCATATGAAAAAGATCGGTTTACATTTTAATAATTAAATAAGTATGTGAACATAACCAATAACCTACCATAGCCAATAACAAATACATGTAACGTATTTTATTTTTTTTGTTCATTCACATCTTATTTTACTATTTTATTTATGCATATTTTTGTATCTCTCCAGTTTAAAACGATTTGTCTGGTTTACTGTCCTATAGTATACATTGGAATGATTTCAAACCTGTTTTATCCCAATAATTATAAAGGAGTGCCTTGGAAATATGTGTTTACATACATTGTGATCAAAACGTTTGAGACCCACTGAGATAACTTAGACTAAAGTGAACTATCTAAACACTCAGAGTCCTTTACCTCACTGAGCTGTAGTTATCAGCCTCTCAGTCTGACTGGAGAGGACTCTCCTCCACCTTCGTAGAAACATCTTCTTCTAATATCCGTTAGAGCAGCTAGCACCAGATGCTAATAACAACAGCGCTTACATTATATTACATTGCATTTAGCTGACGCTTTTATCCAAAGCGACTTACAATAAGTACATTCGACCAGGAAGACACAACCTTGAAGAAAACAGAATCATATAAGTACATCAGGTATCATAGAGCCAAACATTTCAAGTGCTACTCAACTGGCTATAGATAAGCCAGTCCTTTATTAGTATATAAGTGCTCTGTTAGCAGTTCTTTGTTAGTAATTCTATCGCTCGAGGTGGAGTCGAAAGAGATGAGTTTTCAGTCTGCGCCGGACGATGTGCAGGCTTTCTGCTGTCCTGATGTCAATGGGGAGCTCATTCCACCATTTTGGAGCCAGGATAGCAAACCCACGTGTTTTTGCTGATGGGAACTTGGGTCCCCCTCGCAGCTTACCAGTGTACCCTCCCTTTCTCCCTCACTCGCCCCCACGCTCACTCGCACTTTGGCTGTGAGCTGAGCTGCGGGTGCCAGATAAGCCAACATCCCCCATTTTCATCACTTACAGCGCCCATCGTACAGGGCAAATGAAAAGTGTAACTGGGAAGAAAAGGGTGTTACATTTACTTAATTATGAATGTTGTTACATCAAGTCCAAAAATTAGGATGAGCACCAACGGTCAAAACGTTTTTTTCCCCTCCCAGAACTGCCAGCGCAGCGCCTCCACAGATTTGGCGCCCTCGGCGAACATGGTTACGCTGTAGAAGTGTAGGTACAACGCTAAATTTCCCGCCCCGCCGCAGTCATACAGTAGGCTACGGAGAGCGGCGAGAAACAGTTCCTCAGGCATCGAAAAGCAGAACCGAAATTCACATTTCTAAATGATGCCGTTGGAATCTAAATGTTGGAACCGGTTTCGAACCGGAACCGGTTCTCGGTACCCAACCCTACTTAGCAATGAACAAAACAAGATCTCATGATAGAGAATGTCAGCTATTAATCTTGTTGGTTTCTTGGCACAGTGTCATAACTATACTAATCTCTGTCATTCCTTGTGCATTGCATCTATGTGAATGTGTGGCGAAAGATAATGACAAACAAAGACATATAGATTTCTAGTGACGTGGTAAAAAAGCAGGTAAGATATGCAAGAGAAAAAAAGAAAAGCATATTGTAACCTAAATCAATAAATGAGATGTATTTTCTACCTCACGTCTTTTGTGTCATGTAAATTCATTTGAATGTCACTCACTTCTACATTGATGGTGGAGCAGTTAAAACTTTAAGATGAGGTTAGTCTGGTGTATGAAGAGTTCATTGCCAAGTGTAATAAACCACTTTAACAATATATCTCGGTTTAGTTTTTAACGATTTTAATGATAACGCTGCTCTTCTATTTTAGTTTTTCAACAGGATGCATAGCTTCTTAGTTTCCGTGACGTAGTTGCCTAACCTTATGTTGTTTTTGCATTGCACCTCCTAGAGACAGTGATGCAGATAAAGGCATTCATGTAATGTGTTCCCCGTCACTGTGAGTCATGTAATTGAGGTTTTCTTAAGAGAAGTCACTTATCATGTGACTCATACATGCTAAATATAACCTTCAAACATCACTTCAGTGAAGTCATGCCTCTATTGTATGTGAAAAACTCCTGGTATTATGTTGTTTTTTTACCAACTGTGTTTCGAAATTAATTGAAAAGTGAATACAAAGTCACGAAGAGAAAATGATACCCGAGTATGATCCCTGCTTTACAATGAACATAACAATGTCTAGTAAGATAAGATAAGATGGAATTGTATTTATCCCCGTTGAAATTCAGGAATTAAAGCAGCAACAGAATGATAGTGAAAAACAGGACAGTACAGATTCACACAAGGTAAAAAAGTAATACAAAAAAAGAATACAAAAATTCTAAATAAAATAATATAGTAACTGTTAAGATATATACATATTTGGGTTCTGATTGTTAGATATATATATATATATATATATATATATATATATATATATATGCGGATGCAGGTCAAAGTAATTTGTACAAACAGTGCAGATTTTATGTATGTACGGGTTACTTTAATTGGTATAGTTAAAAGTAATGTTGGTATATTTATACATAACACATTTACAAAAACTCCCATGAATACATTTTTTCAGGGACTTATACTTAAAAAGGCCATTATGTCACCGGCTACACCCAAAATATTTATTTTCACATATAAAAATTGAATACCATGTTACAAGGTTTGACAAAAAAGGTTTAGAGTATTGTAATTTCTTCATTATTAAAACCGACCAAGAAGCAAAACAAGTTCATAACAAGATTTTTCAATGTCCAGTCTCCCCAGCACATGTTAAGCTGTCTCTTGCTAAAGTGATAAATACACCAGTTATGGCTTGCATAATATTGCATGTATTAGGATTAGCACTACCAGTTAAACACAATTAGTGGTAGTTCAGTTCTTTATTACTGGATGTCCAAAACCATCTCCCAATAATTCTGATGTATTCATTTTTCCCCCTGCTTTTGATTTGTTTAAAGTATATTATCCTCAAAAGTATATAGCTAAGCAGTCATAAGACTTTTTAAAAAGTAACAAATGATCGTTAAACAGAAGATACAATGTTCACATCAGTGCTTTTCTTCTCCGCAGTAATGACTCACTTAAACCTGTGCCAACTGGTGGAGGCAGTAAACAAAAAAATGAAATATCCAATTCATGACAGGATACTGATATGGACACTACTATGACAGATGAATTAGACAGATTACATTTAAAAACAAGAAAAAGCGAATTTATGCTATAAATCATAGTCATAACATTAGGGAGTGTAATGCGTCTTCATTTAGAGTTAGGAAGCTGGAACCATATGATTGGCTATTTTCACTTTAAAGGGGTGTTGCTGTGTCCCATTGTTCCAAATACATCACATATTTATTAAATTATTAAGCGTATATTAGACCAGATCCTACTGGAATCGCAACATCAGCTATTTAAAATGAGTTTTGGAGATTTAATCCAACAAAAACAAGGGTTGAGCATTTTAAAACACAACTCTCGCAAGTCCGAAGGTCTCAGATGTATTTGATACTTTAAAGAATATGACATACAATAGTACATCATGTATAGTATATTAGGTTTGTGTTGGGGATTTGGGACACACTGTTCTGGATGTGACTTGTATGTATATATGGTTCGAAATATATACGAAAATAAATAAATCCCTTTTTTTAAGTGACATTTATTTATTAATGGCAATTCAGACTGTGTTTGTGTTTATAATCTGTTACCCCCAATGAATTGTTTTCTTTGCTGTGTTTTTTTAAATCATTTTGTGACTGATTTTGTAGAAAAAACCTAAAAGGTGTATGGTTTTGAACATAGTAGTGGTTTCCAACTATTAAGTGTTTGTTTTGTTGCTTTTACATGCTCATATATATTGATGTCCCTCGTGAATTCAGCTGTATTTGTTATTATTTATTTCAATTCTATTTGTTCCTTCTATTTCTAATGTGTTACTACCATTTCAATTCAACAGGATTTAAGGGAACCAGTTAATTCCCTGTTAGGCATTATGAATGTACTTAAAGGCCATATTGTGATCATCTAAAGTATTCCTTTGCACTTAAATTATTCTTGAACATATCCTGAAAGTTGCTGTAGTCGTAAGTAGTGAATTCTATTTTTTGAAGCGTCCTACAAATAAAACAAGTTTAGAAAAAGATATTACCTGGAAAACTATGCTAAATGTTTGCAGATATATAAGTTACCACAAGCTTCACACTTTCAGAAAAGTCTGTGAAATGATGCACTGTGTGTGGTATGATGGATATTGTGATAAACCAGGTTGTATTTTGCATTTTCAGCCTTTTAATTGAAGATATTGTTCTATCCCTGAATCCACTGTAGCATTAATATATCAGCAATTGTCCATGTATGACTGTGCTTTTGTGAAAAGTGAATGTGTTGTCCTCTCACCAGTTTTTGAGCTCAAACGGTTAATAACTGTTCACTTAAATATCATGTGTGAGTGCAAACGAGTGTTCACATGCGTGTTCCAAGCAACGTTTCAATAAAATATTTTGTAAAAGATTTATTATGTCACATCATTCTCATCATGGCGCTTGATTTAAAAAGTCCATCCTCATTCCTCTTCCTCTGAAGTGAATTCCTGTAAAAAATTGTATATTATTCCAGATTCAGGGGACCAAGTATTCATTTTCCTTTGAATATAATCAATAAATCAAACAATATAAAAAATACAATTGCCTTACCCTTTTCCTTAACCCTCTGGAGTATAAGGATATTTTCTTGATATGTAGACGTCTCCTTAAATCACCTTTTAAATGTACTTCTTATAACATGGCACCCCATATGTTACTTATCAAAATATTCAGGACACTCTCTGGTCTTGCTAGAGATGCAAGTCACTCACCTTAGAGCACTGTCTTATGAGATACTTAGCTGAAAATGAGAAATCAGATTTTTGGAAAACCTCAAAAGTCTTGTGAAAACACATTTACTCATCTCATCTATTTTTTGGGGCATTTTACATTTGGTTTACAAAAGTAGTGAAATAATATGAATTACACTATAGGCCTATATAGATTAAATGAAATGTTATTCATGTGTAAAATAGTCCCATCCCTCTGCTTTCACCACAGAAAAGTTACATCAGGACTGATTCATGACTTCATATTCCATACCAAGGTTCATGTGATGTGTACAAATACAAATTGAGCATTAGAACTTTTTTTTTCAACCAACAATTTATGTTAACATAAGAAACTGTAAAATCTCAATATTTACAATATCAGAACTTTTTCAACCAACTATTCATTATAAATGTAAGGACAGGGGGAGCAGTGTCATGGTCTTTGTCTGTCTTCCAGGACAGGGGGTCTGGCTGCTGTGTAGGTGATGGTGCATGGGCTGCTGGTGGCTGTGTCGGAGGGAGGTAGGTGTGATTGTCCCAGGTTGATGCTGGTGGCCGTGTGGGAGGTACGTCTGCTAGGCGAGACTTCTTTGCTGGCTGGGTTGATCGTGATGGCTGTGGTGGAGGCCTTTGTACCGAGGTGTATCTTAATCTTGTGGCAGATGGAGATGGAGGCCACTGTAGTGATGATGTTCCTCTGGTCCTTGGTGGTGATGGCTCTGGTGAAGGCCCTTGAGCCACGGTAGATCTTGACCTGGGGGCAGGGACAGATGGAGGTTCTTGCTGCTAGGCCCAGGCAGCTGTGAAATCTGAAAAAAATATAGGACAATAATTACTACTAAGTTTGTTAAAATAAAGTTCAAGTAGAATGTTTCTCAAGCACAAATAACAATGCACAACTCAAAATAAAATTGGAGGAGGAGGAGGAGGAGGAGGAGCGTGTGAGAGATAGAAAGAACGGGCCCCGCACGGCTCGGCACGCTTAAAGCGAGCTACCCGCTGCAGTGGAAACGCGCCATTAGATTGTAAACTTTAGTCTAAGTTATCTCACTGGGTGTCAAACGGTTTGGTCATCTATGTAAACAAATATTTCCATCTATGTAATATTAGTTGTATATAAAATGAGTTAATAAATCATTCCACTGTGTGCAATAGGTCAGTACAAAATAAAAAACACAGTTTGAAAGGGGAGTTATTATTAAAATATGCATAAATAAAAAGAAAGAATGCAGACTAGGTAAGATAAAGATAGGAGAGAGGAGTTGATCAAATATGTGTTATTGCTTGTGAGCATATTCTAATGGATCTTTGATGATTGAAATATATACTAGTACCCCCCCTAGAGGATGTGAGGTCATCACAAATAAAACCGGTTCACATGGATTGGATACTAGATAAGTGTGCACACTCATTATATACACTACACATTTTTCCTGGATTTGTTAACACTATAGTCCCCAAGGCAGGAAATGGAATTAAATTGAGAAAATGTTTCATTGCGGAGGACCCCCTGTTTTGTGTCCCCCCCCCCCCCACTTCTCAAACCAAAGTTACACCCACACAATGCAAGGACACTATTACTGTAATATTTACCTATCTTCAAATGAATCCTTGTTGCTGTATTCTTCTTCTTCAGAAGAGTAGAAGCCTCCAGGTTCTGATGCTCCATCTCCACTGCTGCTAGTGTTACAAGTCCGCTGTGCAGAGCTGGTAACCTTCTGTTCCCAGTATCCCCATCAGGCTCCACTCCCTTCCTGCCTCTCTGACCCTGTCTCTTAGTTTTTTTTTAGTTTTTCCCTCTCTGTTTTGTACATGTTGCAGTGTAATATGATATGTTCCACATGTTCTTTAACTCCACAGTTCCTATGACATAGAGCAGTGCTTCTCAAACTTTTTCATACCAAGGACCACTTAACCAATAAAAAAACACTCGCGGACCACCTAACTCCAAAAATATCAAAAATCACATCGTTTTTCTAGAACAGATTACAAATAGCCTGAAAATGGTACAAACAAGTGGCAACATGTGTGATGAAGGTGTTGCGCTGGGCCATTAAATGCAATATAATTGAAACGTAAGCTCGCTCCATTGCGGAGATATTCCCGCGAGAGTGAGAGTGCGGAAAACTTAAATGTATTTATTTATTTCAAATGTGAAATGTTACCAATATACTCACGGACCACTAGGGGGCGCTCACGGACCACACTTTGAGAAGTACTGAATAGAGTAACATTCAATGCTGTGTGATCCAGTCTGAGTCTAGCTATCATGATTTCCTCCATTCCGTTTCTTTCTTTATAAATATTAATCATTATATAATATATATATATATATATATATATATATATATAATTAATATTAATATTAATTATATATATATCTAATTAATATTAATATTAATTAGGACTCTAAATGATCAAATGTGGAAAAAAGACTGCACACCAAAAACCTATTGTGACCCCCTGGTAGTCACACGGCTCATTGATATGAATGGCAAAAATACAAGAATTTCATACACCGGCCTACAATGGGAAAATGTTTGAATCTGGTGATATACAGTAAAAATATCAAATATCACTACCTTTCTTCAAATTGAAATACATAAACTACATAGAAAATACTCATGAAATCAAATCAATTTTGTTGCTAATCTTTGACATAATAACCACCAAAGCCCCATCCTCCTACTTTTTATTATGTGGAAAAGAATTAATGTTTTTTGTTTTTTCCACTTTAGAAGTTGTTTAAGTGATCATGAAAAAAATATTGATTTATGATGATTTTATAGCAGTTTCTTTGTGCGTGTACCACGAAGATGGCCAGAAGGTTGTACATTTGAGGAGGGCATAAGGGTTAACGTAGAGAATGTGCTTTATTTAAACACTTTCATAGGTTTGACATGTTTCGACGGGAGGAGGGGAGAAGGCCCGTGAGGAGCCAAAGAAGAGCAAGAGGAAGGGCAAGGAGAAGGCAGCAAACAATACAAGTTTCTGTCCTAAATTGCTACAAGGATGTGTTCAGGTCGCACTTGGGTAAGTAGCTATTAATTAACTTTTTTATGAATAAACATGTGCCTACATTTATATAATTAAAAATGCGTCATAAAAATATTATTTTTTGTGACTTTAATGTTAGATTTTCAACTAATATTCAGGTTATGTCATAGAGCTATGTGTTTTCATGTTTTCTCAGATATCTCTGCAACATGCAAAGTTGTGGTGAACAGCGACCTGGATTCTGTCCAATTTCTTGAGGCCCTAAGGGAACAGGTCCCTAATGTCCCTACACATTTTGACCTTTGCCGAATGGTGGGAAATGCTCGGCGATTCACTTCGATTGATGCCCTTTGTCCAAGGGATATCACAGGGAATCATGCCCTGGGAAGGTCCAACCTTTATATAAGGCCAAAAGTAAATGAAAGTTAAATTATTAGAAGAATACAGCTAAAATAATAGTAATTAAACATTGATTTCTGTATATCTAAATAACAATCTACTATAGCAGGATGATGTCGCCCTGTCCACATCTGGGGTCAGCCCCCCCGCCCCCCCCCCCCAGGTTTTGGACATCCCCTCCACATCTGGGGTCAGACCTCCCCACCAAGATGTGGTTCCTGCCCAGGATGAGGTATATTATAATATCCATGTCAGTGTACCAAGTAGACTCACAAAGATCCGGACTCAAGAAGGTGTGTTAATAGTACTGACTGTCTGTTGTCTTTTCAGGAATCACAATCTTCAGACATCCGCTCCCCAGTGCACAGTCCTTTAGCAATGGATAGCACCTCCCCACTACACAGCCCCAGCTCACCCCATTTGTGAGTAATCAATATTTGCTGAAATAATTGTCAAGCTGTTACAGTGATATGGTAAACAAGTTATGCTTTGACGAGGAGTTGCCACAGTCGAAATGACAGACATAGAACTTGACATTTAAGGTCTCACCTGTTGTCTTTAAGTAAAATACTTTTATTGTCTGTTAATATTAATATTATTACTATGTTATTTGCTTTTTACAGACTGTATGTTCAGGAATTGGAAACGACATTAATGGGGTTACAGGCCAAAATCAAAGAACAATCGTCAAGGGCAAATTAAATGAATGTTTTTCGTGGCGAAGAGTTGGATTGCGCCCTTAGAGCCTTTGCGAGGTCTACTTTCGACCCGGAAGCCCGGATTGATGTCGTTTTTATAGACATTGAGGGGGTTGGAGAGGGTGCAGTGGATGAGGGGGGCCCCACAAGAGAGTTCTGCACTCTCCTCATGAGCCAGTTACAGGCTTACTTGATCTTTGAGGGTCCCGAGGAGAGGAGGACATTGGCCCTGGATAGTGTTGGTAAGTTGGGAAAGTAAATGTCATGCATTGTAATTTCTTTAATTTTTTATTTAAACCAAAGCAATAATGATGTCAAATTAATTATAATAAAACAATGTTTACCTTTGAAAAATATATTGTAGAGATATTGCTTTCATTGACATTTCTCAGTAATGACACCCTCAGACACCCAATATCATTCAAGCTATGCCATCAGTAATAACTCAGATGTTAAGGGGGATGAAGCTTTTCCTCCCAAATCAGATATGCTTTGTTTTTCAACAAAGGTATACATTTCCTGCATAATATATGTTTCTCACAATTGTTTTGTTTTGCAAGCTGCACACAGGTGATACTGAGTCTTCTCGAGTAATAGATTATAAACTACACCATGCTTAAATAGACTCCTAAATTATTATTTCATATGTGACATAAAGAAAAGGGAGGGAAGAGTCAATTATATTGAGTAATTCATTTTATATTGGAACATTTATTACTCAAACCTGTTTTATGGAAGAGGAAAAATATATATTTCTGATAAACTAATATTTTATCAAATGGTGAATTAATATAACATTTAGAATAATTGAGAAGGGGTTATATCCAGGGACTAGCTCACCTTTAAATTACAATAACATTTCTCTGCTTTGGACTGATGAGTATATGATTCTTGCATGTTAAATGACTAACACAAACCTTACATTTATGCATGTGCATGTGTCAGGAAGGCTCCCAAATAATTCTGATGGGCCTATCCTATTTTTGTAATTAAATGATAATGTGCTAATCCATTACTTTGAGTTGTCTGCACTCAGGAACACATCACTATCAGGTGTTAATCCAATAACTAGGACAGCTCTGAAGGCCAAGGGTCAGAGAGAGAGGGTCACACTCTCCGGCTGCAGAGGGCACCCCCATCCACGGGCAAGGAGGCACGAGGTCGTTCGAGATGAGAGGATTCTAATCTTCAACTTTCTGAGGAGATGGGAAGCTTCTTCACCATTCTGCTCGGTGGGCTCAGGCAGACAACCCTGCAGGACGTTCGAGGGCTTCAGAGGCTTCATACAAGGTTCCTTGTTTCTTGGAGGAGCAGATGTCTTCCTAACCTCTCCCATCACGGGGGGAGACCTGGATGCGCCACTTGGAATACGCAGTTGCACTGCTCTCAAGCAGATAGCAGAAGGAATGCAGGCAGATGAGCCTCAGTTTCACTGGGGGATCATACAGTGCTCACTGAATTGAGCCACACAAAAGCAGAGCAATTGGGGGGGTTGAAATATGGCGCTCTGATGACGAAGAGTTTGAGCCAATCAGCACCTCAGTGCTAATCTACAGTATCAGGATGCCTTTACACACACCAGACACTCTTTGTCATAAAGAGAGGAGGAGAACGAGTCAGAAAGACTGAAGGACATGTTCTTCCAGCTCTCGTACAAAGATCAACTTTGAATTGATTTTATACCTTGGATGTTTACAGATGTACAATTAATGACTGTTTTTATATTTCCAATGAACAGACATGTGTTGAATAGTGGTGATTAATATATTTTTGCCAGATCAGATTACACTTTCGCACTAAACAAAATTAATTAATTAATATTTTCAGACTATAAAGTATTGAATAATAAGATATTTCTACTATTATCACAGATAATGTTAATATCCTTAATCGTCCAGCAATCAGGCTTAACAACACTACTCTTTAATGTATTATCCATGCACAGACAGACCTACAATGATGGTTCAAGTACTGGATTAATTTCAGTTTTGGCCCAAAACTAATATTTTTGCTATTGTGCACCTGTGTTTTATGTGTGTTCATTATTATGCTTTTGACAAAAGATGATCCAAACACTGATGAGAGATGATTTTTCTATTATGATTGGCAGTATCAATCATTGTGATTGAATGTTTCAATCTTATTATGTTGTTCTTAATGTGATTGTTATTGATGGAATTGATGTTGTGTAAGTCCACACTCATATCTGAATATTCCCATTGATTTAAGTATTGAACAAAAATATTATTAGACTAAGGTTTTTTGATTATCAAAATTGATAAAAAGAGAGAAACTGTTGTGGAATATTTTCCAAGGCCCATAACTTTGACCCAGTTTATCAGTTCAAACTGTCCTGACTGAGCACACGCACCTCGTAACCTTGGCTGCTGTGCTCTCAGTGTTCTGTCTCCCTGTTCCTGCCTGTTGGCGTCAGCTGATAGAGGTGTTATGATTCTATCTTGTTATGCAGCATGTTGATGATGCTCTCATAACTAGCTAAATACAGCGGTCTGAGGTAGAGTTCTTCAGAATTGACGTGGCAACTCTCCCGTGCAGTCTCACCGTGACTGATGTGACTTGTGATGTGAATCTCTCCGGCCGTAACTCCAAATAAATCATCAGTGTTTGACATCGAAGCTTCTGCTCCTCCCGTGTCTCTTTCCTGAGTCGGTGACTCCCACTGCATTGCTACACAGAAGTTTCCTCTACAAACTCCATAATAGAAACTGTTGGTAGTCTAATCAAAGAAAGTATGTCCAGTGATGTTCAGAAGGCCGGAATGTTTTCTGTTCAGCTGGACACAACACAAGACATAACTTCTCAGGATCAGTGTTCAGTAATCTTAAAATATGTCAATGAGACTGTGCAAGAGAGGCTTGTGGCTTTAGTGAAGTGCCATGCATCCACTGGACAATACTTTGTGAACTTGCTCTCAGAGGTCTTAGAGCATCTGAAACTGGACAAGGGCATGTGTATAGGTAATGCAACAGATGGAGCATCCAATATGCAAGGCCGGTACAAAGGATTGTCTGCACTGATGACCTCCCAGTCACCCACTCATGTCCATGTGTGGTGCTATGCTCATGTTCTTAATCTTGTCCTGGCTGAAACTACCCAAACTGTCATCGAATGTGGAACACTTTTCAACCTAATCAATGACATACCAGTGTTTATCAGGGAGTCATATCAGAGTGGGAGAAACAAGGCCAAGAAAAGATGCCGTCAACTCATCCTGTAGACTCATCTGGTCCTATCTCTATTGTGTTGTCATAGAAAGGGGAGGCAGGGCACTATAGGGTCCCCCCCCACTAAATTCACTAGAAGTCATCATTTAAGGGGTTATTTTTAAAACTTTTCTTCTGGGGGGGGCATACCCCCCCAGACATTACATTACATTACATTGCATTTAGCTGAGGCTTTTATCCAAAGTGACTTACAATAAGTGCGTTCCACCAGGAAGACACCACCTTGAAGAAAACAGAATCATATAAGTACATCAGGTTTCATAGAGCCAAACATTTCAAGTGCTACTCAACTGGCTTTAGATAAGCCAGTCCTTTATTGGTATATAAGTGCTTTGTTAGTAATTCTATTGCTCGAAGTGGAGTCGAAAGAGATGAGTTTTCAGTCTGGAAGATGTGTAGGCTTTCTGCTGTCCTGATTTCAATGGGGAGCTCATTCCACCATTTTGGAGCCAGGAAAGCAAACCCACGTGTTTTTGCTGATGGGAACTTGGGTTGGCCTACCTGCCTGTCAGCCTTCCATCTGTGCACAAACTTATCTCGTGCCCTCATTGGTCATGTGCGCGTTCGTGTGTGTTGGAGGAGGGGCTCTGTAAGGAAGTCTGAATTTGGTGCATCATGGCATGTGGCTCATTAAAAAAAAAAAGTACAGCTATTATCTCCCTCTTGTATAACTGGTCGGCCCACCTGCAGCAGGTAAACCAGGGTTGCCAACTCTCACGCATCTGGCGTGTGACACACGCTTTCACTCTCAATCTCATGCTCTCACGCTGCCCAAACTATTCTCACACCAAAAACAAGGTGATCGTTTTTGGTTGGTTATTTACGATGTTGAGTTGACAGCTGCTCAAGCTGTTGATCCGCTCCCTCCCCGCCTCCACCACTTGATAGTTTCACATACTTGTGGTATGTATTAGTTTAGTTTGCCCCTGGTACGTAAAAAGGATAATAATAGCGTTTTTTAAAAATTATACTGAGTTATTCTTCTTGTCAGGAACCGCTACTATTCGTTTGTTTTATGGATTTGGGCCGGTCTGGGTCTAAATGCCAGGGCCGATTTGCTGTCCCAGTCCAGCCCTGGGTGGAGGGGACAGGAGCGCTTGATGCTGTATCACTGGGCTCTGCTGAGGTGGAAGGGACAGGAGCGCTTGATGCTGTATCACTGAGCTCTGCTGAGGTGGAAGGGACAGGAGTGCTTGATGCTGTATCACTGAGCTCTGCTGAGGTGGAAGGGACAGGAGTGCTTGATGCTGTATCACTGAGCTCTGCTGAGGTGGAAGGGTCAGGAGCGCTTGATGCTGTATCACTGAGCTCTGCTGAGGTGGAAGGGACAGGAGTGCTTGATGCTGCAGGGCTGGGCTCTGCTGAGGTGGTATAAGGCCTAAAACATTTCAAAAGTGCATCTGGAGAGAGAAGAGAAGTATATGTGACCAACAAGAGATGCATTATATTTGCTAGACCTAATACATATTATAGAAAGGAGAAAACAGGAGCAGTTCACAAACATAATTAGAATATCAATATCAATATATGGCCTCCATGTAGAATTGATGCATTTATCTCTGCAAAAGGAGCCCCGACCAAGTATTGAGTACATACTTGAATAAACTTTTCAGACGATCGAAATATCTGTATTGTAAATCCTTATCTAATATTATACTAGATACAGGATTATTGATTTTCATGATCTGTAAACTGTAATAATCACAATTAAAACAAAAAAGGTTTGAAATATTTCACTTCATGCATAATGAATCTAGAATATATGATTAATTTGTTTTATTAAATTAAAGAAAAACAGTTCTATGATATAGTTATTCTTTTAGATGCACCTGCAGATTCTGCGACTTACCAGATGGCAAAGAAGCAGCTACATACATTGTAATATAGCATATTAAAGATAAAGGCTAAGGTATGCAGTATTTACAGTAGACAAGCATTTCAACACTGATGTAAACGTTACACTATTGATTATTGAACATACTTTAGACAGCATAAACTGTAAGGCAATACAATTAAAGGGCTACAACTATAAATTATTGAGGGGATGTAAAAGGAATAGCATTTTAATGACTATCATTATTACTACTAGTCTATTACTACAAGCAGGGCAAACATTGGCTCACCTCAATAGATATGGTAGATGATATATAGCCGGTGATGTAACTCTTTCCAAATGTCCCTGAATTTAAGGTGGGAGTAACGGTAATAATTGACGTTAACTCTAAATGTAACTATTGATTAGCAAACAAACGACCTTGCTATCGTCTAAAAGTAAGCTAGCAAGTTAAAACTGTTCCATCAATCCATTTTTTGACTTTGTTTAATCATCATCACATTAAAGAGCCTGTGACAGCATCCCAACAACTGTTGTGCAATGAAATATTGGGCTACATCTCGAACCGTCAGTTTAAAAAAGAAGGTGCGATACCGTTCCGATAGATATCAATAATTTCGAACATCGCGGGGAAATTCCTTCGACTCATTTTGAAGTTTTGGGGGAAGCCGGAAGTGACGTCAATGCGGGAACGCTTCACTGTGCGGCGAGAGAGCCAAACACGGACAAAGTGTGTTGTCATGCGTAGAAATGGTGAATTACTGAGTTTAGGTACGTTAATAACGTTTTAATGAAGTTGACTACAGTATATTCATATTTGTCAGTGCTTTCATGTCAATTCGGCAAACATAAACATAAATGATCGTGAGGATGATGATTAAAAATCGTTTGTTTGAGCCGGTCTGCATTTCCTGATGAGAAAACAAACCGATGCTTTTTGTAGTTGTAGTACACCAACGTGGATTAAACGTGTGGTTTTTTACCACAATGTTGGGAAATTAATGGATAAAATGCACGGATTATTATTATTATTATTATTCCCACTCCGATCGGGACACTAGGTCCACCGTTTCCCCACAGCGAGGCTCCCCCCGTTGACAGTTTACGTGGGCTGGGTGCAGTGGCGGACTGGCCATCGGGACGAATCCCGATGGGTCGGTACCGAAGTGGGCCGGTCGGATATGTCACTAGCACATCCCCCATAGGCGGCGCGTGAGGCTCAGGTTTGTGAAGGCTAAATAACTTTTTTTACCTGACGCTGCCCGCCTCCGGCGTCTATAGAAAAGAGATCAACTCAGTGTGCGGAGTTTAAATCTCTCAAGTTATATTACAGGATACAGTGCAACTTTGTGTTTATGCAGGTCTCCCTTGTAAAAGGGACCTATCTGTCAAAATAAAGGTTTGAAAATGTTTAAGTCATGGATGTTTAAAGCTCATATTTGTCTAATATTAGTTTACTTTTCATTAATGAAGTATGACGCTGCCCAAAACAGCTTCGTAGTACAGGGCACAGGTGGCTAGCAGCGCAAAGACACAGACATTATATTTGTATTTGACCAGGATGCAGTGACACAAATATTTGGGAAGGCTTAGCCTTCCCTAGCCTACAGCACCCGCCGCCCCTGACATCCCCCACTCCCCCCGTTGACAATTTACTAGCGGTACCGAAGTGGGGCGGTCGAGAGTCCCGGGAGGATTTTTAGTCCATTCCACCACTGGCTACATGACCGTATTATCGCCCATATTGACGCACCTAATTCCTAAACTTCTAACAGACACAACATAAACCGATCCTTCAGCCTCATGAGCTCTCAGACACGTTCAAAATTAAACTGTCATCGCTGTCTGAGCTTGCTGCTGTGGGCCCATGTGCATTTACATGCAGATGCTGGGATCATGAACGGTGCAGCTGGAGCACTGTGCCCGCAATGACGTCACACATAATTTGGCGGAACTTGAAGAATCTCCGAAAAGATCCAGAAAATTGTCAACATTGAAGGGCAGATTAATGGTTATCAAAATCAGTTCAGTAAAGGTTTTCAAGAGGACAATATTTACTCAAATTGATGGGTTTGGATGATGGGGGAAACTCGTGTCACAGGCTCTTTAACGTTACTGTACCTTTGTCTTTCTCCCGTTTGTCCTCCTCCTCTTTTCTTTTCTTTCTTCCCCGGGCACCAGATAACTTTGTTCTTTTCGACATGCTAATTACCGTCTTTGTTTTCTTCTCCCGAGTCACAGCAGGTCAAAGGCGGTGGGTCAAGTGTCAGTCAGTGACACTTGACCCACTGCCCTCGCTCCTTGAGAACATAAACAGCCTGCGGGGCTGGGGCAGTTCAACTTACCTGATTTTGGGGGGTGTGGGGCGCCATAGTGTATGGGCACTGTACGCAATATAGGCGTAGTTCTGTTAAGATAGGATAATAAGATGTACTTTGTTGATCCAAAATCGGGAAATTGTTTTATTTTGAAAAAGAAATCACAATAATAAAAAAAAAAAAAGTTTAATAAAAAATATCTTTCCCCCAATTTTCGGCGCCCCCCTGGCTTGATGCGCCCTTAGCATTCGCCTATACTGCCTATGCCAAGGGCCGGCCCTGATCAGCGTCTCCCGTTCCTGGCAGCGTGTCAAATATGTCATACACGTCTGATCCAGCATAGTGCAGCAATAGTGCACGTTTTTGTGTATCCTCCTTTATGTCTAATGCCACTAGGAAGTTGGTGAATCGTTTAATCCACCTTTTCCACCTCGGGTCTACAGAGCTGGGTTCAGTGTGCACATCAAACTGCGGGAAATGTGGGAGATTGGCCATGGTGCGTCCCGTGGATGGCTTGGCTAGCTTGTTAGCCTTATGTGCCAACGTAGTTCGCTTACCGCTTATCCAGAATTGTGGATGTTTTATTTCTCTTCCCTCATTCTGCGATGTGTTGCGGTATCCTCGTCGCCAGTTGTAGTGTTGTCATTATAGACAACTCAGGAGCAGTAGCGTAGGCAGAAATGTACTTTAGGGTGGGCCTGTAAAATATAGGGTGGGCCAGATTTTTCTTCTGCGCATCAGAAGCTAACAACAATCCCCACCGGTACCGGTGGCAGATTACTTTTAGAATACTTTTGGAATACTTTCTTTATCCATAACAGATGGGTATGTTTTGGGGAACAGGAGACACGTATTTTACTGTTTTAATGGCTTATCAAGAACTCAAACACAACATCTTGGTGTCATTCTGGACAGCTCTCTCATCTGCACCCCACATAAAAAACATCACCCGGACTGCATTCTTTGTACTGTCTTAAAACCTTTCCTTAGAATATGTTATGAATTGTAAGGTGTCCCTTGGGTGCTTTGAAAGGCACCCCTAAATAGAATGAATTATCATTATTATTTTTATTTATTATTATTATCTGAAATGATGTAATAACTTTTAAAACTTTTTCCAGTCACTTGCCCCATGTATTCAGCAGCAGCAGGCCATTCACTTTGATTTGATCCGTTATGAAATGTCATAATTTTGACAATAAAGAAATGCTACATAAACGTTATCTTGCACATTTTATCTAACCATCTCCGTTTCTAACTTTCAATATATTTTAAAAGAGATCTCTCTCGCTCATCTGCGTGCGGGGGCGGGGCCTCACAGACACGCTGCATCTCTCTCTCGCTCACAGACACGCTGCATCTCTCTCTCGCTCACAGACATGCTGCAGCGCCGTGCAGTGTGCACACAGTTCTGCCAGTAATGAATATTACATTTTGTGAGGAAACTTTTCCACCAATAATTCCAATAAGTATTCCAAAATGTATTCACTTCAGGTTTACGAAAGTAACTGTAATCAGATTACTCGTTTTTCAACGCCAGTTTGTCAACGTCAGCTGAATACACTTGATTTGTGTATTCTGATTACGTAACGCCGTTACATGTATTCCGTTACAACCCAACCCTGTGTATATCTCTCCGGACTGTCCACCAGCAGATGAAAAACACCCACCTCTCCGCCTCTTCCAAGGGACGAGGGAACCGTGCGGCAGAGTTTCCGTTAACATTTTTTTCTTCTGACAGTCCAGCAGCAGAGGTGGGGAGAGGGAGACGTGGGGAGAGGGACGCGGGGCTATTTCATCGTTATCAGAAAATGCTGCTAGATGAGGGCAGTGGGGGCTCTTCTTGGAGTCTGGCTTTTTAAAAAAAACAAAGTTCATTAGTGAACTTTGAGCCATCATTTATTTTGCAGGCAGCTCTCTGCCTCCCTCACGTTATTATGGCACGCGCCGGAACCAACAATCAGTTTTTTTTTACCGTAAATGAGTTCGGTTCAGAGGATGAAGCACATACAACATTAATTAAACTCGATATTTGTTCACTTGAATTTCACTTTGAATTATTGGATATTCTCAATGGGTGAATACATTTTTTTTATAATAATAATAAATAATTAAAAATAATTTTTTTTTTTTTAAATGACACCGAAGCTTTCTCAGGGTGTGCCAATTAGTAAACTGGGTGGGCCCTGGCCCTATGGTGGCCACGCCACTGCTCAGGAGACAGCGAGTATCCTTAACTGTGCTTTATTCCCGCTCTGTACTACCTAATAACTGGTGTCCCACATATAACATTCCGGGTATCCACAACTCCAGACCAAATAGTATGTCACAACATTACATTCGCCTTTATTATTAAATGTTCCAGGTATAAGGAACCATTGCCTAATCCATCTTGCTATATGATAAATTATGATCAGTGGCAGTTCTGGTCAAATTTAAGTCAATGACTTAGATTCAATTGTAGTTGAGTTACCCTTTTTTTGTTACTTTTGCCCAAGATACAGAACATTGAAAGGTGTTGGGGGTAATAAATTCCTTATTTATAAAGCCAAAATGTGTTTTTATTGTATTTCTTAATGTTTCTTGGTATTGTATTAGTCACAAACTTGTTTCAGTAACTTAGTTTAAAGTTATTAAATTACATTACTGAAAGAAACCCCATCCCGGTTAACTTTGGCCCAGGTAACAGCCCAGTTTTAGCTGGAACACTTACATAAAATAAATATATTGCAACACAGACTTTGAGATAAAGTACTCACAGAGGTAGGAAGTAACTAAGTACATTTACTCAAGCACTGTACTTATGTACAATTTTGAGATACTTGTATTTTACTTGACTATTTCCATTGTATGCTACTTTGTGCTTTTACTCCACTTCAGTGGTGAATAGTGTACTTTTTCTCCACTACATTTATTTAATACCTAGTTACTTTGCAGATTTGGATTAATGATCTGAAATATAATCAACACTTAAATCAGACTTTAGTTACACCTGGAGTAAATTCACAAGCTACCCTGCAGTATACAAACTCATTAAAACGGCATCTTTACCAGCTTTGATAACACTTAATGCATCAATAATTATAATCAAAACAAATCATATACATGAAAGGGGCCGATCTGCACAATGAGTACTTTTACTTTTGGTACTTTAAGTATATTTTGATGCTAATACTTTTGTTCTTGTACTTGAGTAACAGTTTGAATGCTGTAAGACTGATATGTATTGCCCCTATGATAAAAGAAATGGCTAGTTGGTTGCATTCTTTGTGAATTTAATAACGGAACATGTTGTCCTTCCTAATAAGATTTCGGTAAACATTAGTATTACTGTAGCCTCAAGTCTTACAACAAAGATTATTACAACATACAAACTATAAATATAAAACTGTTATTTTATGATTAACTTTCATAAAAAAGACTGAGATTGTCTGATACACTTTCCAAAATTGCAAAACATCACACAAGAGACCATTTTGTTTCTTTAAATATTTTTTATTCTGATCATTGTAAAGTTTGTGACAGCAATTGTACAAAGACATCTCAAAGAATACGTCCACACATGAATATAAATAAAAATAAATGACAGTGCATTATTTTGACATATATTTCAGGTATAACATGATAAGCTAGAAACGGTTGTGTGGTAATCGGAGGAACAGCAGTTCATTCCTCTGCTCCTACGACCCACATGTCCTTTGGCAAGATACTGAACACCAAGGCACAGCTATCTGGTGTGTGTGTGTGTGTGTGTGTGTGTGTGTGTGTGTGTGTGTGTGTGTGTGTGTGTGTGTGTGTGTGTGTGTGTGTGTGTGTGTGTGTGTGTGTGTGTGTGTGTGTGTGTGTGTGTGTGTTGTGTGTGTGTGTGTGTGTGTGTGTGTGTGTGTGTGTGTGTGTGTGTGTGTGTGTGTGTGTGAATGAATGAGCATTACAGTCATTCCTATGAGTTTGGGACTTTGTGTAGCAGCCATCAGTGTATGGTCGTGTTTGTGAATGGATACATTTTGACATATATTGTAAAAGTGCCATATAGTGGCCATAGTGTTACGATGTATCACTTTATGGATGTTTTAATGGACTAGGTGCTTAAAGTTTAATCCTTAATACGACAAAACTAAATATTCCACTGTCCTTCATTGGTCCGGTCAATGCAAAATTAATTCTAAAAGCAAGTTCATCAGAAGCTGTAGAAGACTTCCACTCAAAAAATCTGGGATTTTTAACAACAAAAAGAAATCCTTTTTCATACCAGCATTGGCAGTCATGTTGTGATTACTGTGTAAAAACAGCACTAATGCTATTGCTGGTTTAACAGTAACCATGAAAGCAGTAAGAGGCAGGGTGCGGTGACAAGACTGATCTTGTGTCTTACTCCACTGGAAGCTGTAAATGAGGAAAAAAGTAAACCAAACATTCATTTAAATGTAAACAATATGTAATTGTTGTATTAAGTAGCACTCAGTATTTACTTATTATGCCATTTACGCCAATGGAGCTGCTTTCAATGTCGAATCCAACGACTGTTGAAGCTGCGTTGATCAAAGCGTTCACAATCTGAGTGCTATTAGGAGCAGATGTGCTTCTAAATGAAACGTCAATGTCGTTGATGATTGATCCGTTACTGCAGAAAGAGAAAACAAATATTGTTTGAAATATCAGATATTGGATCCTACTCTTTATTATAAAACTTTAATGGTCTTAAAAAATTACCTGAATGAAACAACATCTAGTGATTTGAAGGACGAAGGGAATGCCTTTTGGAAAACAGGTGTAAGCTGTAGAAACACAAAACAAAAACATATATTTTTTCACATAAACCTTTGCATTGGATTTAGAGCTTGACTCATTTATTTGACTTTATCTTTATTCGTCTTTCATCAATTAATAATTCCTAATCATAGTGTGGTAACTGTGGAGCAGGCCTAGAATTCACATGTTTTGAGTGGGTGGACTAAAAAAAACGTACCTGAGTATCTATCATTGTAGCCCGAGCTTTATAAGCAGCAGAAGATGAATTCAGCAAGTCATTGGTAAATGTGTCCTTAACAGATCTGAAAGTCAGCCTTGTTGTTATAAGGGCTATAGTAGTAGCTGCAGCAGTTGTAGGTGCTGCAGTTGTGGGTGCAGCAGTCGTAGGTGAAGCAGTCGTGGGTGCTACAGTCGTGGGTGCAGCAGTTGTGGGTGCAGCAGTTGTAGCTGCAGCAGTTGTAGCTGCAGCAGTTGTGGGTGCTGCAGTTGTGGGTGCAGCAGTTGTAGCTGCAGCAGTTGTGGGTGCAGCAGTTGTGGGTGCAGCAGTTGTAGCTGCAGCAGTTGTGGGTGCAGCAGTTGTAGCTGCAGCAGTTGTAGCTGCAGCAGTTGTAGGTGCTTCAGTTGTAGCTGCAGCAGTTGTGGGTGCAGTAGTTGTAGCTGCAGCAGTTGTAGCTGCAGCAGTTGTGGGTGCAGCAGTTGTAGCTGCAGCAGTTGTGGGTGCAGCAGTTGTAGCTGCAGCAGTTGTGGGTGCAGCAGTTGTAGCTGCAGTTGTAGGTGCAGCAGTTGTAGCTGCAGCAGTTGTAGCTGCAGCAGTTGTAGGTGCTGCAGTTGTAGCTGCAGCAGTTGTAGCTGCATCAGTTGTAGGTGCTGCAGTTGTATCTGCAGCAGTTGTGGGTGCAGCAGTTGTAGCTGCAGCAGTTGTAGGTGCTGCAGTTGTAGCTGCAGAAGTTGTGGGTGCAGCAGTTGTAGCTGCAGCTGTTGTAGCTGCAGCAGTTGTAGGTGCTGCAGTTGTAGCTGCAGCAGTTGTAGCTGCAGCAGTTGTGGGTGCAGCAGTTGTAGCTGCAGCAGTTGTAGGTGCTGCAGTTGTAGCTGCAGCAGTTGTGGGTGCAGCAGTTGTGGGTGCAGCAGTTGTAGCTGCAGCAGTTGTGGGTGCAGTAGTTGTAGCTGCAGCAGTTGTGGGTGCAGCAGTTGTGGGTGCAGCAGTTGTAGCTGCAGTTGTAGGTGCAGCAGTTGTAGGTGCAGCAGTTTTAGGTGCAGCAGTTGTAGCTGCAGCAGTTGTAGGTGCTGCAGTTGTAGCTGCAGCAGTTGTAGTTGCAGCAGTTGTAGGTGCTGCAGCTGTTGTCGGTGCAGCAGTTGTAGCTGCAGCAGTTGTAGGTGCAGCAGTTGTAGTTGCAGCAGTTGTAGTTGCAGCAGTTGTAGTTGCAGCAGTTGTAGGTGCTGCAGCTGTTGTCGGTGCAGCAGTTGTAGGTGCAGCAGTTGTAGCTGCAGCAGTTGTAGGTGCTGCAGTTGTAGCTGCAGCAGTTGTAGTTGCAGCAGTTGTAGGTGCTGCAGCTGTTGTCGGTGCAGCAGTTGTAGCTGCAGCAGTTGTAGCTGCAGCAGTTGTAGGTGCAGCAGTAGTTGTAGGTGGCACTGTTGTCTCTGCAGCTACATCAGCAGTTGTCGATACCAATAACCTACCATAGCCAATAACAAATACATGTAACGTATTTTATTTTTGTTGTTCATTCATATCTTATTTTACTATTTTATTCATGCATATTTTTTATCTCTCCAGTTTAAAACGATATGTCTGGTTTACTGTCCTATAGTATACATTGGAACGATTTCAAACCTGTTTTATCCCAATAATTATAAAGGAGTGCCTTGGAAATATGTTCTTTGTTAGTAATTCTATCGCTCGAGGTGGAGTCGAAAGAGATGAGTTTTCAGTCTGCGCCGGACGATGTGCAGGCTTTCTGCTGTCCTGATGTCAATGGGGAGCTCATTCCACCATTTTGGAGCCAGGATAGCAAACCCACGTGTTTTTGCTGATGTGAACTTGGGTCCCCCTCGCAGCTTACCAGTGTACCCTCCCTTTCTCCCTCGCTCGCCCCCACGCTCACTCACACTTTGGCTGTGAGCTGAGCTGCGGGTGCCAGATAAGCCAACATCCCCCATTTTCATCACTTACAGCGCCCATCGTACAGGGCAAATGAAAAGTGTAACCGGGAAGAAAAGAGTGTTACATTTACTTAACTATGAATGTTGTTACATCAAGTCCGAAATTAGGATGAGCACCAACGGTCAAAACGTTTTTTTTCCCTCCCAGAACTGTCAGCGCAGCGCCTCCACAGATTTGGCGCCCTAGGCGAACATGGTTACGCTGTAGAAGCGTAGGTACAACGCTACATTTCCCACCCCCCCAGTCATACAGTAGGCTACGGAGAGCGGCGAGAAACAATTCCTCAGGCATCGAAAAGCGCAACCGAAATTCACATTCCTAAATGATGCCGTTGGAATCGAAATGTTGGAACCGGTTCCGAACCGGTCCTCGGTACCCAACCCTACTTAGCAATGAACAAAACAAGATCTCATGATAGAGCATGTCAGCTATTAATCTTGTTGGTTTCTTGGCCCAGTGTCATAACTATACTAATCTCTGTCATTCCTTGTGCATTGCATCTATGTGAATGTGTGGCGAAAGATAATGACAAACAAAGACATGGCGTGGTAAAAAAGCAGGTAAGATATGCAAGAGAAAAAAAGAATAGTATATTGTAACCTAAATCAATAAATGAGATGTATTTTCTACCTCACATCTATACACATGAAATGTAAATTCATTTGAATGTCACTCACTTCTACATTGATGGTGGAGCAGTTAAAACTTTAAGATGAGGTTAGTCTGGTGTATGAAGAGTTTATTGCCAAGTGTAATAAACCACTTTAACAATATGTCTCGGTTTAGTTTTTAACGATTTTAATGATAACGCTGCTCTTCTATTTTAGTTTTTCACAGGATGCATAGCTTCTTAGTTTCCGTGACGTAGTTGCCTAACCTTATGTTGTTTTTGCATTGCACCTCCTAGAGACAGTGATGCAGATAAAGGCATTCATGTAATGTGTTTCCCGTCACTGTGAGTCATGTAATTGAGGTTTTCTTAAGAGAAGTCAGATATCATGTGACTCATACATGCTAAATATAACTGTGGTACACCAGGGCCGGACTGGGACAATAAGTCAGGCCGGAATTATACACCCAGCCAGGCCACTACCAGTTTTCTTTTGTGCCATTTTCCTGGATTTATTTGTCAATATATACAGTGTTGCTGTGCAATCTTTTAGGCGTTGCTGTGCACATCTAGGGTGAACATATTTTAAGTGGAGGTGGACCTGAAATCCTCTAGGGGGGTCTGGGGAATGTTCCCCCGGTAGATTTTTTTTAATGTTGGACTTAAATGCATCAATCTGGTGCATTTTGAGGGGGAAATAAGGAGACAACACCATATGAAACACATCTGTATACATTTAAATAATCATACAATCATAAGTACATGGCCATAACCAATAACATACCATATCCAATATGAAAAAACATTGAAACTTGTTTATTTATTTGTTTTGGTTCATTTATAGTTGTTAGTGTGTCTGGGCTCTTGAATCAGCCTCACCCGTCTCCCCCCTATCCCCCTGCTTCCTCTTTGAGGCAGCAGCAAAGACTAGTTTAGCTCTCAACAAGTTTATAAAGTTTATTCTACCTTTTTCACAGTTAACATTTTTATTTTGTTATTCATGGGTATTTTTACTAATCACTCCCCCTTCAAATGGAAATATGTGTTTACATAAATGGTGACCAAACCGTTTGAGACCCACTGAGATAACTTGGACTAATGGCGCGTTTCCACTGCAGGCCTCGCTCGGCCTCGCTCGGTTTGGTTAGGCCTTATTAGGCCCGGCTCACTTTAATGCTGCGCTTCCATTACAGTTTAGGAACTGGGGGTAGTTACTATAGTCAAGTGGAAACGCAACCAAAAACGGGCCCCGCACGGCTCGGCACGCTTAAAGCGAGCTACCCGCTGCAGTGGAAACGCGCCATAAGTTAAAAATCTAAAATCTAAACACTCAGAATCCTTTACCTCACCTGAGCTGTAGTTATCAGTCTCTCAGTCTGACAGCAGAGGACTCTCCCCCCACCTTGTTGACAGCTCATTATATCCATTAGCGCACCTAGCTAGCACCAGATGCTAACAACAACAATACACGTAACCGGTGCGAATGCTTTCTCTCTCTCGCTCGCTCGCGCCACACATACACACCCTCCCGAGCTTGAATGACACACAGAGACCAATCGAGGGTATTAGTGTATGATCTGTATGAAAGTGGCCATGTCGGCAGGCCACATCATGTAGACAGCCAGTCACCCTTTGTGAGGCAGAGTCAGACCCACATTTGCGCAGCGTTGCGTTCACAATACATACATAAAAAAAAAAAATCCTCAGGCCAGTACTTAACAGGCCAGGCCATCGGGAAACCTCACGGTCCTCCCGATGGCCAGTCCGGGCCTGGGTACACCCCAAAAATGGTACAATTATTTGTGTATTTACTTTTATTTATTTTTGCTAAACAGTGAATTTATTGTTTTGAAAAGCCCAACATTATCTGTATTTATTTTTGGTGACATTCATATCATTTTATGGTTTATCTGTACTGTTTGAGAAGCAGTACGAGTAAGTAGCGCCAAGGTGGAACCTTTGGCAGGTGAGCGTTGACATCTGGGTTATCTTAGGGGGGGGACACTTCCGCCCCCTCCTCAGAAGCAATCCAGACGATCAACAGGATCCTGTGTATAATTATTGCTGCTGCACTTTTCTGTTTTCTACAGGTCAGTACATGATGAAAATGATCGATGTTAACTTGTGTGAATTAGATATGATGTTGGAGATGTTTAGGAGAGTGTGTCAGAAAGTTTTGAGCATGTTTGACATAGTAACGGTATTTTAAAAAATACTAAACTGTCGGCAACAATATATGCCATTTTCGCGGGCTTCAGCCGCGCCTGGGTAAATGTGACCTGAGCGAAGGCTCGCAGGCAGATTAGCTGCTGCGCACGGGTAATAGAGAGGCGAAGTCACGCCCATCTACTTCCGGTCCATGGGACCCCGGAAGCGAAAAACTATACATTGAATTCAATGGAGAGAGAAAACGTATCTTTTGATCCCGTTTGAATTTTGCCACGAACTACACATATGATGTTTGTCAATCTTAAACAATCATTTCCATGTCAAAAAAGTCACATTTTGTCGTAAAACTGTTGAAATATAAGACTATGAAAAATACGCGACTACAAAGACTACAAATCCCAAATCCCATTCTGGGTTGCGTAAGTGATGTCACAGGCGATAATGCTCCAAGTTGCTCCAAGTGGTTGGTTCACTTTTACAAGATGCCTGTGTGCTTTGTACCAGGTTGTAATCACAAAAGTGATCATACCACTTGCTCGTTCTATCGCTTCCCGTCTGATGAAAGGACCAGGAGTCGCTGGATCAGACATATCAGGTAATATCATAGGTAATATACATGTTGTGCATGGAACATAGTCAAGTTAGCTACCTAGCTAGTAGCGATGAGTAGCGAGCACATTAGTTAGCATTACATTACTTAGCCTTGTCATTTTTAGTAGCCTTACCATGAAGTTATTATTTTATTATATGAAGTAAACCAAAATGTTAAACAGTAAGAGTAGTCATGATGGTAAGTATTTCGTGAAACATTTGAAGAGTAGCCTACTGCGCCCTCCACCGGGTGCTAAGGAAGCAGTTCAGGGAGAGTCGAAGGCAGGCAAGGAGCTTTGCATGACATTCTTCTGGACGTGTTTCATTGTGATGACAGTGAGGGTGAGTCAATCTGTTTGTTGGAAAGACAGTCGTTGTGTGCTTACTAAGAGAAAATTGTTAGAAGAGATAATTATTCAAAGTGTTTCAAAGTGTTGTTACTTTAAAGTGTTGTTACTGACCTTTTTCTCTTTTATTTTCTTTACCTCACCTGTAACTGCTGAGACGTTGAGGAACATGCACACTGACCTGCTCTGGCAACCTGATTTCCACTGTACGTAATAGTATTTGGTTATGGTATATTATTTATATACATCAAAGGCACAATGCACCCCCCAGAGACACACATGTATTGAGTGTGATATTTTGCATAGGTCATGTGAAATCATCTTTACATACTAAAAAACTGTAGGAGCGGCAACTTATTTTGAAATTGAATTTTTAATATCCGATAATAAAGTTGATCTGTTTTCTTTCATCTTCTCTCTTCCCAGCTCCATCCATCACCATTCTCTGTTCCTGCAGGTCCTGCTTGCTAATCAATGCTCATATGTTTTTACACAATTACAAATAAAGTCAATGTATTGTATGACATGAAGTTGTGCTTCATTCGGAGTCAATAATAAATTCATTCTGCCTTCAACTGCACAATGATTGTGGACTGCACCGACATCCATGTAGCTGCCCCCTAAGATGAACCAAGCAAAGAGGGTCACCATCATGCCCAAGGAAATCCAGCTGGCCCGCCGCATCTGCGGAGAGAGGGCTTAGACTGACCTGAGACCAGCACACCCAAACACAACGGCTCTTTTAAGAGCCACCTACAGTTTCAAAGAGTTGCAATCCTATGTTATTATAATGATTAAACTGGTTCATGTATCACTTAGTTTACTGAACCGTGATGAATGAAAGAAATTAGTGAGGTAGTGGTTTACTGAAGTTACAAAGACATTAATATATGAGTAACAGGTCAGTGTAAACACAAGCTTCTGTCAATTATGGATCATTCAAACTATTTATATAAAAATATGTAATAACGTATTCGGTATATTCCTTGATAGAAGGTTGTTTTTAAGTTTACTAAAATCTATCGTTTCAACTGTTTCACAGGTGAGTAGAGCATCATTGAGTTTCTTATTCTGTCAGTAAATTATCCAAATGAATGTTTTTCATTAGTTTAGTCAACCCTAAACAAATTGATTGTACCTTTTAAATAATGACCTTACATGGTCGCCAAAGTTAAATTAACTTCAGAAAATCAAATCTGTTCTGAGAAAAAACTAATAAATGTTTAAAGATAGGAAATTGCCATCCCACTGAAAAACAGTCCGTAGAGATTTAAAGGCGTAGTTGTAGTTCAGTCCAACGTTTCATTTGGATTCATTTCTCCAACAGTCAACTATTTTCATAAAGAATATAT